>JAQSVV010000076.1:2583384-3875076 GCA_036375495.1 Agrotis segetum | reverse complement strand
TCACGGAAAATCAACAAAACAAAACATGAAATCAAGAATTATCTAGGCAATATCAATAGATGTCAATTTGTGACATGTTTACGGTATCACTATTTTTTTCATTAATTTTTGGTTACGACTTCAAGGCCTTTAAGCTAAGCTTTATGCCATTTTTGGGTAGGAGTAAATAAAAACTTGTCTAAAAGTTCTTGTGTATGTCTGTCTAGCAGGCCCCAACGAGATTTATCAACAGATGATAGCTTTTCATAAAGACAGTATTTTATACCTAAAGAAAATAAATAATATCGTAACACAAAATTACAGACCGGGCGGGGGAGATATTCAACCAATATAAATATAAAGATACGATTTTTTTATTCCAAAAACGCCATAGAGGCATTTCGATACGTTGTACACCTTTTTAATTTGAGTGGAAACATAAGATCATGTACTAGGGATTTGACTTTGGTGTCCGCCTGTCCATCTGTCAAGACCCTTTTTCTCAGGAACGCGTGGAGGTATCAAACTGAAATGAAATACTCAAGTCCACCAGGCCCTCGAAGAAGAGAAAGAAGCAAGCGAAATTTGCTTTTTTTAGCTTAAAAAAAAAACAAAATAAACTCCGTAAGAAAGATTTATTGTGGATAAAATAAAAATTTTAACAAATTCAAAACAAGATTATTTGAATCGGTTTTAGTTTTTCAGTTTTATTCATTACGTACACGTACACACATAAATGGGTAGTATTTAAACGCAAATCAAAAAATATCCTTTTGCTATGCAGTAAGATTCCGAATTCCCATCAAAATTACTGATTGCACAGCAAAATGTTAAAAGTCAAAATATCACTAAATACACTACCGTTTTATTTTCAATTCAATGTCAAATAACCAGAAAATGTCGACGGAGCACCGCTTCGCGGTTGACGTCGGACGTCAAACAGGCATATATCGCTCAGGTCGCTCTAGCCACGGTACTTGATACTAAATACCTGAGCGAAACCCGCGCGGTATGTACCTCTACCCACAGCGGCAGCGAATATCGCTCAGGTCTGAATAAGCCTTTATTTTACATATTAGTGCGGGAGACTGATATATAGAAACTCTTTACAATTTTTCTCTATGAATGTATTACTCTTTATTTTGTTTGTCACTAGTGCTGTCACTAATATGTCTTAAATAATATTATGTTAATTTTAAGTATTTTAAAACTTTTTTTAAAGGTTTTGGTTAAATCCCTAACCAATCGTGAGGTGCGAACGGTGAGAGTCGTTGTATCACGTCCAAAAACACATTGTGGATCCAGCGATGTGATTTATGCTGTGCTTATTGAGAATAGCATAGCTAGGCAAAGGTGACTGAGACGAAGCCTACGATGGAGCGAGCTTACCCAGAAAAAGCCTGTTCATTCTAACTTTGAAGAGAAAAGAATATGGATGCCAAATTCATTAAACACTTTGTTATGCCTCTCTGAGCTGCATAGAAGCTTCGCTCTAATCAGTATCAGTATTTGTGTTGAAGATGAGGACATGGAATTAGACGAGAGTCTTATCTCTGGGAAAAGTACCCTATTCGAACGGAGGGTTTAATGGAGGAAGATGATTTATTGACAAGACTTTGCCACACGATACCTTAGAATTATTAATCAATGGATTCTTGGAGAATGACCTATTTGGAAACAACGCGAAAGTCATAATATTTATCTATTTAAAAGTTAAAATTATTCAGTTCAGTAGGTACTTCAAGAGACATAATTATTGCCAAAAAATAGTACCTATGGTAATGTTTTAGACATTAACAAAATATTACTGTATGGGCAGGATTCCTCGATATTGTTGATAAAGATGATTAAATAAACAATTTTAAAAATGTTGTTTTTATTTTTACATAGTATACCTGATAAGTATTTTTATATTAGAGGGTTGCAAAAGGGCCACTACCAGCCAGCGCCGACTTACCTACAGGTTTAGGACCTAACGGCTCAGTTCCTGACGATGGGAAGAGACCAGACGACATGACGTTGGGATATTGGAAGGCGGGTGGGCCTTTGGTGTGTGGCGGTATTTGTGTCGACACCGTTGCGCTATCTTATATTGTAAGCACAGTGGCTGTGCTGTCGCTTTTGCTGTGGTTGCTGAGACCCTCAAAAGGCGTGAAATATACAGCATTTACACCACTTCAACTGCATTTTTGACAGTGGTAACCAGTGATGACATCAGCTGGCGTTATAGTGGACCAGGCAAAAGCCAGCCGATGCCAATTGGGTAATATTGTAGGTTGATTTGCTGGCGTCTGTACCACGCGAAGAAAACTTGAAAAACCTGAGTCGATTTCATCGATTAGCGCACCTTATCTAATAAAAAGAATTCAAACTGTTTTCTCTGTGTTTCTCAATAAATTATCGATGTTACAAGAAAGAAACTGAAGAAAAAGAAAAATCTGGCAACACAAACAACGTGCACGCTTCGGTCTCGCTTTCCCGTATTTGCTCTGTTTGACGTCGTTCTTATAAAGCCAGCTAATACAACTGCCACGCCTCGCTTCGCGGGCACGCCTTTCTGTTTGACGTGGTCTCAGTTTCGGCGCGATATCGCTTCATATTTCCATACATGACGTAACAAAAACGCTCCGCTTCGCCTTCGGATCGCTATAAATTCGGTACTGGCTTCATACAAAACGTCGGTTCGCTGCACCCAGTTTGACGTCTCCCTTCGCTTCGCATTCGCCTCGGAATCGGATCGGAATCGGATCGCCTCGCTTTCGCCTGCCTGTTTGACAAAGGCTTTAAGCCTAATTCGCAAAATGACAAATATCATACTTTCGTAGTATTTTCGTCAAATTATTTTTGTTAGTCCTTAAGTGACGGATTCAATTATGTAATTAGTTTTTTTTTATTACACAAGCAAAAAACATTTCAGTTTAAAAAGCAAATGTAAATCCAACAACAAGCCATTTTGATTGTGTTTCATGATAAGCATAGTCACAGATACATAATAGTATAATACGTATAGTAATGAAAATGCAATCATGTGCAGCAGGGACAATGCTGCAAAAACTTTTTTTTTTGCTTGGTAAAATCATCAAATGAGTCCTCCCACCCATTAGGTACTGTCAGACTCGTACTGACTAAAATCCACGGTGTCCTTCAATAGCCCTTTATGTTCCGGGGTCTCGGTAATGAGGTAAGTAAGAGAAGTAGAGGTGGCCCCGTCATTATGCTGACGCTCTTTCAGGCGCGCGTGGAGCTCAACGCGCCGTCGACCCGGGGTGGTCAGTGCGCTACCATAATTATAAATTAACTTAATGAATGCTTAGGATTCCATTTATCTGTAGTTAATGAAATAGGTATTAATTCAGAGGCAACTTTTCGGTCTATGTTTACATAACATACGTAATAGGTTTTTTTCTATCGTGGTAAAATCATCAAATGAGACCTCCTGTCCAAGACGGGACGTGAGGGATGTCAGACTTATACTGGCTTAAATCCACGGTTTTCCTTCAATAACTCTTTACATTCCAGGGTCACGGGCCTGATAAGACAATCCCGTGATCTCGACAAGCTTGGCCCTCTCAGGGGTGCCCCGTCATATTACTGACAGCTCTATGAGGCGCGTGTGATACACGACGCGCCGTCGATCCGGGCATGGTCCATAATCGGACGGCAAGTCACCCATACTCTCCATCCATGCATAACGTAGGTAATATGTCTCATATCAAACTTTTAAAATTACCTATTGGAACTTGCGCGTGGATATTAGGTCATTAGTTATTATCGGTGGATTTTCCACCACCCGGGCGATAAAATAAAAATAATTGGTGCGTTATCTAAGTAATTAAATAAATGATGACAGCAACAAGAAGGATTCGTTGAATCGAAAAAGAAAAAGCTGCGGTGAGATGCAGTCAAGTTCACATCATCATCATCATCATCATCTCAGCCATAGGACGTCCACTGCTGAACATAGGCCTCCCCTTTTGATTTCCACAGATACCGGTTGGAAGTGACCTGCATCCAGCGTCTTCCGGCGACCTTTATAAGGTCGTCTGTCCACCTTGCTGGTGGACGTCCTACGCTGCGCTTGCTAGTCCGTGGTCTCCACTCTAGCACTTTTCGACCCCATCGGCCATCTGCTCTGCGAGCAATATGACCTGCCCATTGCCACTTCAGCTTGCTAATCCGGTGGGCTATATCGGTGACTTTAGTTCGTCTACGGATCTCCTCATTTCGAATTCGATCACGTAGAGAAACACCTAGCATAGCCCTCTCCATAGCTCGCTGAGCGACTTTGAGCTTTGAGATGAGGCCGATAGTGAAAGACCACGTTTCGGTGCCGTAACTCATCACTGGTAACACACATTGGTTGAAGACTTTCGTCTTGAGGCACTGAGGTATGTCGGACGAAAAGACATTGCGTAGTTTCCCGAACGCTGCCCAACCGAGTTGGATTCGGCGGTTGACCTCTTTCTCGAAGTTGGACCTACCTAACTGGACTACTTGTCCTAAGTAGATATATGAGTCAACAACTTCGAGTACCGAGTTTCCAACAGAGACTGGGGTGGGCACAACATTGGCATTTGACATAATTTTCGTCTTGTCCATGTTCATTTTCAAGCCCACCCGTTGTGAAACTCGGTCGAGGCCATCGAGCATCATGCTGAGTTCCTCCATCGACTTTGCCATGACTACGATGTCGTCGGCAAACCGAAGGTGAGTGATGTATTCGCCGTTGATGTTGATGCCAAGTCCTTGCCATTCCAGGAGCTTGAAGGCGTCTTCCATTGCGGCAGTAAACAATTTCGGGGAGATAACATCCCCTTGTCGTACGCCTCTTCTCAATGGAATCGCCTTCGTGCTCTGCTCCTGTACTCGGACCGACATGGTGGCGTTATTATACAAGCACTTCAACACCTCGATGTACCGATAGTCAATACGGCATCGCTGGAGTGACTCAAGTACCGCCCATGTTTCCACCGAATCGAAGGCTTTCTCATAGTCCACAAACGCTAAGCATAATGGCAAGTTATACTCTTCGGTCTTCTGTATAACTTGTCGCAGCGTATGGATGTGGTCTATGGTACTATAGCCTCTTCGGAAACCGGCTTGTTCGGGAGGCTGGAAGTCATCAAGTCTGTGTTCGAGACGGTTCGTGATAACCCTTGAAAACAGCTTATAAACATGGCTTAGAAGCGTGATGGGTCTGTAGTTCTTCAATAGGCTGTTATCACCTTTTTTGAAGAACAGCACCACCTCACCTCTACTCCATGCTTCAGGCGTTTTGCCCTCGAAGAGGACGGCATTAAAGAGCTTCTGGAGGACTTTAAGTACCGGTGTTCCCCCCGCTCTCAGAAGCTCTGAAGTGATTCCGTCCTCGCCCGGCGCCTTGTTGTTCTTAAGCTGCTTCAGGGCCATCCTAATCTCGTACAGACAAGTTCACAGCTTCACAAATAAATCTTTAAATGTATTAAACCTAATTTTAATTTATTAAATCTGTGTTTTAAATAAAATATATTCGGATTTGCTTTTTTAAAACGTTGAAAAGTCAAAATAGCGGCCGGCAATGTGTTGCCGGCCAGGGTGTCGAGTCTGCTGCATTATTAGTCAGAATAGCGCCACAATGGCGTTTCAATTTTCGAACTATTTTTTACTCAGCAGTAAAAAATGGTTCGAATAAGCACTACAATTGAAACGCCATTGTGGCGCCATTCTGACTAATAATTAGCAGACTCGACACCCTGTTCGAGCGGCCAGCAAAACTTTGCTGGCCGCTCCTTGGAACAGAACGGCATGGCACAGTATAGAAATCATACAGTAGGACGACGCCTTTGATCTCGGGTAAAATGCCGACATCGTCTAGACAGTTATGCATCGGCCAGGGTTGTCACAAGTAAAGAATATTTATGAAATTATTTATTTATTGCAGATCAACATGGATGGCAGAATTATAATGAAAACAATATTAAACACTTATATAATAATGAAAACAAGTTTTAACCCCCTCTTTACTGCATGTATTATTAAGAAGTTGAATGAAAATAAAAAATGCAGATAAGACGTATACTAAGAGATTTAAAAATTGAACTGATGCATTTGATAAATAGTTACTATGTGACACTAACGACGTGGACTGCGATTTTTTTTTAATTTTAACTTCCAAATAAATAAATATCATAAATACAATACAAATTAATAAATAATAAGTATATTCTAACCGAAAGGGTACTTACATACATGTGAAAAAAAAATTGCTACAGACTACCAAAATGAACAACTTTTACTATAGGACCAACTCGAGACAGATTTAAGTTATTTAGATGGCATTTCGTAACCAGCACCCCAATTTATCACGGAATTGGCGTAATACATTTAAATTGACGCCCGCCATCTTCGATTTCAAAAAGAATGACTTTTTCGTTACAAGCACCCCAATTAACCTCGAAATTGACACCCATATCAAATTCTAAAGAAAAAATGACGTCCGCCATCTTGGATTTCAAAAAGAATAGCTTTTTCGTAACAAGCACCCCATTAACCTCGAAATTGACACCCATATCAAATTCTAAGAAAAAAACGGCGTCCGCCATCTTGGATTTCAAAAAGAATGGCTTTTTCTTTACAAGCACCCCAATTAACCTCGAAATTGACACCCATATCAAATTCTAAAGAAAAATGATGTCCGCCATCTTGGATTTCAAAAAGAATAACTTTTTCGTAACAAGCACCCCAATTAACCTCGAAATTGACACCCATATCAAATTCTAAGAAAAAAAACGGCGTCCGCCATCTTGGATTTCAAAAAGAATGGCTTTTTCGTTACAAGCACCCCAATTAACCTCGAAATTGACACCCATATCAAATTCTAAGAAAAAAACGGCGTCCGCCATCTTGGATTTCAAAAAGAATGGCTTTTTCGTTACAAGCACCCCAATTAACCTCGAAATTGACACCCATATCAAATTCTAAGGAAAAAATGACGTCCGCCATCTTGGATTACAAAAAGAATGGCTTTTTCGTAACAAGCACCCCAAATAACCTCGAAATTGACACACATATCAAATTATAAAAAAATGACCTCCGCCATCTTGGATTTCAAAAAGGATGGCTTTTTTGTAACAAGGACCCCTATTAAACTCAAAATTGATACCCGTACTTGGTAAATTAAAATACGTGCGCCATCTCGAAATTCACCCTTGGTAATTAATAAAAAAAGTCCACCATCTTGTCATGGGACATACAAATTATAACACAGTCATCATATAAATATAATATTAGTAGAATTTCCAAACAGATGCCCTGTGCAATAACCTATTAAAAAAAAGGCGTGCGCGGGTCGGCCATTTTAAATGAACAAATAAAAATAAATACCTACGCACGTCACACGCGATAGCCCTGAATGATAGAGCCCAACATAGTAACATCGTTTTGTTCCCAAGTTGGGCTCGGCTTACCCGCGTCTCACCTCTCACACCCCGCACGATTGCCCTGTCTAGACGTCTTCGTCGGACGACTGTCGACTTGCTCAAACAAGGTTGTGAACATAATCACCACATTACATGTATTTATAAGTAAAGCTATTATAATGTGTTAGAGTTAGTCATAGGATAATCGGGACTGGCTACATACCTACTTGCTTAAAGTAGAACGCAGGCTATTAATTAAACAGGCGATTTATGACAAACACTTATGGGGCTAGTTTTTTAGAGAACAAGAGTTCCAAATATTTTCATTCCGAAGTACGGAACTCCAAAAAATATAAACACATTATATGTACTAGTAGTAGGCATTTATTTCCAAAAAAAAAAAACCTTTACATTTACAATAAATAACATATTCATACATCTCCAAGGTGTCAAACATTTTAAACAGCAAATGGGAGGATTTTTAAATAGATAGACTGACCTTGATTGAATGATAGCAGGTTTGTTATTTTAAAACATGTGTCGAACTGTCAAAGGAAGGATATGTAATAAAACTAAGAAGAGTAGATATTACTAGCTGTTGCCCAGCGGCTTCACCCGCTACAACTCGAACATTATCCCACGGGAATATAAAATTGGGATAAAAACTATCCTATGTGTTAATCCAGGTTATAAACTATCTGTATACCAAATTTTAGCCAAATCCGTTCAGTGGTTTTTGCGTGAAAGATTAACAAACATACCTAAATACATACACATACATACATCCTCACAAACTTTCCCATTTATTATAAATAGTAGGATCATTCTAGATTAAAATATATTTTTAGAACATTTTTTGCTGTAACAAATGTTATTAAAATTAATTTGGTACTAAAAAATCGACAAAAACTAGTCTGTATCACTTATTGTGTCAGTGTAAAATAATTTAAAACTGGGTATTGCCACGGTATTTATTTTACAAATGTCAGGTGTACCAGGTATTTTTAAATTGTGATTCTTTCAAATATCTAGTTCATTTATTTTGATTGGTATTGTAGTCTGCATATATTTTCTTAAATTACGTGATTCTTAATCCCTGTCCTAATCTAACATGGTCATTTATTTCTGATTACTTCTTGGAACGTGCATCTACGGTACTTTCAAGTTTTTATTGTAGTCTGCATAGATTTTCTTATAATTACGTTGTGTTAAAATATCCCAGTCCGAATTTTAATGTGCATGGTTATATAATTATGTAGATTTTAACGGCGATTTTTTAGTTGTAATCTAAAAAGGATTACATAATAACACCTCCACGAGTCGGACAGGTTTGAACAAGGATTCACCACTATTAGTAGTTCTAGATGCTTCTGGAAAAGCTTTCGTACTAAAGTAATTTTCCTTCAACATAAAATAGGTAATTTGTCTTTATTTAATTGAAAAAAAGTGAAAACCCTAATTTTATCTTTTAATTAAATCTTCATAATATTACTAAAATCTACTTATATTCTACTGACACTTAACTGAATAAGTTCTTAAATATAAAGTTTTGGATTTTTTCGGAAAAGGCAAAACGTTGAGAGTCGTACCTAAATAAATTAACCTTGTAAAAGCAAGACTATATTATGTAATATATCCAAGGAGGTATAGTTACAATTATTATATTAATACTGGCTGGGTTCCAAGTAAATTTTCAATCGGCCATAAGCGTTCGAAAAAAAAACTTAAAAAGAAAAATAAATACTTAAATGTCATCTCATTTTATTTTGTACACAAAGAGCCATGTATTTAACAACATTTAGTTCAAGAATCTAAAAAAAGGTTTTAATCCTATAAACCAAAATGTTGCCACATATATTTTTTGTATAATAACAGGATATTTTTTTATGTAGAGCGGATATTTTTCTGTAGCACTATGTTAATAATAAAACATATTTCCACATACAACGTGTAACGTTAAATGCGCAAAACCTCTCGTGGGGTAACTCAGCCCATGTTACTGAACAATGGAAAAACAAGGAAACTTTTGGAAATTCGCAAAAAAATGGTTTTTCATACAAAATAAGAAATTGATCGGACCCATTAGTATGAAAATCTTTTTTTTTGGGAATTTCCAAAAGTCTTAGGTTTTTTGTTTGGTTTTTTGTATAACTTTTGTGTAAACATTCAACACATATGTGTTCTCACTGCACTAGATGGAGCGTAAAGGGACTTGACTAGCTCAAAAACCAATCAGTTTTTCAGTCTTTACTCATTCGGGCACCAATACATAAAAAAAAAAATCTGTATGTTTATTTTTATTTAGATAATTATTTACTAGCTGACTTCGATATCTGACCGTCAAAAGCACGTTTTTATCCTTTCTAGTGAAAAAGCTAAATTGAATTTAGAAAGTCAGCCAAATCGGATCAGCCGTTGTACCAATAATAGCGCCCGCGAACCCAACAGCTGATTGCTTTTATGGTATAGATTATAACGATCGAAGGTTGTCATACCAGCATTGTATTTCAAAAATAGAATTTACTTTCTCATCCTCCCATCTCGGAAAGGCTATTTTAAGTAGGTACTCTTTAGATATCTGTTACAGATGCTAAAACCGTGCTTTTATCCTGTATCTAGTGGATAAAGTAAATTGAATTTGGAACATGCACGTGCACTAATAGAGTTGTGCATGTTAAGGCGGCGGCTGACCCCTATTTATCGCTTATTACTGGTGCGCAGGGCTAACTTGAATCCCGAACCCGATATGCGCAAGAGTTTAATCTACTATTAATTTATTAAATTATTAAGAAACGAATACACTGTAATTAATTATTGTTTTGTTGTGGTAAAAAAGGTCATAATAATGAAATATTATTCAGTTTGTCGGTAACCTATCTTGACTCTAACTTTTCTTTTGCGGTTTACTTTAATGAGAGTCAAAAAGTTATTCACGGTTAAGATAAAAGACATAAATAAAAACTAAGAAAAATTCTAAAATATACTAAACTATATTTTATTTTCTGTAATACATTAATACAATAACGAGTTTTAAGTTTATTACCGGGCAAACTTTTTTTGCATCTACTCCATTGTCCTTCAAGGTGGGATGTTAAGTTACGTGGTGCACGGAGTGCAAAGATTTTTCACCTTGTGCTCTTTGGCCCTCGAGAGGGGGGCCGCTCATGATATCTAATTGCTGAATCACTCGTTGAGGCGCGATTCGTTTTAGACATCATTCGCCGTCGACTCGGTCATCAAAATCTGAGTCACGCGGGCAGCGAAAAGCAACTTTACACGCTGCCCGCATGCCCGCGCCTAACTATTTCATCCCGTCCGACACCTCGGAAAGACTATTTTTGCTCTTCGATATCTGAGCGTAAAAGCCGTTTTTTCCTCTAGTTCATAAAGTAAATTGAATTTGAAATTCTTGCACTAATGAGATTTGTACCAGTAAAGGCGGCTATGACCCCTACAGCTGATCGCTTGTTGTGGTTGCCCATTTCACGTTCGAAGGTTGTCGTACCACATCAAATTTCAAAAATAGAATTTATTTTTTTCTTACGGAAAGGCCTATTTTTCCTCTTGCGATTCAAAGCGTAAAAGCCGTTTAATATCCAAATCTAGTGGATAAAGTAAATTGAATTTGGAACATGCACGTGCACTTCGCTAAGAGTTGTACCAGTAAAGGCGGCTGCTGACCCCTACAGCTGATCGCTTGTTGTGGCGCCCATTTTTAACTTGAATCCCGAACCAGAATCCTTTGGTGCGTATAAATACTATTAATTTATTACAATCTAAAAGAATAGAATAGAATAGAATAGAAAACATTTATTTGATAATGGACACACACACAGACATAATGTTAAATAAAATCTCAGACTTTAATGAACCTTCTTGACTCAGAACTTTTGTTTATTTTGCGGTTTTCTTTTCACGTCCTACTTATTGTTAAGACAAACTAAGATAAAAATAAGAAACTTAAAAACATACTAAACTATATTTTATTTTCTGTATTACTTACCTATAAAATAACGTAGTAAGTAGTTATTACCTAAACTTTTTTTAGCATCTACTCATTTCCTCGCTGAGGTGGGATGAAAAGTTACGTGTTGCACTCGAGTGCAAAGATTTTCCACCTTGTGCTCTTTTGATTCCCTCGCTACCGCTCATGATTCTAATTTTTAAATCACTCGTTGCACTCGTGATTCAATTTTAGAATCATTCGCTTGCTCGGTCATCAAAATTGAGCTCGCGGTTAAAAAGCAACTTTGCACTCTTGTATAACAAATAACTATTATTTACTATAACATTGTCCATACTTAGTACAGCAACTAAGTAGGTAATTCATAAGGAAACTGATAGGATTTTATAAGTAGGTACTCGTATAGATGATCAAGTTACAGATGCTCACACCGATGCTTCTCGATAAGTATCCTGTATCTAGTATTAAAATAACTCTACTATTATTATCATAGGTGCATAATAAGTGCATGTTAACGAGTATTTATTTATTATTATTACTGTCGCAGATCTTACGCTAAAATATGCGCAAGAGTTTCCTCGTCTCAAAGTATTATTAAGTAAACGGTTACACTGTTATTAATTATTGTTTCTGTTGTGTGTAAAAAAGGTCATAATAATGTAACTATTATTAGTTCGTCTGTAACTATGTTAAACTAATTGTGTTTAACTATACTTTAATAAGAGCAAAAAGTGGTAAATTCACGGTTAGATAATTAAAACATAAATAAAGTAACCGTAAGAGGTAAAATCTAGAATATACTAAACCATTTGCATTGTTCATCCAGATATGCATTTAAGACCCATAGTTATACAGAGACTTGTCGATAGTTTACATTCCCATGTCATCTTTTGCCCTTTCGATAGTTTGAATATTACACACGATCCACCTAGTTAGGTTACTAATGCTTGCTGAAATTCTTGCTAATGATGATTTGTTTCTAAGAAATGGCATTATTTAAAAAGTACTTCTTCTAACATTTTGATACATTGCGAATTGGTCCAAGTTATTCCAAAGGCAACAAGAAGCAATCGCTTTTGAATTAGTTGAACTAAATTCCTACGTTTTTTTTTTTTCGTACAGGATAGATCCTTTCGTTTGGCTTGCAATTCAAACAAAACTTTAATAAACCAAAATGTGATGAAATTATTTTTGAACGTCCTTTCTGGACTTCGCTACTTTCTATTGCGTGTAAGTAGGTACTATAGCATATAATTTTTAAATGTAGGTACAATTTTTTGTAGCAATCACCGAAAACTCAGGCTAAACATAATCGTATGATATTAAGCTTGATCATGATCGCTCGTAGGAATTCTCAGTCTCCAAATCCCCGAGAAGGAAATGAATAAGGTTAACCAATTTAGACTTTAATGATAATGAGCTCATAAGCTCAATTGTTTATTTTAATTTTAGGTTTTATCTTCAGGCTACGAAGGTCGCTTTAATTCAAATCTACCAATTTGTAATTATGTCTAAATTGCACAAACTATATACGTTCTGTTATAAGACAAAAACTATTTAATTACGTTCCTTCAAAATAAGAATTGATTATAACTTGGTTTCTCTGGAAAAAAAACTTTTATTAAGTACTTGACAGTTTTATCGTATTATTCGTGGGTTGTAATGGTCAAAGAGTAGTGAACACAAATGGGTTATATGTATTTAAACTAAACTACACGTATCCCTACACACACTTCTTATTCTTTATTTTATTTTACTATATTATTACTTATTTATTAATTTTCTTTGCCTACCCTCGTCCGTGTGTCACTGCGTGGTCAACTGAAAACCAGCGCTGAGTGTCATTCACCCAGCAAATGCTGAGTTGGTAACCCTTTTGGTGTGGACATGCTTAGCAAAATTCCTATTGTATTTTTAACTTTATTTTTTATTATTTCTGTGTGTGCGTGTCCTATATCAAATAAATATTTTTCTATTCTATTCTATATTTATTAATTTTTTAATTTACCATCTTTCCTCACTTTTATCCTATACTTTTATTGCTACTTGTTTAAAAGGTTCACTATGAGTATGAAACATTATGATCCGTCTACGAATTACGTTTGCGTAGAAGGTTTATAGCTTTTTATGGGGAGATGCTTATCAAAATAAGCTTACGTGATGATATGATAGAGAGACTAGGTACCTAAATAATAATACATATAATTTATCTTTGTGTCACTAGATAAAAGAAATCAAGTTAAAAATAACTTTTGATTTAAAGATAGATAAGTTTCATGGAGTTCTCTCACGTCATAACCATGTACTTGTGAACATTCATCATCATCAACAGCCGGAGGACGTCCACTGCTGAACATAGGCCTCCCCCTTAGACCGCCACGCCGAACGACAATTCGCCACTTGCATACCATCGGCTGCCCGCGACCCTCACGATTCGTCGGTCCACCTAGTGGGAGGCCTGCCGACGCTGCGTTTTCCGGTCCGTGGTCGCCACTCGAGAACTTTTCTTCCCCATCGGTTGTCAGTTCTACGAGCGATGTGGCCTGCCCATTGCCACTTCAACTTGCAAATTTTATGAGCTATGTCGGTGACTCTGGTTCTTCGCCGAATATCCATGTTCCGGATTTTATCCCGCAAAGAAACTCCGAGCATAGCTCTTTCCATTGCTCGTTGAGTGACTCTTAGTCTCTCTAAGAGGCCAGCAGTCAAGGACCACGTGTCGGAGCCATATATCATCACTGGCAACACACACTGGTCAAACACCCTTGTCTTGAGACACTGTGGGATTCTCGATGAGAAGATATCACGTAGCTTCCCAAACGCTGCCCATCCGAGTTGGATTCTTCGGGCGACCTCTTTCTCGAAGTTGGACCTACCTAACTGAACAATCTGTCCAAGGTAAGTATAATGGTCTACAACTTCGAGAGTATCGCTCCCAACAACAACCGGTACGGGTGCCACATGGACATTCGACATGACTTTTGTCTTGTCCATGTTCATTTTAAGGCCGACCCGTTGGGAAACGATACTGAGGTCGCTGAGCATAGCATTGAGGTGCTCCAACGATTCTGCCATGATGACTATATCATCGGCAAAACGAAGGTGAGTGATGTATTCGCCATTGATGTTGATGCCGAATCCGTTCCATTCTAAGAGTTTGAAAACGTCCTCCAACGCGTTCGTGAACAGTTTCGGAGAAATAACGTCTCCCTGTCTCACGCCTTTCTGCAATTGGATTGGTTTCGTGCTCTCTTCCTGAAGTCGGATGGACATGGTGGCGTTTCTATACAAACACTTCAACACTTCGATATACCTATAGTCGATATGACATCGTTGGAGGGACTGCAATACTGCCCAGGTTTCGATTGAATCGAAGGCTTTTTCATAGTCCACAAACGCTAAACACAATGGCCGATTATACTCCTCTGTCTTCTGTATAATCTGGCGGAGCGTGTGTATGTGGTCTATAGTACTAAAACCTTTTCGGAAACCGGCTTGTTCGGGAGGCTGGAAGTCATCAAACCTGCGTTCGAGACGGTTCGTAATGACTCTTGAGAACAGCTTGTATACATGGCTCAGAAGTGAGATTGGCCTGTAGTTCTTCAACAAGGTGTTGTCACCCTTTTTGAAGAAAAGAACAACCACACTCCTGTGCCATGCTTCTGGCGTAGAACCTTCGAGTATGACGGAATTAAATAACTTCTGGAGGACTAGAAGTACCGGTTTTCCACCCGCTCTCAGAAGTTCTGTTGTGATTCCGTCCTCACCCGGCGCCTTGTTATTCTTGAGCTGTTTAAGAGCCATTCTAATCTCGTACAGGCTGATGTCCGGGATATCCTCAGTGTAGTGTCGAGTCAGTTTAGCTCTTGCGTCTCGAGCTGTACCGACACTGGGTTGTCGTGTTGATGTGTATAACTGTCCGTAAAACCTCTCAAGCTCCCTTAGGATCTCCGGTTTCGTCGAAATGATGCTGCCATCGTTAATCTTCAGCTTTGTCATTTGGCTCTGCCCAATAGACGAAATCTTTGCGAAGACTTTTGAGCCCTGGTTCCGCTCGATTGCCTCTTTGATCCGTGCCGCACTAAAGGAGCGCAGGTCACGTCGCATTGATTTAGAGATTCGTCTATTGAGTTTGCCATATTCCGACATATCAGCTGAAGATTGCAGCCCCATCTCGGTCCGGTCCTGCATCAACCTGATGGTTCCGTTCGAGAGCTTTTGAGGTTTATTGCGGCGCGGGGTCTTAAAGAACTTGGACCCCACAGCTTGGACAGTTTCCACCAACCCATTGTTAATCTCGTCCACAGTTTCGCATTCGGTTAGGCACTGGAAGCGATTGTGCAGTTCAAGTTGGAAGTCTTCGGGGTTCCGGATGTGGGCAGGACCAGGTCGGAGAATGGACTTCACCAGACGAGACCTTTCAAGCTTGACATTGATATTCAGTGTGCCTCTGACAATTCGGTGATCGCTACCGGTTTTTACCTTGGCGATCACAGAGACATCACTGAATATTCGCTTCTTGGTCGTCATGATGAAGTCGATCTCATTTCTGGTAGTACCATCGGGGCTCATCCACGTCCACTTCCTGGATGGCCGCTTCTGGAAATAGGAGTTCATCAAATGGAGTTCTTCCTTTTCCATGAAGTCGACCAGTAGCTGGCCCCTATGGTTTCGCTGCCCATACCCAAATGGCCCCACTCTCAACTCATCGCCATTCCGTGCGCCCACCTTTGCGTTGAAGTCCCCCATAACAACGGTGAAGTATGTTTCGGAGGTATGTATGGCCTCGGATATCTCCTCATACAATGCCTCTACTTCATCATCAGAATGTGTCGAGGTCGGCGCATATACCTGTATGACCTTCAACGAATACCGGTTGGTTATTCTGAGTATAAGGTATGCTACCCTACTCGACACACTGTCGACTTTCACAACGTTGTTGATGAGGGACCTGCGGACGAGAAATCCAACACCACCCTGGGATTTACGGTCTCCTTCCCGGTAGAAGAGCATGTTGCCGGAATCTAGAACTATCGTATCCTGACCCTCTCTTCGGATTTCAGATAATCCCAAGATATCCCATCGCATTTTGCTCAATTCTTCCTCCAGCTCGATAATCTTCTCATCGGTCCTCAGTGTGCGGATGTTGTGTGTTGCCAGGGCCAAAGTCCGTTGGGGGTGGTAGCGGGGCATCTGCCGGGGATTCTTAGCACCCCCTGCTCCGCCGTTACCCGATCCGCTACCAAGACCAGGAATAGCGGAGCTGCCGGGGACTGGGGGCCGTGTGCTTCTATTGTCAATCATAATGGGGGGGGGGGGGGTTGCCATAATCCCCACGCTTGGCAGGCGTCTTGGGGATCGCAGTAGGGTCACCGTAAGTTTGCAAAGGACGCTGCTGCCCGTCCTTCGGTGGCTGGACGTAGTTTAAGGACGTACCCGGGTCCCGGGTACCCGGTCTTGTGAACATTACGTCTTATATAAAGGGAGGTAAGGTATGTGGAAATCGTGGAAATAGTAGGAAAGGTTAATGATCTGTTTGGAAGTACTTTTTAAAGTCGCACTGTCCATCAGTAATGATTCATTTATTCATCGGATATATCTAATGTATCAGTGAAAGTGTGGTGCAGGTGTTCAGAGTATCATTATTTAAGTTCTAACACCACGTTAGATCATTTTTTTCGTGTTTTGAAGCCTTTTACTAAAGTAGGAAAAGTGATATTACGGCCAATAAGCAACCAGCAACATCCGATTTTCTATTAAAGGGGTCGGTGACAATCCAGATTGAGTTGGGCTAGAATTTGTTTTGCACAGTTTGAAGTGTAGCCGAGTGTACAGTCACGAGCAATAACATGTATACACTTAACAAAATTCAAACGCAACTTACTCGTGAAGTACTGGTTTCCACTTTGAAATAAGACCTATTTCGTGATAGTATGGCTTCCAAAATATAAGTCTAATGAAAAGGCAAAAGTTTAATCAATATGGTAGCAGAAAATTGCTTTTGAATACTGCTTAGTGTATACATACTTTTGCTCGTGACTGTACCTATGTAATATTGTGGTCCTATTTTGCTATTTTTGGACTCACGTGGTGTCAGAACTCGAATGGTTAACGATCTGTTCTCTGATTGCTGTATCTTATTTTTGCAACAGGCATAACTTGACCTTTTGTTCTGATCTGATGAAGCGTTTGTACTTGCTTGTACGAGCATGTTCTGTTAAAAGCTTTGGGACCGGTTTCAAATGTTCATATTTTATGATAGCATGAGCACTGGATTGCCCATTTGCCCTACAATAATGTGAGCTTGAGCAGCTCTGTCATATTCTGTGTAAGGAGTCACAAACACGATAATAATTATCTGTGATCAAATAGGGAACATTGTAGTACTTAGTCTTCGTACCTTTTTGCGTAGAATTCTTTTTTTAAAACAAAATTATTCTTTTAAAAGTAAAAAACAGCGTGTTCAACAAATAAAAGTTCTATTTTCGAAATTGTTTTACTTTTCATTTGTACGTCTCGGTAGAATTCCGGAAGCCATATTGTAAGTATGTAAGTATTTATAATCTAGCTTTTCTATCAATTTCTTTGCAAAGCACGTTATCGATAAGAATGTAACGGAAGTCAATATACCGGAAAACTCTAAGTAGTAGAGTGGCTACTTCCTTCCTACTGATTATAAATTGTCTTACAATATTCACCTTTTAAAAAAAAATAATGTTGTCTATGTGCAGCCACAACAAACCTGCTGTTAAGTTTTATTTTTTGTTATATTTTTAATTGAAAATAGTTGCGACATTGCAATGGCAGTTACTATTAATTTCTGTAGCTAAGAATACGGAAATAATTGCTCAGATACTTATCATTCTTCGCTGCTTCTAATTGAATAGGTTTTGTTATTCTGTAAAAACACTAGTTAGTTAGGTATTAAAATATCAGTGTCAATCCAGGAAATTAATTGCAACAAACATCTTATAATACCGTTATGAAAAATAAAGAGAATAAAGTAATTATGCAATAAACGCAATTGACTAACGATTAGCTTGCACGCGATCTTATCAACTTACATAACCGACCACAGATTACAAACGCAGTAAATGGAAAACAAATGGCTAAAGACGCGCGCGAAATTTTTTCAATTTGAAAATAGAACGCTCTATGGTTTTGTTTTTTAATTTTGTTAGTGGGATTCAAAGTGTTGCTTGTCAAATACCACAAACAGTGTTACATAATTATTTTGTTTTTCTTATGAACTAAATCGTTTAGTTTAGTGAAAATTAGTTTTCAGTGTTTGCAAATTATGATGTAAAATTTTATTGATCGTAAGATTAATAAAATTGCAACTAGAAATAAAAGATCTATAATCTTTTATTTCTAGTTGCAATTTTATAAAAAGTAGTAATTTGATTACAGACATGAAGTACCTAATAAAAACTGATTTAAACATGTTGTTACGTTCGAAACAAGTCTTCGATATTTCGATACTAAAATTGGCATAACAAGACTAAATAGATCGCCAAGTAACAGTACTTTCTGGGGCCAATAAACGATTAATAACTATATTATGTGATTTTATAAAAAAGTACTTACTGAATTTGAAATAAGTAATATAAAAACTATTTATTTATGGCCATTAATTTGATAGATAAAAATTGTGGTTAAAATTAAACTATGGTTTCATGACGTTGCATTATCGATGGTAAAGCCTTAAAGTAATAGATATGTAAGTAAATAAGTATATCAGGTACCTACCTACGAAACATACACAAATATAAAAAAAAAACCGGCCAAGTACGTGTCGGGCCACGCACAGTGTAGGGTTCCGTAGTTGCCCATCAAAATACTTATGCGAACCAACTAAACTGATTCGCTGAATTTAATTTTAAAAAGAAGAATTTTCAAAATCGGTCCAGGAGTCTTTGAGAAATCGGGGAAAATACATAAGAAAAAAGATTACAACGAATTAAGAACCACCTCCATTTTTTGAATTTAGTTTAAAATAGTTGACGATAAAAACCTACCTATCCCCAAAAAACATACGCATAAAAGCTGTAAAAATAAAGTTGACAAACTTACATTTGCAGTTGTCTCCGATACATTTTGTTTGAGAAAATATGATATCCAAGTACATTTTATAAGTTGGTCGACTATTACTCGTAAAGTTGTAAAGCCTACTTAGTCATGATAATTTTCTTTTAAACTTCGTTATATATACTACTATTATGAATTTTTTCACACCCCCAAACATAACCGTTTAGCTGGTAGAGAGGGGGGACACTCGAATCGAACAAAATTTAGCAATTTAAAGCTTATTATTTCACAAACGAATTTTTTTATCAAAAAATTGTTAATGGAAACTATCATTATTTTTTAAAGGCCTATTTAATGATACCCCACACTAAGGGGTACGCGAGAAAAAAAAAACTCACTTTACGTGTAAGTACTGGAGGTACCCTAAAAAAAAATATTTTACGAGATTTTATTTTACCACTTTTTCGGCACAACAAATTCGTATATTTACACCAAATTACAGCTCTCTAGTACTGTGCGTCTCTGAGCTAAACTGCGGACAGACGGACGGACGGACGGACGGACGGACGGACGGACGGACATGGCGAAACTATAAGGGTTCCTTGTTGACTACGGAACCCTAAAAATTACAATCCAATTTCGGAGGAGTGCAACCATTTCAACTATAACATGACAATTTTATAAGAAGACTGATAAATTAATATAAAATAAGAAGTGAAAACCGGCCAAGTGCGTGTCGGGCCACGCACAGTGTAGGGTTCCGTAGTTGCCCATCAAAATACTTAAGCGAACTAACTAAACTGATTCGCTGAATTTAATTTTAAAAAGAAGAATTTTCAAAATCGGTCCAGGAGTCTTAGAGAAATCGGGGAAAATACATACTTAAATAAAAAGATTACGACGAATTTAGAACCTCCTCCTGTTTTGAAGTTAGTTAAAAATAGTTGACGATAAAAACCTACATATCCCCAAAAAACATATCGTAAAAACATACCTCTATAAGCTGTAAAAATAAAGTTGACAAACTTACATTTGTAGTTGATTTATTGTTTCTCCGATACATTTTGTTTAAGAAAAATTTTATCCAAGTACAATTTATAAGTTGGTCGGCTATTACTCGTAAAGTTGTAAAGCCTACTTAGTCATGATAATTTTCTTTTAAAATTCGTTATATATGTATACTACTGTTGTGAATTTTTTCAGACCCCCAAACACAATCGTTTAGCTGGTAGAGGGGGGGGACACTCGAGTCGAGCAAAATTTAGCACTTTAAAGCTTAATATTCACAAACGAATTTTTTTATCAAAAAATTGTTAATGGAAACTCTCAATTTTTTTAAAGACCTATTTAACGATACCCCACACAAAGGGGTACGTGAGAAAAAAAAAAACATCCCCACTTTACGTGTACAGGAGGTACCCTAAAAAAAAATATTTTACGAGATTTTATTTTACCACTTTCTTGGCACAACAAATCTGTATATTTACACTAAATTACAGCTCTCTAGTACTGTGCGTCTCTGAGCTAAACTGCGGACAGACGGACGGACGGACGGACGGACGGACATGGCGAAACTATAAGGGTTCCTTGTTGACTACGGAACTCTAAAAAATAGGGTAAATCACCCAACTATTGACCCCTTAAGCGGTTTTCCTTGCTTCTTTCGCAAAATAAACTAATGTACGAGTCGCAAGTGGAAATGAATGTTTTTGGAAGATAAAATAAACATTGGAGAATGTAACTAAAACATTATTTCCAGTCATACAAAGGTAAAAAGTGTTTTTTTTCTCGAGTTTAGCAAGAACAGGCCATTTGACCAGTTATTAACATGCTTGTACCAAATTTTCATCACGCAAATGACCAATTTTTGACCTCCTGTAGTATAAGAATAAACTCAAATAATTTTTATTATGAATGTGATACGAGGTTTTATTTGACAAAAAAACAAACAAAGCTAGTCTTATAGCCCTTCTCATTTTTGTTTTTCACACTATTTAGGTGTTCAGTCTTCAAACGCCGTCAATAATACTCTTGCACTTAATTTTGAAATTTTGTAGTTTTTATCACTTTTTGTTGTAGTTTTTATCACTTTTTGTCCAATTTTTCTTCTTTATTAGTAGTATTAATTTGACTGTTCTGTATTATGCAGCAGATATAAAAATACTCGCCGGCAAAATATAAATTGAAAGAACACGGCTTTAGTTCTACAAAGTGAGTTTCAAAACCTTTGAATTAATATTTTCCTAATTACCTAAGACGGTTTTAACTTTTTAAACTTATGTAAAAGACCTCACAAATGAAGAGAACATAGATACAAATAAAAAACTAGCTCACACTTTGCCTAAACATGAAGGTTAGGGTATATTTTGTCATTTTATGCATTAAACCAACCTGTGGCTGAGGCATTGCTCGTGTTATATTCTGCAATTGTCCCATGGGACCTTATACCGACATAAAAAGTATCCTGCGTCCAGGTACACCCACTTAACCAGGTTTTAAAATAATCTGCTTGCCAAATTGTGTCAAAATCCATTCATCCGTTCACTTTTCCTATAATATTAGTAAGTCTAAAAGTCTAAAATATTCAGGAGGATCCAGAATGTGACAGTAGACCGAAAATTTAAGTACCTCACTCAAATTATGCTAGGTAGTCTGGTTACTACGTAAGGTATTTTTTATGTTTGTGATTATGCAGATACACACCTTTAGGGGTGCCAACGCCCATGGGCTTAATACAGATGCATTAAAGTTAAGCTACCTCACCATTAAAAATGAACTATACGTACACACCGTGGTGTCAGTAACTGGTATTCTCGTACATTTGGTAAATTACCAGCTATTGACATGCCATGTTAAAAAATGGTTATTCATACATTTGAGTGTACCAGATATTGACCTCATCATTTTAACAAGTTAACGCTCATTAAAACTTGAAATTCATGTGGAAAAGCATTGTGTCTGTCTTAAATAACCAAAAAATACCAAACTCAAAGGAATGTATCGTGTAAAACTGAAATAAAATGACATTGAAAACAACCGTCAGCTTAGCAAATTTTTAATTTTTTTGATGATTTTAGGAGAGTATTTTGTTATCATAGGTTTACGGACGCATTATTGCTTTATTTAAATTTTCTGTGACGCCAATATATTACAAGATAAATTATATTTCATTTTCTGTATTCTTTATGCAGCACTGCAAAAAGATTTATTGTTATTTTCGATAAAAACTGTTATGCGGTCAATAGTTGGTGGGAGGTCAGCAGTTGGGTACTTTACCCTACCTCTTTTCTCACTATTGTTATCCGCAACCGCATCGTTAGGATTGATGTTAAGCCAGGCAATCGGTAGTTTGGTCACGTTTGACTGATTTAAAGCTTACAGAGCACAGACTATTACAGAGATAGGCTTTTAGGTTTCTCGGTCAATGGGCGGGTAAAAGGAACTTCCTTTAAAATATAAACATAACGAATAGGTATGTAGAAATCACATTAATTTGTACATAAATATGGATGTGAAAATATCACGATTTTAATCATGCCACATTTTAGTTTACTGCCTTCGTTCGCTTCGCTTCTAAAACCATAGGTATCTATACAAAAAATCATCAAAATCTGTCCAAATCCAGTGGTTTTATGTGAAAGAATATAATGACATTACTTTTATATTTAATGGTAAAATGAGGCATTTCTGAACGTTTCTGAAAATATTCACACAGCATTCACTTCAAAGTATCAACTTTAGAATCTTCTTATAAAGACTCAGCCACAAAAGTAACATTAGTGCCACAATATATGAGGTAAGGCGAAGACACCTAATAATTTAACTGTCATGGATTATTCATAGCCTATAACCAAGATTAATTGAAAACTTGCACAAATAATATAATTTCCGTATATTTTATAACTTAGAAAGTGGAAATGTTACCAGGCAATTTATTATTATTATGTATTAGTCGAGTTCCTGACCAAAGACCAATTTTCCTAGATTATAAACCTCCATGTAGATAATCAGGTACCCATTTAATTTTAGAGTAGACTCAAAGATACTTAATCATTGATATAATTACCTACGTACCATTTTTACATCCTAAGTACTCGTACTTAATATTATCGGGCACGCCGCAATTGCGGCGGTAAGACCCCTCTTTGAGGAGTGGCTGGAGAGAAGTCATGGCGTCCTGACCTACCGCTTGACGCAGGTCCTCACCGGACACGAAAGTTTCGGGAGGTACCTGTGTCTGATGCGAAAGGAGGAGACGCCTGGGTGTCACCACTGCGAAGATCGCCCGGAGGACACGGTGGAGCATACGGTGCAAGACTGCCCAGCTTGGGCGGAGCACCGACGTGTCCTCACGGCTGCGATAGGCGGAGACCTCTCGCGCCCGGCATTGGTTGCGGCCATGCTGCGGGGCGAGACGGAGTGGGAAGCGGTCAGCTCCTTCTGCGAGGCAGTAATGCTCGTTAAGGTCCTCCTTTCGCTCGCGGCCCGCCTCCTGGCGGGCCGCGAGCGAGAGAGGACAGCGTCCTCCCTCCGCCCCAGCCGCAGTGGTAGGCGCCCACGGCGACGGACGTCGCTTGATGATCTCCGGCCACCGTAGGCGCGGGCATGCGGGCAGCGAGTAAAGGGCAACTCGCTGCCCGACCAAGGACCATGCCCGGGTCGACGGCGCGTTGTGTCCCACGCGCGCCTCAAAGAGCGTCAGCATAATGACGGGGCCCCCCTCTCAGAGGGCCAAAGCCTGCCGGGGTCGCGGGATTATTCCCTTACCGTAACCCCGGAACGTAACAGGCTATGAAGGACACCGTGGATTTTAGTCAGTAGAAGTCTGACAGTCCCTCCCGCCCTGCCCGGGGTTGGAGGACTCATTTGATGATTTTACCACGCTAAAAAAAAAAAAAAAAGTACTTAATATTATAAATGCGAAAGTTTGTGAGGATGTATGTGTGTATGTAGGAACGTTTGTTACTCTTTCACGCAAAAACCACAAAACGGATTTAGCTAAAATTTGGTACACAGATAGTTTATAACCTGGATTAACACATAGGATAGTTTTTATCCCGATTTTATGTTCCCGTGGGATAGTTTTCGAGTTGTAGCGGGTGAAGCTGCTGGCAACAGCTAGTAAGCTATATTATTTACCTTTTATAAATTAACGAGTGTTTATATAATGTAGGCACTTGTTTTTATTAATTTCCTGGCAATGAGTTAGCAGATAAATGTTGGGATAAACTGGTCCTGTGACGCCCGCCAGCCAGGTGGAGCAACGACCTGCGAAAGGCAGCCATCAGAAGACTGGATGAGGAAAGCACAAAATCGAGCTCAATGGCGTACATTGTGAGAGGCCTATGTCCAGCAGTGGAAGAATTATTCAGACTGATGATGATGTTCATTTTATGCCTTCTTTTGATTAAGTTTTGGCCAAGGTTAGGTCTAGGAAACCAAGGTCAAGAGTCAAGGTAATCAGAACCAAGAGGCTTAGATGTGGCGACGAAAACTGGAAAGTATGGCAAAAAGCAGGAGAGGCCTATGTTGTCTTACAGTGTAGTTGATTCCAGGCTGATAAGATGATGATAATTCATCATCATCTTATCAGCTTGAAATTAATAATTTTATAGGGTTCTGGTGCTCTACCATGAACTCTTAAGGAGTGAGTCTTTAGGCTGTGGGAAAGAGATGGCGCTAGACGACTTGTATAGCTCCTGTCTCTTTCCCACAGCCTAAACTGGATCGTGGTAAGAGCTCGTGATAAGGCCTCTGTTTCTAATTGTATGCAGCATAAATATAAATAAATAAGTAAATAAAGAACGGAAAAAAAAATCGTTTCATTCTTGTTAAAAATGATTGCACTACGGAACTCGGATTTATTGGAACAGTTAACCAGCACAACACTGATTCCGTCAAAACCACATATTCTTTTGCATCAAATCGAAATGTTATAGAAACCAAACGGATTTAAAAGTTAGATAATCGATAAAATAACGGATAATTACGTCACAACGGATACCCGAACAAGGGAAAGTTCGCAGGCCGAGTACCATGTCCTAGAGTACGTTTTCACTGATCAGAGACAACCATAGATGAAAGATCTGAAGAAATCGACCAATCACAGACGAGATCGCAAACGTGATGTGAATTACAACCAATCAGATTGGTTGATTCTTGAACGTTTTCATAAAGCTGTAGTGGAAACGCACCTTCAATATGCCTACCATGATATGTTACGTCATTATTCGCATATTTCGCGGTTTTTAAATCCTCAGTAATATATTAGTAACGTGCGTTCGGTGTGGGTTAGTAGGGCGATAGAGCAATGATTTTGTGGTTTACCAACGAGGCCATCGATGATCAATAGATAGTTTTCTTTCGACTTCATAATTTTGGGTTTAACGTCCTGGATTCGATTTTGGATATTAGCTAGTTGATATTTAGTAATTTTATAACTTTTTTCCCGACTATAGATTGTTATGATTTCAGTCTGCATGTTCACCTGTTACTCATGTGTTTATTTGTATCTCGATTTCTTACCTCGTTTGAAATGTTTTTATTAATTTATTGATTGAAGAAAAAAGAGGCACAAAAACATTTAACAATAGATATATACAACGTGTAAAGTTATATGCGCAAAACCTGGCAAAACCTCTCGTGGGGTAACTCAGCCCATGTTACTGAACAATGTTTGTTCTATGACTTTTAAAAATTCGCAAAAAAACAATTTGGTTTTTCATACATAATGAGAAATTGATCGGGCCCATCAGTACCTATGAAAAATCTTTTTTTTTTTGTGTTATTTTTTGTTTTGTCCATTTAACGTTACACGTTGTATAGGAAACAAGATAAAATATAGTCTGAAAGTTGGTTTAACTTTTTTTTTGTTTTATTTCATAAACTTATATATCTTCTATCCAGATATTGTTTACATCGACCGAACTGTTATTCCGATGCAAACCGATAAAGTTTGTCAAATTGGAAAGCTAAATGCAGATTTAAATTAGTATCTTTACATAGCAATGACTAATGAGTTTTTGATAATGAAAACGACATTAAATTCTAGATTCTAATCTTACATACTGAATAGAAATGTGAAAGTTTGTAAAGACGAATACCTACCTACAGCTTGACAAAAAACTGTAGAAAACCGGAAGTCGCCACTGTCTTCGCGCTACCAGCACTTTGAATGATTTTATTTTATTTTATTTCACTTTTTACGTTAGTTTTATGGCACAATAATAAATCTAACAAACCTGCGGACTTTGTTTACATCAAATATCAAAGATTTTAAAACGTTGTCAGAAACAAAAAGATTAGTTCCGTTCCAATCAGTTCTGGCCAAGCTGTATGTAAAATGTTTCTTACTCATTCACACAAAAACTACTGAACGGATCTTTATGAAATTTGGTACACAGATAGTTTATAATCTGGATTGGTACATAGGATACTTTTTTATCCCAGTGCGACGTTGATAACGTTTCCATGGGATCTTCTTTGCGTGTCGATGAACTCAAATTGTTCCTATCCAATCAATACATATAGCCACCTGGTGGCTTACCATGACGTCTCAAAGCGAGAGTATTTAGGCTGTGGGAAAGAGAAAGAGCTATAAAAGTTGTCTAATGCCACTTCATTCGCTTTAATTCGTCCTGAAGCCTTACCACGAGCACTTAACGCGATCCAGTTTAGGTTGTGGAAAAGAGACAGTGTTATGCAAGTCGTCTTGCTCTGTCTCTTTCCCACAGCTTAAACTGGATCCCCTTACCTGAGGCCTTACCACGAAGTAAGGCCTCAGCTCAGGTAAGCCACCAGCACACCCATGTCGTTTGCCTCTTTCAAATCCTGGAAGGTGTACATAACAGGGCAGGATTACCAAGAAAGGAGGTGAGACATACATTTATGAAGTATAATAAGTATTAAGAAGAAGGACTCCACACTGGTATTGTATTTGAGATGAGTCTATCCCATTGACCAGACTATTTTTACAAGCGGCCAAAACGGGGCTTGCAACCAATTGAGAGAACTCCAGATTGGCCGATGATAATTATTATCGAACAATACGCTGGTGAAGACGCGGTTTTATGCTAGTAATAAATAGTAATTATATGTTCATGATTAAATTAAACTTGCATTAGCTGTGCAAGTTTGTTGAATAAACAAGGACTATAAAACATCAAACAAGTAAAAAAGAAACGGTTATTTTGAGCTCGTAACTTTCTCTGTCTGACAAACATTCTTTATGTCCCAAATCTCTTTGAGCGCCATTGTCTACATTGTCCTGATGTCATACATTGTTAAAATACTAAGCATGCGGGGGTATTACAACGTCATAAAACCAGGCTTTGGCTTCAATCAATGTGTGTTACCAGTGATGAGTTACGGCACCGAAACGTGGTCTTTCACTATCGGCCTCATCTCAAAGCTCAAAGTCGCTCAACGAGCTATGGAGAGGGCTATGCTAGGTGTTTCTCTACGTGATCGAATCCGAAATAAGGAGATCCGTAGACGAACTAAAGTCACCGATATAGCCCACCGGATTAGCAAGCTGAAGTGGCAATGGGCAGGCCATATTGCTCGCAGAGCAGATGGCCGATGGGGTCGAAAAGTGCTAGAGTGGAGACCACGGACTAGCAAGCGCAGCGTAGGACGTCCACCAGCAAGGTGGACAGACGACCTTATAAAGGTCGCCGGAAGACGCTGGATGCAGGTCGCTTCCAACCGGTATCTGTGGAGAACAAAAGGGGAGGCCTATGTTCAGCAGTGGACGTCCTATGGCTGAGATGATGATGATGATGATGAAAACCAGGCTTATTCCGGCGAGTGAAAGTGACAGAGTTATACAAGTCGTCTAGCGCCATCTCGTTCACTCACTGGAACAAGCCTGGTTTTAAGACGTTACGAAGACACCAGGAAATAATGATAGATTAAGCTTTCTTCATTTTAATTGGTCCAGGGGCGGATCACTAGTTTTACTTACTTAGGTACTACCTACAATAAGTTAACTATTTTTATTTCCATATTTTCCTTTAATTCAAAGCCTACCCTTTGAGAGATGATCACGATTAAGTAGGTATAATTATCTTTTCCTCAAAAGTAGATTCTTTTGAACCGTGGATTTTCCAATAATGACAGGTTTTATTTAATTTATTCAAAAACACCTATAATATACCTGTGATACCAATATTTACCTCAGTTATACTATAGTATGGGTAACTCGCCGTCCAATCATGAAACATGATCGCCGGCGAATTGCATGTCACGCTCGCTTCAAAGAGCTGTCAGAAATATGACGGGGCCCCCCTTAGAGGGCCAAAGCCTGCCGGGGTCGCGGGTTTGTCTCATCAGGAAACAGTGATCTTGAAACGTAAAGGGCTATTGAAGGACACCGTAGAATTTAGTCAGAACAAGTCTGACAGTCCCTCCTGCCCTGCCTTAGGTAGGTCCATTTAAAGATTTTACGACGAAAAAAAAATACTATAGTATTCAGTTCAGCATAAAGCCACAATCGCACAAATAAGGTTCCTACCTACTCCGGTACATCTAGATTACCAAGTGACGTCACCGAACTAGTTAATTGCAGTGGCAACACAATAAATTGCTTGGCAACACTGACTGATGACTATATAGGAGTTGAGTACATGTTAATAAATCACCGTTTCCGTCCATCGCGCTTGAGTAAACATTAGCCGTTTCAAGTTCAAGACTGGTCAGTACCTTTGCGGCTATGGTAGACTCGACGACGAGTTTGAGGTCCTAACATTTCTCGATTTTGTGTCGTAAACGGGAACATTGCCATTGACGTTTATTGAAAAAATAGTTCGTACATTAGAGGCGCTTTCATTTTCCATACAGTAAACGCCGCGCGCCGTAAAGTAAAACAGGGAAAGCTTATACTAAGGCCTCTGGCAATAAATTACTTTCTAAGTCAATTGCTGTCGTCTACTCAAGGAAGAGCAGTGGTAGCCCAGTGGTATCGGTCCCGACTTACGAATTGTAGGTCGTGGGTTCGAACCCCGCCAGGCGCATTACTTTGTGTAAATTATTTCATCACCACTGCTCTCAAAACGGTGAAGGAAAACATCGTGAGGAAACCAGCATGTCCTAGAACCAAAAATTCGAAGACATGTGACATGTGCCAACCCGCACTGGGCCCGCGTGGTGGCCCACTCCCTCTCACAGAGAGGAGGCTTGTGTCCCAGCAGTGGGAACATTATAGGCTGATGAGGATGATGACTCAAAGTAAGCCTCTCCTAAAGATCGCCAATCCAACATAGTCTCAATTTTTATGACTCGCAGAGCTGTGGGAGCGCTGAGCCTATTGAGAATACAACTCTGTGGGATAATTTTCGTGATGTAGTAAGCCAATGGGTTTGGCAACGCAAAGAAATTGTAGATGGCGCCACCATAGAGTAGTCCTAATCCGACCAATTACGTTGTACTACTTGTATTTTGAAGTACAGATTTGAACTGATTTGAACCAATGACGATGCTTATAACAAGCTATACTAGCGCCATTAGTTCCCCAGTTGCCATCCCCATTATTTCGTTAGCGACAGCAAGTATTTGAATAAAAAGATATTGCCAGTCGGAAAAACGAAGATCTACAAATAACAGCCGGGACCAACGGCATTACGTGATTTCCAAGGCATGGAGGAAAGTATAATTCCACGAGCGACCTTGTGGCGGTCGCGGCTTGACCTTGAGGTTCGACACGTGCTTCTGTTATTGTTTATCTACGAGTATATTTGACTGCCTATGCAAACCTAAACCGCTGAGCGGAAGAGGAAAATATGACAAGATGTATTTGTCACGACGCGCGAAGGTGTCTCCAAAAAGAGAACAGATATTAAACTAAGCAAGAATACATTTATCCAGAAGATACTGCAGAGGATAAAGTAATCACCAACAAGGGTTATAGAAAGGGGGTAAAGTATAAGAAGAGGACGCGAGCTAAAATGGGGACATACACTCTATAAGCACACTTAACACTAACGTAGCGCAAGCGCCATCAGGAAGCCATTTGCAAGCGGCTATTAACAAATGGCGTCCTGAGGCCCTACCACGAGCTCTTAACGCGATCCAGTTTAGGTTGTGGGAAAGAGACAGAGCTATACAAGACGTCTAGCGCCATCTCGTTCCCTGAGCGTAAATTGGATCGCGTTAAGAGCTCGTGGTAAGCCACCTGTTGGCGCTTGCGCTACGTTTGTTTCCGATCATACCTCGCCTCCCCGTCATTTACACTATTCCCGTGAAGAAGTATAAATAAGTGAGGTGGTACGTTGTTTAAACTTAATTGAGGGACACATTAACTTGTCAAAACTTTATTTCAATATCGTAGTAAAAACCAAGAGACTGTCAGACTCGTACTGACTAAAATACATCGTGTTCCTTCAATAGCCCTTTACGCTCCAGGGTCACGTTTACCTGCTCAAGCAGTCCCGAAAAGGTCTTGTCTTATACCTACTACAATATACCTAATTTATGAGACGCAGTTGAGGCTGAAGACAATGTGTCTTCATCTAATAGCCATTAGAATGATCTAGAAACAAGATAAAAAATAATTTCCATTTGTATATTCCGTACCTACATTATCTAGGTGATGGAAATTGTAACGTTTTCATAACATTAATAATGAACCTAGATTGCCAATTGTTGCAATATGTAAACAAGAAACGCATATTACGCGAGTTGCAAGTTACGATGCAATGCAAGTTATCGAAATGTGTGCTTCTGTGTGGATTAATACTTTTGATATCGCTTACAAGAAACTAAAATATTTCGTTCAAAAATAAAAGTTGTTTTGATCATAAATTAGAGACGTTTTTTTACAAAGTTTCTACTATTTATCGTCCAAATTCAATTATTCTTTTTACATTCATTTAATTTGAGTACAAAAAGAAAAACCCTTCATCAATGAGGGATTTTCTTTTTATGTTTTCCCTAGTCAATGGATAGATGGCGCTGAACTTGATATGTTACTGCAATGTACGGAACGTCACGTCATTTTTTGTTTTTTTTCCCTTGGATGTAATTTTGAGATCGTAAAACAAAAAGCACATTTCACGTCATTGTCAGTCACATCACATCACACAAATGGCATTTTGAAAATAAATAACAACAAGGAAAAAGAAAAAAATATTCATTTACCAGTCTTTTTAATTTATGAGTTTTCCACGCCAGAAAGATAATGTCCCAAGAGAAAAAGAAGAGAAGTCTGTGCCTCGTGGATTTGTTCAAAAATGAAGGCATACATCTTTTTCCTAGAGTATAACGCCGTCAGTTCAACGCCATCTATAGAGTTCTTGGAAACTACTTTTTTTTTTTAAACTCCAAAAACAAAACTTCTCATTAGAAATAAATAATTCTGGTCCGGAAAACCGCATTAAAATCTGAGTTTTTCAGAATTATTAAGCATTCAAAAAAATAGATCAGATAGCAAAGGAATTAATAATATTAGGATATTATTAACATTTAAAGAAAAACAGCCCTCTCGGGAACATTATAATTTTTCTTTCATTTTAAAAATACAATAGCTAGATAGTGAATGCATCATTATTCATTACTTCTTATATTTTTCTTCATTAAAATGCCTGACTGCAATGACAATGGCAATCTTTTCTATTACTTCGAAATATTGTAGGTACATACTCGTAGCTATGCTATTGTTAATAATTACAATTGAGTTCTACTTTATTAAAAAAGCTTTTAGACGTGTGTAATAGTGTGTACCTACCATTAAAAAAATGTATCAAATAACCAACTGACAATAATTAGTATGATTCATAAATCATGCAAACAGTGGAGGCTGTAGATGAATTATTTTTTTGCAGAAGTTTCGCACTCCCCAAAATAGATCTTAGTTACCAATTATCAATCTTACTTATAAAAACCACTGCGTAGAATGGTAAATAGTATTTTTTTTTGCCAAAACAGGTCTAAACTCTAGTGACATAATGGTACATAATTGATTTGATAGCAACAATTATCTCTCTTTTATAGAGGAAAGAATTGACAATAACTGCCATGGATGGGCGAAATTAGTATGCAAATGTGTAAAGTAGGTATGCTAAAATTGAAAAAAATATAATTGTATAGTCGGTTTCCGCAATTTAAAAAAATTTTTAAAATATTTTATTTTCCTAGAATATTATGAGTCAATCACGTGAGTACATGATCGACTTGAATTAATTAGATGACATTTTCATTTTAGAATATTATGAACTCCTTAGTAATAAATAAATGAAGTAGACACTGGCCCTTATTGATCAAAACAGCAACGCGATGCCATTACAGTTTTCTTTTTTTTTGTATATTTTCTCTACAACAAATGGCTAGCATCGAATTTTCTTTAAGATATCAGCCAGTATTTAGAATTCTATTACTAGTGTTAAAACCTTTTTATACTGGCATGTCATAGGTACTAACCTATTTACAAAAACATTTGCACATACTCCAATAATTCTATGAGAGGTTATAATTATTTTAAGAAAATTAAATATGAAAAGAATAAATAGGTACATATAAACAAATTAAAAGAGATATCTGTTAAGCAAAAACGAATCAATGATCATCGAATGGATTCTTTTTGCGCTTTAAAAAATGCAAATTCAAGTCAGATGCAGGTCATCGACTCAAAATAAGAAAAAGATAAAAAGTCGAACATCCTTTTACGACTTGAACTCTTTGGTTGTTTGATATGTGAATGTTTTTAGCGATACTTAACAACTTTCGTTCCCATAGAAGGAACAGCTTTTGTGCTTAAACCAATATGTATGTTACTTAGAGCTTTTGGAGTTATCACCGTTTGGCACCACCTTGGCCTTTCTGTGCAATATAGGTGTGGTTTGGAAAAAAACAAAGAAAGTTTTGATAAAAGAATCATTCCAAATAATACCTAAATAGATAGAGAACCGAGCTTAATTCTACAAATCGACTTGACATTTTGAGTTTAAGATTAATTGTAACTAATTTTATATTCTCAATAGCTCATCGGTTCAATAAACTCATTTGCATAATAATTATCTTTAATTTACGCTCAGACAAGTGTTATGTCCATACGAGCTGACATGTCAAAATTAAAACACAGTTTTGGTATGTATCCAAATCAATAAGTTAAAAAAAGAACCGGTCAAGTGCGAGTCGCATGCGAAAGATTGACATCTAAGAATTTAAATTAAGAAAAAACCTGTTGTTTCTTTTTTTTAAAGTGCTACTGCCTTAGACACACTTTGGATTTATGTCAAGTGTTCAAAGAATTGGCGCACGCCGCAATCGAGACGTTAAGGCTCCTCTTTGAGAAGTGGCTGGAGCTTACACGGCTTCCACACCTTCCGCTTGACACAGGTCCTCACCGGGTAAATAAAATAAAAAAGTATTCTATTACTATACTATGACGGGCGCCCCTTAGAGGGCCAAAGCCTGCTGGGGTCGTAGAACTATTGAAGGACACCGTGGATTCTAGTCAGTACCTAGTATGGCAGTCTCTTCTGCCCTACCCTGGGTGGGAGGACTCATTGACTCATTTGATGACTTTAGAACGCTAAAAAAAGACCCCTCTTTAAGAAGGGGCTGGAGAGGCAACGGCTTCCTCACCTACCGCCTGACACAGGTCCTCACAGGGTTAATACTATTACTTTATGGTCCAAAAGAAAAATAATACGTGTAGTGATTAGCATAACTGGGTCCCGTTTACACCTCTTGACTACTGAACCTTAAATCATTTTGATTTAATTATTTTTGGTGCCTTTTAGGGAACAAAAAAATCAAGTACCAACTTTACAAAGATATATTATTTCCTATAGGATGAATTGAAACAGGTCTCAGGTAACTAACTCGGGTTTTTTGGGGTGGATCAGAGTCCAGTTACCCAAAGACATCCTAAATTACAGTATACATGTCATAAAGAACAGATTTATTAATAAAGTTTCCAATACCTGCTGTAGCTATCGGCGTAAAAACTGTACTTATTTTAGTGTCACGTGTCCATTCATTAACATGCAAATACGTAATAAGAATAAAACTTACTTGCTTATTATACATTGACATAATAATGGCTCATAAATACTAATGTAAGATGTTGACTGTTTCAATCAAAATAAATTAAGAGTAATCTGTTGAGGAACACAATATTATTAACCTAGGTCAACTAGCCAAGACAAATTAAATGCCAGGGAAAACGTTATAAAAATACAACAACGCAGCTCGCAACGTACCTACTTCATAGCAAAAAGTTTTTACTTAAGTTTTAAAAATAAAGGCAATAATAGTAGTAGGTACTTAAAAAATCTCAACAGCCATACAGAATAAAAAAACGACAATTAAAAGAAATATTATATGGCATTATCTTTTTTTTCAACGGCTAACAGCCAGTTACTCTATTATTTATATTCACTTCTACTAATAAAACCGTTTTAATAATCAACTCAAAGACAAACGCTCATTTGCTTTTTATTGTTCAACCCTCGGATTAATAGCCCGAGGTTCAACTATGTTTTTTTATATATTAACTAGCTGTTGCCAGCGGCTTCACCCGCTACAACTCGAAAATTATCCCACGGGAACATAAAATCGGGATAAAAGCTATCCTATGTGTTAATCCAGGTTATAAACTATCTGTGTACCAAATTTTAGCCAAATCCGTTCAGTGGTTTTTGCGTGAAAGAGTAACAAACATCCATACATCCATACTTACAAACTTTCGCCTTTATAATAGTAGTAGGATTGTCTCAGAAAAAAAAAAATCTCGGCAAAGGTCACTAACTTATCGACTTTTAAATGCTAATGATATTGCTTTTTGGTTTTATTAATTGAATCGATGTAAAATAATAATTGCGTTTCTAGATTTGCAAGTCTCAAAACGAGTTCAGCCATAAATATTATTGTAAACAAGCCTTTTCTGTCGTATGTCGCCAACTTTCTAAAGAACGGAATTCATCATTTACGACCAAGTGCTAAATGTTAGCGTCGACTGCCAAGTTTATCTGTGCAAAATGTTAACTACGAATGGTGATTTCGACGCAAAGGATTATTCGCGCCATAATACGGTGGAGATTTTTTTTTAATTGGTCCTTTTTGTTGAATTAGCAAATTATTTTCAGACAAAGCTTTAAATGACCCGGAACGGTCTAGCATACTTAATAACCACGACCGTATGAGTACGATAAGCTAAGTTTCTATCAGAAACTTTTAATACTCGTTGGAAGACACTCGCTGCATAAATTTTGTGTTAGCTATACCGGACACTGTAAAAAAAAATCGCTGACTGAAAATAGAGAACGAAAAATAAATCCGCGTAAATACTCCATTAATCACGATTGGCGATACTTTACATTGATCCAATAGCTTGATACAACGTCATTGGATTTAAAACTAGATGCTGTACTCATGTACTGGATTGAAACATACCTACCTATTCGTATTACATTATTGTTTTTATTTTTGAGTGCCAATCTAGCCCTAATACCAGTGACACTGCATCATGCTACTGGATTGACGTAGATCAGCCCTAGACCTTAAGGACTTCGAAATTCAAACTCTAACCACGATACTAGCCGAAAACATTCAAAGTATACACCGTGATACACCGGTTATAATAAAAGAAAAAAAAAACTGTTCTCTATTTTTAAATCGTGTGGGCATTGCACTTTTGTTTGGAACTGCGAATTTATGTAAATCCATTTTAGTCTAAAGTGTATTCAAGTTTCAAGGACACGGGGACTTCTTGACCCGAACAACATTTAGATGTAAAAATAACTTCTTCTTGATTGTTTAAAATGTTACAGGTTGTTCTAGATTTCCAGTTAAACTGAATATTTTTGAGTAAACTTATCTTAATTCTTATCTTTCTTATTATTCAAAATGCGAATATTTATGAGGTTGGATGAATGGATGGACAGATGTTTGTTACTTTTTTATATAATAACTTTACTGTCTGGATTTTATATATTAAGCACTCAGAGACCTTATCATGAGTTTTCAGTTATTCTGACGTAAAGTAAACTGGAACTTTGACACTATAGGAAAAAAATTGTTCCTTCTTCGCACACCAGAGGCGCTGTTCCATTTTTTCCATAGGATCAAGAAACGCTGTAAAGTAAAATAATGAAAACTCGTGATAAGGGTACAGTTTAATAACTTGGATTTACACAGAATACCTTTTATCCCGATATTATGTTCCCGTTGGTAAATACCTAACATGGTAGGTTTCGAACTACCTACCATATAGGTGGAGCCACGGGTATAAGCAAGTCTATTATAAAAATCATTTACCTAATAATTAAATCTGGTCGTAAAAATCATGCTTCATAAAAAACTAAATTACTTGAATTTGGTGGAAAATCGACAAAACCCACACGTCATAGTGACTTAATAACCGGTGTTAAAGACAAAATAAAAACCGTTAATACCCGTAATGGGGTTTAAGTGTAACGTTATGCAATACTAACAGAATTAAAGAAACGAATTTGTTTATAATACAATTAGACTGTGGAATGATCTATTTTTCCGGGTTTTCTTACAATACGTTCGTTACATACGCTCCTCCCGCGCCCTAACTACGTTACGGGCGCCAAACCCCGTCTGGAGACTGAAATAATTAATTTTCACCTCTCAAATAATAATGTACATACTTACTTTTTTAGTTATTACTGATATAGTGTAGGTACTTTTATTATGATGGTTGCAAACCACCTTTTATTTGTCTTGTGTTTAATTATTTGAAATATTTCTTATTTACACATCAAAAGTAACCTTTGTCACTTCCACCCAAAGACTAGATAGCTTCCACCTCAAGTTTATTACTATTATATATTCTGTGGTTAGCTTAGGATTTATAATAATTTCAAAAATTTCGAAATGTGCTAACTAAATATACCTAGTGCTAATTATAATAAATTGCAACTTTGCTATAAAAGTAAAATATGAAGAAGTTCTTTTACTCTAGGTACTGTAAAAATAACTCATTTAACAAAGGTGGTTTTTGAAACAATGTCTCCTTTATTAAACCAATAATTTCCAAGATTATCGCGTTCAATAAAACAAACTCTTCAGCTTTATAATATTAGTATATATAAGAACAAGCCAAGCTTTAAGGCTTATATTAAAAGTGCTGCCATTAATCATCATTATTTTAAACTGCAGTCATCATGACTTGCATCTGCTGTCTTATACTAGTCTTATTGAATTAAGTCTTTATTTCCGAACGCATACAACACGAATCTCTTTGACCCATATAATGATTGTATTTCCATCGATTTTGTAAAAGCGCGAAAAGGCCTTTAAGAAAAATAAATTGTCTTTTAGCAGAAAGTAAAAATTAATTAATAGGAAATTCTCCTGTGTCGTGGGTGCGTTTACAAACATATAAACTCACATACACAAACGGCAGACCTGGAACAACTACTTGTAGATCATACAAATATTTGCTCCGTGCAAGAATCGAACCCGGCCGCAACACGATAATCGCTCAGCCACTGACCGTGTCGTCAAATTGCAGTGCAGTTTCTAAATGTAACAGTTGAAAGACGAATACATTAATTAATTAATAATTAAAAGTATCATCATCTTGATACAAACAATTAATTTGTTTCTTGATACTTCCCTAAAGGCTTAAATTACAGCATTAGTTAAAAGCAATTGAGATAAATTGAGGCAAATATTACTGAGAGGAATTAGCTGGCCATTATACCAGGAATATGGACTCGTAATACTTGGAATTTGATAATAATTTAAATAGAGTTTAATGAAAAATAGAATACAGAAAAAAAAAGTATAATAAAACGCTGGAGTGCTCTTATGTGTACAGGTCACATGTACTGAAAAAACATACTCAAAATAATATTTCCTGAACGTGATTATTTTTCACACAAAACTACTGTTAGAGTGCTAAAATTCGTGCAAAATAACAAAAAAATAAATTGTATGTAAACGGTTTTTATTTAAAACCATTATAATAATATTCACATTAATAAATTAAATTTGAGGAGTGCTCAATTTGAGAAGTGCACAATTGCGAAATGCACAGTTTGCGAATTTATAGGTACTATTTTGAGAAATGCACAGTTTGCGAATTTATAGGTACTATTTTGAGAAATGCACAGTTTGCGAATTTATAGGTACTATTTTGAGAAATGCACAGTTTGCGAATTTATAGGTACTATTTTGAGAAATGCACAGTTTGCGAATTTATAGGTACTATTTTGAGAAATGCACAATTTGCGAAGTGCATATTTTGCGTCAAGTGCACAATCTGCGTCAAACCCGAGCGATTGATGTCTATTACGTGTTGTGGGTTAGGACCCCGAAAGGAACAAATATTTATATTTTCTACAAGCAATTATTCCGGGTCTGGGTTTTTGTGTAAGTATATGAGTTTAAAAGCTAAAGTGGGTCAAGTTAACAAAAAAATACCTTCGAATGCTATAGAAAAGTCAAAATTAGTGCTAACAAGTGAAAGTAAGAACTTGATTCTAAACGTCTTTAGAATCACTGATTGAACCGACAAGCTTCATTAAATACAAATTGATTAATTTATTATCACCTTTAACGATTATTTTACATAAGTTTCACTTTTCGGCTTTTTTTAGTTTGTTTAATCATTAAATGTAAATAGTCAGCATATCTCTATGATCTATGACTTGACGGTATGAATGGTGACGATGCCGACGGCGCCCGCGCAGGTACACACGGCTACGCATCAACCTATACAAAACCAATTTATCGTGGTCTCGCTTTGTATGTTCTTTCCGTAGATTGAAAGGTCAGATTATACTGGTTTTTGTAGCTTGATTTGTACCGTGTGTACGAGGCGCCGCGCCGCCAGTAGCGAATTCGCATACTTCCAAATAATTTAAATATGTCATAGCCCCTTCGTAAACAATACAACGCAAGTCTCCGAAACCCTACGACTTTGGTATCCCTCGACTCATGCTTGTGTATGACCCTCTATGGATTTATATTGCGATAGTTTCTTGGATACCAAAGTCGTAAGGTATCGGAGACTTGCGTCGCGTAGGGGCTTATTCCCTCCGACTTTCGCATCGCTCACCGCTTAGACCAAAACTCATGAATGGAAACGAAAACTGCGCTTCTTATAAATAAGAAGAAACATTTTCTTCCTTCCTCTTTTTCCTGAAAGATGATGAAATTGATTTATTAAATAATACTTAAAACTTCCGTGAAAACAGGTGGCCTACCGTATGAAACCGAGAGTAATGCCACTGTGGGAAAGAGACGAAGCTATACAAGTAGTCTAGCGCTATCTCGTTCACACACTGGAATTATTATGAATTAGGCCACCATTTGTAAAACGCCATCTCATCTGTAACTATACCTGGGTACCCTTAAGGTGATTGCTTCGATGTAGCCCGCGAAATTAATTTTTTTTTACGTTTTTTGCACTTTGCAGGCCAGTGACATGTTGTAACTTTATAAATATATGTGTTGCGGTAATAACAAGTATAATTTTGAATGTAAAAATTATCAAAAATTTCGCTCCATCAGCTCTCACATAGAAAAGGTGCATCGAAGTTAGATTTCGGAGATTTTAACATGATGCAGCTTTTCTATGTGAGAGCTGATGGAGCGATTTTTTTGATAATTTTTATATTTAAAATTATACTTGTTATTACCGCAACTCATATATTTATAAAGTTACAACATGTCACTGGCCTGTAAATTGCAAAAAACGTAAAAATATTTGAATTTCGCGGGCTGGTTGGAGCATCCCCCTTAAGCTACGCAGAAAAAGGCAAGTCTTGTATCTTATGACAACCATTGCAATATGACTGCTCCCATTTCCAACACGTTGACGTTCCATCACAGTGGTAGGTTCTGTCGAAACGTCCATTGGATACTAGCCTAATTTATGTAAATACATGCGGGTTCCGTACCGCTGGCCGCGGACAATAGTTCTTCCTTGTCTAAGTGTTTTACAAAACGGTGCGCAGACGCAACTGCGATCTAACGATAAATAATCAGCTGAGATTGAGTCTGAGCAATTGTTTTGATGTGCTGTCTTAGATTCTTGCTTTCTTGCAAAAATATCTGTTTTAATTGGAAAAAAATTAATATAGTTTGTGAAATGGTACACTCGACAAAGTGGAATTATGACCCACCATAAGCTTATTTTCCTACCGACTTTCAAATACAATTAGGTCCACATTCGCGTAAACATACATATCCATGGTAACGACTTTGATCATTGTCAATTTGACGGATTCAAACGATTTATTGTCAAAATGGGTCATGATTCCACTTTGTCGAGTGTACATAATGAATTTACAAAGGCGAACGAAGTTTTAGATTCGAAGTTATTGAACATTAAACCGGTATTCTAGAACTTCGATTCGACTTTCAAAAAACTTCGAAAATTATGGCTGACAAAAAAATTGATGTAGCATTTTTTTTTATTCGTAACACATTCGGTTTTTAAACATTTATTGAGTTGCCAGTATTAAAATCTTAGACAGTTAATTCTCTGCATATTTAAATTAAACAAGTTTGCATAATTGTAAAATTAAAGACAAGTTTTCCGGCCTCCAAGAAACACTTGACTGAATCCACAATTTCTATGAACCAAACATTGAAAATATTTAAATTGGTTTCTGTGAATCAACATCATTATTACATCTCGTGTCAGTTACCATAATGTACGAACGATTCCACTCTTTAAAAGCTTCGAAAGGAAATAACAAATTAACGGAACATTTCATTTAACAACAATAAAATTGAGGGTTTTTAAGTACAAAATAAACATTTCTCAAAACTGAGCGCCTCATTTATGGGAACAATGACACTGATTTGGAATAAATTGTCAAAAATACGTTAATTTAAAACTTTTTTTAAAATGTCATTTCGTCCGGAAATACATTATGATACCCAGAAAAATGAGAAATCTTTTTTCCATTGACCTTTTATTTATTATTTAAATAATTGAAATAAGAACCTGATTCAACGTTTTCTTTGAATTTGTCATTTTTGGTACCGTGTTTTTGGCAAGAAGTTTTAATTATAATTTTGCGTCTTCTGCAACTATTATTCCTGTGAGTTTAAAATATTTTTGTGACCTTTCCATTGGGGTTTGAACCATCAACAGTTTATTTAATTTTGAATTTTATTCTGTTTCAACATAAGGGTCAAGTTAGCGTAAGGGCTGAATTTGAGACTGATAATAATGATCAATGATGATGATAGTATTTTAAAACATTAAAACGGAGGACGTTCTTGTTCCCTTTGTCTCTTGAACACGAACAGGAAAATCTGAAAAATAAATTCAAAATATTTTTTCTCATTTCCTTTTCCACTAACTTTAAAAACATACTGCACTAAACCCTTTAAAAATAACCCGTTTGTTTCAGATACACCAAAGTGCACCAAAGAAAGCATCTCGATCGGCGCGTGCGCAGCTTTACCTTATATCAGCCGCGAATCCTCCGCGCGGATCACAACAACACGCTACTCCGTTGCGAGCGCACGTCCCCGCCTGCATTCGCGCACTTTTCTCCGAGATATTAAGTGAATGAGTTTTTTGTTTATTAATTGTTTCGTATTTTATCAATAAAAATGCGTGCAGTGTTATTATTGTGTGTTTTTGTGTACACTGTAGTGGGACAAGATGTAAATCAAATGGAAAATTTGCCGAAATACGATGCGAGATATGATTATCTGGACATTGATGCGATTTTTACTAATAAAAGACTAATTAGAATCTATGTGGACTGTTTGATTAACGCTGTTCGGTGCACGCCTGAAGGGAAACAGCTGAGAAGTAAGTTCTAATTTTATAATCACAAAAACTAAGCGACATTAGTATGTTCCCTCGTCATTTAGATATAGAAAAAATAAAACGTTATCATTAAAAAAAAAAACAAAACCATTACTACAATAGTTAACTTTAGAAGAAAAAAAAACGTTAATTTATGGTCACACTCAGAGTTTGTGAACGATTAAGTTTTTTTTTTAAATCATGTTATCTTTTTAGTAGTTCATCTCTTTTGGTTCAAGTAAGTGGGTGATTCACCTTAACATTATACGAAAGGCCGATCAAATGAATTAATAGTAAGAATTATACAATATACATTTAGTTGCTACAAGGTAAAACACGCAATATGATGTTTCTGATATGTATTTATTGGAAGGTTGCAGTTAAAAATTAAAAGATCGATGAGTATAGGTACTTATTCTGATTGCTCTAACAAAGTTGAACAAGTTAAAATTCTTATAAGGTAGGTACAATTTAACGCCAAAATATTTTATAAACAAACACAAGTAGGAAATTATGTTATTAATTACATTTTTTATTATACTCGTATCTACAATTTAAAAAAATAATTTAAAGTGTGATAAGAACAATAATAAACTAAAAATTATGAACAAAACATCAGTGTTTAACGTCATAAAGCTTGACCTTGGAATCCTCCGATTATATCATAATATATAAGAAACTGATGGTAATGAGATCTCTTTATGTATCTACACTACACGCTAATAAGCAATTAGAATACATAATAGAACAAAGAACAATTTGTTACAATAAAACCTAGGAACTCAGTTTGTAACTACTAAGTAATACTTACTGTACAGCTATTATTTAAATATTTAATTTAATTTTTAACTATTAATTGTTTCCTTATTTCATCATTAATAAACCTTTTTTTAATCAAAATTAAAAGAAAAAACAATAAAATTTTTGAAGGAATTATATTTTTTTACAAATAAATGTCTTGTCTTGTCTTTAACTTATAGCTATTATCTAAAAAAAAAAGTAAAAATTTCATGACATGAATGCAAATGAATTGCATAATCACCTTTTCGAGATATATCACTTTCTTTATGATAATTTGATAGAAGTGCATTTCGTAGCATTTTTGTTTAAAACGTTTAAAAAACAAAAGCATGGGTCTTGAAAATTTTAAAATTATTTTTTAATTTTTTTGACCGACTTCAAAAAAAGGAGGAGGTTATCAATGCGACTGTATTTTTTTTTTATATATATTTGTTACCTCATAACTTGCGACTGGGTGAACCGATTTTCATGATTCTTTTTTTATTCGAAAGCTGGTGCTTCCCGAGTGGTCCCATTGTCACCATTTCAGGATCTGATGATTGGATCTTGGAGAAATCGAGGGCAACCCTCAAATTTTATTGGCTGACACATAATTTTTCGCAAATCTTATGAAGTAATACCTACAAGTACTTGCGTATGGAAATCATCATCTCATGTAGCTGAGCTGATGATGGAAGGTACAACTCCTCAAGTAAGAAAATTATGTTCGTGTTCGCATATCTCCGGAACTACAAGTCCGATTTAAGTAATTCTTTTTTTGTTGTACTAGATATCGTTCAACTTAGGGAATACTGCAAATTTCATCAAAATCGGTTCAGCAGTTTTTGAGATAGGGAATGAATGAAAGAGATGTTAACGATGTTATTACCGGTGCTACGGATTACAAAATTCTAGTGCACATGTAAGAAAATGATGTACTTGACAAGAATTTTGTTGAATATTTAAACTAAAAAGAGTAAAATAAAAACTTTGGCTCATCTTAGATTATGCTTACGCTCATTGCAAGCGATGTTTTTCTTCGTAGTTTTTAAAGCACTGCTGATGAAACATATTTCGCAAAGATACGTGCTCGCCTGAATTCGAACATACGAGTCGTCGTGAGAATTGGCGGTCACCAATGATCTCCACTTTTAAAATAATGCGAAAACAAATGATTTTCTTCAATTGAGATAGAAAATAAGAAACATAAAATTTTAAATTTTTAAACATACATCCAAATGAGTAAAGTCCTTATTTTTCTAAATGACCGATTTTTTATAAACTTCACACATGTAATCATAACACAAAATATTTCATACCTAAGTACTAATTTCTAAGGGGTGCTATGACAGGAAACCTCCACGTGCGCCCGTGGACTGGAGTTCCTTCTCGGATACGTCCGGGGGGAAGACCAGTTTTTCGGGCCGGTGCACCCTGGGATGCGGGCAAAAACTCTTTCTTAAGCACTGTGTGCCTAAGTGGTCTCTTTGCCCGTATGCGAATAGCCTGTCGTGTGGACGCTCCAACGCGTGTCCCTCTGATTAGCAGAGGGCACAGCGGCGGAGCGGGCTTGCGGACGGTGAGTGATGGGTAACTCGCCGTCCGAAGGACCAAGCCCGGGTCGGTGGCGCGTCGTGTTTCGCGCCAAATGCCTGCTGGGGTCGCGGGTTTTTTCTTAACCCAGGATACCGTGGCCCCAGAACGTAAAGGGCATAGGAAGGAACACGGGTGGATTTTAGTCAGTAAGAGTCTGACAGTCCCTTCCGCCCCACCCAGGGCGGGAGGACTCATTTGATGATTTTACCACCTTAAAAAAAAAAAAAAAAAAGTACTAATTTTTAGAGTCATACCTACGATTTCGAAAAGTCGAGTCGATTTAAAAAAATATGATAATTGGTAATATCTAGTAACATCAGTTAAAATCGGTCTAATTTAACAGTAACTTTTTCAGGCTTCCGTCTTCTTTTGCACAAAATTGAATCGCGTTCGGCCAGTCGATCGTACGTCAAATTTCGGGCTCCCTTCCCGCAATCCCCCGCATACATCCTGCCCACTGAATTATTATAAAACAATTTTGATACGGTAAGAACATTGCTCAACTAAGGATTATTTAAAAGGAGTTATAGAAATTTTTGCTTAATAAGGAGTTTTAATATGACTTGGTTTCAGGGCAAGTATTTATCCTTGTACAACAGACCATGAACTGCACCATCCCTCATCACATTTAAGTCTTTGCTGTTTATATGGCCAAATCTTCTATGCCAAACAGCTCCAGATGCTGGAACTGATGTAAACAAACAATTAGATTGCTTAATTTTCAGTTTGTACACACCTCCAACTAAATCTGCAGTCGCAACTAATTCGTTCTTTAGATTGTAAATATAACAGTGATTATCTTCAAATGTCACTTTGTTTCCTTTTTTTATCAATTGGCTAACTGACAGTAAGTTTGTAGCCAATTTAGGTACAAATAATACTTTCAAAACTGGAATCTTGTACTCTGTATTTCCAACAACTGTGGTTATTTGTATATCTCCGCAACCTTGGACAGGAACCACCGATTTGTCCGCGATGATAATTTCATCCACTTGTTGTTTTGTGGTATTCAGTAACCAGTCTTCCCTCGACGTCAAATGACAACTTGCGCCACTATCCACGTACCAGTCAGATTGACTGAAATGTCCACTTAAAAATACTGCACTAAATGCATTGGATTCCTTCTTGGAAAAATTTTCAGTACATTTGTTCATAAAATGACCCATTTTTTTACATTTATAGCATCTGACATTTGATCTGTCCTTTGACTCTGACATTGGCGTTTGTGAATTTAGTTTTTTTTCTGGTTTTCTCTTTGACGCAAAAGCGCTCCCAGAACCGGAACAAACTTCACTTCCGTCCTCCATATCTAGAAGTTTGGATTTAATGGCGTCCGCCGTCAACTCTATGCCCGAGTGCTCCACCGCCATTATCATGGGTTCGAATTTCTGTGGCAATCCCGCCAATAATAACGACCCAATCCATTCATCACTTATCTTGAAACCTGTATTATTTAAACGTTGACTCGTTTCCAACATAGATGTAACATACTGAGACATTGATTCACAGGTATCTCGACGGATAGATATGAGGTTACGCAGCAAACTTATGCGACGCGTAAAGCCATTGTCGTCAAATAACTTCTTCAATTTCGTCCATAATCCCATGGCAGTCACTTCGCCTTTAATGTGCACATACAAACTTGGATCGATAGTCAAAATAATTTTAGCTTTTGCTTTTGAATCATTTGGATCTTTTTCCTTTGTGACACATTGTTCCATTCCTTCTAAGACGAGAAAATTTTCGACGGCAAATGCCCAATCTTCGTAATTTTCACGGCCTTTCAACTTGGGAATACTTGAAATTAAGTTATTGGACATTTTCACTGTTTTTTGTATCAATTTACTCTAAAAAATCAATTAATTTCGTGCACGGACCATAACCTATAGTAAAACAAATTGCATTATATGTTGTGAAGGTAAGCAAGCTAGATTGCCATTTCATAGTACTGGTAATAGAAGCAAAGACCTACTTGATATAGTTCATGCAGACATTTGTGGGCCTATGGAGACTAGATCCATTGGAGGTAAGAAATACCTATTGTTGTTTGTGGACGACTGTAGCCGGATGGCTTTCGTTTACTTTCTCAGAACAAAGGATGAAGTATTTTCTTATTTTAAGACTTTTATGAACCTTGTAGAAAATCAGACATGTAAAAAACTGAAGGTGCTCAGGACAGATAACGGGACGGAGTTCTGTAACAAAGTTTTTGAGAAATACTTGCAGGATGCAGGAGTTATTCATCAAAAAACTTGTCCTTATACGCCAGAACAAAATGGTTTATGTGAACGTCTTAACCGATCAGTAGTGGAAAAGGCTCGTTGTTTATTGTATGATGCTGGATTATCAAAACGGTTTTGGGCAGAAGCAGTGAACACTGCAGTTTATTTGCGAAACCGCTCGATTGCATCAGGATTGAACAATAAAACACCTTATGAACTTTGGACCGGTGCTAAGCCAAATGTAAGTCATTTAAAAATTTTTGGTAGTAAGACTATGGTTCATATTCCCAAAGAAAAAAGATTAAAATGGGATAAAAAGGCATTTCAATGTATTTTTGTGGGTTACTCTGAAAATGTTAAAGGTTATCGAGTGTACAATCCCAATAATGATACAGTTACAATTGCGAGAGATGTTATTGTGATTGAGGAGGGGATTGAGCAGACATTTTCGAACCAAGATTCAAAACAAGACGAAATATACATTGATATATGTGAGAATATAAAAGATACCCAAGAAGTGGGGAAACAAATAGTACAATAAAACTAGATTATCAGGAGCAGAACGTAGGCACATCAGGAACTAGAGAAGAGCAGAACGTAGGTACACTAAGTACTGGAGAAGAAAGTTTAAGCTCTGAGGAGGACTTTCATGATTCTTCATCTGCGTTAGAGCCTACTGAGATAGTTCTTCCGGACAATTTGCCGTCAAAACGTGTTCGTAAACCTCCTGATCGCTATGGTTTCAGTAATGCGTGTGTGACAAGTGAATTAAGTGCTAACGGTAGTAATGTGTTAATGAATTATCTCTTCATGAGACAATGAATTGACCTGAGTGTGAACAGTGGAAACTTGCAATGCAAAGTGAGCTTAAATCATTTAAAGATATTGATGCTTGGGAATTGGTTAGCGTTCCTCCTAGTGGCACCATTGTTCAATGTAAATGGGTTTTCAAAAAGAAATTTGATAATAATAATAAAGTTATATACAGAGCTCGACTGGTAGCTAAGGGGTTCATGCAAAGACCAGGCATCGATTATAATGAAACTTTTTCTCCTGTTCTAAGACATTCAATGTTAAGATTATTATTTACCTTAGCTGTTCAGCTTAATTTAGACATCTGTCATTTAGATATAAAAACAGCTTTTTTAAATGGTTATTTAAATGAAACTGTTTATATGATGAAACCAATAGGTTTAGAGTGTACTAAAGATGATGAGAACAAGGTTTTGAGGCTAAAACGTGCTATCTATGGCTTGAAACAGTCATCGAGAGCTTGGTATCAACGTGTTGATGAATTATTACAATCTTTGGACTATAAAAAATCTAATTTAGAACCATGTTTATTTATGAAAGTCAACAAAGATATTAAAATAATTGTAGCTCTCTATGTTGATGTTTTAAATTTTATTTTTTTGTTTTTTTCGATTCTGAATGATAAACAGAAAAATTAAAGAAAGCCTTGTCATCAAAGTTTGAACTTAAAGATTTAGGTTGTATTAAGAATTGTTTAGAAATGAGAGTTATTGTTAACTAAAGGGTTGTGTAAATCTAAATATTATATTTTTTTTTGCCGATGTTTGGTTTGTTTAATAACGTTAATGTAAAAGGTAGTTAAGTCTTTATTTTGATTAAGTGGGGCTGTTGAATTTAACAAAATAAGACTTGTTTGATATAATTACATTAACGTTATTAAACAAACCAAACATCTGCAAAAAATTATAATGTTTAGATTTACACAACCCTTTAGTTAACAAGTAACTCTCATTCCTAAACAATTCTTAATACAACCTAAATCTTTAAGTTCAAACTTCGATGACAAGGCTTTCTTTAGTTTTTCCGTTTATCATTCATTATCGAAAAAACAAAAAAATAAATTTTAAAACATCAACATACAGAGCTACAATTATTTTAATATCTTTGTTAACTTTCATTAATAAGCATGGTTCTAAATTAGATTTTTTATAGTCCAAAGATTGCAATAATTCATCAACACGTTGACACGTTGATACCTAGCTCTCGATGACTGTTTGAAGCCATAGATAGCACGTTTTAGCCTCAAAAACTTGTTCTCATCAACTTTAGTACACTCTAAACCTATTGGTTTCTATAAACAGTTTCATTAAAATAAACATTTATAAAAGCTGTTTTTATATCTAAATGACAGATGTCTAAATTAAGCTGAACAGCTAAGGTAAATAATAATCTTAACATTGAATGTCTTAGAACAGGAGAAAAAGTTTCATTATAATCGATGCCTGGTCTTTGCATGAACCCCTTAGCTACCAGTCGAGCTCTGTATATAACTTTATTATTATTATCAAATTTCTTTTTGAAAACCCATTTACATTGAACAATGGTGCCACTAGGAGGAACACTCACCAATTCCCAAGCATCAATATCTTTAAATGATTTAAGCTCACTTTACATTACAAGTTTCACTGTTCACACTCAAGTCCGTTCATTGTCTCATAAAGAGATAATTCATTAACACATTAGCACTTAATTCACTTGTCATACAGGCATTACTGAAACCATAGCGATCAGGAGGTTTACGAACACGTTTTGACGGCAAATTGTTCGGAAGAACTATCTCAGTAGGCTCTAACGCAGATGAAGAATCATGAAAGTCCTCCTCAGAGCTTAAACTTTCTTCTCCAGTAATTCGCGTACCTACATTCTGCTCTTCTCCAGTTCCTGATGTGCCTACATTCTGCTCCTGATAATCTAGTTTTATTGTACTACTTGTTTCCCCCACTTCTTGGGTATCTTTTATGTTCTCACATATATCAATGTATATTTCATCTTGTTTTGAATCTTGGTTCGAACATGTCTGCTCAATCCCCTCCTCAATCACAATAACATCTCTCGCAATTGTCACTGTGTCATTATTGGGATTGTACACTCGATAACCTTTAAAATTTTCAGAGTAACCCACAAAAATACATTGAAATGCCTTTTTATCCCATTTTAATCTTTTTTCTTTGGGAATATGAACCATAGTCTTACTACCAAAAATTTTTAAATGACTTACATTTGGCTTAGCACCGGTCCAAAGTTCATAAGGTGTTTTATTGTTCAATCCTGATGCAATCGAGCGGTTTCGCAAATAAACTGCAGTGTTCACTGCTTCTGCCCAAAACCGTTTTGATAATCCAGCATCATACAATAAACAACGAGCCTTTTCCACTACTGATCGGTTAAGACGTTCACATAAACCATTTTGTTCTGGCGTATAAGGACAAGTTTTTTGATGAATAACTCCTGCATCCTGCAAGTATTTCTCAAAAACTTTGTTACAGAACTCCGTCCCGTTATCTGTCCTGAGCACCTTCAGTTTTTTACATGTCTGATTTTCTACAAGGTTCATAAAAGTCTTAAAATAAGAAAATACTTCATCCTTTGTTTTGAGAAAGTAAACGAAAGCCATCCGGCTACAGTCGTCCACAAACAACAATAGGTATTTCTTACCTCCAATGGATCTAGTCTCCATAGGCCCACAAATGTCTGCATGAACTATATCAAGTAGGTCTTTGCTTCTATTACCAGTACTATGAAATGGCAATCTAGCTTGTTTACCTTCACAACATATAATGCAATTTGTTTTACTGACCTGAGCTTTACCCTTGTACAACAGACCATGAACTTGACCCTGAGCTTTACCCTTGTACAACAGACCATGAACTGCACCATCCCTCATCACATTTAAGTCTTTGCTGTTTATATGGCCAAATCTTCTATGCCAAACAGCACCAGATGCTGGAACTGATGTAAACAAACAATTAGATTGCTTAATTTTCAGTTTGTACACACCTCCAACTAAATCTGCAGTCGCAACTAATTCGTTCTTTAGATTGTAAATATAACAGTGATTATCTTCAAATGTCACTTTGTTTCCTTTTTTTATCAATTGGCTAACAGACAGTAAGTTTGTAGCCAATTTAGGTACAAATAATACTTTCAAAACTGGAATCTTGTACTCTGTATTTCCAACAACTGTGGTTATTTGTATATCTCCGCAACCTTGGACAGGAACCACCGATTTGTCCGCGATGATAATTTCATCCACTTGTTGTTTTGTGGTATTCAGTAACCAGTCTTCCCTCGACGTCAAATGACAACTTGCGCCACTATCCACGTACCAGTCAGATTGACTGAAATGTCCACTTAAAAATACGACACTAAATGCATTGGATTCCTTCTTGGAAATAGTTTCAGTACATTTGTTCATAAAATGACCCATTTTTTTACATTTATAGCATCTGACATTTGATCTGTCCTTTGACTCTGACATTGGCGTTTGTGAATATAGTTTTTTTTCTGGTTTTCTCTTTGACGCAAAAGCGCTCCCAGAACCGGAACAAACTTCACTTCCGTCCTCCATATCTAGAAGTTTGGATTTAATGGCGTCTGCCGTCAACTCTATGCCCGAGTGCTCCACCGCCATTATCATGGGTTCGAATTTCTGTGGCAATCCCGCCAATAATAACGACCCGATCCACTCATCACTTATCTTGAAACCTGTATTATTTAAACGTTGACTCGTTTCCAATATGGATGTAACATACTGAGACATTGATTCACAGGTATCTCGACGGATAGATATGAGGTTACGCAACAAACTTATGCGACGCGTAAAGCCATTGTCGTCAAATAACTTCTTCAATTTCGTCCATAATCCCATGGCAGTCACTTCGCCTTTAATGTGCACATACAAACTTGGATCGATAGTCAAAATAATTTTAGCTTTTGCTTTTGAATCATTTGGATTTTTTTCCATTGTGACACATTGTTCCATTCCTTCTAAGACGAGAAAATTTTCGACGGCAAATGCCCAATCTTCGTAATTTTCACGGCCTTTCAACTTGGGAATACTTGAAATTAAGTTATTGGACATTTTCACTGTTTTTTGTATAAATTTACTCTAAAAAATCAATTAATTTCGTGCACGGACCATAACCTATAGTAAAACAACGGGATGCTTGACACAGACAGACATATATTTCTTTTTAAGGAGAGCCGAACACACATAGTAGCTAAAAAAAGGTTTTCAAACAAGTCTTATTTTGTTAAAATTCAACACTTGGTTTCAGGGTTGGAAATAAAAACAGTTTTTTTTCAAATTTATAAAACAAACAGTTCAAAATGTTTTTAATAAGTTTTTTTTTTAGTTTCTGGTTATTTTTTAAAATTAATTCCACCTTGTTTGTTGATGTCTAAACGTATAAATCAGTTATGTTTCATTTCTAGACTATATTTTTTCAAATTTACCCTTTGAAATGATTTTTTTACGAAAAAAGATCAATGGAATAACATGTGATCTAAAAATTTTAAGCATTATTTCATTTATTATAGTGTCAATAAAAGTTAAAAATATGACATAACAATGGCATTAAACTCGAAAGGTTTTATGTCAAACTATTTAGACTCCTGAATATTAATTTATTTTCATTTTAATATGCATTCATCTGCCTTAAAAGTAGTTGAAACGGGTAATAAAAAACACTGTTTAATTTCAAACTGTTTTAAACAGGTGTTTTAAAACAACTTGTTTTAATTATGCCAACCCTGCTTGGTTTGTAATAATACGAGTATCACACAAGTGTTTTAATACTATTTAAATACACTCATAGGTTAAATTCTGTTAGGTTTAATTTGTTAAACACAATCGTGTTTAACTAATTAAACCTAAAAAAGGTCAGTGCAGCAGTCATGTTGGCAAAGGAAGATGCGGGACGCGTGAGAGAGAGGACAGCGTAAACCTTACATCCCAGCCGCAGTGGTTAACCCAGAACGTAAAAGGCTATTAAATAACGCTGTGAATTTAAGTCAGTACAAGTGTGACAGTATCTCCCGCTTGGCCTGGGGAGGACTCATTTGATGATTTTATCATGAAAAAAAAGGCATGGGCCATGCCCGGGTCGACAGCGCGTTGTGTTCTACGAGCGCCTCAAATAGCGTCAGCATGATGACGGGGTCCCCCTCTAGAGGGCTAAAGCCTGCTGGCGTCCTGGTACTCATTACCGTGACCCCGGAACATAAAGGGTTATTTGAAGGACACCGTGGATTTTAGTCAGTACAAATCTGACAGTCCCGTCCAAGGACTGCACTCCTTGTCATAGGCACAGTCCATTACCACCGGGAGACAGAGAAACCAACGGTTTTGTTACTTGCTGGATTTTAATGAAGGAGCAATGTTAGCGAACGTGAATGTGAGAAAAAACAAAGTAAATTTTAAATGTCAATAAGGTCGAAAATCATTTGAACCTGTTTTTTAAATTGCTTAAAGCAATTTAAAAAACATGTTCAAACTATTTTCGACCTTACTGACATTTATGCAAACACCGGATTTTAATGAAGGAGCAATGTTAGCGATCGTGAAAGTGAGAAAAAACAACTAAATTTTAAATGTCAATAAGGTCGGAATTCGCTCCAACTTGTTTAGTTACTTCTCCATATCTTTTAACAATAATCGGTTCACAACTGAAAATTCTGTAGGAAATTTGACAATTAATTCCTCTTTTTCTACCCCTATAGGCCGAGTTTAATTTTGATATTTAAATGGGACCAACTTTCAGATAAACTCTGTCCAACAAAAAAAAAGATTTTTTGATATTGGACCACCTTAGAGAAAGTAAAGAATGGTCATAAATAAAAAAAATATATACATGTCGAATTGAGAACCTCCTCCTTTTTTTCCGTCGGTTAAAAAATATATTTTAACATAATAAAGTAGAGCAACCTGAGATGCGTAACTGCGCGTCATCACCGTTAGAGCGAGAGAAGGTGCGAGCGAGAGGGACCAACAAAAATTCGTCGTGGACCTCACGTCCGATCGCTCCGGCCGTCCACCGGCCACTAAGGAATTTCTCTTGCAATTCTCGTTTATAAACACTTTTTGAGAGGTTATTTGAGATATTTTTTATTGTTGAAAAAAAGCGCTTTAGGTACAATTTTTTTTTTGAATTTGCTTTATTGATCTGTTGACATCAAGATAATGTAATATTACATACCTACGATGCATAGTTCCTATGAAAAAAAAACCATTTATTAAGAGATGAAATCCGAGAATTTTGATGATGTTCTGCCATCTTAATTTAGAAAATGAAAGATAAATATAAAAAACTAATCAGCGCAGTTTGAAGACGAGGATATTGCGGTCATTATGCGCTGATCAGATTTTTAAATGAATTCTTCATTGTCTCAGATTGAGTGCACCAACGTAACTCGAAATGACGTCGGGCAGGAAAGAGCTGTTTTGAACGCTTGATTTACCTAATATAATCTACTTAAATCAATTTTAAAAAAATAACTAGCTGTTACTTATATTATGGTTATTTATGTGCAATAATAATATTTCAAGCTATTGCACTATTTTGTTCAAAAATCACAAAGAAAGTTACGCAAATATTTCGGCGCGCGTGAATTTTACAAGACCTGCCCCTTAAGACCTAGGTATGTACGAGTATGTAACCCGCTCGTGGGTATGAAGTTTAATAATATTGGTAAAGTACCTAATTAAAAAAAAAACTTCTTGATAATATCTTTTAATGTACCTACACGCTCATAATTTGCCTACAAAATGCCAATACAAATCCATAATTCAACAACCTAAATACTTGAAATACTTAGTAATGAAGTAGAGCATAGTTACCGGGTATCTAGTTCACCAGAGACAAGTACTTATTCTTGTTTGTAATCAATTCATATCGGCTTTAGCAACATGCGTGGGAGTTTAGCGTCTCTACATAATCTACTTTACTTAATTCTCTATGGTACCTATGTATATTTCTCCATGTAGTTTGTGTAACGGGTTTCGTCACCATAATTGTACCGTTTTTTTTAAAATACTCTTTTTCTTATAGGAAAGTGTCTCAATTTAAACGTATGGTTAAAAATATCTGACGGGGCTGACGGGACTTATCCCCCTTAGAGGGCCAAAGTCTGCCAGGGTCGCGGTACTAACGAGCTACCGTGACCCCGAAACGTAAAGGGCTATTGAAGGACACCGTGAACTTTAGTCAGTACAAGTCTGACAGTCTCTCTCTGGGCCCAGTGCGGATTGGAATTTTGGTTTTTCATGCAAAATGAGAAATTGGTCGGGCAGTGGGCACATCTGTATGTAATACCAATTTTTTTTTGCGAATTTCCAAACGTCTTAGAACAAAAATTGTTCAATAACATGGGCTGAGTTACCCCACGAGAGGTTTTGCGCTTTTGGCGTTACACGTTGTAGATTTGGTCTTAGGTTTTTACTTCCGATTGTAAGAATTCTTGTTATATCATCATCATCAGAAACTCCATCTACTTTTGGCAGGCCTTACGTAAGGTCATATCCGTAGCACACTGTCACTTTCTTAGTCGCCAGACGGTGAAAGTTTCGCTTAAATCTGACCAGTTCTTTAAAACTGCACGTGCGAAACTGTCAACTTGCATTTTTACTGTTATTCGCGCTAAAAAATAAGAAAAAACTTTCAATCTTCCGTAATTTAAAACTATCGCCTTAAATCGTTGACATTTTGTATTGTATATAGATTTTCTGTCATATCATTATGAGCTTATTTATGTTCCCACTACTGGGACTTTTACCCGAAGGAAAACATCATGAAGAGATGACATCAGTGGTTCCGCTCAGGGAACGATTATTAGCTTATTATGTTCCCACTAACTGGGACCTCCTAATCCACCACTCAGGCGCAGTGCGGGTATCATATCTTCGATTCTTTGGATTCCTTCACCATTTTTAAAGCCGTTGTGATAAAAAACGTTTCGAAAAGTAATGGAACCCACGACCACACTTACACCTAGTTAAAGCAGTTACCACTGGGTCACCACTCACCACTGATGTTCAGGGTCATTGCAACTACTAATAACTACTCGAAATTATCTATTTGTATGCTAATCATTTCAAGATCAACACTAAAATCATATGAACACCATTTTCTTGGTCAAATGCCATGGGCACCACGTTGTCATCAATATAAAGTAATAGTTTATTAGGATTGGCTAGATATCTGCATGAGTAATTAGTTAATTACTTATAAAGTTTCCAGTTTTAATTATGAGTTATTAATACTTATTAGATTCAGTGAAACAATTAATACGCAGTTTTGCACCTGCTACCTTATATATGCACACCTATGTATTTTATGTATCTTGTGGTCATCTTGTAGCAGTAGTCAAAAGCTATGATAAATTCAGTAGGTAGACAAATAAGGTAAAATCGGAAGAATTACATTTTACAGAAATCGAGTAAAAATCTTTACCTTTTTTTTAGCGTGGTAAAGTCATCAAATGAGTCCTCCCAGACCGGGCAGGGCGAGAGGGACTGTCAGACTTGTACTGACTAAAATCCACGGTGTCCTTCAATAGCCCTTTGAGGTGAGGAAATAAATCCCGCGACCCCGGCAGGCTTTGGCCCTCTGAGTGGGGCCCCGTCATTTTTGCTGACGCTCTTTGAGGCGCGCGTGGAACACGACGCGCCGTCGACCCGCCGCATGATCCATGGTCGGACTCGGTTCAGATACCGTTTCGACGATTTCATTCTATCACTGTTGTTCCCCTCGGTTTATTGGTTGTAGCTTTCTGATTAAATGGACTGTCCTAAATAAAAAGAATTTTTCAATTCGATCGACTAGTTCCTGAGATTAGCACGTTCAACCGAACTCTTCAGTTTAACAATATAATTAGGTATTGAAGTTTTTGAAATTTCCTTTTCAACTCATATTGCTATGGCATATAGGTTCAATTACCGAAAAATCGGTAGGGTCTAGATTACTCTACGCTACTGCTCTCTACTGATGCTACCCTGGTTCTCTCGTGACATGAACAGCTCGAATTAAGAATAATTAGGTAAATAATTATAAATAAACAAATCGTATAAAGTACTTGCAGAACATTAATATGATTATGTATTGTATAAAGATACTTTGTATTTTCATCATCAATTTCGATTTTTCATTACATTACATTACATTACGTAATACGCATAAATAAATAACTTGCACCTGCAAGTCTATGCAGGTGTTACCTATCACAAATGCATGTATTAAATATTACATAGTAGAAAACACACCTATGTATTAAATCGCATAATAATAATTATGCATTTAATCCTTTACATAGTACTTAGTATGAAACAATGTCGTTTCCCGATGTCAGTTCACTAAGATCTTTCAAACTAAGTAAACAACGACTTTTAAATTTTGATGCGGTTTTCACCAAGAGACGTTATGCCCATTACCTATTACCTAACCTTACGATAAATCGCTACGATTAGTTGGTACAGTCCAAACTGCAACGATAAATCGACAAGTGTGAATGAGAAAAACTGTACAGTTTGTTCGATTTTTCTCATACACACTTGTCGATTTATCGTTCCTGTCTGAACTGTACCGACTAATCTTAAAGGTGTGTAGCAGGCATTAGAGAGAGAGTTCACAAGAAACGTTTAGAATACCACGATTGAGCCAGGATAATAAGTCTCTATCAAGGCCGCGAGTTTGAACCCCAACCAAATTCAGATTGAAATAATGCTATTCGCAACAGTGGACTTTGCGTTACTCAAACTTTTGATCTAGTGTACTAGTCAAACAATTTTTCGATCAAGCATCTTCGCGACAACGTCATTCGATGCAGCGGTTCTCGACACAATGTATTTTCGAACTGGTGTACTCGTCAAGTTAATCGAAGTATCTCATCGAATCTTTATAATCTCACTCCCAGCATATTAAGAATCGTGGGAAGCCGGGGCGGATCGCAGTTAGAGATATTATCGTCTATTGAATTGACGGTTACTTAGCTAAATAAATGTTAGACCTATGTTTCCATCTATTTTAGTAGGTAGCTAGTATTTTTTTAATGCATAAGTAATGAGAAAGACACTTCCTTATAGAATTTGCTCTACGCTTACGTCATCAAATAGTTGTATTTACGTCGCAAAGATCGTGTTAGTACTTAGTAGTGAGGAAGTAAAGTGCGTTTGTATTTTTCTAGTGCAGAGCAAGTGGCCTACCAACACGTCTAAAAGCGAGAGTTAAGCCACTGTTCGAAAGAGACAGAGCTATACGAGTCATCTAATGCCATCTCGCTCCCACACTGGAACTGGAAGGCCACCTGGGGGGGTATTACAATGTCTTAAAACCAGGCTTGTTCCGGCGAGTGAAAGTGACAGCTATTCAAATCGTCTAGCGCCATCTCATTCACTCACTGGAACAAGCCTGGTTTTAAGACGTTGTAATACCCAAACGCGACCTCTTTGCGGTAAGTGTGCAATCGACTTAATAGTCTTTTAGGTTCAAATCTATACGTAGAGCGAACGTGCCCTTACCTTAGCTCAGTCCCGTTTCATACGAAAGTGAACCAAGGGCGGATCCAGCTTTTATTTCAGGGGGGGGTCACCATGTCGCAGTCGACAGCTTATAAATCTGAGTAGTTTAGGTCAGATAGATTTGAAAGATGATCATGCGGAATGTCTTCCGAATACCGTGACCCTGGAACGTAAAGGGCTATTGAAGGACACCGTGGATTTTAGCCAGTACAAGTCTGACAGTCCCTTCTGCCCTGCCCTGGGAGGACTCGTTTGAAGATTTTACTACGCCAAAAAAAGAAAATAAAGGGGTGGCCAACGGGTCGATCACGACTTAGTCCAATCGTCGTGGCAAGGCAAAACATATAAATGATAGTATAGGACCACACTATACCAAACCTATACAGGATTTTCCTTTTAAATTGGTCAAAAGGGAGAAATCTGCTTCCATAAGAGATACGGGAAAACTTTCTTAGGAAGCTTTAGCTATTTTTTGATGTTGATAATTTTGGCGTTTTTGTTGAAGTGTGAGTGGTCCACAAAAATGAGGGACGTTGGGCAATTTTTTTTAGTGCCATTCGATTATTACATAGAAAAATATATGGACATCTGCTGTTCAAAGTACAAACTGTTTGGCCAAGAGACAATAGTATGTTCCTTCTAAAAGCGTAAAGTCGTATTGTAGTACTTACTTAGTAGTTACTACCTCATTAGTGTTGACCACAGATTTGACCCATTTCTGTTGCCCAGACATTTTCCTTCCGATACCATAAAATGGTCCAAATAACACTAAATCAAATCATAAAAAATTGGTAACTTTTTCGTTTACCTATACAATTTGTATGAAAAAATATTTTGCTGAAGACCAATTACGCCCCGTCCCGATTTTTTTCTTCGAATACAATGAAATGATTTTTGCACGCAGTGAGTCGAATGGCATAAAAAAAAAACCAAATTCACTAATTTGGAACTCACACTTGACTAAAAAAGTAAAAACGCCAAAATTGTAAACACCAAAACAGAGCTAATATTCCTAAGAAAGTTTTTCCGTATCTCTTATGGGTTCAGATTTCTCCCTTTTGGCCAAACCCTGTACCTATACAAGTATGTTGATTAAATATCACTAACTCAGACTTCCAATCCAAAGTATTTAAGTAAATAGGAAACAATCTCACATGTGAAATGAAAGGAAACTCTTAAGACTGGTCAACAAAAATTACTACATGATTGTGTACTAAACTATGCTGTTTTATGTTTTTAAGACTTCAATCAAGAAGTATGTAATTGGTAGATAACAGGGTTTCGTTAGTAAACAGTAGATCTATGTCTAATCAAGTTGCCACCCCTGCTATAATAGGTGCCTATAACCAATAACAGCACAGAATTGCATTATTATGATTATGTGCCCCTTGGGTTTATAATTTGTTTTAGTTTATAATAAACTTAAATAAAATTACAGTGGTTACCTATGACCCAGCCTGTCGCCCAGGGGGGGGTCATGACCCCCATGACCCCCCCCTTGTATCCGCCGTTGAAGTGAACCTTACTTGGCTACAATTTAATGTTCCAATGCGAATGATAAACTTTAAGCTTAGTCACAGTACAGCTTACTCAACTAATAATAAGTTTTATTTTCGGATGAAGCATAATTCGTGTCTAAATAATTACAACTGCACAGCCCGATCTTCCGGGTTAAGTCGCGCTTGCCGAGGTTGGTCTGTGGATGGGTGACCATCTGTCATAGCAAGTTTCCTCCGTGGCTCGAAAAGAATTGAATATGATTTGAGCTAAAACTTAGTTCACTTTATGGGTTTGGGCACAGGTTTGGGCCTCGGTATAAAACAGTTGTGCAGATATCGTATAGCGGTTGTACAGTCATGAGCAATAGTATGTATACACTATGCAGTATTCAAAAGCGATTTTCTGCTACTTTATTTATTAAACTTTTGCCTTATCATTAGACTTATATTTTGGAAGCCATACTACGAGGGGTGATCAAAAAGTAATGATAATGAATATAAAACACGGTCATTAAAGTCAAAATAATAATTTATTATTCTTCATAGTCTCTTAACAAATCAATCCATTTAGCCCATCTTTTTTCTAAACCCAAGATTCCCTTTGAAAAAAAATCTTTGTCTTGACCCTCCCAAAACTCCTTAACAGCGGCCATCATTTCACTATCGTCTTCAAATTTCTTGCCTCGGAGGCGTTCCTTAAGCAGAAGAAAGTGGTAGAAGTTGCTAGGAGCTAGATCTAACGAATAGGGAGGGTTTTAGAGCAGTTCCAATTCCGTTTCTTGAATGGCAGCCCTCACAACTGCGGCTCAACTCGTTTTTTCTTTTGCTCGTCAGTTAACATTCTCGGTACCGATCGCGCAGGGACCTTTTTCATATGAAATTTGTTTGCAAGGATTTTATCAACAGTGCCATATGAGATCCCTGTGACCTCAGCTACATGCCTAATGGTCACTCTTCGATCTGTCAACACAAATTCTTCGACATTTTTCACGTTGTTTTCAGTGAGGGACGTGAATGGGCGTCATTCGCGATGTTCATCTTCAGTGGATGTTCTGCCCAGTTTGAACTCCTTGGTATAGCGTGCAACTGTAGTATACGGAGGAGCAGAGTCCCCCAATGTTTCCACAAGTCACTGTGTATGTCTTTTATAGACATTTTTATCAAACAGAGGTACTTGATGACAGCTCTAATTTCATTTTTCTCCATGTCGATGTTATTTCTTCGACATGTTCGTACTCAAATGAATGTATCTCCCGGAAATCGTGATCTATTCATATGTTTTTTTTAGGCTGATGTAGTGAATATATAAGCAAGCAAAAAACATATTCTTTGGATTTTTATGCGGACCTGAAGTAACCGATTATCATTACTTTTTGATCACCCCTCGTATTACGAAATAGGTCTGATTTCAAAGTGGAAACCAGTATTTCACGAGTAAATTGCATTTGAATTTTGTTTAGTGTATACATGTTATTGCTCGTGACTACAAATATCAAAGTACTACTCGACCCAGACCGTTTTACCACAGAATACATAATAGTATGTATTACTAAGCTTCCCTTCACTTAACTTACTATATTACTCACTGGTACTAGATAGGTGACTATATGTATACTTTCTGCTATACATATATTTTCTTGGTATTAGAAGATTTGTGTTCCATTTGTTTATCTATTTACTTGTGTTTGCCCGTAGCTTCGCCTATAACGGTCACCAGGATCTCAGCAGCTGTATAAATTGGTCGAAAATAAGTGTTACTTACAGCTAATTTACAGCAATTTTAAACTTTCCATAGAAACAGAGATTTCTAATTTATTTTTTCGAAAATGGTCTCGGCTAACTTTCAGAGATGTAGTATTCCTTTATGTTTATGCTATGAAAGTTGATAAATTTCGAAAAATAAGGACTTGTTTTAGGCTTACGCGCTCCTAAACTAGCCTATCTCTAACAGACATAATTATGTGACCACATAATGCATATAATAACGCTATGAATTTAGTTAATGTATGTACGATAAAATAACTTGATATGCTTTGCATTTCAAGGTCTTTATAATTCAGATGAGTTGTAATTAAAATTAATTATTACTAATGCCAATTAAAATCTGTTTTTATTTCGTAATTATTGTTTTTGTGTTCTAGAATGATTTTATGGTAGGTAACTTTTTTCTGGGGAAACCTTCAAAATTAGCGCCCAGTCTTTTGGAGATGGGTGTGTTTATCATTAAAACCATGCTTCTGATGGTAACCATCAGCATAAATGGAGGAGGGAACCAAAACCTCTTAAAAAAAAAACAACTCTGAGCAAGCCACCTGTTATGACATAATTATTGTGACAAAATTAATCCACCAAAAATTTTGCCATTGGTAACAGCTACTTATTTCATATTATTTATGAAATAAAAAACGGATTGTAACAGGAGTAGATAATCAAATTAATAACTCTTTAGAAACCGGCCTAGTGAGAAAAAATAAAATTTGGATGAATTTTAATTACAGGACAGCTATAGAAAAGAAACCAGTTTTTTTTTTAAAGAATTTATTTAAATATTTTGACCAAAGAGTAAAAATTTAAAATGTGACAGTTTAATTTTTTTTTATTTGTGTAATCTAATTCTCTTTTGTTTCACGAAAAGAAACAAAAAAAATCTCTTTTGTTTATATGAAGGAAATGCCAACACGATCGTTTATGAACTCCTAGTACTTGCAAACCACTTGATAAAATAATGATAGACTTCCGATATTGCGATCTGATGGCTGTCTGTATGTTAATTTGTTTCTAGACTATAAATAGCCAGGTTGATTTTAATCACAGCTTTGTAGCAATGGCGGGAAAAATTCTAGATCTTACCTAATTACTGAGTATGGCTGTCATTTACCTAGGTTATTTGCATAACCTAGGTAAATGACAGGACAAGTGAAAAATAAAACTTTAGTTTAATTGTTAACCCATATTATCTAACTGCTGGGCCACTCTTATTCAATTTATTTCTATCCAATGCATTTATATTATGTATCTCTTTAAATATGTATAAAAATCAATAGGTGTTTGTTAGTCTCGCTAAAACTCGAAAACGGCTGGACCGATTTGTCTAATTCTTGTTTAAAATTAGTTTTGGAAGCCCAGGGATGGTTTAAAAGGTGATTTTGAGGCGATACGAAGTTTGCCCGGTCAGCTAGTTTAAAATAATATTGAGATGAAACTTAAAAGTCAGTAAAAATCAAATGATTATAAAAAAATTGTTTATAATGGAAAACTTAAGTACGAAACCTGCCTATAAGGTATGGCGTTAAGAATGTACGTAATAAAACTGTGAAACATTCAAGTAGGCTTAAACTATTGTGGTTTGTTCACTCATTAATAATTATGAGATAAAACTAACAATCATTGTTCATAGACAAAAGGCTTTTGTAGGTACAAAAAGTAAATACAGGCGCTAGCACATCCATCTGCCCCAATCCGACAATTTTCTTAAATTGATTTTCAACTCTATCGCAAAAGACGAAAGTTCATGTTCCCTTGAGATAATTTGACTGACTACAGAAGACTGATGTGTTGTCGTCTGTACATCTACATAGATAAATGATTATTTCCTTGTGAAAAGCAAATTAAAAAGACAAAAAAGGATTTAACGTAACGGTAGGTACAGCCTATAATATTGCCACTGTTGGGGCACGGGCCTCCTCTCTGTGAAAGGGAGAGGGCCATAATCCACCACGCGGGCCTAGTGCGGGTTGGTACTTGATAGATGTAACATGTCTTCGAATGTTTGGTTCTAGGACTTGCCATTTTCCTCACGGCATTTCACATAGGATTTCCTTTTGAATAATACTTTTGTGGAATGACTTTCTAAAAATAATTTAAATTAAGAGTCCGCATTCCACAATTTTTTTTAGCCTTCAAATAAATTTCGAGTGCAAGAATCTATGTCACAATACATTAAATAATATCGGTATTTATCTATTTATCAGGAAAGCACATCAAGCTATTCCAATTTACTTATTATATATTTTTATTAGATTTTTAAATTTTATTAAAAAAAGTAGAATACAATCATGTTCTATTGGGAACATTTTAAAGATGAGTTTCTAAACTAGACTCTTAAGTAAATTCTCGTAGAATCCTTTCGGCATCTGAAACTCATAATATTGATAAAGCTACAAAGAAATCATAATGTAAACAACTTTTTGTCAAGACACTAGACTAATAAAGACATAAAGTTACCGATTAGACCAACTGGTAGAAAATTACTAATCCTTCTAAAAAAACATCTTTGTTCGATTGCGACGGATGGCATTATATTCGCGATACAGAATCTTGTCTGACCATTATTTAATGAGTAACGGTAACGTGGCTAAATAATTACAGCCGCACAGGCCAATCTTTCGGGTTAAGCCGCGCTTGCCGAGGTTAGTCTGTGGATGGGCGACCATCTGTTATAGCGAGATTCCTCCGTGCCTCGGAAAGCACATAAAGCCTTTGGTCTCGACTGTCATTTGTAGATCTTTGATAGTCGTTACTGTTAGTCAGAAGCTCTAAAGTCTGACAACCAGTCTTACCATGGGGTATCGTATTACCACGTTACTGGGTTCTGGAAATCCGACAGGCAGTCGCTCCATGTAAAATAGTGATTTTCAGCTGCATCTAGTTCGACTGGAAGCCGTCCTCAATATACACACATCAAAAGTCTCTAGGGATCAACATATATTTTTGCAATAACTTTTCTCCTGATTGATATTAATTAAAATGTTCTTTAAGGATTCATCAAATAAAGTGTTATCGTTTGTCACAGTAACGATAAACCAAGTCACCTTTGCATTCATAAAGAAATTTGCCATTTTCCTAATAAAGGGATTTTTGACATTTGAACCACTAACATTAAAGTTCGAAAAAAAGACTGAAATAACAGTTTTCTTTAAAATTTTATTGGGTAATTTAAACAATTAATAATCCGTGTTTCTACCGCGAACACTAACAACACAAGAACATCGGTTTGGCATACTCAAAATGAGTTCATCCAAATCACGCTGTGGAATGGCCGCCCATGTTCGTTGCAACAACAAAAAAAGGTCTTCTTGCGACTGGATACCCTCCATATTCGGCAGAGCTCTTCTCTGTAGCATATCCCATGCATGCTCAATCGGGTTCAAGTCTGGCGACTGAGCAGGCCAGGGCAGGACATTGATGTTAGCTGCGGCGAGAGTCTGTCTTACAACTCTTGCGGTGTGCGGTCGTGCATTATCATGCATTAACTGAAATAAGGGACCGATTTGCACTTGTAGAGGAACGATGACGTCTGATACAATCGTCTCAGCATAAATTTGAGCGTTGATGTTGCCTCTGATCCAAATCAACTCAGTTCTTCCGCCGATCCAAATACCCGCCCATACCATGATGGTTCCACCACTATAAGGATGGACTTCCTGGCAGGATTTTAATCTCTGTTGGCGTCCAGGGGTTCTCCAGTGTCGTATACGTCTTGTATCCGGTCTCATACCAAAACGAGACTCATCAGAAAAGCACACGAAACGCCATTGTTCTTCTGCCCAATTTCTGTGTTCAAGAGCCCATTGATATCGAATCCTACGATTGTGCATCGCTATAGGTGGTACCCGTAGCGGTCTTCGGGAATGAAGGTTCACTTCATGCAAGCGGTTTCTGACTGTTTGGTCGCTAATTAAGTTCCCTGAAGAGTGATGAAGCCTCACGGCTAACATCATGGCGGTTATTGTTGGAGCTCTTCGAGTTAAGATTTGAATGTATCGGTTTTGTCTCCGTGTGGTGCAGCGATACCGTCCTCCATGGCGCTCAGCCACGGTACCAGTGCTTCGGTAACGTGTCCAAAGTCGACTGATAACACTCTGACTTGTATTCAGAGCTAAAGCCACAGTACGTTGCCGGGAACCAGCTTCTATCATTCCCACGGCTCTGAGCATTTCTTCCCTGCTTAAATGACGTCGCCGCTCCATAATAACGTTGGTTTTAATCAGTAGTAGGGAAACAGTAGCACTAATAATGTCTTCAATGCGTTGTATGTTTTTATAGGGAAAATATTGACAGCTGATTTTCATCTTTTACTCGAATTTGATTTACAGTTCCTGATTCAAATTATGAAATGCACCAAAAAGGATCCATATAAATTTATAAAATCATAAATTTATTACAAAGTCACATCTCAATCTCAAGAAATCCGCATAAAAATGCTTGATCCCTAGACACTTTTGATGTGTGTAGTTGGGAAAATGCTAGGCAAATGATGAACAAATGATCTGACAATCGTATTATTTCGTTGTTAATTGACAACTCATGTTCACATAGGGATTCTGATGGGCGAAAGAAGTTTATTCAACTTCCTTATGATAAACGTAACCTAAATTGCATTGTTCACAAATAAAATTTTAGTTGAAATCGTGACTACATTCAAATGCCTTTGAACAATGGTTTTTTAAATTATGTAAAGACATATTTAGACCAACTTCTAGATATAATAATGTTGCAATTATTTCGACGTCTTTCAAATGGATATTACCTATCAAGGCAGTCATATGGCCACTTAATTATAATTACATTTAGAAGAAAAAAAATAGAGAACAAGTATGCATTATCTAGAGTCTAAAATAATGTGTTATTAATTTCAAAATTATTTAACATCAGGAGTTAGTTTTTTTTTTAATGTTTGCTATGATCAGATTTATCCAAATTACAGTTCTAATATTTTGCAATCAACCTTGATAGTTAAAAAACCGATAACTATCGTGCTCATGTAAAAAATAAAACTGGAATTCTAACTAACAAATTAAACTTCTACGTCATTGAATAATTAAAAATTAAATTAACACTCCTAAAATATCCTCAACAGTACCTATTTGTAGATAAACAACAATAAAAAAACCGTAAAACCGGTATTTTGTATTCGTGGACACATGCCTAACTAGTGCTAGTGTGGTCTTACGTGACAGGCATTGTAAGGACGTTCTAAATTCAAAACATTCAAAACAACAACTTTTTTTTTGCAATATTTCCTGCATGGCTTCACGGCCTTTATGTAAAACAACAACTATTAAGTGAAACGTTTATGAGTAATATGTTTTACAGTGCAAAGAATATTATTGAACCATTAATAAGGCATAAAACATTAATTAATTCTGTTTTCTGTAGCTGTGATTAATATCTTACAAGTTTGTAAAATTCGTATTATTTTTAGTACCTACTCCTATAATAATAGATGATGAAACATATAAAATAGTTCCGACCGGTAGATTACAATCTCGATTAAATTAGATTTGTAATTAATTTGCAAGAAACATTTTTAACACATTTTATACAAACAGGTATTTTGTTAGTAGTAAGAGGCCTTGTAGGTCATGGGTTTGGACCCAGTCAGCCGCGTATTTACTTTGTGTGATTTATTAAAATATCGTTGCACTTAAAACGGCGTACCCGCGTGTCCTAGGATCATATATTCGAAGACATGTGAAACCTATAACCAACCCGTACTCAGGGCCCAAATGGGGGATAATGGCAGAAGGCACTGGACTGTAAATTACAGCGCACACCCTCTGTCAGAGAGTATTGTCCAGTCCAGGGGGTATTATAACGTCATAAAACCAGGCTTGTTCCGGCGAGTGAAAGTGACAGAGCTATACAAAACCCTTCCAAATGGCCAAAAGAGAGAAATTCCAGTGTGGGAACGAGGTGGCGATGGCGCTAGACGACTTGTATAACTCTGTCTCTTTTCCAAAATGGAATTACTCTCGCTTTGAAGACGTCATGTTAGGGCACCTGCTTCCCAGTAGAAAGAACATTAGAGGCTGATAATGCATTATGCATGTTTTTAAATAAATTTTCACTTCAGTAGCTCAAACATGTAGGTTTTGCTGCCTGAAATCAGTGAGCAAAATGCGATTTTGCTCACTAGAGAGACAAAGTAGCTTTTTAATTTTTGTTTAAAAAAAAGCCGCGAATATCATATTCAGCCTCGAGTTAATCATACAATTCGAAACATTAACACTCTATCTCTTTACCGCCAATAGAAAGAGAGAGAGACAAACACCAGCCCTTTCGAAGTTCTGATTTTGAATTTGGTCTCAAAGACAAACACGTTCGGAAATTTGTACTAACCAAAGAAATGCAAAAAGATAATAATGCCTTCGAATGTATTTTATTGAATTTTTAACTTATTGCTTTAAATGAAAATAAGCATTTACTGTAAATATTTATTTCTAGTTTCAATTTATGTTAATAAATATTTTGAATAATAAAATATTATGGGTGCTATTTCCGAACACGCCTTAATTTAAAAATGAAAGAGCGGGAATAAAATTTCATGTCTGGCGTAAAGAGATGAATAAGTTAAAAAAAAAATATATGCGTAAAACTAGCGACGAGAACAGTACTTATTTTAACATAACCATTTAAAACAACAAATTATTAATGCAGAATTAAATTTCCTAACTCTAACTAAATATCTGAAACCATACCATGTCTTCAATGAATGGAGACTTAACAAAGGGCGCAAGCAGTTTTTCGGAGACGGTGTTGCTATCTTATTTTTTAGATTTATCACAGACGAGACGATTATCTACAATACGGAGTATTTACTTATTGTTGAAAGCTACTTTTAAAAAAAAATATTTTAATCTAGGTATTCCTATTTATTATTTTATCTCCTAAAGTGTTCTCGCTGCTGAAGTGAAAAGTTATGTGTGTTACACGAGAGCAAAGTTTTTTGCATCTCGTGCCTTTGAATCTCTCGCTACACTCAGGATTCAACTTTAGAATCACTCGCTACGCTCGTGATTCAATCCTTGAATCCTTCGCTTGCTCAAGATTCAAAATCAGCACTCGCAGCAAAAAACGACTTTGCTCTCTTGTTGCACAAATAACTATTTTTGAACACCTCCGGACAGGTATTTACTACATAGTAAAGTATATAAATAATAAAATAATTTAAATATATGTTAGGACTACATTAAATACGCAAGTTCGCTTTAATTCCACTCATAAAGGACTACCCGTATAGCTTAAACGAATTATATAATAAAATTTATTGCAAATGATTGTGTAAACGGTTACTCAAGCAGATAAAATAAAATATTCACCTACTTTTATAAAAAAAATACCATGATCATATATTACCCGCATGCAATTAGCAACATATTTTGCACAGAATAATTGTTATTTTTATTGGTTATTAATTGACTGTTTTGAAAAAGGAATAGGTAAATAATACGACGCCAAAAAACCGACCCGTCCATAAATCCGTTCGTAAAAAATAGGGTTTCTACCAATAATTAATTTATTCTGGGATTATACTCGGGGAATTCCAATAAAATTTTCTTGAGCTTCTTAGATAATTATATACCTTTTTATTATATTTTTTGTTCATATAATAGTTTTAACTAAAAATACCTAAATGAGCATTTTATTGCGGTTAGTCAAATGTAGCCATTTATGCACCTTGGTTCATTACTACAAATCAATAATACCTACTTAGTTATGTATTTATAATAATGTCTTCCGTCATATTCTTTAAAAGTTTACCGTGGGTAATATATTGAAATTTAAAAATAAGATTATATAATTATACAATAGATACTCATCCAAAACACAACAATAAAGTAATAAAGGAAAATTCCAAGTTAGTTGTTTTTCGGTTGCCAAAATAGAACTTACAAAACCTGTTCGATTTAACATTAGCCAGGGATGCTCAAACTTTTTCAGTTTGCTGCACACTTGTAATAACTGTAACAAGAATACCTACGTGGGTATAAATTCAATCAAATTAATGGTGCAAGAGAGTTCCGCAAGGCTCTATTCTCTATTTCTTTCTCTGGTGCTCTGGTGGAAATATTATAATTTAATCCGGAGAGTGGTGAACAGCAGTGCCCCTCTATAATCTTCATGGTGCACCAAGCGCTAACGAATACAGTTTGGGAACCCCTGACCTAGGCATTAGTATTTTAATGGATCTTTATCAAGACAAAGTATAAAAAATACGTATTTGCTTGTCTATTTAAATCAGCAGTTACAATTTTATGATGTCTTGTATAAAAACGTGAACAAAAAGTGTTGGTCTTCGGGCGATTGCGAGTTTTGATTGAAGGTAAGCGACTTCCCGTCTGCGTATCTACATAACAGAATTATTTAATAATACACTACATGTGTTGTTACCGTGGCTTTCTGCAAAATCGATGGACATGATCACACTTATAACTTTACAATGCAATACAATACTATCGATCTTCTTTCTATTTATTTCAGTGAAATATAAAAAATGGTTGCCCTTGCCACATATAACAAAGCATTTCGTCAAGTGATGCTCTGTTATTTTTATGTGGCAACTAATTTTTATAATTATCTAGCCTCAATCAATTTGATTGACTTTTTTTTGAATCTTTAATAGGAAAAAATATGGGAAACCAACGGAAAATTTTGGATATTTTAATTAAACTTTTGTGAATTTAATAAAATAAAATATATGCTATAAACATGCAAAGGAGACTTTTGAGACTTTGTGTCAAATAAAATCCTCTCATATACTTAATGAAATATTAATGATTAATTTCAATTAGTCTTTCAGACGCTACTTACATATTTCAAAAGAATTCCTTAACAAAAATATAAAATGTAACTTGAATAGTTAATTAACGTTCAAGGTTTACAAAATGCACCTGGCATTAGTACAAAATATCCTTGTGGTTTGCAACTCAACTCAAGATTTATGATTTCCTTAATTAGATAGACGTTAGTCGTAAAAATTATCTGCTCGACGCGGAGTACAGGCCTTATCACTGAAGCTTTTACCCGCGATATCGCGTGTTTTGAGGTAATATTTATCCGATATGTTTTCAAACCTAGATCATGATCTTAATAGCCAAATTTCATAAGAACGGATTCTGAATATGTCTCCAAAAAGGAAAAAGTCATAAATTCGAAAATAACACAAAAAAAAATTACCTTTTGGAAAAAAAAAGAGAGTTCGTCAAACTTTGACCCATGGTTATGCCCCTTAAGTAACACAAAAAACTGACTTCCGCATTTTTAACATAAAGTATGATTACAAACAAAACCGGTTTGCCAAAATAGTAGCCATGAAAGCGCCAAATACCAAAGAAAACAATGACATACCATGCGCAAACGCACCTAATTTTGGACAACAATGTGTCACACAGGTGCGACCTGCGGAAACCCGCTACAGTGAAATCAGTCCAACTAAATTAGCACCGTTTTTCGCAAGTTATGCGCTCCTTAGTTGCTTCCGCTATGTACAGCAAAGCCTCATAATACGATTCTAGAAGTTGCACGCGAGTTGCATGCAAGTTTGAGTACCTACATTGCGGACTATTAATGGACAATAATTTCAGTTGATCAAACAAATAACGCAATGTAATCAAGCTTGCATGTAAATGGTCCTTTACGGACGTAATAAAGAGAGCAACTAACAGCTCATTTATTGTATTAATGCTTTTAGGGAATCCAATCTTCTAGCAGCCTACGAAACATCCTTGAGGTTCGAACCCTTTAGTTATTTAGTGTCCGCGCCACTGCTACACACATTACCTGCGGGAAATTCAAGGTACTTAGGTTCTACATTTGAATAATGCAATTTGTGGTAATGCTACAGACACTAGCGTCACGTCAAATGATCATGAATGGTGGTGCGGACTGTTCCCTAGCTACAGGTTTTATTAATAAGGTATACAATACAGAATTGCCAGATTTAGCAACCGTGGCAGTAAACCTGCGAGATGACTTTCTGAAAAATATATCTCAGTGGTACTATACTAACTTCAATGGTTGAGTTGGTTCATTGCACTACTCATAGAGTACATTTGTATAATGGCGCTACTATTGTGCAAAAGTCTTCTACAACATTATTTTTTGTTTATGCGAAACCTGATACACCTGTCCAATATTTTTGTGTAAAGAATCTATGTACAAAATTTTAAAACGGTATCATAAAAAATCACAATGTTGTAAGCTTTTATACCTGGTTTTCCGTTAAAAAACATGCTCATTTCCCGATACACCCGCGTAAACCGCGTCTCCTATGTTATACACTCGTGGTAATAGTTTGGCAATAGGTACCTAACCGTACGGTGATTGTATTGTAATTAACAGGTAATAAAATTTAATTAAAATATGTATAAACGACATTATTTGACGAGCTCTTGTTACCGTCGGCGTTCCAGCTGTTTTAGAACCCAACGGCTTGGCACGCGACGATGGCAAGAGACCGGACGGTATGTCTCTGTTTCCTTGGAAGATGGGTAGGCCTTTAGTATGGGACGCTACCTGTGTCGATACTCTTGCGCCATCCCATCTTCCAAGTTCATCGTGCTCTGCCGGCTCTGCTGCTGCGGTTGCTGAGAACCTCAAGCGGCGTAAATATAGCAACCTTAGTGGTAACTATATATTTGAGCCGTTTGGGGTTGAAACTATAGGGCCATGGGGTCCGAGTGCTCACAGTCTCTACAGAGAAATCGCAAAAAGACTTGTTGACGCTTCCCGTGACCCAAGAGCTGGCTTTTACTTTGGCCAGAGGCTTAGTATTGCCATTCAAAGAGGCAACGCCGCCAGTCTCTTGGGCACATTACCAGCTGACAGCGTTGAGGATGAATTTTTCGATGCTCTTTAATAGTTTAGTTTTATTTTAATTTAGCATTATTATATTAATTTATATAGTTTAATTAATATTAAAAAAGATTATCTATTTCACAATAAAGAGTAAAATATGTTTGAAAAAAAATATACTGATTCTGAACAAAATATACTTATTCAGCTTTCGCTTATACTAAAAATAATGTTGTATTTGTATAATGATGTCAAATGTCACACGAAGATGAGACGTGTATCACATGGGAAGCTACCATAAGATGACATTATTGTCATTTGTTTATGTAGTTTGTCATTATTGCTCACACAAACGTAGTACTTAGATGACATGAGAAAGATCATTGGATATCTTCAGAGCATCGCTAATTTGAAAATGTAAACTACAACATAGAACCGTAACTTTATTGAAATAAGAGTCGTAATCACTTGGTCGTCTTGTAAGATTAATTAGACTGGTTTTCTCAGATTTTAGAAATCAGATTATACCCTTAGAGCACGCTTTGGAAAGCACAACAACATACAGATATTACAAGCTGCGAAAATGTAGCTTCATTATTTTTTCTTTGACAACTCTAGAGTACCTAAAAGTGGTGGTGTATTTTAAATAACACTTTTCGATGTAACTGGGCTAATAAAAATCGAACAGTTAAGTCAAGAAATTACAATTTCGACAATTGATTGAAATTATTTTATATCATTACTAGGCCCAAATAATCCTTTGTTTACATTTCCTCCAATCATATTCATAAAGCGACCGTTGCGCGACACACTTGCGCGTGCACAGTAAGGTCGCCGACGTGTTACGCATGCGCGTCACGCTGCTCGATCATTGGAGCCGATCATTGATCGCAGCCGTCGCAGGCGCATGGAAAACGTGCTATCAGAATTAGGGCTGTCACCGACTAAGGATGTGGCGGTTGAGTAAACGGTATTTATGGTAATTACGGTATTGTGGTTTTCGCTTTCTGCTTGGGAATTCAGTGATTTGTTTAATTTCCTTTGTGGGATGGGCTTTATATTGACATTTGTTTGAACATTAAAATACTAACGGGTTTTTGATTATGATGAATGTATTTTGTACATTAGTTGTATTTAAACGCTTTCACTCGTCAAATATTATTTAAGTATGCAGATTATTTTCTTTATCTTTTTACATACATATTTAACATAAACGTTAAATATTTCGGCAAAAAAACTTTAACTTAAGGAATTTGTAACCGCCTTCAAAAACAACCACAAAAAAAGAGCAAAATAACCTACAAAACTTTTCTTTCGGAAAAAGGTGACTTTTTTATTAATTTCACTGTCTTTTTTGCCACACGTGTGGTACTCGACAATGGTACTTTAATGGAAGAAGACTCCCTCTCACAGTGAGGAGGCCTGTGTCCCACTGTCCCAGCAGTGGGAACATTTATAGGCTGATGATGATGATGGTGAAGAAGCACAATTATATAATTGAGCTTTCAAGTTAGCGCACTTGTTATGCAGTCAATCAGACTATAGTAATATAGAGGTGTCTAAGCTAGGAATGTGGTAATAAGGTCAACTTTATAACTGTTGAATGGAATGGTGCAATAATTAAGCAGGTGCTCATTAATAATTCAAATTACCGTAAAATGAAGGCGTGCCTTGTCTCATAAGTAACAACAAAACAAAAAGTTGGACATAGTGCCAACTAGTATTTCCGGCAACAGAATCAGTTTTGCACTAAAATTGATTAGGTAGTGAATCCTACTATCAACGCAAAACATAGTACCACAAACAGATAAATTTACATCTCTTAAAAGCTTGTCTAATAAAAGTGGAACTGCAAAACAACACGTGTATATCAACATGACATGTCAAATTGACGTGGTTTTATTAGACAACTGTTCAACAGGTGTTTAACTTTTTATATTTTTTTATTAAATTATAGCTTGAGGTAAAAATATTTCAAAATAACTTTAAACATACGTTTTTCAAAATATAAAAAAAAACTGTTAAGTAAATAATTTAGTGTCTGTACTTAATTTGCTGTGCTGGAATACCTAAACTTAATCATAAAAATGAAAGTCACATAAAACGTGCCATGGAAGTAAATTTTCCTGCAAGGTAAATGATAATATGACACTTACATAAAGTTGAAAGTAGATCCTGTTGGCAATGCACCAAGTTTGACACGGACGTGGGTTTGAAACATGGGGTTTCACCAGGATTTGCTCCAAATCATTTGTACTAGCTCTAGCTCATAAATGCCATCAGTAGGCATGTTTCGTATGCTATAGCGTCGCTGGACTAACGAATTACCGTGACCCCGGAACGTAAAGGGCTATTGAAGCACATCAGTAAGAGTCTGACAGTCCCTGCCGCCTGACTTTTTGGACAAGTGTTCAACAAACGTTTAAAAGTTTTTGTGGTACTACGGATTATGTTTAAGACCTTTTTACACCTCGAACCTCCTGGAACGTCATGACAACCATAATTATATCTGTCATTAGTGTAATTTTGACAGTTACCTAAGTTGGCCCAAATTGTCAAATTAGTCACCCGGGCGATGCCCTCGAGCTAATAAGGAACAGTCTGTGTAAGGAACTATGAGAAAGGTCATGGTATCACCAAATGGCGCCTAAGGCTAGACAAATATTTTATTTACATTTTACTGTAAATACCACTATAAAACCGGATTGCCAACTTTAGCCACATAGTGAATTAGTTAGCCCTTCTAAGGTACTTACTCTTATCGATTTTTTTTCTCTATAGGTTTGTCATTAATTAAATTCATTGTGTATTTTTGTCAGTTCCGTACAATATACTTAGAAAGCCAATTTTAAGACTGTCAACAGCCATGCTGAAGAAATATGGGCAGAGACTTACTAGTATCGAAGATGCGACTTGAAACTTGAACATAAGTGGCATTATTAGGGAAACTTCTGCTCAACTCTTTGAAGATTACAAGTATGATGTTATATTACAATTTTGTAGTGAAAATTGCACATATTTATAAGTTTCTTGTTCTCTTAAGAGCAGTGGTGGCCCAGTGGTATCGGCCCCGACTTACGAGTTGTAGGTCGTGGGTTCGAATCCCGGCAGGCGCATTACTTTGTGTAATTTATTTCATCACCACTGCTCTCAAAACGGTGAAGGAAAACATCGTGAGGAAACTGGCATGTCCTAGAACCAAAAATTCGATGACATGTGACATCCACCAATCCGCACTGGGCCCGCGTGGTGGATTATGGCCCACCCCCTCTCACAGAGAGGAGGCCTGAGTCCCAGCAGTGGGAACATTAATAGGCTGATGATGATAAGTTTCTTATAGGTAACTAACACACTTGTTCTTCATCGTGTACACAGGTGGCCTACCACTTAGTACCTAAAAGCTAATGTAGTTCCAGTGTGGGAAAGAGACAGAGCTATACAAGTCGTCAAGCGCCATCTCGTTTCCTCACTGGAAATACTCTGGCTTTAAGACTTCATGGTAGGTAGGTCATCAGGAAAAATATCACGAGCCAAGGGCATCCATTTACATTCTAGTTATGTTGATATCTTTGTTCTGTTCAATGAAAGGTTTCAAATAAGTTCTATGATCACATGATGCACACGCGCAATTACAAATATTTTTTTTTAGGTTTTTGATAAGGGTTTGACATCTTGAAAAGGGTTTTCTTTTTTTGAAATTAATTAACGCTTAAGTAAAATGTTTAGGAATTAAACGTTTAAAGGATTCTTATAAAAAACGCCAATCTTTGAACGAACATGTTAATTAAATTAATAGTGGTTCAAAATATTTGATTTACACAAAATCGAATTTAATAAAAAAAAAACAAATCTTTGGCACAAACAGTTTTTTGTGATTCAAAATAAATTTGTGTGAATGTTTATTATTAAAATCTAAATTAATTAATATTCACAAATAAATTACTTATCATGTTTTTAAAGGGGCATAAACGAGACATTTATTTTTTGTTATTTTGTTAAGACTTTACAAAAGAGTTTTTTTTAGAGTATTACGGAAGGTTTATTATTAATTATAATAATAATATAATATAATAAAACGTTTATTTCGGAGACTTGCTCCATAGTTTGTTAGTGAATACAACTTACGTAACTATGTTAGTACTTACTTTAAATTAGAGACAAACAACTTAATCCTATAATAATTTAATTCATGTATCTTCCTGCAGCATCAGACCCGCAGCAATGCATACGGGTCCAATACTCCAGGAAAACGCCATCCAGCCTATCCCCAATCACCCTCAGGATGCCATTGGCACTCCCACGAATTCTGCGTAACAATGATGCCGCTCTTTTCCTCATGATTGCTGAAAAACTATCCGTAGTAAATTCAGCAAACATGGCTGACGCACTACAGAATCGCGGCAGCCCCAACAGCACCCGGAAGGCGTTGTTGTACTGGACACGAAGAGCGTTGTAGGCCCTTTGCGTATGCTTGACCCACAGGCTGCATGTGTAAAATGACTGACAATAAGCCTTGAAAAGGGTGATCTTGACCGGTCTAGTACATCTTGCAAACCTACGGGCCAACATATTGCATCGGACCGACAACGCTCTCCGTTCCCTTTCCATGTCCTGTCTCATGTCCTGTCTAATTATCCTAAATACTCGTTAATTAGAATTTAACGTTTAATTATTGAAACTGATAAATTATAGCAGTCACTTAAGCTAACCATAAATTATCTTCATATATCATACTAGCAAACCCGGCCATTTCGCCACCAGATGGCTTCGTTTTCTTTGCTATAAACCTCACGGAGCCCGAGACCTTTCCAACGAATGCAAAACCGTGAAAATCGGGGGGTACGTTCTGTAGTTATAGCGTCAGGAAGGAAAACCCGACTTATTTTTATATAGTAAAGAAGATTTATGGTCCTGTTTATAAAATTATTTTTTCAAGCCAGTTTTGCCAATGGCTATCGAATTACCCAATTACTGGGTTGTAGAGTCTTGCTGGGCAATTTTTTCATGTAAAAAGATATCTACTTTTTAGTTTTCCTTAAAAATAACTGGATTTACCTACAACAGAACTGGGGCAAGGATGATATTTTGTGGTTTTGATTTTTTTTGTTAATATAGTGGACGAAGTTAACTAGAATTACTTGAATAAAATCACAGTTTGCATACATTTGAAACATGTCTTCTTCAGGTCAATGATTGAAGGTCGACATGTCCATTAACATATTTTTTCTCAGAACTTTATTTTATTTAGGTATTGGTAATCAATTAATAATGGTTCTGGCTTTGATATACATCCATCTATCATTTGAGTAGTAGTTCACATTGCATAATATTATACAATAAAAACTTTTTCCAAAAAAATGTGACCGCCTTCAAAAACAACCACAAAAAATAACCTAAAAAACTTTTCTTTCGGAAGTCGGTGACTTTTTTTGGTTAATTTAATTGTTCATTTGTTCCGAAAGAAAAGATTTTTAGGTTATTTTACACTTTTTCAATAAGTAAGGCGGTCACATTTTTTTGGAAAAAGTTTTTAATTACTCTTATTATTTAAATATTCAACCAGAATTCTTGTCAAATACATCATTTTCTTACATGAGCACTAGAATTTTGTAATCCGTAGCACCGGTAATAACATCGTTAACATCTCTTTCAATCCCTATCTCAAAAACTACTGAACAGAATTTGATGAAACTTCCAGTATTCCCTATGTTGAACGATACCCAGTACAACAAAAAAAGAATTACTTAAATCGGACTTGTAGTTTCGGAGATATGCGAAGACAAACAAAATTTTCTTACTTGAGGAGTTGTACCTTCCATCATCAGCTCAGCTACATGAGATGATGATTTTCATACGCAAGTACTTGAATTACTTCATAAGATTTGCGAAAAACTATGTGTCAGCCAATAAAATTTGAGGGTTGCCCTCGATTTATCCAAGATCCAATCATCAGATCTTGAAATGGTGACAATGGGACCACACGGGAAGCACCAGCTTTCGAATGAAAAAAAAATCATGAAAATCGGTTCACCCAGTCGCAAGTTATGAGGTAACAAACATAAAAAAAAAACAATACAGTCGAATTGATAACCTCCTCCTTTTTTTGAAGTCGGTTAAAAATAGATATGTTTGCCAATATGTGCCAAAGCACTTGCACACAAAAAAATACTTATGTATAATGTAATCTAAACAAATATCGTAAAACAAATCTTTTGTTAAGTAAGTAATTAAGTAAGTTTTCTCTAGATTGGAAAATATATAAATACATAAATCAGACGAGTAAGGCTAAAGCCTTACTCGTCTGCTTTTAAAAGCAATTTTAATAACAACAAAATATTTAAAACTTATTAGGTTTTTGACTACGAAGGAAAATAGATACAAACAGTATTTCAAATAAACAGTTATATCATAAATAACATAAATAACTATTGATTGTAGTCGTCCTTGAAACAAATTAGGAAAGAGCCTACAACGCTTCAATGGACACATACCTATTACCTAGGTGATCATTATTTTAATAAGGCCCTCCAAGGTATATAAAACCCCGTTTGACCTGTGTCAAACAACCTCTTATATACTTAGCAAAATGCTAACGATTAAGGACAGGAATATATACGCTACTCATCTTTGTAATTTGTTTTATTTAAGTACCCGGTTATTTATGTTGTCTTTAATAAACTTTATGTTAATTATTATGCTTTATATAGGCAAAAGATAAAAAAAAAATAACTCACAAAGAGAAACTCTAGGGATAGACAAGGAAATTAAAACCTAAATTGTCTATGCCTAATTGTCTGTAGACTCAAATGTCTTCTGTCATTATATGACAGATGACATTTGACAGTAATATGAGATGGATAAAACATGGCAAGTGTGTTTCCCAGACTGTAACAAAATAGAATTAAGTACTTACTTACTTATTAGGTTATTTTTGGACTCCAAGAAACAAAATATGTAAATATTTTTTTATGTGTTTTAAATGATTAACTTGACGATCATCGAACCGTTAATTTATCTCTTAAATGTTGTTGTATTATTATTTATAGCTGATTTAAAACTTGTAATTATTTTAATACTAGCTGTTGCCAGCGGCTTCACCCGCTACAACTCGAAAACTATCCCACGGGAACATAAAATCGGGATAAAAACTATCCTATGTGTTAATCCAGGTTATAAACTATCTGTATACCAAATCCGTTCATCTGTTTTTACGTGAAAGAGTAACAAACATCCATAAATCCATACATCCATACATACAAACTTTCGCCTTTATAATAGTAGTAGGATTATTTGTTGATTCCTATTTACAACAGTTTTTATCATGTTTATAGTCTCACAGCTATGTGTGAAAATAAGATATCTACTAATGAACTTTAATAGTCAATAATAATATTTATAATACCTACAGCTGGCGCCTATAAGCCAGCCTACTTTACATAATTTATGTTATTTTCACCATATTAAAAATAACGGTATAATACGTGGGAGAATCAACTAGCATTATTATTTTGGTATCAGAATCATTAGATAGAAAAAAAATCAAATGCTATCTTACCACAAGAAAGATAAACAACTGTTGAAGAATTGTCAAAAAAAACTGTCAACGTCAAAACGATATTTTACGTTGATGTAAGGGTCGTTTTGCAGTTACAGTTTTTTTAGACAAGTGTTTAACAGATGTTTATTTATCTTCCTTATTATAAGACGGACAGAGTTTGTCTAATGTCTAATTCAAAAACACAATTACGGAAGTATTAATAACACAAACGTCATAAAGTTTATTAAAAGTCTATAGTAGCAATGACATAATATAAAAACTTGTAGTATAAATACGTTCGTATTTTAAATCGGGTAAAAATATGCTTCCTTTATGTAGGTAACTTTATCAAAAGCAGTCTGAAAGCATGTTGAAATAACAGCAAATCCCGGAGTAAGTAGATTAATTTTGGGGTCAAACCCGAAACATGTCCGAACAAAGCCTAAACATATTTGTTTTGGAAAGTCGAGCCCGTTCTTGAGTGTCAAAATTACTTCGAAAAGTGGCATTGATTTTTATATAATTATATTGATAAGATAGAAGATAACATGCCTCCGGGATTGCGGGATTTTAAACAGATTTTTCCGGAATCTTTAAATTGTTAGGAACACGAAGGATAAAGATATAAGAGCACCTGCTGTTGCCCGCGGCTGCGTCCACGTGCATTACAATGCAATCCCGTAAGTCCCAGGAAAACGGCTTCTCCATAATTATGATTTTATGTCAGTTCGTGATGCAAGTACATAAAATCAATCTGCCGAATCCGGGCTATGAATAACATACATGTCTTATTTATGAGACACCCTATGAGAATTTGAACGGCGAATTGTGCAAAATGGTCAGCCATATTTTCGCAGTCTGGTCACAAAGCTGACCGGAAACCCTGAATACTTGTTTATTAGGTCACGATTGACTGACGTTAGTTAACTGAATCACACCGCCTTATCTGTTTTGCTAAGAAATCCCGCAAAGATAGCCCCGTTGTGAATACTAACTTATGCCATGTTCTATGGAATTAGTGCCTTACCATTTAAAAATATACAATTATCTATTCTCAGATTTTAATATTTATTTATTTTGTAATTTTTTGAGATTGGCTTTTCTTTGTTTATTTTTATCTTGAAACCCAAAGTTTTGATTTACGAGTATATGCACTTTGTTTAGAAACCATCTTAATACAGAAAATAAAACATTTATAATCCTGTATTTTTATTATTTGCCGTCTTCAATAAGTTAAGCTGAATCTTTATTAAAATAAAATTAGTCAAACTTAAAAAAAAAACAGTTTAACTTAAAATAGGATTTTCTTAAACTAACTAAATGTAGTCTAGTGACGATAGAAATCTTTCTACATTCTGTAATTTTGTCTATAAGTCCGTCGACGTAAAAACCCGTTTCTACAATATTTTGCCTCGCCTGTCGATAACGCGTTGATGTCTTTTACACCTTTGTGACGTATAATTTGATGGAAATTTTTGACCTAAAATAAAATTGCTTCTTTATTTACTTTAAACAAAATATTAAAGTAACATAATGACAGATAAGTTTTTTCTTTATGGTGCTAGACTATAAACAAACAAAGGTGAGTCATGTGAATCACTATTGTATTAAACTTTGCATTGAGAACGTTGTTTTTGTTGTATTTCTTGAATGAACAGTTAACCGCGTTATTTGTGTACTCAGTTCATTCATTTGTTTGTATTATTTACTTTTGTTATGTTGTCACTATGTACTATTACATTTTTTCTAATGTTACGGTAATTATTGTAAAATTTTGCTTTATAGTAAGTAAAACTTCTGCATTACTTATTCGTTTTTTTATGCTTGAGTAGCTGTTCTCCGCTTTTTCACTCGCTGCTCGGGTCCTATTGATTGCAGCGTGATGTTATATAGCCTAAAGCCTTCCTCAATATAAAGACTATCCAACTCAACAATATTTTATATGTCGAACCAGTAGTTCCTGCACGCGTAGCAATGGCGATTCTATCTCTATTCTACCAAAAAAAAGTTATTTCATCGTTATTTATACACAAATCGACTTTTTTTTTTGCACAAATATGGCACCATTCTTACACTATTAAAGAAAAGAACGTTTACTTTCCATATTTTTTACATTAACATTCTTAAAACGCTAAAATTATTTCTACGTTCTGTCATTTTGTCTATTCTTGCGTCGACAAAACCCCTTTCTACGGCGCCATGCTACGCCTGCTGAGATTAACGCATTCCGTTTATAATATTAGTATGCAAGTATAGATTATATTATCAATTGTGCCACCGTAAATATGTACCAAGTAGTTTCCATGCAAACAGTCAGTGTCGGAAGTTCAGTAGTCCTAATAAGGAAAAACAACGTGATGTACAATAATACATAAGTACATAAGCATGCAAGTCAGGTACATGCAGTACATAGGCATGACACATAAAGACGTCGATAGATTGTTTAACAATGAAGGATGAGTTTTATGTAATAAATAAAGCATGATGGAGCAAGGAGTATGTGCGTTAGGAAATATGCGGAAATTGTGAGTCGCTTCATAATGTTACGCAGTTTTTTTTTTTGTAAAGGCCTGTGGAATGTAGTGTCCTTTTTATTTATTTAGTAAAATATTCTTCGAAAGCTTGAAGAATATTTTGCAATTGTAATATGTAGATAGACAGAATATCCTTTTTGTACAGCTTTTACGATATTACCTACTAATTTGGGTTTCTTCCGGACGTAAGCATAGAGAACTATACAAACCTTGATCAGTCAGTCAGTGAAATTGATGTAAAAATATGAAATATTTTGTAGACGATAGCCACTTTATTATTTATCTTATTATCTTTAATATGCGTAAGTTTTCAGTGTATTCATCAATACTTTTTTTACGTTTTTAAAACATCAAATGAGTGCACCCCCCCGGGCAGGGCAGGAGGGACTGCCAGACTCGAACTGACTAAAATCTACGGTGTCCTTTAATAGCCCTTTATGTACCAGGGTCACGGTTAACGAGTGAGACAGTCCCACGACCCCGGCAGGCTCTGGCCCTCTAGATGGACCGTCATGCCGACACTCTTTGTGGTTCGTGTGGAACACAACGCGCCGTCGCCCCGGGATTGTCATGACATGTTTCTACCTTGTGGTATACCACAAATTCCGCAAATAAATACTAGGGTATCGCACAGTGATGTCAGTTATCCAGTCAACCGTGTCTTTCCTACTTTCTTAATTAATAAGTACTCTTGCGCACTTCAACCTTTTGTTGTGTCCACGTAAAAATTTACGACTGAATTTGGCTTTTTTGATCCTTATCTTGCTCTCCAAAATAGTTTTTAGTAGGTATCAGACCACAGATGAAATCAATCAGAAGAATTCATGCTCAAATAGGAATCAGCGAAAATAAAATCACAATAAAATGCGTTTAAAAATAAATTAATACTTTAAATATTTGATTTAAACAATACAATTCTATTTTATTAGTAGAACTATTTTCAGGTTTTGGAATGAGATTTTTTTTACTTTATTATGGGTATAAATGGTTTTATACAAAAAGTATATTAAATTGAATGATTCAATTAAGCTAAGTTGACCTTAGGATAACAAAATATAAAATAATAAAAAATGCTAATTTGCGGTTAAACCAGACGTAGAAATTATTATATAAATATTAAATCATAGGTATCTAATCTCATTTTATAGGTCGAGATTCTAGGATTTTACTGTAATTATGCAGGTACCCAGTTTTTAAAGAATCGTTTATTTTAATGTATACTGAGTGGTCATAAAATTAATTTTAGAATATTTTCGTTGTATATTTAATCAAAACAAGTCTTACGTCAGGTGTAAGAATAACAGAATTTTAAATAGATAAGAAGAATAGAAAACAAGAAATAATGAACACGGAAGTGATGCTGCGTAGGCGTTATTAGGGCGTGTCATTTAATTTGATATTTTAAATTATATATAAATATCTCTAAGCGTTATAATTTAACATAATTATTATAATTGAGCTAGTGAGCCGATCAGGTAAGCGTCTTTTTATGTAGGACTGTCAATTAATAGATTTGAATCGCAAAGTTTTTAGATAAATTAAAAATAATTTGTATAATTTGTTGAAATTATTCGTTTCAAAAAACACAAATTTATTCGAGGCCTACTAAAAAATCACGCTTTCCTCTTTATCTTTACTGATAATATTAGCCATTTAACGGTAAAACAATGACGGATGACTAGTCATCAATATAATCAGAAACTCACATGTATTATTTCGTAATTAAACATATAGAAAATAACAAATGTGAATTATCTCTAGGATAAATCACAATTATTATGATGAATACTGTGGTTTCAAAACCTGCATGTAATATTTTATTGTTATGACATTATGCTCTGGTTTAGCGGTTAGCGATGAGCACTCTGTGGTTAGGTACTCTATAACTCTATAAATAGTCTGTGGTCACTGTCAACATTATTTATGTCTGATAGTCTTCATTATGGAACTCAAGAACATGGTATTATGACAAGGAATGCAATCTGAGGGATCTTTGGAAATATGATCTTTAACAGAATATACTAATAACATAATTTGATGAGTAACACCAAAATTTCGTAGTATTTAATTATACTTTTTACTGACCTACTTGAAATAAATGCTTTGATTGATTTTTTACATAGTATTTGGGGTGACTTGTAATTAGTGTACGATACTTAAACACGTGATTGTGGTAATGATAACAAACAATTTTTATTATGGGAACAAAGCCTAAATCACGTGTTTAAGTATCGTACACTAATTACCAGTCACCCTATACATACTCGTATATGCCGCTAATCGCCTTTGTATATATGCCTTTTTCTAATCGAAAGAGTTTTACTTAATTAAAATCAATAAGGATACATAGCAACTGCCTTTCCTGTAATGTTGCTCATTCAACAAAGTAACGTTACAAACATAATTGACCTAGACTATAAGTCTACAATAGACGTATTGCAGTAATCTAAGAATACATTAGTACTTAGGTCCTTATTTTATTGACCCTACATTGAGCAATCTGTGGTTTCCTAAGGTTATTATTATTGCAAAATACAAGTACCTACTATCTGTCTAAGGTTCTTCTTAACACGCAAAAGTTATTCGCAATAACATTGATTTATCATCTGCCCAGCCTTTTTCCCAACTTTATTGGGGTCGACTTCCAGTCGAACCGGATTGCCTACCGGACTTCCACTAACATTAACTGAGTAATACATGGTAGGACTGGTTGTCAGACCTATGAGCTTCCAACTAATAGTAAAGACTATCAAGGAGCTACAAATGTCAACCGGGACCAACGGCTTTACATGCTTTCGCAGACACGGAGGAAACACGCTTTGACAGACTGATGGTCACTCATCCACAGACCAACCTCGGCGAGCACGGCTTAACCCGGAAGATCAGCCTGTGCGGCTGTTATTATTTAGCCACGAGCACCACTCGTATTAAAAAATCATGGCTGATAATATTTCAGATTATCAAACGATATTTACTCAAAACAACTGAAACTTTTTTCTTGATTAAAGTAAGTCATCCATTAGATTTTTTTAGGGCAATGAAGTATTAATTACTGAGGTGCTCGCGGCTAAATAATCACAGCCGCACAGGCCGATCTTCCGGGTTAAGCCGCGCTTGCTGAGGTTGGTCTGTGGATGGGTGACCATCTATCATAGCGAGTTTCCTCCGTGCCTCGGAAAGCACGTAAAGCCGTTGGTCCCGGCTGTCATTTGTAGATCTTTGACAGTCGTTACTGTTAGTCAGAAGCTCTAAAGTCTGACAACCAGTCTTACCATGGGGTATCGTATTACCCAGTTACTGGGTTGTGGAGGTCCGACAGGCAGTCGCTCCATGTAAAATACTGATATCCAGCTGAATCTGGTTTGACTGGAAGCCGACCCCAATATAGTTGGGAAAAAGGCTAGGCAGATGATGAAGTATTAATTACTGGTTAAAACTGTTTGATATGTAGTCAAACTAGTTTTCAACTCATCGACTTTTAAGGCGTAAAGACGTCTCCCATATCAGGACATAGATGGAAACTTACCTTAAGTGTAGGTAATAACTTTTTATAAATCAAAAATAAAGACGAAATTAAGCAAAACGTTTTTAATAATCTCCGATTTTGGAATAAAAGTTTTTTAATTGTTCGTTCTCAAAATCAAAAACATAACGTATCTTAGCCATCATAAATCAAAAAATAATTGTTCTTTTTTTTTTGTAAACGTGCGTCTACTACATAGATTTTTTATATGCTTCTCCACATTTTACCGCAACGTGGCCGTGGGCATTACACACCATTTTTAGTTATATATCTGAAAAAAGAACACTATTTTTAAACAAACTTATAATAATATATAGGGTGATTGGTAATTAGTGAACGATACTTAAACACGTGATTGTGCTCATGATAACCAACAACTTTTACTATGGGAACAAATCTGGAAACTCGAAAAAAAATTTACGATTTCGGCTTTGCTCCCATAATCAAAATTGTTTGTTATCATGAGCACAATCACGTGTTTAAGTATCGTACACTAATTACCAGTCACCCCATAATATTTGAGCGGAAAATCAGTTTCCATAGAACAATAGGAATTTTCGCGACGTTGCTCATCATAATACAATGCTTTCTTAAGGTAATTGTTTTCAATGTCTAATGTCGCCATTAAATACAGGAGATTGTATAATACGCAGTTCTGAAAGACATTACATAAAGCATTTTTGATTACTTATTTGATTTTTTTTATAGCGTTTTTTTCAAAATAGAAACATAGAATTATTTATTTTCTCTTGGATCATGTACATATTTATGATGATATATACTTAAACTGTAAAATAAACCATAAACAACAACAATAAACTGTGTTGATAGTTTGCAATTTGGCTGTCACTTTTTCTTGCATTTACAAATATTCTTTGACGGGTTTTTTTAATCATAATTTTCATACATTTAATAAAATTGAGAAGACTACGCAATAAAAAACAATAAGCCGTAAAATAAAAGGCTAATATAATACATAATATTGAGTGTTGCAATATTGCCCAGTTTATACATAATATCTGGTTGACCGAAGTTCGCTCGGTTTTTGAAATGTCTATATCTTGGGAACCGAGCTTTTCTCGAACCTGGGACCTGATAAATCGATTCCTTGAGCCGAAAAACCCCTAATCTGTAACTTTCATGAAAATCCTTGGAACCGTTTCCGAGATCCTGATTATACATAAATATACAAGAATTGCTCGTTTAAAGATATTATATAGATATAGGTAATATTTATTTTTGCAAGGGAACGAGTAACATTGCTGAACCAGTTCTTCCATTAAAATTCCTTATTCACTTTTGTTGCTTATTTTTATAGCGATCATCAGACACCTCTGCATATTAACAAAAATATAACAAAATATGATTTTTGATATTCCAGACGACATCCATAAAATATAAAACATAATAATTTATTTAAAAGTAACGGTTATTTTAAAAGACTTTTCGAAGCCGTCGAATGATTTTTTGTCTCTGCAAAATAATATAAGAACTTTTTACAATCTGCAAACTGGCTGGCTGGTTAAGTTCAACGCACTGGCTGGTAGGCTGGTTCCAAATCTGAGTTATAAATAATAATGTACATAATAAATTATCACATCTGTATCCTTTGAAGGCGTGGGTAGAGGGTTACTTAGTACACCTACCCAACGTCCTTGAATCATTCAAGGATGGATGGATTTTTCATTGAATATCAAGAGTGTGGAAATCACACGAAACAGTTTCTGGGAAGTTAATTTCTTATGTGTAGCGAACAATTTTGTATTTTTCGGACTTAACGGACAAGACAAAAAGTGTTGATATTCAGTCTTAATAGTTAACTGTTTTTTTTAATATAAATTTAATATAAAATGTATTTAAAGTTATACAATACAAGTAAATAAATATTTTCGAAAAATCGTACAAAAAACCACAAACAAAATCACTAAAAATAGAACTATTCAAACCCTTGATTTTGATTAGTTTTGATTTTGATTTAAAATAATGTTGAGGCACAAAAGTTAATACTTATCTATTATATAGATATTATAAGTGTAACAGAAAAATCTTGAACTATTGATTTTGAGCTATTTAGTTATTACAACATAGTATTTTGCTATCTTCGAACTGCATTGTTTTTTATGTAAGTGCCAACTAATGTTGATATAATTTGTTGGAAAACAGTAACGTTCTGCCTAGTTAAAACCAAAGTGATATTACATCATTGTGGTCGTAAAAATCAGTAAAACAAACACATAATAGTGAAATTATTGTTATGGATTATTAGTTTCATTATGCAACTTTTAGTTACGAGTAAATCACCACTAGACAATATTTACAGCGTTTACTTTCTTGTATGGAAAAATGGAACAGCGCCTCTGGTGTGCGAAGCAGGAACTAATGTTTTCCTCAAAAATTGACAATTTGAAATTGTCAAAGTACTAGTTAACTTTACGTCTCAAATACTGAAAATTCAATTTCAGACCCTTAGCACGAATTTTCAGTATTTGAGACGCAAAGTAAACTGGAACTTTCCACTTGAACTTTGAACTGTAGCAACATGTTTGAACTGTTTTTTTTTTGTTTTTTGACAAATCAAAAGTGCCTGTAACTACGCCTTGTGTACTTGCTTGAAATAAATACTTTGATTTTGTTTTTTTTTTGCGTCTCGTGGCGTTTTGCAAACATTTCTATCCATTATCTCATAGCTCATAGCGGCAAGGTCGTTAACGAACCATAATACTATTGTTACTATTTTCTTTTTGACAAATTCCTTACTTCCAGTTTCACTCCAGGTCTCAAGTAGTTAATTGGTTGTTGGCATTCCTTACCCCCGCAATGTAAGTTTTTGTTTTCCTTTTTGCCATCGAGAAAGGGCAAGGGCATCGTAAAACTCGATTTTATAAAAACAAGAACCAAACTCGTGTTTTGCTCAGTTTACGGACTCGCTTCAAGAATCTTGTTACCCTTTTGATAATATAACATCATACCTGTAATCCATTGTCGGGTTAATGAGAGGTTTACTTGCTGCCAACCTGTCGTTAGCCATATTTGAGCTTAGGGGCCTGACGGGGACCCCAAGAGCCCAAGCCTGCCAAGGTTGACTGTCTTATCAGGTTACCGAAAACCTGAGTCGTAAAGGGCTACTGAAGGTACACCGTGGATTTTAGTCAGTGTCTGACACTCCCACCCGTGCCGAGCCGCCACAGGGAGAACTCATTTGATGATTTTACCACGTAAATAAAAAAACGTAATACTAATATAGCTTATTACCATCAATAGAGCACAAACAAATCGCGACTAAGGCGACGCTTTTATTAAAATCTGTAGCTCCTACTGACTAATTTCTTATAAAAAACCGAATAACACTTAATTCGTGAAGTGGAACAATTTTTTTTCCTACTCCTCCAGTATTCTTTTCTGATTAATTTCGTTGCAGGATCCAAGACAAGTACATTAATTCTCCTCGACACATCTAGCCATTGTCTTGGCGCTTTTCTAGCGTTTGTCCCTGTTGATTCTGGTTATTAGGAGTTGCAGTGGTTTGGTAAGAGTGTGGTGGGTAGGTTCTAAAAAAAACAACACTAAATTCGACCTGAAAATAGAATTAGAACCTCATGCTTACCAGAACGACGGGATAGGTTACTCTTTTGTTTATAATAAATAAGGAAATAGTGAACATATAACGTCAGAGAACGAACGTGATCGAATGGACAGTGTCCTTTGAATACTAATCACTTATTAAGTCTTAAATTCTTTATTGCCTAAGGTAAATAGGCATCTAAGATGTTTTTGTTCCAGACACACGGGTAAAATTATGCAAGCATGCGGAAATCACGGTTTTTTTTTTGTAAAGTAAGGTGCCTATTTTGCATTCGACATAGCTACGTAAGATATCGTAATGCAAGTTATAAATTGGTAGGCTTCGCAACAAAATTCGGAAATGACGTGTGTAGTAGTTTTGAAACAATTTTAACGTTCGTGGAATCCGTATCTCTTCTTCAACCTTTAGTCACCCAATGCTGAGTGTAGGTCTCTTCCAAATCTCTCCACTTCTGGCGGTTTTTTGTTATGGCTATCCAGTTTCTTCCGGCCACTTTAACAAGATCGTCTGTCCGTATAAAGTTACCCAAATTTTCCTTAATTGATCGAGTAACTTTAGAAGAGTTTAATGGTTTTCTTAAAAATAAGTAACATTCAAGAGGTATATTATTAAGGTACTTAATTATCTTTTTCTCAAAACTTCTCTCTCATCCTAAGTAATCCATTAAATAAACTATTTTGATGATTGAACGCCTCGTCATTCCAAAAAATTAAATTTCCGCCTTGTCAAATTTAATTGTAGCGTACCTCTAAAATAAAGGCCAATAAAAACACATTTCACAAACGTTCTAAAACTATAATTAGTTTTTATAAGTACCTGTATACACATGTTATTACGAAAAAGGATATGAACACATGGAGGCTAAAATTAGTTCTTATAAAAAAATAGCCTGATTTAAGAACCTGCTCGATGGTGTCCATCTTTTTTTTGAGCTATAAAAAGATTGTGGGATCAAGCAAGACACTTAAGTAAGCGTTCAAAATAAATTGGCTTCTTAACTCTTCTGCATTTTTAAAATCAATTTTGTTTTAATGGACAACGGTTTGATGTATTGCCACAAAACATAAAAAGAAAGACGAAGTTTTTATTGCGCTTTTGACAGCCAGTAATTTTTCATACAATGCAGTTAAGTGAGTCTTTAATCTATTGCAATATAGCTAACTTTATAATTAAATAGGATCTCTTTTATACGTTTTTCTTTTGCTTATCCAATTTGCTGTCAAAATATAAACATGAAATGTATTTTAATTTGCGTTCTGATAATTCTGTGCTGACTACTTTTTTTTTTGTTAAAAATTATTGCTTGTTAGAAAGAGTTTTACCTGATTACAAAAATAATAACTTTCTAAATAAGAGAGAGGTATGTTAGTTGAAAAGGTTAATTGACAGTAAGCAAAATGTCAACTGTCAGTAGCAATCCCGTTCAAAAGCACCGTTGTAACAGAAAACAATGTAAAGTTGCACCTGACTGGTTTGTAGTGAAGGGCGTCCTTCATAATTTAAATACAATGCCATTACCAACTTGTTCAGCTTGTTCTACTGACACCTCTACTTAGAAAACAATGTTAAAACTGTAAAACATGATCCTTTAAAAGGACTTACTAATTCCATACGTTTATAAGTTATTCGAATTTGGAATATGGAACTGGTTAGTGGCTCAATGCAGGTTAAAGACCTTTGCCTCGTTCAGAAAAATAAATATATATTAATCAATTATCTTGCACTCATAAGTTCAAAACAACACGTCTTAACACTTCACTTTTTGTCAAAATGTGTTTTGCTGAGTGAAGCTTCGAGATAATTATATGCCTTCGCTTGATATTTCCATGATCTCAGACTAATCATTAATTATTTTAAAAGCTAAAAAACTCATCCTGAATTTTATTTTTAATCTCATCCTGCAAGTCTCCGATGCAGCTGAATAGCGTACCTACAGTATTTCACATAGACCTTCAGTTATCTGACCTCAAGGAACCAGTTAGTACTGTATACGATCATCATCATCATCAGCAGCCGGAAGACGTCCACTGCTGAACATAGGCCTCCACCTTAGACCGCCACGCCGAACGACAATTCGCCACATGCATCCATCGGTTACCGGGCAAGTTGCCCGCGACCCTCACGATGTCGTCGGTCCACCTAGTGGGAGGCCTGCCTACGCTGCGTCTTCCGGTCCATGGCCACCACTTGAGAACTATTCTTCCCCATCGGTTATCAGTTCTACGAGCGATGTGGCCTACCCATTGCTACTTCAACTTGCAAACTTTATGAGCTATGTCGGTGATTAGTTCTTCGCCGAATATCCATACGATACCCCATATTAACCTGAACCTTCTTTTCTTTCCAGAAATTCTTCCCGAAGCCCTAAGAACGAAGTGCATCCGATGCACAGAGAGACAGAAGAGAACAGCGGTGAAGGTGATCAAACGGTTGAAGTACGAGTACCCGGACGAGTGGGCCAAGGTGTCCTCCCGCTGGGACCCCACAGGAGACTTCACCAGATACTTCGAGGAGTTCCTCGCTAAGGAAAGCTTTAATTCCATCCCCGGATCAGGTAATTGATGACACTTCATTTTTCTTTATTACTTTTAAGCTAAACATGTTTTTTTTTTTATTGTGTGATGGGTTTGCTCTTGACCTTAGTCTAGGTCAGGAAAGACTAGCGAGCTTACCCAAAAGAAGCCTGTTCACTCTAACTTTGAAGAGATTTGGGTTGTATGCGTTCAGAAACACAGACGCACGCAGAGAGTTCCACTCCTTCGCTGTCCGCATTAAAAGACGTCTGGAAACCGCTTAGTGCGAATTGGCGGTATAGCAATAAGGTAAGGATGGTAATTTGCCGTGCGTCTAGATGTTCGATGATAGAAAGGGGCTGGTGGGATGAGATCGTGGAGTTCTTGGGCACACTCTCCGAAGTACAATCAAGGTCAGTTACTAACCTCCAACAGTTTAGTAAGCGCTGGCTGGATCAAGCCGCTCAATGATTTCAGTATTAAAATTAAGACGCAGAATTGCCTAGTACGTTCTAGAGAAGAAACAAGTTATTATGTGCGTTTGTCAATGAATACTATTTCAATTCGCAAAAATTCCCTTTTATTTAATAAATCACACGTCGATCCCTACAGTAGGTACCTAGCATTCAAAAACTGTAGAGGTAGAGAATAAAGTACCTAGCAGATTTATATCGAAAAAACTAATGGTTTGTTTACTCTAAGATTATCTCCCGTTTCCAAAATTCTGTCTGGAGTATACTATCATAATTGTGTTGCTTCTTTGTTTATATATGTCTAACATCCTGTTTCATATCTTAAATGTTGAACGTGCTGTTGTAGTAGACTAGGTATAGGAAAACGTGGCCGTAATAAATTCATATTATGTTACTACCTAAGGGTTGAATCACATCTTGCAGCACGGAATCGCCTTTTTCCGTCGCCCTTTCTCCGTCGCCCTTTCTCTTTCTGTCGCTTAGAACTGCCACTTGCTAGACCGAGACAAAAAGCATAATGGGATAGCACGCGGCGGAATCCCCGAGGCGGCCGCGTGCTATCGCATTGTCTCGGTCTAGCGATGCATCAGAACATGTCATCTGCCAACTGTCAAAAATTTCAATCGTTTTAAAATTTGAATATGCATTTATTTTTGAACGTCACTCAATGTTCTCGGACTTTTAAATGCAATAAACTGACAACGTTTTTATCTAGAAATGATTGATGGCCTAATTGATTTATGTAAATTACGCAAGAATCTTTAAAAAAAAACCGGCCAAGTGCGTGTCGGGCCACGCACAGTGTAGGGTTCCGTAGTTGCCCATCAAAATACTTATGCGAACTAACTAAACTGATTCGCTGAATTTAATTTTAAAAAGATGAATTTTCAAAATCGGTCCAGGAGTCTTTGAGAAATCAAGGAAAATACATAAGAAAAAAGATTACGACGAATTTAGAACCTCCTCCTTTTTTTGAAGTTAGTTAAAAATTGTTGACGATAAAAACCTACCTATACCCAAAAAACATACGTGTTAAAGCTGTAAAAATAAAGTTGACAAACTTACATTTGCAGTTGAAGAGCATTTTCTCCGATACATTTTGTTTAAGAAAATTTGATATTCAAGTACATTTTATAAGTTGGTCGACTATTACTCGTAAAGTTGTAAAGCCTACTTAGTCATGATAATTTTCTTTTAAACTTCGTTATATATACTACTATTGTGAATTTTATCACACCCCCAAACATAACCGTTTAGCTGGTAGAGGGGGGGGACACGCGAATCGAGCAAAATGTAGCACTTTAAACCTTAATATTTCACAAACGAATTTTATTATCAAAAAACTGTTAATGAAAACTATCATTATTTTTTAAAGGCCTATTTAATGATACCCCACACTAAGGGGTACGCGAGAAAAAAAAAATCCTCACTTTACGTGTAAGTACAGGAGGTACCCTAAAAAAAATATTTTACGAGATTTTATTTTACCACTTTTTCGGCACAACAAATCCGTATATTTACACCAAATTACAGCTCTCTAGTACTGTGCGTCTCTGAACTAAACTGCGGACAGACGGACGGACGGACTGACGGACGGACGGACGGACATAGCGAAACTATAAGGGTTCCTTGTTGACTACGGAACCCTAAAAATGGCATTGATAAAAAATATCTCAGCTTTAAATTAAAATTTGAAATTACTATCCCATAATTGGACAAGGTTAATAGTTAGTAGTAGATAGTTATAAACAATAATTACTGTCCTGAAAAGTATTTTAACACTTATAATACTTAACAAAAAACTTCATAATTAAGGAAAAATGTGCATAATAAAATAAATAATGTAAAGAAGAATCTCCTAAAAATAACGCAAAAACAAAAAGATCTTACTGTAGATAATTCAAAACCGGTGCTAAAAATATTTTAGCTAAGTTTTTTCGGGTTTGTCATCTTAATGACCAGCTACACACCAAAGAGATAAAATAAAATCTCATGAATTAAATTTTGCATCTTTTGAAAGAAATACTATTTTTTCGGGACCAGCACAGTTACTTAGATTTGAAGTATTAAAACTGAATTAAAATGTTGAACGAGTATTTCCATAGGGCATTCTGTCACATTTTCTTCGCTCAATGGCCCACATAGGTATCTAACAAACAGTGGCGGCCTTAGGGGGGGGCGAACCGGGCACCTGCCCGGGGCCTCGCGCTTGCAGGGGGCCTCGCGCAACAAACCAAGCAAAAGAAAAAATCTAGTAATTTTTATTAATTATAAACTTTTTATTTGATTAATTAATTAGTTAGTTAGTTTGATTAATTAATTAGTTAGTTAGTTTGATTAATTAATAAATCATAAGCGCAAAATTTAATAAGATTTTAGTTTTAGAAAAAATCAAACCATCTATTATTTTTTATATTTATCATCTGTGTTGGTTAATTTTGTCAATATTTATTTAGTACAATATTTTTTTCGCCTGATCGTACGGCTACTTTAGGTTAAATCTGGTAGTTCAGACTTGTTTACGATGTTGGCCCGATCAGTGACGTAGCGAGACCGAATCTTGGAGGGACAAGACGCATCTGCGAGGCCCTTTTCTTTGATTGAGGATGAAAAATATCGCGCAGATTTGTGATTTTTTTTAAGCCCGTCGTGTGGGTCACCGCTTTCGTGCGAGGCCTCTTTTTTTGATGACTTGATGATAAAATCGCTTTGCGAGGCCTCTGCCTCTTTCTGTTCACAGTTAGAAATAAAAACTAAACAAGTTATCATGCAACTACGGGGCCTCGCACGAGAAGCGGAATTGCTAGACCTAAATATGATCTTCGGCGCACACTGCTTTGACTCTATCAGTTCTCAGTTAGAAATAGTAGTAGAAGTTAAATTATACTGCTTTACTGAGTGAAACAAAGTTGAGATGTCAATTTTATTTTATTAAATCTCTAAGCGCGAGGCCCCATCATGTGCGAGGCTAGCTAGGGTCCGCTAAGGCCCGCGCCTAGCTACGCCACTGGGCCTAATGAATAATCAAAGTTTGAGACCTCAAACACCGAACGCTACTTTGTAAAAAAAATAAAAATACCTCGAAAATTTCGTTCTTTTTTGAAAATTTTGCGTTTAGGACCGTAAAGGACTAGTTGTTGATAATAACTTCTCAAAACGGTTTCAAAGAAGCCTTTTGCTACAATATGAGACGATTTACATTTGTAGACCCAGTAGTTTCAGAGTTGAGCTTTTCAATGTTTATATTTTTTTCGAACTTTGCAATTTCTTGCAATATGTAAGATACTACTTGAGTAAATCTGGCGGTAGGTATCTAGAACATAAAACAAGTGTGGAAGAGGCAAAGCATCAGAGTTAAGATGTCTTAGACCTTTTTGACTTTTTCGAAAAAATGTTGGTTTATCTGGGAGAGTATTAGGTCTACCGGGGTATTTATATTCACTCTTCATCTTTATTAGCCTATAATGTTCCCACTGCTGGGACACAGGCTTCCTTTCTTTAAGAGGGGTCCATAATCCATCACGCAGGCCCCGTGCGGGTTGGTGATGTCACATGTCTTAAAAATTTTGGTTTTAGGACATATCGGTTGATACCGGTTGTACAAACATCGACAATTTTTTCCTTCGTAGTTTTAAGAGTAATGATGATAAAATAAATACCTGCACAAAGTAATCTGGGCTGGGTTTGATTCCGCGACCTCGCGACCGACAAATCGTAAGTCGGGTCGATTAATCGCTAGCACCGCGAAACCGCTTGAGACGCACACACCCGCAGTTTGAAAATGGATTTCAAGGTAGCAGTGCGTTTTGCTCTGATAATAAGAAATATAAAAGAAAACGTAAACGCAAGTTTCGAAAATATTGGATCCATCCACTTGGGTCTAGATCTGAGAAAGGTTTCTTTCATAAGAATTATCAAAACTTAAGAGACCATCCTAATAAATTCATGTACTGGTTCGTTTAAAACAAACTCCGACTGGGTGGAAGACATGGTTGAAATTGTGCGCCAGCGCTCTGCTCTGCAAGACGGTCTACCGAAAAACAGCCCGCGGTTAACGCACGACGTTCCACATTTGTTGTAAAAAAAAAGTTGATTTGAGATACTTTTGAAAAGCGCTAACTTGGAAGCTTTTGGGTCTACAGAAACCATTTTAGTCTCGTCTTGTAGTAAATTTATTCTACTTCAAAAGAACGTGCTTAAGTTTCATCGAAGTATTAACTAAGACTTTAAGGTGATTGCGTCGATGTAGCCCGCGAAATTCATTTTTTTTTTAATTATCAAAAAATTCGCTCCTTCAGCTGTCACATATAAAAGGTGCATCGTAGTTAGATTTCGGAGATTTTAACATGATGTTGAATTTTTTGATATTTTTTTATATTTAAAATTATACTTGTTATTACCGCAACTCATATTTTCATAAAGTTACAACATGTCACTGGACTGCAAATTGCAAAAAACGTAAAAAAAAATTGAATTTCGCGGGATGGTTGGAGCATCCCCCATCGCCAAAAAGGCAAACAAAGTCTGCAAAAATCAGAACTACTCCATTTTACGCAAACAGTCAAACACGGATGTTTAAAGTTCCTGTATGAACTATAGAATGTTTTAAAACTCAAATTACATTTATTTAATTGTACGACTTTAGCATTTGTCCTCAAACATGACAACCAAACCTACTTTCGCATCACATACTTTTTATAAAGGGCAGGGGCCTCGCAAAGACTTGCCGCCCGGGGCCTCGCAATGGGTAAGGCCGCCTCTGCTAACAAACATATTCTGAAGTGTTATGTCGTGATTACCCTTGAAGAAACTGGAGCAGGTATCGACTGTCACACGCATTGATATTTATGTTAGTTGTAAAAGGCTTCAAGCTTACATGTTAGAGCTTAGAGGTCAGTGCATTCCTGCAAGGTAACAGTACCTACATAGGACTATTATTTATTCTGTGACATAGATAATTCAAAAGTGTTCTCATTCTTTTATTTAGTAAAGAAAAAGGGACAAATCCAACACAATATTCCCAAACCACTGCAACTCCTGAAAGCAAAAATCAAAGGTAAATATACAGTTGAGGCTTTAAGGGTGTGCAACTTATTTTTTAAATTAATTGGACCACGGAACTCTCAAAAGGTGCTGTGGTCCAACTATTTTTAAACAGGGACTGAATTACCCAAAAATAAAGGTACCTTTAAATTTCGGTATGACGTCATACCGTTAAATAACGATAACCGATATATAACGGTACCGTTATTTTTTGAAGTAGCCGAATTTTAAGGTACAATATTTATACCGGTATATTTCGGTAGCGGTACCATAACCTTTATAATAATATCGGTACCGTTACCTTAACCTTTTTAAATAAGGGTTTTCTTTGATATACCGCCTCACCACTCTATCTGTCTCTGTCGTTCGCGATTGTTGAATCACGCAATGTACTTACTTACGCGGGCTATCTGCCTCACGGCGCGGGGCGCGGGCGGCGGCGGCGGCGGCGGCAGTCGCGTACTTATTATTTTAACGCATTTATTTAGGATCGATCTAACATTCTAACGTTATGTCCTTTGTTATATTTTTTTATAATATTGTTTTACGGTTACCATCTACTATCATTTTTAAATTCGAAAATTGTTTAGACTTGCTCGCTTCTTGTTTTGTATTTATTGGTATGTACTAATTACTACTATGCGTCTGAAATAAGAATGGAAAATGAGCTGAATGAGCTGCATTATTTTGTTCTGCTTTGTACAAATTAACTCCCAGTTGAGTAATATTTTTATCGTCTATCTTTCTAAGTGCGTTGACGTTGACTCGCGGGCTCGCAAGCGCAATGATGGGCGCGGTCACGAAATAACAAACATAATAATATGGCGTAATATCCAAGTGTTCACGTACGAAACGCACGGTAGCGGGCAAGCTGACGTCTGACGTCCGCGGCGCGCTAGCGGCAGTATCAAAGGCGCGAGGTGTTTGTGTGTGTCTCTTTAGCCGCCAGGCATTTGTGCGAGCGACAAGTTCAGACAGATTTAACTTACCTACCTAACGTCGAGAGTGAATCGCGCACTTCCCGCTTGTTTGACTTGAACACACGCAGATATCTCACGTGTTTGATATTATCGCGCGCGTCAGCGGGGTCCAAGTAGCTTGCCCGCTGCTTAGACCGCACGTGCGTTTTGCAAGCGACCACTTATAGTAGGGGAGCCGAGGATGCTCAATTTGCAGTTACTCGAGAGTCATGGCGACCTATTGGATTTGAAAGATTATTTTCTGAAAAGAAAAAAGTTTCTGACAAGTTTTCTATTTTAGTGGGGGGGAGAGAGCGTGTAACAGTTTTGAAACTGTAAAAAAAACAGTTGTACAGAAGTACTCGAGCGCGTCAGATATTTATAGTGTAAACGCGCTTTATAATTCTAATAACCAATACATATTAATCTGACGATTAACTCGAGGGGGCTGTCCGTGGCAAGCGGTTGAAAAAAAAAAAAAAATTAAATGGCCAAAAGGGGGAAATCCGAATCCATAAGAGATACGGGAAAACTTTCTTAGGAAACTTTAGCTCTTTTATGATGTTGACTAGTGATGTTACGAATATTCGCATTCGCAAATATTCGCAAGTTTTTTGATATTCGCATTCGCATCCGCATAAATCGATGCGAATGTTTGCGAGTATTTTTAAAACACTATTTTTTAATTTATCACTATGATTTGAATATGAAAACTGCATGTAATGGAATAGTCTTAAAGAAGACACCTATATTGAACTATTTCTGTTAATCCGGTTGTATTAAAATATTAACAGAATCGCAACAAAAATCCTTTTTATCGTGATAAAATCATCAAATGAGTCCTTTCACCCAGTTATGCAAAATTATCTACTATATACATAACTAGCGACCCGCCCCGGCTTCGCACAGGGTGCAATGCTGATATAAAATACACTACAGAAAAACTGTGAACGTTGTATAATTATGTGTATAAAAACATAGCGGCCCGCTCCGGCTTCGCACGGGTATAAATTATATAGCCTATGTGATTAAAATCGATCCAGTAGTTTTGATTTATTCATTAATGCCCGTGGCCCGCACGCGTTAAATTTGGAGTGAAACAATCCCCTTTCCCTATACCATGAAGATTTCCTGCTATCTTTGGAATATCTAAATTCCTACACTACATTTTTACTTATTTACTTTTTACATTTTTAACTATTTATTTTATTTTTACAACATATTACAGAATCACTACATAGTATAAAACAAAGTCGCTCTTGCCGCACCGGGCGACTGGCCGGTACCGCCGCAAACGCTACGTCCCGCAATTTTTAAATCTGTAATATCTTCGAAAATATTCACTTAAATCATACGATGTAAAGGGCCATATAGATCTATATTAAATGAACAATGTATTCAAGGTATTTAATTGGTTAAGGATTAATGCTGTATTGGTTAAAATCGCTTCGAAAATTAGCCATTATTTGTCGTAAAAAGTAAATGACAAAAAAAAGTTATTGTGGGTTATCCATAAGAGATAGACATATACCATCGCGGACTTTCTGTAGACCTTTTCAATGTGTACGATACTTAGTACATTATTTTGATAAAACTCGTAGGGTTCAGCCTGCGTTTGCAATGTAAGCGGAAAAAATGTAATTATTTACGACATCACATTAGAAACCTCAAAAATAACAGTACTTCTCCACTATTTAATGGATGTTATTATACATATAAACCTTCTTCTTGAATCATTCAATCTATTAAAAAAAACCGCATCAAATTCCGTTGCGTAGTTTCAAAGATTTAAGCGTACAAAGGGACATAGGGACAGAGAAAGCGACTTTGTTTTATACTATGTAGTGATTTTGCATATACACACATCAACACGGTCTAGGGAATAGGGATTTCATTCTCAATTAAATAACTCGAAAAGTACTGGCCGCATTGGAATCTTTTATTCACCGATTTGTTTGTAATTTATCTCAGACTAATTCCAAATTCAAATTTTTGAAAATTCTTTTGTTTCGGTGGCATAAAAATATCTTGATGTATATGAGAGGGAGTTTTCATTTGTGCGAAATTTAGAAAACAATACGAATTACGTTTAGTTACAGTTTTTTTTTTCATTTTTAAACGAAAGATAAAGTTAAAATTGAGGTATTGTAGCCATGCAACGCCGGCATTTGACGAGGGCGGAGGTGTTACGAGCTGTGGGAATGCTGGAAGCTGGATCAGTTCAGCGTAATGTTGCTGAGGCCATAGGGACCCATCAAAATGTAATTTCAAGATTGTGGACTCGCTATCGTGCCACAGGTGAAGTAGCGGAAAGGCACCGGGGGCCAAGTCGCATCACTACCCCCAGACAAGACCGATTTTTGCAAATTACTGCGCGAGCACAACCAAATGCAACGGCGACTCAATAGGTCCAAAGGCTGCGAGTGGAACACCAAGTGCTTGTGAGTGACCAAACTGTAAGAAGGCGACTGCATGAAAGCAATCTACGCTCTCGTAGACCACTCCGGGTCCCACCTTTATGGAGAGGCAATCGTGGACGACGATTAGAATGGGTTCGGAACCACGTAGACAGGGGCCATGAGCAATGGTCCAATGTGCTGTTCACGGATGAATCCAGGTTCGGCTTCCATCCAGATTCACGAAGGACGCGTGTTTGGCGAGTTCCTGGACGATGGAGCCGTCTCCAGAACCCTCAGGAAGTTCACCCATACCAAGGAGGACCAATTATGGTTTGGGCAGGAATTCGTCTTGGAGGACGGACGGATCTCGTTTGGGTGCAGGGCAATATGACGGCAGAACGATACGTCCAACAGGTGCTGGGGCCCGTAATCTTGCCCCACAGAACACAAAGGTCGTGTCCCGGGCACACACGGCGAGAACGGTAGCAGCTTGGTTACATACACATAATGTTAGGGCCTTAGACTGGCCTGCTCAATCGCCATGCTGCAAAAAAAAAGCTCTGAAGGAAATTCCTGAAAATCTGGCTACAGAAGATCAACTTTTTGCGCACCTCAGAAGGACATGGAACAATATTCCGCAGCAAGACATTGACAACCTTGTTCTGAGCATGCCGAATCGTTGTCGATGTGTTATGAACATCATGGGCGCTTTCTCAGACTACTAACTTTAAGTTTATAAACACAAATTAAATGTTTTTTTTTATTTTTTTCAGTTTTTACTCACAAATTAAAAGTTCATTCATATACGGTTTCCGTCTATGCTTTATTTTTTTCCATAAAATCCTGAAATTTTAATCTATACCTTAACCATTATTAAAAAATGACATTTAAATAATTAACACATTGATAGTAATTCGCCTTTTTAAAAATATCCCTAGACCGTCTTGATGTGTGTATGAGAATAAAGAGAAAAACAATAAAAAAAAATTTAATTGTTTTTATAATTCGTGATATTAATTCAAATATTATAGACTTGGCCAATGTTTGGTTTAAACTTTAATGTCTGACATGAAATATCAAACCTATCTATCATTTTGCGTGCGCTTTATAGAAAAGTCAATATTCGCATTCGCAATCGCGAATATTGAAATTGAATATTCGCATTCGCGAATGTCATAAACCAGACATTCGCAACATCACTACTGTTGACTATTTAAGCATTTTTTATTTTTTCATCAAGTGTGAGCTGGGGTACATATTTGAATATCGAAGATTAAAATATCTACGCTTAAAAAATCGTTGTTCAGAATATCGAAAATTAAAATATCGATTGTAACAAAATATCGAAAAATGTTCCATCTACGCTTAAAACGTCGAAGATTAAAATGTCGACTGATTTAAATGTCGAATGATTCAAAATTTCGAAAGACGTTATGTCGAAATTCAAAATATCAACGTTTAATACATCGCAGTTCATAATATCTAATTTCATAAACTCTACGTTAAAAATACCTACTAGTTGAAATATCGAAAAAAATAACAACCTACAAAGGTAAGTCGACGGAGCCCCGCTTCGCGGGGCTCCTATTTCTGTTTGCAAGGTTTAAAGTAACCTAACATGAAGAGGATGGCGGGGTCTTTCAGACCCCGCCACCCTCTTGGAACCTAACCTGTCCGAGTCGGGGTGCCCCAAGTCCCGAGCTCGCTTCGCTCGCTCTTGCGTCCTTAGTCAAATTACTACCCAACGAGGTAGCTGGACGGACTTCGGATGCCAGAGCGAGCGAAGCGAGCTCGGAACTTGGGGCACCCCGACTCGGACAGGTTAGGTTCGAAGAGGATGGCGGGGTCTGAAAGACCCCGCCATCCACTTCTTGTTAGGTTACTTTAAACCTTGCAAACAGAAATAGGAGCCCCACTTCGCGGGGCTCCGTCGATTTACCCTGTTAGGTTCGATATTTCGGACATTCTATAATCTGTACTTCGATATTTAGATCTTTCGATGTAACTTTTGTAGATATTTAGATTTTAGATATATTGGACGTAGATCATTTAATCATTCGATTTTTTAAACTTTCGATATTTTAATTTTCTATTTTATGGTCATTCGATATTTACATTTTCGATATTTTGAACATCGATATTTTAAGGGTAGATATTTTAATCTTCGATATTCAAATATGTACCCGTGAGCTATCCACAGAAATTAGTATTGGCCATTTTTAGGGTTCCGTAGTCAACAAGGAACCCTTATAGTTTCGCCATGTCCGTCCGTCCGTCCGTCTGTCCGCAGTTTAGCTCAGAGACGCACAGCACTAGAGAGCCGTAATTTGGTGTAAATATACGGATATTTTGTGCCGAAAAAGTGGTAAAATAAAATCTCGTAAAATATTTTTTTTTAGGGTACCTCCAGTACTTACACGTAAAGTGAGGATTTTTTTTTCTCACGTACCCCTTTGTGTGGGGTATCATTAAATAGGTCTTTAAAAAATAATGGTAGTTTCCATTAACAATTTTTTGATAAAAAAATTCGTTTGTGAAATATTAAGCTTTAAAGTGCAAAATTTTGCTCGATTCGGTATCTCCCCCCCTCTACCAGCTAAACGGTTATGTTTGGGGGTGTGAAAAAATTCACAATAGTAGTATGTATAACGAAGTTTAAAAGAAAATTATCATGACTAAGTAGGCTTTACAACTTTACGAGTAATAGTCGACCAACTTATAAAATGTACTTGGATATCATATTTTCTTAAACAAAATGTATCGGAGACAACTGCAAATGTAAGTTTGTCAACTTTATTTTATAGCTTTTATAGGTATGTTTTTTGGGGATAGGTAGGTTTATTTTTAACTAAATTCAAAAAAAGGAGGAGGTTCTAATTTCGTCGTAATCTTTATTCTTATGTATTTTCCCCGATTTCTCAAAGACTCCTGGACCGATTTTGAAAATTCTTCTTTTTAAAAGTAAGTTCGCATAAGTATTTTGATGGCCAACTACGGAACCCTACACTGTGCGTGGCCCGACACGCACTTGGCCGGTTTTTTTTAATGCCGTTCGTCTCTGTTTCATGTAAGGATCATTTCATTGTATGGGAAGAAAATAATCGGAACGGCGGAAGTTGGTCAAATGCAAAGTATTTTTTCATACAAATTGTATGAATGACAAAATTACTTACTTATGTTTTTTATGATGTTATTTGATTTCGTGTTATGTGAGGATTATTTCATTGTATGGGAAGGAAAATATCTGGACAGAAGAAGTTGGTCAAAAGTACAGTAAGGTTTCTTCTAACAGCATGAAGTTTATTTGTAGTAGTCAGTACTTCATTAGATTTTCTATTTATTTTCACACTTCTATTGCCCATACAATGAAATGATCCTCACATAACACGAAATCAATGCCACTTTTCGTTGTAATTTTATAACTGAGGAACGGGCTCACCTATCCAAACCTTAAACCTCGTTTAGGCTTTGTTTGGACTATTTAGTAGATGGTTCATGTGAAATTTGCACAAAATTAGTAGAGCGGTTCTTCATTTATCACAATTTTTGTAACAAATTAATTCAATAAATGGCGGATCATTTTGACAATGATCGCCATCGAAGATGGCGGACATTAAATCACGACCGATAGTTGCGAACTTACTGGTAGATCACCTTTACTCCACGATTCTACCGACATCGCCCCATGCAAAACGTCAGATTATTAGTGGGTATGATTTTTACAGTGTTATCTTCAATTAAAAAAAAATGAAACGCGCTCGAGTAGATCAGTTCAGTACTCGCTCGAGTATTTCTGCGGATCGATTTTTTTTACTATTCTGACGGGTTGTCCCAAACAAAACCCCACCAGATGAAGGGTTGAAACTTGGTACAGGTACATTAAAGGGTGCAAGGATTCTCCCTTATAATAATCTCACGCGCTGAAGTCACAGCAAAAATCCTTTCCTGGGCTCCCCAACTATTAGATATTAATCCATAATAATGTTTCATATTTCGTGACAGTTAACTTAGTGCCTCAAGACGAAAGTCTTCAACCAATGTGTGTTACCAGTGACGGCTTACGGCACCGAAACGTGGTTTTTCACTATCAGCCTCATCGCAAAGCTGTAAGTCGCTCAACGAGCTATGGAGAGGGCTATGCTCGGTGTTGTTCTACGTGATCGAATCCGAAATGAGAAGATCCGTAGACGAACTAAAGTCACCGATATATCCCATCGGATTAGCAAGCTGAAGTGGCAATGGGTAGGCCATATTGCTCGCAGAGCAGTAGCCGATGGGGTCGAAAAGCACTAGAGGGGAGACCACGGACTAGCAAGCGCAGCGTAGGACGTCTACCAACAAGATGGACAGACGACCTTATAAAGGTCGCCGGATGCAGGTCGCTTCCAACTGGTATAATTATGTGGAAATCTAAAGGGCAGGCCTATGCTCAGCAGTGGACGTCCGATGGCTGAGGTGATGATGATAGTGATGAAATTAAAGACATAATATGTTGTTTTAAAAAGAGCTTTTGTAAGTAATAAAAAATTTAAAAAAGTAACAAGCAATTTTAGTTTTCAAAATGTTTAAATAAGCGTTTTTTTTGTTTTTTTTTTTAGTTTAGGGCATTATTTCAAATTAGTTCGACTATGTTTCTTTTCTAGGCTAGATCTTTATAAACTTGCCATAATAAATTAAATATTAACAGAAAAACGATCAATATAATATATTGATCGTTTTTCTGTTAATATTTAATTTATATAATAATATATTATAATAATAATATTATAACATTTATTTGTATCTTGCGTAATCAAACGCTTCACATTCACCTGGTAGGTATGTTCTAATGTTGATTTTATAATGGGCGACGTAGGGACTTTCCTAGCGGGACAGGCGGCGCGCCTCCTATTCGTAGATTATTTCATTGTTCATAAGGGATATACCTTATGAACAATGAACTGAGAAACACCGACCTACTTATAAATTATGTCTTAAAAATAGGGAAATTACCAAGTAAACTGCGTTTCTACGCTTTCTTTCCATTTTGTTTATTTATAATACTTATTACGTTGACGAACTATCAGCGGTCGACTTTAACACGCCTATTACCCGTCACACAGTCGGTAGCAAAACAAATACAGGGAAAGAGAAAAAATAATTTGTATACAGTGTAACACATGTACTAATACTAATGCGTTACCTACACACCACCGCCGGTCGCGCATTGTCCTGCCCCGCGCTATCTCGCTCGCACGCATGTATTAAATAAGAATTGCACAGCAAGCAAACACAAGGTCAAGTTGCAACGCGTAGATACCCCCGCCCTTGTACCCGCGCCCCGTGCCGCTCGCATGTTTTTCGGTACCGAAATCGTATAAAGGTTAAATAACAATTTATCCTAACCTTTATTTATATGGGTACCGGTATAGCTCAACCTCTATTTTGAATCGGTACCGTTATATTTTTGAGGTATCTTAACCTTTAACCTTAACCGCTTTCAGTCCCTGTTTTTAAATTTGGACAACTGCCCCTAGTGAAGGGTCATGGTCCAACTAGTTGGACAGAGCAGTTGGACCACTGCCCCGCACTCCACCAGAAAAGCTCCGAGACAATGAAGCTCGACATGGACATATCGATCATGGACACGTCGAAGTAAAATTTGAACTGTCTTGGATCCTACAACGAAGTTAATCAGAAAAGTATAGCGGAGGATTGGAAAAATATTGTATCCACTTCGGACTTAGAATCTTCTGGTACAGATTAATCCGGTCCCAAAGCAAAAGTTCTCCTACACCACTTTCGAGCATTTTTTGGCCTCGCTCACTGAAAGATAGGCTCCACCATTCATTTATTTATTAAAGTTCTTTGCACTGCAACCCTCTTCGTCTAAATGGTTGATGTGCTGTGGATATAATGGTTCTGAAAATTTTCATTGATAGCCAACTTCATTCAGCTATCTTTAGAACTTAAAACAGTACATTTACCATGTTTACTTTTTATTTGTGTTTTTTTATTGTTATTATTCAGCTTCTACACAGCTCCAACTGCATCTACCTCCACGTTTATTACATCAGTATCTTGTACATCCACAGGGATTGCGATCCCCACTTCACAACCGCTGGCACCACCGGCCCCCACGATGCCTCCCACAGTCGCCAGCCCAGCTCCCGAACCCACGGAGCCCACACCACCAAGACCTGTGGTACTTAACAGGTAAGCTACAGTTTATACTGATTTCCATTTGGATATCTGAAATTTAAAGTCAATCGATCTTTTTCTTGTCCTTCCTCTCTCTCTTCATTTTCCTCATGCATTCATCCTTCATAATATAAATTATCCACTAAACAAGTACTTAAGTCAACTGTATAGTAACCACCAAAAGTTAAAGAAAATAGATCAAAACATGGGAAGGCAACAACAAAGTTCAACTAGCGTTTCGTCCTACATCACCTAATTAAAGTTCTCAACGACTTTACAAAATAAAGAATATTCTCCAACATGGTCGAAGGTACCTTCTTTTTCACCGAGATATCAAAGAACTTCACTCTGTTCCTCTACTCCCAAACAGATAAAACGGGGATGTTCATGCTAAAGTAGACCATCATTACGCCGAGCCGGAGCCGTTGCCGGAGTGAAGCTGTGTTTATAACGCAATTCTATTGGCCGCTCAAAACACGTCTCGACTCACACAACTTTGGTGGAGTCTCGGCCTTATAAAATACAGATAAAAATAAAAATCGATAGTGCTAGATTTAACGTAAGTTTTACCTGGTATTATCAATTTGCGTGTGGAGCGAATTGTTAACGTAACGATACTTATGGATGCTGTGCTAGCTAGGTTAAGTTATTGCTGTGTATTACATAAGATCAGGCTTGCTCTTCCCCGAAAGGTTTCAGAGACACCCGTATAATCACACAACATATTATTATTTAATAGTGTTGATCCCATTCCAAATTGTTCATAGCAGTAAATCAGTGCAATGAATACATCAAAGTTTTTGGTGCCTCAAAAATTATGGCAAATTCCTGGGTTCTATTAATATTATAACAAATAGACAATGATCTAGTAATCCGTCGATCTTAAACATCTATATTTATAGACAAAAGTAATAAACCCTCCAATCATTTATTTGAAAGTAACGTTCAAGAATACCATTCTAACCATTGACAACAAAGGTATTGTCGCAAATTACGTCACGAGCTACGTTCATTAAATCTCTGTTCGCGTGTTCACACAAGTAACATAATCGATGTTTCGTTAACTCTAAACACGGTTTCCGATGGACTGGTTTACTCTGGGACCTGATTGCAAACTTAATTGCTCGGCAACAATCGGTCTCATGTGTTGTAACAATTATGGTAATCGATCCACCACAGCTTGCTCGAATGAAATTGTATAATATTGACAGATTTTACCAAAATATAAATAGACATAAACCAGTGTCTAGGATCCAAGGAGGTGTCAGATATACGAACGTAACTAACGTCAAAATGAAACTGCGGATGGATAATACCGCCACGACTGAAGTAATTTTGACGCGGCGCTATAGTGTCTATGTCAACACATCAAAGTGCATGAATAACATTTCATCATCATCAGCTTTTAAATGTTTCCACTGCTGGGACACAGACCTCCTCTCTGTGAGTGGGAGTGGGCCATATTCCACCACGCGGGCCCGTGCGGGTTGGTGGATGTCACTTGTTTTTGAACTTTTTGTTTCTAGGACATCCCGGTTTCCTCACGATGTTTTCGTTCACCGTTTTGAGAGCAGCTGTGGTGATGAAATAAATTACACAAAGTAATGCCTAGCTGGGCTCGAACCCACGACTTACAGCTCGTAAGTCTGGGCTGGCACTGGGCTATCCCAAATAAAATGTTGTAGGTACCACAAAATTTCCGCAGGTCATGTGGTGGTGCAGACTCTTAGGAGCTATCTGACAAATCGTAATATCATTCATTCTGAGTTCGGACTCGTTGTCAAAACATCCGTAACTAAAGCCTAATCCACGAGTTTCGTGCTTAGAGATAGATCTCCAGGATGTTGCAACTGATCAAAGAGAAACTCAGGAAGTCGAACTAAAGAAGAATAGTAATAAAAGAGAGAGAAAGAGAGACGATAACTCTGAGAAAGAATCGTGAGTGAAAACAGCAACCGTGTTATGTAAAGCCCTACTCCGTCCTACCCTACCCAAGGGTAAGAAAGGCAAAGGAAAAATTACTGAAATTACTGTGGTAACGCTTTAGAGAGGTTTAAATCCAGCAGTGGGGCACGATATGCTGAATTGAATAACTAATTGAGAGAGAGAAACGAAGTAGGTAACAGATAGAAAAGATACCAATAATACCGAAAGAATGATACAATCTGATAATCAACAAGATGATAAAATATTAGATACACATGCAATAACACAAACTCCAATGACGATAGACTCGATAGAAATTGTTGAGTTGAGTACAAAAAACTGAACTGTCTATAAATAAAATTGTCAGCACTGAACATTAAATTTAATTCGAGCAAATAATAAATGGCCTGTCATCTACATAATTGAATTGCAACGAAACAATAGGTGATCAAATTAAAGAAAACGCAAAGCAGCGATATATTATCGTCCACTTAGAATCGCCACTTATTGTCGCATGAACCTCATAATTATGTTCCGAGTAATCCTTTGACTATTGCATATCTTGTAGAGTAATCGTCTTTAACAATGCACATGGCAACTACTACTTTCCCATGTATACGGATTAAGGTAGGCCTGTTAGAGGTTTCTTATTGTTCTATCATCAATTCGTTATCATCTGCTTTATATAGGGTGACTGGTAATTAGTAAATGATACTTAAACACGTGATTGAGCACATGATAAACAACAACTTTTACTATGGGAACAAACTTGAAAACGCGAAAAAAAATCAGCTGTTCAGTACGTTTATGTTTGCTTAAATGTAGTGAACAGCTGATATTTTTACGATTTCGGCTTTGCTCCCATAATAAAAATTGTTTGTTATCCTGTATGAGCACAATCACGTGTTAAAGTATCGTACATTAATTGCCAGTCACCCTATATATTTCAATGGCAACTTGCCTTATCTGCCTCACGTTTCTGTTTCGTAAACTATGTCATTCTATTGGATAATCTTACCTCGTATTTGAATTGCCAAATTCCCACAGCATTTCATCTTTTGCTGTCTCCAAAATAGAAAAATAGTCTTTCTTCTCATTTTACATACAGTTCAAAATGGCATTTCCTTTTCATCATTCTTTTCCTGTAGTTGGTGAGCTATAGAGGCTGTTCATTTATGGAAATTTTGACAATATCTAAAAATACAACCGCCTTGAAATGCCAGTAGTAAGTATAACATCAATACTGGTCATGATCAAATGACCATTACAGGCTAGACTCCTAATTTGTAACGGCATTTGTGCTAATACGCGTGAGCCACTGAGAAAGGAGTCCACACGGCCGTGCCTTCGTGAGCTTTAGGTCATAAGGCTATCTGCCGTTTTTTGATACTTGTGACTACTTCAGACATTTGGCAATTGAAAATCAGGTACAGTATTTATTTTGCCTTTCTTCGTGATACTTATATTGTTACTATTTTCAATTTCTCGGTCATTATACGTGATCTATGAATTGCATCATGTACATAGAAGGACTTGAGAGGAAACTGTTGAATTTGACCCGAGTTCAGTTTCTAATGAAAATTCGCCACCTTAAAATATTCACCATGATATTTTCGACTTTGAGATTGGTGTTTATGTTACTGAATGGAAAATTTACCATTACTGACATTTTTGTTAGCAGTTTGTAAATAATAGGATTATAATTATTAAAGTACCTAATAAACTCAATAATGCTCTGCAAAAGTGTGTGTACATAATATTACCAATTGTAGGATTCGAGGGTGAAGAAGTCAAGACACTTCAAGCACTATAGGATAAACAATTTAATACTTTCTTCATGTTTTCACATAATGCCATGTCACTGTCATAATATTATTTATATGCTGATGCTAACTTCAACTTGTAAGGCCAAACTTCCTGCTTTCTTTATTTTACTTTTGTTTTAAGTCCATTGAGATCATAAAGAGGGTCATATTTACAGTTGTCATGCCATTAGTGTCCGTTATTTGCCTTTTTAAGTACCTTGTGTGCAAGAAAGTATCACATTTTGAAGAGAGCCACTTAAGTGGACTGCTCAATTTCATCGCATACTTTCGTGACATCATTATCTTTCCGTTTAAATTCTGTACTTTCGTCTACTTCCTAATTGACATCATGCACTAGTTATCAAGTACACTGTAATTAGTTTTCTAACTTTTTGTTGAAGAAATGTTTTTACACTGTTTGGCCTCCCTTTTCTGTTTCCAAATCGGTCTCACGGGGTAAACATGTTCAGAAATAGGCTAGTTGCCTAAAAAAATGTAATAAGTCCGTCTTTTAGATTATTCAAAAATAAGGGATACGTATTTTTTTATTTGTAAATTAGACCAAAAATGACAAAGATATAGCCTATTAAAGTTACGTGTGACGTCACGATGCGTGGCATTTTACGCGCAAAGTGACGTCACAGCTAACTTAAATAGGCTATTATCTTTGTTCTTTTTTGTTTAATCGGAAAAAATACGTGTCAGTTTAAATTTCAAAATACGAACTAAATAGAATGTAATTATTTTGACCCTGGAAACTACCCTATTGCACCTAAGAAGGCGCAATATTTTTTTAAACTGTGATGCATACAGCATAATGGCCACATAGTGGACGAGTTGACCCCTAGATCATAAAAAGATAAGGTACAACTGGCCCCCATGCATATTTTCGGAGCCGACGAGTTTAATCCCTATAAAAAGCATCTGGTACCGGGGCTAGATGCACCGAATCTTTTTTCATAAGGCTTTCCTAGTTTCGATATCGACAAGTTACCCCCTAATCAAAAGCACTGGCCCATTTTCTAAAATTGAATTTGTTATCTGTTTCCGTGCACACTATCCTTTTTTCAACCCCAGGATCCGAATTTACTAGGAATTCTTCACCAATCAAGCAGTAGAAGATATTTCCACCACACTTTTTACTAAGCTACATGTTATTACGTTTCAGGTTTGGAGACGGTGAAATGATGCAGGGCAGTCCATCATCAGCGGGCGTGACACCAAGGCCGATGACTCAGGCCACTACCCGGCCCACAACCACCATGAGGCCAACCATGAGGCCTAGTATGAGGCCAACTATGACGCAGCCCTCTACAAACCCAACCAGGTAAAAATAATACTTTTTGATGCTATGTCAAAGCTCTGAAGAGGTTATAACTGCCTCACAGCCCACAGGTCAAAAGACTGCCTTCTTGGTCTAGTGATCGAAAGCACGAAGGACTATGATTGCCTAACATGAGATTCCGGATTCGATTCCCAGACCGGGCAAAGTGTTATCAGGATTTTAAACTTTCATTAGGAATTTCTCGATATCATCCTAATATAGATTTGTGTTTGTTTAGTAGAAATAATAGCCTCGGAAAGTCGGAACACAAGTCAAACCGTTGAACACAGGTGTCGACTTTGTTACGTTACGTTATGACCCAAAATCCTCACCAAGAGCCAACACGCAGAGAAACGTCTGGCTACCTTTACGAGAATTTCTTGTTGCAACCGTGACAGCAAGGCTTACTAGTTGTCTTTACAACATTTCTAGTAATAAATACTAATTAAGTAGTACAGATAACAAGGACTTAGTATTTATTTCATGTTGTAAAGTCAACTAGTGAGTCTTGCTGTCACGGTTGCAACCAGAAGTTCTCGTATACATTTCTCTGCGTAAAGGGGTTTCGTATTTATATTATGGAGGTCCAATAAGCGCTCCATATAAAGAAAGGTAGTAGCGTAAAGAAAAGGCTAGGCATATATGCCCTGCATCACTCCTCTTCTTCAATAAGAGAAGTGTCAAGTCTTTCTAGACAATGACTAAAGCTACTTTTATGAAGAATTCCCCAATAGATTGTCAACTTTAGTCGTAGAACAAAAAGTTGAAAATCCTGTAGTTTCTAAATAATAGCATTGCAGGTTGTGTAGTGAACTTGACATTCACCGATTTAATATAAAACAACAACAAGCTATTTTTAGAAGTTATTGAAAGTATTATGATCTAGGTATCTTGTTATGACTGTATTGAACAACCTTGGTGTTTTTTAGAACTAAAGTGAATTGAATCGAGGTTTATATCCTATATTAATATTATAAAGGTGAAAGTTTGTATGTATGGATGTATGGATGTTTGTTACTCTTTCACGTAAAAACCACTGAACGGATTTGGCTAAAATTTGGTACACAGATAGTTTATAACCTGGATTAACACATAGGATAGCTTTTATCCCGATTTTATGTTCCCGTGGGATAATTTTCGAGTTGTAGCGGGTGAAGCCGCTGGCAACAGCTAGTTATTCAATAATTCGAAAAAGTGTACGTTATTATTTCATCAAAAGTGTATTTATTTGCCCTTGTTGAGATCCAGGAGGAACAGGGGGAGTTTCCAACCCTTGGTCTTATACTTACGATATACTAGCTGCCTCGGCAAACTTTGTACCGCCTCAAAATCACCTTTTAAACCTTCCCTGAACTTCCAAAAATATTTCATCTGACTAGCCTTTTCCCCACTGTATTGGGGTCAGCTTCCAGTCGCACCAGATGCAGCTGAATATCAGTATTTTACATGGAGCGACTGCCTGTCGGACCTACCACTGCCCTGTAACGGATGGTAACACTGATCCCTCATGGCTAAGACTGGCCTGCCTCAGACTTGACGAGCATTCAGCCTAACGCAGACGGAGCTTTACGTGCTTTCCGAGGCACGTCTCGAAACTCTCTATGACAGCATGGTCACCCATCCAATGCCGGGCTCGAGCAAGTCGCGGCTTATCGCAGCCGTGAGGACACGTCGGGCTCCGCCCAAGGGGCTGTAATTATTTAGCCACGAGCCCTGGACTTCCAAAAATAATTCAAAACCAAAATAGCCTAATCGGTCCAGCTGTATCTCGAGTCAGCTTCCAGCGAGACTAGACGAACAGCAATTGATTTTTAGTATTTTACACTTTCAGCTGTCCGCGCAGCAGACACAATACCTACAACCCAGGATAGTCGTGAGTCACATGATGATTCCATCGGTACAGGGAAGTGGTTGTCAGATTATTAGACCATCTGTTTAACAGTGAAGATCTACAAATGACAGCCAGTTTTTAAGAAAATTATCCCACGGGAAGATAAAATTGGAATAAAAACAACCTTGCCATCCAAGTCCTTTAAAGGCGGTCCCGCGATGCTTGTGTAGGCCTAAAGTGCAATTTTACATTGGTGGCCAATCAACAAAAACAGTCTCTTTGCCCAATGTAACCAACTGGGCATATGATACCTACACTGACCGTACCCTGCAGTCGCTTCATCGCTTGACGCTGTCTGCCATTCCGTTCTGTTTAACGTGCTCTACCTATAATCTAAACTTATTCTTGTATACCGTAACAGAATATAATAAACTATTGTTTATGGTACTGGAACTGTCACAGATAATACCTTGAGTAATGATGCGTCTTTACCTATAATGATTTTGCTTGCGACGCGACGTAACGGTGGGCGGAGGATTACAATCATTATTTAGGCATCAACATAGTCATTTATACTGAAATACAATGGAGAACGTGTAGTGTAACGGTGTATTCAATAAATAGGTGATTTATACTTCGACTGTTCCTTTGTAGGTCAAATCAGCGATATTATCTAAGTATACTAATGATCTAGAGCTGAAGAGTTTGTTTGTTTGGACGCTATAATATCAGGAAAAAGGGAACCGACTTCAAAACCAAACATTAAAAAACAATAAAATAACTTTTCTTTCGGAAGTCGGTGGCCATCTGTCAATGAAAAAAAACTTCCGAAAGAAAAGTTATTTTATAGTTTTTTAATGTTTGGTTTTGAAGTCGGTTCCCTTTTTATCCCTAAACATTATTTACGATGATATTTTTATTTAGTCATTTTACTGGATTTAGTCAAACTAAATCCAGTTAAATGACGACAATTTAGTCAAACTAAATAAAGTAAAATGTCGAGAAAATTCAACGGAGCACCGCTGCGCGGTGCTCCTACTTCTGGGTGGTTTAAAAAAAAATAACCACGAAGGGGATGGCGGGGTCTTTCAGACCCCGCCATCCCCTTCTAACCTAACCTGACCGAGTCGGGGTGCCCCCAGTCATTTTTGGTCAGAGTATCGTGTTGGGGTCACTATGAAAAAAATACTGGCGACAAATTTCCAGGTTGCGCTCGCCGGCCGCTTCCGCGGCACCGCTCGCTTTGCTCGCTCGACTCGCGAGTAGCTGGTTCACACAGTTCTAAACTAACCTAACCTATGGATATCTTTTCAGGTACACACCGCTTTAAATAAAATTAAAGAAGACGCTTTATAAAATATATAATATTTAATTTATTATAATTATATAATTCATTATTACATAATTCATTATTTTATATAATTCATAATTAGTGAGCGCGAAGCAAGCAGCCAAACACTTCATCAAGTATACGTGCTAATATACCAACAAAATAAAAATAAATCTAAAAAAACAAGATATGACTTTGAAGAATGTAAAAGAAGGTTATGTTGAGAAAATATAATATGAAAACCAATAATAGTATAATAGATGTTTATTGCTACCGACATTATGAAGTCGAATGATTCGGAATTATGAACATTATTAATTATTTTAAACGCATTAACGCATGCGACGCGCATCGTAAAGGTCTTCGCACATTATAACAACTCACCGGCGACTCGACTCTATGCTAGACATTGAAATTTAAGCCCTGTATCATATGTTCAAGGTTCAATTTCAAAAAATGATTATAAAGTAGTGTACAACGAGTGGCCTACGCATCGTACACTAGAGGTCAACCCCGACACGTTTGTCACGCAATGACCATACGTCGTCCACGCAACGACCACACGTTGTCCACGTAACGACTATGCGTTTGCGACTGACGCGTGACGGGAAAACTGAGGTTAGACGAGTTGTCTGTTGAATAACCCACTCGTTGGCACCGCGTTGGCCACTCCTTGACACCGCGTTGTCCACTAGTGACCATTGGGTGGATCAACTAGTTGACTACTCATCGAGAGTGTGAGTAGAGTTGCTGCCGCGTTGGCGTGGAGTTGTTATAATGTGCGAAGACCTTAATGATGCTACCGAAAAGCGTAAACGAGGAATAGAGAAATTCAGCTTGCAGATGTGGGTTGCGATAGCCTAGTTGGTTAAGGCGTCTGGAGTACCTATCCAGAAGACGTGGGTTCAAATCCCGCTTGCAATCTAATTTTTCTTTCCTCAAAAAAACATCTTTATTATGAACATTAGTGGCAGTGCAATTAGGAGTTGTGATCATAAGGATTAAAAATGTTAGGAATACAATTTTCGGGTTTCCGATGATCGGAGTTTAAATAGGTGAACTTTGGCGCGCCCAGTTATTAGTTTCTATCCCTAACGACCGGGAATTTATTTGGGCTTTAACTGATTTTTGTCCAATAACTATTTCATGTCTATTTTGTATAACTTTGCCCACGTTTATAAGAAAAGAAAATAGGAGTGGCGTTGCTAGGCCAGAAGGGGCCCGTATCGAAACCGTTTTGCAGAAAAAAGAATGCTATTACCGATGTCACTAAGAGAATTTTGAATGGAGCTAGAGAATCAAGATTGCTGATCGACTGATACATCTAGCTCATTAATGACAGTTATATATAAAGTCCTTTTTGAAAATTGAGCTATGGTAGGAGTTCTTTATCTAATATCTATAAACGAACAATTCTTGTATTTATATATCAGGATCTCGGACACGGCTCGAAGGATTTTCATGAAAGTTACAGATTAGGGGTTTTTCGGCTCAAGGAATCGATTTATCAATTTATGTCCCAGGTTCGAGAAAAGCTCGGTTCCCAAGATATAGACATTTTGAAAACCGAGCGGAGCTCGGTCAACCGGATATTAATAATTGTACGACTAGTTTTTTGCCGCAATAGAAGTTAAATTTTCATTTAAGAGCAACATTTTATGCTTTTATTTTTATTACAATCGATGAGGGCCCTTGACACTTGGGGGCCCCGTATAATTGATACGGCGGTAGCTACGCCTCTGGATAATTGCTATGTAATTGAGTATAGTGTGGACTATAATTACTATTAAATAATATAGGTAGGTAAACTATAATTTAACACAACTTATTAACTTGTCTAGCAAGATTCCAATTATAATGTATAGATAATATCGTACTATTTATTTATAAATACTTGTAGGCCCTATTATATATGTTTTGCAGCCGGTTGCAGTAAACAATAAATTATCCCCATATACGTATGCGTCAAATGATTGCAACTAATTGCAATAAAATGCAGATAAGGCTTTTATTAAACCACCGTGTTACATTATTCAAGCCTTTTTTATAAGTGTACTATGCAATAGCATACAAAATGAAGTCACCTGTTATTGTGATTTTTTTTTATCATTTTCTGCATTTAATTAAGTTTCTTCACGTTCCTATGCTTGAATAAAACATTACATTGTAGAAGAAGATATAACCAAAAAAATATTTTAATGCGAAAATAATGTTGCCTGCTAGGCTGTTAATTTTCAACCTTTGTACTTATTTATTGGTATCATAATAAAAAGAAGTGTAACAGTAACAGAGTTAGCAAATGCAGTACCTACCTAGCAGATTCACAAACATTGAAGATTATAGGAGGGACTTATAAAATACATCTTTTTGAAGTTCTCTTCTTAGTCTATGGTATCAACACAACCGCGCTGAATAATGATATTCTGCCTGTACCCAGCTAACGACAAATTTTGGCTGTAAATCTGAACCAGCACGATTACATAATTACTATCATCTCTTAATTGAATATTTAATCTTTCCAGGCCAACAATAATGACGATGACATGGGCAGGCGCAGCATCCAACACGCAACCAACACGTTTCCCACTGCGTCCAGTGTCGGACCTTCCAACTCCATACTCCACAGCTATCACCATAATAGACCAGATTGGTATCAAGATCATCAGGACCACAGAACTCTTCACTGACATATTAAAGAACTCACTGAGGGCTGTCGTGGGTCGATAAAATAGTGGCGAACTACACTTTGTTGCCCAATATTTTTGTGACAAAAGTTGGCGATGATTGCCAGTGTTAAAATGACTGTTTGGAATCCAAATTCGATATTTGAAAAGTGGAATTTATGATGTGAACTTGTTTGAAAGGCTGTACATATTTGGTAGTTGGAGTTTATATTAAAAAAATACCAGTGATAAATTGTAATAGTGGATTTAATCTAATGCAGGAATTTTGTAGCATAAGTTAGTGTTTAAAAGTTTACGAGTACACATTGAGCGCTTCTTAAACAAACGTGTTTGAGAACCACAACGCGCATATATTGATGTACCTACTTACATGGTGTTGCGCCGAATGCATATAACTCTACAAAAATTAAAATTTGATGTGTGCCAACTTTTAGTAAAATTGTTTTTAGGTAGAAATTTTTTGTACGAGGAACCATCTTGCTTCTGCCGAAGTTTAGAAAAACATTGAACTCGATGCTGCATTGAGCCCTACAGCGAAATGTGATTTTCTACAACAACGAAAAGTCGTAACTTGTTTTTTTTTCACTATCGCTGTTGTAACATTTTGTTTGTAGTTTGTGTTTGCACTTTTGTCGTGAAATAGACCCTCCCATTACACATCTTATACCTACCAATTAGAAACAGCCAGTATGTTTTTACTGTGAGATTATAATAAATAAGAAATCTACCACATAAATAATTAAGTAAGTACATAAACATAGAATCGAATTTAGGCCCAAGCCTACTATAGATTTGTCATTATTTTTAAGTGTTAAATTATTTATATTTAAGTCGATAGAATAAGTAAATAAGCTAATTACGTATTGTGATTAGTTAAGGTTTAAGCTTTTATACTGTAAGTCAAAGTGTGGCTTAATAAATGCTTTTTATTTATAATCGCTTTGTTTGACTCCTAATCCTTTACCAGGTGTCAAGAAATGTCTGTTTCGGTAACGATACATTTACTGTAAATGTGTATCTTTTCGTGTAGTAGATAAATAGAATATATAGCTATTCTATTGAGACTTTGTATGCTTATTTAGTCTATTATTGGCATCATATCCCGCGAATATGAACTATCTGGTACATCGGAAACCAACTCTACGAGGGTTCAAAAAAACGACGAAACACTTCGAGGAAAGGTAGGTTTAGGTGGGTGCCCTTGCGCTTCGCTTAGCTCGTCTTAGCGGGGGCACTGCCGTGCACCCAGATTGGATTTTGAGTAGCACTAATTATTGAAATGTGCGCGCAGCGTCGCGTTTCGATGTGACTTGACCCAAAAGGAACACTTGTTCTAGTTCCATCTAATGGCATGATTCTGTACTGCTCGACATTACTCGACAGAATGTTTTAAAAATAAATAAATTAATTTTTTGAATGTTTTAAAGAAAAGAGTGATTAATCCTGTTTCGTGATTTTGAGTTTTCCATTGTTATATTATTTTCTCAGTAGCAGATTTTTGCCTAGTTGATGGCAATGGGGTCGTCCCCATTCCCCATGGAGGACTTCAAATATTTGGTGTTTGAGTCACACAGTCACGAATAATAGTATGTATACACAAAGCAGTATTCAAAAGCGATTTTCTGCTACCATCATATTGATTAAAATTTTGCCATTTCATTAGACTTCTATTTTGGAAGCCATACTGTTACGAAATAGGACTTAATTCACGAGTAATTTGCGTTTGAATTTTGTAGAGTGTATACATGTTATTGCTCGTGACTGTACACTTCTGTGTATAGTTTCGGGAATTACAGTCGTGATGTTATAATTAATTAGAATGACAGGGCAAGAATGAAAAGCAACGGCAATCTATGAAAAGCTGCGTAGTTTCATCAATACGTCATAAGTCCCCTGCGCGATTAATTATAGCATGGGTTATGTTTGTATCACAACTCTTGATATTTAACGTATCGTCATTCCAGGAATATTCCTATTTATTTCTAAGATCATTCACTAGAATTACCATGTTTAAGTGACAAATGTGAGAAGATAATATAAAAAATGAACACCGATAACGCCTACAATAAACAGAAACCCATGTGTACATTTGATTGCTAAACTTTTTGGGTAGGCGCTTAAAAATATTCACAGCCGCAAAATTTGCAAATTACGGTTCATAGAGTTATGGGATTTTATGAACATTATCTATTTCGTAATAACAACCTTTGAATTTAAATCCATTATTCTTTTTCGGTAATTTTATAAATAGCTATTCTAACAGTTATCTCTGACTGATAAGATCGACTGGGGTAGGTAGGTATGTCACTTTCCAATAAGCTTGTAAGTGAAAGTGAATTTAAATTGTTTCGTAATAGGCACAACACAACTTAAACAAGAACTGGATCTGTAACAGTTTTAAAACCTGAATTATATTTACGTAACAAAAGGTAACATTTTACATAATGTTCGTCAATATCAGCGTAGATTTTAATTCGCAAATAACTACCCACCTATTAAAAAGTTGCAGGATAATAATAATGAAGCTATAATTCTCATCTTTTATTTATTGTACTAGGTACTTAATCGTTTGTAATTTATCCTAACTATTCTTGAGATTAATACCAGGAGGTACTACAGAACTGTTACTTCTTGATAAATAATAAGAGAATACGAAATTGGTGAGTACAGCATGATGATAAAATTGATAGTATTGTTGCGTGTTTTTTTTTTCCTCAAAACTCAACTAAAGTAACTTAAATTGTAGCCAACAGGTTTTTTGGGTGGTTACGCACTATTAGCAGGAAAAACATACCTGCATGGGAAAAACCACTACGAGTCAAGTGAGTCATTCAAATTATTCTTAATTCTGAGTATTATGGGATTTACCTTATTGGGTATTTTTCGTTAGCAAACATTGCTCTCCTCACATTGGAAAAATTTGGTGACCAGGGGATCCATAAGGCTACTTTTGTAGAATCATAATATACATAATTATCTACTAATATTGCCTTAGCAATACCGCTAACTTACTTACTGCACTTTAGTTTTCATCATTAAAAATTAGTGTCCGACCGAAACTGATTTTTCAGCCGAAACCGAAACCGAAACCGAACTTTCGGCCTAGCTCTCAGTTTCGGCCGAAGCCGAAACCGAAACTCATTAAACATTTTAAATTTCGATTATTTTCTAAAATTCTATGTTTGTTTTTTTTTTTACATTTATTAACACTTTTTTTTTATCGTGGTAAAATCATCAAATGAGTCCTCCAACCCCGTGCAGGGCGGGAGGGACTGTCAGACTTCTACTGACTAAAATCCACGGTGTCCTTCAATAGCCCTTTCTGTTCCGGGGTCACAGTAAGGAAATTATCCCGCGCCCCGGCAGGCTTTGGCCCTCCGCCTATCGCAGCCGTATGCTCCACCGTGTCCTCCGGGCGATCTTCGCAGTGGTGACACCCAGGCGTCTCCTCCTTTCGCATCAGACACAGGTACCTCCCGAAACTTCCGTGTCCGGTGAGGACCTGCGTCAAGCGGTAGGTCAGGACGCCATGACTTCTCTCCAGCCACTCCTCACCACCGCAATTGCGGCGTACCCGATTTATTAACACTTAAGAAAAAGTGTATACAGGAATTACAGGATGACTGAAGACCGATTTTGACGAAAACGAAAACTGCATCATTGGATTTTAGAAAAATCGAAACCGCAGATTTTGGAAAAAAAAATCACACATTATTACACCATTCGATAGTGTTGCTAATAAGGATCAAATTCTGAAAATTAATGTTATATGGCAAACTTATGGGAAAAATAGGTTTTTAAGAAATTGCTATTTTTCTTTGATAATTAACTTCTACTGAGCCATAATCTATATTTTCTGCCTTGACGATTGATAAGTTTAAATATATTTTATTATTACAATCATGAATTTACAAGACTTACTCTTGGCAGTTGGCAGTAAACTCGAAAACATAACCTCAACTCACGATTAAATGAATGGTGGCAAACAGCGCCGGGTCCCGCCGTCAAGCAAGCACGTGTTGGCTACGAGGGTTACCGAATGACGCACGAAAATGCACGAAAGCTTGAGTTTCGTCAGGTTTCGGTTTCGGCAAAGTTTCGGCCATATTTTGGCCGAAACCGAAACTAAGGCCGAAACTAGATTTTTTGGCCGAAACCGGCCGAAACCGAAACCGAAACCGAAATTTCGGTCGGTCCCTATTAAAAATTAAGCCAAAAGAAACATTAGCAGAATAATACTCACTAATGAAAAATCAGTAATCTTATAAAGTTAGATAAGTAGATTTACATATCTAACTTCATTCGTATTCTCATTCGTTCGTCGTACGTTATTCTCATTTCATTTACAAGATAACTATTACTGTTGATTAACAGTAATAGTTATCTTGTAAATGAAATGAGAATAACTCATTCCCACCACATAAAATAATTATATTCAAGAAAGATACTTGTTGCATGTTGAAATTTTTCAATATTCATTCATTATCAATTGAGTATTTAATTGACCAAGATAACTCGTTCCAAGTGACCTCCATAATCAGTAATGAACCATTACATCAGACATTAATTAAAAAACAAGTTCAATGCTTCCATACATTTAATAATAGTATATTTTTAAATATCACATTGATTATACTCTGATACATTTCACATGTTAAACATGACATTACAAATTACTACATACACACTTTGAGATTGCTGTCTTTATTGTCTAAATTACTCAGCTTTTTATTGTTAGAAAAAGTAGAAGGAAAGTGTCTTTAAATGCTTTAACATATTTAACTCTAAACAATAACCATGGCTAATGGGCTAATACACATAAAATGCAGCACAACAAAAACAAATAATAAGTACTTATTTCATATTCATAAACATATTTTCACAACAGACCAATAATTTAACAGTTCACTTATCAACTATGATATATTTGAGACAACATTCACTTATTTCTAAATTGGCAATTTTAGTGGACAATCTGCTCAGTGACATTGTTTTTAGTGACGAGGGCAACCAGACTGCCAGTGGCAGGGCGTTCGTCACCCTTGATCCACTTGTCAAACAGCTGGGCCACGTAGGTCAGAGGGGTCCAAGAACCGAAGTCAGCTTTAGGCATCCATTTACGGTTCATCTCTGTGTCCAATGTCACTGGCAAAATGGCAACAGCCAGTGAGTTCTCTGGCAGACCAGAATCCTTGGCACCAAGGGACTTTGTAAGTTGGTGAACAGCAGCTTTGGCCATACCATAGCCAATCATGCCAGGTGTACCCTCCAGAGCAGCGTTAGCACCCGTCAAAGCCAGCAATCCTCCTGCTGAGAGGTACTTAGAAGCAACAGTGGCTGCAATAGTGGAACTCCACACAGACTGGCGCCACATTAGATCCGCCTGCTTGCTGAGGTCCTTCGCGGCGTTTCCACCGGCCCAGCCGCCGGCCACACAAATTACAGCATTCACTTTCTGACCTTGCAGGGCGCTGGCTAGTTCGTTTACGACGTATTCCTCTTGCTGGACCCACGAAGCGTCTTTAGGCACTGTGATGTTGAAATCAGCTTTGTCGTTAGGGTTCAAGTCGATATTCGCAACCCAAAAGTTAGCTGATTTGAAGTGATTGACGCACGCCGCACCAAGGGCGCCTCGCCCGCCGTACACAACGATCTTTCCACTTGCCATTATTGTTACGTCTAACCACTATCGAGGCGCAGACTCGACTGAATAAATGACTGTATACTGGCAAGTAAAAGTAAACCTAGCTATAACTTGCGCAGCGCGGTAACCTCGACTCTCACTTTTTGTCGTTCTGATAACCAACGGACAATGAATGAACTATGAAGGACAGTGTTTTCTAGGTTAGTATTTATGTTGTGTGCTTCGTTGCGTCGCATCTAATAACAAACATAAATAATTAGAAATTAATTAAATAGGTTTATCATAGGGATTGACGCAATCAATCGACATGCGTGTCACTGTTGTTTAATTTTTTGACACTTCTTGAGCTTTTGACGTAAGACGCATGTGACAATCACACATTTCATGTGTCAGCTAAAACCATAGACATAGAGCAAGGACTAAGCATTTTCAGCTTTGCCATGCATGCTCTTTAAAAAATTGTCAAATATACCTAACAAAGATCATTGAATAATGAGCATTGGTCTTGGTCATACCATACCTATATGTATGGTATTAGAAAAGAGTAAGTAGAAAGTTCTTTTGTATTGTTACACATGTTACCTTCTCTATTAGCTGTTTGTCGCAGCAGCAAGAGCAATAATAAATTCCATACAGCAACCTTAATAGTGTTCATTACTTACTCAATAATTTGGATTAGCGTAATAATATGCTCCATATCCCATGCTTCTGTTAATAAATCAGTAAAATTTACTAAAAATCCAGACTTAATTAAAACAACAATGATAAAAACTAAGTATGAACGCATTATATTTTAATGAGGCATAAACCTACAATAATATGCCAAAATGGAAGAAACTTAAAGGCCTGCCTTTGCATGCCATGCATGACCTTTAAACTTCATGAAATTTCATTTAAGATGAAGTTTGTTCCATTTTAACATCTGAGACATACACGGACGCTTCTGTGAGATTGTCTTTTGTGACGAGTTCAACCAGGCTACCGTTTGTTGGGCGCTCCTCAATCTCGTCCTCGATCCACTTCTCTATCAACTCCACCACGTAACTCAGCGGTGTCCATTCGCTTCTGTCAGTATTAGGCATCCATTTTCGATTCAACTGCGTGTCCAATAAAACTGGAAGTATTGCAACAGCCAGTGAATTCTTTGGCATACCAGAACCTTCTTCGCCAAGAGATTTGACCAGTTGGTGAACTGCTGCTTTGGCCATACCATAGCCAATCATTCGAGGTGTCCCATCTAAAGCAGTTTTGGCACCAGATAGAGTTAGAACACCTCCCTCACTCAGATATTTGCAGGCAACTACAGCTGCAATAGAGGAACTCCACACAGATTGGCGCCACATTAGTTCTGCCTGTTTGCTGAGGTTCTTTATCGCGTTCCCACCGGTCCAGCCGCCGGCTGCGCAAATAATAGCTTCCAACTTATGACCCTTCAAAGCTGCGTCCAGCGAGTTCACAACGTGTTCCTCTTGCTGTACCCACGAGGCGTCTTCAGGTACGGTAATATTGAAATCAGCTTTGTCATTAGGATATAGGTCAACATTTGCGACCCACCATTTGGCTAATTTGAAATGGTTTACACATGCTGAACCGAGGGCTCCTCGCCCTCCGTACACAAGGATATTTGGCTTCAACATTTTAATACTAACAATTATAATGGTATTTCCAAGGAAAATTATTATTTATACTATTCCTCTTTTCATTACTACAGTGCTACACAAGTAAAATAGTTTTTTTTATTATAGTACTTTGTGATACACCCCATTTGCCTGTCTCTAGAATGTACAATAATGTTTTGACATACGTAAGTCAAACTTGAACCAAAGCTCTAAAATCAAGTCGTCTTATATGTATGTAAAGTAAAATAAAAACCTTTTTTGTTTACCTATATCTATGATCCAAGTCTATGCTCTATATCTGTGGTCATAAAAAAAGTTTATTGAGTTATAAGATGGTCTGCACCCATTGATAATATTATAACTGCACTGCACCTTCCCCAGCCAACTGACTGATAAAATCGCCCCCTCTAGAGAGAGGAAAACAGTTACCTATTTGCATGAACTCGTAAAGCAAAAACCTGTTTTCTTTCTAGAGAATGTGGCTCGTGTGGCCAAAGCTGTACAACATAGCGTTTGCCTTTTGCTAAGTCCATCCGGTCCACCCTCATAGTCTATGGGTCCAATCAAAATGTTGCCAGTATTTTTAAGACTGACATTTCGAATTTGTAAAGAGCGCGAAATAAAAAAGTTAGTTATTATATTCTATTTGTAAGTATAATTTTAATTGAGAACTAGATTACTTGAACCCATATTTTAAAGGAAACGTTTTCATTATAAGCCTAACCTGTCAGTAGACCCCAACGTGAATGATGGGGTCTCCAACTTGATGCGTCTGATAACCAATATTTTACATAATATTCTGATACTCCCTGAAAGGAACGCGCTGCATACATTAGGTAAAAAGTAATAATAGCATAGGTCGGAATTATGTATTCAGTAGTTGAGTTATTCGTGTACTTCTTCATCTTCAATTATTTAATGATCAAAGGTGTACTTACACTGATTTCTTATATCGTAATGTGGATTATGCCCCAAATCCCGGAATTATTTTTAAAAGAGCAGAAAAATTCCATGAGTTATTAAATAAAAAGTTAGTAATATTCTTTTACACAATTTATTTGTCTAATATATCTCTGATGTTTTTATAATTATTATTTATTTGTAATACCTACCGTAAGTTGGCCACACGAGATTGACTATTAGAAATCCCGGGATGATCCATATTATATCAACATTTCGATACAAATACAGAATAACTCTACCTAATTCCGACTTATGATTATTAGATACGGATCCATATCTTAACTTAGTCATTATGTTCAATGGATATAAAGTCGATGGATTGATTGATAATTGACAACTTTTAATCGCCAAACGCTACTTAGACTGAACGATTTATCGCCTAAAGCAATGATGGGCCGCACTTTGAAGCTCGAGTGAAGCGAGCTTTGGACTTGAGGCATAAATTAAAAAGGGGAAAATAACTGACAAGTATTTTTTTATTTCGTACGTTTTTAATAGAAATTGAAAAACAAAACATATTCAAAATACCTACCTACCTATAAAAGATCATTTCTTTTATACATTATCGTGCTATATTTGATAATAAAAGATAAAATTACACAATTTAAAATTCGAAAAATTACTTATTTTCTAATATCAACGTTCAATTTATGTACCGCCCTTAGTAGCCATCTCAATATTTGCTTGCATTTAAAGATACGAAAAAAAAGTAAAAAACAATATCACAAGTTACAATAAAACGAGTAATATCAAATAAAAGTGGTTTATCAAATAACTGCTAAAAAAGTGCGAATTGGACTCAGACACCGGGCATGCAGGTCCGTACCTACTCTAATCTATGCCAGCTCTAAATGATGTTTTTTATTTCCAAAATGATGGCTTGAGGAGCCATCTTTTTTTTTAATACAGAACCCATTACTATTAGGTAATTTACTGTGTGAGTAAGCGTGCGTCCATATCTATTTGCATTGAATAAAATATGCTGATGATGATATTAACGGTAATACTGAAAACTTTGAAAATCAAGCTTATGTTGTTTAAAACTTCGGCTTTCCGATGATCCGGCTGATGATTTATGTTGAAAATAAAGCTGAGAACTACTGCCACTACTGCTGATATTACCTATGGATGAAAAATGAAAAACAAACATGAATGTAAATGCAGACAAAACACAAAACAAAATAAAAGTTGAAAAAACATCACAAAAATCAGACAACATACAAAAACAAAAATAATAAAAAAGCTAAAATTGAACAATAAAACGTATCGAATTGTAGAAGATTTAAATAAAAGCTGAAAAAAAAGACGCAAAAACAACGAGCTAAAAAATGTAAACAAATAAAGTAATCCCAAAAATCAATAACTACCTAGGTATCTATGTCCAAGGTGACCATTATGTAACACGTTATTCGAATTTATCTACATATGTTTTTGAAAGTATCTCTACCTACGGATTATGTTAATTGTGAAAAGGTAGGTAGGTACCTAAATAAGTGACCAATTAGGTAGATTAATGAGATTCTTACATGAAAATTGCTAATGAGTAATATTGGATTTAGATCTAACGTAAAGTAAAGCGTAAACTTAATTAAATCTTATGAGGAACTGATATTGTACCATTCGGCATTTTGTTTATCTATTTATTTATGTACACACAGATATAATACAAGAAATATTTTGTCATTTTGTCCTAAATGCTGAAGGATACCACTTTCTTTAAAAAAAATAGCCACTGGTCATTATGTCTACAGTACAAAATCCTACATTGATAATTATAGACATTATATAATTTTGTAATAAATAGTGTTATAAAATATGATAGATACATAAGACTTATTGTAAGATTGCCGATTTTCACGTCGTCTAATTGCGTGAATTTAAATTAAGCTGAATAAGCTAACATTTAGTTATTTATGCACATTATTAGTTACAATTTTCTTAAGACAGATACTTAATACCCTATAATTTATACAGAGTAAACTAAAATATTATATCTAATTATATTATTATGTTCGTATGGCACTTGACTAGACCAGCTACAATCAGCGACAAAAGTTGTTAACATTAATAAAGTTATAGAAAATAGATATAAACAGAAGTAAAATCAAGATATACTTCTTAATTTATGAAATTGCTGGAATAACAGAAAACAGAAACACAATCACAATTTTATTCATCGAATAGTTTTTGTCAAGATTATAATTCTGTCTGATGAGAAACAGTATATGAATCGACTTTTACCGATGACTATACGTACCTACTTCATTTCATTACATAGAACCGTCTAATGAGTATCATTACCAATTCTAAAGAACGTGTCATACACACTCGACGTCTTATTCCCCAGATAATCTTGCAGGGAAAGCGCGGGGTCAAGGCCAAAGGTCATTTTAATGACGTCACAGAATATGACCCCTGTCATCATACCAACTGAGGTGTGGTACAGCCAATCAGCGATCTTCTTATGCTTGGGGTTGGCTTCACCGTCCAGAGAAGAAATTATTAGGGCCAGGACTCCCGCGCTTGCCTGCGTAAGCAAAGACTGAAGTTAGCAATAAAGTAAATACAGAAGCCTGATTTTTACCTTTTTTAAGGGGTTTTTTTTTTTTTTTTTTTTTTGGGACAAACCCACCACACTATTCCCAAACCACTGCAACTCCTGAAAGCCAGAATCAACAGTGGCAACCACCAGAAAAGCGCCGAGACAATGAAGTCTCGACGTGTCCCGGAGAATGAATTTACCTGTCTTGGATCCTGCACGAAATTAATCAGAAAAGAATAGTGGAGGAGTAGGAAAAATATGTTTCCACTTCCCTCCATGCAAGCAGGAGACAGAACAGAACAAGGCCAATAGGCACAAAGGGACATTACAACTGGGAGAAGCCCAGTTGCCTAGCACCACGGGTAAAAATGATTACTAATATTAATGGGTCCTAAATTGTGAGCTGCTATATTTGATTCCAATAATAGGTATGGCAAAAACGCTTGAACGCACGGAAGTTTGTTCGAGTTTCGACAAGGTCCGTATAATAAATGACTCCAGATGTAGTCTGAACAGCATCCAACATAATATTGCGTTCGTTTTGCCAAAGAATACACTCCCAAAGAATATGATGTGCTGATTGTTCATATTCACAGTCAGGTGTTGAACATTGACAAAAAGGCGAGGGAACAAGCTTGAAGGAAAACAATTTACTTTTAAAGTTACCATGTCCAGTGAGAAATTGGGCAACACAGTGATCCACCTCCAGCCACGTCCTAGCCAGCCGCTCACGAACGGATGGAAAGAACTGGTAGAGGTGCCGTCCCTTGATAGAATTATCCCACCTATTTTGCCATTCGGATAAAAGGTCCTCCCAGACGTCGCTCTGGGGTTTGAATAATCGAGATATCTTATCACGGTCACGTTGCGGTAGAAAATCAGCGTCAGTGGTCTCCCGTGCGGAAAAGTACATTGCAGCGCGTCGTTGCACTTCAAGATCTGCTGGTAGAACACCAGCCAGTACCGGTAAAGCTTCAGTACTGACGGTCCTATACGCTTTACTTAAGAATAACAGAGCCAAGCGCTGACTTTGAAGCAATTTACGTCGTGCCGCACCTATGGTGGCTCTATCGGCCCAAACAGGTGCCCCGTAGCACACACAGCCCAAGTAAGTAGCCGCATAAATAGTTTTTAAGGTTAAAAATGACAAACCCCAAGTAGATTTAGATATTCTCGTTAGGGCATAAAAGTTATTTTTAGCTTTTTCACCAACCGTTTTTATATGTTCTATGAATGTGAAATTCCTCTCCAAGACTAAACCAAGATAGCACACTGATTGTTTTCTCTTAACGGGAACATTATTGAATTTAATACTAGGCCACGATTTAAGGTCACCCTTTAAAATTAGTTGATAGGTTTTTTGTGGTGCAAAGGTCAGACGGTTTCGATCGCCCCACTGAGATATTAATCGTAGGCAAGTGTCAGCCAATTTCTCGAGTCCAGCACGAGTACTCGACTGTATGAGCAGAAGGGCATCGTCCGCATAACCAGTTAAAGAACAACCACTTGGAAGAGGAATCGCGAGGAAATCATCGAAGCCTAGATTCCATAAATGAGGACCGATAACCGAACCTTGAGGACAGCCCATAGTAAGAGGTTTCGATACGGAATGATGTCCGAGCTTAAGTTTAGCGTATCCATTAGAAAAGTACGAATAAAGAAGACTAAATATATTTTTATAGCAACCACGAGCTTTTATCTTAAGTAGTAGCATTGGCCACCATGCGTTATCAAAAGCCCCGGAAATGTCTAGAAAGATTCCTAACACGTACTTGTGCTCGGAGGTATTAACCATTTTTCTAACAGAAAGTGCCGCGTCAACGGTTGATTTGCCGACAGTAAAACCGAATTGATTCTTATGGAATTTGGGTCCGTCCGGTAACAATCGTGGGACGATAAGACGCTCCAAGAGCTTTCCCAAAGATGGTAATAATGTTATGGGCCGGTAAGACTTAGGGTCATCTGGTGGTTTGTCGCCGCTTTTAGGTATTATTCGTATAAAGCCATGTCTCCATATACGAGGAAAAACACCTTCAGCAATACACCGGTTGTAAACAGTTAATATCGCGTCGGCCGCTGTTTTACACGCTTCTTTTATCATACGATTGGATATTTTATCTTCACCTGATGATTTGTTAAGGGGCAGCTTCCTGACAACATTAATGAATTCGTCAGTGGATGGAAGGTCTGACGCTGGTGATTCAGGCGGGACTGTAGCCCATGCTCTAATCTGTTGGTGGTAGTCAGTATCATTAACAGGTGAATCATCAGGGATAAGAGTATTTAATAAAACTTCCGTTGTTTCTTCAATACCGGTGGTGTGTTTATTATTTACTTTAATATTCTGAACATACGCTAGGTCGACCGATCGATTGGCTTTAAACTCATGATATAAAGGAGACCACGGACCTTCCTTTTCTAATTTATCCACTACTTTGCGCAACAATTTACCCTTAGACCTTTCAACCGATGCTCTGTAACGGGACCTGGCAACTCTAAATGTATTTAAAGCAGAGGTTAGTGAGTCTCCGGTGACTTGACGTTTTTTAAGCTTATTGAGATGTTTACGCGCTCGACGATAACTTTTACGCTGTTCGGTTAGGTAGTCACACCACCAATCACATCTACGTACATTGGTCATAGGTCCGCGACCAATAGCAATGTCAGCACAGTAAGTGAAGGTGTCTGACATAATTTCAGCACTTTCTTCAGCTGACAGCCCTTCACGAGTGAAATCTTTGGCATGACACGCAAAAAGCGATCTAAAGAATTCCCAATTAGCACCCTTACTTTTATACCTAAAGTTACCAATTACATGTGAAGAACCATGAGTAGAAACCGGAACAAATTCGTACACAATCAAGCGATGATCACTGCAAGACGCGTCCGGTAGGACACGCCACCTATCCAAGCGTACGTCGGCACTAGAAAGTGTGACGTCAATACAAGATTCGCCCATTGGGCTGCAAAAAGTTGGTGGTGCATCGGGGGTGTTATGAATGGTTAAGTTCATTTCAGCAATGAAGTCTTCAACAGCGCAACGCCGTACGTAATCCGTGGACCGGACTTTGCCATACCATAGGGACGAAGACGCATTAACGTCTGCGCCAACGATAACTTTGCAGCCCGCGAGTGACCGCAAGACGTGACGGAGGTTATGTATGTGAGGAGCAACAGGGTCTGAATATTGAAAGTAGCAGCTCACAACGTAAATTTTAAAAGTAGCTGATGAGACTTCCGCAACTGCACAGTGAGGCGTCATCAGATTACGTAAAGACGTTACTGTATAGTTAGAGGAACGCGACACGTAAATTCCGGCTCGTGGCTTGCTATCCAACTGAACTACCTTGTGACGTAAGCGCGTGTTTTGGTATTGTTCTTGAACCAATACAATATCTAAGTTATAATCGATAATTAATTTGTCCAGTTCTGAAGTCGCTACCCTATCGTTATGTAGATTCAATTGACCTATTGTTAAACTATCCATTATATTAGTAATTAGTGTTGCGTATTAATTGTTCGAGCCTAACTTTATAGGTGGCACACTGTTGCGACCCACACCGATGGTCAAACGGTTTTTTAAAACGTTTACACGCCACACATACCGGTGTAAAATCAGAATTATCCTTATGCGGGCATTCTTTTGTTTCATGTGCTTCTGAGCAATTAGCACAAGTAGGCGATTTATTAACGCAGTATTTTTTCACGTGACCGAACTGCTGGCAATGTAAACAACGAACTACATCGATATCATCAAAAAAGCGGCAAGTCGCGAAGTCAATAAAAAGCTTCTCTTTGGTACTAACTAAATGCTTTCGAATGGCGTTGTCGATTTCGATGCCTACCCACTTCCGACCATTATCTAATACACGTCTACGTATAATTTTTGTCGACTTAATAAATTCTTCTTCACTAATTGCCAATTCGTCTTTTATATTTTGACGGAACAACGCATGCAAAAAAGGTTTGTCTTCCATTGAGGATGGGACGTCTTTAATTAATAAACGTGGCCTGCGGCCTTTCGGTTTTTCAAGTCTTAGCCCGGCGGTTTTAATAGCATCAACCGATTGAAGTTTATTTAATTGACTGTCGTTAGCGACACGTAATACAACGCCCGATTTCGCGATTTTTTTCATGCCTACAATTTGGAAACCGTCGTCAGTTGGGTTAATCGCTTTTTTAAGCGCTTCTTTAGTGGCTGAGGAAGTTGCGAATTCAGCTGACCTTTCGTTGGAGGGGTAAGCTATTAAACACGGTAGCGGTGGTCTCGACTCCATCGCTGGAGCGACCTTCGGCAGACGGAGTTTCAGAGAATCTGAATAAGATAATTTTTTGGAATCGGTTTTTACAATGCCTACATTATTATTTAATTTAACTTTGTCCAATTCGCGCTCAACATTGGCTAACTTCGTTTCATTAGAAGAAGACCGTATGGCTAACAAGGAAACAATGGACGTAATCCGCTGTGTCATGTCCATAATCGCGGATTTATTGGCTACATTAATACGAGAACCCTGATCATTGACAAGGTCGTTTATTTTAGACAAGTATGCAGACGCCTGAGTAACTAAATCGCAGTAGTCTTCGTTTGAATTACTGACATTATTTATTGATAACGGCGATTTCTCGACAGAATCGGTCAAATGTTGTCTCTTCGGCCAATCCTCGGGTGTTAAATAGGACGGAGACATTTCGGTAAACAAACGTTTAGAGTATACGGAGGTCGGTGACCTGGGAGGATTATTTCAGGTCACCGACCTCCGTTTCTCACATAGAAAAGGTGCATCATGTTAAAATCTCCGAAATCTAACTACGATGCACCTTTTCTATGTGAGAGCTGATGGAGCGAATTTTTTGACAATTTTTATATTTAAAATTATACTTGTTATTACCGCAACACATATATTTATAAAGTTACACGATGTAGCCCGCGAAATTCAAATTTTTTTACGTTTTTTGCAATTTGCAGGCCAGTCACATGTTGTAACTTTATAAATATATGTGTTGCGGTAATAACAAGTATAATTTTAAATATAAAAATTATCAAAAAGTTCGCTCCATCAGCTCTCACATAGAAAAGGTGCATCGAAGTTAGATTTCGGAGATTTTAACATGGTGCAGCTTTTCTATGTGAGAGCTGATGGAGCGATTTTTTTGATAATTTTTATATTTATATTTATACTTGTTATTACCGCAACTCATATATTTATAAAGTTACAACATGTCACTGGCCTGCAAATTGCAAAAAACGAAAAAATATTTGAATTTCGCGGGCTGGTTGGAGCATCCCCCTTAAATACTCGTTATTAATATAATGCAACCGTTCTAATACTAAGGGGTTATTCGAATACTCTATGCCAAAAGCGGATATCATGATATTGATAACGGATATGACGAATATGAATATGACGATGACGTCATTGAGTATCATCGCTGACGGTTGGTCCTCATGATCGTTCAGGTCCAAGCCACCGATTACCACGAATAGCAATCCAACGAGAAGCTAAAACAAAAATTTCTGATTTTATTTCATCGTCAACGGTTATTGCTTACTTCAAAAAGGTGGTTGAAAAACGAAATGACACGATTTTCTAGGCGATAGAGGCGAGTCAAATTATCCTAGTTGTTTACACACAGAAAAAAATCACCAAGCACCCTATAAAAAAGTCACCAAATAAAGTTCAGCCATGGTTCAGCCTTTAAAGAAGTTACTATTACTACCTACTCCCAATGATATTATTAATAAAAAGAGGTAGATATCGCACTAGCACGCACAAAATGTTGAGGAGAATGTAACACAATTGTTGCACCCTTGATTTAGTCGGATTACAACAGCGAGCGAGGTAACGTGAGTGCGCGGCGTAACAAAAAGGCCAAGTGTTGTCTTCAGAAAGTGCAAAAACTATGGTGCCAAGAAAAATAAGAGTTGTGGAGTGACATACCATAAGCAAGTCTATTAAAAATATATCAATTTTGTATTTTTTACGAGTTATTCCTCATTTTCAAATAAATTTCGTATTATTGACGTAATGGTTCGAAAAGGATAGATAATAGGATGGCAATCTGCTGCGTGACAGAGACAAATAGCATCCGTCATGTCACTCTATGATACTCTAGTGTAGTGTGGACTGTACTTCAAGCGCAACACACTAAAACTAGCTATCTCTTTCTATCTTATACGTTCCGTATTATCTATCGCTGTCGTAGTTTTAAATTACTGTGTACATCTATGTTAGTACTTATAATAACAACGCAACGAAATCTGAACGCCATTTAGTATGAACATGGCGTATCTTTCTGTACAAAGACATTAAACTATATAATGAGCAATAGACGGGACATCACGAAGAAAGTGATCCAAAAATTTTTACTAATAGGTAAAAAGTCACTCAGTCCAGTTCGAGACGTCCGCCTGACAGGTCGTGTGACCGTGTGTCAAAATGTAAACTTCGATAGACGATTATAAGAAAATTTGCCTAGTTTCACTTTGCCACAATGCAAATCTAGGTACGGGAAAACAAGTGGACTTGAAATCAATTTATTTTCGTAAATATTTTTTATTTTTACCTAGTATTTATGATGTTTTTCAATATTTTCTGATATTATTCTAGAACATTTGCATTTTTAAAATAAACGCCATCTGTTGCTCAGTAGCTATGCGTATTTTGCTAAGGAATTAGAGTTGTCTGTTTATCGATATGTACTATCGATATTTATTAAGTCAAAGACTCTTGTCGAAGAGTAATTAAAAATTTCCACTTGTTTATGAATCCACTGCTAATTCTTAAACTACTCAGGAGCAGCCACATAGCCATCCACTTTTGTAAATAAAAATGTCTAACAACACTACCGCATCCATATAAAAGATACTCACTGAAAAGCTTTTTTAACCTAGGAACCTAGACGCCTTTGAAATAACTATTTCATCATCATCATCAGCCGGAAGACGTCCACTGCTGAACATAGGCCTCCCCCTTATACCGCCACGCCGAACGACAATTTGCCACTTGCATCCATCGGTTGCCCGGGACCCTCACGATGTCATCGGCGTGCCTACGCTGCGTCTTCGGTTTTCGGTTCATGTAAGGCTCATTATAATATGGGGAAAAATAAAATCAAGACGGTGGAAGTAGGTAAAACAAAAGACTTTTTCGTAAATTAATAATGTAAAATCGTATTAATAACTTATAATATTATTTTATTTCCGTTCTGTCCTTACACACTTTTTGAACTTAATATCTGGTTGACCGAGCTTTGCTCGGTTTTTAAAATGTCTATATCTTGGGAACCGAGCTTTTCTTGAACCTGGGACCTTGATAAATCGATTCCTTGAGCCGAAAAACCCCTAATCTGTAACTTTCATGAAAATCCTTGGAGCCGTTTCCGAAATCCTGAGATAAGATTAAAATATTGAAATCCTAGTTAACTTTATCGATGTTAATGTATCGATAATTTATGTCATTCTTTAATGTTGCACCCCTATCATAAGGTGCTCGGCAGTGCCACCTATTGCGCAATAGCTGAAATATATTCTGATGAATTATTTTAATACGTGGTTTTGCTATACACCGCTAGAAAGCGCTACTAACGCACGGCGTCAACACTTTTGTATGACAATATTCCCAATGCCCGCTCTATAGTTCTTTTAAATCTCTTTGTTTCTGTATAATATCATTGCCTACTCCTCAAGTTAAGCCTGCTCCACACTACTCTCGAAGTTGGTCGAAGTTGACCGAATACGATAGGGTAGAAGGGCCACTTCGCTTCGCTTCTTGCAACTATGGCTCGCTTCGGGCGACTTCCATTTGTTGTCGGCAAACACAAGCAACTTCACGAGTAGTGTAGAGCAGGCTTTAACCTCAAGTTAATGGTAAAGATAGAAACGTGAATTCAAAGATGGGATTTACAACACAGCTGTGAAAGGAAACGCCGCCGGGCAGAGACGCCCCAGGAAGACCAGCAAGACCTACACTGACCTTATTGGTGAAGTGCTTCAGAAAGTCCGGGTACGTAATACTTACTCGTGATCGGCGTGCGTACAAGTAGGACTACTTTTGTGAGTCTATACTTTTGTTCAGTACTTCGTTTGTTAAGCGCCTTTATTGCCATGTTTGAATTCACGTTTCTTTCTTTACGATTAACTTGAGGATAACTTGAGAATGAATAATAGAACGCATTGTCACAGTTACTAATTATATTTGTTCTTTACTAAAATAGGCCCGACCCGACATAGTTATTATTCAATTTACCATTCGTCCATTATGAAAACATGATGGTTTCCGTTTAAAACTGACTGAAATTTAAGGTTTCCGTTCCAAAACCTTGTTTTATTATATTGGTAGGCATTATTTAAAGTTAAATTTTCCATCGAACATTCTGGGCCATCTATGTAGCCAACAGTCGAATGTACTACTTAACAAACTAAACTATGCGGGTAGAAATGGGGACATTCGTTTATTATTTACGTTGTTATTATGTGAAAACTAAGAACACCCCAAATATTTGTGTCACTTGAAATCGATAGCCAAACATTTTGTCCATGGAGAAGAAAATTTAGAATTAAACATTGGGCTGGATTCAAAAGTCAGTTTTTTTTTTGAGATTTTATGAAAGCTTTAACAATCCCAATTTAATACCCATAGTAACGCCGAATTTTATGAACGAATGTATCTATTCTGAACTCCACAAGAAAATAATCCTTAATCTGACAATTGACGATCTTTTAGATGTTCTAAACGCGGTTTACCTACGTATTAAAGGAATATTATGTACTTAAGTACCAGCTGTTGCCAGCGGCTTCACCCGTTACAACTCGAAAATTATCCCACGAGAACATAAAATCGGGATAAAATGTGTTAATCCAGGTTATAAACTATCTGTGTATAAAATTTTAGCCAAATCCATTCAGTAGTTATTGCTTGAAAGAGCAACATACACGTACACATTAATACATCCTCACAAACTTTCGCATTTATAATTTAGTAGGATTAAAGAGTTGATCGCGATAAACGCTTCTAATACATCTTAATCTAGTTCTTGATATCTAGCAAGCGAGGAGTCGAAGGCAGACACGAGGACATTCAACACCGTGACGACGAAGGCTGTGCCAGTGGTCGCATAATTGATGTTCAGGGCCGAAGTCCGGTGGCGCGGGCGATGGAACCAGCAGTCTCGCCACAAGTTCAGGGTTAGCAGCACGAAACCCATCGCCACCTAAGAACCTGGATGTTGCTTCAGGAGTTTAAGGAGTAAGGTTCTTTAGAGCTATTTGCTTTTCTCACATTATGTCACTGTTCGAGTTTCGGATAGTACATCCGTGTACGATGCTGCGGATTACAAAGCCTGACTTGCAAAATATTCACATAAAAATCTGCTGATTGATAGAGGTAAAGAAAACAACTATTAACTACTAACAAACAGTTTTCAACATATTTTTATGTGAATTCTTCGATAGCCTTTTAACTGTAAAAAATCAAAATCAAGAATAACAAAGTACAGTACGATCAAAATTGAGCATCGTTCTTTAGAAAGAGATATTCGGCAATTTTAGCTTCATAGAGCGTTCGTTCTCTGTCTTAAACTACCTTGTGACGTCTGTCACTGGTTCATCCATCACGTCGGATCCACACATTGGCCATGTTGGCCGAACAGAAGGAGACGGCGTTATACCAGAAAGCAAGACGCAAATAATTCTATCTCGTTTCTTAGTATAGCACCGCCGTCTCCTTCTGTTCGGCGAACAGGGCCAACGTGTGGACCCGGCGTCGCACTACTTTGTGCGACAGAGATGACGCGCTCTACGAAGCCAAAACTAGCCGAATATCTCTTGTATTATCGATCCTCACCTGAAGAACGATGGATATGGAGATGAGCACCACCAGTAGGGTGTAGAACTCATGCTTAGGCCCCACCTGCAGTACATACTTCAGCTGGGACGCGTTTGATGTCAGGAGGGCGATGTCGAGCATGCCCTGCGCCACCGTCTTTTTTGTGGCATAGCGGTTGGCGTCCAGGCCTTTGATCTGAGGAGAAAGGAATTAATTTGGTTTTTTAATAAGTTTATTTTCAGTATGGGAAGTTCGATGGGCCTTGCCACCAAGAAGAAAGATGAGACGACCTGTACCACAGAATATATAATAGTACCTCCTGTACGCCATTCTTAAGGGCTGGAGGCTCTAGAAAAAGTGTCGTGGAAGTAGTTAAAGGACCGCTTTGCACATTAATGTAATGGCAAATAGGGCCCTGCAGTTTAGCAAAACGCGAGTAATCACTGAAGCAACACTCTCATTTCAAGATTATTAATCAGTCCTATGTATTAGGAGGTGATCGTACTTATTAAATTACCATCATTAATAGGGCGGCAAAACAAAAACTTATAATAATATTGAATAGCTGAAAAGTTTGTTCCGTTGAACACACAAATCTCAGGAACTGCTACTTCTCCTTTTTAATACTTTATCCAGTTTACCCCGTTCTAAGATTTTTTCCAGGACGACTACTTGTACAGACGCCAGCAGGTCAACCTACCCAAATCTGTCAGATTTTACCAAACATTAACCTTCACTCTTGTTATACCTACCTAAAGTTGAGTTGAAATTTTATTAAAGAAATCTGACATAATTGTGCTAGCTTGATTTATTCCATGCGAGAATCGAACCCGAGACGAACGCAGTGCAGTAGTCCTCGTCAGTCACTACGCTAATCGTGCCGTTAATCGTCGAAATTTTTATGTTGGAAAGTCAATTTATCTAGGAAGAATATAGGCTATCATAATAACATCTCGCTACGACCAGAAGTAGCCGACCAGCGTGAAAACACGGGGAACAACTTGTTTTAAGATCGTACTTATTGTAGCAGAATATAGACGTTTTAAGTGATAAAGATCTAACTTGTTATCTAATTAAACAAACCATAAATAGTACTAATTATTAAAACCTAACCTACTGCTTATTTATATTCATAATTAATTTAAGTAAATAGTAATATTTCACACAAAATTGAGTAATTTTGTGTGAAATAACTAATATGCTATTATATTTTGTTATACACATTGTATATTGACCATTGTTTCAGCTACCGTTTAGGTAATGGGTAGTTATTACCTACACCATTCATCTACAGCTGATTACAATCAGCTTCACTTGACTAACTATTATGACACTTTCAGGAGTATTCAAACGTGAAAAACTTTAATATTTACTTCATCGCACACGATGTCAGTCGTGGCATCCTGCTCCTTCGTCACAATCTCTTCACAATTCGAATGATCACTCTGATCGCCTCCATTCTCTTTGGTTCCCTCCTCCATTTTATTTATCAAAAAATAACTCAACACAAAACGATCAATTTTGAAGTGTTACTGAGATCGCGTGCGGATGACTACTGTGGTAACAATGCAACGATTGTAAGAAACCTCAGATTATTTGGTATTTCCTTTCGACAAGGCCAGAAGAATAGACATTTGATCAATAACATGCTTAACTCTCCTTAGAAACGCATTGAAGATATATTAAGTAATTTTATTTGCAAGAGGATATTGGCAATCAGCTTCTGAAATTGATCGGTTTTGTGAAATCGATTATAAAATAAGAATAATGAAGAGTACCGTAACTTCACCAGTTTCTTCAATTTCCAAATACCCCGTGACTACCCCGTGTTTAAAGCCTTTGGCCTTAAAAAAAAACTTGAGAGGTGTCAAGGGACATCCGGATGGAACGAAGTTACTGTATACCTACACTCAACAAAAATAATCGTCGCGACTCCACTCCACTCCACTCCACTCTTTGAGCTCTAGCACCCTTTCGCAACGCGCGATAAGGAACTTCGTTCCAAAAAGTGTCGTGACGGTGACTACTTTTCGTAAGAATTTTTTCCGTCTAGCCCTCTTTCACAACGCGCGATAAGGAACTTCGTTCCAACATGTCAATCAATATTAACTGTAAAATGCAGTCGGTCATATTATTGTCTGCTCGAGTTGTTTGATTGCGGACTACCGTTTTATGTTCAATAGCTTTGAGGACAAAACCTCTCGATTCATACGATTCAGGGTCAGTTGTTCATTGTCATTGCTCATCCCAACAATCGGGAAGCACCAATGTGATAGCTGCTTTAGACCATAGAGCCAGACAGGTGGCCGACTGCTCACAATTCGAGATCCTCATTATTTCTTTATTTAATGCTACTTATTTCTGTTTAGAAACTGAAACAGCGGATAGGCATTATTGCATTGCCTTTTTCGTATAATCATTTGCAATCTTTAAAAAACTAGGTTAAAGTCCAAAATAAATCGTTTGGGGACACTGGCAGATTAGCCGGCTGCATTGACCCAATCGCTAAAAAGAAAAGAAAAAAAAACTCGGATGTGATCAATGAAATAACTACTTAAAACAATCATAATTAGGAGTTTCTGAGTTAGGTCGTGGTAGCCTTGCATTGTTTAGCGCCCAAAAGATACCTATGGGAACTACACAAAATACAATGAAACAAAGTAACCAGGTTGATGGCCGGTGACTATTACTGACTAACGGAAGCTGCTTATTTCTGCACATCCTTTATACAAGGCCACAGAATCCAAACCACTTCAATATCTGCCTAATTATCTAAGTCATAAATATTTAGGTAGGTAGTAATTATCTACAAATCAATTAACCATTATACTTATATTGTAGGTAACTAATTTATTATACCCATCTCATTATTAGATATCTATGTATATATTGACTTGTAATAGTTATCGGAAACACTGAAAATGATTTGTTAAAAAAATAGTAGGTTCTTAGGTAATTAACTGTATCCAGTCAAAATAAATACGCCAAACATAAAAACAAAGCACAAAGAAAAGTAATAATTTGTAAACCTTACCCCATTTCTCAATCCAGTGGGAAGAATCGCAGCCATAATTTAAAAAAAAAACTTGTGTTGCATTCACTATCAACTTCTGAAAACCATAATTTTATTTGAAAAAGGAATTTTACTTTCCATAAAACCGTTTATTCCGTGTTTTTTTCCCGAGCAGCGGATGCTACGGTGTTCAGCCAAAGAGTAATAAAATCGATGGCGTTACCTGACGACGGACAACACAACAACTATTGACTGTAGTATCAGCTACAATGACGTATTTACTTGGAAAATGAAAGTACAGTTTTTGAAGGTCTGAAATACTACGTGTTTACGATGAGTTGTCGAAACGTTGAAAAAACGGTGATAAAATCACCACGCAACCGTTTACCGTAACGTAATGCTTTCGTAGAAGTTAGTAAGTAATTAGCTAAGTCGTGTAATACGAGTACCTAAGTAACTAATTTAATGTAAAAAAAAGATATTGTGAGCCGATAGAAAGTCCCTTATTAAGTTGGTACATAGGTACTAGCTGTTTCCCGCGGTTTTACACGCTGCCGCTACAGAAGTCCGCTTGGTCGTAGCCTTCCTCGATGGAATAACCAACACAAAATGAAATTTTTCAATAAATTCTTACCACTAGTTCCTGAGATTAGTGCGTTCAACAACACACTCTTCAACTTTATAGCAAAATGTGGTATAAATTTAGGAACAGTATATACACATACAAAGGTAAAGTAGAGAACCTATAATACTTAGTTATTCTAGTAATATTAGCCAAGTTAGCAAAAATTATAAGCGGGTGACTGCCGACGACCTCGCTCCATTTGTAACATGAAGGACTTTTACGTTCATTATGATTCAAAATTTTAAGGCGCTAAACAACAGAAATGCACTTAGTGTCGCCGCACACGAGCCACTCGCGACAGCCACAAACGCCGCCACGAGAAGCTAGAAGCGGAGAGGCAGCTGAAGCGCGCGACAGCCATTTGTTGCCGGTGGTCGACACTTGCGGTCGTTGACTGCTACTGTTTTTAACCAATGCATTACTGAGGTAAGAGAGAGAGTGGGAGAGGTGGGAGGCGGAATCGCACGATTGGCGTGCGGCGGCGCCCGCGTTTTGTGGCCCGTGTGCAGGAGCCCTTTGGTCTAACTTGCCTCCTGCTGAGAAGCATGGCAGTCGCAACTCTGTTAAGTTTTGAAAACTGGATCTCCACCATCTTTATTATTTGTTTTGAGTTTTCGATTTCTGCGCTGCTGCAAGCTGCAACTGCAAGTGAGGTGATTATGGATCAATAACATATCCGTGTCCATGGCATTTATGGCCCATTTTATTTGTTACGTAGCATTGACACTAGGAATTTTTCCTGTGTCGTGAGTGCGTTTAAAAACTCACAAACACAAACGCCCAGACTCGAAACAACTACATACTTGTAGATCATACAAATATTTACTCTGTGCGGGAATCGAACAAGCGACACGTTGCATAGCAGTCCAATCGCTAAGCCACTGCGCTTACCGTATATATATATATTTAGAAGCTTATAGGGTACATCGGTAATAATAATATAATAATATTCCACAACTATCACAAAACGCCGTCTAGTCCCAAGCTAAACAGAGCTTGTGTTATGGGTACTAGACAACTGATAAAGATACCTAGGTACTTATATATTATTTTCTGAATAGGTACATAAAATATTAAAGGTAATATACATACACCCAAACACAGAACAAATGATCGTGCTCATTACACAAACATTTTGTCCTGGGTGGGAATCGAACCCACGCTACGGCCACGGTAATAATATCTAGATATTTATACTGTGCTACGGCATAGCAGGGTCACTAACCACTAGACCAACAGGCCTGTCAAAATTATGGTGATCCCATGAGCTGTGAGCACCTATAGTTGCTACGAAGTCGTTGTTACATAGGTATGGTATAGGTACCAATATACCAATACCAACCGACCAAAAGTTACCTACTGTAACTGCCGAGATACATTATTAAATCTGTTATTTTCTTAAATTATTCATGAATGTCGTGGGAACGTGATCATCGGATCGCTTTTAAATAATTTCTTGATAAGTACAGATGCCAGCACATCAATAAGTTACCACAATCTGTCTAATTTCTGTATTAAGTAGATTAGAACTTCATCACGAGGCAAAATTTTATACTTAGAAAAGGTTGATGTGCTGGCGTTGTCCACGATCGAAGATTCGTACTATCGAAACGCTTAGATCCGGACTACACCAAACCGGAGACGAGAGGAGATGAGTTTAGAATAATCAATCAGAATATCCACTGAAGCTAAGCGAAGTGGAGATTTGGACATCTGATTGGTTATTCAAACACATTTTCTCTCCTCTCCGCTTTTGTGGATTCCGGGCCATAATGATGACACGTTGACGTAATGGCTGAGCGATCAACTGCTGCGCTGCGTGTCGTGGGTTCCATCTCCGCACAAAGCTCTAAGTATGTGAATCTCAAAGTCTCTATACGCGCCCACTATTAGGATTAATTCCTAGTGTGGGGACAGACATACCTACCAAAATGAAAATTAAATTAATAATTCAAAAATCTGTCACCTTTTTGTAGCGAAAAAGAAACTTCCAAACTCCGGGCTGCTACTGAGAAATTCTAATAAAAAAAAAAAGGTTGCACTCCAGGAGTGCCGGTAGAAGTGAAAACTTTTTTGTTACTATGTTTTATTTTTAATTTGAATGACGTCTTACTCATTTTCGATCAGGGTCACGTGACCCTGACGCGAGTTTTGGTCACGTGACCCTGACGCGAGTTTTAAATTTTTTACCCATTACAGAAAAAGTGTACAACGCCGCTAAAGAAGTTTTCACTTCAAAAACCTAAAAGCACTTTTTGTCCGTCCCGGGAATGTGACCTAGGACCCTACGCTCAGCAGTCGCAGATTAATCAGCCAAAAACGTTTTGAAACACACCTTATTTACCCTATCATCTCTCTATTCATAAACCAACAAATTTTATACAGATTCATAAAGTAATAAAAAATACTATGAGGAGTATATTGTCCAAATAGCCGCATAAATTACTTTCAAAGTCGACATTCTTTCTAGTCGACATCGACAGTTCTGTTAATATGTGGTTCTGTCTGAAGATGTGACTCCGCATCGCTTTTCAATATCGTCACTATAAAAAGCATCGGTTTAGATGAAAATTAAATGATCTGCATAATTATTTTAATGTGAAAATGTTCCAGATGCGAGTGCAACGTGAATTTCAAAGTTCATCAAGTACCAATGTAGGTAGGTAATGAGTTTCAATGAGCATTTTATTTTATTATCCGTATTTCTAGGTCTAGGTATTGTATAATAAAATCAATTTATATTTAAAATTGGCAAAAAATACTATTTTGTGTTGCTGTGCAAAGTATTGCAAAATTGCAAACTGCAAAGAGCGAAACTTATCAAACGTAACAGTTTTTGTAACTTAATTTGCTCAAAATAAATACTTTTCTATAGTTATTTATAAGGTTGTGTAAGTCAGAAAAATGTTTAGAGACAGTCTAATTTCAATACTAATTTTATTTTTACTATTTTTTACACATCAACAGACTAAAATATATTTGTAAAGTTTGTTAATTTCATAAAATGAAACGTGCGCGCGCTCCGCCCGCCCGATTTCGCGTCCTCGATCTGTCAAAAATGTTTCCATTCTTTCGATGGCTTGTGTTGTTTGGATAAATTCAAAACAATAATGTGTAAAACATCAGACAATTATTAATTTTTTTTGTTTATGGTGAAGTTTGTATCGTGTTTTTAAAGTGTTTAGTTTAAGTTTTACTAAGATGTAAAGGATCTGCGTAACTGTGGTTCTGTGCTGTTGGGGTATCGTGGCGCGAGTAGATCGTACATCTTCCAGATGCTGCCTTCTATGCCCATCCTGTTCTCAAGAGAGAGTCAGGATGCTTTCGGGAACAAAATTGAACCAAGCACAAGCTTTTTCAACCCAAACTCTTTTCCAAAACCTGTTATCAATCCAGAGGTGAGTCAAGAACGTAGATGATGATTTTATGTAATTCACGCCAGTTAACGCAAGTTAAACTTCGAAATAAGCATTTTTGATAGTTTTTAGAAAGGTACATGAACTATTCTTGTGATTTGTCCTCTGGATTATCATAATTTGGAAGTGCAACCGCAGTACGAAAAACTACATTAAAATGTGTCGCCATGTTTTTAAGATAGATGATCTATTTACATGACCTTATGTTGTTGTTGTTTCAGCCGCCAGCACAGAAGGTTGCGCAGGAGGTTACGAAAGTAGCACAGAAAGAACCCAAGAGTAAACCAAATGCTAAGAAAAAAGTTGATCCGCCTAAAATAGATGACAATGTTTTAGAGACAGGTAAACACTGCAGTAAATGACAGTCTATTTTGCAGCATTTCCTCTTATGTAATCTACAACTTTTTTGTGATATATTGAGACAAAAATTGGGTCAGAAAACTAATTATAGAAAAGTTCATTCAGGATGTCATCAGAGAATTTTATTCAAAACAACTAATCTTGAATAATTACTGTTATTTTGGGCTCTATCTACTTTCATGTTTTTATCAAGATTCTCGTTGACATTTCCAACTCATCATCATTATTTTAAATAAAAATATCAAGTAAACATGACACTTGCTTCTTGCAGATTATTGTATAACTCCCATGATATTTTATTAATTAAGTTTTGGAAGAAACTGCAAAGCACAATAAAAGTTGATGTGGCAAATAAGGCATTTTAATTAATTGTTTTTTTACTGACATCTTCAATAATCTTATATTCTTAATATCTTGAATAAAACAATATACTACAGCTACATAACAAGAAAATATAATTCTCTTACAGCTTTAGTTAGATCCTACTATACGAAAGTACAATCAAGATTTTCTTCCAACACATCGGTGCCTACCAACAAGTTTGTACAGTTCCAAAATATTTTGAAGTCTTTTGATCCCACGAAGGAGACCCCTGTTGATTTATATAAGAAGATAGAAAACGTGTTCGGTGAAGAACACAAGGATATTGTGGAGGAGTTTCTCTTGTTCCTGAAGCCTGGACAAGCGGCAGAGATTGGACGGTTCATGGACCATTTCATGTTAGTGCAAATGACCGGTTTCATAGAACTGTTGCAAGTAAGTAAATGTTATATTATATAAGGCTATGCGCAAAGTATGTATTTTTTTTTTCTTTTTGATCTGTGTTTTTTGTTTTGTATTTTGTTTGTTGTGTGCTAGTATTCAGTCAAATGTAGTCATGTATTTTTGGAAAGGTTTTGCTTTTTTAAGTTCATTGCAAACATTGTACAACACCTAATAACAAAAAGAATAAAGGTAGTTTTCTACATCTAATTCAATATTAAAATTATTGATCTACATTCTTTATTTCAATCTAAACTGTGTTTATTTTGGTAGTAGAAGTCCCTAGAACGACTCAAGTCCTGCAGTTTGCGGTACTCATTATATGTTGACCTACTTTTTTTAGTTAGCAACTAAACAAATTGTCTATGACTATCTTTAGTGGTTGTAGTAATGACAAAAGACAATAGTTATTTTTTCGTGACTTATTTGGATTGATGCCAAGCTATTTTAATGCATTTGCAATTAGTAACATCCATTTTAATTATGATTATGTACTTATTCAAATTGAAAATAACACAATGGAGAACTTTTCAACAGCTTATAGAAATGATGCATTGCATAAATAAATTATTGCTCATCAACAAAATCTACTAAAGTGCTGCCATCTATTCAAAATGTTGGCATTTGAATCGATTTTCAACTTTCGGATATCTTAACGTCAAATTTTACGGCCTCGGCCAAGTTCAGGAGTTATCAGAATTGACCCCTTTCGCCCCACTCAGCGTTTTTTTAACGCCCATTAATCACTAGCGGTTTTTTAAGGGGCGTTAATAAAACGCTGAGTTAGAACAAAAAAGGTAAATAAAAACCCAAATGTTACCGCCCAGAACTGAAAATCAAATACAGGTCGGAAAAAAAACACGCTTTAAAAGCGCTGGTGTGTGAACAGACATATGGGATTGCATTTCTTCTATTTCGGCGATTTTTTACGCCCATTAAAAAAGCGCTCGTGCGAATGAGGGCCAATAGATTTCTGTGTAATCTTTGGCTCTCCCAAACCATATGGTAGAAATCAATGGGTCGCGTGTCTTTTAAAGATATCGGGGCCCAGCACGCGTAGCATGTCGATTCTATCTCTATTCTACCAAGAAAAGACAAAGTTATTTCATCGTTATTTCTGCACAAATCGACTGTATTTTTGCACAAATATGACACATTCGTACACCATTGAAGAAAAGAACGTTTATTTTCCATATTTTTCACATTACCATGCTTGAAATGCTAAAAATATTTCTACGTTCTGTCATTTTGTCTATTCTTCCGTCGACAAAACCCCTTTCTACGGCGCCATGCTACGCCTGCTGGAACGAGAGAGTATATGACGGAACAGAGGGTTTTTAGCCACTAAGAGTCTGACAGTCCTTTCCGCTCTACCCAGGACAGAAGGATTCATTTGATAATTTTATTTTTAGGCACAAAAAAGTATGCCCACACCATCATATTTTACAGTTATGATTTAGTAACTGTTAGATCCCTGTTATAGGTACCAGTAATTAGGATAACAGCCTATTAAAACACTTTTTTCGCAGAACACGCTTTCCCGCAAGCCGACGGTCCTGCGCAAGGTGTTGCGTGCGATCACAAGCGGGATCCTGCGCTCGAAACACGACTCGCTACGTTCAAGTCGCTGTTCCCTGATGACAGACGCCCGACAGGTGAGGGATTTCAACAGCGGCAGTAGCGAGGAGATGCGCACGCGCGTCCTTCCGCACCTGCGCTCAAACCCACGACTCGCTACCATGTTCAAGTCGCTGTTCCCTGATGAACGACCGCCCGACAGGTGAGGGATAGCCTTTATTATTTTTGATAATAACACGCAAAATTTCTGTAGCCTCGATTTTCCTTGTTTTTCCGCAATGTGACCATAGACGACACATGTTTTCGAATTTCTTTTACATCCTGTTAAATTAGTGATTCTGCCCCGATTCACCGACGACCGGTTCCTTCCTTTCGTTAGCCCTTTATGTTCCGGGGTCACGGTAATAGAATAAGTCCCGTGACCCCGGCAGGCTTTGGCCCTCTAGAGGGGTGCCTCGTCATCATGCTGACGCTCTTTGAAGCGTGCGTGGAACAGGACGCTCTTTGAAGCGTGCGTGGAACACAACGCGCCGTCGACCCGGGATTGGTCCATGGTCGGACAGCAAGTTGCCCTTTACTCGCCGCCCGCATGCCTGCGCATCGAAGCGATACATAGGGAAGATTTAGGTGCATAATTCAATAAGATAATTTGTAAATTGACTCGGATTGTTAAATCTTGAAGAGTTTGAGTATCAAACATAATATGAATTGGAGCTCCAATCAACGTTCTTTATAGTCGCTAGTTGGTTTACACTGTAGTTTTCATTCGGCAGTGCATACGAGACGGGTACTGACATCATCGATGAGAACTTCCTGACCAGCGACAAAGGATACGACGTCTGGGAGTTTGAGGAGGAGAGTGATAACAGGAGGAAACTTGAAGCCAAGGAGAGTCTAGACACAGTGGTGAGTACTTTATGTATCTTTATAGCGTTGCTCAGCTTTACGACGGATTTCTTTGTCAGGGCTAGACCACGATCCTTTGGATTTTGATTAACCCCTTTGCTGAAGTTATAAGTCAATGTTATGATGTGTTTTGAAACTGCAATTAATCTTTCGAGGAATCTTTAAATATGAAATGAAATACCTTTTGTGCCTACCTTTGTCCCATCATAACGTTACTTGGGGATGGCCCAAAAAAATGTTTAGCGGGTAAATTTTTTTTTTGCTAGATTCTAGCTAATCTCCCTGTTAGCAGTAGGTATTTTATGAAATATAAAGCTCTGAATTTTAAACATTCTGAATGGAGAATAATTTACAAAGTATTTTATTATCCTTCATTATAAGTTAAGAGGTACCAAACGAACATAGGGAGTAACGCGTAGTTCCTTCCGCAGTACCTGCACGGGCGCGTGTTCGTGCAGCAGGGCCGCCTGCTGCGCGGCGCCACCGTCACCTTCCCCTACAGCAAGGAGCCCTACCGGGTGCACGCGCGCCGCCTCGCTCCCGCGCACACCATTCTCTCCCCACCAGACTCCGAGGACGAAAGATCCTCCCCCAAACGAAACGCTAAAAACAACCCTAAAATGGGCGCGAAAAAACCCAAAAAACAGCTCAAATCCCCAACGAAAACCGTCAAAGATGTCAACGACAATACTAAACATAAAGATGCAGTGAACCTCATGAGTCCAAAAGTAACCAAAAAGTCGCAAGCTAACAATAAAAGTAAGACGTGTAAGAAGGAGCCTGAGAACAAAACGGATAACTTGCAAAAGAGGGAGAGGAAAGATAGTAAAAGTCATACGTTACAGAAGAAAGATGAGGGCTCGAAAGCGAAGCAGCCGAAGATTGAAACGGTGGTTAGTATGAGTATAGAACCGAAGAAAGTGGAGAAGAAAGATAGAAGCGGGAGTTGGACGAGGGAAGAAGACAAGACTATGTTACAAGTCCTGAAGGGGGAGCCGGGGTCGGAGACAGTGCTGGGCCGCATCCGCGAGCTGCTGCCGCACCGCTCGCCCTCGGAGATCAGGGAGAGGTTCTGTCACGTCATGACCTTGTTACAACAGATGGCTGTTGGTGAAGTTACTTAGCTGTAAGAAGAACTGAATTTAATAATTAAGCGAAATAAAGTATTTATAATTTTGTATAAAATAAAAACGATATTTTTGATTCTTATTTCTTTTTTTAATTACCAGTAAACACGCTTAAATATTGAATCCTTCAGTTGATATGTGAAAATATGAGTTTTGCAAGTGGGTGTTTCATTCCAAATAGATTTGAACTTCATTGCATTTAACACCGGATAGTGTTGAGGGTTATGATAATATAATCTGTGTGCGTGAATCTTGTTCAAAACTGAGGTTTTTTTTTGTACTAGTTATTGATTCACTGAAACAAATCTAACGCTCTTCATACACGTATTATTCTTTTATTTTTTTGGACTAGTTTACTGTATCGTGGTTAATCATCATGCATTGCCTGGGGCACTGAGGGGTTCCCAATCATCAGATCAGCCATAGGAGGTCCACTGTTGAATATTGGCATAGGCCTACAATTTGACATTTTTCTTTCACTTACATGATAGTTAGGTGAGATAGAAAAACGTTTGAGTTTTTATCTGTACCTTGTTCATTAACAGATTTGCTAAATCAGTCTTGACTCATCTATTTCGCAGAGCTGCACAAAATCAAGGTATTCGCCCCTAATATGCATAATATAGTCTCAATTCAGATTTCGACTAAGTCGTTACATTTATGGAAAGCTCAGTTTTACAGAAGATCGCGTTGAACGCTGAAAGTGAACCCTAATCCGGGGCACTAACGGAAAATGCCGTTAAATATCGCGATAATGGACTTTAAAAATGTTCCAACGGCCATTTATCGCGACATTCGCGGCGTTAGTGTTGCCCCATTTATAAAGACTCTTTCACTTTCAAAATATAGTTCTGATATCTCTGACCAGGCAGGCAAGAGTAACGGAGTGAGCGCCACTAAAGAAAGCCTACGGAAAAAATGCCACAGCTCATGACCTTTTTATGCTTGTTAAATGAGTCATCATCAAATGAGTCCTCAACTCAGGACAGGGCAGGACTGTCAGACTTGACTTGTACTGACTAAAATCCACGGTGTCCTTCAATAGTCCTTTTTTACCTTAACGGGGTTACAGTATTCGTTAGTGGGGGGGGGGGGGGCGTCAACAATTCATGACCTGCGGAAAATTTGTGGTAATTGCTACATTTTTTTAGATTTGATGTGACTTCAGGCTTGGCGCTCCACCACTCACGACCTTTTGACGCGGCGCTGGCCACGTCGCCGCGTCAGGACTTTATAGTTGGTGCCAGTTTACATGGCAATAGCGGACATTGACCCCTACCTAATAAGTCCTCGTATAATGACATAAGCTCAGAATTAGCATTTTTATAAAATACCGAATAAATTAGTAAGTATATTGTAAGGATATAAGTATCTTATAATTCATAAAATATCAAAATGGTAAAAAAAAATTCACCTATAACTAAGATTTTAGATTATTTTTATATTTAAGACTCACAAGTAAACACTGTCATTTCATAGAAAAATGCTAATTCTGATTTTATGTCATTATACGACGACTTATTAGGTAAAGGTCAATGACCGCTATTGCCATCTTAACTGGCACCAACTATAGCCTACTTCAATCTTAGCGCGGACTCTAGTGAGGTAGAATTTTACGATAAAAAGTTTGAGAATGTCTGCAACTGCCATAAAACATATTTTAGAAGTCATGTTGATAAGTGACGTTTGGTGACGTTTGATACTGAATTTCGTGAAACGTCTAAACGCACAATCATACAATCAACATACTTAAAATGTTCAGTTTAAGCGAGAACTACCATTTAAGGAAATGCTTCTTGCAGAGGGAAGAGGTACCAACACAAACAATGATAAAAGAGAAAATGTCGCCAGCTCTTGCTGCCGTATACTTTAATTCTATGACTCCCGGACTCAAAAGACTTGCGGGCCTAGAACCCAGGCTTGTGGGTGGAGGAAACAATTGGTACCAACCACCAGATGAGTTACTTGCAGGCCGAGCAGTAATGAAACCGGTTAGAAAACAGGTACTGAGCAAATTAAACAGCGAAGGGCTCGCCTCCATTGGACAATCAGTGTTCCTGAGGCATCGCAGAGCAATGGAAGAAGAAATAGAAAAGGCTATTGCAGATTCTGAAGACAACTGGAAAATTTTCATCAAAAACACTACTCGTCGTTTATGGGAGGAACTAGTTGAAGTAGCGAAACGAAAAAATACAGAACAGATACAAACCGACTACAATAAATTCGTTTACTTGTATAGAAGGTGTTTAGGTAAAATTGAGGTTTTATATCATGAGTCGGCCATAGCAGAAATTAATAATGCTAGAGAAAACTCTCTTCAGGAAATGAAAATTAAATACGCAACGTTTCTAAAACACCAAGCGACTTCAATGTACGAGGAATACGAGAAAAAGCTTATGGAAGAAAAAAACAGACTAAAAGATGAGTTTATACATAATTTAGAAAATAATCGAACAGAAATGGCTGATAAAATACATGATCTCAAAGTTGATAAACATGTAGCGATCTATAAAATAAAACAATATCTCCATTGTAGAAAAGCAGCTTGTCAAATCTATGTTTCTTTAAAAGAGAAAGAAGAATGCTTAAAAGAAACAGAAGAGTTGAAATATGAGCACAAGAAGAAAGTTAAAGTTTTTACGGATACGATGCTCATGCAAGACTTTCAGATCCGCCTAGAGAAAGAGAAAGAAAAGAAGAAACTAGAGTTTTGTAAAATTTGGCGAAAAAAAGTGTGTCGTGTGGTGAAAGCGTTTCAAATGTTTGTGTCGCATTGTTTAAATAAGTTTCCGGAACAAGCTGAATTCTTTATTAACATGGAAAAATTGATGCTTCTACAACTGAACGAAAGCCTTAAAGACCCGAGTGTTGCCAGTATTATTGAACTAGAAAAGGATGAATTACACACTCCCGTCCCACAAATCAGGCCTTTCTACTTGTTCTGCGATAAAGGCTACAAACCAAAATTGGACGAAGACTTATGTCCAAAACCTAGTGATGTTTCTAATACTTCAGATATACCTGTGATGATAGTCAACAAGAAATGTTTATATGCTGCTTGTGATAATTTTGACCAGTTCACTAACAAAATGAAAGAGTTTATCCACGGTAATCGAGGAGACGACGATGATTTCAAAGATGACCTTGTCTATGAGCATTTTGTTCCGGTAAAATACATGAACTCTCAACAACTGGCAGAATTGAAGTTGGAAAGTTCTTTACTTCAAATTTTGCAAGCAGAAATGGCCCACATGAAGACAGAAACAGAACGGGAGGAAATGGAGAAGATGGAAACAGTTGAGCAAATTCCTATCGTGTGTAAAGGTTGCAAGTTGCCTTGGTGTCCGTGTCAAATATTGGTAGATGGCCGTGCGGAAATTAAAACAGAATCTTCGCCAGTAACAACTTATAGAGCAACACCCCATACATTGCCAAAAATCGACAGAAGTGTAGAATTAGATCACGAGAGAGAACCCAAATGGAAGAGTTTTTGCTGGCATGTTGAACCTAAAAAGTGTAGTTGTGCCAAGATTGCCAAGAAGTATCTATCAGACCATATACCGGCGTATATGACGCGCATGAGATATGGGCCACCAGAAATACCAGAGTATGAGATGTGTTCACTCATAGAGCTTAAGACCTTGGTAAAAGAAGCAAGAAAAGAGTTCCGGGAGGACCCTGTACCCATTCCCGTGACAGAAGTCCTACCTAAAACTAAAGACGTGAGCACACAGTGCAGTGATCCGGGGTATGAGATGATGTGCACCTGTTATTCTGATGATGAATTTAGTAAAATAAATGATACTAAACATTCTTCTGGTCATAAAATTAAATTTCCCTCAACGTCGCCTTCGTTCCTGAAACATGAAGTCGAGACTTTTGCTACATTTCGAGCACGCTCTTTGAGAAATCTCATCGATAATTTTTCGGATCTGGAAACTATATTTAAGAAAGACAGTTGTGATTTCAATTAGTATATTTCATTAGTACTTGTACATATTTTTCTATTATAATAATATTACTTTTCTTTTTATGTTTTAAGTTTTGAACCTAATTAGTTTAATTACTTTTTTTGTTGATGTTGTTGTAATAGTTAATTTATTTTATAATTAGTTTAGGGTGAGTAAGTTTTGATCATCGTATTTTCGGTAGGTTTTCCTTTTAATAAATGTTATAAAGAAACTCAAATATACCTTAATAGTTTTGAAAAACTGGTTTTCTTTAACCAATGTAAAAGTATAGATGGAAATTCTTGTAAAATAATTTTAGACTTCGTAACTTTGTTTGGACTAGTTGGAGATGAGCAAATCATAGAGCCCAGCCCCAAGCCCATGAGTCGCGGGAAACCAGGTTTGAAGTTTCCATTTTTCGGTTTTTTCTCTTGCATCTCGGGAACTATGCGATCTAGTGACAGCCAATATGAAAAAAGTTGAAGTTAATTTTTGCTGCAACTTTTATAAGTATTTCGATAGTTTTAGAGATATTTGCTCTTGTGTTTCTGGCATAAATAAAATATTTGTTATTTTATAGGTATTCGTTCGTCGCTGCCGTTACGTTGTTCCACCGAGTGAGCGAGCGATCATTCGTTCACTGAGTTCAACCGAAAATCGTCGAACGAACTCGTTCTGCTTCACTCTGATGCTGCTGTACTCTGATGTTTCCATTTTCCGAACAAACACACGATTACTTGCTCAGAACTGTTTCGAGCGCTAAATCTGTGTAAGGCCCCAGTAGGCAAAATGTTAGCAGCCGACTGAGTGAGCCACAAAGTGGCGAACTGAAATTAGAGTTAGGCTGCTCCCACATTTATCGACGCGGAATCGGCTTAAGCCGGTCAAAAAATCCTTTATGTCAACGTATTCTAATACCATTCGCATCGGATCGCGTCGTCCGTGCCAAGCCGATGCGAATGGTATTATTAACGTTCTTAATACGTTCACATAAAGGATTTTTTGACCGGCTTAAGCCGATTGCGCGTCGATAAATGTGGGAGCACCCTTAGATGCAAACTCAGATAAACCGTGCGTCGCTAGCAAACTTTCATGTGTATAGCCGCTTATTTAGGTCAACCGCATGGACAGTTTTCGGCAAATGGATTTACTAAGCCCGGCGAACAACCATTTACCGCCACCGCCTGTGAGTCGGCCACTAATTGAGACAGTCGGCACACGTAACTCTGCAAACTGCGTAAAGTGAGCGCAAAACTAGCGAACTGTGGACACTCCATTTAAAATAAGATGGAAAGGCGTATTAAACCGATAGGTACGCTGCTCATTCAGTCAGCTGCTAATAGTTAGTCTACTGGGGATACAGCCTTAGTGGAAACATGGCTTTATATATATAACATCGTGAACAAACTTCTGCAATTTGATCTCGTATCCCGTCACTGCAGGGATGACTGTCAAATTTTTGAATTTCTGTCATAAAGAGTTGCTTGGCAACGTGTCAGCAGGCATTTTTTTAATGTGACTAACCATTTTTATATTAGAATATATTTCTGAAAGTATTTACAATGTGATCCGACCGATTTCGCTGTAACTGTAATAAATATAAAACAAATATTCGCAATGTCCGATTTGAGTGAAAACTACTATTTAAGAGAATGCTACTTTCGGCGAGAGCAAGTACCGACAATAAGTATGATTAAGAAAAAAATGACTCCTCACCTTGCTGCTATCTACTTCAACACTATGAAGCCTAAAGTCAAGGTATTAGCAGGCTTAGAACCTTCACTTAAAGGTGGAGGAAGTGACTGGTACCAACCACCAGAGGAGTTACTTGCAGGCCGAGCAGTATTGAAACCAATCAGAAAAAAAGTACTTGAAAAATTAAATTGTTTAGGTATCGATGAAATTGGAACTGCTTTGTTCTGGAGGCATCGCAAAGCAATGGATTTAAAAATAGAGCAAGCACTTATAGATTCAGATCAAGATTGGAAAAATAATATCTTACATACTGCTGCTCGACTATGGGAAGACCTAGTTTTAACTGCGAAAAATAAGAATACAGAGCAAATAAAGAACGAGTTCAATAAATTTGTTTACTTATATAGGCAGTCTTTAGGTAAAATTGAAGTTTTATTTCATGAATCAGCCATAGCAGAAATAAACAAAGTTAAACAAAAATCTCTTCATGAAATGCAAAATAAATATGCAACGGTTTTAAAACACCAAGCGACTCTGATGTACGATGAATACGAGAAAAAGCTTATGGAAGAAAAAGCTAGACTAAAAGAGAAATTTATAGAAAATCTAGAAAATAACCGTACGGCAATGGCCGACAAAATACATGATCTCAAAGTTGATAAACATACGGCTTTTAATAAAATAAGTCAATGTCTCTATTGTCAAAATCTGGCTTGTAAAATATATGTTTCTTTAAAGGAGCGAGAAGAGTGCTTGAAAGAAACGGCAGAATCGAAATACCAGCATGAGAAGAAAGTTAAAGTTATGAAGACTGAAATTCTGATGAAAGACTTCCAGATCCGTCTGGAGGAGGAAAAAGAAAAGAAGAGACTAGAATTCTGTAAGGCGTGGCAGAAGAAAGTGTTTCATGTCGTGAAAGCATTTCAAATGTTTGTTTCACATTGTCTAAATATGTTTCCGGAACAAGCGGAATTCTTTATTAACATGGAAAAATTGATGCTTCTACAAGTTTCTGAAGTCCTTGAAAATCCGAGTGCTATCAGTATTATTGAGCCAGAAGGCCAACAATTTCATACGCCCATTCCACGACCTAAACCTTTTACCTTTTCTGCGATACAGGTTACAAACCCAAAGTGGATAGTGAATTATGTCCAAAACATAGTGGTACCTCTAGTACTTGGGATAATGTACCTGCGTTTATTATTAACCACCAATGTTTGTATGCCGCCTGTGACAATTTCGAACAATTCACTAACAAGATCAAGGCGTACCTCCACGGTCATCGTGGAGACGAAGCCGATTTCGATGATAACCTTGTCTATGAGCATTTTGTTCCGGTGAAGTACACTAACTCGCAACAACTTTTAGAATTGAAGTTAGAAAGTTCTTTATTAAAAGTTCTGCAGCAAGAAATAGCACACTTTGAGACGGAAACAGACCCGGAGGAAATCCCTGATAAGTGTAATCGCTGCGGTCTGTCTTGGTGTACATGCCAAAAGCAGGAACAAAGTAAACCGGCACCTTCACCATTAACACCTTCCATTCCACCACCTCCTACATTACAACCACTCGTCAGAAACATGGAATTGGTTCACGAAAGGGAACCTAAATGGGAGAGTTTCTGCAAGCACATTGAACCTAAAAAGTGTAGTTGTGCTAAAACGATAAAGAAGCATTTAACTGAACATTTACCAGCCTATATGAGACGTATGAAATATGTGCCATCCGATTTACCTGACTATGAAATGTGTCCGTTGAACACGTTAAAGACCCTGGTTAAAGAAGCAAGAAAGGAAATTCGTATCTTGCCTGTTGAGGTTATATCAGGGACTAAAGATGTCGGTACTCAGTATCAGGAATTTGAAGAGTTCTTTAAATTGTGCACATGTTTTTCCGACCCTAAAGAAGTTACGGATCCAAAATCGGACAGAGCGTGGGCGGATCTGGGTAAATCGTCCTTATCGTCCTCAGCCCTGTCACGATCAACCGATTCCTTCGCAAAATCCAGAACGCTCTCCTTAAAGAATCTTCTTAAGGACGCACCTGAGATTAAAGAAATATTTGTTAGAAGAGATGATCTATTTGAATAATTTTTATTTTATTCACTAATTTTTTAATAGGTTTAGAATTTAGAAATATAATTTTGAAAGTTTCCTATTTGAATGTGAATTCAATTTAATAAAGATTTAGACGTATACCTACAACACGTGTTACCGATTTTTTTTTATTTTTCGAATGAGGATGTATCTTGTATCTTTAGAAATAGAAAACATATGATGCGAGGATCTGATAAGTCAAAAAACCATTGGAACTGCGTTTTGATTTATTTTATAGTTCTACCGAACGAATTTAAATAGTTGGTAAAGAGCCGGTTTCCCGCAAAGGACCCATAGAGGATAAAAAAGCGCAACAAGAATATTGTATTCACCTTTTGCAAAGCTGAAGTAAATAAAGTATGAGATTTTATCAAAATTCAAACTGGAACAAGCAAGATTATAAGCAAAGTTTTTGGAATTAATTTGAAAGAGAAAGAAGCATGTTTGAAAGAAATTGAATAGAATAGAATAGAATAGAAATAATTTATTTGAAATAAAAATAATTTATTTTGAAGAGTTGAAACAGGAACACAGAAAATATTTTGACAGAAAATAGCATAGTAATAAACCACAGAGTACTTTTATTTAATAAACATTGATGTTAAAAATATTACTCGTAAGTCATGTCGTCGTGACGCATTTTCAGACGATTGTGTCTCATTGTCTTTAATTTAGTACCAAATCATGGCGACTTTTAAATAAATATGGAAAAAACATGCTACTGCAGGTCACTGAAGCCCTTGAAGACCCATCTGCGAAAAGTACAATAGGAGTAGACAAGGAACAATTGGTCACGCCTGACCTACGACCTAATCCCTTCTATTTGTTCTGCGGTAAACGTTACAAACCAAAATTGGACGAAGACTTATGTTCAGAACCTAGTGATGTTTCTAGTAACTCGTGATGATGCCGCTTGTGACAATTTTGACCAGTTCACTAACAAAATGAAGGAAATCATCCACAATCATCGAGGAGACGATGCTGATTTCAAAGATGACCTTGTCTACGAGCATTTTATTCCGGTAAAATGCACGGACTCGCAACAACTATCAGAAATAAGATTACAAAGTTCATTATTACAAATGTTAGTGCAAGAAACGGCACACGTGCAAACTGACGAGGAAATTCCTGTTAAGTGTAAAGGATGCGAGTTGACTTGGTGTTCATGTCATAGTGAAAAAGAGCCCATTTCCATTAATAAGAAAGAACCCCTAGCTGGTCACAAATCACCTCATTATTACAGTACATCTGCTGATAATCCCAAAAATATTCAGGCTGATGAGAAAATCGAGCTGGAGGTACCTTTGATTGCGTCACAGTCAACAAATAATTCACCTGGTCCATCTGTAAATATAAACCGATTGCAACACGGAAGAGAACCGAAATTAAAGAAATACGTGAAGTACATTGAGCCCAAAATTTGTAAATGTGCTAAAAGCAGTAAGAAACATTTAGAAGAGCATTTACCAGCATAAATGAGAAATATGTCCATATTTGATGCTGTGGAGTTACCAAATTATGAAACGTGTTCAGATACAACTTTAAAGAAATTGGTAAAGCAAGCGAAGCCAGAAAAAACTTCTTCAATAGTTGCAATATCACCGAAGACCAAGGATATCTGCACCCAATTTTCACATGAACAATATGATTTGCTGTGCTCATGTTTCTCTAATAATAACACAGATTCATTTGAACCAGTAAGAAAAAGAATCAGTTCATTTTAGGAAACATTTCACCTTCATACATGAAAACTACGCTAAGTAACTTTGCAGTTGATAGAGCACATTCTTTAAGACAAATCGTTGAAGGTGCACCTGAACTTAAAGATATGTTCAATAAAAATAAATGATCTTCAAGTTTCGGTCAACTGGTTGTTTCATACAGAAATCGTTTATTCAGCAGAATCAATATTAGTTTTATTAAACGATTGAATTTATTATAACTGGTACATACTCGTAGTTATTTTATATAATTAAATTGGCCAAACGTTTCGAGGCTGATTATAGATTTTTTGATGAAATTGACATACTTGTCTATGTGAGGCAAGACTGTCTTAAAACAGTCGTGACTCAAGTCTGCGCTCAGCATTAATGTTGCGCGGTACCTACTTATTGTTCTCGCTGTTAATGGCCGGTGACCAGGGTGTTGTGATCAGTGGTGGCCCAGTGGTATTGGACCCGACTTACGAGTTATAGGTCGTGGGTTCGAAACCAGGCTTGCGCATTATTTTGTGCAATTTATTTAATCCTCACTGCTCCCAAATCGGCGAAGGAAAACATCATGAGGAAAACGGCATGTCCTAGAACCATCAAATTTGTAGACTTGAGACATCTACCGACCGGCGCTGGACCCGCGTGGTAGATTGCCCACTCTCTCTCACAGAGTCTCACAGAAAGGGGGCCTGTCCCAGCAGAGGGAATATTACCTATCCGATAGTGATCGCGGCGGCGGCATCACGATTTTTTTTTCTCTTTATTTATTTAAAGGGTCTTTTACGCACAGCGTATGCCAGTCCCATCGTAACAACGGCATCACGTTTCTCCGCCCCAAATCAAACGCTTGTTAATCCGCTTCTCCTTCAACATTCTGTACATCGCCGAATGCAACCCGCTCGGCTAAACGCGCCGCCGCGTCGCCGCCGGCGCCGTCGTGTATTTGGACGAGGTCGCCGAACGAAATAACCAGAAATCATTTATAAACAATCAAAACCCCGTCCAGTCGCTAAGTATGTAGGTAAATGTTTTTCAGCCTTATGCTAACACAGAAAAAGAAAACACGGGTCAAGGTCATCTAGAGGTCATCCATAGATCGTGTTCTTCGAACCCCGGGGGGTGTCGTACAAGGGGGATACTAAAATTTAATTATTTTTTGCCTAGGACGAGCCGTTTCAGAGATACGAGCCAAAATCTATTTCTATATGGTTTGGATGAAAAACCAATTTTTAAAAAGCCCTTTCAACCAACTCGACTTCTAAAATGTGAAAGTTTTAAAATTCGGGTCAAGGTCATTCAAAGGTCATCCCATAGATTGAGCTCTTTGCACCCCAGGGGGTGTTGTATAAGGGGGATTCAAAAATTTGATTATTTTTTGCCTAGGACGTCTCGTTCCAGAGATGACTCAAAATCTATTTCTATGGTTTGGACCAACAAACGAATTTATTAAACGCCTTTTTCACCGACTTCAAAAATGTGAATGTTCTCATTTCGGGTCAAGTACATTCAAAGGTCATCCCATAGATCGAGCTCTTGGAACTCCTGGGAGTTTCGTACAAGGGGCATACGAAATATTAATTCTTTGATAGGACGTCCCGTTCTATGAAATCGATTTCTACAGTTCGGATAACAAATGAATTTTAGAAAAGCCTTTCAACCGACTTCAAAAGTTCTCAATTCGGGTCAAGGTCATTCAAAGGTCATTCCATAGATTGAGCCCTTTGCACCCCAGGGGGTGTTGTATAAGGGGGATTCAAAAATTTAATTATTTTTTGCCTAGGACGTCCCGTTCCAGAGATATGACCCAAAATGTATTTCCATGGTTTGGACCAAAAAACGTCCCGTTTCAGAGATATGCAATGGCCGACAAAATACATGATCTCAAAGTTGATAAACATACGGCTTTTAATAAAATAAGTCAATGTCTCTATTGTCAAAATCTGGCTTGTAAAATATATGTTTCTTTAAAGGAGCGAGAAGAGTGCTTGAAAGAAACGGCAGAATCGAAATACCAGCATGAGAAGAAAGTTAAAGTTATGAAGACTGAAATTCTGATGAAAGACTTCCAGATCCGTCTGGAGGAGGAAAAAGAAAAGAAGAGACTAGAATTCTGTAAGGCGTGGCAGAAGAAAGTGTTTCATGTCGTGAAAGCATTTCAAATGTTTGTTTCACATTGTCTAAATATGTTTCCGGAACAAGCGGAATTCTTTATTAACATGGAAAAATTGATGCTTCTACAAGTTTCTGAAGTCCTTGAAAATCCGAGTGCTATCAGTATTATTGAGCCAGAAGGCCAACAATTTCATACGCCCATTCCACGACCTAAACCTTTTTACCTTTTCTGCGATACAGGTTACAAACCCAAAGTGGATAGTGAATTATGTCCAAAACATAGTGGTACCTCTAGTACTTGGGATAATGTACCTGCGTTTATTATTAACCACCAATGTTTGTATGCCGCCTGTGACAATTTCGAACAATTCACTAACAAGATCAAGGCGTACCTCCACGGTCATCGTGGAGACGAAGCCGATTTCGATGATAACCTTGTCTATGAGCATTTTGTTCCGGTGAAGTACACTAACTCGCAACAACTTTTAGAATTGAAGTTAGAAAGTTCTTTATTAAAAGTTCTGCAGCAAGAAATAGCACACTTTGAGACGGAAACAGACCCGGAGGAAATCCCTGATAAGTGTAATCGCTGCGGTCTGTCTTGGTGTACATGCCAAAAGCAGGAACAAAGTAAACCGGCACCTTCACCATTAACACCTTCCATTCCACCACCTCCTACATTACAACCACTCGTCAGAAACATGGAATTGGTTCACGAAAGGGAACCTAAATGGGAGAGTTTCTGCAAGCACATTGAACCTAAAAAGTGTAGTTGTGCTAAAACGATAAAGAAGCATTTAACTGAACATTTACCAGCCTATATGAGACGTATGAAATATGTGCCATCCGATTTACCTGACTATGAAATGTGTCCGTTGAACACGTTAAAGACCCTGGTTAAAGAAGCAAGAAAGGAAATTCGTATCTTGCCTGTTGAGGTTATATCAGGGACTAAAGATGTCGGTACTCAGTATCAGGAATTTGAAGAGTTCTTTAAATTGTGCACATGTTTTTCCGACCCTAAAGAAGTTACGGATCCAAAATCGGACAGAGCGTGGGCGGATCTGGGTAAATCGTCCTTATCGTCCTCAGCCCTGTCACGATCAACCGATTCCTTCGCAAAATCCAGAACGCTCTCCTTAAAGAATCTTCTTAAGGACGCACCTGAGATTAAAGAAATATTTGTTAGAAGAGATGATCTATTTGAATAATTTTTATTTTATTCACTAATTTTTTAATAGGTTTAGAATTTAGAAATATAATTTTGAAAGTTTCCTATTTGAATGTGAATTCAATTTAATAAAGATTTAGACGTATACCTACAACACGTGTTACCGATTTTTTTTTATTTTTCGAATGAGGATGTATCTTGTATCTTTAGAAATAGAAAACATATGATGCGAGGATCTGATAAGTCAAAAAACCATTGGAACTGCGTTTTTGATTTATTTTATAGTTCTACCGAACGAATTTAAATAGTTGGTAAAGAGCCGGTTTCCCGCAAAGGACCCATAGAGGATAAAAAAGCGCAACAAGAATATTGTATTCACCTTTTGCAAAGCTGAAGTAAATAAAGTATGAGATTTTATCAAAATTCAAACTGGAACAAGCAAGATTATAAGCAAAGTTTTTTGGAATTAATTTGAAAGAGAAAGAAGCATGTTTGAAAGAAATTGAATAGAATAGAATAGAATAGAAATAATTTATTTGAAATAAAAATAATTTATTTTGAAGAGTTGAAACAGGAACACAGAAAATATTTTGACAGAAAATAGCATAGTAATAAACCACAGAGTACTTTTATTTAATAAACATTGATGTTAAAAATATTACTCGTAAGTCATGTCGTCGTGACGCATTTTCAGACGATTGTGTCTCATTGTCTTTAATTTAGTACCAAATCATGGCGACTTTTAAATAAATATGGAAAAAACATGCTACTGCAGGTCACTGAAGCCCTTGAAGACCCATCTGCGAAAAGTACAATAGGAGTAGACAAGGAACAATTGGTCACGCCTGACCTACGACCTAATCCCTTCTATTTGTTCTGCGGTAAACGTTACAAACCAAAATTGGACGAAGACTTATGTTCAGAACCTAGTGATGTTTCTAGTAACTCGTGATGATGCCGCTTGTGACAATTTTGACCAGTTCACTAACAAAATGAAGGAAATCATCCACAATCATCGAGGAGACGATGCTGATTTCAAAGATGACCTTGTCTACGAGCATTTTATTCCGGTAAAATGCACGGACTCGCAACAACTATCAGAAATAAGATTACAAAGTTCATTATTACAAATGTTAGTGCAAGAAACGGCACACGTGCAAACTGACGAGGAAATTCCTGTTAAGTGTAAAGGATGCGAGTTGACTTGGTGTTCATGTCATAGTGAAAAAGAGCCCATTTCCATTAATAAGAAAGAACCCCTAGCTGGTCACAAATCACCTCATTATTACAGTACATCTGCTGATAATCCCAAAAATATTCAGGCTGATGAGAAAATCGAGCTGGAGGTACCTTTGATTGCGTCACAGTCAACAAATAATTCACCTGGTCCATCTGTAAATATAAACCGATTGCAACACGGAAGAGAACCGAAATTAAAGAAATACGTGAAGTACATTGAGCCCAAAATTTGTAAATGTGCTAAAAGCAGTAAGAAACATTTAGAAGAGCATTTACCAGCATAAATGAGAAATATGTCCATATTTGATGCTGTGGAGTTACCAAATTATGAAACGTGTTCAGATACAACTTTAAAGAAATTGGTAAAGCAAGCGAAGCCAGAAAAAACTTCTTCAATAGTTGCAATATCACCGAAGACCAAGGATATCTGCACCCAATTTTCACATGAACAATATGATTTGCTGTGCTCATGTTTCTCTAATAATAACACAGATTCATTTGAACCAGTAAGAAAAGAATCAGTTCATTTTAGGAAACATTTCACCTTCATACATGAAAACTACGCTAAGTAACTTTGCAGTTGATAGAGCACATTCTTTAAGACAAATCGTTGAAGGTGCACCTGAACTTAAAGATATGTTCAATAAAAATAAATGATCTTCAAGTTTCGGTCAACTGGTTGTTTCATACAGAAATCGTTTATTCAGCAGAATCAATATTAGTTTTATTAAACGATTGAATTTATTATAACTGGTACATACTCGTAGTTATTTTATATAATTAAATTGGCCAAACGTTTCGAGGCTGATTATAGATTTTTTGATGAAATTGACATACTTGTCTATGTGAGGCAAGACTGTCTTAAAACAGTCGTGACTCAAGTCTGCGCTCAGCATTAATGTTGCGCGGTACCTACTTATTGTTCTCGCTGTTAATGGCCGGTGACCAGGGTGTTGTGATCAGTGGTGGCCCAGTGGTATTGGACCCGACTTACGAGTTATAGGTCGTGGGTTCGAAACCAGGCTTGCGCATTATTTTGTGCAATTTATTTAATCCTCACTGCTCCCAAATCGGCGAAGGAAAACATCATGAGGAAAACGGCATGTCCTAGAACCATCAAATTTGTAGACTTGAGACATCTACCGACCGGCGCTGGACCCGCGTGGTAGATTGCCCACTCTCTCTCACAGAGTCTCACAGAAAGGGGGCCTGTCCCAGCAGAGGGAATATTACCTATCCGATAGTGATCGCGGCGGCGGCATCACGATTTTTTTTTCTCTTTATTTATTTAAAGGGTCTTTTACGCACAGCGTATGCCAGTCCCATCGTAACAACGGCATCACGTTTCTCCGCCCCAAATCAAACGCTTGTTAATCCGCTTCTCCTTCAACATTCTGTACATCGCCGAATGCAACCCGCTCGGCTAAACGCGCCGCCGCGTCGCCGCCGGCGCCGTCGTGTATTTGGACGAGGTCGCCGAACGAAATAACCAGAAATCATTTATAAACAATCAAAACCCCGTCCAGTCGCTAAGTATGTAGGTAAATGTTTTTCAGCCTTATGCTAACACAGAAAAAGAAAACACGGGTCAAGGTCATCTAGAGGTCATCCATAGATCGTGTTCTTCGAACCCCGGGGGGTGTCGTACAAGGGGGATACTAAAATTTAATTATTTTTTGCCTAGGACGAGCCGTTTCAGAGATACGAGCCAAAATCTATTTCTATATGGTTTGGATGAAAAACCAATTTTTAAAAAGCCCTTTCAACCAACTCGACTTCTAAAATGTGAAAGTTTTAAAATTCGGGTCAAGGTCATTCAAAGGTCATCCCATAGATTGAGCTCTTTGCACCCCAGGGGGTGTTGTATAAGGGGGATTCAAAAATTTGATTATTTTTTGCCTAGGACGTCTCGTTCCAGAGATGACTCAAAATCTATTTCTATGGTTTGGACCAACAAACGAATTTATTAAACGCCTTTTTCACCGACTTCAAAAATGTGAATGTTCTCATTTCGGGTCAAGTACATTCAAAGGTCATCCCATAGATCGAGCTCTTGGAACTCCTGGGAGTTTCGTACAAGGGGCATACGAAATATTAATTCTTTGATAGGACGTCCCGTTCTATGAAATCGATTTCTACAGTTCGGATAACAAATGAATTTTAGAAAAGCCTTTCAACCGACTTCAAAAGTTCTCAATTCGGGTCAAGGTCATTCAAAGGTCATTCCATAGATTGAGCCCTTTGCACCCCAGGGGGTGTTGTATAAGGGGGATTCAAAAATTTAATTATTTTTTGCCTAGGACGTCCCGTTCCAGAGATATGACCCAAAATGTATTTCCATGGTTTGGACCAAAAAACGTCCCGTTTCAGAGATATGCAATGGCCGACAAAATACATGATCTCAAAGTTGATAAACATACGGCTTTTAATAAAATAAGTCAATGTCTCTATTGTCAAAATCTGGCTTGTAAAATATATGTTTCTTTAAAGGAGCGAGAAGAGTGCTTGAAAGAAACGGCAGAATCGAAATACCAGCATGAGAAGAAAGTTAAAGTTATGAAGACTGAAATTCTGATGAAAGACTTCCAGATCCGTCTGGAGGAGGAAAAAGAAAAGAAGAGACTAGAATTCTGTAAGGCGTGGCAGAAGAAAGTGTTTCATGTCGTGAAAGCATTTCAAATGTTTGTTTCACATTGTCTAAATATGTTTCCGGAACAAGCGGAATTCTTTATTAACATGGAAAAATTGATGCTTCTACAAGTTTCTGAAGTCCTTGAAAATCCGAGTGCTATCAGTATTATTGAGCCAGAAGGCCAACAATTTCATACGCCCATTCCACGACCTAAACCTTTTTACCTTTTCTGCGATACAGGTTACAAACCCAAAGTGGATAGTGAATTATGTCCAAAACATAGTGGTACCTCTAGTACTTGGGATAATGTACCTGCGTTTATTATTAACCACCAATGTTTGTATGCCGCCTGTGACAATTTCGAACAATTCACTAACAAGATCAAGGCGTACCTCCACGGTCATCGTGGAGACGAAGCCGATTTCGATGATAACCTTGTCTATGAGCATTTTGTTCCGGTGAAGTACACTAACTCGCAACAACTTTTAGAATTGAAGTTAGAAAGTTCTTTATTAAAAGTTCTGCAGCAAGAAATAGCACACTTTGAGACGGAAACAGACCCGGAGGAAATCCCTGATAAGTGTAATCGCTGCGGTCTGTCTTGGTGTACATGCCAAAAGCAGGAACAAAGTAAACCGGCACCTTCACCATTAACACCTTCCATTCCACCACCTCCTACATTACAACCACTCGTCAGAAACATGGAATTGGTTCACGAAAGGGAACCTAAATGGGAGAGTTTCTGCAAGCACATTGAACCTAAAAAGTGTAGTTGTGCTAAAACGATAAAGAAGCATTTAACTGAACATTTACCAGCCTATATGAGACGTATGAAATATGTGCCATCCGATTTACCTGACTATGAAATGTGTCCGTTGAACACGTTAAAGACCCTGGTTAAAGAAGCAAGAAAGGAAATTCGTATCTTGCCTGTTGAGGTTATATCAGGGACTAAAGATGTCGGTACTCAGTATCAGGAATTTGAAGAGTTCTTTAAATTGTGCACATGTTTTTCCGACCCTAAAGAAGTTACGGATCCAAAATCGGACAGAGCGTGGGCGGATCTGGGTAAATCGTCCTTATCGTCCTCAGCCCTGTCACGATCAACCGATTCCTTCGCAAAATCCAGAACGCTCTCCTTAAAGAATCTTCTTAAGGACGCACCTGAGATTAAAGAAATATTTGTTAGAAGAGATGATCTATTTGAATAATTTTTATTTTATTCACTAATTTTTTAATAGGTTTAGAATTTAGAAATATAATTTTGAAAGTTTCCTATTTGAATGTGAATTCAATTTAATAAAGATTTAGACGTATACCTACAACACGTGTTACCGATTTTTTTTTATTTTTCGAATGAGGATGTATCTTGTATCTTTAGAAATAGAAAACATATGATGCGAGGATCTGATAAGTCAAAAAACCATTGGAACTGCGTTTTTGATTTATTTTATAGTTCTACCGAACGAATTTAAATAGTTGGTAAAGAGCCGGTTTCCCGCAAAGGACCCATAGAGGATAAAAAAGCGCAACAAGAATATTGTATTCACCTTTTGCAAAGCTGAAGTAAATAAAGTATGAGATTTTATCAAAATTCAAACTGGAACAAGCAAGATTATAAGCAAAGTTTTTTGGAATTAATTGAAAGAGAAAGAAGCATGTTTGAAAGAAATTGAATAGAATAGAATAGAATAGAAATAATTTATTTGAAATAAAAATAATTTATTTTGAAGAGTTGAAACAGGAACACAGAAAATATTTTGACAGAAAATAGCATAGTAATAAACCACAGAGTACTTTTATTTAATAAACATTGATGTTAAAAATATTACTCGTAAGTCATGTCGTCGTGACGCATTTTCAGACGATTGTGTCTCATTGTCTTTAATTTAGTACCAAATCATGGCGACTTTTAAATAAATATGGAAAAAACATGCTACTGCAGGTCACTGAAGCCCTTGAAGACCCATCTGCGAAAAGTACAATAGGAGTAGACAAGGAACAATTGGTCACGCCTGACCTACGACCTAATCCCTTCTATTTGTTCTGCGGTAAACGTTACAAACCAAAATTGGACGAAGACTTATGTTCAGAACCTAGTGATGTTTCTAGTAACTCGTGATGATGCCGCTTGTGACAATTTTGACCAGTTCACTAACAAAATGAAGGAAATCATCCACAATCATCGAGGAGACGATGCTGATTTCAAAGATGACCTTGTCTACGAGCATTTTATTCCGGTAAAATGCACGGACTCGCAACAACTATCAGAAATAAGATTACAAAGTTCATTATTACAAATGTTAGTGCAAGAAACGGCACACGTGCAAACTGACGAGGAAATTCCTGTTAAGTGTAAAGGATGCGAGTTGACTTGGTGTTCATGTCATAGTGAAAAAGAGCCCATTTCCATTAATAAGAAAGAACCCCTAGCTGGTCACAAATCACCTCATTATTACAGTACATCTGCTGATAATCCCAAAAATATTCAGGCTGATGAGAAAATCGAGCTGGAGGTACCTTTGATTGCGTCACAGTCAACAAATAATTCACCTGGTCCATCTGTAAATATAAACCGATTGCAACACGGAAGAGAACCGAAATTAAAGAAATACGTGAAGTACATTGAGCCCAAAATTTGTAAATGTGCTAAAAGCAGTAAGAAACATTTAGAAGAGCATTTACCAGCATAAATGAGAAATATGTCCATATTTGATGCTGTGGAGTTACCAAATTATGAAACGTGTTCAGATACAACTTTAAAGAAATTGGTAAAGCAAGCGAAGCCAGAAAAAACTTCTTCAATAGTTGCAATATCACCGAAGACCAAGGATATCTGCACCCAATTTTCACATGAACAATATGATTTGCTGTGCTCATGTTTCTCTAATAATAACACAGATTCATTTGAACCAGTAAGAAAAAAGAATCAGTTCATTTTAGGAAACATTTCACCTTCATACATGAAAACTACGCTAAGTAACTTTGCAGTTGATAGAGCACATTCTTTAAGACAAATCGTTGAAGGTGCACCTGAACTTAAAGATATGTTCAATAAAAATAAATGATCTTCAAGTTTCGGTCAACTGGTTGTTTCATACAGAAATCGTTTATTCAGCAGAATCAATATTAGTTTTATTAAACGATTGAATTTATTATAACTGGTACATACTCGTAGTTATTTTATATAATTAAATTGGCCAAACGTTTCGAGGCTGATTATAGATTTTTTGATGAAATTGACATACTTGTCTATGTGAGGCAAGACTGTCTTAAAACAGTCGTGACTCAAGTCTGCGCTCAGCATTAATGTTGCGCGGTACCTACTTATTGTTCTCGCTGTTAATGGCCGGTGACCAGGGTGTTGTGATCAGTGGTGGCCCAGTGGTATTGGACCCGACTTACGAGTTATAGGTCGTGGGTTCGAAACCAGGCTTGCGCATTATTTTGTGCAATTTATTTAATCCTCACTGCTCCCAAATCGGCGAAGGAAAACATCATGAGGAAAACGGCATGTCCTAGAACCATCAAATTTGTAGACTTGAGACATCTACCGACCGGCGCTGGACCCGCGTGGTAGATTGCCCACTCTCTCTCACAGAGTCTCACAGAAAGGGGGCCTGTCCCAGCAGAGGGAATATTACCTATCCGATAGTGATCGCGGCGGCGGCATCACGATTTTTTTTTCTCTTTATTTATTTAAAGGGTCTTTTACGCACAGCGTATGCCAGTCCCATCGTAACAACGGCATCACGTTTCTCCGCCCCAAATCAAACGCTTGTTAATCCGCTTCTCCTTCAACATTCTGTACATCGCCGAATGCAACCCGCTCGGCTAAACGCGCCGCCGCGTCGCCGCCGGCGCCGTCGTGTATTTGGACGAGGTCGCCGAACGAAATAACCAGAAATCATTTATAAACAATCAAAACCCCGTCCAGTCGCTAAGTATGTAGGTAAATGTTTTTCAGCCTTATGCTAACACAGAAAAAGAAAACACGGGTCAAGGTCATCTAGAGGTCATCCATAGATCGTGTTCTTCGAACCCCGGGGGGTGTCGTACAAGGGGGATACTAAAATTTAATTATTTTTTGCCTAGGACGAGCCGTTTCAGAGATACGAGCCAAAATCTATTTCTATATGGTTTGGATGAAAAACCAATTTTTAAAAAGCCCTTTCAACCAACTCGACTTCTAAAATGTGTAAGTTCGAAATTCGGGTCAAGGTCATTCACAGGTCATCTCATAGATTGTGCTCTTTGTACCCCAGGGGGTGTTGTATAAGGGGGATTCAAAAATTTGATTATTTTTTGCCTAGGACGTCTCGTTCCAGAGATGACTCAAAATCTATTTCTATGGTTTGGACCGACAAACGAATTTATTAAAGGCCTTTTTAACCGACTTCAAAAATGTAAATGATCTCATTTCGGGTCAAGCACATTCAAGGGTCATCCCATAGATCGAGCTCTTGGAACTCCTGGGAGTTTCGTACAAGGGGCATACGAAATATTAATTCTTTGATAGGACGTCCCGTTCTATGAAATCGATTTCTATAGTTCGGATAACAAATGAATTTTAGAAAAGCCTTTCAACCGACTTCAAAAGTTCTCAATTCGGGTCAAGGTCATTCAAAGGTCATTCCATAGATTGAGCCCTTTGCACCCCAGGGGGTGTTGTATAAGGGGGATTCAAAAATTTAATTATTTTTTGCCTAGGACGTCCCGTTCCAGAGATATGACCCAAAATGTATTTCCATGGTTTGGACCAACAAACGAATTTATTAAAGGTCTTTTTAACCGACTTCAAAAATGTGAATGTTCTCATTTCGAGTAAAGGACATTCAAAGGTCATCCCATAAATCGAGCTCATGGAACTCCGGGGAGTGTCGTACAAGGGGCATACAGAAATCGATATAGTTCGGATAACAAATGAATTTTAGAAAGGCCAAAAAAAGAGAAAGTCTCAATTCGGGTCTCATTCAAAGTTTGGACGACTAATGGGGGATTTTATGAAAGAGGACGTTTTATTTATTGAAGGCGTTTTTAACCGACTCCTGAGAAAGTTCAAAGTTCCCATAAATCGAGCTCAATTCCGGGGAGGGTCAAGGTCATTCGAAAGGTCATCCCATAGATTAAGCTCTTTGCACCCCAGGGGGTGTTGTATAAGGGGGATACGAAAATTTAATTATTTTTTGCCTAGGACGTCCCGTTCCAGAGATATGAGCCAAAATCTATTTCTATGGTTTGGACGACTAATGATTTTATGAAAAGGCGTTTTTAACAGACTCCATAAATGAGAAAGTTCTCAATTCGAGTCAAGGTCATTCAAAGGTCATCCCATAGATTAAGCTCTTTGCACCCCAGGGGGTGTTGTATAAGGGGGATACGAACATTTAATTATTTTTTGCCTAGGACGTCCCGTTCCAGAGATATGAGCCAAAATCTATTTCTATGGTTTGGACTATTCCATAAATGAGAAAGTTCTTAATTCGGGTCAAGGTCATTCAAAGGTCATCCCATAGATAGAGCTCTTTGAATCCCAGGGGGTGTTCTACAAGGGTGAAAACAAAAAAAACATTATTAATTCTTGCGCAACGTCCGGGTTTCAGAGATATGAGCCAAAATCTATAAAATCGATTTCTACGGTTTGTACGACAACTTAATTTATTAAAGCTTCTTAGCCAATACTTCGAAAATGAGAATTCGGGTCAAGGTCATTCAAAGGTCATCCATAGATCGAGCTCTTCGAACCCCAGGGGGTGTTGTACAAGGGGGATTCGAAACATTCATTATTTTTTTGCCTAGCCCTAGGACGTCACGTATCAGAGATATGAGCCAAAATCTGTTTCTATGGTTTGGACGACTAATGAATTTACTATAGGGCGTTTTTAACCGACTCCAAAAATGAGAAAGTTCTTAATTCTGATCCAGGTCATCCCATAGATCGAGGATATATAGGATTTATGTACTGTTTTACTTTATGAGGTCAGTTGGAGGGTTATAAATAAAAACGTAAGGTCTAGTCTATAAAAATCTTTTATTAAAAAAATCACTGTAATATTGTGTTTAGCCGGCGAGGCTGCCGAAGCATCCCCGCCGACTCCGCCTACGCACAGGATCTCGCAAATACAGTAAAGTTAACAATTACTCTATATCATATGATCTTACTTCCTCGCCGCTGGGGCGAGCGGTACATACACAGACATTATTATTTATTCAATTACAACTAAACATAAGCAAATCGGAACAGAAACAAAATGCTATCGAATGATTCAATTATAAAATAAATACATTTACATATTATTAGACACAGATTGGTAGAAATTTATTCGACCGCGACGCGCAGGAGACGCTCGCCGATTTATAATACTTTGTAGTCTCTCGAATGCGAGAGGGGCTGCCCTCTGGAACCATTCGGTCGCTTCCCGAGTCCGAAACACCCATCGTATTACTGAACCGATAAATCTTAAGTAGTAAGGTCAGTCCTAGAGACCTGCGGCCGCGGAGCTGCCAGCTGCTTAGCTGTACAGGTCGTCGTCGCCGCCCTCCTCCTGGAACGTCGGCACGTCGCCGCCCGACGGACCCGTGCCGCCGGCCGCGCCGCCGCTCGCTGGGAATCTGAAACACGCACAATGTCACTACTTGCTCAGACATCTATTTCTAAGTAGGCACAATTTCGCCACAGAAGTTACGAAGTTTTTGGCTCATAAAACAAGTTACTGGTTTGGCAACATCAAAAAGATGTTATCTCATCTTTAAATTACGTGTTTTTCTTGCCCCATAGAGGTGCAAAGCCTGGCAGGCTTTCTTTCTAGAGTAGAGGCTTATTGAAAGACTGTGGATTTTAGACAAGTCTGACTGACTCATTTGATTAATTTACCATGCTAAAAACGAAATTGTATTTCTCTTTTGTTTGAGAATAAGGCCATCTGATATCAGAGTTATTAATGCTGCCTGAGAATTCAACATGGGTTAAATAACAGAAGTTTTTTTTCCACATAATATCAAGTTCGTACCTGAAGTTCGTCCCGAAGCCCCGACTCTGCTGCAGCGTCTGCGCGAACATCTCGTACTTGCGGATGTCGTTGTCGGACACGGAGCGACGCGCGAACTTCATCGCCTCCTCGAAGTGCGCGCGGCTGATCTCTGGGACGGGGTCTTCCTCGTCCATCTGGAGGGAAATATTAAAGTTCATTTATTTAAACTACGTTTTTGTTATCTGAACATAAACATTACATTACAATGGAGACTATAGCCACTAACAAGGCATAGTACATCGACTCTGGAGTCTAGACTGATGCTTCGTTGAACTGCTAACGGGAATTTCTGAATCGCAATTAAACTGTTCAACTCGAATCCAGGACTGCATACTCAGCATTTGTTATTACTAGATATAAACGAATCTTTAGGTACAAGTCTACCTAGCTTGATTCACTTTCTCTACTCAAGAACACGAGTACGCCAGCTACCTTCGACTCAACTAATGCTTGCATATTCTTTGTTGAACAAAATGTATACTGCATTTTAATCCAAATCTTTATTATTTTTAGCTCAATGAAGGCTGTATACGATATAACATCTTCAATCATCACTCAGTATATCGGGCATTGACAAAGATCAGGACCAAAATCGAGATAGAGATATTACAAATTTCTGGCATGTGTAGGTAGGTAGAATATCCTACTATTTTGTTGATAAAACACAACTCTTTTACAATACAGCTAATTCTATGGGTACAAATATTCTTACAGTAGCATGGCTCGGAGCAGTATTTAACACGTAGCTAGGTAGAGGTACATCCACAACATTATTCCCAAACCACGGCAAGTCCTGAAAGCCAGAATCAACAGTGGCGACCACCAGAAAAACCGCCGAAGCAATGAAGCTCGACCAAATCCCGGAGAATGGATTTAACTACTAAATCTCATGACGAGATTAAACAGGAAATAATAGTAGAGGAGTTGGAAAACACACTAGGTACTCGTAGATGCGATCTGTGCGCAATGACAGCGCACACTTATGACCAGATTATTTCGGGACTTAAATCCGTCAATTCTTTCAAATAGATATGTGGATAAATATTTGCGGCTTGTTTTTCACAAAAAAAATAATGAAACCTAAAATAAGTACTTATAGGTTAAGGTACATAATATAAAAGAGCCCTTGCCCATGATGCTGATGCGCGTTAAGATCGATATAGTCGCGATGCGGTCGCAAGTTATACGTCTTCGTCCACACCACGATTATCAGTCGCGATTCAAATGCACTTCTCCCTCTGTAATCTCCATATGTCGTTCGACCCGGTCGCGCGTTTGCATCGATACAGTCGCGATGCTGTAGCGTGTCGGCATCGCTTCTGTAGCAAATTTGCAAATCCGACTAATGCACGTTAGTACGAGTAGTGATGCTGTCGCGCGTTTATGAAATTTGCGATAGGATCTCAACAAAATGTTGCCGTGAGCGAGGGGCCTTACACACGTCGCATTTGAAAGTTCCGAGTTACTTCACATCTCTGCCACATCGCACGCTACGTTCGATGTGGTAGTCCCTGCCATAGTTCGCAGATAAAGTACTTACATCCATGACGGCGGCAGCAGGTTGCTGCTGGCGCGTGCGCTCGCGTGTGATCTCAGCCTCGATGGCCTGGCGGATGGCCAGCTTGCACGCACGCTGGCAGATCTCTGTCAAATCGGCACCGCTGAAGCCTTGTGTCACCTGCAGATATGATCGATGAAGGATTAAACAGAGATGTAGGAGAAGAGATAATTTTATATTGAAAGGAAATAATGACCTTAAAAACTTCAATGAGTTTTCATTAATCGAGTGTTTTTTACTCAACATTAGGAATATATCCTGTGTTGTATGTGCGTCTACAAACATGAATAACCTCTCTACAAATACCCAGACACAGAATAACCACTTGTAAATCATGGGTAATATTTTTTTCTATGACACACAATCAACTGTGCCGTCAATACGATGTTAGTTGAAATGAAAATTTGCAATGCAAGTCATCCTATGAAAAACACTAGCCATTCCCCGTGATTCCACCCCCGCTGGTCGGCTCCTTCCTCGTTATATGGACTATCCAACACAAAAGATTTTATCAATTCGAATTAGTAGTTCGTAAGATTAGCGCGTTCAAACAAACAAATGCTTCTGCTTTATATATAAGAATAGATTATTGTTGGGGTCGAGGAACTAACGGATATCGTGCCCTGGAACGCAAACGGCTATTGAAGGACACCGTGGATTTTGCTCAGTTTTTGACTGACAGTCCCTTCTGCCCTGCCCTGTGTGGGAGGTCTCATTTAATGATTTTACCACGATAAAAAAAATGATTATTGTTACCTTAGCGATGTATGTGAGATCGACGTCCTTAGCGATGGGCGACTTGCGCAGGTTGGCGCGCAGGATGGCCTCGCGGGACTTCTCATCGGGCAGCGGGATGTAGATCAGCTGGTCCAGACGACCGGGTCGGAGGATAGCCGGGTCGATGATGTCGGGACGATTTGTCGCACCTGAGAAGAAGAAGTGTTATTACTTCAACTTTTCCTTGGGGTTATTTCTCAGAGTCAGACATATGCTTCAGGATTACAGATCCTTATAATTGTCTACTTTCTTTAAGTTTATAATTAAGCTAAAATATAGCTAGCGATCATTACAAGAATGTTAACAGTATGATAAAGTTAACGAGCAATTTGACAATTCAGTCTGTACTTATCATCAAATGTTGCTGTTCCACTTCATGTTATTTGATAAGCGCATTATATAGAAGTTGAAGGTTGAGACTGATAAAATTACCATTGATAATACTGAGAAGACTATCGTCGGGCTAATAGGCTTAGAGGATGGACTGCGCCCCCTCTACCCAAAAGTCAAATAAAATTGGCATATGTCGCTTTCCTTTACATTACCGTAAGTTTTTTTTTATACTCGCATCTCGCAGGTTAACCTAGAGGAGGTTGTGTGCTGCTTAACCGGACTTTCCTGTGGTTGCCAAAGATGACTCTAAGGCCTCCAGCCAGGGGCTACCGTAAGTGTACATTACCTAATTATGTCTTACAAGAAAGAGATAGATACTCATACAATTCGTTTCCTCGCTTTCTATATCCTCTAAGTCCATGGTCGAGCTTAATTCTGTCAAATGCAAACTCACCAATAATGAAGACGTTCTTCTTGGCGCCCATGCCGTCCATCTCAGTGAGGATCTGGTTGATGACTCTGTCGGCGGCACCGCCCGCGTCCGACACGGAGCCTCCACGAGACTTCGCGATCGAGTCCAGCTCGTCGAAGAAAAGCACACAAGGCGACGCTGACCGAGCCTGGTGGATTACATCAAGAGTTAAGATTGTATGATTAGGAAATGTCCTAAGATCTCAGTAAGGTCGCATAAGTGGCGCCCGCGGCGCAGCAACTTCAGGTGACACACCCCAAACTTCTATCCATATAGAACTGGTGCACGCGATTACACATCATCTGCTTAGCCATTTCCCAAATATATTGGGGGCGGCTTCCAGTCGAACCAGATGCAGCTGGATTTCAGTATTTTACATGGAGCGACTGCCGAGCTTCTCACGTGCACGCGTTTACATCTCGAATTCAAATAAATGTCCACGCGAAGGGTGTCGAAACTACGGGACCAGTGTCGAAACGAAACAAGTCGCGGTTTTCACTGTATCGGTACTCAGAAGGGGTAATCATGATCATCAATAATGTTTTCGAGGATTCATCTGAGGCATCCAGTGAGGTGATCAAAACATACCTTGTCGAAGATATCTCGCACGTTGGCCTCAGACTCTCCGAACCACATGGTGAGCAGCTCGGGTCCCTTCACTGAGATGAAGTTAGCCTGGCATTCGTTGGCGATGGCCTTGGCCAACAGAGTTTTACCTGCAGGGAATAATATTTGGTTAAAGAACTGCAATAGCTTTCATCATCATATCAGCCGTAAGACGTCCACTGCTGAACACAGTGGCACAGATATATGGTTAGAGCTTTTAAACAAATTTTTCAATACTATGTCTTCAGTATATACCATATAGTATGAATTTTGATGGATGGGGAGGCGGAAGAGGAAGGCCAAAGAAGATGGATGGTTCGTCTATCTAGAAAATTATATGAAAGAAATAGGAGTAAATGATACTGTGACATTTGATATGGGAGAATGGAAGAAAAAAAAAAACATGTAGTGCCGACCCCAAGTAAAATGTGACAAGGGCAGAAAGATGATGATGGTTTCAGTACGTACCGCATCCAGGCGGACCATAGAACAGCACTCCCCGGGAGGGCTGCATGCCGAACTTGAGGAACTTGTCGGGGTGCTCCACCGGGTACTGCACCAGCTCCTGCAGCTCGCGCTTCACGTTCTGCAGGCCTCCGATGTCGCCCCACGTCACGTTGGGTACTTCCACCACGGTCTCACGCAGCGCAGACGGCGATGATTTCGTCATGGCGTACTGAGGAAGGTAACTTCTGTTGTAACTATTTGGATATCGTGAGAATATTTGGGTATTTTTTTATTGTCTGACAGTGATGCTTCTGTTTTTTTTTTTTATTATTCAAGTTTATATTTAAGAATTTTGCCAGCCAAATAGCAAGTTTTCACAGGCAATCAAAGGCTTTTACTATTGGATCACTTTCTTCAGCTATTAACTAAATCTGTCTACCGTCGTCCTGATGTTGATATTGGAGATACTATTTCATTTTAAATAGTAAGTAGTTCTAAGTAATTGCCATTTATCAGACATTTATCGCAAATAAATGTTACATTTTACGACTATACGCTAATTATGATATTAAATTCATATTATGCAAAGAAAATGTGTTAAATGCATTCTTTTAAAAACGATTTTCTACTAATACGTTCGTACTAACATTTTGTTTTGCAATCCTACAGTAGCCGACCCGATAATTTGGTAAAGGCTAGGCAAATATGAACCATACATTTAAAAATATTTCTTACCCGGAAGTTGTCCATAGACACGGCGAGGGAGTTGAGAACCTCCGCGTCAATCTGGTCGTCCTCAAGATCGATGAGGTCCATCTTCTCACGGATCTGTTGCAGAGCAGCCTCCGAGCACAGTGAAGCCAAGTCAGCACCCACGTGGCCGTGAGATTCTGCTGCGATCTGGGAAAGAAACAATAAGTTTTATACTTTGATAGCTGTAACTAGTTGAATGTATGTTGAGAAGAATTGAAAATATCTGTTTATTTTTACACTAATCAAAAGAACCTTTTACTATAAGTAATAATGAGTTTCCAGTACTTCTGATATGAAACAATAAGCAGTACCAAAGATTCGTTGATCTAATATTTACATCATAGCTTGGCTGTTATGGACTGTGTACACATCTTAAATGATGACAAACTGGAATCATTACTTATGTTTCTAGCGCCGAACAGTTCTTTTCGTTTGTGAAAGTTAAAAATATAAATGAAATATAACAAATCAATATGGTCAGTTAACCTGGATCAAGGGGCTCCTGCCATATAAAAAAACCTTTAACAGATGTTCAAGTAATGGCTTTCTACGTAACTAGTATTTGTTAGTTTTATAGTTGCCATCCCCAATCAAATTAGGCTAATAATCCGTATATATTGAACAAAAATTCATAAAACACAGTCCCCAAAATCTGCGTTCGCGTTCACTAGTTCCTCACCTGTTCTAGATCCACATCATCACCCAGCTTCATGTTCTTAGTGTGGATGCGCAGGATCTCCAGCCGCCCGGTCGCGTCGGGGATGCCGATGTCGATCTCCCGGTCGAAACGACCGAACCGACGCAGGGCAGGGTCGATGGAGTTGGGACGGTTCGTAGCCGCCATTACGATCACGTGGGATGATTTCTTCATACCTGTTGGAGAAGATTATCCCATGTTATGTGGCTCGAAAAAACGACCCCAGCGCCTCCCTGTGTGGTAATTCTGGGGGGCCGCATGCAATTTCGGCGCGTCTGATTAAAACGACGATATCTCCGAAATTCCGTTAGTTAGCCCGCTGGCAGTAATATCAATGGAATCGTCATTAAATTAGGTAACTAGATAGTTATGACGTTATTTTGAGCTTTAGAAAACTTTTATATCTTTTAAATTCCCAAGTGAGCCAAATGCAAAATAAATAAGAACAACAAGTGTGTGTGGTGGACAATGGTGTGAGTTATACGTTTTTAACCCTTTTTTGTAATTTACTATAATATTGTAACGTATAACTGTTTTTTGTCCCTTCAAATAAAATAAAAATAAATAAAGAGAAAAAATAAAAACAAAAAAAAAACACTACCTACAAAAATACTTTTTAAAAGATGATATAAATGCTTGATTCCTTATCATCTTTCTCAAGCAAATGAGTAGATTATGGATAAAGAATATTTCGCAATTCGTATTATTATTCTGCTAGTGGCCTTTATAGACCCCCTGAGCCAAGATATTGTATATGAAGAGCCAAAATAATAATTGGAGACCATAACTTCTTGATCTGTTTGATAGCAATACCCTTGTATGATATAGGCTTAAATTTATTATAGAAATATGTATATGTTCCACATCTGTGTAACTTCTAGATCAAGACGGATGGAACGATGTCAATGAACGTGCTAGGACATTTATATTTAGACTCCGGCGTAGTACTCTCGGGGACTTCCCGACCAAAGAGAAGCAAACATTCATGCTTGTTCCGAGTGCAACTTCATATTATAGAGCTATCGAACGCGAACCGTGTTTACAAATGCTCGTTTGGAGGTTAAATTGTTTCTAAAACTTTATTTTTTGACGTAACGAAAGGCGAGCGATATCAAAATTACATTTCTCTTATTTCTTAAATCGAAGCGTGTGTGAATACGATACTAGAATTGGTAAAATTAATAAATATCCCAGTTAGATTTCCGGCTAGTTATAAAAAACAATACACTTGTATTTACCATAAAGTTGCACAACTTTGCATAACTTTAAACATGTGTTCGTTATCGTCGGAGGACCACGTAATAAATTCATATAACTCGACTTGCATTAACAATGCAAATGAATACATAAATAAATCTTATCAGTTCATAAACCTAAAAAACGTCCATAGAAAAAATATGATAAACTTGTTGGCCGGTCTTTTTATATGACTCGTTACCGCAAATTTAGCGTAAGCAACAAAAACCATAATTACTGGAGAAATTTAATAAATTAAAAAGAAAATGAAGCACAATTTGTGACGTTTCATACCACCAGACATCGCATGTTTAATAGAAAAAGGTATATTCCAAGATGTGACCAGTACGATATTTTACGATAAATTGATAATGCAAATTCCCTAACATAAAAAAACCATCCCTTTGAACACGCTAAATCTCGAGATTAACATTTCAACCAATATTTCCATATTTTATTTCTTAACCTTTTAACGACAGAGAATATTCACGATTTTTGTTGTTTTATTTGATTTTATTGCATCTATTCTATATCTCTGTGTTTACGTAGATAGACAGCTAATAATACTTTTTTCGTACCACTTGCTCAAAAAAGTGACATTCTATGCCACAAAAAGCGTACATAACAATAGTCATTATTAATCTGTTATAAACAGCTTTCCCTAGGGAAAGAAAGTTGTACTGAATTTCATTCATCCTCTAGGGAGAGAATGTGATTTGAATTTCGAATACTTACCCATAGTGAACTACATCAGTCTGTCTTTACACCATTGAGTTTGTATGTAAAGCATTATACAACTTTTTGAAAAAGGAATACGCATTTATTATGCAGTTATGATTTAATAACATTACGAAAACCGAAGAGGCCGTATGATCTTGATGCCTTTGCTTTTCCGAGAATACAATATAATCTAGGAATTTGCCGCGTTTTGTTTTCTTCAAATACATAAACGTTGAGTTTATTTTAATTTATTTTTTTAAATAAGTTATTGTTAAATATAAATGTTTAATTAATGCTTATCTGATACATATTATTATCAGTGCCGGATTAGCCATATAGCAGGAGGCAGCAAATGCTACGGGCCCCGCGCCATGTGGGGCCCCGCCTCTGTGCCCAATAAAAAATCAGAATTAAGTAATACACCTTGGCTTAAAGTGAGAGATTGGCCACACTGTCACTACTAACGCCTCGTTACAGTCGTCTCCTCAAGACCTTACAGGATACGCTCTGTATAAAAACATTTCATGACTATATCGAAGCAATGCCATCCACATTGAGGCATTTCGTATTAGGGGCCCCCTCTAGAGGGCCAAACGTGCGGGGGTCGCGAAACTTATCTCATTACCGTGACCCCGGAACGTAAAGAGCTATTGAAGGACACAGTGGATCTACCGCTAAAAAAAGAGGCAATGTAACTCTAGGGCCCCATGGTTCCATTTGCTACGGGCCCCGCACCGGCTTTATCCGGCACTAATTATTATAACGTTAATTTTTTCGCAAGTGGTACGAAAAGTAGAGTATTTTCCTCGGTGATAAAGCTGTCTTAGTCTTGGGTGAACTTAAATCCCTCGCTACACTCAGGACTCGTCTTAAATCCCTCGCTTCGCTCGTGATTTAAGTTTCTAACACCCTCGCTATGCTCGGGAGTAAGCCTCGAGTCCTTCGTTATGCTCGCGATTTAAATCGTCACCCGCGACAGAAGACACTGCTTTATCCCCTTGGTTAATAATCTACTATTATTGTACACCATAATATTTACAAATCTGAGCTTAAGAGGAGCAGAAAGAGAGGAACTTATATTTCACCGACTCGTAGCCTGGCGCTGGGGGCACGACATTTGATATGAAATCTAGCATTTAAAAGGTTAAATAAATGTCTGAGTGACAGTTTATTTATAAAATTCCATTATCATTGAGTTTTAAGTCCAGTACTCACCATCCATAAGAGTCAGAAGCTGTGAAACGATCCTGCGCTCCACCTCTCCGTGAGTCTTCTCCCTCTTGGGTGCGATGGCATCCAGTTCATCAATGAAGATGATAGCTGGAGAGTTCTTGTCGGCCTCCTCGAAAGCCTTACGCAAGTTCGACTCGGATTCACCAGCCAGCTTGGACATGATCTCAGGTCCGTTGATCAGGAAGAAGAAAGCGCCTGTTGAGGAAGATTAGAGTTGTTACCATGGAAGAAGTTAGAAGTCATTTATCTTTAAGATCATCAAATGTGTCCTCCCACCCAGGGCAAGATGGGAGGTACTGTCAGACTTCTACTGACTAAAATCCTTCAATGTGATCATTCAGCAGCCCTTTACAGCCATAGTTACCTGATAAGACAGTCCCACAACCCCAAGAATCAAATAAAATTACGAGGTATATTTGTAGTTATGTAAAACTTTGTAAGAGCCCCTTATGTGTCATTGTATCCCAATTATGGCCGGCCGCATACGCAAGCTTTCGCTAGCTAGCTACGGAAGTTATACAAATGTGTGTGACATGCACACACATTTGTATAAACTCAGTGTACGGATACAAAACGGATCAGGATTCCTGATCAGGAAAACTGATGTATACGGGCGGCCTAAGTCTGATAACTATCAGGAAAATGTCTATTCTCAATTTTGAGAACACACTATCATAGTCAGCACTGTAACTCCCACGAAATGTTATAGATAGCAACATATACATACAACGGAAATCTAGGATATTCAGTTAACAATAAAGAATTTCACATTTCCTAATAAGAATTAACTCGACAAAATAAAAAATTAAGAAAACTCACCAGTCTCATTAGCCACAGCGCGAGCAATCAGGGTCTTGCCGGTACCGGGGGGCCCGTACATGAGGATACCGCGCGGAGGCTTCACGCCGATAGCCTTGAACAGCGATGGATGGCGCAGAGGCAGCTCCACCATCTCCTTGATCTGGGCCAGCTGCTTGCGGCAGCCTCCGATGTCATCGTAGCCAACAGCGTTCAGAGCTTCTTCTTCCTCCTGTTAAAGATATTTTGGTGGTGAATTGGTGATGTTACATCAAAACTTACGAGCCATACAAGTTATCTTTATTTAGGATCGCGTTTGAACACTATGGTAAGATTCACACCAACCGGCCGGGCCCGGCGGCATTTTACAATGCGGTAAAGAACATTGAAATCTATCAACAGTAAATACAGTTAATATATCTTTTGTTAAAACTCACCAATGGTTTTATTAGCTGTTAATAGCGTTACTATTAATATGTTATAATTGTTTATAATTTTTTCGTATAATGAACACTAAAGAATACTATACTAACACTATTATCTTTTAGTCATAAATGATAGTACTTATTTCAAGCTCCAAAGTAGAAGTTGAACATGCCATATACCAGATCATATTATTTAAAACAATAAATATAAGGAAGAATTATTTGTTTGGTCTCTCTAAAACGTTGAGAAAATGGTGGTTAAAATCCAATTTGCAGCAACAACAGTAATTTGTCATATTTCGTCGAGTTCCCTCTCCATATCAAACTACACTGAGATTAAAAAACTATGCTATTGTGCTGATAAGAACAAACATATTGCGTGTTTGTGAGAAAACTTTTAGCTTTTGTTCTACGTATTCGTTGAATAACGCCTATACAGTGAGGACATTGTTACAAGGGGAATTTTAATTGAAAGTGTGTAAGTTGGTATGTTATATTGGTAATATTACAAATCGTTCTTAGAAAAAGAGAAGTGGCTATAAGTTTATTATGTTATTTGATTTAAGCAGTTCAGTTCTTATATTCCTTTCCTTACCCCCGATCCATTTAGAACCGGCGCAGCACGAGCTCTTCAGCACATAATAATATAATATGTGGGTGTCTATTCTAAAATTCAACTATGATAATGAGGACAATTTAGCCTACCAAACTCAGAAAGTCCATTTCTCAAAATGTTGGTTGGTGTCAAATAGGAGATAGAAGTTAAATGAAGTAAAAAAGCAAGCATTATGTTTTCCATAGCAATAACAACATACATGATGCAAGAATACTGCTGAAGCGATCAATCCACTGATGACGTGTCCAGCTACGTGAAACCAACACTGGTACACAGCAGTGGCGTGGGGTAAAAAATGTTGAAGGGGAACCCGGACCAAAAGGTGATATCTAGTAACTATAGCTTTTGGCTAATTTTAGCCTTTTTAGTTTAAACATTCAACAAAAATTTGGGGCACTAGAATTTTAATATTCGTAGGTACCACGGGTTTTTACATCGCCCATGTACTTACATAATAAGCTAAAAATGCTCATTAAATAAAAACTGCTGAACGAAATTTAATTAAATATAAAGTTCCCATAAAAATTAAATTAATTTTTATGGGAAAAAAATGGCAGGTATCGGCAGGCATCGAATAATATTACCCATATAGGTGCAAAGTTCTCATCACCATAAATGAGTTGAAAGAGAGTGAGTGAGAGATTAAGTCCAAATACAAGATAGTTGCTATAAACCGTTCAGGAGTTCCCTGAACTGTTCTTCGTTTTCGTCATCAGACCCCTAATGACAATGGGTGCTATTTAAACCGGCTTCTATTTAATCCTACACTGGCCACAAAATTACTTAGTCAGCCACAAACCAAATAAAGTTTCCCTATTATGTGTAAAAAAATCTACCTAAGCAGGGTCGACGAAGCCCTGCTTCGCAGGGCTTCTATTTCTGTGTACAAGGTTTAAAGGAACCTAACCAAACCGAACTTCGGGGTGTCCCTGAAATCTTGCTAAGTAGCTGAGTTAGTAATTTTGTGGCTCGGTTTATTATTTCCCAATGACAATTGCAACCTGTCTAGGTAAAAAGTTCTCATCAATACAAATTAATCAAGCTCAAACACAAGGTAGCTGCTGTGAATCGTTGAGGAGTTCTCTCAACTGTCTCTCGACTCCATCATCAAGATATTTTACTCCAGACCTTTATTTGAAATACTTAATGAAAAAAACTTACAAACACACTAGTCGCCCCTAAGATTTTTGAAAGTTCCACTCGACTTCTCCTCCAGTCTTCTATCATCAACCACTGATTTTCTTATCATGGGACCAACTTTAAAATATTTACTTTCCAGCAAAAAAAGAATCATCAAAATCGGTTCATAAACGACGAAGTTATCCCGCGAACAAAAAACAAAAACATTGTATTAGGATACTTCGTCCGTAATCCTTATCTAATCGATACGGACGAATTGAGAAACCTCCTTGTTCACATTTTCTGTAGTCGGTTATCCAATTATTACAATCTTACATTGTACTGTCATTAACATTACTAACTCTAGAAACTCTGAAAATTTCTATGTTCACAAAACCTGATACTAATCGCCTACAGATCTTAACACCGCGATTCAAAAATGTGACGAAATTGCACAACGCCATCTAGTTGCAAACTTGTAACTAACGTACACTGTTTTACGGTGAACATTACCAAACATTATCATTGAACTGAACGAACCATGTTTTTACTGCACTAACTACGCAAAACTTATCAATTACAAAAATAATACAAAATCAAATGCAAATGGACAGTTGAAAACAATATATTCAAAACTATAAAAAAATAAGCGGGCCAAAACTAATACTGAATCCAAATAAAACTATCTAAACAAATTACGAAGTCCAGTATCATTCCATCTCGTTCTGGCGTACGCATTTCATATCTCTGTCCTTATCATAAGCCGGAGACATTCGGCTTTCCAGCGTCCTTAACTCAGCGGTGTTATGTCGCGTCAAGCTCACGGTCGCTACAAGAGGAACTGTGTTCGGGATTCCTGATTTGCCGTGCGGCTTACAAACCTTTCTGTTTTGCGGGAGTTGAAATTGTTTATTATTTCTTTGATTGTTAGTTTTAGTTTTAGAGTGTTTTTCTTTGATTGTTATTTTTACAAGTAGGTAATGTAGCTTCGTAAATATTTTTTTTAATGATAAATGAAAATCATTGATACTAATGTTGCTATATTTCGAAAGTAAAGCCGATAGGAATCGGCATGTTAGGAAGCTTCGCTGCTGGTACACAGCATTTGGTACAGAATTATGATGCACACCGTACCTACTTTTTATGCTCTTCCTTATTTCTTTTGTAGTCTCGTGATAACATAAGTGTGCCTAAGGCTTCCAAATAAACTTATTTACTGATGTCTTTCTTTCTTTGGTGCTAGCTAGAAGATATGGGGGTCTAAAGACTCACCTCACGCTTAATCGGGTCTCCCTCGCAATGTATAACGGTGTCCGGAGCTACAATGCAGTATGGTGAAGGATCCGTCTCCACCACCTTGAACTCCACAGCGCGCATGCCTCCGCGGACCATAAAGGTGTCATCACGATGAATAGGCCTGTAGGCCTCCATGAAGTAAGGCTTCAAGTATACCTCGAACAGGTTTCTGTGGGCAAAAGACAAAAATATTATTTGTCAAATGACTCATTTTGGTTTTAAATCAGCAAGTGAAATATCCACTAAAAACATTCTAAAATGAATAAATTATGGAAATAAAAGTGTATATAACGTGTACTTGAACTTATTAATTCCACTATTGATAGAGAAAACCTAACAGCTCTGGGGTGCGTTTAAATCCTTCGGCCGTATTTCGCCGGAAAAAAATTAAACCGGCGAGGGTTCGCTGAACGGAGTCATAAGTTTCTGTCAATGTTAGTTGTCAAATTCAATTGACAGCTCAGTTTATTGAACAAATAATCAATTTGCCGGTTTAATACAAATCCATAATCCACAAATAATATTTACTCTCTAAAATAAAAATAATATTCGTTTTTACGGCGAGAATCTAGCAAAACAACAAAACTTAATGTCAATCTGACAGCAGGATAAAATTTTGCGTGGTAAAAAGGTCGCAAAAAATTATTCCTTTCAGCAAAAACATAGACCAGCGGACGACCGTAAACGGGGCCGATTAAATTTTAATTGGTATAATTTTTCACCTCTCGGTGTACTTAAACGGGCTGTTTGACATTTAGTCAGTATAAAATTAAACTGGATAAAGGATTTAAACGCAGCCTGGGCTGCGTTTAAATCCTTTATCCAGTTTAAATTTATACCGACTAAATGTTAAACACCCCGTTTAAGTACACCGCGAGGTGAAAAATGAAGCTAACTAAAATTTGATCTGCCCCGTTTACGGTCGTCCGCTGGTCTATGTTTTTACTGAAAGGAATAAATTTTTGCGACCTTTTTACCACGTAAAATTTTATCCAGCTGTCAGATTGACATTAAGTTTTGTTGTTTTGCTCGATTCTTGCCGTAAAAACGAATAATATTTTTATTTTGGAAAGTGAATATTATTTTTGGATTATGGATTTATAATACACCGGCAAATTGATTATTTGTTCAATAAACTGACCTGTCAATTGAATTTGACAACTAACATTGACAGAAACTTATGACTCCGTTCAGCGAACCCTCGCTAGTTTAATTTTTTTCCGGCGAAATACCGCCGAAGGATTTAAACGCACCCCTGTACAACCACATTCATAACAAACTGTCATAACAAGGCTAAAAATTATTATTTTCCTATGTCCGAAATCATACAAACAAAAAGACCTTTATGTGTTATACCAACTAGACAAATATAATTTAAAAGATCACTTATCATTCGAACCAAACTTACCCAGTCAATCCTTCAACGGAGTCATCAATAGGCAGTATATGCACCCTCTTTCCGTACTTAACGGACGGGCAGGGCGCGATGGACACTACATCAGACAGGCGCACGCGCAGGTTGTTGCGCACTACGCGGTTCATGCGAATCTTCTCATCTGGGCAGTTATCATCTGAGAGCACGATGCAGACGGTCTCCTTGCGACGTTTGCCCTTCAAGAGAACGGTGTCTCCACGGAACAGTTGGAGCTGTTCCATTTTTGCCTGTGGGCAAGAAAGAAGGCTTGTTAGATGTTATTTTTCTTGAACTGGCCTGCTTGCACCATTTTCTGAGATGAGAGCCTGTCAAACTCTTTTCATACAAAAAGTACAGAACACAGATCTGAGAAGTCAATGTATACCTACATATTCTGCAAGTACTACATAGCACGATGATTTGACCAGAAGTTGCACTTGTATTCATTACTTGACCAAAGAGGCAGCGAAGTTGTAAAATGTGTTTTTAATTTAATCGTACCTTCGGTGTAACAAAGTCACAAATAGCCAAAACTGCAAAATCGAGCTAAGTATGCCAAATGATTCGTCTATACTTGGGGCAACCAATACATCCGCGAAAGTATCAAAATTATACTAGATGGCGCAGGTGCCTTTGCAGTTATTGGCGGCTATTCCATGCGTTTTGGGCCGACAAAGTTTCATTGGTCAGTAATGCGCCCGCGAGTGTTTGACGTACATTGGAGCGGCAAAAAGGTAGGTATGTGTTTTTAAGACCTCAATTTTTTTTATAAATTACAATAACCTTGGAGCTACAAAGGCTTAAAGTCATAAAACTAAATAACTCCTGGTGCAACAAAGTCACAATTCAGGACATTTTTTTATTGTCTTTTATTTGGATTTTTTGGTAATGAAATACAAGATTTTTATGTATAACTATAGCCAACTAAATAAACAATTAATATAATGTAAAGATTTCAAACCTACTATAAATAGTTTTCCAGAAATGGGGAATAACAAACGAAAAAATTTATTAAGTCTTCTCCTGTAAAATTTAAAAATGGGCTGTTATGACTGTGCAACAAGCACCAAAGGTGTGTCGTGTTGTTATAATTCGGCCAGTGTTTACAACAAAGTGCAAATGCTTCTTGTAAGATCTAGCATTTAGGATCAACAAGCCAGTCAGCAAACATTTTTTTCTTTCTTGCATGTCGTCAATGACTGTGTATTGTGGCCTAAGCCATGACAAAGTTGTGCAATTCTTGAATGAATCAGCATTTTTGATGTTTTACACTGATTATTATTTAGATGATTTGTTTCTAATAGTTATTGTATTACTTTAGTAGTGGTTTCACTTAGCTTACATCAGATATCCACTTCTTACTTATCATTTTGATACTTATATTTTTTATTTTCAGTCAAATTCAGATTTGTTTTAATTTTTTTTTTTTACTTGCTTATAATGAGAAAGTCTGCAATGGTATACAGTTTTTGCCTGCCGGGTTCGCGGGACTTATCTCATTACCATGACCCCGGAACATAAAGGGCTATTGAAGTACACCATGGATTTTAGTCAGTACGAGTCTGACAGTCCCTCCCACCCTGCCGGGTGGGAAGACTCATTTTTTGATATTACCAGGCTAAAAAAAATAATGGTATACAGTTTCATTTCTGTAATGTTATTCAAGGTTATGTATAAAATTGAAAATCGGTCAAATTAATTGGTCAGATTGGGATAGGTTGGGGTGAGCTTCTGTACAGCAGGCTAAGGCTGCTTTTCCACCAGAGATGCGCTATGCTACGTTGCTAAGGATGCGTTTGATATCCACCAATCACATTCATTATGTGTGTGTGTGTTATGTAAACAAATGAATATGATTGGTGGATATCAAACGCATCCTTAGCAACGTAGCATAGCGCATCTCTGGTGGAAAAGCAGCCTTAGCATGGCGCCATAGAAAGGAGTTTTGTCGACGGAATAATAGGCAAAATGACAGAACATAGATTTTTTTTGCGTTTTAAGCATGGTAATGTAATCAGTATGGAAAATCATCATCATCATCATCAACAGCCGGAGGAAGTCCACTGCTGAACATAGGCCTCCCCCTTAGACCGCCACGCCGAACGACAATTCGCCACTTGCATCCATCGGCTGCCCGCGACCCTCACGATGTCGTCGGTCCACCTAGTGGGAGGCCTGCCTACGCTGCGTTTTCCGGTCCGTGGTCGCCACTCGAGAACTTTTCTTCCCCATCGGTTGTCAGTTCTACGAGCGATGTGGCCTGCCCATTGCCACTTCAACTTGCAAATTTTATGAGCTATGTCGGTGACTTTGGTTCTTCGCCGAATATCCATGTTCCGGATTTTATCCCGCAAAGAAACTCCGAGCATAGCTCTCTCCATTGCTCGTTGAGTGACTCTTAGTCTCTCTAAGAGGCCAGCAGTCAAGGACCACGTTTCGGAGCCATATATCATCACTGGCAACACACACTGGTCAAACACCCTTGTCTTGAGACACTGTGGGATTCTCGATGAGAAGATATCACGTAGCTTCCCAAACGCTGCCCATCCGAGTTGGATTCTTCGGGCGACCTCTTTCTCGAAGTTGGACCTACCTAACTGAACAATCTGTCCAAGGTAAGTATAATGGTCTACAACTTCGAGAGTATCGCTCCCAACAACAACCGGTACGGGTGCCACATGGACATTCGACATGACTTTCGTCTTGTCCATGTTCATTTTAAGGCCGACCCGTTGGGAAACGATACTGAGGTCGCTGAGCATAGTATTGAGGTGCTGCAACGATTCTGCCATGATGACTATATCATCGGCAAAACGAAGGTGAGTGATGTATTCGCCATTGATGTTGATGCCGAATCCGTTCCATTCTAAGAGTTTGAAAACGTCCTCCAACGCGTTCGTGAACAGTTTCGGAGAAATAACGTCTCCCTGTCTCACGCCTTTCTGCAATTGGATTGGTTTCGTGCTCTCTTCCTGAAGTCGGATGGACATGGTGGCGTTTCTATACAAACACTTCAACACTTCGATATACCTATAGTCGATATGACATCGTTGGAGGGACTGCAATACTGCAATAAATGTTCATTTCTTCAATAGCGTACAAATGGTGTCATATTTTTGCAAAAAACAATCAATTTATGTAGAAATAACTTTGTCTTTTCCTGGTAGAATAGAGATAGAATCGCCATGCTACGCGTGCAGGTCAAACAACTGTTGAATGCAACAGAGAAATCATAATTTATGTATAATATTTAGGTTTGCTGTTGCCACACACATAAAACATGCCCTTTTGTATTTACACTTGGTTGTTATGGAGACCTGTTTGGGTAATGTCCAGCAGAAGCAGTAATAATAATGTTGGCGATTTGAAAAGAGTATCCATTGAGTTTCCATCCTGTTTTTCTCCAAAGAGTTCTACACTTTAGAATGGGCACCTAAAGTACTTTCACAGTTATTATGTCTTATGACTGGGACTGTACACAGCGTTCACCTTATTTGTAATTTTTTAGTTTTTACAATTTCTACAATGCCTGTAATGAATTGAATTTGGGAAGGTATATTAATTCTGGTGAAAATTATACAGAAAAAGGCTTCAATTGACATTCAAGGAGTTGTGAATTGTTATTCACTGAATACATTTCCGTAACTATTATTTATACTTTCTGGTCAATTATTATTTATTGACAACAGATTTATTTTTAATAATAATAACTAATTAACATTTAAGTTGATAATCAAGGTCATTGAACTATGAGTTTAATATCAGTTGGCAACACAATTATCATGGTTTAGCTATAAATTAACTGTTACTGTAATGTATTCTATCTTCAGCATTAAACAATTGAAAGGAAATACTTGAAAATTGATGAGAAAATTGCTTCCTGCTATGGACATACCTATCCTATCTCATTCATGATCAGAGATAGCAACAAAGTGTAACCAGTATAAACAGTGGCAGTTCCCTGACATCAAAGTTGCATGATGATGACAAAGCATTTTTACCAACAAGGCATTTTCCACCATGAAATCAGTGGAAAATACGCCATCAGCGCCGCGGAGTAAAGACAAAGAACTCAAACCTGTGAAAGGGCCACCACGGAGTTGTCATCGCTGACCGCCTCCTCCACGATGAGACGGTTGGGCCTGTCCTTGCGGCGCAGGATCGCGGTCGATAAATCATCAGGATTACTGCCGGACAAGAAAAAATGTCAATCATCCTAAAAATAACCAAAGTGCACAGTCGTATCAGGACTAAGCAACACCAAGAGTTTTTGCCATTTCGAATATCAATCACATTTAGGTCTTATTAGTAAAAACAAAATCCTCTTCCAGAGTGAACTTGAAAATTCGATTTCTATGAGTCGGTTTGTAACTCGACATGATGACAAGCCAATTTTTGAAGATTCGTTTGCAGTGTAGCGCACCGATTTGATTCGAAACAATACACAAAAGTATGTTTTTTACAAGGAAAATGAATTATCATAAACTTACCCTTTACTATCTGCCATTTTATATGAAAAATTAAAATTACAATTCGTAAATTTACTACTTTTTCAGAACGCCGAATGAACAATCACTCTACCACTTCAATACTTGCGTGACGTTGCCGTATTTCATTTGTTCGTCGATGACCGCGGTGTTGCCAGGTAATTGTTGTTGTTTATGGTTAAGTAGTTCGTTTTCATTTACTTTCGGAAATTTACGGTTTTATTTTTATCCTTTAATTTTAATCCATAGACTTAAAGTGCGGACTCCGCATTAGCTGCCTACTGCCTTAATACAACGAAAAACCGGGGAACATAAAAGTTAATGAAGTAATAAATGATATTTAGCGCACGACAAATATTGAACAATGGTCTTTGTGTTATAACATTTTAGAAGTTTTTGTCAAGGATCCTGAAAGTTACTTATTAGTTCCATAGCCATTTCAAAAAGAAGATGGCGATAATCCGGGCCACGACTCAAGTTCTTTTGAGGCATCGGCCTTACTTACTTATTTGTGATATAAGAAGAGAGACGAGGTATCAGCCTTACTTATTTGTGAAATAAGAAGAGAATACTGAAGACGAGGCGGTGTGGTCTAAGACCTTAGGGTGCTCCCACATTTACCGACGCGGAATCGGCTTGCGCCGCTCAAGAAATCCTTTATGTCAACGTAATAAGAACGTTACCTGTGAACGTTACTAATAGCATTCGCATCGGGTTGCGTCGTCCGAGCAGAGCCGATGCGAATGGCATCAGGTAACACTCGTAATACATTGACATAAAGGATTTTTTGACCGGCTAAAGGCGAAGAAAAAAAAAACAAGTTCTTTTGACGTGACACTAGTGTCTGTGTCATGGTGTCATTACACCAGGCTTTAAAAAAGTGTAGTACAGACGTCAGCACATCAACCTACCTCAATCTGTCACATATCTTTAACAGATTTTCAACCTTAGTACAATAGTGGAAGGTTCAATTGGTTTAATTTGACAGATTGGGGTAAGTTGACCTGCTGTCGTCTGTACACACACGGCTACGCATCAAGCTATACAAAAACCAGTTTATCGTGGTCTCTCTTGCATGGTCTTTCCGTATCTTAAACGATCAGCTTATAAGGGTTTTATCTATGCAGCTTGATGTGTAAGTTGTGTATCATGCCTCGAATTTTTCGCAAGTCAATAATTGCTTTTCTAACTTAAAATCAATCAAGTTTAAGCAGGATATCATGGTCCTGGAACGCAAAGGGCAATCGAAGGAACAGGGTCGACTTTTAGTCAGTAAGTGTCTGAAAGTCTCTACCGGTCGACCGAGTTGACTCATTTGGGAGGACCAATAAAACATTTTGTACGAAATCAATTCAAAAATCAATTCGCACGCAAATAAAACTCAATGTTTTTGAAAATTATCTTTATTTTTCTGCAAAGTTTACCTTATTACTATTCTATAAATGTTATGTAATTACTAAGCTAGTTTAGTACCTTTGATTACACTTTGTCATAATCTAGTGAGATGCATTATATTCTTTTATGACCAGTTTCAATTTCTTTTCCAAGTCCCTTTGATCCCTTTGTCCCAACTTGTCAATACAGTTCACAATCATATCCAAAATTTTTCTGGATTGTTCTTGGATAGTAACGAATAGCAAATCGCCTTTTCCGAATGACAACAAAGAGTGTACGTAATCATCGAATTGTAAATTATGTTGTAGTGTAAATGCCTGATTCATTGCATCGAAGAACTCCTGTTGCCTCGGAGTTTTTTCATCGTATTCACTTCTAAATGCCGCCATTTCGTCAACAATATCATCACGGTGTTTCTTAGACAACCTTTTAAAACGCTTCGCTAACCGTTCCGTGTATCTAAATTCCATCTTCTTCAGTTCCCTGCTCATCATTCTACAATATCTTACCAGTTCTTTACCAGTAAACGCCGTCGATAGAATGTCGAGGTAATTTTTTAAAAACCTATCGAATATTCCTTCACTTCTTAAAATGGCGTGTATTCCCGAGTTCGTTTCACCAGCTACATTCAAACTTAAGATACACAAAAAGGATATAACAATAATTGTATTAATCGAACACATGTTAGCAAGCTGCTGTGTATTATGTAGGTACATTTCATGAGAAAGGTCATAAAATACAAAATCAATTTCACGGATGGTTCAATGTGAATTTAAACAGATGGCCCAATGTGAAATTAGCACCAGTTCCATTTGATTTTTCTTCCCAATATTCAACAAGGGCCGATTTGAATTTTAATTCGATATCCCATTTAACATTTTCAGACTGTTGGTGGTATCTACCAAATACTATCCGCTCGAATATTCGTCTAGTATCATCTCCAATGTGCTTCCTCTCACCTCTTCCGTAAAGTTTGAGCAAATAAACATAATCATCCATTTTCATGTCATCCACAACTGAATAAATGGCATTCATTGCCTTGAAATATTCATTCTTTTTAGGCTTTTCATCAGAAATAAACTTTAAAAACTTGCTAACTTTTCGTTTTAGTATTTTTCTGTTTAATATGGAGTACCTTTTCAGTTTATTTCGAAATCTTTTTATCCATATTTTTTGTAAAAAGTTTATCCCCAGACCTTTAAGGCTTCTGCTGAGTATTGAAAAGTATTTTCCGAGATATTTACCTTTATATTTTGGCGACATAAGGGCGTTGCAAATATTGGCAAGGAAACCGAAGTAGGGTCCACGAGGCAAGTTTAAAGGAGCTTCTGTGGTAGCCGAGCCATAGTATGACGCAAGATCAGATTTGATGACTGTAAGTGAATGACTTGGTTTGTGAAAATATGCCTTTACATTACCAACGATACCAGAGTCCTTATTATTCGTAATCTTTCTAGGAAGCACTTTAACATCGCACAATATCACATACACAAGCACATAGTTTATAGATTTATGCAACATCACTGAATTTTATATTTCGATTTCTGTTTTTTCTCTTTGATTTCTATTTCCGAACCATCTTCTTGCTTGCGATAACATCTGAAAATTGAGACATTATTAAATTAATTGATTTTTGTAGTTTAGAATACTTAATACAGCTGAGGTAGAAAAAATACAAACTACCAGCCTAAAGCCTCATTTAGACGATGCAAGAACTCGAACGCGAGTTGCGTTACATTGCGGAATTTATAGGTAGAACAAATTCAGTTAATGAAACAAATGCCGCAATGTAGTGAAACTCGCATACGAGTTCTTGCTCCGTCTAAATGAGGCTTAAGAATGAGCCGATGGACCTATTTCGGAGACAAGATAATAAATGTGCGTACGTGTGTGATGACTAGCAATAGCGTAGTTAATCAGAGATTGATTGAAAAATCGTTCATGATTATAGAAATTTAATAGACAAATAGCGATATGAAATATGGTCACAAGTGTAAAAAGTTGTAGAAAGGTAACGTCTTTATCTGAAACAATAAATTCGACACTAATTAAGGTTGCCATAACTACACTAATAACAAAATCAATGTGCCAATAACAATAATTATGTGTCTAAGCTGGGGATCGTACTCCATACTCAACAGTCGTACAGAGACTATATGGGGTGACTGGTAATTAGTGTATGATACTTAAACCCGTGATTGTGCTCATGATAACAAACAATTTTTATTACGGGAGCAAAGCCGAAATCGTAAAAAAAAATATGAGCTGTTCAGTAAATTAAGCATACATAAATGTACTGAACAGCTGATTATTTTTCGAGTTTTCAGGTTTGTTCCCATAGTAAAAGTTGTAGATTATCATGAGCACAATCACGTGTTTAAGTATCGTTCACTAATTACCAGTCACCCTATATAATAGCGCCGAATGGAAGGAATTATCCCAGATGACACAAGTTCTCGCGATCCTAGCTTCGCGATTCATACCTTGTGGAATATTCCGCATAATTCTCACTTGTTTACTTGATCTAATCGTGTTTGTTTACTCAGAATCCAGTTTATTTATAGAAATATTAAGAACCTACATATTTTTGATTACATAACTACATTTCTGTGAAGGAATAATCTCTTTTGATTATGGATTATGTTTCGCTTAATAAAGAGAAAAAATATATTGATCAACGTCGTCAGCCCGATTTGGAACTTTAGTACTAGGTATGCAAATATTTGATACGTGAAGATCAAGCCGCTTCACTTACCAACAAAAGAAGGATGATAATAATGTAGATGAAAATAAGAATTAAAAAAAAAGAAATAACTTAAATGGGTGAATCTTGAGACGCCCATTTTACGTTATCCGAAGAAAAAAACTACCCGTAGTATTTAAATTAGAAACCATAATATTTTTTTATGCCACTATATTGTATGATCTTACTGTTGCACGATAGTTTTTGTGTCTAATTTGGAACTAAACAGTCGAAAAAAAATCCAAAAGGCCTAAAAATTGATACCCCTGGCGCATCCGCAGCACATTTTGCAAACAAAATACCAACAAAACTCATACTTCCGAACATAAATAAAATAAACAGTGCGATCTAATAGCTAGCAAGATTGTTGTAGATATATTTAAAAAAGATACATCACGTATATTTATGTTAGTTTTTTTTTTAATTACAATATAAAGTTTGTCCGAGACTAAACAGTGATTCCCTTGGCGCGTCAGAAATCTTCGTTTATATCAGTAGAATTTTATAGAAGATTGTCTCCATGCCGTCGCATGTGCGCTGATGGTGGAGCTTCGTACGTCTTTGTGAAAGATTACGCCGCTCGTTGGTCCAGGACGAAATTATGAACATAAGTATTTGATTCCCCTGGTTTTGGTTTCGCTATCTCGTTGATTACCCTGACCACGTTTTCAAATGCATTTTGTGATTTAACGATTTGTGGTCGGGTATTGAAAGTGATAAATTGTTAACGAGACTGATTAGTATTATCTAAAGGCGACTTTAAAATACTAATAAAACTTGATTTTTTTTGGCCTGGGGAATCAAAAAAAGGTAGAAGACCTTTTTTTGATTCCCCAGGCCAAAAAAAATTTAAACGCAATATATCGGGAACCATCCGGCCAAAAGTGATGCCAATTCGTTAAATGTGTTTATAATGAAGTTAAATTTTATATTACATTGTTACGTAAAAAAAATCTGTTTAAATAAATTTCGCCAAGGGAATCACCTAAATATGCCCAATCTCAGGATTCACCCAAATATCATGGTCTCTTCGGGCCGTACTACAAAAAATATTGACAACCTAATCTAATGAACCTACTTATATTCTAAACCTGAAGATTTAGTTTGATTGGAATTGACAAAAATTGTCCAATCTATGGAACAGGTCGAAATGAAAAATAAAATTGTGTTGGCTAGTTCGTTTATCGACAAAGGCTATAATTAGGTTATATAACATCACGCACGCTACAATCAAAAGGAGCCGAGCTAGGGGTTAAACCGCTGGAGCAGCTTGTTATATATATAATCAAATCCATCCATTGCAAATATAACTAGGGTAATAGTTTAAAATGTCACTTATGGGATATCTTCCGTGATTGTTTATTAATTTGAGTTCCCGATATTTCGACGCGTTGTTCAGACAGAGACAGAGGGTAGACAGATTTGTCTGCTCTTAACAATTTATTTCCATCCACCCGCACTCTCCAGTCATCCCGCGATCATGGCGCTTGCAACAGCGTCGAAATATCGAGAACTCAAAATACTAAACAATCGCGGAAGATATCCCGTAAGTGACATTTTAAATTGTGAAAATAACCGTGATAGCCTAAAACAGTGTTTATGGTACTAGTATTACCTGCCAAGTTACAAGAGTAGCTAGTGCAGCCACCAGAGGGTCGCCAGTAGCCATCAGCACGCAACTGAACAGCATGGCGTCAAAAGTTGACAAAGTCCACTCTTCACCCCACCTAAGAAAGTAATTCAAGTACATACGCCAAGCCTATCAACCTCAGCAACCCAAACTTCCCTCTCTTTAAAAGATTTTCAAGTTTATCACGACAGTAGAAGGTTCATATTTTACTGGAAAAATAAGATATGTGGATGTGCTAGTGTTATATGCATAGTTTTAAAGTTGAGGTCTACTGCTCGCACGCACGACGACTGTGAGCAGTTCGATTCTCAGTTGAAGCATTAAAATTAGTCACAAAATATAGATTTGTGTTCGATTAATGAAAATACGTCTTTATCACTTACAAAGGATTTGAACAAAACTGGTGAAATGTGGATGTGTTTTTGGGTACGATCGATATTATGCGACCGACAATATAGGTAACCACAACAGGAATTCAGGCGTTCTACAAGGTGAACTTGGATTCCGCGAATTTTGTTTCATTTGGGATTACATCTACCATGCCGTCTAGATGGATGGCATTGCAAGGTCACCTTAGATAAGACGATGGATTACATCCTTCTAGAACATTTTAAGGCAAATTTGAGTCTTTACATACAAAAAGGAACTACTCTAGCAGTCTCACTACTTTGGTCAGTGCAGTCAAGCAATCGCCAGTCTTATAACGACTGCTCGTCCAGTCCGTGCATGGGTGACCTAAGTCCTCCTTACCAAGTGACAGAGAAGCACGAAGGTGTATTATCTTCAGGGTCATACAACAGCGTGCTGGTGTTGCCAGCCTCCCTGGTGTTCAACTCCACGTTCAGCAGGCGTTCAAGTACGGTGCGCTCGCTGGCAACCCAGCTGAGGCCATCGAGGGCCTATAACAATAATAATATAATTAAAGAAGAAACATACGAGTATGAGGTTTTTATTACAGAAGTACTTACTACTAAGTAAAAAGAAATCAGCTAAACCAGTTGAGGATCATCAGGAGTCATTTCAGCCTATTGCAGTCCACTGTTGGACATAGGCCTCCACTAAAGAGCGCCACAGCACTCATACTGCCATTGCCCTAAAAGTATGGACTTGTTACAATTTTAGAATAATTAAAATGGTGTCATTTAAGAGGTGCTATTTTAAAGGGTTAAATTGTTAACTCTAAATCGATACCAAATTCATTCAAATCACGACTATAATTAGCCATATACAGGGTGAATTTTTCAACTGGGCGTGGATGGCTATTTCCGAAACTATGAGGAATATCAAAAAACATTGAAAGGAGTCTCGAGGCCGATTTTGACGAAAACTAAAACTGCATCATTGGATTTTAGAAAAACCAACCATCTTAGCCAGGAATCGAACCCGCTGATTTTGGAAAAAAAATCACACCCTATATTATGATGCCATTCGATAGTGTTGCTGGTAAGGATAAAATTCTGTGATGTAATCATAAACGGCAAACTTAAGGAAAATGTATAATTTAAAAAAAACTGATCAATCTTCAAAGCAATGACTTAATTCGAAACATAAGTTATCCGTTTCTTCTTTGAAACATTGCTATTTTTTATTCAACTCAATCATTTATTATTGCTGAATGCAGTGGGATTATCGAGACGTCAAATCCAGTTTAACATTGAAAACAATGAAATTTTATAATTTTGAATGAATATGGCTCAGTAGGAGTAAAGTGACATAGAAAAACGCAATTTTATAAAAAATAACTATTTTCTTAAGTTTGTCGTATATGGTTACTTCGCAAAATTTGATACTTGTTAGCAACACTATCAAATGGTGTAATAATACAGGGTGTGATTTTTTTTCCAAAATCAGCGGGTTCGATTCCTGGCCAGGATTATCGATTTTTCGAAAATCTAATAATGCAGTTTTAGTTTTCGTCAAAATCGGCCTCGAGACTCCTTTCAACGTTTTTCGATATTCCTCATAGTTTCGGAGATAGCCATCCACGCCCAGTTGAAAAATTCACCCTGTATATATATATAAGACGATAAGTAGCCATCCCGGATTAATTAAAAAATATCCGGTTGACCAAGCTTCGCTCGGTTTTTAAAATGTCTATATCTTGGGAACCGAGCTTTTCTCGAACCTGGGACCTTGACAAACCGATTCCTTGAGCCGAGAAACCCCTAATCTGTAACTTTCATGAAAATCCTTGGAGCCGTTTCCGAGATCCTGATTATATATAAATAAATATACAAAAATTGCTCGTTTAAAGATATTAGATAGATTAGATAGATAAGTGATTCCATACTTTTGCAATTATACCTAATATGTAAGGTAGAGCATAGCGTATATCATAGATATTAGGTACAATATTAATGAGAATCTTACCCTTTCAAAGAACGCAGCCAAAAATCGAGACAATAGAGATTGCCGAGTTTCGGTTTCTCCTAGACCTAAAAAATATTGGATTTTAATAATAGCAGTTAAATATACAAAGGTATTTATAGATACGAAAAAGGGTTTCAGTTTCATTTTATTTGTTTACTAAGTCTAGACTGAAAATTTTTTCGTTAGTACCTATTTTAAAACGTTTAAAATACTTTTTATAAAGTTCATCATTAGCTCATCGGCTGGAAGACGTTCACTGCTGAACATAGGCCTCCCCCTAAGACCACCACGCCGAACGACAATCCACCACTTGCAACCATCGGTTGCCCACAACGACCTTCACGATGTCGTCGGTCCACCTAGTTGGAAGCCTGCCTAAGCTGCGTCTTCCGGTCCATGGTTGCCGCTCGAGAACTTTTGTTCCCCATCTGCTAAACCGGTTCTACGGGCGATGTGGCCTGCCCATTACCATTTCAACTTGCAATTTTATGAGCTATGTCGGTGACTCTGGTTCTTCGGGAAATATTCCTTGTTCCGGATTTTATCTTGCAATGAAACTTTGAGTATAGTTCTTTCCATTGCTCGTTGAGTGTCTCTCTCTAAAAGGCCAGCCAAAGACCACGATGCCACAGAGCCATAAATAATGACATATTATTATGATAAGGGTGTTTATCCAGTGTGTGTTGCCAGTGATGATTCGTCCACTCCCGGCGGTAACTCTGCCTTATAAATTCTATCATTCTTAAAACCACTGTCATTTATCTATTTCACAGTCTTCTTAAATACATAATCTGATACCTATTTTTAATATAATTCAAATGTAACCCCCGAAAGGGCGGGGTAAAATATGTACCCCGATGTGTGCACGATGTGCCACAGTTCAAACAGGGTAGAATATTCTACTTGTTATGACTATTCTTACCTGTTATGGAGAGAGATAGCTGTTTATACACAACCCTGAAATAAGAAAGCACAATAATAATATAATTAAAATCACCTTAGAGATTGATGTAAGTTTAATTTGTTCCATTGAATGTAGACCGTGTCAAACATACCTTAGTTGAGGAGCACATACCACACGGCATGTTGCCAGGGGGCCCGCCATTGATCTCAAGTCTTTGGAGTCATCGTTTCTGAAAGACATTCATTTTTAAATATTTTGCAGGCATAAGTATTTAAAAAAAAGGTGATTCAAGTAAAAAAGGAGTCTAACGAAACGAATTTTAGAATTCTTTAAGTATAAAAAATTTAAAATTCAGTTCGTTCGATATTCGGACGATTCGGCGCGGATTAGTGTGCGAGGTTTCATGAGATTTCATATAGGTACCTATATAATTCTAAAATTCGTTTCGTTTGACTCTTTCGACGCGTTCGACTACTCGGATAAAATATACGTCCACCTATGAAAAATGATTGAGTTGGTTTAAATATTAATTAATTGTAATTGAGTCGGCACTGGGGCTACTATAAAGTACCTATGTACTTCAGAAGATTCCTTCAGTTTCTGTAATGAACACTGGACGAAACTTGATATTAAGCCCGCCATCGTTTGTGGAACAGCACCATATTTACACTTCACCACACTCCTGAATGGGCTTGAGTTAATGGGCAACTCACCGCCTGATCAAGAACCAGGCCGTAGGCTCTCCAGCGCGAAGTATCTATTCCACACACGCCCTATTGAGCTGTTTGTCAACTGATGGGTGGACATTGCCAAACGCCTGCTGGGATCGCCGGATCGTCTATTACAAAGGACACTGTGACCGAGAAACGTAATGGCCAACCAAAGAATAGGGCTGATTTTTAGTCAGTAAAAGCCTGATAGTCCTTCCGCTAAACCTAGGGCGAGAATAAATAGAATAAAGGTCTACCTAAGCAGGTTTTCTTTACAATCAAAGTCAATTGATTCACTTACCGTCCGTGAACATAATGGGCATAATAATCCTCCTCAAAAACCAGTAATGACAGTCCGACACCGGTGCAGATCTTCGACAGAGCAGCGGTGGGAGACCCTCGCAGTCTGTCGGCCACCCATCGAGCAGATAGCAGCGTGATGTATGACGACCACCACGCTATGCTGGCTACTGCCCAACTGTAGCCTTGGCTTGGTGGAAGGTAAGTTTGCCAGGGAGACAGGAGCTGTGCAAATTATTCTAATTTGAATCTTGTTGCTCGAGAGTCGAAGGAGCAAAATTGCAAACATTTTCTAAAGGCTAATTTTAATATAGGAGTAACTTACTATTTTACGCTATCACGGTTTGTTTCACAATTTAAAATGTCACTTACGGGATATCTTCCGTGATTATTTATTATTTTGAGTTCCCGATATTTCGACGCTGTTGCAAGCGCCATGATCGCGGGATGGAGAGTGCGGGTGGATGGAAATAAATTGTTAAGAGCAGACAAATCTGTCTACCCTCTTTCTTTGTCTCTTGCTACGCGCACTATTGGAACTCGACACTAAGTCACAGCAAAACACACTCACAGTATCACCAAGTTCTATGGAGTCTTTATTATGATGCCGGATCCCACTTTTTATTCCACGTATTACTTGACAATTTGAAACCATCCTCTCTCCACCCGCACTCTCCAGTCATCCCGCGATGATGGCGCTTGCAGCACAGTCACCACAGTGTCGAAACATCGGGAACTAAAAATAATAAATAATCACGGAAGATATCCCGTAGGTGACATTTTAAATTATAACACAACTTACGTTACATTTGTGGAGTAAAAAAATATCCTGTCCTCAGTAATGCGGTTTCCTAATGACTGATAAACTTAATTTTAATAAATATTGCATCCGAAATTAACTTTAACGCTTTAACTTTAGAAAGTATTTACGGAGGTAACAACAAGTTAAAAAAATACTGTCAATGTTTGTACGTTCGAATCTTTGTAAATCAATCACGCAATAACGGCTCGATCGATTTGGATTAAAATTGGTATACTGGTAGTTCGATCCCGAGGGACAATTAACGATCCTAAAACGGGAGACACCGCGGGCTTAAGCTACTTCTGAATATTGGTTGGTAGGAAAGATGCAGAGTAACATATTTCATCACCACTGCTCTCATAAAGGTGAAGGAAAACATCGTGATGAAACCGGCATGTCCTAGAACCAAAAATTCGAAGACATGTACGTGACATCCACCATTCTATGGGCCACTCCCTCTCACAGAGAGGAGGCCTGTGTCCCAGCAGTGGGAAGATTATAGGCTGATGATGATGATGAGGATATTAGATTTATCCAATCTCCTGTCAGACCCTGTGTCAAGCTAGCAATGATTAGAATATTTTAGTAATAGACTATTATCAATTTTCAATTTAATATTCATTCGTCGTGTAATCATAGGGCTGACAGGAGATGTCACAGGGTTCGAATTGATTAAGTTCAGCAGAAAACGAGGGTTAAACCTAAGTAAAGCTCTGAAACTGAATATCGAACTATAATAGGCTTAGGTATTGGCCCGTCAGTTACATTATCGAAAAATATTTGACCCGTATCTTTTTTTTAACGTAAACCAACATTGAAGAAAATCGTTAATACTTCACAACTTTTTTTTTTGCCAAGTTCTGACGTCACGGGCCTCTCTGATGCGTTATAAATCATTCACAGATTTAAAAAAAAAAGTGTTCTTTATTTTTCAAAACTCCAAATGACGTTCTAATAAGATTAGCATTTTTTTTATTTATCCATTAATGCTTTCATATATAATTCATTTTTTCTCTTTGTTTATTTTGGTGAAGTTACTTATCACTTTTTTTTTGTTTTGAAGTCTGGTTAACCTGTAATTGGCAACTGTGTAAGTCCTAGTCACATTATAATTAAATACCTTAACTTTATTGTAAAATGAAGCTCTTGAAAAACCTTATATTAAAAAATATATAAATATAGCCAATCGCCTATAAAGTGTTACCTTGCCGTATGGAATATTTATACGAACTTATACACCGTATAGAAGATCTGTACTTACATGCAAAACAAGCAGGGTTAGGGTAACAGTGTACCCTGGAGACACTCTCCTCATGGTCTGCATTCCACTCCACTCTCTTGCTAGAGTAGCAGCTCTCCAGCCACTGAACTTGTCAGTAGATGCTGCTCCTACGCAAGTTGTAGAAGATTTAATGAACATAGGTTTTGCGATAACAATGTTTGCAAACTACTCTATTCTATTAAAAAAGAAGTTGGAATGGGTTAGCTCTCGGCTTCAATTTTGCTCAAAGGAAAAAGATGGGGTCGCGGGACTTATCTCATTACCGTGACCCGGGAACATAAAGGGCTTTTGAAGGACACCGTGGATTTTAGTAAGTAAGAGTCTGACAGTCCCTCCCTCCCTGTGGAAGTGGAAACATATTTTTCCTACTCCTCCACTATTCTTTTCTGATTAATTTCGTGCAGGATCCAAGACAGGTAAATTCATTCTTCGGGACACGTCGAGACTTCATTGTCTCGGCGCTTTTCTGGTGGTTGCCACTGTTGATTCTGGCTTTCAGGAGTTGCAGTGGTTTGGGAATAGTGTGGTGGGTTTGTCCCATTAAAAAAAAAGTCCCTCCCTCACTGCCCGGGGTGGGAGGACTCATTTGATGACTTTACCACATAAAAAAAAGAAAAACGATGGAGTGATCTAATCCAGGAAATTGGAACTCCTGCGCACCGACAGAACACAGTAAAAACTGTTTAGCCGTACTGAGAGATTACTATGAATGTTGCCGTGACAAAAAAGTTAGGTTTAACAGCTAAAAACATAGAATATACAATATTTAACCCTAGGTACTTGTCAGGATTTTGTAAAATAAAGTAGCGATCACAATTGTCGATACAGAATCAGACAAATGTTTTATTCTTTCGACTTACCTTTAAAAGGTGCATTATATTCGGACCAATCCAAAAAGAACACGTCGCATCGACACTGATTAAAATTGAACCACGCCACTTTTATAGCCTGAAAAATGATAACGATTAAATAACACGAAGGTTACGTTTAAATAACAATTTACTTTAGGCGTTATAAATTAATGCCTGGAGTAGGGAGTGATGCAGCGTAGGCAGTCTCACTAGGTGGACCAAGGAAATCTTGCTAGCGGGTAATCGATGGATGCAAGTGGCGAATTGTCGTTTGGCGTGAGGTCTTGGTCTAAGGGGGAGGCCTTTGGTGAGTAGTGGACATTTCTCCTAATATTAATTAATGATAGTTTGTGAAGAAGTCACCAACCTTCAAAGAAACCGCTGTATAAATGAAAACCTCAATGATTCGTTCCTCTCCACGTGACAACGGTAGGGTTAACCCCAGGGTGCCAGCCTCCGCTGCCAGAGCATGCAGGGTTGAGAACCAGGCGGACTGTAATTAACATTTATTCATTATCATCATCAACTTATAAATTATCCCACTGTTGGGACACAGGCCTCTTCTCTGTGAGAGGGAGTGGGCCATAATACACCACGCGGGTCCAGTGCGTGTTGGTAGATGTCATATGTCTTCGAATTTTTGGTCCCAATACATGCCAGTTTCCTCACGATGTTTTCCTTCACCGTTTTGAGAGCAGTGGTGATGAAATAAATTACACAAAGTAATGCGCCTGCATAGGTTTGAACCCACGACCTACAACTCATAAGTCGAGACATATACCACTGGGCCACCACTGCTCATCCAGGGTACCATCTATCTCTGTACTAAAATTGATCAGAATCGATTGATTTTTAGGCTAAAAAGCGTAACAAACAAACACACTCTCGAATTTCTAATTTTGTTGGGATTTGCGTTACACAACGTACAAAGGAACTTAGAACAAAGGCGTCCAACAACAATGCCTTGGACCTATTCAATATTTAAATCGTAAAATATTAATATCTGCGAATGGAATTTTGTTCAGCAAAGTACTGGACGAAGTATGTATTTAAGCCTACAATTTATTAATTATCAAATAAGTCCTCTTCTGTATGTGGAGCAGAAGGGACTGTTTAAAGTCAACATGATGTGTTGGAACTGAGAACCTACAGCCAAGATTAGAGAGGATTTGAGCCCGGTTGATGGCTAAAGGTGAACGCAGACCTAGCCGCACCGCAGTCTCCGCAGTCCCCGCAGTCATCGTTTTCTTACCGCTTCTGCGGCTACTGCGATGCGGGTGAGTGTGCGAGGTTTCATAGAACTTCATACAAAGAATTCGTAATGCGGGGACTGCGGAGACTGCGTCTGCGTTTACCTTAAAAGCTCGCTTACTAACAACCTTTATTAATCAGATCGAACTATTTTTAAAGGGACAATCCCTCACAATATTCCCAAAACACTGCATCTCCTGCCAGAATCAACTTTGACAAAAAAATAACACCGATTCAATGAAGATAAACTAAGTCTTGGAGAGTTAAGTAACTTAAGTTTTTGGAATCCCGCAATGAAATTGATTAGAAAAGAGGATGAGAAGGAGGAAGAGGAGAAAAAGGAGGTGAAGGAGGAGGATAGGGTGGAGGAGGAGGAGGTTAAGGTGGTAAAGGAGAAGGAGGAGATGAATGGAAGGAGAATGTGAAGGAGGAGGATGTGAAGGAGGAGGTGGTGGAGGAAGAGGAGCAGTCAGAAAAAACATAATTTCAACCACCAACTTAATAAATATACTTACGAAATACAATGTGTCGGCAATACCCCCACTTAGCAGCGGTACTACTGACACATACAGTCCTCCTCTCCGGACAACTCCCCTCCATTGCACCATCGCATACAAAGTTAAGAGGCAGCCTAAAACTCCGCCCCATACCTGGAATGAAAAATATCTTGAAGAAGCGACGGTCTCTACAACTCGCACTGGGTTTGTATGGTAACAATTTTGTGTTGACTATGGACTTTTGAAGCGGTCCGTTGACGCGTGATCGTTTTGAACATTTTCTTTTATAAATAAAAGACCAAATTAAAGAAGAAATTATTTTTCTAATGCGCAAACTCTTGTTGAAATCCTCGTTTTGGACTTATAAACATAATAATAATTTATTGTTTTATGTTAGCATGACCTTTATTTTTACGAACGGCTGTAGCTTTATCGCCTAAATTTTCATTTCCTGCTTCGGGGTTGTTGCCAAAATGCTGCAATGAATCATCTTGGGAACACTTCCACGGGCGGTGAAATATTTTTTATTACCAGTGTAAAGTAGCAATTTTCTCAGGGTCTTTTTTAAGCGTGGTAAAATCGTCAAATGAGTCCTCCCACCGGGGAAGGGCGGGAGGGACTGTAAGACTTGTACTGACTAAAATCCACGGTGTCCTTCAATAGCCCTTTATGTTCCGGGGTCACGGTGATGGAATAAGTCCCGACCTCGGCCGTCGGTCGCGACAGTCGTCCCCTCCATACTGCCCTGAGATTGCGCCGGAGCTCTTCCCGCCGCACCTCGACTTCTCGAGGCAGCGGCCGGCCCCGGCGCTGCGCCTCCACACTCCACTCATAGAGGCGCTGGAGGGCGGTCGCCTCCAGATCCCAGGGCATCAATCCGGCAAGGAGGTTGGCCGATTCGCCGGCAATCGTGTGGTATCCCCGGATCATCCGGATATGAAGCCGCCCTAAGACTACGTAAGCACTGTGTGCTCAGTGCCTTGTTTTCTGATTTTCACGTAACACACGACATTTATTTCACGCAGACGGGCGACGTAGCTGTTTTGACGACACTTTGTCTTATATGAAATGTGTTGATGACCAGACACAATAACATTGCACGACAACGCAGCAGCATTGATAAATGATATTTATTCAGTAAATTGGTTTTGGCAAACTCTTATATACGTCAAAAAGACACTATTTTTACACTAGATGAGGCCTCGGTGTTTCGTACCTGACTACTCTGAGAAGAAACATCCGAAAAAAACTCAGAGGTCACAGTCTCTTTTAAAGTCCAGACAATTTTGGATTGATAAGTTATATGAGAACCATGCAGGTGTCTGAGGTGATCTTTTGAAGAAAGAACCACACAAATTTGAGTGGGCCTGTGCAGTCAGTGCAAGCATGTGTCAGTTACCGTGTAGGTAGCTCAACTCATAACACAAGGAGCTCAACGAAACGACAAACTACCAAAGAAAGGACATTTGGGTAGCCGCATAAATAACTGCGCGCAGCGCTGACAAGCAGTGAAAAATGGTTGAACGGTTTGAAAATGTACTGTACCTTTTTACTATCTAAAAGCGCCTTAGCAACGTTCTATGTTACTTACCTCTAGACCACGATGCACTCCAGCTTCAGGCATAACATGCAGCACTTTTAAAGTCATCACAAGTGACTCCGACTGAGCTGATTTCGTGGCGTAACTCGCTTCCACGGATATGTGTACTCGTAGCGAACTTGGACTGCTTTTATCTCGTTCTATCCTGGACAAAATTATATCTTCTATTATTTAATATGACACTACCATTTGCCTGCGACTTAATTTGCGCTGTTTTCGGAATTTATTCAAGGAGAATATGTCTACTATTAAAGATATTTTAACGAACGAAAAATTAAGCTGCGAGCAGGGTTCGAACCTGCGTCTTCTGGATAATCTTAACCAATTACGCCATCGCAACCACTACACTCGAAGCTGAATTTGTCGTTCGCTTTGCTTTATGACGCTGACGCTGTTACCGTTGATCATCAGCCTATAATGTTCCCACTACTGGGACACAGGACTCTTCTCTGTGAAAGGGAGAGGGCCATAATCCACTACGTGGGCCCAGTGCGGGTTGGTAGATGTCACATGTCTCCGAATTGTTGGTTCTAATACATGTCGTTCCTCATGATGTTTTCCTACACCGTTTTGAGAGCATTGCTGATGGAATAAATTACACAAGGGTAACTGAAATCTATGCACATACAATGATATTATAAATAAAAAGAGGTAGATATCGCACTAGCGCGCAAAAATTGTTGAGGACAAAGTAAGACAAATTGTTGCTCTTTACTATCCCTATCTCTTTCTATCTTAATACGTTCCGCATTATCTATCGCTGTCGTAGTTTTAAATTACTATAATAACAACGCAACAATTCTGAGCGCCATTCAGTATGAACATGGCGTATCTTTATAATATCATTGATGCACATAACAATAAGTGCACAATATTTTACTTACTGTAGTCGTATCACCATAGTTCTTAGATATATAGTGTTGGTAATGTTCGTGATAGTAGACCGACTGTTATCCATTAAGAAGTAACGCTTGAACTTTCCAGACAGCCAAGTTCCCCTCTGCAAAATTTATGAAAGTACCCTCTGTCAAATATGCTCAGTTTAGCTTAATATTTTACGATGGTAGGTATCTTATTTAAGTTGTAAGTATAATCGTTAAATGAGACATGGAACATGACGTGCCATAGACTCGGGTATGGTCTATTGTCAGACTGCAAGTCACCCATTAATCACCTTCCGTGTGTCCGCGCGATAAGCTGACAACACCATCTTTTACAATACAGGACGAAATATTACTCCTCCCATTGGGGGTGGAGCGGACGGAAGTTTCAGACTCGTACTGTCTAAAGTTCACACTTTTGAACTGTCCCACAACACTCTTGCGCTGATTTCGGTAGCATACGCTCGGTCGCGTACGTAAGTGAGAAAAACATATCGGGCGTAAGGATAGTCCTATCGTACCAAAGGAACGACCGAAAAGAATACCGTCATTGTTGGCCGGAATGATGGTTATAAAATGATGATTTAATGATGTTTTGCATTAAAATACTAAATTATTAAGTACCTGTACAGCATACCCGCCTGGTCTCCTCGGATATACCGGTATTTGTACAAGTTTCCCGTCCGCATACAGATAGGGGGCGATTGTCTCGTTCAAATCGTCGGTAAGCTTCGATACATTCGTAATGCAATCTCGGCTGCAATGTGACCACATAAATAAATACATCACAACATTACATTAGGTCAGCGATACTCAAAGTGTGCATCGAGGAGCCCTGGGGCTCGACAAATAACTCGGAATACAGCTACCAAAACCGTAATAGATTGAATGCCGAACCTGATTTAAAAAACCAACTTTCTTCGATAAACCTCACAATATCATCAATTGATACAAAATAAGAAACTGTTTCATACATCCCTTTTTTTTTGTTTTATTACATTTAATTGTGACAGGCTTACCTAAGTACAGTATTAAAGAATGCACGTAACTTTGTGTTTTATTTTCGATTTCCTTCAAAAATTCATCTTTATAAATGGGTTCCGCGCTCAGCAGTGGGACAGTATAGGCTAATTAAAAAAAAATGGGTTCCGCCACCAAAATAGTTTTAGGGCGACTTTTACCAACGGTTTAACATGTTTAAAATTTTATTGAGGGACAAAATTCCCGGGTCGACGGCGCGTTGTGTCCCACGCGCGCCTCAAAGAGCGTCAGCATAATGACGGGGCCCCCCTCTCAGAGGGCCAATTTTGGCGTTTTATTTTTTGTTGGTCAAGTGTAAGTTGTCTACAGAAATGAGTGAAATTGGCCAAAATTTCTTTTTGTTCCGTTTGACTCTGTTTCATATAAGGATCTTTCATTGTATAACAAGAAAATAAGTCTGAAGTTGGTCAAATTTTGCAAAATATTTTTTCATACTAATTGTACGAGTATGAATGACAAAAGAAACACCCTGTATAACAAAATATATTTGTTGAAGATTTGTCTGCTTGCTTGAAGGTAAACTATTTTAACACTTTCACTGTCCGCGCAGCAGACGCAATACCTAAACAATAGTCGTGGATCACATGTGATTCATCGGACAGGGAAGTGGTTAAGAAAGATGAAATGAGTCTTCCCGCTATGGGTTGATTGGTTTGGACTTTTAGACTCGTACTGAGTAGGGTAGGATCAGTGGTATCGACCCCGACTTACATGGATACGAACCGAGCCAGGCGCATTCACTTGTGTAATTTATTTCTTCTCATGTTCGAGAAAGGCCCAAGGGTCTCAGCTTTTAATTTCAGTGAAAATTGAACCGTCAATCGTTTCTCGTTGTGTTGTAGTTTCGATTTCCGGTCACTGTTTACGATATATCCGACAAAAAAATAACAAGGGACATAAACGTTTAGGTTGGGTTTAAAAAATGAATTAAAAAGTATTTAAAATCTCTCTAGATTTTAAATACGTTTTAATTATTTTTTTCTTATATACAATCTAAATAGTTTTTACTATCTTCCGTTGACCCACAGGAGTTCTAGTTCATTCACATTTTAATTTGACGGGGGCCACCTTAGAGGGTAAAAGCCTGCCGGGGCCGCGGGACTTTCTTATCAGGTAACCGTGGCCTATTGAAGGATACCGATGATTTTAGTCAGTACGAGTCTGCCCTGAGTGCCCTGGGTGAGAGGACTCGTTGGATAATGTAACCACGTAAAAAATATGTATTAAAAATGGCCTTGTGTTTGCTCCTGGGTTGCCAAAAGTAGGTTACGCATTAGATAGATATATAAATAGTTTCATGTGTATTTTCTACCAGATTTATTTGTGTGTTTCAGAAGACACACTACATCACTGTGCCAACCATTTTGTTAAAATCCTCACACATTACGCGAATCGCAATGGTCGCAACGTATCTCATTTATATTAATATACGGTCGACGGCTGTAACGTCTTCTTATCTTCAAGTACGTCTTAAGAATCCAAGATTATTTATTTTCCATAAGACCCCATTTTTTTCAACGAAGAAATAATACCTAAAGAATAAAGTGAAAAGTAAAAAGAAACCTTTTTCTTTGATCCGTTCTTTCGAAATGAAAGAAACACAGATATCTTGAAAATAAATCTTTTATCAAGTTCCGTATTCAGGGATTTTTATGCTTGATCTATTATTTTGCTTTATGTAGAAAATAAGTGTATAATGCGTAGGCATTCATTGTAAGGAAGAACGCACTTTCTTAAAACTTACATCCTGCCGGGGTGGGGGGGGGGGGGACTTCTTAAAGGACAACATGGAACAGGGTGGGCTTTTATTCAGTAAGAGCATGACACAGTCTCTTCTGCTAAAACCAGGTCGGGAAGACTCATTTGGTGTTGGACAATCCAAAAATGAAAGAGGCAGTTTCAAATCTATTGTATTTCATCATTAAATCTTCCTGCCTTCATCTCATTTGACTTGGAGTCGTTGCAACACGTTTTCTTCTCCCATTATCCCCATCAGACGTCTCAGTATCTATTATACTTCGATCTAATTGCGAGACTAATCTATAAGCTTTTCGAAGGTTCCTCAAGTTTCTCGACAATTCTACTGAAGATTAGTCTGGAATTTTCTAAAAAATTCTACATTGATCTAGATTTTTCGAGATGGTTCCAGAAAATAAGGGACTATGTAGAAGTCTATGGATGTTTCCAGAGCTTTCGATCATTTTCTAGAAACTTCTAGTGTGACCGGTCGTCGTATAAATACACGACATGAAAGCGCCCTCAGTCAATTTGGTTTTGACTACGATCGATAGGTGACTCGAAAGTGAAGTAGAAGAGAAAATCCAAGCGTCTCTTTAGTGTGATGAATAGTGTTGAGCGATTGTTTTAAATAATAAATGATATTTATTCAGCAAATTGGTTTTCTTAAACTCTTCTACACGTCAAAAAGACACTTTCTTTTTTGTTTCATACCTGACTACTCTGAAAAGAAACATCCGAAACAAACTCAGAGGTCACAGTCTCTTTTAAAGTCCAGACAATTTTGTATTGATCAAGATATAATATGAGAACCATGCAGGTGTCTGAGGTGGTCTTTTGAAGAAAGAACCACACAGATTTGAGTGGACCTGTCCAGTCAGTGCAAGCAAGTGTCACTTACCGTGTAGCTCAACTCATAACACAAGGAGCTCAACGAAACGACGAACAATACCAAAGAAAATACATTTGATTAGGCCGCATAAATAACGCAAACTGTCAGACAATTAACCACAAGAAAATAATAAAAAAAGAGTAGAATAAAATGTAACCCACATTTGTCCTCATTTATATTTAAATAGTGATTTGAGTGTCATTAAAGATTATTGGGTTTTAATTGGTGTTGATTGATTTATCCCATACCCAGCTCGTAACAGTATCATTTGACGTCTGATACGGTAGAATGCAGGAAAACAATTCTTTTGTATTTCATATTTCTATGGTCTGGAATAGCATAAAACTTGATCATAAAATCAAGAATCTTCATTTACACATTTCAGCCTTAAAAAATAAGTAAAACTTACGAGAAATCTCGACCTATTCTGATTTGTACAGGCAGACGGCAGGGATAGGCCTGTTCGTCAATGTCTTTCATAATCTTAATTCCACCATCAGAGGAGAACACTGCTGCTACAACTAATAAATAGTCCTGCTGTAACAATAGAAGTTAACATAAAATATAAAACTATAGGAATTGAATTGATTAACAGATAGTGTAGTGAATAGTGTCTCAGAGTCTGAATTTGAGCCCGGTTTGTGACAAAGGCGCCTTATGAAACCTGCGACCGTATTATAACGTCTTAAAACCAGGCTTGTTCCGGCGAGTGAAAGTGACAGAGCTCTACAAGTGGTCTAGCGCCGTCTCGTTCACTCACTGGAACAAGAATGGTTTTAAGACGTTGTTATACCCTCCCCCTGGTGGCCTATCATGAACTGTTAACGCGACCCCAGTGTAATCTGTGGGAAAGAGATGCCGCTAGACGACTATAGCTCTGTCCCTTTTCCACAACCTAAACTGGATCGCGTTAAGAGCTCGTGTTAAGGCCCCTGAGGCCTAAGAGACAGAGCTATACAGTCGTCTAGCTCCATCTCTTTCCTACAGCCTAAAGATTCACGCTAGAACCATGGAATTTTTTGCTATTTTCTGTTACAATTTGATAAACTTCGAAAGATATTATAAAGACGTACCTTTTTGCGTGCCAAGAAAGTCTCTCCTGGATTTTTATCATCCAATGTTGATTCTACTGTAAGATGCGGCAAACCTGCAAATAAAATAATTGTATCAGTTTGAACTACCAACTGTTACTACTCGTAGCAAAGAAGTCCTCAATTAAGCCCATAATTCGTAACTGCTCTCGGATCTTTCTAAGCAAGATACGATGGCTCCGGAACGAAAAGGGTAAGGAATAGGGTCTGTGGTATTTTAGTCTCTTGTCTGACAGTCTTTTCTGCTCTACCTAGCCTGTGTTATGTGGCTCGAAAAAACGCCCTCATGCGTCTCCCTGTGGGGTCATTCTGGGGGGCCGTATGCAATTTCGGCGCGTCTGATTAAAACGACGATATCTCCGAAATTCCGTTAGAGCCAGTCCACACGGCGCGTTGCGTCGTCGCAATGCAAATATTTTGACGCATAGCCGGCCACACAGGCGCTTCGTCGTCGCAGCGTTACTACGACGCAGTCTTAACGTTCGGTCGACGCAGCGGTGACGCACAGTTGCGGCAAGCATTTTAAAAATGAAATGAGCTTGCGTGTATCCTCCCTATCAACGCACAAGCACCTGAGCGCTGCCTCTCCGTCGCGCGTCGCCGCAATGAGTACACCCCCTCCCGCTTCGTCTCGGGGGCTGCTGTCCGTCATGTGTGCGTTGCGACGACGCAGCGCGCCGTGTGAACACCTTGGTTATTTGTATGTAAAACAACGCAACGGCAGCGCTGCGTCGACGCAACGCTGACGCAACGCGCCGTGTGGACTCTCGCTTAGTTAGCCCGCTGGCAGTTATGTCAATGGAATCGTCCTTAAATTAGCTAATGGTTTAGTATGGTTTTGCCTTGTTATGTATTAGTAAATGTAACGTGTGTACAGCTAGAGTGGAAGCTTTGGTACAACATTTTTTTGTATACAATTGAAGCCAATAATGTCTGAATAATTTGAGGTAAATCACCAAATGAACAATAACCAGCAATAAAAAAAGGGATCCAGAAGAAGAAGAAAAGAAATGATTTAGATTTAAATATAATAGGAAACATTGTACAGAGAAATTATAATTACTCAAGAGAATAAACCTAAATAAACCGTAATTCCTGCGGTCCGAGAGAGGTTCTATAATTATGGCATAATAAATTTAACACAAGCCAAGGTTTTCTTACAGTTTGTAACAAAAAGGACTTGCTAATTAACATCGTTGGTTTTCCGGGTCAAGTCAAGAGAATCTACTATTTAACAGTCTGTGGAATTCATGTTTTATTATTACAGCATTATTAAAGTGAAAGTCGCCCTAAGTACCGAAATTTTTTGGCACAACCTAGAAAAAGTTAATTATTATAAAACATTTCTAGTTTTTAACCGACTTCCAAAAGGAGGAGGTTCTCAATTCGGATGTTTGTATTTTTTTTTTATATTTTGTTCGGGCATAAGTCCGTCGTTTAACAACCGATTTGAAAAATTCTTTTTTTGTTGGATAGGGTATACTTCTGGAATGGTCCGGAAATTTTATCAAAATCGGACTAGCACTTTTTGAAAAATCAACAAAAACCTAAAAAGTTTTCAACTTTGTCCTATTACTCCGAGGTTTCTGGTCCGATTTCGATGATTCTTTTTTTGTTCGATACAGTATATCTGCCATTTGGTCCCATAAAATTTTCATTTAGTTTTGTGCAGTAGTTTTTATTTTTAGTAGTTCTCATTGTGTACATACATACATGGGCGTTGTTATTACCGGTGCTACGAATTACATTTTATTGCACATGTAAGAAAATATGTATTTGACAATAATTTCGGTTGAATAGTGAAACTAAAAAGGATAAAATAAAAAACTTTTTCAAAAAAAATGAAACCGACTTCAAAACAATCACAAAAAAAGTTCAAAATAACCTACAAAAAAACTTTTCTTTTGAAAGTCGGTGACAAAAAGTCAATGAAACAAAAATAAAGTCACCGACTTTCGAAATTACCCTATTTATCATCTATATAAATGACCTCCCTACAATCATAAATGAGTCATGTGTTCTGTTTGCCGACGATATCTCAGTACTAACCTCCTGCCACGACAATACAAACTTAACCGAAATACTTACAGGTATACTCAATAAAATTATAACTTGGATGACAGAACATAATCTGGAACTAAATTTCAATAAAACTAAAATCATATCCTTCTATCCACATCAGAAAACTCCTTTAGACATAAAATTTACTTACAATGACAAAAAAATAGAAACTGTTAAAGAATTCAACCTACTTGGCTTATCCATAGATACACATTTAAATTGGAAATCGCATATTAAAAAAATCAGGACAAAGTTGTCAAAATTTGCCTATGCACTGCGCGAAATAAAAAAATCAACTAACCTCTCCACTGCTCTGGTTACGTACTATGCCTATGCATACGCATGGTTAAGCTACGGCGTTATATTATGGGGAAATAGCACAGACGCATCAACACTTTTCATACTACAAAAACGACTGATTAGAATACTAGCCAATATAGATAACACCGACAGCTGCAAAGCCCATTTTCAAGAATATAAACTTCTAACACTACCTTGTATTTATATCTTGGAAATGTGTAAATTTGTTAAAAATAATGAAAAACTTTTCACTACACGAGAAAAAATACAGACTCACTACACACTACGACACAAAAATAGACTAAACCAGCCAGGTTCTAAACTTAAAATACATTCCAAAAGCACTTTAGTAATGTCAGTTAAAATATATAATAAATTACCAGATGACATTAAAAATGAACAAAAATTTAATATCTTTATAAATAAATTAAAACAATTTCTAATCCGTAAATGTTATTATAATGTAAATGAATATTTAAATGATAAATTTAATAAATAAATAATAATACCGAAAACGTAATAATAATCTATAATACAAATAATAAAAATAGGTACCTACATGTATAAATTAAATAAATATTGATGCATAAATTCAATATATTATAAGCCGCAAAAATTAATTATAAGCCCACCTACCTACATTATATTAATTGAAGTTGTGAACAAATATTTATAATAGCCCTCCTTCAAATTTTTATGTTGTTATGCCCGACAGGGCCCACAATGCTCCAAAACTATTGTATGTATCTTTATGTACCTACCACCTAAGTTCACATTGTGGAATGCAATAAACGTATTGAGTATTGAGTAAAGAAAAGTTTTTTGGTAGGTTATTTTGAACTTTTTTTGTGGTTGTTTTGAAGTCGGTTTCATTTTTTTTTTAAAAAGTTTTTTATCATTCGCACCTTTAAAGTAAAACCGTTACTAAACGAAAATTTTCTCAAATTGAGTTATCAATGCCATCTATGTAAAATATACGTAAACTTTAACAAAAACTTGTCATTTTTTAAAAATATTGTATTTTACGCCATCTGGCGATAAATCAAAGCGTTCCTAAACCGAATTATGATCGGCTCACGAAATACAATATTGTGTCTATACCAATAAGAACGTGTTCATGGAAGACTGAAAACGGAAGTTTAAAATAAAACTGTTATTATTTGGATAAACACGGCGCTGAATGTCACAAAAAAGGGTAAGATGTTATTTTTTTTTAATAGGTAGTGTTTCAATTTGTTTAAACACAGTTTTCTGTGTTAATGACCAAGATTATATTAACGGCAAAGTGTTACTATAATAATATAAATCACAATAAATAATACTGTAAATAAAAATAAAAACTTTTCTAAATCACGTGTTATAAAGTAAACAGAGATCTATAATAGTACCTTATTATACGTCATAAAGAACCCTGCATTCAGATTTTATTGACAAAAAATGTTGACTTTTTTCTAATTTCGGCTCTCCTGTAAAATTGTAAAGTTCCGTTTAGTAACGGTTTTACTTTAAAGGTGCGTTATTCGTAGTTCAGATCTAAGAGCGCTCCATACATAAGTATTACATAATTAATTTCGTTGCAGGATCCAAGACAGGTAAATTCATTCTCCGGGACACGTCAAGCTTCATTGTCTCGGCGCTTTTCTGGTGGTTGCCACTGTTGATTCTGGCTTTCAGGAGTTGCAGTGGTTTGGGAATAGTGTGGTGGGTTCGTCCCATAAAAAAAAGAAAGTACTACAGAAATAGTTATATTATATGAGTTTTATTTATCTCCATTTTTAACTTTACCTTTAGGTGTAGCCAAGTTAGACTGTATCCACAGTCTGCAGGGTCCCGCTGGGTCCGTGGAGTAGAAGTTCCTGACGCATTCGTTGGCCAGTGCGCGACAAGCACGGAGATCTTTTTGCTGGTAAAATAAAAAAAAAGTAAGTAAGTTAGTATAAGTTAATTGATCTACCAGCACCGTTTTTAGTTTACTTATTCCTAAGAAGCCTTCGATATCTTGAAAAATATAAAAATAGGTGATTAGTATCTGTAAAAATAATAAAAAATAGAAGTTGATCAAAAGTACAGAAATGTTTCTTAGTCACAAAGTCGTATAGTAGTATATAGTATACGCTAGATTTTACTGTGGATTTGACCCAAATGACAAGGATTATTCACATGACACTGAAACCAATTACCGAAAAAATGGTAATTTTTAACCGACTTCATTTCATTCATTCAATTTGAATGAAAACATATTTTGCTTCTGACCAATTTCCGACGTCCCGATTTTTTTCTTCTAATACAATGAAATGATCCTTACATGAAAAAGAGTCGAATGACATTAATAAAAATTGGCATACTCGTATTTCACTCATTCTTGTTGTACCACTTCCACTTAACAAAATAAAAACGCTAAAATTATCAACATCAGAAAATAGCTAAAGGTTCCTAAGAAAGTTTTCTTGCGTACCTTATGGATGCGGATTTTCAATTTAAAAGAAAAAAACCCGGTATAACTTGATCTTGAAAGCCTTGAAGGCTACGTCAGACAGAATCAAGTTATTTGCTACGAACTTGTAGCTGCCAAGCTACGCCGTAGCCTCGTAGCAGACAAACACATATCAATGCAGGAACTATATAAATTTTATGTCGGGACTGAAACATCGTATGTGGGTGTTTATTACTAAGTTACTATGTCACACCCACTCTACCTGACACTGTGAAGAATATATTATTAACTTACTTAAGCAAAATGTATGGAAAGGGTGTTTCTATAAATAAACTAGCAAACCTTCAGTTAATTAGTATTTCTCTAACTTTATTTCACATTTATGTTGAATACTAATAGTTCCCCGCGGTTTCACACCACTGATCTTTTTTTTTTTCGACACTGGCATCTCGCAGGTTAACCTGTAAGAAGTTGTGTGCTGCTTAGCCGGACTTTCCTGGTTGACAAAGATGACTCTAAGGCCTTCAGCCAGGGGACCCACTGCTCTGATCCTATTGATCGTAGCGTGATATAATATAGCCTATAGCCGCTTCCTGGATAATTGACTATCCAACACGAAAATATGTTTTTCAATTTGACCGGCAGTTCCTGAGATTTGTTAAAATCTTCAAAATCAAAATCTTCAGCTTTATAATATTAGTATGACACAGTACAGATGGATGTTTGTGTTATCTATGTTTTGTAAATACAAAGCCTATACTTACGCGTTTTCCAATCTCCGGAACAAGTAATCGTGCGAGCTTCCGGAATTCACATTGCTGACTCAATCCTCATCAATCGTAAATAAAATATACTATTCGTTAAAGAAAAAATCGTGAGTAACCCACCATGGGGAGAGGCCTTTGCCCAGCAGTGGGATGATGTAGGCTAGCAGATTAGTATCAGTAATCCACCACGCCGTCCATCATCTGCCTAACCAGTTCATAAGTATGTTTTGGTGGTTGGCATATCGCACTCAGCTGAATACTAATATTCTACATGGAGCTAGTATCTATTTGACCTGCACAACCTATTAACTATTGTATGAGTCTCCAGTGATAATTATTCAAGTAACATGCGGGAAGTTGCTGGCTACAACTTTTTTTATCGTGGTAAAATCATCAAATGAGTCCTTCCACCCAGGGCAGGGCGGGAAAATCCACGGTGTCCTTCATTAGCACTTTATGTACCGGAGTCGCGGCGTGTACGTGTGTCCCGCGACCCCGGCAGGCATTGGCCCTAAAGGAGGGTCCCGTCATTGTGCCGACACTCTTTGAGACGCGCGTGGAACACAATGCGCCGTCAACCATGGTCGGACAGCGAGTCGCCCGCATGCCCGCTGGCTACAACTAGTCTATCCTCAAGCCCACAAAAAGCAACTCACCATACACAAATACTCATGTTTCACCACATCCAGCAGTGCCAACGGATGCAGACTCCCTTCTTCATACTTCGGCCTGGAGTTCACATAGGTCTTCGGCACACAGATACCCCTGACGATGACCTGGCTCTTGGAGCAGGTGCACGCCTCACAGCGTATGCATACGTTGTTCTGCGCCTTGTAGCCGCGCGCGCATTTCACGCACTGCACCTCTTTGAGAGGAGAGCCGTCGATGTTTTGTGTTACTGGGAATAAAATTAGTTATTTATGATACTAGTGCGGTAAGTTAGTTACAAACGCGTAGACGAATGTAAGCCCGAGACGAAGTCGAGGGCTTACCATAGTCACGAGTTTGTAATTACCAATTTCTGCACGTCGTGTGTCATACAAAGTTTTTCAACACATTTGCGAGAATACAGTACAACAAACTTTAATTAACAGTGGGAAAATCGCAACATTTTTTGAAGTTTCTAATATGAAAATGGCCCGAATTTGCAAATGGCGCTACATGTACGTGGTGAAAATTAGAACTACATCTTTCGTCTCATTTACTCTTTAGTATTAAAGTGAGACAACGTATTGAGCAAAAGCGCTTCCAAGGAGGTTCGATCAGTCAAATTGTTTATTCTCATAATGTGAAACTATTTGGTGGAATTCTTACTTTTTTATGGAAATTAAAAAAAAAATACCGTAATCCTCAGAAGTCTCCAGATATTTTAAAGCATATTATACCCGTAATATAATCGCCAGGACACTTCCTACACGCAATTCTGCCCGCAACATTCTGACATCGGCGTGGCACGCACGCGGTACCGTCGGCAGACACCACTTCAGTCGCGTTGCACGGTCTGCAGCGATCTACACCAGCAGGAACGCTGTGTTCAGCGCAGGAGCATCCGAAACCTGGGGTAGGAACAAAGATGTATACGACCTGCTTCGTTGATCTAGTGGCTTGAGTTTCTGGGTTTGATTTCTAGGTCGCGCAATGTATCTGGGGAATGCGGGTATACCTAAATTATATTAATAATCACATATTACATATCTACCTTAACCTTCGGGGATTATAAATTATGATGACACTTTATGGCGGCTCCACAATATAGTACCGTGAATTCACGCCGCGAATTCTCGCCGTGAATTCTCGGCACAATATACCGACACTGATCGGGGAACAGGCGCGAACTCGCGTGAACCCCGCGAAAACCATCCACATTCTCGTTCGCGCCTGTTCACGGGGGTTTACGTCACTAATGTGGAGCCGCCATTAAGTAAGGATATTGTGAAAGAAACAAAGATTAAAGTTTCAAATCTTACGAAAGTTAAATCTGTGGTGATGAGTTAGAAAGATGGTCTACGAGTAATTTTCTACTTCTACTACGTCAGTTATCGCATGTCTTTTATCTGTGCAACAATATGAATATTCAGCAGGGGATGAAGTGATCTAATATATTTTAACTTACCATCAGTGGAAGTGACCATGGAAGAATTAACAGGACAGGTCTTGCAGCTAAGAGCACTAGGTTCATAATAGTGTCCTTCTTGACAGGCACCCGGCATTTCTAGATCCTTGCCATCCACTTTGATCACACTTAAAACTATTACCAACCAGTACGAAATGACATGACGTAATGGTTTAATTTTCATGGTGTTTAAAACTTGAATAATTCAACTTCAACTTGAATAAAATTAAATTAAACTTTTTCTTTTATCAATAACTACCGGTCCTGGCTTCGCATGGGTGGCTTATGTTACTCATGGTGAATGTAGCTGTATAATGGTGAAAAGTTTTTTGAATCGGTACAATAGTTTTAAGTTTTCACACACACATACACACACACAAAAACAAATCTTTCCTCTTTATAATATTAGTGTAAAAACTAAGAATAATTTGGTCAAAATCACTAGCTATTAAAATAATAGATTCAACGCTGTCTCGAAATAAATGGGTTCGTTAAAATTAATTGCCACAAAATCGTTGACCGAACTATAGTGACGTCATATATGACTTAATCTGTATGTCACTTGATCTTAGCAGCTATTATTTGGGTTAATTTGGTGATACAGAATTCGGCGATGCTGTTTTGTTTATAGTTATGTTGTTATGTGCGTCGTCATGGTAACGGGGGCGCGTGCGCAGTGGAGCAGAAAGTAATAGCCCCGTTTTGACTTTACATGTCGCAGAAACATGTTGCCGGACTTTTACGAGACATATTTCCACGACTTTGTGGGATGACATTGAACATGACATTGATTGTTCTTTTTCGCAGTACCCAGTACTTCTATCTTTTTAATCTACTATCTAAAAAAAAGCCCTACACTAGGAATCTCTCCTGTGTCGTGAGTGCGTTTTCTAACATAGAAACTCATACACAAACACCTAGACCCCGAACAACTACTTGTAGGTCATAGAAATATTTTTTTCGTGTGGGGATCGAACCCGCGAGACGCTGCGTAGCAGTCGATCGCTCAACCACTGAGCCAGCCGTGCCGTCAACCCAGTGGTGGACAATGTCGGCTTGCGACAAGTCCCGCGACCCGCAGATGTCGCAAGCGATGCCGACACATATGTTTTGTGTCGAGCGACAAAGTCGCCTAGTGTGACTATGAAAAAGTAGGATTCTACATTTTGATTAAGCTTAACGGAATCCCATTTCTCTTCTAGTTATCTTTAATAAGTTATTTCTTTGCCCTAGGAGAAAAGGCTGCTAAATGTATAGCAAATGTATGCCTATCCTGATATTCTTTTTGTCTTACAATTGGCTGTTATTTGAACGTCATTCAAAACTCAATTTATCACGATTTAGAAACCCTTTCATTTTTTACTTTAAAACTGCATTAGTTACATGCATCAATCAAATACTGAGCGAAAATTGTCTGTAGCGGATGCCAACAACTTTTAAACAAAAGAAGATTTATTACTTTAGATCGTCAATCAGAAACAGTCACGTTTCATCAACTTTGTACCAAAGAACGGAACGACACTCTTTGTAAACTTTCCGTTGAGATTAGTTCTTTCAAAATGGCCTCTGATTTTCAAAAAGGCTTTGTGTTCTTTGCAATAATTTACCTCAAAACTATAACATGTTTGGAACAAGACGATGTCGTAAATTGTGCTATAGAAGTGGCTCATCACAATTTTAATTATCGACAGTCAACTGTTATCCTTCATCAAAATATTGATGATAAACTTATCACTGATTTTCTAAGAGCATACAAAGGAACTGTAATGATTGAAAGTAGAGGACCAGAGCCGGCAAAGCAAGTTGTCATCTTTGTGGATAACTACCAATCTTTCATGAGGCTACTGAGCACATTGAAGCCCGATCTAAGAGGAAGAAACCTTTTCAATGGTGGAGCTAAATTCCTAATAATCATAGACTCAAGTCGTAAGAAACTAGACCACATCATCAGTATATTGTGGAGTTATTACGTCACTGATGTTGTCATCATCACTAAAGACAAGATGGGCAAAGTGGCTTTATACACTTACTATCCTTATAAAAATCATTTGAATTGTCAAAATACCAAACCTGTTCTCATCAACTATTGGAAACCAGACATGTCTTTCAACGACATGTATCCTGATAAGATGAGTAACATGCACGAGTGTCCCCTGTACATATCAACTAACAAGGTCTACCACCAGGGAGGCATAGATAAGAAGATACCACTACAAATAATAAAGAAAGCTATAGTAAGGCTACTCCGAGATATCATGAACTTTACTCCAATAGTAACTGCAAGAGACTACGTGAGCATCGACTCCGACCGAGCTAAGAACTGGTCTGATTCTCTGAATGATGTCATTTCCGGGTTTGCTAATATTTCGACGTGTACTATACCTCTAGGAGTAGACAGACTGGGTCTCTTAGATTACTCGATACCGTATTTTAGGATTCGTATAGCGTGGCTGGCACCTCCAGTTGCTCCGGGACCGATGTGGTGGCGACTCCTTTCACCTCTAAACGGATATTTATGGCTTATCCTTCTAGTGGTTACCTTCTTGGTCATATCCCTCCCTTTTGTGTTGAAGTTTAAACGTACAAAGCGTTTCTGCAATCGTTATTTCAAAAACTTTGATAAAGTTCAAGGTGCTCCATTCAGAGTTTGGGGTGCTATGTTAGGTCAAACAATAAGGGTTGCTCCGATTAGGTTTCGAGATTTCTACATTGTAGGATTGTGGTTGTGGTTTACTTTTGTCGTCAGGAATGCGTACCAGAGCGTTCTTATTGGTGCTTTGAAAACGGACACTTTGACAGGCAATTTTGTGAACTTGAAGGAAACTCTTGACAATGGTTATAAGTTTGGTGGACGTGCTGGTATCTATACTCATTTTGAATTCGATGATCTGATCAGGGATGGATTCGAAATAATTCCTGAAGTGAAGTTTGATGATGTTTTCTGTGATATACTGGCTGGTCAGAAGAAGTTTGTGCTGGCAACCTCTTTGGAGTATGCTTTCGCGTACTGTGCGGCACAAGGAAAGAAGGAGAATGAATGTGGTCACATACTCCCGGACTCAATTCTGACCGTGCCATTGGTTGTATGGATGAGGATGTACTCTCCATTTGTAAGGCCTCTTAATACCTGGATGCCAAGGATGCTGGAGACAGGTTTGTTGGAAAGAGAAGTCGTTATGAAGACAACGTATGCTCCTGTGATAACGTCTGATCCGTCGCCACTGACTCAGCATCAGACTCTTAGTTGTTTCCTCTGCCTGGGTTTTGGCTGTATCATATCTCTAGTCATATTTTTGTTAGAGATTTGAGGAAGAAGTCTTCTAACTACACGATTGTGAAGAAGAGTAAGTTAAATGCGTTAGAGCGAGACAGGGAATTAGTTGTAGATTTTAAAGAATAATGATATATATTCTTTTTGTTTTTTGCGATTATGTAGTTGTTTTTGAGTAGATTAGGTATTTATTTGATAGTAATAAAAACACTGGTTGTAAAAGTTTTATTCAAACTATATAAGTCATAATACTTATCTAGGTTTTCTGTCCCATTTACAACTTTGTAGCACAAACAAGGTCGTTCATTCTCCATTTATAACCTAGATTCGCCTACATTTTGAGAACTTCATACATTATTAAAATAAAAACTTCAATACAATTTTCCTCTTTTATTTTATCACCAAACATAGAAAATAATTGTCATTTTTCACAGTTAATTGACGTAAAATAAATAAAGCATCTATTTATAATATTTATATTTAACATTCATATAAAAATAGACATTTAGAGACAACGATATAGAATCTACTTATAATAATTATAATACTAGAATTTTAAGTGTGATGGTATAATATCGAAATCGAATAGTAATACTACTAGAACTATATTTTCTCTATATTTTAAGTAGTGACTAGTACCTATTTGTTAATAGATTGTACATTTTTACTAAAAATAAATAAACAGTAACAAATAGTTATAATAGATAGTAATTCGGCACTGCTGACATCCCGTGCTCTGAGTTTGTGAGCTAAAATGTCAACAAAAATAAAAGCAATAAGTCTTAGACTTATTTCTTCTTTCGTAACTCCTCCTACATCTACTGTTTCTTTGAAAATATGTAATAAAAGAAGGACATCTAAATAAAAAAACAATCTTATTTCCTAGGTTATAAAGACTACGTCTTGACTATGAAAATAGGTAAGTATTTCTTAGTCAATCAAGGATTATCATCCTAATGAAATGTACACCCTATAGCTAACGTCTTAAAGAATCTATTAAGATAAGGTATCAAATTCGCCATATGACACTGGCAGAGTAGTCAAGGAACTCATTGCCAAAGAAGGAAAAAAAAAGGTATCAAATTGATTGAAACAAAAAATAGTGATTACTTAGCTCCTTCGCACACAACGCGAAGTAAGTCTCCGATACCGAAAGACTGGTGTTCAGGCAACTATTTGTTGATACCATAATCATTTTGCATGTGGTAATCTGCAATTGGTTGTACAGTTAGATTAAGACACGAATACTTTAAGTTCATCTCTGTATTATATTTGTAACAACTGTTGGTAAAACTATAAAATAAATAAGTAAATGAAAATTGCAAAACTAATCCATAGAGGTTCCTACACAAGCACACTATATTGGGGTCGGCTTCCAGTCGAACCAGATTCAGTTGAATATCAGTATTTTACATGGATCGACTGCCTGTCGGACCTCCACAACCCAGTAACTAGGTAATACGATACCCCATGGTAAGACTGCTTGTCAGATTATAGAGCTTTTGACTGAGGTAACGACTGTCAAAGATCTACAAATGACAGCCGGGACCAACGGCTTTACGTGCTTTCCGAGGCACGGAGGAAACTCGCTATGATAGATGGTCGTACACAAGCACGCGTTGGATACTAAAGTCGTAAGATATCGGAGACTTTCGTCGCGTTGTGTACGAATGCCTTTAGGTATACGACCTAATTTGTCTAGACAAGACAATAGATACAAAGGCGTGAGGTTAGTTACATTTTTCTTAACGTAATACTCATGGGCATTTCTACGAAGACGGCATTTTTTTTGTCCTTTAAAAAAAAACATGGTTAGAAGTTACATACACGTCCCAAAATTTTTAAGCGTACGTCCCAATCTATATTCTAACTGGATAGCATAACATAAATTCCGTACTACTTCTTAATTTTCCTAAAAAAAAATCTAAAGTGAAAAAACGGGTGTAATTTCACTGATTTTGACCTGTCCCTTTTCCGAAATCGATTGAAAAATATTTTATATTTTTAAATGGAGCTGAATTTCAAGCAAACTTTTGATATTCTTGGGTATATGGATAGCTAACCAAGAGATATTGACAATAAATAAACCTATAATTGCTTATTTTGTTACATTTGTGGATGCGTAAAGATTTGTCCCAGTCTAATGAGTCATTTCCGTGTCATACAGAAAACACTTGATTACGATACTAAATACCCGCGAACTGGACATCACCATCCGATTCTTGAATACTGTCAGGTACTCCCGAGCAGGCCATGTAAGTGCATCTGTGGTGTGCTGCTGTTTTTTTAGATTTTCGAAGGTGAGAACCTGTTTCCGTGTCTTTAGTTCGGAGTCTTTTCTCAATACCGTGTCAAAGATATCTTTTGAATGTTTTATTTTTAATCATGTTTTGTTTCCCTAGACTGAAGTTTAACTAGACAAAAGCATGGTTTTTTCATTTAATTTGTTTGAAGTCGTAACAGTAATAAGTTATTTTGATTAGTACGATATTTTTTCAATTCCATGGCCCTCAATTTTGTGTCCTGGTATCCACGGAATTGAGAACGATGGTTTACCCATGTAACTAATCTCGGTTTATATGGGGTTTAAAGTCACTTGCTTCACAATTTGTCATGGTAAAGTAGTTTACGCCATACATTATGTGTCTATAATGTTGTATAAAAGGTTTAAAGTATCTAGAGTTGACGTTGCAATTGCAAGATCTGATTTTAACTAATACTACCGCGACTAGCTACTCGAGCCTCGGAAGATCTTAAAATGATAGCCTATATTTTATTCTGATGTATAAACTATATTGCTGCAAAGTTTCATTAAAATACATTCAGTAATTTTTGAGTAAAAAATTGACCTGACTATTAAACACCCGAAAACTTCGATTATGTCTATTACTTTCTGCGGTTTGATAAATGGAACTGACTTGACGTCTATTCTTCATGTCTCTTGTTTGTAATTTAAAGGTTTAACGAAAATGCTTAATAGAATACATTTTACCATATAAGTTTAATAAAAATGCTCATTTAAATGATTTGACTACAAGTTAATTAACTAAGCATTATAACTCAAGGAATCTCTCTTAAGGCAGACTCAATATATACTTACATAACTAAAATACAAAAAACTGCTAAAATATGTTCTTGAATGTTTTAAAAAAATTGAATTTGTCTTTAACGGTTACGTAGAATATGTGTAATTCTAAATTCTGTGGTCACATTTCTCAATTCCATGGCACTCAATATTTATTTCATAAACTACTGGAGCAATTATTGGCAAATTAGTACCATTTTGTTTAGAAAAATATGCTTATTATTTTGGTGATATAAAATTAGTCATAATGTGAAAAAAAAAATTGCCCACGGAATTGAGCAAAAATCACCGTGTCCGTAGAAATGCCCTCATAATTATTATTCTTATGCCAGTAGTAATTATTTATAATAGAGGTTACGATCAGTACCCTCAGCACGAATTTTCAGTATTTGAGACGTTAAGTAACGGAACTTTGACAATTTCGATTGACAATTTTCAAGGAAAACATTAGTTATTTCTTAGCACACCAGAGGCGCTGTTCCATTTTTTCATACAAAAACGCTGTAAATACTGAAAGGACGCTGTAAAGTAAAAGAGTGAAATATCGTGCTAAGAGTACAGGCTAGGCTCAATCTACATTTTTACAGAATCGAAAGATATTTTAGGTTGTCGTTTTTCTCCCATACAATATGATTCTGAAGATACAGAGGCACAAAAAATGGGCAATTTTACTTGTTTTTATGGAAAACTCTCACTTGAATAAAAAAAAACTAAAATAGTAAAATTGTAAAGATTATAAATGAATGAATAAAAGTTTTATAAGAAAATGTTTCGGTATGTCTTATGGATTTTCCCATACTGTATACATAATTGCGAGAATTCTTGGGAAATCTCCAGACATTCACGGTTAACACAAACGTTACTATATTATTAAGGTTGTCTCCAAAACAAGTTTTATTTACAGGGTGGTGGCAATTGAAACAGAGCCTCAAAATATGTATTGCGACGGCAATTTAAATTTACTGATATAAAATATCTAAAAACAATAATTATACAATGTAGTCTATACATTATATCTTTATATTAATCAGCATAAATCAATACTTCTAAATAAAACGGTGAAACTTTACAGCAGAGATCGTACGTTTTTATGAACGGCATAATAGGGATCATTAAATTTCTACCTAGTGAAAGTACAAAAACTAACGATTTTATATATTCAGAATAGAAAAGCTTTGTTTAAAAGCGTCGAACTACTTGTTAGTTTTATTTTATTGGCAAACTCCGTTTTTATAACAGCCACAAGAAGGTGGAATTTTTTATTTCACAAAATATTTCCTTTCAATTTTATTCGAAAACGTTTTGATTCTGTGCCATGCAAATTCAAACCTATAAATAAAATTCTAGTTTTAAGAATTTGTTATGTATTAGTAGTTTTTTTTTTAATTAGGTTTTTTCTAACTTATATAATTGAATATCGCCAGTAAAAAAGATCATAGGTACTTAAAATATGCACTCTCGTAAAAGACACGAAATAAATTAAAAGTAAATTAGCGCTCGTTTTAAAGAGATGTGGAAAAGTCTGTTGAATAACTAAATAGGATAACCTAAATTAGTTAACTTGTTTCCATTTTAGTTTTTCTCACGTTTACGCAATATTTTGTTAGGTACGTGTTTTTGCGCAACAATAAAACATGTGGTTTATATTTTCTGAGTTAGTCCTGTAGTTTGGTAAAATATTGCTTACCCAGCAATGTTACACCGTATTTTAGTAACACAAACAATGAAACGTGTGGAAAAACTTTCACCAAATACGAAATTCGTAGGTGATTTACTTTAATTAGCTCATCCCAAAACACTTTTGTACTAATGTGTACTTATGGACTATTTTTGGGATCTTGGCTAAGCCACGCAACCACTTTCAACCAAATCTAACAAAGATTGGGTAACTACAAGTACAAAGATTAAAGGGCATGTGGTTAAAATCGAAACTAAAGTCGCCATTTTCAATACCTCCCTGCCAAATCGGGACTCAAAATGCATTTGTAGAAATTTTTAAAAAAGAACTGTAATTAAAATATAAACTAATTTTACAAAAATAAAGTTTATCCGTATTACCACAAGAAAAATACACACAACTGTTGAACACTTTGTATAAAAAAGTGTCAACATCAAAACGACAATTTCACGTTGATATAAGGGTTGTTTTGCAGTTGACATATTTTTTAGAAAAGCGTTCAACAGATATTTTTGAACAGATATTTTTGTACTAAGGCGGTAATGTTTAAATAAAAAATTACGTGCTCGCATATTTTTATCCAATTCCAAGCGAAGCTACATTTAACTTTGCACGTGGCCAAAACTAGTTTCACGGCCAGAACACAACAATGCTAGAATTGTCTGAAGCTATTCTGAATTGCACCCGCTATAATTCGCTTCGTTCAGAAACAAACTTGTCATATAATCATAAAGTTTCTAACTTCCATCCCAAGCGACGGTAAATTGCATTTCACATTATTCAGATGCATCTGTATAACAAATGTTCTATGCTTTATGGTTTAAATGCAAATGGCCGCTCGTTAAACCTCGATCCATTGTGTTTTCGAGCTTGTAAAATGTAAATGTTATCACTGTCAAGTCATTAACTAGTGTACACGGATAAAGTGTTAATAAAATTAGCATTTGAGTTATCTGTGTACTCGTAGCATGTATTTCTAGTTATTCCTCTCATATTTTACGTTATAAGAAGTCGGGTTTGTAAATATTGTACGCATTTATCATAGAATATTGTTTTTTAGGCCTGCGTTTGACAGCTGGCTTTTTTATGGTAATTTATGAAGCGGTGGATCGTTCTTTTTTTAAATTCAAAATTTGATTCTCTTCATTATGGTTAGTTGTTTTTTTTTTAATCAAACTTACGGTATTTTAGGATCCAATGTTAGTAGACTAGTTAATATAATAATGAAACTTTATACACCTATTAACTAATGAATATTTTTTTAAGTAATGCCTTTACATAGGAAGCCCAAAATGTTGTGATATGATCTAAAACTAACAGATGATAAGATAGTGATATTTTCCCGATCAAGTAGAAGTACAATAAAAAACAAGTATTTCATTCAATAATAAGTACATATTTAAAATGTCACTTACGGGATATCTTCCGTGATTACATATTTGTTTGAGTTCCCGATATTTCAACGCTGTTGCAAGCGCCATGATCGTGGGAGGACTGAAGAATGCGGGTGGAAGAAAATAATTTATAACCCACAAAAAATGTAGATAATCACGGAAGATAACAAATCGTGATAGCTTAAAACAGTTTAATACTAAGTAAATATTTCTTTTCTATACAAAAAGTCCGCGATTTTCAACATCAGCTTTCAAAAGCTTTTTCTTTATCGCTTCATGTTGTTTTTAAACGGCAGATAGAGCATCATCATCAGCCTGTACTAAATCATACATTCTTTTCAATTCAAATCCATAGACAAAAATAATCTTTCTCTTCAAGCAGCCAACGTAGGAGGGTCCACAACCAGATAAGGAACTTGTAAAGATAATGCAGGTTGTGGTAGAGCAGGGAATAGGATGGGGTATTGAGGAGGAGGTTGGAGGCCTTGTGAAGGAGGCCTGGCTTCTGGCTCAGAGCAGTGCATCAGCCAATGGGTCAGCATTCTGCCACGGCCCTTGAGCTCCACTTCCCCTCGTCGCTCGACCACGAAGGTTCCCCATTGGTCGAGTAACGCTCGTGTGTTTTCGCTTAAGTGGATCCGAAGAGCTGTAAGTGATAAATTAATTAGTTGTTGTGTTTAATAAGTCAAAAGGATGTCCTAGGGACCTACCATGACGTGAAGCGTGAAGCGAGAGTAGTTCCACTGTGGCAAAGAGATACGAGCTTTTGCCGTGATTTTTTAGTCGTCTTACAACTGCAGCCCAGTTCATGTATTCGATGACTAGTACACGTTTATAATAAAAAAACCGGCCAAGTGCGTGTCGGGCCACGCACAGTGTAGGGTTCCGTAGTTGCCCATCAAAATACTTATGCGTACTAACTAAACTGATTCGCTGAATGTAATTTTAAAAAGAAGAATTTTCAAAATCGGTCCAGGAGTCTTTGTGAAATCAGGGAAAATACCTACATAAGAAAAAAGATTACGACGAATTTAGAACCTCCTCCTTTTTTTGAAGTTAGTTAAATAGTTGACGATAAAAACCTACCTATCCCCAAAAAAACATACCATAAAAACATACCTATTAAAGCTGTAAAAATAAAGTTGACAAACTTATATTTGCAGTTGATTTATTGTTTCTCCGATACATTTCGTTTAAGAAAAAATTTAATCAAGTACATTTTATAAGTTGGTCGACTATTACTCGTAAAGTTGTAAAGCCTACTTAGTCATGATAATTTTCTTTTAAACTTCGATAAATATACTACTATTGTGAATTTTTTCACACCCCCAAATATAACCGTTTAGCTGGTAGAGGGGGGGGACACTCGAATCGAGCAAAATTTAGCACTTTAAAGCTTAATATTTCACAAAAGAATTTTTTCATCAAAAAATTGTTAATAGAAACTATCATTATTTTTTAAAGGCCTATTTAATGATACCCCACACTAAGGGGTACGCGAGAAAAAAAAAATCCTCACTTCACGTGTAAGTACAGGAGGTACCCTAAAAAAAAATATTTTACGAGATTTTATTTTACCACTTTTTCGGCACAACAGATCCGTATATTCACACCAAATTACAGCTCTCTAGTACTGTGCGTCTGTGAGCTAAACTGCGGACAGACGGACGGACGGACGGACGGACGGACGGACATGGCGAAACTATAAGGGTTCCTTGTTGACTACGGAACCCTAAAAATAGGTATTTAAGAGATTTGAAAAACATTAAAATAAAATTTTAGATTTTAATTCGTTATATGACGCAAGGCGTAGTTTGAAATACCATTGTCTCATAGAAAATGGAGACGGAATGATCTGCCCGACTATTGCGCTGGGTAGGTATACTCTACAGCTCGATACGTAAATATTTTAACAGGGTCTTTCATATTTTCTAATGTACCTACTAATACTAATTTATTAATAACTAGCTGTGCCCGCGACTTCGTTCGCGTGGATGTCGGAATTTAACAATGTATTCTTAGTGCGAAGTGCTTAATTTTCGCCTTGTTTTTTATAAATCATAATAGTTTTCATATAAACCCTATTATTATTAGAATTTATTTAGATTTTTCAAGAATATTTGACCTGTTTGTGATAAACGCCCTCTGTCGTTCAAAGCCCACCTAGCAGCGTTCAAAGCACCCATTGCATCCCGCTCCATCCCGCTCCATTCCGCTCTATCCCGCTCCATTCCACTACATCCCACTCAATCCCACTCCATCCCACTTCATCCCACTCCATCCCACTTTATCCCACTACATCCCACTCCATACCATTCCATCCCACTCCATCCCACTCCAATCCCACTCCATCCCGCTCCATCCCACTCCAGCCCACTCCACGCCGCAATTGCGGCGATAAGACCCCTCTTTGAGGAGTGGCTGGAGAGAAGTCATGGCGTCCTGACCTACCGCTTGACGCAGGTCCTCACCGGACACGGAAGTTTCGGGAGGTACCTGTGTCTGATGCGAAAGGAGGAAACGCCTGGGTGTCACCACTGCGAAGATCGCCCGGAGGACACGGTGGAGCATACGGTGCAAGACTGCCCAGCTTGGGCGGAGCACCGACGTGTCCTCACGGCTGCGATAGGCGGAGACCTCTCGCGCCCGGCATTGGTTGCGGCCATGCTGCGGGGCGAGACGGAGTGGGAAGCGGTCAGCTCCTTCTGCGAGGCAGTAATGCTCGTAAAGGAGGAGGCTGGCCGCGAGCGAGAGAGGATAGAGTCCTCCCTCCGCCCCACCCGCGGTGGTGGACGCCCACGGCGACGGACGTCGCAAGACGATCTCCGGCCACCGTAGGCGCGGGCATGCGGGCAGCGAGTAAAGGGCAACTCGCTGCCCGACCATGGACCATGCCCGGGTCGACGGCGCGTTGTGTCCCACGCGCGCCTCAAAGAGCGTCAGCATAATGACGGGGCCCCCTCTCAGAGGGCCAAAGCCTGCCGGGGTCGCGGGATTATTTCTTTACCGTGACCCTGGTACATAAAGGGCTATTGAAGGACACCGTGGATTTTAGTCAGTACAAGTCTGACAGTCCCTCCCGCCCTGCCCGGGGTGGGAGGACTCATTTGATGATTTTACCACGTTAAAAAAAAAAAAAAAAAAAGCCCACTCCATCCTACTACATCCCACTCCATACCACTCCATCCCACTCCATCCCACTTTATCCCACTATATCCCACTCCATACCATTCCATCCCACTCCATCCCACTCCAATCCCACTCCATCCCGCTCCATCCCACTCCAGCCCACTCCTCCTACTACATCCCACTCCATACCACTCCATCCCACTCCATCCCACTCCATCCCACTTTATCCCACTACATCCTACTCCATACCACTCCATACCACTCCATCCCACTCCATCCCACTCGATCCCACTCCATCCCACTCCATCCTTCTCCATCCCGCTCTATCCAGCTCCATCCCGCTACATCCCACTACATCCCACTCCATCCCAATCCATCCCACTCCATCCCGCTCCATCCCGCTCCATCGCACTCCATCCCGCTCCATCCCACTACATCCCGCTCCATCCCACTCCATCCCACTCCATCCCACTTCATCCCACTGCATCCCACTTTATCCCACTACATCCCACTCCATACCACTCCATCCCACTCAGTCCCACTCCATCCCGCTCCATCCCGCTTCATCCCACTTTATCCCACTCCATCCCAATTTATCCCACAACATCCCACTCAACTCCAGTCCACACCATATATGTAGTTTTTCTATTCCAAGCTAGATCGCGCTACTGAACTGCGCGTTCGGTGTAAACTGACCGTAATTTTACTTCTGGTACACTTTGAATTCAAATATCTTTTGATAGACTGATCCGATTTCAATGAAACAAAAACTAAATGTTACTTCAAGTTACGGTCAGTCGTTGTGTATTAAAGTTATTTACATAACTTTCGTACATTTTACGTGATGCCCGAACAAATAAACATACAAACAGACAAAAATTCTAAAAATGCTAGAAATGGGTTCTATTGGTTGTCCTTTATAACCCTAGCTATATTTTTTGAGTTTTTTTTTAATGTACAAAAATTACTTTTCTACAGTTTTATTATATGTATAGAATAGATAGAAGAATAGATAGATAAAATTATTACTAACGATTAATAATAAAACTCGCCTAGAGGTATTTTAGGTCGGATACATTAAGTGGACCACTTTTGTTAGACGACTCACGTCACGACGACGAGTCACGGTGTTTATGTCGTCTATCGCCATCTCCTTCCCACAGTAGTATCTAAGTACTACGTACTACTTTTGGTTTAAGATGTCGCGGTAGGTCCCTTGACAGAGAAATGACTACAAATGCATAACAAAGTCAGTAATGTGAACACTTATATCTCATCTGCGCTGTAGTTTGCTAAAAATATTATTTTCTATTCTAAAATAATGACCATTCATCGACAAAATAGCTGCCAGAGAATTCGAGGCTTATAGTCATTTTGTAAGTCAACTTAGGTTATTCAATTCTGTATTTACAGTATTCATCAATATGACAAAGTGGGAGTAAAATTATATAGATTCGTATGTAAAGCACCAATTGTAACTATTTATCATCAAATTGACACTCTGTGCCATTTCATTTGTGATTTTCTTTTTCTGTCTGTAAGTCAGATGAAACGGCTCAATTGCCGAAAAGGACAATAAAGTCTAAAACCTCATCATCATCTGCCTAGCTTTTGATGTGATAACGTCTTATCATTCGATGGCGTCTTATGTAACGCCGCATGACGTCAACTTTTTTCGTGCGTGCAGCCACGCACGAAAAAAGTTGACGTCATGCGGCGTTACCTCGCTCTTTAGCGTTCCATAGCAACGGCGTGTCAATTGTTTGTTTATAGCAACTTAAGTGCAGTATTTTCTTATGATGTTGTCACGTTCAACTATCGTCAGTAAACCAACGTTGTAGACAACCGTTTTTTTCCCAATAATATTGGGGTCGGCTTCCAGTTGAACCAGATGCAGCTGAATATCAGTATTTTACATGGAGCAACTGCCTGTCGGACCTCCATAATCCAATAACTGGGTAAAACGATAGCCCATGATAAGACTGGTTGTCAGGGGTGCGTTTAAATAAACTGGCGATATTTTACCGGAAAAAAATTAAACTAGCGAGGTTTTGCCGAACGGAGTCATAAGATTCTGTCAATGTTAGCTGTCAAATTCAATTGACAGCTCAGTTTATTAAACAAACAATCAATTTGCCGGTGTAATATTAATTAAATTCACCCACAAATAATATTCACTCTGTTAAATAAAAATATTCGTTTTTACGGCGCGAATCGAGCAAAACAACAAAACTTAATGTCAATCTGACAGCAGGATAAAATTTTGTGAGGTAAAAAGGTCGCAAAAATTTATTCCACTCAGTAAAAACATATACCAGCGGACGACCATAAACGAGACAGATTAAATTTAAGTCGGTTTCATTTTTCACCTCTCGGTGTGCTTGAACGGGGTGTTTGACATTTAGTCAGTATAAATTTAAACTGGATAAAGGATTTAAACGCAGCCCAGACTACAAAAAAAAAAAATCTAATACCTACCTACTTACTTCAAAAATAGGTATTAGTAAGATTATTATTGTTCATAAAATACACAGAAATACGTAGCATCTGGTGAAATCTAATAAAACTGAAATGGGAATAAAACGTTGTGTCTATTCTCTGACCGAGCTTTACGAGTAATTAACTTTGTCACAAAGTTTGTAATTTGCCGTAAAAGTAATTCTTGTTACATAAATCCACCTTATACTCCATCTAGACACGTAAATCGTGGTCACGTCTGTATTTTGTTGTCTTTGGTACATCGAATTGACTATTAACAATTTATGACACTGGACACACGGACACGATGTATCTTTCGTGTACAGTCGACAAAGTGGAATCATGACCCATTTTGACAATAAATCGTTTGAATCTGTCAAATTTACAAAGATCAAAGTCGTTACCATGGTTATGTATGTTTACGCGAATGTGGACCTACCTAATTGTATTTGAATGTCTCTGGGAAAATAAACTTATGGTGGGTCATAATTCCACTTGGTCGATTGTACATAATACACCTATTTCTGTGAAATGAGTAGTGTCTGTGTAAGAGTTTAGTATTTTTTTGGGCCTTTTATTACTTATTAAATGGTTTGTGAAGGTCATATAGCCAGTCGCTTCAAGTACAATCGAATGGACTTGGCGGGGACACTACTGTGCCCCCAGATAGTTGTTTCCAGTAAGACTGGCCAATTCCAAGTGATACAATTGAGAAAAACAAGGCAGGATCTACAACTGATGGAGGTTTATAATCGTTGTTAATAATTAAGGGTCGCGACCATCTTATCGCCTGTTTGCAGGGATTCTTTCCCCAGTTCCTTCTATAGGGACAAGCAGACGGGATCTATATCCAACAGGGATCTGTAGGTGACACCTGCAATACTCCAGGCATCGTTTGCGGGTTGCGAAACTTGCAACTTTTTCACATGCTTCATCCAAGGCGGATTGGTGGATGTCACATCTCGAATTTTTGGTTCTAGGACATGCCGGTTTCCTCACGATGTTTTCCTTCACTGTTTTGAGAGCAGTGGTGATGAAATAAGTTACACAAAGTAATGCGCCTGCCTGGATTCGAACTCACGACCTACAACTCGTAAGTTGGGGCCGATACCACTGGGCCACCACTGCTCTTCGCTACCTAATGTTGAGTATTTATTATAATTGCATAAAGATTGATTACCAAAACTACAAAATTGAAAGAATAAAACTCACGTTGTCCAGTAGACTCCATGCGACTGGCAGTGTTGACGGTGTCCCCAAACAAACAGTAGTGGGGCATTTTGACCCCCACCACGCCGGCACAGACTGGACCAGAGTGGACTCCTATGCGGACCTAATAAAAAAAGTGCGATAAAATATTCGAAGGTTCTTTTGGAGAGGAATTCATCACCGGACTTGCTCTTAGAGAGTAGGTTAATAGTGGAACTATATCTCTAAAACTATCAGTTATATGTGCGTACAAAAATCATAACAAAGTGAACCCGCTTCAGCCCCTCATCATCCGCCTATAGATGTTCCCAATGCTAGGACACAGGCCTCCTCTCTGAGAGAGAGAGAGAGAGCGGGCCATAATCCTGATCCTCGATGAGTTATTGTTTGTTGTTCAAATTGTTGAGGTCCATTCTGTGCAGTGCCAAAATAGAGCGGGGTTTCCTAACGGTACCCAGGCACAGGACACTGACCTTGGAAGGAGCAGAAATGGCCAAAACAGGACCATAATTGCCCAGACCAAAGAAGCTGGCATTCATCATCATCATCAGCCGAAATACGTCCACTGCTGAACATAGGCCTCCCCCTTAGACCGCCACGACGAACGACAATTCGCCACTTGCATCCATCGACGACAAGCTGGCATTGGCTGCATTAAATACTAGTTACGGCACTGATTCTAAGCCATGACTTTCCTTCAACCAATGTCGGATATGTAATAAGTAAAGTTTCTGTAATATTACCTCCAATCGATGCGTAGGCCGGTGTCTCACGACGAATCCCCGCACTGCCTCCACAATAGCCAGCGCCATGAGACAGATCTCCCGCGCGTGAAGGTCGCCATTCCTCTCCGGTAGACCAGAGACTACCATGTAAGCGTCGCCTATTGTCTCCACCTTTAGCGGATAAATAGTATTAATATAATAAGGGAGGGCCCCTCGCAGGTGCTTTTGATAGTAGGTATTCTGGTAGGTACTATTGTAACGGTTAGCGGGTGGGTTGAATAAAAGAACCCACCAACGTTTACAATAAATTTATTAATAAGGTCGTGGTTCACAGCCGTCACTTGGTATTTAATCGTTCCGTGGAAGTAGGCGCACTAAGTACTGTCCTGGCTTATCGCGTAGTGCAGAGACGCGATGGGCGAGGAGTTGTCCCGAGGTGAGAGAGACCCCAGGGACAGGATGGTGGATGCGCCGGCTGGTCAGCTGTGTGCGGCTAGGTGCTGTGTGTGCGTAGGCCTCGAACGTTCGGTAGCGTGAGTCAGCTGTCGAACTCAACGAACGTTGAGGATGGGTAATTTAAACCCCAATCTTGTTCCCTGGAATCAACGTCCAGCGGTAAATAAAAGGTCCACTGCAAATCCTCTCTGATGATGACCTCGCAGCGTAAGCGAAAGCCTAGGACGTAAAGCGCTTGAGGCGTTTGTGAGTTTGGTCAACATCAGAACGGAGTTTACATGGCAGGTACACAATATTAAATTAGCGTGAAGCATTAACACAACATTATTTATAGGCCTACGAGCGTATGGAACATTCGAGGCTTAACAAAATAAAAACCTAACAAAGAAAAAATAAGAACACAAAATAATAAGTCTGTAGGTAACTGCTCAATACAAAAAGATATAAACACAATAGCTAGCAGTTATAAAGGTTTGGTTTGGCAACTTACCCTTAAACCGGGGTGAACTTACACAGAATTTAATAATATATCGAATTTAAATATTTATTATTTGACTAAAAAAACTGTCTAAGTCTGGGACGAGTAAAATTAGATAGTCCTAGTATAGTGAGGAACTACGTCTACTACTACGTCCAGCGTTCGCGGTAATTATTTCTGTACTGTGTTACGTTCCAGCTGATTACTACAAAATGCCTCGCTCAAAGAGAAGGGGAATTGGACTTTGCACGTGTGAGAGCGAGACAGCATAAGCATTGCCACTCACTTATCCGCAGCTAGAACATTCCACAGTTCTGTCACTACAGAACTGTCAAATGTTACTACCAGTTTAGAACTACCCACTTATAAATTACTTTTGTCTCGACGTAATTCAAGAATATTTACTAGATACCTACAAATTTATATTAACCACTTCCCTGTCCGATGAATCACATGTGACTCACGACTATTGTTTAGGTATTGTGTCTGCTGCGCGGACAGTGAAAGTGTCAATGAACTATTTATAGTTTTGAAATGCAACGTTGGTAATCCACAACGTTACACCACGGTAATAATATCTAACAGTATTTGATCTTCATACAAACGGACGAAACGCGAGCTATACCACGTGACTCGATGTCGGGGCGCGCTCGGGGCGCAGACAGTCACGGCCGTACCGTAGTGATGTACGGACGGTGTGTTGTTTTTTTAACAAAATCAGTTCATGGACATAATTTAATATGACGAGTAGGAAATATTGTGCTGTTTTTGGGTGTATGAATTCGTCAATAACGTATCCAGTCATAAGTTTTTTTTTAAATACCTGTAAACTCTAAAAAGTACTGACTATAAAATAATTATACTTAAGTACAAGTAGCTGGCAGGTAGGTACATAATGTGTGACTTTTTAATGGATAAATATTTTCTATTATTTCTCGAAAAAATCATGATACGGTAGGTACTTACGCTTGTGTTAAAATCCTTCCTATTCAACATACAAAGTATTTTATTTGTTTACTGATATAAGAAAAGTATATTTACAATCACAAAACTAAATAGATACAGAAAGTAGGCAAATGTAATTAAAATGCTGGAGACGGGCGTCGGATCGAACAGCCCTAGCGCATGTTTACGTACCGCGCGGCTGTAGGTATTTATTTCTATCATGCGGCCGAGATCCACTACTGCTATTCATAGATATAAGTACTATTCGACCAAAATCATACCAAAATAGTGTGTGGCACATTTGTTTTACAGTGCGGGTACCAATCTATATCACGTTTACCCACAAGTTATGTTCGCGTACAGTGCAGAACATTTGTACGCCAACATTTTAACTGAACTAAGTTTAATATGTGCGCAAAAATAACGAATGCACTGTTCAAGTGTGCGGACACAAAATAATCCAGGTAAATACGCTAATTTTTAGAATTTGCGAGCAAATTTTGTTCGAGTTTGCATGAGTGATACAGGTTTGATTTCAACTTTTACCTTAAAAGTCAAAGTCAAAATGAAACCACACAAAATTAAAAATATAAGCTAGCCACTTACCTTATAAACATCATAGAAGCCGATGATCCTGTCGAAGGTACTATAAAGGTCGTTCAGTAGATCCACCACCTGCATCGGAGTGGAGGCGGCACAGAGTTCAGTGAACCCGACGATGTCACTGAAGTATACCGTCACACACTCGAAGCTCTCGGGCTGGACGACCTCGCCGGCCATCAGCTGCTGAGCTACCGGCCTGAGCAGAGGGGATAAAAGTTTTACTTTTCATCCCTGTAATTTTATTTCTTTAACCTATCATGTCTCGTGAGCATGCTGATGGCGAGTAATGAACGAGACTCACCGTCCGAAAATGGACCATGCCCGGGTCAACGACACATCGTGTTCCACGCGCCTAAAGAGCTGTCAGCAATCTGACGGGGTCCCCTTAGACTCTTAGAGGGTCAAAGCCAGCTGGGGTCGAGGGGCTGTCATCAAATAACCGTGACCACGGAACGTGAAGGGCTATTGAAGGATCCGTGGATTTTAGTCACAATGAGTCTGACAGTCCCTCCTGTCCGCCTTGAGTGGGAAGACGCATATAAATAATGATGATTTTACCACGGGAAACAAAAATGTCTAGAACCTATAACAACGACGATATAATACTAGACTCGTAATAACAGGCGACCGATGTCTGTCAACACATTAGGCAAAAAAGTCTTATATTCGTCTCATTTCGACCAATCCTGTGAGCCGTAAACATACGTTGAGACAGCACAGACCTTGAGTTAGCCAATCACAACGCAGTACCCCGTCCCCCTCGCTTACGTAGTACCTCAGCAAGTTGACAGAATAGTTTTTGTTCCTTAGATCGTGCATGCGGAGTCTAGTATTATATCGTCGTTGACCTATAACCTTGTCCAGTGTGTGGAGTTAACTCCCGCCATTAATTGCCACTACCAGGTGAGGGTCTTTCCCATATCTTTCCATGTATTTCCTCTGTATAGTTTTTTCCGGAAAATCTTGCATAAACGGGTCTATCACCCGAAATTAGTACTGAATCTCAATCCCTGTCCTTTGTTTTTAACGGTTGCTTCTGATTGGACATTTTACAGACTCGGATAGGAAAATTCGACCTCTTGATTGGTTACAAAAAATGATCTAATCGAAGATAGCAGCAGAAATATACTAATAATTTCCACTGTGAAGTAATCAGGACATTCTTTTCGGGGCCTCTTTCGGCAATGACCCTCATCTTCAGGCACCCACTTCGTATTTTATAGACATGGCTAGCCCAATTCCACTTCAAGCTAGTCTTAGCCCACATTAGCGATAATGACATATCCCTGACCTAAAAGGTTCATAATCTATTTCGATAGAGTCAGAATTAAATTATTAAAAAAAAATGGATATTGTATTAAAACTTTCAGCGAAGCATTTTATATTCTGCGCAGACAGAATAAGTATTTATTTTTCAAGGCTACATAATATCTACGGACCCAAATACCTTCTAATATAATTTCTAAATAACTTCTCGAATATTATAATATTAGTTCCTTAGTTCGTACAAAAACAGACGTAGAATTCGCTCGAAAATAATTACAGTAAATATTATAAGGAAGGTCCTAAAATAAACTTATTACGTAAAAAAATGTTGATCAGTTTGGATAGACTTTAATATAAAAAACTTATCTTATAAAAGGAAAAAACGCGAGTAGGTACTTGAATTAAAAACTGAGCAAGCAAAGGCCTCTTCGCTCGCAGTTGCAAATATAGAGTCCTGAGCGTAGCAAAGTTTTCAAAAGTACGAGAGGCAGAATAATTTTGCTGCCGAGCGCATTTCTTCGCTGTAGTGAGGTGCAAAGTTGTGTGTTGCAATCGGCAGCAAAGTAATTCTGCGCCTCGTACGCTTGAAAACTTCGCTACGCTCAGGATTCTATATTTGAATCGCTGGCAATTGCAGTGGCCATCTATGACCCAACCTGTCGCCTAAGGGGGGGTCATTACCCCCCTGACCCTCTCCCCTGGATTCGCCCTTGATTAAATAAAACCATCAGTTAAAGAAATAAATGTACATATTATACCTCGGTAATACTTGATAGAGTAGTTCCTCAGATCTTCGTTTCTCCAGCGACAGTTGTTCAGTTTTCTCCTCGACGAGAGACTCGAGGTTATTGGCGTACTGCTCCATGCGGCGGAGGAGATCGTCCATCAAGTTGTCACAGTAGCCCCTATTTTAAGAAAATTGTATTTATAGTTGTATACCTTTGTAATCATGAGCAGTGATGGAAATAGGTATAGTTTATTTGCCTAGACTTTTAACAACAAGTAGATAATCTCACTTTAATATTACTATTCTGACCTCTAACAATGAGCTATCCAGAATACATTTAAGTCTCTACTGTTGCCTCAAGAAGCTTCGAGAACAACACAGAAATGTGAATAGTTTCTCAACTTCTACATACGAGTATTATTGGTTGTGTCTTACTTAACACATGTCGCCTATATTGAGTGAGGTGAGTTTCCGAAGCGTATCTGATCCACGTTTTTACTCGCATATATGCAAAAATTCAAAATAAAGAATACATGACAGGTAACACTCAAACGTAAACTTTTTGCCTTGTTGAAGCCCTTCCTTCCACTTGACACCACCAAAACGACACCACCGGTGGTGTCGTATGGATTCGAATCTCTAGTCCATATGACACCACCGACTGTTAGTGAGGATACATACAAAGATCTTGATATGAAAACTCCAATTTAGTTCAAGCAGTTTCATTAATGAGGTACGTCATTTGACAAAAAATATATATTTTATCTGTCAGTCAATTGGTGGTTATTAATATTATCGTTTAGCTATATATAACTAAAAATAATGGATTGGGAGCTGTTTGTCAAAAACATGCGTTTCTAGACATCACTAGGGTGGTGTCATATGGACGAGAGATTTCATACGACACCACCGGTGGTGTCGTTTTGGTGGTGTCAAGTGGAAGGAAGGGTTGAAGCCAGATGAGTCTCCAACTAAAAATGTAACTTTCCAACAAAGCAAGAAAATACTTAATGCCTTATAAATGTCAAGATATAAGCATGTAACTCACTTGATATAATTAGCATTAACAGCATCAAAGCTGGGTCGATCATCTGGCGCCTCCGCCCAGCACCTCTCCGCCAGGTCCAGCAGTTCCACAGCAGCACCTCCCCCGCCCCCCGCGGCTGCCCCCACCTCGCCCACTCCCACTACTGGACGAAATGGCGGGGACTCTCGAGCGCATACGTGGCCTACTATTTCTAAAAATACGAAAGAAGTTTTAGATAAGCAAGTATAACTAATTATTATAGAAAACAACGAGTATCAGCATATTTTAGCACGCCCGCTCTCGCTCATCTCATAGACGTTCCACACTAACGGAATTTCCCGTTGATTTTCACGATAATAGTCTTTAAATGTTCGTACGTGACAATTCACGGCATTTCCTGTTAGAGTGACCCGAGTTTTACAGAAAAGAGGCCTGTGTCCCAGAAGTAAGAGACTTTATAGGCTCTTTATGATACTCGTATTTTAAGCAAACTCCCCAACTAGCAAAAGATATCGTAAGAATGCCTCTATGAAAAAATATACACTTAACAAGACGACTGCGCCAAATTAAAATCTTATTTAAAAAAAAAAACAATAATAAAGAAAATATGAAAAAGTAAATGTTGCAACGACATTTTAAAACCTTATCCCTTTGTACCTTCTTATATTTTACAAACGTGAATATGGCAATTTAATCCACTTGGATAAGCAAATAAATTATGAAAGGAGTCTTAATTTGTTTATTTGGGACACAGGTCTGAAGCGTCTTCAAACATCTCTAAACTTTTAATTAGTTTACGTTTTAATATCCTATCCAGTTACGCTTCTATTTATTTAATACCTACTTTAATTATGGGTTTAATAAAGTTCATAACAAACAGTTAAGTTCTTTTAACATTTTTTTTTAAATTCTATAGTAACATCGTTTGTTTGTTACCTTTTCAGGCTACTGAACCGATGTTCAAAATATAATTTTTATCTCGAATAAGGTAGGTACTATTCCCGAGGAAAGAATAATTTTATTTTTATGGTAAAAGATAGCGCCAAGTATTATGGAATCGCGAGCATGTGGACGGCGAGCTGGCCGATCATGGGCCATGTCCGGCCAACGGCGCATCACCAGCAATCTGACGGGGGGTCCCTGTTTAGGGTCAAAGCCTGCCGTCATCGCGGGACTGTATAATCAAATAACCATGACTCCGGAATGTAAGGGGCCATTGAATGATTGATGATTATAATCAGTACGAGTCTGACTTTCCCTCCCCGAAGATTATATCCATTTAAGAAAAACGAGTCTCGGATATCAACCAGCGAAACTGCGTTACCAACTACTTAATAATAAACTAGAGAATTACTACAGGTCTTTGTAAACTTAAAACCCACAACGGAGCTCCATATTCAGTTTCTTTATCTTTATCTTTTCTTTACATATAATAAAATCGTAGAGATGTCATTCCTGTACATTGAATATTTTTTTCTTTTTGTATTTTTTTCGAGATAAGGGATCGATTCTGATGCCAGATCAACTTTTATTTTTTTTCGAATTTTTTTATGTTTTTTTGATTTGATCTATCTCCGAAACTACTGTAAAGTTGTCGATCAAATTTTTCTCAAATATTCCTAATAATATGCTTCTGTTTATATGCTATGTATTATTACGCTATTTTTCCTGGGAGATAAGCAATTTTGAATTTTGTTGTTTTTAGATGTTTGTTGATAGTTGGAAGCTAAACCACTGGATATTATTTAGTCAATTTTTCCTCAAATATTCCTTAAACTGCTGTTCTATTAATAGGATATGTATAATTACGCTATTCCCCTTGGGGGATTAGCAATTTTATAATATGTTGATTTTCAGTCATTGTTGACATTTGTACAAGAACCGCTATTTGAATATCACTGTCAACGTACTAGCCAGTCCGGTCGGTAACCTGCTTGACTTTCGTGCAAGGGGTCTCTGGATCAAATCTCGCAGTTTAGTTTTTTCTCTTTTTGAGTTTTTTTTTATTTGTCCTGAGAGTTTTAAATAATTAAAAAAATGTGCACACTTTTGTTTCAATATTATTCGCGATTTAAAATAATTACTATTTTTTTTCAATACTTTCCTAGGATATAAATCTATACCGATTTAAATTGTAGGTAGTAAGTTGGATATTTTTTTAATTGTAATTGTTTCGAGGTGTGGAATTTTAAAGATTAGAAAAAAATCAGGGTTTCTATAATTTGTGTTTATTTATGTTTTGAATTGGTGCTCAAAGCAGTGCATAGATTCTGTTTTAAACGACGACAAGTTGTACTCATCGAGTCAGATAATTAGTTATTTTTTAGGTATCACGCGGTATGCTAAAGGGAGAAGAGCAATGCTATCGTACAGACGCCAGCAGGTCAACCTACCCGAATCTGTCAGATTATACCATTCAAACCTTAACCTTCTACTCTTGTGATAAGGTTGAAATTTTATTAAAGAAATCTGACAGATTGTGGCAGCTTGATGTGCTGGCGTCTGTACGTTCAATTTGCAGCGATACTGTAAATCGACCCAAAAATGATAGTCTAATGTTTAAATAAACACGGTTCTTTGAAATTAATGTCGCTCAAATAAGGACGTTTCCTATGCAAACTATGTACCTAGGCTAGATATAACATTATTGATCTAAACTAATAATAAAAATGCAATTATGGTTTGTTTTTTACCTTTTCACGCATTACTACCTACTGAATCGATCGTCCCAAAATTTAGCATATACTTACGTTGTCAGGAGTATAGACACGGATATAAGGTATCTTACATCCCGAATAACAGAAGCTGTTTCCGAGAAAACAATTACGTTCATATTCCAGATGGCGCCACACGATCCGTATTGTTTCTCTAATTCTAAAATAACGCAAGCGAAGCCGCGGGCAAACACTAGTTATAAATAAATGCCAAGAAACTTTCACCATTTAATCAAATATAAACGTTTAAATAATAAAATTCTACCGCTGCACTGTCCTACAAAGAAACTACTGCCGTCACATTCCATTAAAAAGTTTCAAAGCCTGAAAGTTGTAACTTTGTTCCGTCACGTTATTTAAAACCGGATATTGCAGCTGGCTGGAAAATGGCGGATACAGAGAGCACATGGCCGTGAAGAGGTGCTTTCAAAGTAGCAAAATATTTTGCGTAATACAGACTTCCTGAATTTTACTAGTGCAAAATAATCTTTATAGCAGTTTAATGTTTCTCAGACTTCTAAAATGCTACACTTTACAGGGAAAACAAGATTTATGTATGTTTATTGGATTGTGGGAATGTTCCAGAGTTACAACGCCAAAACGGTAACATACATACATACAATCAGCCCATAGTGTCCCACTGCTGAGCAAAGGCATACCTCCACTCTTTCCACTTCTCACGGTTTTCTGCAACCGTGGTCCAGTCCTTCATGAAGCGGTCCACGTCATCTCGCCATCTTCTCTTGGGCCTGCCACGACGTCGAGTTATCCCTTCTGGCACTCAAACGGATGTATGTTTTGCCCAGCGGTTACGCAAAGGGAAATTTAAACAACCCTCGATTTTAGTTACTGCGAGTCTGACAGTTCCATCCCCTCCACTAAGAACAGGAAGAATTAATTAAAGATATCCAGCACCCCCCTTCCCCAATAATCACTCTTCCGTCAAAGATAATGACAGCTAGGACTAACGGCTTTACGTGCTTTCCGAGCCACGAAAAAAAAGAAACAAAAAAACTGAAAAAAAAAAACATCTTCATTTCCCTTTAGTCCTGACCACACTGACAAATTTCCTTCCGAACACATTGTTTTACAAAGTTAAACCCACTAAAAGTAACTAACCTTTATTAGACATGGCAGGCGTATAGTTATGAAAGGGACCCGCTCTCAGCACGATTTCTTCAAGGATTATGCCGAAGCTGTACACATCTCCTTTGAGAGACGCCGCCGCTCCCGGGTAGATGCTGCTGGCAACCAACTCCGGGGCTGTCCATAGTAACTCTGAAATAAACGCTTGTTAAAGCTTCATGATTCAAATAACATCACTCCTATAGTATATAGGGTAGGCGAGTGTGTCGCGGGATTGTCTAAACATATAACTGTGACCCTGAAACGTAAAGGGGTATTGAAGGAACACCGTGGATTATGTCTCTCCCATGTAAAAGAGGGTGATCCAATTGCCTTTCCGACACAAATCCAGAATCCGTGGTTACTACTGACAAATTCATTATAGAAACATGTTTTGGACCATCGACCTGGGAATCGAACCTGAAACCTCATGTAACGTAGTCACACTTGTGACCAATAAATCAACGTGGTAGAATGAATTACAACTGGTACCAACCGGTAAACCATTGCCACTTTTTTTTAATCCGGGTCAAAGTCATCAAATGAGTCCTCCCACCTAGGGTGGGACGGGAGGAACTGTCCGACTCGTAATAATTAAAATACTCGTTGCTCCTTCAATTGCCCTTTATGTTCCAGGGTCACGATAAACCTGATAATAAAATCCCGCGATCCTGGCAGTCGGCTGGCCCTCTATGGAGGCCCCGACAGAGGCCGTTAGCCCCCAATGTAAATAAACGTCTCATTTACATTAACAAGCGAATTTAGCATTAATTACTGTAGTAATAAGTGTCATCCTTGATGAGGTCCGTTGGCGTGCACAGCGTGTTGAGCCCGTAGTCTGAGATCTTCAATACGAAGCGTCCATCGATGAGGCAGTTTGAAGAACGCAGCTTGCCGTGCGCACCCAGCCCGCCATGGAGGTAGCACATGCCCTAGACAATGGAAAATAAATACAGGTTCTGCTGGGAGATGGATAGGCCTCGTCTCTTCCACCGTAATAAAGATGAAACTAGCTGTTGGAGTTTCAAATAACGTGGATTACCGCGGAGAGGGCCCAGGGTTTCGCGGTACCCAAAGGCAGTGTGAGCGCCACGGTGCATATACTAGTGTCTATCTATAGAAATTATTATGCACCTTGGCGCTCACACTGCCTTTCAACCTTGAACTGCTAGGAATGGGACTGCTAGGACATCTAAGAATAGGACGATTAGAACTACTTTTTTTTTTTTATTTATTCATTCAACAATGTTACACAGTTTGTACACATATCTTCCGCCAAACTGCAGGACAGTTTGTCGGCAGTGTTCTCGTGGACATAGATTACATAATACACAATAATTATCTAAATTCTTTACATTCCAAGTGGTACAAAAGTAAGGGACAAAAAAAACAGGTTTATTTCATGGTAGACAATGTGCGCACACAAACGCAAACACCACACACCACGCCTAACTGCACACATACTAAGACTAGATCTACTAAGACTAGGCTTAGGACTAACTATACTAGGCTGTTGGACTAGGTGGTGGACAAGCAAAGCATGCCTAAGGCATTAAATTAGCTTTTTTACTAATACAACGTATAACGCCAAAAGCGCAAAACCTCTCGTGGGGTAATTCAACATAAGTTACTGAAAAATGTTTGTTCCAAGAATTTTGGTAATTCGCAAAAAATAAATTGGTTTTTCATGCAACATGAGAAATTGGTCGGGCACATCTGTATGAAAAAATATTTTTTTTGAGGTTTCGCGCTTTTGGCGTTACACGTTGTTTATGCATTTAATTTAAATAAATTATAATAATTATGACATAACAAGCCATATTAGGCCTCCCCTTTGGATCTCCACAGATACCGGTTGGAAGCGACCTGCATCCAGCGTCTTCCGGCGACCTTTATAAGGTCGTCTGTCCACCTTGCTGGTGGACGTCCAAAGCTGCGCTTGCTAGTCCGTGGTCTCCACTCTAGCACTTTTGGCCTATGTTCAGCAGTGGACGTCTTATGGCTGAGATGATGATGATGATGATGATGATGATGATTAATAAAAGCAGTGCATCACAAACTTTCCCATCAGAATAATACCAATAAATTGAGCCCCTATAAAGTAATAACTTCAAACTTTGCCTCCCAGCGGTATCGGATTAGCAAGCAAGTTATTATTTTGACAATATTTTCCACAGAAATCTGAGATTTAGGGAATATCATTAATTGGAAAAGTACAATTTATATTTTTTTTAGGTAAATTAATGTTATGCCCACTACATTCAGGGAGCATTTCCTGAGTTTGGCCCCAAGGCTGAACCGTGCAGCGGCCGCCCTCAGGCGACTGCTGCCCAATCTCAGGGGGCCAAACGCTTCCTGCCGTAGGCTGTACGCTGGTGTCGTGCGGTCCATGGCCCTCTACGGGGCCCCTGTGTGGGCCCTGAGCATCCGGACGCGACCACAGAAGCTGGTCGCATGCCAGAGGGTCATGGCTATCCGAATGATCCGGGGATACCGCACGATTGCCGGCGAATCGGCCAACCTGCTTGCCGGATTGCTGCCTTGGGATCTGGAGGCGACTGCCCTCCAGCGCGTCTATGAGTGGCGCGTGGAGGCGCAGCGCCGGGGCGTGACCCCGCTGTCTCGCGAAGTCGAGGCGCGGCGCGAAGACCTCCGGCGCGATCTCGGGGCAGTATGGAAGGAACGACTGTCGCGACCGACGGCCGGGCACGCCGCAATTGCGGCGGTAAGACCCCTCTTTGAGGAGTGGTTGGAGAGAAGTCATGGCGTCCTTACCTTCCGCCTGACGCAGGTCCTCACCGGGCACGGGTGCTTCGGGAGGTACCTGTGTCTAATGCAGAAGGAGGAAACGTCTGGGTGTCATCACTGCGAAGATCGCCCGGAGGACACGGTGGAGCATACGGTGCAGGACTGCCCAGCTTGGGCGGCGCACCGACGTGTCCTCACGGCTGCGATAGGCGGAGACCTCTCGCGCCCGGCATTGGTTTCGGCCATGCTGCGGGGCGAGACGGAGTGGGAAGCGGTCGCCTCCTTCTGCGAAGCAGTAATGCTCGCGAAGGAGGAGGCGCGCCGCGAGCGAGAGAGGACAGAGTCCTCCCTCCGCCCCAACCGCGGTGTAGGACGCCCACGGCGACGGTCGTCGCGCGACGATCTCCGGCCACCGTAGGCGCGGGCATGCGGGCAGCGAGTAAAGGGCAACTCGCTGCCCGACCAAGGACCATGCCCGGGTCGACGGCGCGTTGTGTCCCACGCGCGCCTCAAAGAGCGTCAGCATAATGACGGGGCCCCCCTCTCAGAGGGCCAAAGCCTGCCGGGGTCGCGGGATTATTCCCTTACCGTAACCCCGGAACGTAACAGGCTATGAAGGACACCGTGGATTTTAGTCAGTAGAAGTCTGACAGTCCCTCCCGCCCTGCCCGGGGTTGGAGGACTCATTTGATGATTTTACCACGCTAAAAATAAAAAAATAAAAAATGCCCACTACATTTATTTAGGTTTTATATATGTATATTAGTTTCAATGGTTGGCTATGTAAGAAAAAAAAGGAAAGTTGACGTATTTTAAACTTTTCAGTGCATTAGAACAAAATATTAACTGCGTTTTAGCATGGAGCGCTACAGTAAAACATTTTTTCCAACAATAAAAAAAACCTGTCTCATCAGTAAATGCATTATGAACTTAGTTTAATGTTCACAAGAACAATAGATGTGCTGCAATCTACAAACAAACCGACGCGACGCTGACCTTGGTTAGCGCTGTGGCAGGATAATTGACTACTATGCTGCGTGTCGCAGGTTCGATATCCGCACTGAACAAATTTTTTCGAGTGATGTGAGTTTACTTATGTGAATTTAAATGTTTCTGAACGCATCTCTACGATAACAGAAAAAAATCCTAGAGTAGGAAACATTTTCATTTGTAAAAAAATGTGTGGTTGAGAAAAAGTTTTTCTTCTGTTTTCACTAATCGTATTTCTTAAAAAAATTGACGAATCCACTTTTGTTTGCAATTTATTTGAAACCTGACTATTTAACTTTTTACTTAGCGTGACATTTAAGTACCTAAAACAATTGTAAAGTTTGTAATTTACTTTGTTTTCGAATTTACAATACAACTCAAGTTTTTTTTTGTTCTATGGCAATCGTAAATTCTAGAATCAGATAAACTAAATTATTCTTATAATAAAACCTTTTACTGTTTAATAAATCGAATTTAGCTTTAGAAACTTCTTTCAGAAAATTCCCTGGAAAGCTATCTGTTTATTGCTTTATATTATTTTTTATTAAATTAGTAGAGAATTTTAGAAAGGCGAAAGTTTTTGGGAATGAATGTTTATTTTATTACTCTAATACGCAATATTGATAAAGTGGATTTGGATAAAATTTTGCAGATAGTTTATAACCTGAATTAATATACCTACATATAATATAATAATATCTGGTTGACCGAGCTTTGCTCGGTTTCTTTAAATGTATATATCTTGGGAACCGAGCTTTTCTCGAACCTGGGACCTTGATAAATCGATTCCTTGAGCCGAAAAACCCCTAATCTGTAACTTTTATGAAAATCCTTGAAGCCGTTTCCGAGATCCTGATTATATATAAATATACAAGAATTGCTCGTTTAAAGATATTAGATATGGGGCAAAAAGTAGAATTATTATATTAGATTAACAGTGTATTAATGACTACTGTTAATCTAATATAATAATTCTACTTTTTGCGCCATATTTAGATCCAAGCGGGTGACAAAAACCGTGAACATGAAATACATAGTTTTTCAGAATATTTTCACTCTGACAAATCAAATATTTATTTCTTACTGGGATTGAATATAATTTATGAAGTTATTGAATAGAAAAAGCCAAATGGATACACATAACAAAAACTAATAATCATCGTGTAATATTACGGCGCGCCGAAAGAGCAACTCACGGTAAAAGCGATTTTATATCTAAGCTCAAAAAGGCGGTTATTAATAAAAAATAATTAATTGATCACTCAGTTATTGTTTTAAATGGAACCTTTCACGATTGATTAGCTCTGTTTATTGTGTTAAACCAAGGTTAAAAAACTTTTCCACAATATATAGCTATAAAGCTAAACAAAGGCTACAATTACACAATACAATTAGATTAGGGTGGGGTAACCTTGAATTCATTGAATCTCATGCTTGACGAAGCCGTCACTCAAGGTCAGAATTGGGTCTGCGATGTGTTTCCTTGTTTTCCGAATGAAATCAGAGATTTTCCACATTCCCCACAAAAGAGATATAAAACATATATTTTTTGTACAAGTTATAACTCGCCCGTAGTAGAATTAAAACCACCACTATCAATAAATTTGACACCCTGATTGTCATATCTTTGTACAAATTCAAAACAATATCAATAACATGCATAAATGTTTACGAACGATTATAACCCGAATCTCGTCAAAGCGGCAGTGAACAGGCTTCTTCTGGGTAAGCTAACTTCATGCATCGTAGACTTTGTATCTGTCAACTTTAACCTAGACCATATACATATACATTTAAAATGATTAATATTATTACTATGACATTTTTTATTTATTTAAGGATAGGTTAACGTTTGATCTGGCCTGATGGTAAGGGAAGATGTGGTCAACGGTGAAGCACGCTTGCCTAGAAGTAACCTGTTCACTCTTGACTTGAAGACTCCAACATTATTTGTAGATAACATTATCCAAATCGTAGACAGTCTTCCATCTCTAGATTATCATCTATTTAGTCTTTTTCCGAATTTGTTGGGATGGACTTTTAGTCTAACCGAATTCAGCTGAATACCAGTATTTTACAAGGATAGACTGCTGAGAACTCCACAATCCAGTCGATGCTGGGAATTGCGATCACGTTCAATAACAGCGGTGTAATTCCCACCTACTTGCATTTCACGATACAATTCCCACCTACATTTTCAGACGTTCTTACCTGCACAATATCATGCACGAGGGAGGTCCTGAAGTTCCAGTCGAGCTGCAGCTCATCGTTCGAGAGGACGTCCTTCAGCGAGCCCTTGGGACAGTACTCCGTGAGGACGAACACCAGCGGGCAGTCGACGCACGCGCCGATGAACCGCGCCGTGTTCTCGTGGGACACGTTGCGAGCCTGCGTGAGAGGAATGTTGATTAAAAAATGGGTCATTTTGAAATTGATTGTTGAGCGCGTGATTACCTTAATTTATCTTGTTAAAATCTTTACAACCAATGCAATGGATGGCACGGTAGGCGTATGGTTTTGCGATTGAATGCTGCATGGCATTGCACAAATATTATTTTGGCTGTGTTCGTAGGTGAGTTCGAATGTCTGTGAACGCACCCACCGACAGAGGAGAAATTGCTAGTTGGACGCAACGCTACGCTAGCCCAATATACTTAGCTACGTGTTTTTGTAACACAAGACTGACAAATAAAACCAGTTACTATTTAAACTGACAATATGATTATAATTGTTAAAAAAAATCCAATACCGAGACTCAGTCTTGCAAACCAGTAATAAGAAATTCCAAATATCCAACACAACACAAGTTTGACATTCAATCACAGTATCAATACCTCTTATCAGGGCCCAATCCCTAGAAATGTAAGTTACCGAAGTTTCAACATAACATCTGTAACATCGATACCGAGGGCCATTCGATCCTGTCACATTGGATTACCGCAACTTGGAACTATGTGACACTCGTAGGGACACTTTTGTGACACTTTATTTGACCTGGCTGAGCAGAAGTGGCTTTAAACGAGGCATTAAAAAGCATTTTTTTTGGTCTCAAAAAAGTGTTTGAGGCGTTTAGAAACCTCCACATCTTAAAATTGAAAAATTTAAAGAGAGTGAAAATGAATGAGCCAGACTATTTAGTTGGTTTTGACATCTCACCTAGCGCAAAAATATGTTAATAAATCAATTTTCAACGCTTTTTTCTTGGAACAAACCCGCTACACTATTCCCAAACAACTGCAACTCCTGAAAGCCAGAATCGACAGTGGCAACCACCAGAAAAGCGATAGTTAGCGAGACTCATAGATATTGGTGATAGTTTTACTAAAAAACTGAAACTATTGCCCATCCGTTATAACTTTCCAAAAAAAGAAGTCCAATTCGTAATAGGTATATTAGGCCAATAAGTTCTACAAATAATAAAAATAGCTAGAAATCTTCAATGTGACCAAATTGCTAAAATTAACTTTTGATAAATCGATTGTCGATGTTAAAATCAATCTGTGTTTCCATTCTTCAATATGACACTGTCAATCCCCATTAGAGAGAGACTCAAACATTGTTTTGCACTTACATTTCATTTTATCAGGGTGTTGAGTCTATTTTCAGGGTTCATGCCCGTTTGATAGCAGAAGGCTCACCCTTTATTACCTACGTGGGACTTATCACATAAGAACATAAGAGCAAGAGCGTGTCGTATTATGCTAAGCGTCCACAGGTCGGCATCGTACGTATCGGACGCATCGCATCAAACGGATTTCTGTGTCGGCAGCGATCGGGATGCCGACGCGAGTATCAGCAATCGGATTGCCGACGCGAGTATCAGCGATCGGATTGCCGACGCGAGTATCAGCAATCGGATTGCCGACGCGAGTATCAGCGATCTGATTGCCGACGCGAGTATCAGCGATCGGATTGCCGACGCGAGTATCAGCAATCGGATTGCCGACGCGAGTATCAGCGATCTGATTGCCGACGCGAGTATCAGCGATCGGATTGCCGACGCGAGTACCAGCAATCGGATTGCCGATGCCACCTTCATCGCTTCCACTGATCGGCATTCCGTATGACGTCATCGGTACGCATCACATGTATGCATTACCGATGAGCCGTCCGTACGATGCGGATCAGTGGACGCAGTTGTATGAGTTTTCATACAAGGCAAACTATAATCCGTTACGTACGATACGTCCGATACGTGCGATGCCGACCTGTGGACGCACACCTTTAAAGTATACTCTACGTCAAGAAAACGACAAAACTCCAAAACTAAGAGCCTATGCACACCACGTTTTTAAACGGGCCGGTGCAGCGCGTTTTTAAAAGCGCTAGCGTATATTACGGAGCGTTTTCACCAGATCAGTTTGTTGTCATTAAGTTCTGGGCTGCGTCTGACTTGTGTGCGTATGGCGTCTGCATATAGTACTAAAATTAGTCATCCCACTAACCTAGGGTGCTATGACAGGAAACCTCCACGTGCGCCCGTTAACTGGAGTTCCCTCTCGGATACGTCCGGGGGGAACACCAGTTTTTCGGGTCGGTGAAACCTGGGATGCGGGCAAAAACCCACTGACACTGTGTGCCTAAGGGGTCTCTTTGCCCGTATGCGAATAGCCATAGAACAGCGGCGGAGCGGGCTTGCGGACGGTGGCGCGTCACGCGTCGTGTTTCGCGTTAAAAGCCTGCTGGGGTCGCAGGTTTTTTCTTAACCCAGTATACTGTGGTCCCGGAACGTAAAGGGCATAGGAAGGAACACGGGGGGATTTTAGTCTCGCCCTACCCAGGGCGGGAGGACTCATTTGATGATCTTACCACCTAAAAAAAAAACCCACTAACCTGTTTGATCTCCCAAAGAAGCTTCTTGTTGAGATCAAGCTTCTTTCTATGTATCTTCTTGACGGCAACCCTGTTGCCTTTGTAGAGGCCGACGGTGAATGACGACAGGGTCAGAGAGGGAGTGCCCAGGGTCGAGGCGGCCCCCGTACTGCCTCGGGTACTCCAACCAAGGGACAGCTAGAGTTTGGAAAGAAAAGAGTATCTGTAAGTGTTTGTAGTAAGGAGATTAGCGGCCCACTAACGTTAATTTCTGCTAAATTGTCCATTGTGCAAACTGTACCAAAAAGCGACGGTATAAAACAAAAACTTTTTCAAAAAAAAATGTGACCGCCTTCAAAAACAACCACAAAAAAGGGTAAAATAACCTACAAAACTATTCTTTCGGAAGTCGGTGACTTTTTTATTAATTTCATTGTCTTTTTTGCCACCGACTTCCGAAAGAAAAGTTTTGTAGGTTATTTTACCCTTTTTTGTGGTTGTTTTTGAAGGCGGTCACATTTTTTTTGAAAAAGTTTTTATTTTAATCTTTTTAGTTTAAATAATCAACCTTAGCACTAGAATTTAGTAATCCGTAACACCGGTAATAACATCGTTAACATCTCTTTCATTCATTCCCTATTATCTCAAAAACTACTGAACCGATTTTGATGAAATTTTCAGTATTCCCTAAGTTGAACGATACCTAGTACAACAAAAAAAGAATTACTTAAATCGGACTTGTAGTTCCGGAAATATGCGAACACAAGCATAATTTTCTTACTTGAGGAGTTGTACCTTCCATCATCAGCTCAGCTACATGAGATGATGATTTCCATACGCAAATACTTGAATTACTTCATAAGATTTGCGAAAAACTATGTGTCAGCCAATAAAATTTGAGGGTTGCCCTCGATTTCTCCAAGTTCCAATCATCAGATCCTGATATGGTGACAATGGGACCACACGGGAAGCACCAGCTTTCGAATAAAAAAAGAATCATGAAAATCGGTTCACCCAGTCGCAAGTTATGAGGTAACAAACATAAAAAAAAAAAAAAAATTACAGTCGAATTGATAACCTCCTCCTTTTTTTGAAGTCGGTTAAAAATCATTGAAGCCAGTAATTAAGGGTGCTTGTACACAGCGCATGTAACCAGCGCAAGTGCCTCAACATGCTCATAAGCTACATGCGCCATGTACAAGCACCCCTCGGGCAGCTTGATCAAGTAGATTGCGCATGTTACTCGCGCTGGTAAACTGCGAGTTGCATGCGCCGTGTACAAGCACCCCGCCGGTGACATGCAGAAGTAGCTTGCGCATGTTACTCGCGCGGGTAACCCGCACCTTTACTTGCGCGGTTACATGCGCCGTGTACAATCACCCTAAACCACAATCTTACGTTTTTTCCCCAGACTTTATCACAAAATCACAACATGACATTTTTTTTTTTTTTATTTGCACGCTTGCTTAGAAGTAACCTGTTCATTCTTGACTTGAAGACCTCAAGGTTATAGCTGTCGGGAAATACAGAGGCGGCAAGGAATTCCACTCCTTAGCTGTGCGAACAATAAAGGTATTGGCAAAACGCTTTGACTTGAAAAACAATCCTTCAGTGACCAAACACACGATTAGGTAGATCGTCTTTCGCGACCGGAGAGTTTTCGGGGTTTTAATACCGTAATTTTTTTCGCTCTTGGGTCCAATCCACTGGCGTTCATTCCGCAAGGATTGTAGATTCTGGCAGGAATGAACGTTAGTGGATAGGCCGCTATCAGATAGGAACATGTTTTGTAAATGAGACTGTAACCTCAAAATGAAGCATTTTCTTCGCTTCATTTTGCTATTTAAATAAACCTGTAAGTAACAGGAGTACCTATTTGAAATAATATTTTTTTTGAATCATAATTACTTAATTACATTGTTACAAACACGGTACCGAGTTCTTTGTGAAATTCTAAATCAAACACGAACGAAGCCGCCGACAAAACTTTACATTAATACAATAGTCAGAATATACTTGCACCTAATACTCGTACAATTATGAGCCACTTTATAGCACTCTTCAGACTGCTCTCAAATTGATGCTACCTTTATAAAACTAAGTGGTGCGAAATTAGTTTTTAAAGCATTTTATAAGTTTCAACTAATTGGAAATCTTCTGTAACTATTTGCACCAATAATTTTACTACTGGGTCTAATAAAACGACATGGTTTGAAATTTAGGACAGAACTGTACTTATTACGAGTTTTCACTATTTGAGACGTAAAGTAAACTGGAACTTTGACAATTTCAAATTGACTTTTGAGGAAAAAATTAGTTCCTGCTTCGCACACCAGAGGCGATGTTCCATTTTTCCATACAAGAAACGCTGTAAATACTGTAAAGTTAAAAAAGTGAAAATTCGTGCTAAAGGTAGTGAACTTCTATTTTGACTCTTAAAGCTAGAGAAGCAGAGTAACATACCTACATATTGAATAGTAGACATTACCATAAATTAACACTAAAGAGTATCTAGTGCTAATAAGGTAAAGGGAGATAATTTGGTGAGACAGGCAACTCAATAATAGTCTTAAAAGTCTCTCAAAACGTTACCTTTGCATGCTGTAATACGAAATGATGTGTCACTACAATCTTGTCCACTTTCGTGGTGAACTACATAGTTGCATCACTTCGCATTACAGCATGCATAGGTAACGTTTTGAGAGACAATTAAGACTCTATCACTGAGTTTCCTGTCTCACCAAATAATCTCCCTTTACCCTACTTGTTGATTATTCGTATATAACTTATAACACTGGGACACAAGCCTTCAGTATTTCACAGAGACTGGGAACATAATCCCCCACGTGGGCCCACTGCGTATGGTATCACAGTCCGATAAATTAAACACAAATTGCTCGCTTCATTTCATTATAAGCTCCAGTGAATCCAATATTTCGAGTATAACTGCCGAGCAATTAATAAAAGCTCGCACAGCAATATAATTGGACGCTACAGCGAACATAAAGTATTTATTATTGTTTATTTAATAAATAAATAGCAGCGTTCATAAGCTCATGAATCTTGAGATAATTGTATCTGCCATATTAAATAAAATGATACGATGAATTTTTTTTGTTATTGGTTTCATTTTTGATATAATTGTATGTCTTTGTGCGTTTGCGTAGTAAAGTTACTTCGAACTATTGAATTTATTTTTTTGTGACTTACAAATAGTATTCGGTCAAGTTATTATTCTATCTATTTACTTATTTAAAATCAATTGCTTCTCGCTAAGACTCGAGAACGGCTGGACCGATTTGGCGAATTTTGGTTCTGAATTATTTTTTGGAAGGCCAGAAAACGTTTAACAGGTACACATGACAAGGAGAACAATAAAACAAGAAAATGTTTTTGAAGCGGTACGACGTTAGCCGAGTCAGCTATAGTTACTAAGGGCGCTTGTACATGCGCCGTGTACACGCAATAAATAATTAGGTAGCTTGATCAAGTAGCTTGAGCATGTTACTCGCGCGGATAAACCGCAAACTCGCACCATTACTTGCGCGAGTAGCATGCGCCGTTTATAAGCACCCCGCGGGTAACTTGATCAGGTAGCTTGCACTGTTACTCGCGCATGTAACCCGCTTCTTTACTAAACTTGCGCGGGTTACATGCGCCGTGTAGTCGTGTACAAGCACCCGTAATACAATCGTTTAGATTAGGCACACTCTTTTATCTTTATTTGAGATGGCTTTAATCTTGACTCTTGTGAGTCAGAAGTGACAAAGTCGACGATACAGTGAGCTTACACACAAGAAGCCTGCTATTCACTCTAACTTTAAAGTGATACGGGTAGAAAACACATACGCTATAAGTTCCACTCTTTAGCTTTGCATATTCGAAAATGTTTGAAAGCGCTTAGTTACGAATTGGTGGAATGTCAATTATGTATTGATGGTAATTTACAATACGTCTAGCTAGGTGTCAAATGGTAAATGAGGGCCTTTGATAGTTTTTATTGTGAATTCGTTTGTTAAACGTTAAACTGCCCAATTAAGCAAAGGTCAATGGGACCAATTAAACTCAAATAACAAAAGCTATTCCCACAAAGCTATTCACTGTAAATAATAGGCATTGTTCTGGTTCACTTTTACTAGAGAAAATTCCTTGAAAACCATTTCCCATTTGTAAGGTCAAAATTAGTATAGACTAGCACTTCGCCCGCGACTTCGTCCGCGCGTATTAAAACATAGCCTATATTACTCGCAGATAAAGTAGGTTCTAATGGTGAAAAAATCGGTCCAGTAGTTTTTGAGTTTGTCCATTACAAACAAACAAATTTTTCCTCTTTATAATAATAGTGTAGATATCCTATGAGTTTTTCCAGACTATAACTTAACCCTGTACCAAATGTCCATATCCGTTCAGCCATTCTGACGTGATTGAGTAACAGACATCATCCACCCTGGATGTTTGGATGAATATCTTTCGTATATAACTAGCTAATGCCCGCTGCGTTCCCCGAATGAAGTTCGGTAATAATCCCACTTGAACGCCATACAGAGATAAAAATTATCCTACGTATTAAACCAGACTATTAACTGATGATGGCAAGGATGGTACAGTGACTGAGCGAGCGACTGCTGTGCAGCGTGTCGCGGTTTGATTCCCGGACGTAACAAATATCTGGTTAACCTACAAGTAGTTGTTACGGGTCTGGCGTGTTTGTGTGTGAATTTCTGACACACGCACGACACAAAAATTCTAGTGTGCCGCAACGTAAAAAGAGTAAAGAAAGAGTCACCACATTTTCACAAACTTTCACCTTTCATAGTCATCCTACCTCAACGACGATATAATACTAGACTCGTAATAACAGGCGACCGATATCTGTCAACACATTAGGCAAAAAAGTCTTATATTCGTCTCATTTCGACCAATCCTGTGAGCCGTAAACATACGTTGAGACAGAATAGACCTTGAGTTAGCCAATCACAACGCAGTACCCCGTCCCCCTCGCTTACGTAGTACCTCAGCGAGTTGACAGAATAATTTTTGTTCCTTAGATCGTGCATGCGGAGTCTAGTATTATATCGTCGTTGTCCTACCTGCACGTACCTTCAGTACCTCATTGATGCTGTGCAGCGCTGGGCTGGCTCCGATCCCCGTGCCGACTTCGACCAGCACCTCCTCAGGACGCACTCTCCACGAAGTGTTGTTTAACTCTGCGTCTATTCGAGCCTGTCTGTGAAGTTAAGCATAAATTAATATAGGGTGACTAGTAATTAGTGTACGATACTTAAACACGAGATTGTGCTCATGATAACAAACAACTTTTACTATTGGAACAAACCCGAAAACGCGAAAAAAATCAGCTGTTCAGTACATTTATGTTTGTTTAATGTACTGTACAGCTGATATCTTTTTCACGATTTCGGCTTTGCTCCCATAATAAAAGTTGTTTGGTATCATGAGCAAAATCACGTGTTTAAGTATCGTACACTAATTACCAGTCACCCTACATATACCTTTTGCTAAAATGTTTTTAATACAACTTTATAAAATATATAACACGTGTGGACTGCTGCACTGCGTATCGCAGGTTTAATTCCCGTACGGAATAAAGAAGCATGGTCCGTTCACGTAACAGCTTATATGTGATATGTGCAAATAGACCTTAAAAGAAAAGGTTAAAAATTAGGCAAATGAATAGAAAATTATATAAGCCCCATATAAAGTTAGAATCCAGAAAATGTAATGTAATGTGAAAAAAATGTGGCCTGTAGCACGAATTTTCAGTATTTTTCTCTACAGCGTCTTTCCAGTATTTACAGCGTTTTTGTATGAAAAATGGAACAGAGCCTCTGGTGTGCGAAGAAAGAACTAATTTTTTCCTTGTAAATTGTCAATTTGAAATTATCAAAGTTCCAGTTTACTTTACGTCTCAAATACTGGAAATTCGTGCTAAGGGTACGGATCCCGAAACGATAATATGAACTAAAATAGGTTGATAAAAGACTTTTTCTGAATAACCTTGAACATCGTTTACCTATTTCATTTAATTTGTCAAGACAGACCCGGCCAAAGCCGGGATTAATAACGATAACTAAAGTAGACGATGTCAATCAGGATTATAGAAATGTCTCAAAAAGGAAAACAAAAATATAAATCCTTGTACTGAATATCTAATAATTTCGAATGAAAATTGTCAAACTTATAAAGCTTGTCACTCAGATATAAAATTGTTAATCGAGGTACCAGAATTTTCTGTTTAATAATTCCTTTAAATAATAATAAGCATGTCAGAGTTGAATCCTTGTACGTCATGCCCAATTTTAAATCCAACTAATTTAATGAGATTTTCTTAAAAGAAAATAAATCAAAAGAATTTTTTTCGTTCTATTTCTTTATAAAATCATTCAGAAGCTAACTCAAAGGAATGTTTTAAAGAAAATGTAAATCTAAAATATGATTGTTTGAATTATCCAGTGAAATATTCAAGGGGCGTTAAAAGTATCTATCTCTAGACAGTAAAATTGTATAAGGTATTAATATATATTATAATATATAAATTGTATTGTATAACTAATATTTAGCGAAACATATGCCAGAACAACAGCTTTTCGATTTGTGTTGGTCTGTGTGTCCGTAAACGCATCACGCTGAAATGACTGCATGAAATTGAGTGTAGTTTTGCTAGAGGTGGTATACTTAAAATATTAGGTACCTTTTTACTGCATAATATCTTATTAATTCCAATTGTGATTATAATTTTACAGGGCTTCTTTTTCAGTTATAATTGGTTGATATATTAAAGCCACGTATTCACTGAGCATGTGTGTGTGTAAAATTACGTGTTTCTGAAACAAATCATTTTGTTTCAGAAACATATAATTTTGTTTCTGTAAACACTACGTGTTTATCGGTATGTTTCGGTGCTCCCCACTTGCGGCGGAGAACACTTTACGTGATGTTTCAGAAACTGTGTATCCGAAACACTGTTGCTCAGTGAACACTTGACACAAACGGTGGCCGACGGATAAAGGGAAGACTCCGCGTCCTCGAAATTAAGTGAAAATACTTATCGCAACTTGACTTTAAGAATATGCAGAACACAGTAAACATAGATCCATTGGACATAGGTTGGCTGACTTGTACTATTATTTTGAAACTCTGTAACAAAGTAGACAAATAAAATTATTTTCTATTCTATTCTATTCTATTCTATTGCTCAGTGAATACATGGCTTTAAATATACATATTAACTGAAAAACAAAAGAGAAAAAAAACAATACTAAATTAAAAAGTTAATGCCCAGAACTCTAGCAGCATTGGCAAATTACCATCGGATGGCAATGATGCCTTTGACCATGAAATAGGCCAGCCCTCTGGTCATGCGAAGAATCAACTATACGCTTAGCGATTGCTCTTGATGCGTCCGAGATCGCGGGCAAAACCTAGTTCATAATAATAAGAATTCTCAGGATTCCATGTCTCAAATTGTTTTAATAAATTCACTAATCTTTGAGATATTGTTTGAAAGACTTTCAAGCATTCCAAACTCAGGATTTTAACGATAGTATTTCATTAAACAGGGTGTATCTATTTCTAGATAAATAAGTAGACTATAAATAATTGTTTTTGTAACAACTGAGTTGTTTAGGAAAACTAAAGGTCAAGGTTGATTAGAAGTTGTTTTGATTCAAATTAATGGGAAATATTTTCACTTCAGAGCCTGAAAAATATTTGTTGAAAAGATTCTTGAAGGGCCAGTACTAATAATCTGGTTTTTGTAAACGTTTTATTATAAGAAAGATGTTGCATATATTCTTGCACAACCACAAGGCGGGGCGCCGGCGCCGGTTAATCCTGAGGAAAATTCGTGGTACTACATCAGACGGCACGGCACCGGCACGGCACCGGCATGGCCGTGCACCGGCACCGGCGCCGGGGCTTCGTTTTTCCACTGCACCGGTTCCTAACCGGCCCGGCAACGGCACGGCACCGGCAAGTGTGGATACAGAAGATTTTTTGTGATCTGTATTCTTCGTCCACCGATGTGCTTGTATAACCATGCCAATTTGGCAAGAAAAAAATAAAAACAACTTTTTTAGCTATTTAGCTATTCATAATTATTATATTAAGCTAAAGTGCCTTTTAGGCTCGCCTAGATGTCCGAGTAAGTATATGGACCAATCGAAATAAGTACTTATGTAAGGTAAGGTTTCATTGGAGTCTTTAGCGTGTCGATGGCAAATCTTTTTAAATATTTTTTTGACCAAAAACTCTGGCTTTAATACGTCATGTTAGGCAACCTTTCGTGGCGCGGACTCTATAGTTCCCGCCAGATAAGTGTGGAAAAAAACCATTGAACCCCGTGTACCAATATATTGCAATATTACAAAACCATTGTAAAAATGTAAAGAAAATGCCGTAGAACGACCAAAAGCAACGTATCGTGGTAAGAGGCGATTTTGACCTTACATTTTATTTTGAAATTCGAACGATGCATTATTAGGATCAATGACCTTTATTCCAGACTTATTTGGCGGGGACTATAACGCCGGATCCACACGTTGGCCCTGTTGGCCGAATTGACGGCGCTATACTAAGAAACAAGATAGAATTATTTGCGTCTTGCTTTCTGGTATAGCGCCGTCTCCTTCTGTTCGGCCAACAGGGCCAACGTGTGGATCCGGCGTAACAACAAACTTACTTGTAGGCGACGCACGCAGCAGTAACAGCGAAGGTAAGGAACACAGCCAGCCCGATGAAACAATATATTATAACTGTTTGCGCCTCTGTCCGAGCAGCGTGGAACAAACGTTGTACATAGCAGTGATGCTAGTGATTGGATCACCATAAAACATACAATTATCACACCAATCGCGATGAAAATGTGAGTACTAAATGGTATCCACTTTGGAATTTTAGTCATGGCGGCTAATTTCATAGAAAGATTAACGTTTGTATGACTTTGCGTGCTTTCCGAGACACGAAATTTTACAACTATCATATCTGTAAATTGTTGCCAATCCATAGACTAATATTCTTATAACTAATAGACTAATTCTCGGTAAGCACAGCTTCCTTGAAAATACATCTGCGAGGCTGTTATTGCGTAACTAACAAAGCTGTGGAACCAGGTGTATGTAGCTTAAAAAAATGTTGCTTCTTCATACTAAATGAGAAATTGACCGGACCCATCAGTATGAAAAATCTTGCGAATTTCCAAAAGTCTTCGAACAAACATTGTTCAGTAACATGGGCTGAGTTACCCCACGAGACGTTTTGCGCTATTAACGTTACACGTTGTATAAGCATACTAGGAAAAAAGACAACGGGGGTAAAACGCACAAAGCCGCAGGCAAAAGGTAGCTTTTGTACAAAACAAGGTGGGATAAACAGGTTGACAACATTTCATAGCCAGCCATTAAAACTTGAAGTAATTAAAAACTTTCTGTGTAAGCCCGCCTCGTTTTAATTAAAAAATGATTAATTATTAAAACGGTTGTGGAGCGATTGTTTGCTTATAAAGTTAGTTACGGACTGGTGAGAATCAATTATTAAAAAATAATCAATCATTTTAGCAAATCCAAAAGGTTCTCAAGGATCTTTTCCATCACTAATATAAGTTTGTTTTTGGAGTATCAATTAAATACATCCTTTATTCAGATGTATTTTAGTTTGATCATGATTACTTGTTTTTCACCAAAATAATAACCAAAAAACCTAAAATAATCACCAAAGCTAGGAACAGGTAGAGCTATTTAGGTTCATTGACCGCAAACATTGATGTTAATATGGATATTCCACTGAATTCCGACAGTAGGAGAAAAACAATATCGGGGTGTTTCCGTCGCTAGAGTGACGCATCTGTTTGTGTCTCTTTCTGCGCCACTAGAATTCGATTCTTTACCAACAGTAGCTTGTTGCCTCACTCATCGGCAAGTTCATATAAAAGCTCTACCTATTCTGATCTATGATAATCACATCACCGTACATTTTATTTTTCTACGTTAAAATGTTATCAGTTAAAGTTTACTTTGCATACAACTAAAAATTCCTCTCATCTCCTAAGATACAAATAAAAGGTTTTAATTTATTCTTCATCGGCAACGGTCCGTTAATTCTAAAGTGCTACGGCGTAGCAGCTACGGCGTAGCAGCTACGAGCTACGCCAGACGTAATGAGACGTAGCGGCCTGTATAATCAAACCCTATAGCCAAATGGCAAGCGACATTCGCTAACGTTCAGCAGTCGCTTTAATACATTTTCAACTTTATACCCCATTGCATAAAGTTGAGAATCTATCAAAGATTTTATTTTTTCAGATCGTTTTCGTTGGTTTCGTTCGCTATCGCTCAGCAGTCTTTACTAGACTTTCAACTTTATGCGATGGGGTATAAAGTTGAAAACGTATTAGCGACTGCTGAACGTTAGCTAATGTTGCTATAGGGCCTGGTTTTCTTGTCACCTTTTGTAACATAGTGTGTTTGTAGATTACTGTGACTTAGTTGATTAGCAGACAATCCAATTAGGTTTGTCATGAACTAACTAGGTAGCTAATTGGAGCGGAAGTCATCAAGACATGGACAAGGAAATTAGCACGGTACAAGGTTTATGCGATCTAGATTAAAAATATAGATATTTCTAGTTGATGTGTCTATCATAAATCAGGTTTGGGACACCTGGTTGACGCAGTGACATCTTAAAGGGAGAGAAGTCCAGTGTGGGAGAGAGACAGAGCTATACAAATCGTCTAGCGCCACCTCCTTCCCACAGTGCAATTACTCTCGCGTTAAGACTTCACGGGGTCAATTCTTGCCCTTTTTGACCAGTTTTTTTTTTTTAATTACATTTTTTCTTTGACTGCCGTATTAATACTTTCCAGAATTTGATCCATAATAGCAAAACTATCAAATGGTGTAATAATACAGAGTGTGATTTTTTTCAAAAACACTGATTTTGATGAAAACTAGCGGGTCGATAACAGTCAATAAATACAAAAATTATTACAATAAAATACTTACCACCCTGGCACATGGGGTCATTCCACAGGAAGCCACACCGCGGGGTGTCTGGGGGTGGACCCCGACGCCCCCCAGGCCAGTGGATTGCTTTGCCAGCTACTGGCTTGTAGCTGCTGTTCAGACCGTGGAAGAAGGCGACCACCTAAGTAATAAAATATATTTATTTCAGATAATGAGCTTACACACGCATGTTGCCTTCACACGGTGAGACGCACGTAATATTACGTGCCAAGTGAAGCGAGTGTTATATTTTAACTCGATGAGTTGCATTTTGCACATCTGACTACTTTGAGTAGAATTGTAGTCAGAAGAGCAACCACTATTCTTCTGAAAGTAGTCAGTTAAGAAACAGTCAGAACGTATTGTCCTAAGCGAATCTGATAGCACGGTTAGCAGTGGCTGAGCGATTGGACTTCAGCGCTACGTGTCACGGGATCCATTCCCGTACAGAGAAAATATTGGTATAAATAATCTACAAGTAGTTGTTCAGGATTTTTAAACGCATCTACGACACGGGAGAAAATTGCCAGAGTGGGGGAAAATTAAAAAAAACCACGTAGTCAACTCGGCGAAGACCGTCTGGCGGGTAGGACCGTACAATAAGCAATAAACAGTTTATATAACCACAACAATTAAATGAAAAAATGATTGATTTAAACTGTTAAAATTCAGACTATGTTGTATTGCTTACACGGTGGAGCATACGGTGCAGGACTGCCCAGCTTGGGCGGCGCACCGACGTGTCCTCACGGCTGCGATAGGCGGAGACCTCTCGCGCCCGGCATTGGTTTCGGCCATGCTGCGGGGCGAGACGGAGTGGGAAGCGGTCGCCTCCTTCTGCGAAGCAGTAATGCTCGCTAAGGAGGAGGCGCGCCGCGAGCGAGAGAGGAAGAGTCCTCCCTCCGCCCCAACCGCGGTGTAGGACGCCCACGGCGACGGACGTCGCGAGACGATCTCCGGCCACCGTAGGCGCGGGCATGTGGGCAGCCAGTAAAGGGCAACTCGCTGCCCGACCAAGGACCATGCCCGGGTCGACGGCGCGTTGTGTCCCACGCGCGCCTCAAAGAGCGTCAGCATAATGACGGGGCCCCCCTCTCAGAGGGCCAAAGCCTGCCGGGGTCGCGGGATTATTCCCTTACCGTAACCCCGGAACTTAACAGGCTATGAAGGACACCGTGGATTTTAGTCAGTAGAAGTCTGACAGTCCCTCCCGCCCTGCCCGAGGTTGGAGGACTCATTTGATGATTTTACCACGCTAAAAAAAAAAAAAATGTTGTATTGCTTACTGTACGGTCTTACCCGCCAGACGGTCTTCGCCGATTTGACTAGGCTAGGTGTTATTGGGTTTATCGATTAGAAATTTCTCAGTTACAGTCACAGAGGATTGGTGCCCGGTTGATGGCAACAGCCCCCCCCCCCCCCAATCCCCTATAAGTTTTGGGTATACTAATATCCAACAAAGTCGCATTTCGCATTTTTCTGTATGACAGCATTTTACTTCACGTTGAATTTCGACGACGCTTTCACTAGATATTATTCAAAGCCTTTTTAAAGATTTATTAAGAAAAGTACCTACATTTACATTTAACTTAGGTATAGGATAGAAATCTCAATGTCTGTCATGACCTTTTTCATTACATTTAACCCGTACATAGCAAGAGCAGGTTGCTTAAATAAACATCTTAGTTTCAACTTGGTTAATTATTCAAAAGTAAAGAGCATGTTACCAAACTAATTTCAAGTATTCATTTAAGTAAATGCAACTCTCATTTGCACTCAGAAGCCACAATTAATGTTTTGATACACATACAGAATTTATAAAGGTGCTAATAGACTGAAGCATTGACTTGTAACAGAACATCGAGCAACCGCCCGCGCATTTAGCTGGGTACTCACTTAGCAGCGTAGCACGTAACGTATCAGATACGGTATCAAGTGAGTACGTAGGCACGAGCCCGCTGTGAACCGCTCGCTGTAATAGTAGGCATACACCATCCTGCCTATCGATACGATAGATTTACGGCTTGCAATTGTTTCAAATCGGCAGTTCGTCCATATACACCATACACCATCCTGCCTATCGATACGATAGATTTGTCACAACTTCAAATCTGCACCAGTGATGCCAACTCAGCAACTAGATCTGGCTATTATTCGGTGACGACAGCTACAATTTCTAGCACCTTTTCATTTCATCATGAGACTATCGAATTAGATTAAAAAAAGTGGTGCAAGCGATTTTCGACCTTATCGACATTAAAAATTTAGTTTGATTTTCTCACATTCTTATTCGTTAACATTGCTCCTTCATTAAAATCCGGTGTTTGCATCATTGTCAATAAGGTCGAAAATCGCTTGAAGGTCGGAAAATACTTGCTTAAGGATAGGAAGTTAAAAAAAGTGGTGCAAGCGATTTTCGACCTTATCGACATTAAAAATTTAGTTTGTTTTTCTCACATTCTCATTCGTTAACATTGCTTCTTCATTAAAATCCGGTGTTTGCATCGTTGTCAATAAGGTCGAAAATCGCTTGAAGGTCGGAAAACATTTGCTGAAGGATTGCAAGTTAAAAAAAGTGGTGCAAGCGATTTTCGACCTTATCGACATTTAAAATTTAGTTTGTTTTTCTCACATTCTCATTCGTTAACATTGCTCCTTAATTAAAATCAGGTGTTTGCATAAATGTCAATAAGGTCGAAAATAGCATGAACCTTTTTTTAACTTGCTTTCGTGGTCCCTTGACACCTCTCAAGTTTTCAATCGTATTTTGGTTTAAAATAAAATGAATAACTCTTTTTTTTTACGAGTGTACATGCGATCCATGTGCGAAAAGCCTCAGTTTTCCTGGTAAGGCCACGTTCACATGGCGATTATTTTCCCGTATACTGTATACAAGATTTTATCGAATAGAGCAGTAATAACAGTTCACAAATGAAAACTTAAAAATAGTTTAAACGGCGTTCATACGGGAAAATCCCGTGTTTGAGAAATATAATATTTTACCGTGTACCGTGCAAAGTTGTCCTAAAACTGGTCAACTCTATTCGATAAAATCTCGTGTACGGTATACGGGAAAATAATCGCCGTGTGAACGTGGCCTAACCGTCCCTGTAGAAAAGTAGCTAAAAAGTTTAGCCACAAGTTACACTTTTTAGCTTTTTTTCTAGCACCTTTATAAAATTAGCTAACTATCTATGAAGTTGCTAAGATGGCATCACTGCTGCCGATTTGACGTTGTGTCAAAAACGATTTGATGACCTATCAAAATTGGCATGTCATGCCATCAAATTGGCATTCCACCCCCATACACGTTCAATTCTATTTGAGCAAATTGGCAGTTTTATGCCGAATTGACAAATAGGCAGTATGGTGTATGGCTACCATAAGTTCGCAGTGATACCGCCTCTCGGCATAGGCGGCTCGCAGTGTGCTCGGACGAGCCGTACCCACTTGCAGGTTGATATCGTATCTGATACGTTACGTGCTACGCTGCTAAGTGAGTACCCAACTTTTTATTTTTGTCGAACTGAACTATTATGAAAGACAAACTAAGAACCAAAAAAAAAGTACTAATGTTGTAAGCTACATTAAAAAAATTAAATTAAATTGTAGTAGTACACAAATTGAGGGGATCGGCACTGTTATTCCTTAACAGGCTATTTCATAGTCTAGCGAGGAGATCAACACGTCCATCATCCAATTGATTGATAACTAGCCTCTTGATCTAGTGGTTAGTGACCGGCGTTGTGTGATAGTTGTGGAATTTTATTACTCGTATTATTATTGTCTGAGATTTCATTCCACCTATATTGTTATTTGTTACGTGTACTACAATCTGAAAAAATAAAGATACAAGATAAGCATCGCTGCGATCAATGTCACGATCTTTCTAGCAAAACCCTAGTCGATGGTCGTTAAATAGGTTAAGGCGCATTAGGGCTAATTCTAAATAGCCTAAATAGCCCAAATTAGAAGTAGCCCAAATGGGAAGTAGTCATAATGAGAAGTAGTCCATTATGGTTGCCCAAAGGAGAACTAGCCATAATGCGCCTAAACCATTACATATTTCTTCATAAAAATGTCAGTAATAACGGTCAACTCGCCAAAAACTCGCCAGAACGCTTTTTCTGTAATGTAACATTCGCCAAGTATGTTCAGAACAAGTGAATGATCAAGTTTATTATCTTTAAGAAAAGGTTTCATGCAATGCTAAATTAATGTAAATAAACTGTTTGAAGTTTCAAAGACGCTCGTGACTTTCAAAGTAATTAGTCGAGTAGATATGTGCTCAGCTCAAAATATATTGTTAATTCACAAGGATCGAGATATTTCATCTCACATAGAAATATCTTAACTAACGTATTGTGAACTAAAGCAAATGATTTATTGCTAGATGTCTATTCAGAAAACTGAAAGACCAATTGCCTTAGAAATAGGTACAGTAAGTTCGTTAAAAATAAATACGACTAAATCACTTTAGATTTATTGGTTTCAAGATCTGTACTTGAGCTCATTGACAATTTGAACTACTTTTAGCAACAAGACGGTAGAGCATGTAGGTAAGCTGTGCGGCATTTCATACAATTTTCTAACTGAACCGAATTTAATTAAATTTCACACAGATATGCATAATGGGTCTAAAAGGTAAGTAAGTAATAAATCTTTTAGCAATATGTATATTTTAAACAATTTAACCTATATTTCTCATTATATTAATGCAAAACGTAGGCTATATTGGTTAAAAAAGTCGCTGGCGCAGTACCTGTATCAAATGAAGGGTGACTGGTAATTAGTGTACGATACTTAAACACGTGATTGTGCTCATGATTACCAATCAATTTTTATTATGGGAGCAAAGCCGAAATCGCGAAAAAATATCAGCTGTTCAGTACATTAAGCAAACATAAATGAACTGAACAGCTGATTTTTTTTTTCGCGTTTTCAGGTTTGTTCCCATAGTAAAAGTTATTGGTTATCATGAGCACAATCACGTGTTTAAGTATCGTACACTAATTACCAGTCACCCTATATAGTACAAACTTCACTTATTGTTCTTACAGCTCATATAAATTCAAGGCTTTTTCCTGATTACTAACCGTGTCTAATTAAAGGACGGAGCTCAAGACAGTCCCAGGAGGAAACCTAAATTGACTAAGTTTAACCACGTTAATTTTACTTTTACTCACAAAATTCTAATGTGCAAGAAGAATGTCTTATCTATATTACTTTCTATACTAATATTATGAAACTGAAGGATTTGTTTGTTTGTTTGTTTAATTACGCGATAATCTCAGGAAGTACATGAAGTCTATTTATTGAGGCTATACATGCTATATACGTTCAAAAATCAAATCGATCAAAGGTGAAACCACGGATAAACAACTAGTAATATAATAAAGAGGTCTGTATGTAGAAGTAAACTAAAGAACTAATTATGCAATAATAATTTATTTTTCCTGTATGTTATGCATTAAAAGAGCTATATCATTTTTTGTAGAGCAAATAAAAAAGTAAAAGCTTGGGCGGGCGATGTTTTTGGGCCAAAACTTTACGAGAACAAATTCGCGGGCAGAAACTAGTATCTTCTAACTTCAAAGTTTTGCATTACGACAAATTAGGTTCTTAATCTTCTTAGACAGTAACTTTTAGAATTAACTATCACGTCCTTGAGATTGTTCGTGTTCAGTTAGGTTTAACATAGTTGTTGTAGCGTTTCAACTACTAAAAGATCTTTTCAGTTATAAATAGCCACCTTGCCTCTCGTGCGATTGATTGTAAGTTTAAACCTTGGTTAGTAGCTTTGTGCCTTTTGTACCAGTTCCGGCGTACAAGAATTAAACATTGATAAATCGATAGATCGTTTTGAAAAAAAAAACAATGGTGGATGACACCTGTTACACGGTCCAAACAAAAAAGTTCAAACCCCTTTGTTTTCTTTAATGGATGAACTCAATAACTATTGATTTAATTTTCAAAACTCTTTCACTTATAGAAAACTACATTACCAGTGTAGTAACACAGAGTATGTTTTATTGAAAACCAGAACGGGCCAAAAATTCTATTTAGGTATTGTATATTTGGAACTGTTGGCGCAGTGGCTGAGTAATCAATTGCTTCGCCACGTATACGTATACGCGGGTTCGAATCCAGCACGCAATAAATATTTTTCTGATCTACAAATAGTTGTAACAGGTCTGGTTATTTATGAACGTGAATTAAAATGTTTTTAAACATATTAATAACAAGAAAGCGGGCATACCTACTTAGGCCGAGACTCCACCAAAGCTGTGTCGAGCTGTGCGAGTCGAAACGTGTTTTGAACAACCAATAGAATTGCGTTGCGGAGTGGAGCTGTGTCAATAACGCAATTCTATTGGTTGTTCAAAACACGTCTCGACCCCGCACAGCTCGTCACAGCTTTGGTGGAGTCTCGGCCTTACTAAAATATTCGCGGCTTAGGTGATGTGCCTTGAAAATACAAAAATGCTACTCGTATAATGATTTGTAGGTAGGGTTTAACAGCTTACCTCAAACTTCCCTGTGACTGGATCCAGATCCAATATGGCGTAGTCTGCATCCCGGTCACCCACGGCGTCTATGCGGACGTGGCCTGTTATACCTGCGACAATTGTTTGACCATAAATGTTTATGTCATCACCATCAGCCTATAATGTTCCCACTGCTGGGACACAAGCCTCCTCTCTGTGAGAGGGAGTGGGCTATAATCCACCGCGCTGGCTGCGGGTTAGTAGATGTCACATGTCTTCGAAATTTTGGTTATAGGACATGCCGGTTTCCTCACGATGTTTTCCTTCACCGTTTTGAGAGCAGTGGTGATGTAAATTACACGAATTAATGCGCCTGGCGGGGTTCAAACACATGACCTACAATTCGTGAGTTGGGATTGATACCATTGGGGCCACCACTGCTCAAATGTTTATGTAACTTATTATTTAAAAATACTCTTATGAAGTTTCACATTTTATAACCATTTTTATAACTTTTTATAACTTTTGCCTAGCAAGAGCAAATGACAATATTGCAATATTGTGATTTGCTCTTGCTAGGCAAAAGTCTTATTTATTTATTTATTTATTTATTTATTTATTTAGACTTAGTCTTAATCTTAATTTTTCCATAATAATATATCCTTTGTGCAATTTTCGAAAAATTAATAAAGAAAAGCGTCCAAATCGTCACACCGTTTTCTGTTAAACTCATAGGACTGTCTGAGCAGGGTACCGCGGGACTTGAACGCAAAGGGCAATAGAAGGAACAGAGTCTCATAGTCCCTTCCGTTCAAAACAGGGAGGAAGAACTCGTTTAATGATTTTTGCAAACCAAAAAAAAACAGGTTTCCTGTTAAACTTTGTTCACTAAGGGGAAGAATATATTCAGAAACCCATTAAGATACGAGTATCACAACGTTTTCCCGTTCAAAAACTATCAACTTAGATGTGGGAACAACGAATTACAGTGACCCCAGAACGGAAGGGCTTGAAGGACACCGTGGATTTTAGTCAGTACAAGTCTGACAGTCTCTCCCGCCCTGCCATGGATGGGAGGACTTTTTCGATGATTTTACTATGACAAAAAGCCTTCTTCAACGTCCGTTACTTTGATGTCCCATACCTGGCCAACTTCTTTATTCATTGGGGATGTTATGAATAGCTTGTATCGTTTCCTTATTTTTGTAATGGTAAGCGTCCACAGGTCCGCATCGTACGTATCGGACGCATCGCATGAAACGGATTTCTGTGTCGGCAGCTCGATCGGATTGCCGACGCGAGTATTAGCAATCGGATTGCCGATGCCACCTTCATCGCTTCCACTGATCGGCATTCCGTATGACGTCATCGGTACGCATCGCATTAAGGCATTGCCGATGAGCCGTCCGTACGATGCGGATCAGTGGACGCAGTTGTATGAGTTTTCATACAAGGCAAATTAAAATACGTTACGTACGATACGTCCAATACGTGCGAAGCCGACCTGTGGACGCACACCTTCATTCGGAAATCCCACTGCGGGGGCGAACACACTCCTCATTAACGTTATAAATATCACTGACACTATACCCGACATACAAAGTTACCCTGTTTACTTCCCCATAACCCAGTTATACCGTCTTCAATGTATGTCAACAATATCGACAACTGTTGACAAGTCGTAACATGGTATTGCAAGAAACTTGATGGAGGCTTCGGGAAACAAAACTTAATGTGTTTATCATCAAAGTTTTATCAAACATACTATAAGCTTTATTGGGAGCTACTTAAAGACTACGTAAGTGTAGGTAGTGTATTAATGTACCTTAAAAGGTTTTCACTAACTTTCGTTTTGAATTAGGTAGTATGGATTCATCGAAGTAACTATTCTTAATATGTATAAAATTAAAGGTCGATCGGATTACGAGACCAATCTATAAGCTTCTGGAAGGTTCCACAAGGTTCTCGACTATTCTACTGAAGATTGGCCTGGAAGTTTCTAGAAAATTCTACCCTGTTCTAGATGTTTCGACATGGTTCTGGAATGTTCCAGAACTGAAGGTATGGGACTATGTCGAAGTCTATGGATGTTTCCAGAACATTCGACCATCTTCTAGAAACATCTAGTGGTCCCAGCTCGTTACAATTTATGTATAATGTGTCCGGTCTGTATAAAATTAAAGGGGATGTAGCTTGCTTAAGGGCCTTCGCGCCTTTTAAGCCGTAAAAACGTTACATTCTAAAGCAAACTCCTGATTAACGGCTGGGTGTAAAGATTGAAAAAAAATATATGTTGAATGTATATTCATGTACAACAATGTGAGTAAATTTTATTTTCGTATGACAAATAGTTGAACTGTAAAAAAATATTTAACAACACGCTATTTTGTTCAAATAAATGCTCACTCCTTCTAAACGGCTTCTTTTATTTAAAATGTTTTTGAATAGATCAATCGGTGTTAAAATTTACTACAATGTGAGTAGCGCTCATGTAAATCAGTCAATATTTTACAAAGAATATGTTGAAAATTGAGATTTTCACATATAAAAACCGGGCGAAAGCGGGTTTTTGCAGCTGTTTCTGCCTAGCTGCATAGTCTATGATATCATTTTGAGGTATCGCGGTATGCTCGGGACATATTAATATGTGCGGTGAAGATATGAAAATGTGCGTTTAGCTCCGTCTGGATGTTCAAGGTCATTGAGGGTACTATGCGCCTTAATTCTATCAACAAAATTATTCTACATGTGGGGTCGGAAACTAATTCTGAATAAATTTTTGAGCCACTTCAATTTTTGCAGAACATGCTGGTTTCCCGACTACGTTTTCTTTGACCGGTTTGAGAGGAGTGGTGATGAAATAAATTTCATAAAGTAATGCGTGGCTGGATTCAAACTAACGAGCAACTCGTAAGTCGAGGCTGTTACCATCCACCTCTGCTCTTAAGAAAAAACGGTATAGCATGATTCAATTAATTAAAAAACAACAAATGAAAGAATACTCAGAAAATATTCAATCAAACGAATCCTTTGCTATTCAAAATGAAGCATCATTGTTTTGTGCAGTTCAATAAATTCTCCAGTAATTGGCTCGTGTTCATGTATACAAGAATATTTTTATTGTATAAACCCGTTGCTCCGTTGAGATCTTGTTTTAATTGCCTCTTTATTACTCTGTCCGTGTTTTCAACAACTAAAAGTGCTATTAAGGTTGGTAGACTTTGTTTTAACAATTAATTTGTAGGAGAGCCGTCAACCTTCTGTTCGGATTGAAGTAAGTACCTCTAGTTAGCTTTATAGAAATGAAAATAGATTGTATCAGTATCTATGAGTGGTACTTGATAATTTCTAGGCAAATGTAGATTTCTATCAGTGATAATTTCAATTGTTATGTCAAAAAATTAAGGTAAAGTACCTATTCTATTTTCTTCATTTTTTTGTAATTCTGACTTTTTTTCTTTTGAAAGTTGTTGCACTGTCTTTTACAGTAAGTACTTGTAAATCTGAATTGGCATCATTATCAAACTCAAAGTATTCTTTTGTATCTTTACAAAAAGTTGGCCGGCAGATTTCAGAGGATTTGAAGAATGGTACAAGTCGTCGCAATTAGTGTGGATACTAAGTGTGTCTAAGTAATTTAAAAAGTCGTGCCATCTATACGAAAGAAAGGGAAGAAATCTGTTCCGAAGACCTAAATGTATTTTCTTTATTTTTAAAGCTTCGAAGAAGTTGTGAAGCACGTTATAAACTAACTATAATAAACCGTGCTTCCATCAAATTTGTTCCGTTCACTTTTATAGCCAATAATCTATTTACGATGTTAAAGATCGCCAATAATGGCGAGTATTGGGCCACTAAGCGATTTCAGCCAATAACAATGTGTCGTGTTTTATGTCTTATTTACAATGATGACGAGACATGAATTTTGGTACCGTGGTACTAAAGCTCTTTCATTACTACCGTTATTAATCGGTAATGTTTGTAATCCTGGGAAACTTCTGCATTGACTAAGAAGATATGTCCTAAAAACTATGCAAGTTGGTTTTTTAATACATAATCAGCAACGTACGCGCAGCACGTGCCGAAGGTGACTGACGCTTCATAATTGACGTCATATGACGAAAGGATGCTGAAAATTGTTATCAGCATCCTTTCCTTTATATTTGGAAGCTGACAACCTTTTTCTGATTTCATATGATTTTATACCAAGAATCCTATAAGTCAGTGTTTCCCAACCTGTGGTCCGCGGACCCCTGGTGGTCCGCGAGTATATTTATGGGGGTCTGCGGTGTCATCTCTGGACCATACATAAATGCTATTGTCTTTACAAGTCGAATCTGATTTGAGATTACACTTAAATTCTTAAATTATGGTATCAGGCGTTACTTTGCGGAAATCCATGACATTAAAATGTTATGAAAAATATTTAGTTTTAATTCCGCGACAAAAATCCAGGCTATTAAAACTAAATATTTTTCATAACATTTAGCTTAAATTCATATTTTATTAAGGGGGTCCGTGAAAACTGTGCTTGATTTCCTAGGGGTCTTGGCCGAAAAAGGTTGGGAAACACTGCTATCTTTATCTTTATCTTTACATATAATAAAATCGTAGAGATGTCATTCCTGTACATTGATTTTTTTTTTCTTTTTGTATTTTTTTCGAGATAAGGGATCGATTCTGATGCCAGATCAACTTTTATTTTTTTTCGAAATTTTTTATGCTTTTTTGATTTGATCTATCTCCGAAACTACTGTAAAGTTGTCTATCAAAATTTCCTCAAATATTCCTAATAATATGCTTCTGTTAATATGCTATGTATTATTACGCTATTTTTAGATAAGCAATTTTGAATTTTGTTGTTTTCGATGTTTGTTGATAGTTGGAAGCTAAACCACTGGATATTATTTAGTCAATTTTTCCTCAAATATTCCTTAAACTGCTCTTCTATTAATAGGATATGTATAATTACGCTATTCCCCTTGGGGGATTAGCAATTTTATAATATGTTGATTTTCAGTCATTGTTGACATTTATATAAGAACCGCTATTTGAATATCACTGTCAGCGTACTAGCCAGTCCGGTCGGTAACCTGCTTGACTTTCGTGCAAGGGGTCTCTGGATCAAATCTCGCAGTTTTTTTTTTCTCTTTTTGAGTTTTTTTATTTGTCCTGAGAGTTTTAAATAATAAAAAAAAAGTTGGATAGTTTTTTTAATTGTAATTGTTTCGAGGTGTGGAATTTTAAAGATTAGAAAAAAAACAGGGTTTCTATACTTTGTGTTTATTTATGTTTTGAATTGGTGCTCAAACCAGTGCATAGATAGTTGTACTCATCGAGTCAGATAATAATTAGTTATTTTTTAGGTATCACGCGGTATGCTAAAGGGAGAAGAGCAATGCTATCGTACGTTCAATTTGCAGCGATACTGATCGACCCAAAAATGATAGTCTAATGTTTAAAATAAACACGGTTCTTTGAAATTAATGTCGCTCAAATAAGGACGTTTCCTATGCAAACTATGTACCTAGATATAACATTATTGATCTAAACTAATAATAAAAATGCAAGTATGTTTGTTTTTTACCTTTTCACACATTACTACCTACTGAATCGATCGTCCTAAAATTTAGCATATACACATACGAGTATATGCTAAATTTTAGGACGATCGATTCAGTAGGTAGTAATGTGTGAAAAGGTTGACAGGAGTATAGACACGGATTTAACGTATCTTACATCCCGAATAACAGAAGAGAGCTGTTTCCGAGAAAACAATTACGTTCATATTCCAGATGGCGCCACACGATGTTTCTCAAATTCTAAAATAACGCAAGCGAAGCCGCGGGAAAACACTAGTAAGTAATAAATGTGCAATTAGATATAAGGAAATGATAGCACGATCGTCTAAAAAGGAGAAATAAGAAAAAGTAATACCCCGACGCCTAGTAACTCAGACAGAAATAAAGACAGACATTAGGTAACAACGAGCTCACCATGAAAGTCTCGTCCCCACATCCGCCTGGTGATGTTCCTGCCGTCCCTGATGTCTCCACCTTCCGTCAGGGTCTCGTTCAGCGCCATCCCCAGTAAGTACACGCCGTCGTAGAAAGCGCCGATGAAGAAGTTTACCTGACAGTGGTACAGTAATGTTATAAGATGGTTGAATACGAGTATGTCACCGACGTGTTTTGGTAGGTATTTCAATAGGCTATTTAGACAAAAAATTCAGAAGATTATCAAAAAATATTAATCCCTTATTTTTATGTTACAATGCGTCTAAATATCTTGAAAAATCACTCGGTCGGTATAATTTTACAGCCGTTATGACGTCAGAACATAAAACCTCACTTCGAATTTCGAAGCGTTTTATCTATCTTAAAATTCAATGACTTAAAAAAAGCATTATCATTATTTTTCAACACTCTATCTGAGGGACTTGATAGATTTTCAATGTATTTATGCGGTTAACTATCGTATTCCAAATCGTGAAATTACGAACGACCTACCGACATGTTCAATTATCTCCCCTATTTAATCACCCGTAAAATTGTAATCAAGCCTTGATTTTTCTAAATTCTCGGTTGGGCACTACTCGTATGAACTACCGAGAAAATAATGCGTTACATGCATTATTACCCGACTGCGCGACGCAAAGGAGGGTAATGTGTTTATCAGTCTATGTATGTATGTATGTGTGTATGTATGTATGTATGTATGTTTGTTTCTATGTGGCGTTCTAGAGACCAAATGCGTAGGCCGATTTTGTTAATTTTTACGTCAATCGATTCGTCTTAACCTTGCGAGTGTCACAAAGACATGACAGTAATCAAAATTCACCACAGCGACAACCAGACGCCATATTGTCAAAATGAAAAAAAAATGTCGATGAACTATGTCATGTGGAGTATCGTTGAATAGGTATTTTAAAATCATCTATAGGTTCCCTTTATCATTTTTCATTTTAAATAATAGTTTAGGATATATAACGATTTAAAGTGGTTTAGCAAAACAATAATTCTCTGAATAGTAACTAAAAAGTATGAAATAAAAAAAAAAAATTAACGAAAAACAAAAAACCCGACTGCGTTAAAAAAAAACTAAAAAGAAAGAAACAAGCCGAGTAGTTAAGAATTCACTCATTCACAATCACAGTCGGGGCCCGTTGGGAAGATTTGATTGATATAATTTGAACGGGCCCCGACTGTGAGTGTGAATGACTGAATTCTTAACTACTCGGCTTGTTTCTTTCTTTTTAGTTTTTTTTTAACGCAGTCGGGTTTTTTGTTTTTCGTTAAATATTTTTTTTTTTTGTAAATGATTTGACTAAATCGAGTTATAATTTTACGAGACAAAATAAAAACTAAGAATACTCATAATCATATGGCGTCAAAAAATAGTCATGTTTTAGAACGCGAGTGGCGTGAGGGTTTGTCAGATTGTTACTGACTGAAAAATCAGCCCGATATTCTCTTATACACCTGTGTCGGGGGCAACTAATACGACATCCGCTTCCCCAAACTGGCAGGCTTGACCTGCAGAGCTCGTCCCGGGGGGAGTCATGGCAGAGGTATAAAACATACTCCGTCAAGGTGCGTACGGATTGCGCGTACCCTGGTACGCGTACTCAGTTTACGCGTATCCGGAACGCCTAGTCCATACCTGCAGCTACGCGTTCACTCTTGGGGTACGCGTACCGCGCGAGCCAACTCGCAGCGCGAGCCACCGTCAGTCGGTTTTTGGTCGCGCGTCAAAGAGGACGCACGCGGCCGGCTACGCTATATTTGGACGGCAAAATGAATAAACACGCGTGTTCTTCGAGTTTCAATAATGAAAATATTATGACTGGGGCTCGCGGAGCGCTCTGGATCGATTGACCTCGCGTACAGGTTCGCGGCGGTCCGTACAGGAGCTGTACGCGTATCCAATGTACGCGTGGACAGTGTTTCCCAACTACGCGTAACACAGGAACGCGCTATCCGTACGCACCTTTACATAGCTACGAGAGGCAACACTACGCGTAGCCGTCTCCGGTTCTATTTGATGTGGGCCACGGTTGTCTCCAAAAATGACGAGGGTAAATTACCCATATAGTAGTTATTCCCGACAAAATTCAGAGTGTTTACAATATGCAAATATCAACATTACGATTGTTAGAAAACGTTGTAAACGCGGAAGAAAGTGGCAGTTTTCGCTTAAGGGGGATGCTCCAACGAGCCCGCGAAATTCAATTTTTTTTACGTTTTTTGCAATTTGCAGGCCAGTGACATGTTGTAACTTTATAAAAATATGAGTTGCGGTAATAACAAGTATAATTTTAAGTATAAAAAATATCAAAAAATTCGCTCCATCAGCTCTCACATAGAAAAGGTGCATCATGTTAAAATCTCCGAAATCTAACTACCAATGATAAATGATCGATGCACCTTTTCTATGTGAGAGCTGATGGAGCGAATTTTTTGATAATTTTAAACGTAAAATTAAACATAAAAAAATTTGAATTTCGCGGGCTACATCGACGCAATCACCTTAATCTTCGGCTCCTGTTATCTTTAGATCTTGTAAAGTTAACAGGCGCTGTTTCAGGTAGAGGTACCATTGTTATGACAGGATTTACCACTTTGAGAACTTTGGAATAATATTTACTTTCCTTTGAAATAATCAAAACCAAAAGTGAACGCTTGACCATCCTACGTAATGAGCCATTTAGACGGGGAGAGTTTCACGACTCGAACATACGATAATCGAAGGAATATAAAATATTGTCTTCGTCTAAACATCGCCCGTTGACTTGGGCGATAATCGCCTCGAATAGGAAGATTTCTCGTAAGGGAAAGTGTCCGTCTAAACAGAACGTCAAAGCAATAATCGTATTTCGAGTTTTTATGACAGTTGCCAACATGAGTGACATAACAAAACAAAACGGTTCAAACTGATTTGTACGATACTCGTATGAACGAGAAAAAATGACATACGAGATCGTGTTTAGACAAGTCGAGTTTCTCGTATGCGAGAATCTTCTTACAATAATATCGCCGTGTAAACAAACATAGACATTATCGCCTACGATAATGTCATATGCGAATCTCGTATGATATAATCGTAGACGAGATTTTAGTTCTTGCCTGTGTAAACATCTTGATACGATTATGTTATGGCGATTATTGCTTGCGATAACTGCTTAGACATTCTCGAACGGAAACGTTCGAGAAACTCTCCCCGTCTAAATGGCGCTTAAAGATGGTCATATCCTGAAAAATCACATAGGTAGTAAGTAGTCTTTGCTTTTCATTTTTAAAGCAATATACACATAAATGAATCGCCGAATTGTATGTACGTGCGTATCTCCGCTTAACTACACCAGATTAGCTCATTCTTTTGATGTGTAACATTTTCCTTACAGCTTTCCTGAAATCTGTCAGAATGAGTTCGTGAACTGAAGCGAAAGTTAGCAACAGGAAACCAGGGAAACGCGATTTGATTTGACCAATGAGCGCCAGCGATGTTAGAGTTGGCCGTCAGATGCTTCTGGTATAAACATTTTTTCCTGTCTGACCACAGTAAAGCAAAGTTTGTAGAGGCATCAAATGAGTCCTCCCACCCGGGCGAGGCGGGAGGGACTGCCAGACTTTTACTGACTAAAATCCACAGTGACCTTCAATAGCCCTTTCTGTTCCGGGGTCACGGTAAGGAAATAATCCCGCGACCCCGGCAGGCTTTGGCCCTGTGAGAGGGGGAGAGGCCCTTGAATGAGGAAAAAAGTAAAGCCACAATTGCGAGGTCTATCTTTAGATGGGTAACGAAAGTTAAGCAATTCCAGCCTAGGTCAGTCTTTGGATGGGTGACCAAAGTTAAGCAACACTTACTGAGGCCTGTCTTTAGTCGAGTGACTAAAGTTATGCAACACTTGCCGAGGTCAGCCTTTGTACGGATGATCAAAGTAAAACAACGATTACCGACGTAACGTAACGGAAAACGTCAGCTCAGAGCTCGGACTCAATATCCTATTCCACTGCGCTTCATACACGTGTTCTATAATACTAAAAGAAAGGAGTAAAAACTGTAATATTTCTACTGTACAATATTGAAAAAGGCGCAGCACGCGCAGGTGTATTGTATGCTTTGATTAGCTACGAGTAGCTTCAAGCCGCACAGCATCCCAGGGCCGTAGCTAGGGGGGATCATGAGGCCCTTCATAAAATACCAATGCCCTACCTTAAAATGCCCAGAGGCAAAGACAAGGCCTAAGATGGAACGACCCAAAATAAACTAGAACTCCTGGACGCTACCGCGGACACGCCGTACGTGTGTACCTGTTAAATCGTATGCTACCCAAAATATTGGAAAAATTCCTACTTTGGTAAATCATTTTTTTTTGATAAATTTTTCATGAACCTTAGTAACATTCCAAACTTTCATAAGTAACTAGTCGGAAAATGTACAAAATTGGTAGGAATACTTTTAAATGTTCACGATTTCCATTTTAAAATTTATGTGGCTAACTTCAACACACTTTCACTTTCCATCGCTGCCCTACCATAAAAATACAACCCTTTTACGTGATAAAAGCATCCAAGAGTCCTCCCGCCTAAAGGTGGAGCAGAAGAGACTTTCAGACAGACTAAAATCTAATGTTCCTTCATTAGCCTTTTCTTTTCAAGGTCACAGTTACCTATTAAGTAAGTTCCGCGATGCCGGCAGGGTCCTAAAACACAACCCTAGCTGCGGCCCTGGCATATCTACCTGAGCTTCAAGTCTAGAACGTAATTGAATAAAGAGAGACATCTTGGAAAATCTACCGTCCAGAGACGTACCTTGGTCAAGGTTGCGCCATTCAAATAAATTGAAAATCTTGAAAGGTCATGGCTGTATGCAGTTATATAATTCTTGTATATGTCAGCGTAAAATTGTAACAACCGTATGTCTATAATCTAACTCGTCAGTTTATAAATTTACGGTAGGATAGGTTAGGTTAGTTTATTTTCTTAGTAGATTTATAATTTTGCGGATCTTGATATCTTCCGGTGACATATACATGTCAAAGTATATTATGAAAACTATCACTCGACATCGATCGCGCGGATTCCAAAAATATAGCCCATGTTACTGTGGCTCTAGAAGGCAAAGAGCAACCGAAAGAACAGGGGTGATTTTCAGAGTGGGAGAACTGATTTGATATTTGATTTACGAACAAAAAATATGATTTAGTTCAAACGTTTTTGGATGAAAGAGTAACAAACAGCTATCCATCATCAAAAAGTTTTGCATTATAATATTATATAAAGTATGGTAAAAACCAGTGGTTTTTCAAGTAAACTGCACAATGTAAGTACCGGAGCAGATAAGAACATAAGTATTATTGCAATGTTAGTTAGTGGTTTTACGAATGGTAATTGTTATAAAAAAAACTGAATATTTGCCTGTTATTTCAAATGTTCAATTTTATAAAAACATTTCTATACAATGTTCTTGAACGAATGGTCGACGTTATGTAGATACTTGTAATAAATTGTCTCCTTCAACTTTTCACGAACAAAATATCGACCACCATGATCAAAATAACAAATGCTGGATGTTCTATTACAAGTAAATAAGCTAGTCTAGTCTACACGAACCTAGATCTACCGTCCAATGGGAGCGACTTAGTACCTCTACCAAGGGTGCAAAATTTAATCAACTAGCTAATAAATTGAAAATGTTGAAAGTTTTGTATTTTTATGCTGTTATTTTTTCTTTGTCTACAATGTCATACCTATAAATCTAAAAGAAAAAGAGATAATTTTATGTAGAAAGAGAAACTAGGTAGCTAGATAAAATACTAATGATAATATTGAAAAAAAACATCTTACGTTCGAATTCAATACCCACTACAATTTTCACATGTTACTGATATTAAGTGAGATTATTTGTTTCTTTGTTAAGCTTTTGCGCCCAAACTCGCTGAACAAATTTTGATGAATTTTTGTAGATACAGAAAAGGATGACAAACAAGGGAAGCGATTGGTCAAAGGCTTGTTTAATTAAAGTTAGATATAAAACTATGGTCCTATCAATTATTTGAAATCAACCATTGCGTGATAAAAACTACCTACACTTTAACAACGATAAAATACGTAAAATGGCAAAGCAATGGATAGATTATAGTAAAAAAAAAACGATTTTAGCGCAATTCTATTAGCAACATAAGATCTCTGTTTGATATAAGATTTATTGTAAGCCTAAACAATATTTGTGGCAACACTAATTATGTTCAGTTGCACGTGGCAGCACGGGATTCTCGGGCGGAGATGGCCGATTGAATGAATCATTTAAAATTCCTAATACAGTGGTATTACTTATTTGACACCCTGACATATGTACAAAACAATATCCTGTATATTTTCATTGGTGTTAAGGTTTACTGGACCTCTGACCTTGCTCTGTGTAAAATAAAGAACATTTTGGAAGACGAAAAAGTAAAAGAAAAAAAAAACCGTGAAAGGAAATTGTAAATTACAAATTCATTTGATACACTTCCTTTTTCTCAGCGTTTGTAAAAACTGCGGGTTTATGAGTTATGTGGTGGGTTCCACCACATTGCATATTTATGTATCTTTTTATGAAATATTTATTTTAGGTTCATTTGAAAACCAGCGTCGGGCACCTTTAGTTGTCCGACATTATGCTGAAATGTACCTTTTTGGCGCAGCCGTGAGCACACAGCGTAAATATACCCTACATGATTTTTTTTGGCTTTAAAATTGTTTAGTTTATTTTCGGAATACTGTGTGCACTTGTGGCAAAATATTGCTGTATTAACCTATATGTTCTATATGAGTGCTTGTAAAGCTTAGAAACTGTATAAACTTGTAACGTTTAAAAACGTCTATTTTCTTGTTAGTTACTACCAACTACATATAATTATAATAATAATTATAATAAACTAATGTTTTTGACGAGATATAAATGTACATTATTATTTAACTAGGAGCTCACCCCTCGATACTCGGCTCCGGTAAAAATACCGGGAACATCTCGAAAATTTGAGATAGCAATTTACTCCAGAAGCTATCGGTAGGTACATACGTCAGCAGCTCATGAAAGCATTCTGTTACAGTTTACATACTCAACAGGTACCTACACAACCACTCGCCCGGCACAGCAAGCAAGAATTCAATCATTCCTCTTTTGTATTCTTAATGTATTTTACTTATTTTCCTTTTTAATTCAAAGCGATCTTCACAAGACGTATTTCCACTCGATGTTCTTTACGAATAGCGTTGTGAGAGTGTATCAGGATTTAAATTTCACTAGAAAGTGAAATTATAATCTAAGGGCGACTTTCACCAAAAGTTAAACATGTTTAAAATTTTATGAATGTCAAAATTCTATTGAATTTTGACATTAAGTCGCCCTTAGTTCTACTTTTTTATTGCGCAGTGAAACAGTAATTTGACATCAATAAAGAGGGCCCACTTTTTCTTTCCAATGAAGACGTGGAGTATGTCCTGCCAAAGTTGTCGTGCCTAAAAAAGAGTAAAACTTACCTCTTCACCATCAGAGAAAGAGTAGTTATAATGCTGCTTGGCTCTCGCTCTCACAGCATCAGCGAACTCATCAAACCGGTCGCCAGTGGGCAGCTTCAGGGAGACTCGGAGAAGCGCCTCGTATGCTGCGCGTGCGGCGGTGTCGCGCTCGTCGTCCGCAGCCCAGCCTGTCTCGCCCCAGTAACCACCCTGAGAGAAAAAGAATATGTTAGTAACTTAAATACTTCCAATATCCCACAATAGATGGGAGCCCCGAATTCCTGTAAAAATCATAATAACCGTTTTTATAAAGATGATTATCCTAGGGGAAATCTGACAGTGCTTCCTTGCCTGCCCTGGGTAGGAGGGCTCATTAAAAAAAAAAGCTCCTACAATTTTCAAGCTCTCTACGCTCGTGCTTTTATCCGACATTCTTATGATTATTTTTAAAACGTAATGGATCCAAGGCAGTGAACTAGTGATATCGATTCACTTGGCTCATAGCTAATGAGTCCATAGTCGTAATAAAAGTGCTTGGCATTTAGAATGTCTTAGTCTTGCCCTGCCTGGGTTCATACAAAAATAAAATATCACCTTTTTTTATTCAGGAACGGGTTATTATTAGTAGAAACAGGTACTATTAATCTGAAGCACTAATGGTTTCTTTTACGTATATAGGTATAAGACACACATATAGGTGCCAAAACACAGAGCATCAGCTGTTCACTTTTACTTGCCGAACCCAAAAGTTATCAAACAATTTTGTCCCGACCCTACATCATCTATAACTCAAGAAAAACATAATATTTTCCTTTTTTCCTAAGAACAAAAAATACATAATTTTCCCTCTTGCTACTCTATTCCAATTTATTTATTTATATATGTACAACGCAATAAATCTTTATCCTCCATTTATTAAAATCAGCACAAAAAAGACGAGTAACAATAAGAACAATATCCCCGCATCAATCTAGTAAAGCCTATCTCCCACGTTACACCGCATGAGGGAAATGAATATAAAAGTATCGTACGAGGCACTTGTTACAATATCAGTGGGTCTAATCTCTTAGCCCCTTCATACACAACGCGACGCAAACGGCTTTGTGCCTTTTGTACCAAGTTCCATATTATACGTCATTTTAATTTTTTGACAGTCACGTCTGAAACATTCATAGATCGATAGATTATATCAATGCAAACATAAAATGTGAGAGGCACAAGTTTCATCAAATGAGTCCTCCCACCTGGGCAGGGCGGGAGGAACTGTCAGACTCGTACTGACTAAAATCCACGGTGTCCTTCAATAATAGCCCTTTATGTTCCGTGGTCACGCCGCGACCCCGGCAGGATTTGGCCCTCTAGAGGAGCGGCCCGTCATCGTGCTGACCCTCTTTCAGGCGTGCGTGAAACATACACTACGCACCGTCGACCCGGGCAGGCAGGCATGGTCCATGGTCGGACAGCGAGTTGCCCTTTACTCATAAGGCACAGGTACATCCCGAATCTTCCGTGTCCGGTGGGGACCTGCGCCTATCCAGCCATTCCATGCAACACCAATCGCATACCACTTGATAACCAAAACAAAAACACACCAAATCTCCAAAAACAACTCACAAGGTAAAGAAAACTCTGTAATCACGTACATAGGTACATTATTGCATGTTTTAATCAGTGAAGCCTGTTTACCTTTTCCTAAAAGGTCAGGAAGGCCGTGGCCGTGTGTAGAATGCCTGATAACGCGACATGATTGAAGGGACGCGCTCCTGAATTAATTTATTGGGTTAAAAACCCGGTTCCGTCTAGAACCGGGTTTTTGTGACTTGTGATTGGTGGGTGTGGTGATCGCGCATTGTTCTTTTTTAATTTAGGTAAATAAAATGTTGCCCGGTACTGCGATTTTTTCCTGTGACGTGAGAGAATTTAGGAACATTAATACTCACATACAGGCAAAACCAGACCCGGAACAAATACTTGTGAATAATTTTAATTTCATTAAAAGTAATCACTAATTTAAAATTACCTACGATAATCCTCCGTTATTACAATAAAGGAAATCTGTTGATTTATACAAAATTGTAACTAAACTTTTGTATAAAACAACACACGTATACCTATTTCAAATACATTATGATATACATTTTGTAAAGAACAGTAGTGTTTTAGTCACGCTGCATTTTAGCTTTAACTAAATTATTTGCAGAATATTACTAAAACACTTTTATAAGGTGCTAACATCGCTGTTTACTTTAGTCAGCATTCATTTCATTCTCAAAATCCATTACATAAATAAGTTTATTTTTTTCATTACGCAAACATCTTTTAACGTACGTCAAAATCGCTACATTATCCATTGTTAACTTAATCCATTCAATTTAGTCCAATATACTTTCACGATACTAGAGGTCGCTGGTGTCGAACTGTCAAAAACCCCAGTATTATCGAAAATGATTAATTCAAGATGGCGCGTGTCGATACATGAAATTGAAAAATGTTTCCCCGCCAATAGCGATAGACACGGCCGTTTCGTAAAATACTCGTTGTTGTATGAAAATGGAGTTTTTTTTTTTCTTATTTATGCTCCGTTCGTGCAAAAACATTGTTTTTAATGAAAAGCGTAACCTTCAAACTAATTTTCTTGATGAACTTGCGACAAGACAAACATTTTAATTTTATTGACAGCGTTTTTATGTTGCGTAGTATAGTCGAGATTTTATTATTTCCTCGAGCTGTTTTAATTAAAGATGTACAACGACTATTTCCTTGTTGTTGAGACCTTGAGTTGGTATTTAATATTTTCCTTTGTTTTTCACACATTGTCGGTACAATGAATCGGCAAAGCTAACCAGAAACATATTTTATTAAATTAAATAAAATGTAATATATTATATTGTCAAATATCTCTTAGCAGGTTAAATATATTCAGTTCAATATCTGGCAACATGGCATCTGTATTACTTAAAATATTTGATCTAAGTACTAATATTCAATTTCGGTGAGTTGATTATTTACGTGCTCTAGTTCAGATAATGATTTTTTCTAAGAAAGTAAATACTGATAGCATGGTATCATTGGTATCAAAATGTGATCTGAATAATAAGAAGTTTGACCTTTCACGCAAATTGTAAAGCTTTACCTGTCAATCTGTTTACTGTGCCAAAGTCTAGTTCTATTCTTAGCTAAGTATTAATTTAACGGGCATGCGGGTGGCGAGTAAAGGGCAACTCGCTGTCCGATCATGGACCATGCCCGGGTCGCGTATTTCCAAAGCCTATACTATTTCAGTCACGAGTCGGACTCTAATCGGTTAGCTTTTGTTTGTGCATACTTCTCAACAAAACCTAATCTATCTCAGTAAAAAACTTGACTCAAATAGATTAGGTTTTGTTTTGATATTTTCAAAGAAAATGCACGGACAAAATCTATACCATTTTAGTCACGCACGAGCCAAACTCTAAAAAAAAAGACCAGGTTTTGTTTATACATGTCGCAGTGAAATGAGGAAATCAGGGATTTCACGAAATCCAATTATCAAGAAAAGTATCTAGTGATAATTATGACAAAAAATACTAATATAAAGTCAGAGATCATGTAATTTCACTAAACTAAGTAAAATGTTAGAAAACGTCAACGGAGCACCGCTTCGCGGTGCTCCTACTTCTGGGTGGTTTAAAAAAAATAACCACGAAGGGGATCCCCTTCTAACCTAACCTGTCCGAGTCGGGGTGCCCACAGTCGTATTTACGATAATCAAGTAGTACTATAAAATTTAAGAAAAGTTAAATTCCGAGGTAAATTTACTCATATAGCTAGTGAGCCTCTACTCGACAAGGTTTTGTTCGTACGTAATGTTTTAAAATAACTCGCCAAAAGTCTAGCTATTCGAGTGATATGAATTATATAGAACTAGGTTTTGTCCGTGCATTTTCATTGAAAATATCAATTCCAAAAGCTAATCTATTTGAGTCAAGTTTTTTACTGAGATAGATTAGGTTTTGTTGAGAAATATGCACAAACAAAAGCTAATCGATTACAGTTTGACTCGTGACTGAAATGGTATAGGCTTTGGAAATAGGCGCCCGGGTCGACAGACGGCGCGTTGTTTTCCACGCGCGCCTCAAGCAGCGTCAGCATAATGACGGGACCCCCCTTAGAGGGCCATAGCCCTGCCGGGGTTGCGGGACATGCGTATACTGCAACTCCGGTACACAAAGGGCTATCGAAGGACACCGTGGATTTTAGTCAGTACAAGTCTGACAGTCCCTCCCTGCCCGGGGTGGGAGAACTCATTTGATGATTTTAACACGAAAAAAAATAGTATTAGGTACATAATTTATAATTCTTAAGACTTTAACAAAAACAGCTATACTATTCTCAAAATTGTCGCCAGCTTACGCTTCGTATAGTATGGTAAAAGGAGATTATTCGGTGAGACAGGCAACACAGTGATAGAGTCTTAAAAGTCTCTCAAAACGTTTAATGCATGCAGTAATGCGAAATGATGCAACTAGTTTACCACTAAAGATAAAGATATATTTATTTGTATAAAACATGAGTGGTATACAATATACAGGTCTTAATAATAAATGATGAGGTAGCTGCATGTTTTGCCATCTAGGTATGGCGTACAATTTTTTTGGTTGAAATAATATTTCAACCTAACTAAAGTGGACAATATGTAGTGAGTGACACATCATTTCGCATTACAGCATGCATAGAGGTAACGTTTTTAAGACTATCACTGAGTTGCCTGTCTCACCAAATAATCTCTCTTTACCTTACATTTAAAACAGCTTTAAACAAATGCCCTAGAAAAATAAAACTACTATAAGAGATCCAAATGCTGTACGGTACGATACCTGAAATATCTCGACGTCAAGGAAGGCCCAGTCTCCGCGCGTCATGCCCAGCGTGTGCGCAGCCAGCAGGAACTCGCGCACCAGGGAGCCGCGCACGCTCAGGATTACCACTGCACGACGAGAAACGGAGAATAAAGTCGTTATTAAGAGCCCGTACTACCTCAAATGGCTTAGCAGAATCCTGTGATACGTCCAAAATACTGCACAATTAATTTTGAAATAAATATATGGTAAAGTTGAGGAATAATGTTAGGTCTTATGTTTGGCGAAAACATGATTCCATAAAATTTTCTCTATAGAAAAAAATCCCAAAGTTACCTCTAAATTGAACAATAAACCGCTGGCAATTATAAAATAAAAATACTTAAAATTAGATCATGAATCTTTTTATACTAACTGAACTAACTGTAAAGCAGGTCTTGTGTTATTTATTTTTTAGATTTTTTTTTATTTCGCCATAAAATAATGGATTTGCGTGTAGACAGCTAAAAGAAAGAGCAAGCAATAGTGCGTGGTACGTACAAGTGCGAGCGAGTAAGATTATATTGAAGTACTATGGAGCCTTAATCATACTTCGGAGTTCACGTGTAAGTAGTACTTGCAAGCGACTGCGGGCTTGTATGTCCAGGGTTACAACGTCTTAAAACCAGTCTTATTCCGGCGAGTGAAAGTGACAAAGCTATACGAGTCGTCTAGCGCCATCTCGTTTACTCACTGCAGCAAGCCTGGGACCATTAAGACGACCCCCCAGGGGTCGCTACACGGGGGTTGTTAGGGGTTTGTCTCGTCGCAACATGTCTTTTTTCGTATTTTAATAGTATTTATAGCGGCCCGCCCCGGCTCCGCTCAGGTACAATCCACTGGTAAACCTTCCTCTTTAATCACTTTTTTTTAAAAATCCTCTCGAAGTCACTAGCATCGCTTTGTATAAGGCGTGAAGTAAAATACAATAAATTATGAATCGGTATTGTGAGAAAACACCATATATTTTTATTATCCTTTATTTGATATGGCTGGAAATAGAAAGAGAGCAAAATGTGGAAAATAAAAAGCGTAATAACTGTTACTTTTCCAATTATCGGCAAACTATGGAGCCCAGTGGGTTGCACTTCCAATAAAAGAAAGTCGGACGCATCGATTTTATGCTTTCATTATTTTCTGCTTCCACGCTTGTAAACACAGAAAAATTTAAAACGTAGGATTTGTTAAACTTATACAACAGGCGCATATCTTAAATTAGTCAAAGAATCCCAAAAGATATGCTTTCGAAAATATTTAAAAATACTTAACCATATAGATATTTTTTTTGTGACTTATAATGATACTGTCTTTATGTATCAGTTATATAATATTCCTTTTATTTATATACTAGCTTTTGCCCGCGGCTTCGCTAATTAAGGTATAGTTTTTGCGGTTTTACTTTTGTTTAGCGTGTGCAATAAATTAGGGCTTACAAAACTTCTTTGTACACAATATTCATAACTAATCTGTCATTAGGCGCTAAAACTATCAAGCTATTGGGTGAACTTACTCGTGAGCAAGCAACATAAAACTGTCCATGAGAGAAGCAATGTTCTCTCAAGTCAATACCCGCAAATTTAAGAGTTTGCCCCTGAGACTTGTTTATTGTCATGGCAAAGCAGACTTTTAGGGGAAACTGTAATAGTTTAAATTCGAACAGGATATCATTAGGTAATTGATCTCAAATAAAAAGCACCATCTATCGACAATCAATGAACTATTTTATTGCAATGTTATGATTTTATTGCTGTGCGGTTTAACATTAGGTACTGATAGGTTCTAACTAATACATTTACCTACATCCTCCATCATCCCTTATTATATCGCCATGGGGGTTGAAATTATCAAAATCCTATTTAAGCGGACGTCTTCCAATCTTTGATTTCAGGTCAATCAGTCGAAAATCAAAGAAGACTTACAAACTTTTATTCCCTTATGGGTGGAATTTATCAAAATCCTTTCGTAAGGGGTGTCTACGTCATAGTAGTTTTATGCATGCAAAGTTTCATCTCGATCGGTTTAAAATTGACGAAGTTTTATATAAACTTTCATCCCCTATTTCATCCCCTTAGGGATGGAATTTATCAAAATCCTTTCTTAAGGGATGCCTACGTCATAGTAGCTTTATGCATGCAAAGTTTCAGCTCGATCGGTTTAAAATTGACGAAGTTTGCTACAAACTTTCTTCCCCTATTTTATCCCGTTGGGAGTAGAATTGATCAAAATCCTTTCTTAGCGGATGCCTACGTCATAACATCTACCCACATGCCAAATTTCAGCCCGATCCGTCCAGTAGTTTGGGCTGTGCGTTGATAGATCACTATGTCAGTCAGTCACCTTTGAGTTTTATATATTTAGATTAGATTAAACTATAATTTTTGGGTCGATTTACAGTATCGCTGCAAATTGAACGTACGATAGCATTGCTCTTCTCCCTTTAGCATACCGCGTGATACCTAAAAAATAACTAATTATCTGACTCGATGAGTACAACTTTTCGTCGTTTAAAACAGAATCTATGCACTGGTTTGAGCACCAATTCAAAACATAAATAAACACAAATTATAGAAACCCTGATTTTTTTCTAATCTTTAAAATTCCACACCTCGAAACAATTACAATTAAAAAATATATCCAACTTACTACCTACAATTTAAATCAATGTAGATTTATATCCTAGAGAACTATTGAAAAAAAAATGTAATAATTTAAAATCGCGAATAATATTGAAATAAAAGTATGTACATTTTTTTTAATTATTTGTAACTCTCAGGACAAATAAAAAAACTCAAAAAGAGAAAAAAAAAACTGCGAGATTCGATCCACAGACCCCTTGCACGAAAGTCAAGCAGGTTACCGACCGGACTGGCTAGTACTTTGACAGTGATTTTCAAATAGCGGTTCTTGTACAAATGTCAACAATGACTGAAAGTCAACATATTATAAAATTGCTAATCCCCCAAGGGGAATAGCGTAATTATACATATCCTATTAATAGAACAGAAGTTTAAGGAATATTTGAGGCAAAATTGACTAAATAATATCCAGTGGTTTAGCTTCCAACTATCAACAAACATCTAAAAACAACAAAATTCAAAATTGCTTATCTCTCAGGAAAAATAGCGTAATAATACATAGCATATTAACAGAAGCATATTATTAGGAATATTTGAGGAAAATTTGATCGACAACTTTACAGTAGTTTCGGAGATAGATCAACTCAAAAAAACATAAAAAATTACGAAAAAAAATAAAAGTTGATCTGGCATCAGAATCGATCCCTTATCTCGAAAAAAATACAAAAAGAAAAAAATATTCAATGTACAGGAATGACATCTCTACGATTTTATTATATGAGGAGTGACATTTCAAAGTGACTTATTTCCAGTCTCGATAAAAATGTAAGTAATGATGGGAGTCCATTTTTGGCATTCATTCGCAGCTCTATACTAAATTATATGTTACAAAAACACTCAATTCCTCTCTAAACTTGACTTCTAATTCACGTATTTAAAACAAAGAGGTTTATTTCCACGTCATTTTGTATATTAACATATTAAAGCACATTGGGGTTTCAAGGAGTTTTTGAAAAATCGGATAAGGTGGAATTAAGTCGTTTTGAAATGTCACTCCTCATATGTAAAGAAAAGATAAAGATAAAGATTTCTTCATTTTATGATTTTTTTATTTGACTTTTTCGAGTAACCATTTTTTAGTTTTGCTAGTTAATTTAATTTGACTCTGTCAAAAGCTAACTTAAGCGTGGGTGCACTTGAACGCTTGCACTCATTGCATATACCCTTTTTTTTAATAATAATAAAATTAACGCTGGGATTCTAAAATACCAGTCCGGTCGACTACTACTACTGTTTACAAGAACTTGTCGATGTTAACACAAAATTCCTAGAAAATTAATTAACTTGTTCAAGCAGAGAAGCAATTTAACGACTATTTTCTCGCAGATTTCACTAAAATTCTGTCCGAATCGTATAAAATTATTTTGTATTTGAACATCCTGTGAATTACTAAGTAATTCAAAAGTTTAGTAAAACAAGAATATTACTGAAAGGCTTTCCAAAAATAACAGTTACTAACAAACAAACATCTACCTAGCCTTATCCCAATTAATAACTAAGTAGGTACTTATCTCCAACGGTACCATAATGGTTGAGTAATTGACTGCGATGGGCTTCGGGTCGCGGGTTCACTTCAAAACAGCTGAATAAGTTACAGCTAGTCTATGTACAATCGACCCAGTGGAATTATGACCCACCTTAAGGTTATTTTGCTACAAACATTCAAATACAATTAGGTCCACATTCGCGTAATCATACATATCCAAGGTAACGACTTTGATCTTTGTCAATTTGACGGATTCAAACGATTTGTTGTCAGAATGGGTCATGATTCCACTTTGTCGATTGTACATATCACTACACAGTATAAAACAAAGTCGTTTACCTCTGTCTGTCTGTATGCTTAGGTCTTTAAAACTACGCAACAGATTTTAATGCGGATTTTATTAAATAGATTGATTCAGTGATTGATTGAGAGCAGTGGTGGCCCAGTGGTATCGGCCTCGACTTACGAATTGTAGGTCATGGGTTCGAACCCAGCCAGGCGCATTACTTTTTATTATTTATTTCGTCACCAATGCTCTCAAAACGGCGAAGAAAACGTCGTGAGGAAACCGGCATGTCTTAGAACCAAAAATTCGAAGACATGTGACATCTGCCAACCCGCACTGGGCCCGCGTGGTGGATTATGGACCACTCCCTCTCACAGAAAGTAAGCCTGTGTCCCAGCAGTGGGAACATTATAGGCTGATGATGGTCATGATGAGATTGAGGAGAGAGGAAGGTTTATGTATGTAACATGCATAAATTAGTAGAGATTGAACCCGTGCGAAGCGGGGACGGGTCACTAGTTTAAAACAAAACTTAGATTAAGACGATAGTATAGCGGCTGCCATTTCAAAAAATAGGTATTTAGAAAAACTCACGCTGTCCCTCTCGCGCGTTGAAAAACCCCAGATCGTGTGATAGAGAACGTTGCAGCTCGCGACTGACTGTAAGTATTTTTATATAAAATTTGTCTCTCGGGAGAAAACGTTTTTCACATAATAAATCACGACCAATCTCTTAGATTCTGGCGTCAATCGTTTCAGCATATCATATTCTAGGTTTGTAGGTTTTGCTTTTTTTCTACAACATCTTTGTTTTTAAACTACAAAGGTTTTACTTCAATGAAGATTTTGTCGTAAAAATAGTAACTTTTAGGCGTCTCTAACTTTCAATCTATTATAAATTTTGAAAAAAAGAAAACGTACGAACCTAGTTTTTGCCTTTGTCAGAAGCATTCTAAAAAATCATTAAGATAGGATAACACTTAGGGGCAGAAAAACATTTTCTCTTTTATTATGGACGAGCGCTCGCTAGACGATCGTCTTAACTAATTGAATTTCCAGTTCATAGTTTACCTCTTGCATACATGCTGACATCTTTAAGAAGTGCCTCACAGGACTCCCTCTCGTTGCCGTCTAGCTCCCTCACCGCCTTCAGGACTCCTTTCTTTCGGAGACCCCACTCCAGGCTTTTACCTGCACATTTAAATGAAATTTAATAAAATCTCATCATCATCAGCCGGAAGACGTCCACTGCTGAACATAGGCCTCCCCCTTAGACCGCCACGCCGAACGACAATTCGCCACTTGCATCCATCGGCTGCCCGCGACCCTCAAAATGTCGTCGGTCCACCTAGTAGGAGGCCTGCCTACGCTGTGTTTTCCGGTCCGTGGTCGCCACTCGAGGACTTTTCTTCCCCATCGGTTGTCAGTTCTACGAGCGATGCGGCCTGCCCATTGCCACTTCAACTTGCAAATTTTATGAGCTATGTCGGTGACTCCGGTTCTTCGTCGAATATCCATGTTCCAGATTTTATCCCGCAAAGAAACTCCAAGTACGAATAGCTCTTTCCATTGCTATAATAAAATCTACAAACCTTAAAATAAACATTTTATTTCCTAGCAAGCCAAAGATAGAATTAAATATCCTGCAAACTGGACATTTTACGACCGACAAATTGGACATTCTATGGGTAGCTCACGCAGAGAAATGTCTAGCTACCTATACGAGAACTTTTGGTTGCAACCGTGACAGCAATACTCACTAGTTGACTTTACAACATTTTCTTCTAGTAATAAATTCTAAGTAGTAGAGATAATAAGAACTAAAGAGATAACAAGTACTAAGTAAGTAGTAGAGATAAAAATAACTTGGTCATTATTACAAAATGTAGAATTGGGATAATGTGGCGGTGGTTTTTCCTCTTCAAATAAACTTCTTCTAACTTTATAATTGCTTTTTATTTAAACTCGTACACACGATGGCAGATAATCTTTTTTTTAAATCGTTTATCACGTCCACACCGTTCGCTCTCTTTATAGAACACTCCCTGTCATCCTTCTGTCGTCTTTTCCTTTTTCTTAATTTCACCTATTCGTTCCACACTCTTAATAAGGTTTTACACCATTCCTACATTTAAAACTAATATTAGAAATGTTGTAAAGTCAACTAGTGAGTCTTGCTGTCATGGTTGCAACCAGAAGTTCTCGTATACATCTCTGCGTGCTCGCGGCGAGCCGTCTGATCATGGACTTGGTACAAATCTTCCGTGTGTCGTGTTCCACGGCATTTCAAGGAATTGTCAGCAACAGGGCTAAATGCTCATCAGGGTCGCGTAAATATCTTTAAGTGGCAGCGCGACCCTGGAACGTAAAAGGCAACTGAAGGAACAGGGTGGTTTTTGCTCAATTCTAACAGTCGGTTCCGCTATACCGACCGGTGGTATGACTCAAAGAGAGATTTATTTGATAACATACCCAAAAAAGGAATGGCTTTATTAACCCTATATCTATGCACAATGCACAAAAATTACTAAAAAGTTTCGAGTTACTTTCGTACGGGCTCGTAGCTTCGTTGACGGACTAAGAGAGTAGAGTAGACCCCCCTGATTCTCGATTGATGAATTTAAATTGCTCACATAACGCCACGCTGCACATTCCAAGCTCTTTCTGAATTTATAGAGCCTTTGTAATTGTAATTTTGCCTTCGTTACATATATTGCTGAGTCTGCATCAGAATTTAAAAGATCAAGGCGTTTCATTTCGGTGAATAAATTCCATTTCATTCATTTATGTGTATATTCAGAAACTGATTGCATGAAGATTCGATTTTAAAATAAATGATTTAAATTGATTGCAACCAGTTTTGTCAAAGCTAGGAGAGAAGTTTTTATCTATTTCAAAGAAACTTGAAAGTAAGGCTTGAATCTTAGTTGTAATCTGTAGAATAGATAAAAGTTCCGAAAACATCAACTCTATTTAAGCATACTCGTATAAGCCCCCTAAAAGTGTCGAGAGTTTGACTGGCACTCAAACTAATAATTCTTAATACTTATGATGTAGAAAATAAAAAAAAACATGTCATATTAGTTTGAAAAGAAGAAAATTCTATTAATCAAGTTAGGAGCTAGATACTAATTACCTGATCATGTTATCAACAAAAGCTGCAGGACGTTTAGGATCTAGTCTGCTTGAAGCATCGTGTCTTCCATGAAAATTGATCGTTACCACAACCAAAGATGTGAAAATTTTTAGCTCAATTAATAAGAGGGAACTGATTTGATCCCTATTTTTAACAGACTTAAAAACATGATTTTATAGGTTTGCCTTAACTCATTCGTTTCATAATGCATAAGATTATTACTTTAAATATTTACAAACTAGCTGTTGCCAGCGGCTTCACCCGCTACAACTCGAAAATTATCCCACGGGAACATAAAATCGGGATAAAAACTATCCTATGTGTTAATCCAGGTTATGAACTATCTGTGTACCAAATTTTAGCCAAATCCATTCAGTACTTTTTACGTGAAAGAGTAACAAACATCCATACATCCATACTTACAAACTTTCGCCTTTATAATAGTAGTAGGATGTCAACAATAACTGTTGGTTGGCCAATATAGGAAAATGAAAATAAACTCTAGTCTCGGTCAGAATGTCAGAGTCAAAGCCGAAACGATGGACCGACCTTACCCAGAAGAAGCCTGCTCATGAGTGTTCACTCTAACTTTGAAGAAATTCGGGTTGTATAATGCCTTCGGGAACACAGACGCAGGTAGTAAGTTCCACTCTTTTGCTTGTAGCTAAAGTACACTTTATTGATCTCACCCTAAGATTCGTGTACTGTACAACATTGCAAATAAGCCCCTCACACACATCACTAGCTTATAAACGCCATTTGAGTAATAAAAAAGGTTCTGTTAGAGGCATTAGCAATAAAATGGTTCCTTTTAGCGCATTACAGCCGGCCGTTTGATGACAATTCTTTTTCATGATTGCTAGCAATGTGAACCCGAATTACAACCTCGTATATTACTGGCTTTTCTGTTTAGGTCCTCTCCAATTAGTTTATAATTGAATTAAGACTAGTGGCGTCTACATATCCTACTACTATTATAAAGGTGAAAGTTTGTATGTATGGATGTTTGTTACTCTTTCACGAAAAAACCACTGAACGGATTTGGCTAAAATTTGGTACACAGATAGTTTATAACCTGGATTAACACACAGGATAGCTTTTATCCCGATTTTATGTTCCCGTGGGATAATTTTCGAGTTGTAGCGGGTGAAGCCGCTGGCAACAGCTAGTACAATGATATTCCAGACCCAACTTCAGTCTTTTGCTCAATTTAACTTTTACACCGGTGACATGACACGACACTTATGTAGGTAGTACAAAAATCTAATAAGTAAAAAAAATTGTTTGTTTTTTTATTTTATTTAAAAATTACGAAGTTACGGCGCTTTTAATATTCACAATACGTCATGCCACGACATCTTTGTGAATATTTACTGATTTTTATCAAAAGGAAAATCACGTGTTATTACTTTTCAAAAATGTAACTTATGCTGGAAACTGGCTAAAATTCGCGCTACGTTTTGTTAATTCACATCAAATTAAACATATTGACAGTAAGTACTATCGTTACAAATTTATAATCCAGTTGAAAGTCTAGTTTTTCTAGGGACAGAAGGATGTTGAACTATTGACCTCATAACTATAATACACTCGCTCAAGATCACTGGAAAACTGAAAAACAATTTCATACATCGTCAGTTCATCGTACAAAGCGCGGTTAGTTTAGTACATCGTGTTATATACTATAAAAGTTCAGCTTTGTTAAAAGTAATACTTTATTATAAAAACTAAAATGGTCGTCAAAGTTCAAAGTGATAAATAAATGTTGTATCAAAAACCTTTGTTACTTGGGAGTTCCCACACGATCAGTCAAGAAAAATGTAAGTCATCGAATCAATTTTTGGCCCATATTTACTCATCAACAATGCAAATTAAATAAAAGCTTGTAATTTATGTTCGGATATAAATTTACTGAACTGTAAGTCAATGCGACTTTTATTTATGCAAACGAGTATTTTACGTTCGGATACTCTACCGATAGGCAAATGCGACTTTTATCACTGAAAAAACTACTATCATTATTGACTTAAAAATTATATTTTTATTTTCACAGTACAAATGAAAGCCAACGGTAACGAGTACACCAGTGGCGGATTAAACGTTGAGAGCGCTGTAGGCAAGCATCTCATCGGCGCCCCTATATTAAAAATAACTCGTAGATACTATAGTTTGACCAAAACCGATGTACCTTAGGAAAACGCGGTGAAACGGGGGCCAATAAAAAAAGAGTATCAGTTTACATGAGATCGATATCTGTCGAACAGATCTTAAAAAAAAATCGACCCCTGACACTTATTAGAACAGAGTCATTTTTAGAATGCGACCAAAATAAATAGGAGACTGTAACTCGTTGTTCTAAAACTGAAGAAGCAGCCATTCAGGGGCCCCGTAAGGGCTACTGGCGCCTGTTTGCAAAAAAGGATTTTGATGCCCCTTAAAGCATTTTGAATTATCTTTTTTTATGGTAGGTAGGTCAGTGGTGTATTTTAAAGTTCACCGCCCTTGGGCTGTAAAGCTTGCCGCCTCAGAACTTAAACACAAAAGAAATCATCAAGTGCTACTCAAACTTCACACCCGGAGTGCCATACCATCTTAGAGAAGACAAACTTAAAATGTTGTAGAACACAACAAGATTAAACTAGCTCAGGAAACATTTGTTATTGAAAAATGAGCTATCAAAAGAGAGGTCAAGAAAAGCGAAAGACAACCTTATTTGAAGCGCGAGCGAAGCGAGCGCGAAATTTTTTAGGTTTTTGGAATAGGATAAGGTAATATTTCATTGAAAAGCGAACGCAATCAGCTCTAAAATTAAACGTTTCCGGACTTCAAGTTTTTCATCTAAAAGTGAGATCAAATATTTGTAGTCTTTAGTACTTTAACCTAATCCTATTTCTCGTAAGTTCTCAACTCTTGTTTTAGAATTATTTTTAATCAGTATGTTTTTTTCTATTTTTTTATTTTATTTGGGCCCCTGGCTTTGGCGCCCTTAGAGGATGGCGCCCGTGTGCATTGCACACTTTGCACATAATTATGTTAGCGGGGGCCCTGCAGCCATTGAAGTTGGCCGTATTGTAGGTACTTGGAGCGTTGAATATAGTTTTTGAAAAATCCAATCAAAATCACACATTGCTTTTGTATAATCAGTCGACGCGACGAACATTGCAGTCGTATCTTTCCAACTTCAATCAGAGATCATGTACCATCGACAAAGTTGTTTGTAGGCGTAAGTTTTAGTCAGTCCCATCTTATAATATCTTTTGTTATAAATTGAAGCAAATTGAGAATGTATGCAAAAATAATAGTTTTATTGTCTAAGTGGTCTTACATATTGACACAATTAATTTTATGCTATATTGTATATTTTTTCTTTATTTTAAAATTCCGCCCGCGCGCCCTTTTGTACCTTCGCGCCCCTAGGCAGATGCCTAGTTTGCCTTAAGGATAATCCGCCTCTGGAGTACACATAGATATAAAAACCCTTCAGAACATACACGCGCTCCGTTTATGTAAACACAGCCTCAGAGGTTTGTGTACCTTCATAATCACAAAAGGAATCTAACAATGCTGCTAGGAACATGGAATGCCTATCAAAATGTTGATTGGGTCGTTTCATTCCTAAATTAATACAGAAAATTATTCTTCTTTTATAAACCTTATATAATGAAGGTACGAACCTTGGAGAGTAAAGATAATATTGAAGTAATTGAGAATCTTATATCTCTGAGAGGACCCAAGACTGGACCTAACAATGTAGTTGTATAAATGTCCAATTAAGTGATAAGAGGCAGACTTTGTTCGTATCATCATTTTGTTAAGTATTTGAACTCAATATTTGGCGGTTTAGACGGATCGATTATAATAGTGTGGCAAGTCATTGGAAAAATCGAATCGCCTCCCCATTTACACAGTCTGTGGCTCTGCTCAACATTTTCTTCGCCAAGCAATGTTGAGCAGAGCACCTATTTTGCGTGCCGCCATTGAAATGGTTTGTAGATCAATTTTTTGCAAGAGTTACTTACGAAATATTGAAATTTTTGTCACCCGTCGAACGGGGCTTGTCACGCACGGCACAATTCGGAGGGCACCCAATTTTTGGGTTTGCTATTTTAGTCACTTGCGGTGTAATAGCATTATATAGACAATCGATTTTTGACGTGTTATTGTGACTGGCTGTTAGACATAACCAAAACCATTATTATATGGAACTTAGAATATTTCAAACCCTTAAATTTTGTTTCTGATGTTGTTATTAATGATCGAAGTTTCAAAAATATAAATAACATGTTTGACGTTATTGAAAAATTATTTGTAAAAATTATAATATCCTACATTAAGTGGAAACAACATCATTCAAAACAAGGATACGAATGGAATACTTAAAAAACTTGAGAAAAACAGGGCAGCAGTTTCCCAGTGGAACTGCCGGTTATCACAGGTGAATCCGAAAAATTCATGAGGGCAAAGTATACAAAATTAAATACCTGCCGGTCGCATATAAAGGATTCCAATTCTGCGACGTGAATTCTAATCCCGCGGGTGGAGGCATTTAGGAGTGCCAAATACATGTATGTATATAAATATGTAGGTAGCAAAAATACCTTTGCCATACTACATCAATACAAAACAGACAGTAAGTAAGGTCGACATCCACTTCACAGTTGAAAAGTTGAGCTTGTCAAGCAAAAAGCGAGGTACCGAACACGCGTAGTAACCGTCACTGACAGTACGACATCCGCGTCAGTCAGTAAGCGTTAAACTTTACCAACAGTAAATGAGATCTGGCTTGTCGAGAAGTAGCAAAGCGTGTACGCAACCATATCGCTCGAGCATGTTGAAGGCGCGCGGTAACAGCGACACTGACAGTATGACATCCGCGTCACTCAATAGGTGTGACACTTACCGACAGTAAGAGAGAAGAGGTCGGACTTGTCTAGCAGTAAAGCGACGTGTGCCCAGCCGAGGCGCTCGAACACACTAATGTAGTAGCCAATGCTGACAGTGCGACATCCGCGTCAGTCAATAAGTGACACTTACCGAGAGTAAATGAGATTTCATTTGTCGAGCAGTGGCACAACGTATACCATCCGTATGGCATCCGCGTCAGACAGTAAGCGACAGCGGGATACTTACCGACAGTAAGAGAGAAGAGGTCGGACTTGTCTAGCAGTAAAGCGACGTGTGCCCAGCCGAGGCGCTCGAACACACTAATCTAGTAGCCAATGCTGACAGTGCGACATCCGCGTCAGTCAATAAGTGACACTTACCGACAGTAAATGAGATTTGACTTTTCGAGCAGTGGCACAACGTATACCATCCGTTTGGCATCCGCGTCAGTCAGTAAGCGACAGCGTGATACTTACCGACAGTAAGAGAAAAGAGGTCCGACTTGTCTAGCAGTAAAGCGACGTGTGCCCAGCCGAAGCGCTCGAAGACGCTGGTGAAGACGCGAGGCAGCCGGCACTGACAGTACGACATCCGCGTCAGTGTCGGGTACTTCCCTTTGTCGTTGAATAATGTTTGGGGCTAGGGACACAAGAAAAATATAAATTACCACGAGCTCTTAACGCGATACAGTTTAGGCTGTGGGAAAGAGAGCTAAGTATATAAGTCGTCTAGCGCCATCTCTTTCCCACAGCCTAAAGTGTGCAATTAAAAAGCCAGCGGGGCGGGCAGCGGAATCCGCTGGCGGGTAACGCAAACACAGAGTTTTTGACTGAGGCGCACCAAGTGCGGTAATCTAGTTTATTTCGTGACCCGCCACCCGCTCCCGCCGCCCGCCCCGCGCTACTGTAATTGCACACTAAGAGTTCGTGATAGGCCACCAGGTTTTATTAAGAAATGATAGCTGCAAGAGCTGTTGTAAAAGCAATAGCTAAGTACCTGGCTTTATATTGTTAAAATTTCGATAGACTCTATGACAACGACGATATAATACTAGACTCCTATTAACAGGCGACCGATGTCTGCCAACACATTAGGCAAAAAAGTCTTATATTCGTCTCATTTCGACCAATCCTGTGAGCCGTAAACATACGTTGAGACAGAACAGTCCTTGAGTTAGCCAATCACAACGCAGTACCCCGTCCCCCTCGCTGACGTAGTACCTCAGCGAGTTGGCAGAATAATTTTTGTTCCTTAGATCGTGCATGAGGAGTCTAGTATTATATCGTCGTTGCTCTATGACGAGTAAAATACAGTTTGGACTTCAAGCTGATATCATTAATACGGACATTCCATTAAAGTAGACTTTGTTATCTTTTCACAAAATAATTCAAATAGGTATGTAAGTTTTACAATAACTCAAAAATCTTGGATTACAGTAAAACTTACCCTCGTCCCTTTACGTAAGTTTCTCAGTCGGTGCATGCGACTCACGACGCTTGCTGGAGCAGCCAGTTCACCCTCAGACGGCGGCTGAAACAAAGACATTATGAAAAAAAAAAGTATAGACTATGTACTTAATGAGGAAGGCAAGTCAAAGCTAATTGTAGATGGCGCCACCATAGCTTCTTCCTAATCCGACCAATGACGTAGTATTATTTTGAGGTACCTTTAAGATTTGAACTGATTTGAATCAATGACGATGCTTGGAACAAGCTATACTAGCGCCATTAGTTCCCCAGTTGCCATCCCCATTCTGTAGGTAAGTCGACCAAAATACACGGTTCGAAAAGACTATAATATAGGTAATTGACGGCAGGGTTGGCGCCATCCATAGCATAGCTGAGATTGATTGCGGCGCTGCGTGTAGCGTATTTAATTCCTACACGTTAACGATTTTTTTTTATATAGAAGTCTTACAGACGAATATAGAAAATGAATATTTGTAATTACAAGCCTCCACATGTATGTGTATATTCCACATTTGTATGATCTACAGTAGGTACTCTTTCGTTCGTATTTGTATGTTTAAATGTATGTATGTACCCATGATATACCTAGATTTAAATAAAATTAAGATAATAACAATGATCTGTGATAACATCACTATGCTAGTGTCTTTATAATCAAAAAATTAATTGTTTAGTTAATTAGATTAACTAGACTTTCTCAACATCAAAGTCTGAGAACAAAAAAAAAACTGCGTTAATCAGTGCTAAATTAAAATTTCAAATTGAAATTCATGCTTCAACTACTTTCTTTTATAAAACGGGGCATAGACAATAGAGTTAAGAAAAATCTGTAACGTATTTTTTATCCCTTTTCAACCTTTGTAGAGGTTATCGATTGTAATAAAGTTATGATCAATTTCTCCCTGGAAAGCAATAAGAAAGAAAGAAAAAGAAAGAAAATAGGTTTATTTGGCACGCATTTGGCACACAGTTTTAAAGTTGAATTTACATTAAAAAACACAAAGAAGTACCGTGTGCCTCACGACATAAGCACGATCGCCGGCCGCTATAATGGTTCCGGAGGAACATAGTAGTCCATACATAATGGAAAGGGGTTATATTGTACTGCTTTATTATTATAGGCTTTTTTTTTTATTTTTTTTTTTTTAGCGTGGTAAAATCATCAAATGAGTCCTCCAACCCCGGGCAGGGCGGGAGGGACTGTCAGACTTCTACTGACTAAAATCCACGGTGTCCTTCATAGCCTGTTAAGTTCCGGGGTTACGGTAAGGGAATAATCCCGCGACCCCGGCAGGCTTTGGCCCTCTGAGAGGGGGGCCCCGTCATTATGCTGACGCTCTTTGAGGCGCGCGTGGGACACAACGCGCCGTCGACCCGGGCATGGTCCTTGGTCGGGCAGCGAGTTGCCCTTTACTCGCTGCCCGCATGCCCGCGCCTACGGTGGCCGGAGATCATCGAGCGACGTCCGTCGCCGTGGGCGCCTATCACTGCGGCTGGGGCGGAGGGAGGACGCTGTCCTCTCTCGCTCGCGGCCTGCCTCCTCCTTTACGAGCATTACTGCCTCGCAGAAGGAGCTGACCGCTTCCCACTCCGTCGCGCCCCGCAGCATGGCCGCAACCAATGCCGGGCGCGAGAGGTCTCCGCCTATCGCAGCCGTGAGGACACGTCGGTGCTCCGCCCAAGCTGGGCAGTCTTGCACCGTATGCTCCACCGTGTCCTTTATTATTATAGGCTTAGTAAGAATACTTAAAGATAGAATATAGGTACTTTATTGCACACCAGAATTAATGTACCTATAGCTGTTTTAAAATATTGTTATAGATTTTTATACAACGTGTAACGTTTATAGCGCAAAAAAAACCTCTCGTGGTGTTAACTCAGGCCATGTTACTGAACAATGTTTGTTCCAAGACTTTTGGAAATTCGCAAAACAAAAAATTTGCTTTTTCATACAAAATGAGAAATTGATCGGGCCCATCAGTATGAAAAATCATTTTAACAACGTGTAACTAATAAGTTACACGTTGCATATTAAGATTTAACAAGTTGACGCTCTAAAATAACACATGGAAAAAATAGAACCGACTTCAGAATGATAAAATATAACCTACAAAATAACTTTTCTTTCGGAAGTACGAGTAGATAGCAAAAAAAATTAATGAAATAAAAAACAAAGCCACCGACTTTCGAAAGAAAAGTTAATTTGTAGGTTATTCAACACTATTTTGTGGTTACTTTTGAGGTCGCATATAATTTTGTTAACCAGGATATTTTTATTTTATCATTTTTATTCCAAATTCAAAGTCCATTTTCTGGTCTAAAACATAATTTTCTTAAACGTGTACTTACTAGAATTCTGTTATCCTTAGCACCGGTAATAACTTCGTCCATATAACTACACAACAAGCAAAAATGCTCATAAAATCAAAAAGAGTGAACTATAAACTAAATGATTTTATGGGACCGAATTGCAGGTAGGTATACTGCATCCTAAAAACAAGAATCACACTAATCGATCCAGAAAACTCCGAGAATTCAGTGTAGGTACAATCGACAAAGTGGAATTTTGATCCACCATAAGCTTATTTTCCTACAGACATTCAAATACAATTAGATCCACATTCGCGTAAACATACACATCCATAGTAACGACTTTGCTCTTTGCCAGTTTGACGGATTCAAACGATTTTTTGTCAAAATGGGTCATGATTCAACTTTGTCGATTGTACATACATAAAACCGTGATTGAGAACCTCTTCCTTTTTGAAGTCGGTTAAAAATATTGTGAAGATATCTGTCCATTTATGGTTAACTTAAAAAACAGATTACAGAAATTGCTTGTAAGTCATTTTAATACCTTTCTCAACGTATTATACCTAGCATTCATTAGGTAGGTAACCCTTTTTCAGTCTACACCCATGATATATTACCCTAATTTGGAGTAAAAAGGGTAACAGCAGCTGTCTAATACGCTTTATTCATATACCGAAATGCAATTTGAATAATTCAGTAGACTAGGGAGCAGTTAAGTTTTCATAATATTTAAAAATATACACTTGAAAATACACACTTATACTGTGTGTAATTTATTTCATCACCATCTGCTCTAAAACGGTGAAGAAAAATATCGTGGAAAACCAGCTTGTCTATAACCAAAAATTCGAAGACAATATTTCATTGTTTAGTCTTATTGTTCTAGGTCGAGATAAGTGTTATTGAATTATCTAAGAAAGCTTTTAAGAAATAAAAATAGATATTGAAAATAATTTTAAGAAACCAAGCGATTTAAATGTCTCGGGGTTAGGGTATTACAACGCCTTAAAACCAGGCTTGTTCCAGTGAGTGAACGAGATGGCGCTACACGACTTGTATAGCTCTGTCACTTTCACTCGCAGGAATAAGCCTGGTTTTAAGACATTGTAATACCAACCCAGGTGAGAGTTCCCTCCGTTGGGTTATCGCCTTTTATATGGAAGTAACTGTTCCCCACGCTAAAGCCTTTCTCAATAAATGGGCTATCCAACACAAAGACAGATTTTTAATATTTGAACCAGCAGTTCCCGAGATTAGCGCGTTCCTCCAAACAAACAGCACAGAATATTAAGTAGGTATTTAAAGTATAGATATGAAAATAACTGCGAAATATAAATGCCACCACTGCCTAAAACTTCGGAAATTACAGGCATGACATTCTGATTATTATTCTATATCTAAAGTAAAACGAAAAAAGCGATACTCAAAGCAATTTCCTTTATACTCAAATCCATTTTCCTCGTCCGAAAATTCCAACGATATTATAAAAGGAGCAAAAAATAAAATTCCTTTTACAAAAAACGAATCCATTCTTTACAAAAAAGGACACAAAACAAAATGGCTGCTGGACCCCGGAGGTCTTTAATCAGGGTCACGACCAGCGATGAGGTAAGCGTAAATCTGGAAAACGGTCAAAATTCAATTATTATTTTTTGTTTAGCGTTTGGTAAGAAAAAGTTCTCTCGTGTTTATCTATACCCAATAACATTGTAAAAGAAAATATTTTGAAAGAGTAACCATGGAGTTTCTTGCTGGTTCTTCTCCATGGAAGCCACTAACCCGAACCGTATTTTTAAACAAATATATAGAATTATAGATCTTTAAAAAATAAGTCAAAAAATGTATTAGTTATTTTGCGATGCAAAACAACATTTATAATAAAAAGAATATAAATAATTTTAGACAAAAATATTCTCAAGTTAGACTCATCATATCTCAGAATTCCCATATGTCACAACATAGCGCTTTATGTAAACATACCTCCAGCTCTAAAGCTTTGAAATAAACGTGACGTTTTATCTTTGTCCGACATGGAGAATTTTCCCATAATAAAGTTCCCAATAAATGATAAATGATATTTATTCAGTAAATTGGTTTTTGGCAAACTCTTTTACACGTCAAAGGACACTATTTTAAACTAGATGAGGCCGGTGTTTCGTACCTGACTACTCTGAGAAGAAACATCCGAAACAAACTCAGAGGTCACAGTCTCTTTTAAAGTCCAGACAATTTTTATTGATCAAATGTATGAGAACTATGCAGGTGTCTGAGGTGGTCTTTTGAAGAAAGAACCACACAGATTTGAGTGGACCTGTCCAGTCAGTGCAAGCATGTGTCAGTTACCGTGTAGCTCAACTCAAAACACAAGGAGCTCAACGAAACGACGAACAATACCAAAGAAAGGACATTTGGGTAGGTCGCTTATATAGCTCAAACTGTCAGACAATAAAATGAATCGGAGGAAAATAATAATAAAAAAAGGAGAATAAAATGTATTAGTTTATAATAGATGTCCAATAGAAATCTTTCTGGTGTTCAAAGTTACTGTTAGCTAGCCATGCTACTAACTGTGAGGCTAAGCAAGAATTATTCACCAAATATTAAATTCTTTGAAAACATTCTCAGTACTTTTTCATTCCTTTCCACCAATTCCTTTCCGCCTTTATTAATTCGATTTAGACGATTATTAACGAATAAAATGTTTCTTTTTATTGATGTTGTTAAAAAGCTATACCTACTTATGCTAAATCGTACTCAAACCTTAACGCAATGACAAAAAAATAAAGTTAGTATAGATACATTAATTAACACAAAAGTCTTTAACTTCTATCTAATTTTCGACGAAAACTTTTGAACGCATCATAAAATTATGTTTTGCTCGGAGAAGCAGAAGATGAAATTATCTAATTGCCCGTGTTATAACTCTGCACAGATATTGCTTTATTTTCAGGATTATCTACGAAAATACGGGTAGAAATGTCAATGGCGCGAACCCTTTATATAGCTGACTCCATTTTCTTCAAATAATATGTAATTTACAAACTGATCTATTGCTGTTTTTATAATTAAATAGCATGATTATTTTTAGTGGAGTGTATATTTACGTGGGTGAAAATAGTAGATTATTTTTACACTCGACGTATTATATAAACGACTAGCTGACTCGGCCACGCGTTGCTGTGGCTAAAGTTTTTGTTAAATTACATTATAGTAAACAATATTGCGACTATAATTTGAGATTTAAACTATCCTATCTCTCAAGTTGGATCGAACTGCACATGGTGTGCGAGTTTTATTATAATCGGTTAAGTGGTTTAGGAGTCCATTGAGGACAAACATTGTGACACGAGATTTATATATATTAAGATTATTATAAACTAATATATTTTGTTTTATGTAAAATAAGTAGGTAAATGAAATCAAAATCCTTAGTTGACGTATTACACTTAAAAAATTATATGAACTCCGTTAGTCTTAGACAGCCTTGAATATCTTCTGAATTCGATTCCTAGGTCGTCTAAAGTGCTATTGAGAATTTCCATCAAGATTTTCTCAGAGGTGGCCAAAAGTCTAAGCAGATTTTTTCAAGTTGTACAAGGACTAATAATCAAAACATTATCCTTCCCATAATTACATACATAATTACATAGTACCTCAAAAGAACATAACAGTAAATTTTTCTTTCTTGGTGACCATGACAAACTTGCAATCTACTACCACGTAATAATAGTCATTAGATATTGTGTCCATCACTACTGCATGCATTTCATACAAATCCCGTACATAATGTAGTTCGGACATCATCAGTATGCCATTCATTTTTCATGAGCTGAATTACATGCTTTCATCCATTTTATCAAAGGGTCCACCGATGTATGTACCTAAACTACATGTAGGTAAGTACCTATTCGTCGCACTAAACATTTTGTGACCCGTATTTCAGTGGAAATGTTTAAATAAGTTATGGGTTAGATTGGGAGAGGCCTATGTCCAGTAGTGGACGAATACAAGCTGATGATGATGACGATGATGATGAAGGTTATGTTATCCGAAACCCTTCTTCCAATATATTTGTAGAAGACATTCTAAAATCGATAATCATTGAATTTCCACTTCTCATCAAACGACAATAATTCAGCGCTATTTCAACCCGGTAATCTTACTCGATGTCAAAGGTATACAACATTATCCATAACAGCAACAACAGATCAAAAGCAATGAAAATTGAAACACGGCTATATAATACCAAGTTACAATCTTGGTCGGTTCGTGTTACAAAGACACGTGTATATATTGTGACAACAATCTACAATAACTTAAGGTTTACTTGAAAGGTTTACGACTGAATCTCGAAAGGGTGAGACAGAGGTATATCACTGCTAAACATCATTTAAAAACAGCGACAAGCATTCGCTGAAATTACACGCAGAGAAATAAATACTAGAACTTCTGGTTGCAACCGTGACAGCAAGACTCACTAGTTGACTTAACCACTTCCCTGTCCGATGAATCACATGTGACTCACGACTATTGTTTAGGTATTGTGTCTGCTGCGCGGACAGTGAAAGTGTTAACAATATTTCTAGTAGTAAATACATACAAGTCCTTGTTATCTCTACTACTTACCTACGTACTTAGTATTTATTAATAGAAATGTTTTAAAGTCAACTAGTGAGTCTTGCTGTCACGATTGCAACCAGAAGTTCTCGTACAGGTAGGTAACCAGAAATTTCTCTGCGTGTAAGTAGGTTTAAAATAATAGTAGAAAAATAATTTCCCAGTATCTGCCCGGAATTAGAAAGTTGTCCTAGTCCATAGCAGTAGTCCTAGCGCAGTAATGCTATTTTGTTTAGTTGCCGAAACGGGATGTCGCCGATATAAGTACGTGTACTAGGTATACTTACTGCCTCATTTGTTTAAATCGTTAAGCCTCGCAGTATTGTGACGCTTTCATGAATAATTTTGACGCTTGTTATAATCCTAATGTAAATGAATTTTGAATGGAAATTACCTACATAATAAATGCGAGCTCTACCGGGACTCATACCGAGATAAAAAGTATAATGTTTACAAAGGTTTCATCCAAAACCGTTTACTAGTTTTAGTGTGAAAGAGTAGTAAACTTGGAAACTTCCAAGATTTATTTGAAGATAGCGGTTATCCAGTACTCCTCCTGCTATCAAGTAGGAAATAATTCCATGGTACGTAGGTACTAATAGGGATAAAAAGTATCTAAGTACTTTTTATTTTTTGGCTTGGTATAATCATCAAATGAGTCCTTCCCCCCCCCCCCACCGTCAGACTCGTACTGACCAAGATCCACGGTGTCCTTCAAAGCCCTTTATGTTCCGGGGTCTCGGTAATGAGATAAGTCCCGCGACCAAGTATCTAAGTACTTTAAATACTATTCCATAAAATACCAATGTATGACAGACTACTTAGGCAATACATAAATGTTAAATGAGATAATTTATTTCTCAGAAATTGCAGTACAAACTTTTAACTCTTGGCAGGAGTGGTATATGACGGTAGAAATACAAAATTGTGTAGGTTCAAGATAACTGCTAAAATTAAAACAGAAAAAGACTAATAGGCTTATTTCCTTCACAACAATAAATGCATTAGCTATGTAGAACATACAACAATGTACAAAAACATGTGCTCGAATTTCCACAATTTCATCGACTGACACACGAACAATTGAACAGCCTTTCTATACAAAATGAAAACTCGTTGAACAGACAGCCTTATTGTTCAAGTAGATGTTATTCACAATGCTTTTCGATTCATTTATTTTCAATTCAGTTTGAGCTTAGCGAGGCGCCATAATCTGTTTTATGTTTTTATTTAAATTTCGAATTTCATTGCGTAACTTTTGAAGACGTCAAGCTTTAAGATTAAAACTTAATTTTAATTAATTAGTTACAAAGCCAACTTCCTTAATCTAAAATTCTCAAAGTTTTGTTTGATTTAACATCAACATTTAATACCTAGGTCTGGTCTTAGTACTGGGGGTGTATTACAAGCTCTTAATTCCTTTCAGTTTACGCCGTAAAGTGAACTGCCTTCCTTAATGGTATTACGATCACACATCGACAGTCAGTAAAACGGTCACGTGACCTCATACCGACTTCTGTCTGTGCTTGTGCCTGGAAATTTCGTATTACAAGCTACATAATGACATTTCAAGGCCGGATTAATTGTCAAAATTGGCATCACCAAAATCATTCACTTTACGCCACATTTTAGTAACTTTTACTGACTGTTTTCTTTTAATTTGTCTTTAAACAGTTGAAACTAACTAAATTAAACTTTGGTATTAATAATGGAGGCACTACAGAATATCTGGAGAGTGCGTACACGATATAATCTCAGCTGACAAGCTTTACATAAAAAGACGACAAAGTTTTTACCTTTTACGACATTTATAACCTACACATATACACTCATTTACTGAACGCTAAGCAATCAATAGATTCATATACGTAAACATTTACTCATATAGTAATATATTGTTCTAAATAAAAAACATGGTACTCCTGAAAAAAATGTTTTATTTTTCGTAGTTCCATCAATGTAAGAAAAAAAATATACAGAGCTTCGATTTGAGACACGGTGACGAAATAAATAATCTTTCGTAGCAATGGACGTAGGGTTGAATAAACCAAATAAAATGTATGATCAACTCAAACACTTAAAATTAATAGCCTCGCGCAGCATCATTCCAGAAACGGTACAGTCTAATGGAGCCAAAACTTGTGTTCAATATTTATTTGGGTACATTGGGCAGTCTTTAATGTATCAGCAGACATTTTTAATTACACTTCCTCGATTGCTTCTGGTACCACAATTTCGCAGCCAATTTCAAGAGAACTAGGTACTCGTACACTGTCTTTCAGTTTGAATAAACGTCTTAGGTTTTATCATTCCTTCACTTGTTGAAACATTTCTAGCTCTTGCTTTAAAACTTAGAACATTGTTGTGTTGGAGCAGCTCCATTTATCAAAATTTTCTGCTCATGACTTAGTCCATTTTGTTTCCTTACTTTCTCTGCGGTATTAAAACGGTGTGCTTCTTTATTAATGCAGTAAAAATCACTACATACTTGTAGTGGCATTATAAATAAATAAAATACGATAATCTTGTTTGTTTTGGTAAACAAAACCGCCACAGACTAAAAAAGTATCGCAATACGATCGTTCAGAAACAAACCCCTTTATGAGAGTTTTACTTGGTATTAAGTTTTTGCATAAAATGGCAGTAAATTGTGCTCAATTTGATTGTAAATATTTAAATTGTTATTAAAATACATTTTAACTCAAATATCTCCTAAATTTACAATGAAAAAGATTTTTTTCACACACAATTAATAAAACCGGTAATCATCGGTAAATTATCGATTCGATTTTTGAACGAATTCTCTAGCCCGTCGTAATCATCCAGAGACAAGTAATCCAGGATGATTCCTTGCAGAATTACGTACGTTGTAATACGAAATAGAACAAGCCTGCTTAAGGCCGTAAATTCAAATGCCCAAAAACTGCAAGGAATTAAAAAAGGTTGTAATACCCCCCCTGGTCCAATTTTACTAACTTATTTAATCTAACTATATCTGTGTCGAACCATTATTATTTTATTTATTCTAAACTTTCGCCCCCTCACTTGGAATTTCCCTTGCATGTGATTACAAATACAAAAATCACATACACAAACACCCAGACCCGTATACCCGGATACGAGTGTTTGTTCCGGGCTCGACTCAGACACTGCACCAAGCTTCCATCTCAGATCAGCTGAGATCTAAAAAGTGAACTTAGGCTAACCTTAATCTCACTCGAAAGCTATCTTTATGGATGTAGGTAAAGTTAACAGTCATATTCCTGTAAGAGACTGTGATCAAACAAATAAGAACGTAAAATTGTACGAATAAGGTTTATTTACGGATGTTTTTTTTCTCTTCAGGGGGGGTATTACAACCTTTTTTAATTCCTTGCAGTTTTTGGGCATTTGAATTTACGGCCTTAAGCAGGCTTGTTCTATTTCGTATTACAACGTACGTAATTCTGCAAGGAATCATCCTGGATTACTTGTCTCTGGATGATTACGACGGGCTAGAGAATTCGTTCAAAAATCGAATCGACAATTTACCGATGATTACCGGTTTTATAAATCGTGTGTGAAAAAAATCTTTTTCATTGTAAATTTAGGAGATATTTGAGTTAAAATGTATTTTAATAACAATTTAAATATTTACAATCAAATTGACAACATTTACTGTCATTTTATGCAAAAACTTAATAGGTACCAAATAAATCTCTCACAATGGGGTTTGTTTCTGAACGATCGTATTGCGATACTTTTTTAGTCTGTGGCGGTTTTGTTTACCAAAACAAACAAGATTATCTTATTTTATTTATTTATAATGCCACTATGAGTATGTAGTTCTTTTTACTGCATTAATAAAGAAGCACACCGTTTTAATACCGCAGAGAAAGTAAGGAAACAAAATGGACTAAGTCATGAGCGGAAAATTTTGATAAATGGAGCTGTTCCAACACAACAATGTTCTAATTTTTAAAGCAAGAGCTAGAAATGTTTCAACAAGTGAAGGAATGATAAAACCTAGGACGTTTATTCAAATCGAAAGACAGTGTACGAGTACCTAGTTTTTTTGAAATTGGCTGCGAAATTGTGGTACCAGAAGCAATCGACGAAGTGAAATTAAACATGTCTGCTGATACATTAGACTGCCCAATGTACCCAAATAAATATTGAACACAAGTTTTGGCTCCATTGGACTGTACCGTTTCTGGAATGATGCTGCGCGAGGCTATTAATATTAAGTGTTTGAGTTGATCATACATTTTGTTTGGTTTATTCAACCCTACGTCCATTGCTACGGAAGATTATTTATTTCGTCACCATGTCTCAAATCTAAGCTCTGTATATATTTTTTCTTACACTGATGGAACTACGACAAATAAAACAGTTTTTTCAGGAGTACCATGTTTTTTATTTAGAACAATATATTACTATACGAGTAAAGGTTTACGTAAATGAATCTATTGATTGCTTAGCGTTCAGTAAATGAGTGTATATGTGTAGGTAGATGTCGTAAAAGGTAAAAACTTTGTCGTCTTTTTATGTAAAGCTCGTCAGCCGAGATTATATCGTGTATGCACTCTCCAGATATTCTGTAGTGCCTCCATTATTAAACCAAAGTTTAATTTAGTTAGTTTCAACTGTTTAAAGACAAATTAAAAGAAACAAGTCAGTAAAAGTTACTCAAAAGTGGCGTAAACTGAATGATTTTGGAGATGCCAATTTTGACATTTAATCCGGACTTGAAATGTCATTATGTAGCTTGTAATACGAAATTTCCAGGCACAAGCACAGGCAGAAGTCGGCATGAGGTCACGTGACCGTTTTACTGGCCGTCATTGTGTGATCGTAATACGACTAAGCAAGGCAGTTCACTTTAAGGCGTAAACTGACAGGAATTGAGAGCTTGTAATACACCCCCAGATCTGTCAATTATGGAGACTGTTATGCTCTATTTACATTGGTCAAGGATGGCGGCGAGTAGCAGCTATAATAAAGTGGCGAGTGGCAAATCTAGACAGTGACTAATGACACTGTCTGTCCATTTAATATCACTTGCCCACTTAACGACCACTTCGCTAAACCAATATAAATCGGATTTCACAGACATCTGAATGCCAGACGCTCTACAAAATAAATTAAAATAAGTACAAACGTTTGTAACTTAGCAATTAATCAAGTGTCTGTAAATGTGATATAAACCTACAGGTCGCCTATATCACATTTACCTACAGATCTATATCCTAGTATCCTACAAGTCTATATCACCCTTAGCACGAATTTTCAGTATTTGAGACGTAAAGTAAACTGGAACTTTGACAATTCTAAATTGACAATTTTCAAGGAAAAAATTAGTTCTGTCTTCGCACACCAGAGGCGCTGTTCCATTTTTTTCATGCATAAACGCTGTAATAGTACGAGATCCGGTAGAAGAAATATATACCCTCATCTGTTATTTGAAAGTGGCATACAATGCACGCTAGATCCTCTAAACGACAATATTTTGGTGATAGGTTGTCGGCCTGAATCGCGTACCGTCTATGTTAATTCATAGAAATTGTCCTCAAAAATTTTCGTTCCACTTCCCTCATCTGTTATTTAGAAAAATCAAGCATTAGATGATAGAATGTATCTCAAGGAATCTAAAAACCTTAGGTTGTCGATATCTAACCCTGTCCTTCTAATTAGTTGTCGGGTTTAAACAGGTGAGTTACCGTAGATAATATACCCTCATCTGTTATTTAATCGAATCAGATATCAAATTATACATTATTTTATTATGAATCCAACAGTATTTAGTTGTCGAAGCAAAACTGTGACTGAATTTCGGTTGTCTAAATTTTAATCATAACATTTGTTACCTAAGCGTTGAAGAACAAAAGACAAGATAATGATACAGGTGTGCAGTTCTGCACCCAGACAGGTCGAAAAGTGTTTGGAAGACTAGTTTCAGTTCCTGCTAAGGTCGTGGCAATAGTGTGAAGTGTTCTGCGCGAAACTGTACAGACAGGTCGAAAAGTGTTTAGAAGGGGCGCGCCAAAGTTCACCTAAAATTTAAACTCTGATAATTAATTGGAAACCCGAAAATGTTCTTCCTAACATTTTTTATCCTAACAATCACATTTCCTAAATACTCTGTCTCTAATGTTCATAATTCCGAATCATTCAACTTCGTAATGTCAGTAGCAAAAAACATCTGTTATAGGTAGGTACTTTTATTTATTTTCCTGTGTTTTCCCAAAAAACCCTATTTTTAAAGTCATAATTATTTTACCTGTTAGAACTAGTGCATCCTCGGAACTTCGTGGTACCCCTACTCGGACAATTTAGATTAGAAAAGAATGGCGGGGTCTTTCAGACCCCGGTATCCTCTTTGTGGTTATTTTTTTTAAACCAGCCAGAAGTAGTAAGGAAACCACCCGGTTCCTTAATTAAATGTAAGTAGTTAAATTACTTGCCGATAGTAAATGAACATGTATCATTATTATTAAGCTAGTCTGAGTTGAATCCAGTGTTTGGTCAATGGCACGACTGCTTACTTAGTCGGAATATTATATAAAACGAATTGATTTCATATTTGTCTGCCGCATACAGTTTCGCGTAGAACACTTCACACTTTTGCCACGACCATAGCAGGAACTGAAACTAGTCTTCCAAACACTTTTCGACCTGTCTGGGTGCAGAACTGCACACCTGCATCATTATCTTTTCTTTTGTTCTTCAACACTTAGGTAACAAATTTTACGATTAAAATTTAGACAACCGAAATTCAGCCACAGTTTTGCTTCGACAACTAAATACTGTTGGATTCAGAATAAAATAATGTATAATTTGATATCTGATTCGATTAAATAACAGATGAGGGTATATTATCTACGGTAACTCACCTGTTTAAACCCGACAACTAATTAGAAGGACAGGGTTAGACATCGACAACCTAAGGTTTTTAGATTCCTTGAGATACATTCTATCATCTAATGCTTGATTTTTCTAAATAACAGATGAGGGAAGTGGAACGAAAATTTTTGAGGACAATTTCTATGAATTAACATAGACGGTACGCGATTCAGGCCGACAACCTATCACCAAAATATTGTCGTTTAGAGTATCTAGCGTGTATTATATGCCATTTTCAAATAACAGATGAGGGTATATATTTCTTCAATGTATCCTAGACTATAAATACTGAAAAGACGCTGTATAATAAAAGAGTGAAAATTCGAGCTAAGGGTACTGAGGCCTTATCACAAGATTGCCGTATTCTATTTACAGCGTACTTGAAGTATTTACTGCGTATCTAATAAAGTATGGAAAAATGAAAAAGCGCCTCTAGTGTACGAATGAGGAATTAATTAACATCTTTCCAGTTTGCTTTACGTCAAAAAACGGGAGAAGTCATGACTTTTCATACTATTATTGTATTGTGTTTTATAACGGGCTGGTATCCGCAACTCCACGTCATATGCGCGTATTTTGCGTGCGGGTGGGAAAGAAATCATTCGATCCACCCCAGCTCGCCGAGGAAAACCAGCAACGCCTTCGTATTGCCGACAATCTCGCGGAGAGTACCTGGGTTACCGAAGTATTTTGCCCTGTATGATGTCAAACTATTATGACTTTACCCGTTCAAGCATCCTTGTTAGAGGCTGTTAGGGCTTGAATACTTGAAGTCATTAAAGGCCTATTCAGACCTGAGCGATATTCGCTGCCGCTGTGGGTAGAGGTTCATACCGCGCGGGTTTCGCTCAGGTATTTAGTATCAAGTACCGTGGCTAGAGCGACCTGAGCGATATTCGCTGCCGCTGCGGGTATAGGTACATACATACCGCGCGTTATTCTACCCACAAGAATAGCGAAATCCGTTTTGGTGTGAACAGTAATATTACCGCATACCCACTGGGTTTTCTCTGCCGCAGACGGTAGCGAATACCGCTTAGGTCTGAATAGGCCATAATTGTGGCATAAAATAATGAAGACTTTAATGACTTATAAATTCAAGCTCCAGTTATTCAAAACCATTTCATTTAGTTCAAAATTATTCAAATGGTACATTTGTGGTTTCTCAAGAGTTTGGTTCGCTGTTAGCTCTGTACCACAAACGAACTCTTCATTTTATTTAGCTCAATCCCACATATTTAATTGTTTGTTTTAAATCTTACGAAAACTTTATCAAGTACTTTGTACACACATGAGGTTTTCGTGACAATGAGCCCGAAACTAAACTAGAAAAAAAAATAACAATTCAAAGTCCATCCTACTACTATATAAAGGCGAAAGTTTGTAAGTATGGATGTATGGATGTTTGTTACTCTTTCACGCAAAAACCACTGAACGAATTTGGCTAAAATAATAATGTCTTCGAATGTATTTTATTGAATTTTTAACTTATTGCTGTATTTAAATGAAAATAAGCATTTACTGTAAATATTTATTTCTAGTTTCAATTTATGTTAATAAATATTTTAAATAATAAAATATTATGGGTACTATTTCCGAACACGACTTAATTAAAAATTAAAGAGCGGGAAAAAAATTTCATGGCTGACGTAAAGAGTTGAATAAGTTAAAAAAAAATGCGTAAAACTAGCGACGAGAACAGTACTTATTTTAACATAACCATTTAAAACAACAAATTATTAATGCAGAATTAAATTTCCTAACTCTAACTAAATATCTGAAACCATAACATGTCTTCAATGAATGGAGACTTAACAAAGGGCGCAAGCAGTTTTTCGGAGACGGTGTTGCTATCTTATTTTTTAGCTTTATCACAGACGAGACGATTGTCTACAATGCGGAGTATTTACTTATTGTTGAAAGCTACTTTAAAAAAAAAGTTATTTTAATCTATTCCTATTTATTATTTTATCTCCTAAAGTGTTCTCGCTGCTGAAGTGAAAAGTTATGTGTGTTACACGAGAGCAAAGTTTTTTGCATCTCGTGCCTTTGAATCTCTCGCTACACTCAGGATTCAACTTTAGAATCACTCGCTACGCTCGTGATTCAATCCTTGAATCCTTCGCTTGCTCAAGATTCAAAATCAGCACTCGCAGCAAACAACGACTTTGCTCTCTTGTTGCACAAATAACTATTTTTTATGTATTAAACAAACATAAATGTACTGAACAGCTGATTTTTTTCCGCGGTTTTCATGTTTTTTCCCATAGTAAAAGTTGTTTGTTATCATGAGCACAACCACGTGTTTAAGTATCGTACACTAATTACCAGTCACTCTATACACCGTGACTTTTTAGTCGTCTTACAAAAGCAGCCCAGTTCATGTATCCAATGACTAGAACACGTTTATAACAAAAAATGGGGTATTTATGAGATTTGAAAATTTTAATAATACAATTTTAATTCGTTATTATGACGCAAGGCCTAGGTAGAAACACCCTTGTATCATAGAAAATTGGAATGGAATGATCTACCCGACTATTGCGTTGGGTAGGTATACTCTACAGTTTGATACGTAAACATTTTAACAGGGTGTTTCATATATTTCTAATGTACCTATTTATTAAAAATAAAAATAATTATGACGATAAAAAAAATTTAAAAATCGCCCAGAGCTATTTTAGGTCGGATACATTAAGTGGACCGCTTTTGTAAGACGACTAAAAAGTCACGGTGTATATTTTAAATGAGCCTCAAGTAATTTTTTTTTATTTAAACCAATTTTTTATCTTTCAATGTCAGGTTGTGGCAGTTTCCAACAAAGTTACTGTGTACATACATTGAACTTGTTAACTTATGTGAACATCTAACTACATCATTGAATCGTAAAAGCGTATTTCTTTTAAGTTCCGAAAACCATCTGGTGAGTCTTTCCGCTACGGAGCAGAAAACTGACAAATGAAGCGGTTATCTAAAGAAAACACTTCACTAGGCAAATAAAAACTGATAAATGAAGTCTGTAAAGAAAACAATAAACAATGCTCCAACACAATAAAACACAAATGAACAACAAAACACAAGACTACGATCAACACAACACACTAAATAAACCATCAAATCAATCTCTTCACCTCAGCGATAAACAACAGACCTTTCTGAAATAGAAGACCGAATGAACTAAACCATATCGTTCACCGGCTCATTACATTCCAATCCAATCACACTTCCGTTCAATGCCAAGTTCGAGCTCTCTCATTGATTTGTTTGTACCCTTGACCATAAGGACACGTCTGTGGGGCAATACATAAAGGGTGGCACATTTCAATCTTTAGTCCTAAAATAGATGGGGAAATGTTGGTGAAGATATTCACGAGAAAGCTATAACATACTCGTACACAACGCGTTTTGAAAATTCGCAAAAAAAAAAAAAGATTTTTCTTACTGATGGGCCCGATCAATTTCTCATTTTGTATGAAAAACCAAATATTTTTTGGCTAATTTCCAAAAGTCTTAGAACAAACATTGTTCAGTAACATCGGCTGAGTTACCCCACGAGAGGTTTTGCGCATTTAACGTTACACGTTGTATATTTCTACCCAGAAATATTGGCCCAGTTGCTACGTTAGTTGGTGCATTGCCTGCGGGTCGCAGATTTTGTTGCCGCACGTAACAAACATTTGCATTGGCAAAGTTTTTGATCTGGGTCTTGTTGGCGTCGTTTGTGTATGTGATTTAAAATGTTTTGCTGTTCGAACACAAGTAAGCGCATTACCATGAATGAATAACTTATTTCATCACCACTAGTCTCAAAACAGTGAAGGCATTTATTGCATTTTTGTTTTATTTACTTCAGCGATGTAAATTAAACATTTATACAATTCTATCGATCATATACAATTTTGAAAATCTCGACCATTCAAGCAAAAAGGGGTCAGCAAATTGCTACGATATAGTCGCTTTACAATTTGCTGTAACTATTCAGTAATCGATTGCATGCACATAACGGGAAAACTTTCAGAACTATTTCCATTTAAAGTTTAAGGGTATTATTGTTTCTGAAGCCTCCATTGTACCAGATGAAGCATTTGTTTTTAATTGACCACAAAATCCATCAAATTAAATCAAATATTTTTTATTATAAGAGTATTTTAAGATTTATTCCATGGTTACTTATATAAATAATCATACAATTAATCAAATTCTATTAAGTCTTGCCGAGGCTTACAACTATTATTACACTAAGCAGGTGCTAAAACTTAAATAACTAACAAAATTAAATGCCAGAAAAACTACAGAAATTAAAAAAATAAACTTTATGATACAGACAAGGCATACACAATAATATTGTGTATGCCTTGTTTTTTTTAATAATATATTAGGTATACAGAAATAAATTAAACAAATCATTTGAATAGTACGAGTAACTATAACTTAAATCAATTGGTATATTATTGTTTGCCTCACGGCTGACCCAAACAGGCTCAGTTCAGCAAAAATGCCAGACAGCTAGTGCCTGACGTCAACTTTAACTATGTAACGTTATTACAAAAATACTAGCTTTTGCCATCGGCTTCGCCCGCTCACCTCCGTAGCCCAAATGAGAAGTAGCCCAAATGAGAATTAGCCCATATAAGAATTAGTCCAAATGAGAAGTAGTCCATTATGGAGTCGGATGCCCAAATGAGAATTAGCCCAAATGCGCCTAAACCCCATTGCCTATTTCACTCAGGAACAAAGCAGCTTTTAACAGGAGAAAGAATTTTTGAAATCGGTCTGGTAGTTTTTAGGGTTCCGTAGTCAACAAGGAACCCTTATAGTTTCGCCATGTCCGTCCGTCCGTCCGTCCGTCCGTCTGTCCGCAGTTTAGCTCAGAGACGCACAGTACTAGAGAGCTGTAATTTGGTGTAAATATACGGATTTATTGTGCCGAAAAAGTGGTAAAATAAAATCTCGTAAAATATTTTTTTTTAGGGTACCTCCTGTACTTACACGTAAAGTGAGGATTTTTTTTTCTCGCGTCCCCCTTATTGTGGGGAATGATTAAATAGGCCTTTAAAAATAATGATAGTTTCCATTAACAGTTTTTTGATAAAGAAATTCGTTTGTGAAATATTAAGCTTTAAAGTGCAAAATTTTGCTCGATTCGAGTGTCCCCCCTCCCTCTACCAGCTCAACGGTTATGTTTGGGGGTGTGAAAAAATTCACAATACTAGTATATATAACGAAGTTTAAAATAAAATTATCATGACTAAGTAGGCTTTACAACTTTACGAGTAATAGTCGACCAACTTATAAAATGTACTTGGAAAATATGTTTTCTTAAACAAAATGTATCGGAGAACATGTTCTTCAACTGCAAATGTAAGTTTGTTGTTATTTTTACAGCTTTAATAGGTATGTTTTTTGGGGATAGGTAGGTTTTTATCGTCAACTATTTTTAACTAACTTCAAAAAAAGGAGGAGGTTCTAAATTCGTCGTAATCTTTTTTCTTATGTATTTTCCCTGATTTCTCAAAGACTTCTGGACCGATTTTGAAAATTCTTCTTTTTAAAATTAAAATATGTGGTTGACCGAGCTTCGCTCGGTTTTTTGTTTTTGGCCCTCATCGGCCATTGCGTTATAGATGGCGCTTCTTAAAACGCGTATTTTAAAATGTCTATATCTTGGGAACCAAGCTTTGCTCGAACCTGGGACCTTCAGGGAATCGATTCCTTGAGCCGAAAAACCCCTAATCTGTAACTTTCATGAAAATCCTTGGAGCCGTTTTCGAGATCCTGAATATATATAAATATACAAGAATTGCTCGTTTAAATATATTAGATTCAGCGAATCAGTTTACTTAGTTCGCATAAGTACATATTTTGATGGGCAACTACGGAACCCTACACTGTGCGTGGCCCGACACGCACTTGGCCGGTTTTGAGATTATTCATTATAAACATACACACAAGTCCACATAACCCCAAAATGATGCCCTTTAGAGGCATATAATATTTAACTGTGATCATACCAAAACCGATCCAACATTTCAGTCAGCCTCAATGACATCCAATACATCATATAAGATTGAATGTAACCCTTCCTCAAAGTGTTGCCAACATATTCCTTTTTCGGACGCCAGAATGAATAAATAGATGATATAGTACTCTGGTAACATTTCATTTCAGCGGTTAAATTTTTTGGAGCTTTATTTATTTATGCTGCTATTAATAGTACATTATGCAACGAGTGAATAAAGAGCGGATTTAAAGCGAGGGCCTTATAAATGAATCAAGAGCAAGCGAAGGATTTTAATGACTGAATCACGACCGCAGGGAGTGATTCATGATGATTGAATCACGAGCGAAGCGAGTGATTCAAGTATTTAAATCCTGAGCGACGCGAGTGATTCAGGCCCTCGATTTAAATCCGTTTTATTCACGAGTTACATACGATACTTTATACCATGACCACAAGAAAAATAATAATTAAGCGATAATAGATAGGTATTTAACGAAGAAAAAAAATACAAAGGTGCGTTTACAAACATCTAAATTCACATACACAAACACCCAGATCCGAAACAAATAACTGTACACATAGATCATACGAAAATTTGCTCCGTGCGGGAATCGAACCCACTGCACGCGACGAAGTAGTCCAATCGCTCCGTCACTGCACCAACAAATTGACATTAAACTCGGAACAATGATATAATAGTTATTTGTGCAACAAGAGAGCAAAGTCGTTTTTTGCTGCGAGTGCTGATTGTGAATCTTGAGCAAGCGAAGGATTCAAGGATTGAATCACGAGCGTAGCGAGTGATTCTAAAGTTGAATCCTGAGTGCGGCGAGAGATTCAAAGGCACGAGATGCAAAAAACTTTGCTCTCGTGTAACACACATAACTTTTCACTTCAGCAGCGAGAACACTTTAGGAGATAAAATAATAAACAGGAATAGATTGAAATAACTTTTTATTAAAGTAGCTTTCAACAATAAGTAAATACTCCACATTGTAGATAATCGCCTCGTCTGTGATAAATCTAAAAAATAAGATAGCAACACCGTCTCCGAAAAACTGCTTGCGCCCTTTGTAAGTCTCCATTCATTGAAGACATGGTATGGTTTCAGATATTTCTCGCTTCGAGACTTCTGAGGTTGTTTTAACTCTTCCGGTGTTAAAATAAGTACTGTTCTCGTCGCTAGTTTTACTCATATTTTTTTTTAACTTATTCAACACTGCGCCAGCCATGAAATTTTATTCCCGCTCTTTTATTTTTAAATTAAGGCGTGTTCGGAAATAGCACCCATGATATTTTATTTTTTAAATATTTACTAACAATATTGAAACTAGAAATAAATATTTACAGTAAATGCTTATTTTCATTTAAATACAGAAATAAGTTAAAAATTCAATATATTACATTCAAAGACATTATTATCTTTTTGCAAAATTTCTTTAGTTATTACAAATTTCCGAACGTCATTGTCTTTGAGACCGAATTCAAAATCGGAACTTCGAAAGGGCTGGTCTTTGTCTCTCTCTCTTTCTATTGGCGGGAAAGAGATAGAGTGTTAATGTTTCGAATTGTATGATTAACTCAAGGCTGAATATGATATTCGTGGCTTTTTGAAACCAAAAATTAAAAAGTTACTTTGTCTCACTAGTGAGCAAAATCGCATTTTGCTCACTGATTTCAGGCAGCAAAACCTACTTGTTTGAGCTACTGAAGTGAAAATAAGAGTAACATTATCCTAACAACTCGGGGGCTGACGGGGGTGGACCGCAGCAATGTGTTCTAAATTCAAACACCAAAACAGTGAGAAAAAGAGCTTTTTACTCACTGTTTTCAGTGAGTAAAAGTAACTTTTTAAAGTGGGAATGGTATAAATATTCTTTATTTCATTCATCTAATGGGAAACAGTGATAAAAGTCTCGTGTCAGTATTTAAGTTGATTTACCTTTATTTAGATTTTTTTAGTTATAAGAAAAAGATAATTATAATTTTTATTAATCTTAGCCTTTTAACCTTAACAAATAATGTCACACCCTTTTATTTATATACCACATAAAATATAAGCCTGTACTTTCGTTTTATTTTTTGCATTGTAATTTACAAAAATGGGATTGAATTGAATTGCAATCAAATTAAAAAAGGTTTCGACCTCTTATTGTAATGTCAAAAACCCTTTATTTTATTTTTAAGGTAAGGGTCAATACACACGTGACGCTTCGCGCACATTTTAATAGCGACTCAAAATCTAAGTTTAGTTACCACACGAAAAGATTCATATACAGCGAAACCTGGTTAAGTGGGACCTGGATAAAGGCCTATTCAGACCTGAGCGATATTCGCTGCCGCTGTGGGTAGAGGTACATTCCGCGCGGGTTTCGCTCAGGTATTTAGTATCAAGTACCGTGGCTAGAGCGACCTGAGCGATATTCGCTGCCACTGTGGGTAGAGGTACATACATACCGCGCGTTATTCTACCCACAAGAATAGCGAAATCCGTTTTGGTGTGAACAGTAATATTACCGCATACCCACTGGGTTTTCTCTGCCGCAGACGGTAGCGAATACCGCTTAGGTCTGAATAGGCCTTAAGTGAGAAACCTCCATAACTGGTACTCATGCTGAGGCCCCACAATTTGGCACTGAATTACCTCTGTTAGTGGGACGAAGCAAACCTCTATAACTGGGATTCGTTCTTACGATTTTATCGTCCTAGTTACCTCTAATAACTGAGGCAGCAAATAAATTTTATATGCATTAACCTCAGTAACTGAGACAACATTGTTTTGATTGTTTACTTACTTATTGTTATTCTACCTGCAAATTCCGCACTTAACTAATTTGAGCATCAAATGATCTTCAGTTTTAGTTTTGCTTTACTATCATACGGATGTTTATTTGAAAAATGCCGATACGATGGCTCAAATTATCAATAATCCAGAATAAAAATAAAATTTATTTTTATTTCATTCATTTTTGTACTGCTTATCTTACAAAAACATTTTATATTAATTACATTAAGTACATAATAACGATCATTACCCTTTTTGATTCCCAATAAAGATTACAACTATTTTATTTGATAATCGCACCTCTATAACTGCTGAAATAACCTGTATTTTGACTGTTATTAATGAAACCCTCTGTTAATGGGACAGATATTTATTTATACCTGGATATCTGAGACACTGCGTAACTGGAATACCTCTTTAAGTGATACATATTTGCAAGTCCCTTGAGGTCTCACTTAACCAGGTTTCACTGTATTAATATATTTTCAACATCGTCGTGTCACATCGCGCCGCTTTGCCTTTCAGTGTGAACTTTTCTTAAACTCGCATTTAACACGTACAAAAGACGAAACTTTTACATCGAATAAAAACGAACAATTTCCACCAATTACCTTTGTGCGAGCAATTCGGGTTATTCAAAAAAGGGTTCGTAACTTTTAGTAGTCCTAAAAAAGGACAACCTATTCGTGACAAGTAAGTTTTTTCTGAGTTATAAACGACCTTTGAATGACTTCAGATCACTTTTTCAGATTGTCTTACTTCAATGATGAACAACATGAAATCTTGTGCCTTTTTTAGGGTTCCGTAGTCAAAAAGGAACCCTTATAGTTTCGCCATGTCCGTCCGTCCGTCCGTCCGTCCGTCCGTCCGTCCGTCCGTCCGTCCGTCCGTCCGTCCGTCCGTCCGTCTGTCCGCAGTTTAGCTCAGAGACGCACAGTACTAGAGAGCTGTAATTTGGTGTAAATATACGGATTTGTTGTGCCGAAAAAGTGGTAAAATAAAATCTCGTAAAATATTTTTTTTTAGGGTACCTCCAGTACTTACACGTAAAGTGAGGATTTTTTTTTCTCGCGTACCCCTTAGTGTGGGGTATCATTAAATAGGTCTTTAAAAAATATTGATAGTTTCCATTAACAGTTTTTTGATAAAAAAATTCCTTTGTGAAATATTAAGCTTTAAAGTGCTAAATTTTGCTCGACTCGAGTGTCCCCCCCCTCTACCAGCTAAACGGTTATGTTTGGGGGTGTGAAAAAATTCACAATAGTACTATATATAACAAAGTTTAAAAGAAAATTATCATGACTAAGTAGGCTTTACAACTTTACGAGTAATAGTCGACCAACTTATAATATGTACTTGGTATCATATTTTCTTAAACAAAATGTATCGGAGAACATGCTCTTCAACTGCAAATGTAAGTTTGTCAACATTATTTTTACAGCTTTAAAGGTATGTTTTTACGGTAGGTTTTTTGGGGATAGGTAGGTTTTTATCGTCAACTATTTTTAACTAACTTCAAAAAAAGGAGGAGGTTCTAAATTCGTCGTAACCTTTTTTTTTAATGTATTTTCCCCGATTTCTCAAAGACTCCTGGACCGATTTTGATTCTTTCTTTTTAAAACTAAATTCAGCGAATCAGTTTAGTTAGTTAGCATAACTATTTTAATGGGCAACTACGGAACCCTACACTGTGCGTGGCCCGACACGCACTTGGCCGGTTTTTTTGGGGTGTAATAACATGTATTGAGTTTGCCCACCTTAGGTAGAGCAAAAAGGACCGTCAGACTCTTTCTGAGAAAACCCAATTTCTTCACGTTCTTTGCGTTCCAGGGCCAATTACCCTGCATAGACAGTTCCAACCACCAACGACCTGTTCACAACCTTGTCTTAGCGCAGGGCGGCGATCGGTAAGATCAAATGTATCGAAACGGATGATGAATACGAATTCGCGGGACAACTTCGCGTACAACAAAGAAACTCATTTGTGTCGCTCATCGTACTGCTCGCGGCTTAAACTAAATTCGTGAACAAACCGTGACAGGACACAACATATGGAATTTTATTGTAAATAGCCGCTTAACAAAAGCTAAGAAACATGAACAACACAAAAATATTTAGCATCAGCAACAAAATTATGTCTAACAAAAGTCCACAATTAATCAAACCGGTATTATAACCCAAAAGATAAAAACAAAAGGTCAGGAATAAAACGAGTTTGAAGGTCGAAGGATTAGCGAATCCATTGGAGGGGACACATTAAATCCCGGTCTTAAACCCGAGGTATTTCTAATTGTCCCCTCCATTACTGCTAAATCGCAAACACGAGTGTTTTAAATGCTTCAATCACTCAACTGGATGGCCCTGCCCTTCACCTTACGATTTCCTAAGAGACGAATCATTAGAAGAATTTAATCACAGTAATGAGACTCGAAACGTTATCTAAAGCTGGGAGCTTAATCATGGCCGGCATGCGACCGTGAATTATGCTAAATTGCTTTTAAATTCGCTGGCGGAGACGCTTTTGAAGGACTTTACACTGACCTTATGGACGATGTTCTTTTGAAAGGTTAAGTGCCAGCTGTTAAGTCACTAGTTAAACTATTTGTTAAATCGTTTGAGTCTTTATTTCTTAAAAAAAAGGATGATATTTTAGCAATAGTTAGTTTAAGGGCTCCTATACCGCCGCCCGTGCCGACACCGCTCCGCCGCCGCGCCGCCGCGCCGCCGCAAAATCAAACATTAGCGGAATGGCAGAATGGTCGCGAAGGTATACACAGCATAGAGGTGCAGTGGCAGAGCGGTGGCGGAGCGGTGTCGGTACGGTGGCGGCGTTGTGTACAGAAGTCCTAAAAAATGATAAAATAACTGGCCCTAAGAGCATAGTACCTACTCGTAACCGGTGTACAGTCACGAGCAATACTATGTATACACTAAGCTGACTAAGCAGTATTCAAAAGCGATGTTCTACTACCATATGGATTGAACTTTTATTAATTCATTAAAACTATATTTTGGAAGCCATTACTATTATGAAATAGGTCTTGTTTCAAAGTGGAAACCAGTATTTTACGAGTAAATTGCGTTTGAATTTTGTTAAGTGTTTACATGTTATTGCTCGTGACTGTACGACAGCAGTCACGAGCACTATTCACGAGCGTATACACGAGCGTTCTATTCCTTGGATACAGGCTTCTGTGCAGCGCTGCCCCAGCGTCGAATTTTCGGTTTTGTATTTTGTTTTTCAGCGTCGTTTCGGGACATTATCTCAGGACTCACTCTCGATGACGAACTTTAGCGTACAGCCTAGAAAGTTCCTTTTAAAGAATTGCATAGATGTAGGAACATATTTTACGAAGGAAAGGGAACAAATTGTAAATGCAATTTACATCCTGAAAAAACAAGAGTCTATGAGTGTATGTCGTTTATAATTCTCTGTTCTGTTCTCTATGAAAAGTGATATTTGACTTTAATTATACTGAGGCACTATCATTGTGAGGCACGGTATAAATTTATATGAATTGAACTAATACAAACCCAAGTGGGTCCTTTAAAACATGATTATCCTCGTACAGTTAGGTGTTAAAAGGTCTCCTAATGAATTATTTTCCATAAATCCTTCACAAATACGTAGGGATTTTAACTTTTTCATTTCTAATAATAATAAAACCCACATGTTACTAGTCTAGAAAGATTGAATGGGTCCATACATCAGAAAGTTATGAAAACATTATAGAAGTTCAAATTACTCGGGATCATTTAGAAAATAGCTGTCATTTATTTTAGAAATATAAAAGTGTTTTAGAATAATGAGTCTCGAATATGCTTAAACCTACCCAAATCAATGAAATAAATCTCTTTCTAAAAAAATAATGATCTTTGATTTATTTCAAAAACTTTTTACAGTGCCCACGATAAAAGCTATTGCAATAGCTTAAAAACCCTATTTTAATCGCTGATTCTGTAGCTTTATAATGATGAAATATATTTTCGTAATGTAGTTTCATCCATCAATATTAGTATTGAAGCTGGTACTGTAAATGAAAGGCACCATCCCTGCCTCAGACATTTAAAAATCAAAGAAGAGATACTGAAGGGTCAGACAGATTAGATATTATGTCAAGATCAAGTTTTCTATTAGCCGCGGAGGCTGCAGTTGATGTTCAACGGAGTGCCCGCAATTTGATTCGACTTTCGATAGCAGAAAATGCGAGAATACATTTTTGTGATGACCAGTAGTAACATAATTATTTGCAGGGTTAGATACTTATTGAAGAGGAAAATAAGAATAGAAATAATACTGATTTTCTTTATTTAAATAATGCTTTTTACTATGTCGTGAGTTAAGGGAACAGTGTATAAGACGCATGCGGGTACGATGGGAAAACACACACTTAAGATTTTAACACAATACTAACGTAGCGCAAGCGCCAACAGGGCGCTATTTGTTAAGGCTGCGCTACAAGCGAAATCTTCAATTTTGGATTGGATTTTTAGAGTACTAAATCGTGTTTAATTCGGAACAAAAGTATATGTTGGGAAACTTCATTATATTTGCGAGGGCAGAGTCAAACAGAAAACATAAAAAGACAATTTTTTCTCGATAGAAAATGATCACAAAGTTGCCTCTGATTTTCACGTTTTTTTGATTTCATTCTATTTTGGTTCGTCCTACAGAAATATAAATTAGATCAATATGAACACAATTACGTAGCCGAGGGCAGTGTCTGGCACTTTTTTGAAATATTGTTTATAATAAAAGTTATCATTGTTCTTAGCATTCGGCGCTTACGACGTTTTTAAACCGTGTAGAATGCTATTTTCCATTTCGCGGCACACTAGAATCTGCGTCACGAGTGAAGGTCTGCGGAAAATTCGTGGTACTACATTTTTTTAATACAATTTGATGTAATGACATAGACACTAGCGCCGAGTCAAAACGACTTTTGTCGCGGCGCGGGTTCTAGCTTCAGGCATCATTTTGTTTCACCTGTCAGTCGGCGCCGCTCTATTGAGACGGGAGGACTATGACAGTTTGCACCGCGCCCGGCGGCTATTAAAATAATAATATTTTGTTGATATAATCAGAGAAACAACACATAATACAACAAAAATACGAGAGCTAAAATATTTTAAGACTGAAATAATTTCAAATAGCCGAAGACCATTTTTTTGAAATTTCTTTTGCCACATGCGCGCTAAATAAGCAGTATGTCAATTGTTCTGCTGGTCGAGTATTTTTTATTACTGTATAATGAGGTCGGCTTAAAATAAATGATGATTTGTTTTTGTATAGATTTATTCATGTTACATACTTATAAATACAAACACATTTATTTCAAACATCGCCATGCTAAGTCTAGTACGACACAAATATTTTAACGTTATAATATTTTTTTTTTTTAGGCTGGCCACACTGGTAGCCGGTTGTCAAAATTAAACGGTCTCTAGAAATAATTTATTAAAAATAGTAAAAAGAGTTAAAATAAAGTTAAATAAGTGTTATTTGGTTTAATCTAGTTATAAGATACATGAAACAGTAGTTATACAGTGTTTTTTATCGCGAAATCTTCGTAAAATCAGTGACTACAAAACCAGCTGTCAACAGACATCTCAACGGTGACGGATTTCAAACAATCATCGAACCCGGGGAGTATTTTTATATGTTTTTGTAATTGTATATTTTATTTACATTACACGGAACATAACACAATACTGCTCCGGTCTCTGAGCAACGTCCATCACACACCGGCACTGGTTTATGACTCCTTTTGCTTGACAATTGGTGGAAGCAGAATCGAAGAGGTAAACGTTCGCCCAGACAACAAACACTACAATAATATACTACACAAAATAGGGCTCATCAGCTACGTTATTTGCTATAATAATTAAAAAAAAAACCCTGTAATGTGACCAAACCTTAACTGTCAAACTTCATATAATAAAATTCAGAATTGGAGCAGTTTAATTTCCTGTAAATCTCTTTAAATTTGCTTATTACTTTAGTTTCTAATCATTTTTAACTTTTGTAACTAAGAATAACTTTCAATTTAGTTTCTTTTCTTTTCCATTTTTATATTTTATTTTTCCCCAATCTACCTCCCTTTTTCTAAAATATCACATCTTTATTTTTCAAAAAAGATTTATTTCTTTCTTTTTGAACTTTATGGTCTTAAGAAACACATTATGAATGATACCTTTCATCAGTATGTTGCTAAATATTCTAAAACTTTTAAAAATGTATGCAAAACAGCTAAAGCTATTCATATTAGTAATAAAATTAAATCAGCCGTTGATAAAATTTAAACAACTTGGAAAATTATAAATAATGAGACAGGTAGGAATAAACAGCGCAATAACGAATTTAATTTAGAAACTGCACATAGCCCTATAAGCACAGACTATGTATTAGATTCACTTTACCAAATGTTAGAAGAATCGAATGTGAAATTTTATTGAACGGAAAAAGATTAGAATTTATTAATCAGACAGTATTTCTAGGAATCACGTTAGACGATAAATTACAATGGGGCCCCCATATAGCATCTCTAGCAGGGCGACGAAGCTCAGCCGCTTATGCTGTTAGAAAGATAAGGCAGTTAACCGACGTCGAAACTGCGCGTTTGGTTTACTTCAGCTACTTTCACAGCATTGTGTCATATGGCATCCTATGGGGCCGGGCAGCTGACATTGAATCTATTTTTATTTGGAAAAGAGAGCTGTCAGAGCAATTTACAATCTACGTCGTCGCGAATCTCTTAGGGAATTATTCAAAAAAATTAATATAATGACAGTGCCTTGTCAATTTATTTATGAAAATATAATGCATGTTAGGAAATATCTTCATCTTTTTAATAAAATAAGCGACAGACATAATTTTAATACGAGAAATAAAGATAAAATTGATCAACCATATTTTAGATTGTCTAAAGTACAAAAATCTTTTATGGGGTTCTGTGTTAAATGTTACAATAAAATACCGAGTGAAATCTTAAATCTAAATGAAAAAAAAATTAAAAGTTACATTAAAAACACCCTTAGTAAACAAGCATAATAAAAATTAGAAGATTATATTCAAGATAAAAATGTTTGGAAACATGCTGGTCCTGCTCCATAGTACAATGTAGGGCTTAAACAAAGTCAAGCTGGTTGAAATTTGAATGCTCACACACTTAAATTATATTTGTAAATTGTGTAATTTCAATATTTTGTTAAAATGTGAACGCCATATACCTTTTTGCTTTTTTTTACTTATTATTATTTTTTAAATTTTTAGTCTAGATTTTCAAGGTACATTGCTTTGACATTAATTATTTCAAACGCTGTTAAAAATATTGTAAATTTTTTTTTAAAAAGAGTAAGTATGGAGTTTCTTGCCCATTCTTCTCCATACAACCTACCTTAGCGAATGGGTGTAGAATCAATCCCTTCCCTTCCTATTCCCTTTAAATTTAATTTTCGACGTTCAAAAGTCCCTCTTTGATGACATAATCGGAATAAATGATTTGACTTTGACTTTATAGTTTAGGAGCAGAATGCTTATCATCAGCCGGAAGATGTCCACTGCTGAATGATGATCACCATACGCAAATACCTAAATTACTTCATAAAATTTGCGGAAAACGATGTGTAGGCCTACAAAATTTGAGGGTTGCCCTCGATTTCTCCAGTATCCAATCATCATATCCTGACATGGTGACAATGGGAACACTTCAGAAGTATCTCCTTTCGAACAAAAAAAGAATTTTGAAAATCGGTCCACAATATTGGCGGAGTAATCGCGTAACAACACACAAAAAAAAAACATACCGTCGAATTGATAACCTACTTCTTTTTGAAGTCAGTTAAATTAACTAGAAATAATTTCCACTAAATTAAAATACTGTAAGCAGGCAGCCCTACCGCGTGCGTGTGTACCCCGCCTGTGAAGCCGAGTCGTACCTACTGTCATAATATTAGACTGTGGCACTGTAGTTGTTTTGTTTTTTCAAAGAAGTTTTGCAGAGCGCGTCGTCACAGCGCCCGTGGTTGTTATTGGTACTAGAGCACAGGCATGTGAGACGCGAGGGTGAAATCTGATTTTTTCCTGGCATAATACCCACTCTTAATGGCCGCTTGCAAATGACGTCCTGTTGGCGCTTGCGCTACGTTAGTGTTGCGTTAAGTTTGTATGTCCCCGTTATACCTCGCGTCCCCGTCTTATCCACTGTTCCCCTAATATACTTAGATTGAACATTCAATAATAATATTTGTTTACAATCTCAGTCTCAAATAATTCCAGACTATATTTTCTAGAACATTTTGTATAAAGCTTTTAGCGTAAACAAAATTATGTCATAAAAAGAATAGTTATAAAAAGTTTAATTTGCTTTGCCGACGAAAACAACATAAGTAGATAAAATAAAAAGAATGTAGCCAAATTGTTCTCTTTGGAGAACAATTTGGCTACATTCTTTTTTCTTTTTATTCGTATGTTTTGACATACGAATAATCTCAAGAGTATGATCATAAAATTCACACGAAGAATAATTAGTTTTCATGTCTGCCAGTCTCATCACATTTTTTTATACATCACACAATTTTCACAAATTAGCACACGGTTCATACCTTTGTTTTTATTATTATTTAAAAGCTGCCAGGCAAACTATGTACCGCCAAATCAATAAATAAAAAAGCATTTATTTCTGAACGGTTCGACGACGGGACGAACATCAAATATTTGACAGGTTTTTTGCCGGATACGAATTCGACCCGGAATTCGTGGTTTACGGTCATGCAACCATCCGCTAGGCTAGACTATACACTCCGCTAAATTATAGACAGGTTTTTTTTTACGTGTAAAATCATCATCAATTTTTTTTTAACGTGGTAAAATTATCGTGGTAAAATTTTAGACAGGTAGAAATAGTTTCTAAGAGAGAACGAAATTGTTGCTTTTACTATATTTTCTAATATTTTATCATTTTACTCACCTTTTTATACCTTCACTGGAATTCCAAAAATAATTCAAAACCAAAATTATTCATTCGGTCCAGCCGTTTTCAAATTTAGCGAGACAAAGGCACAGCAAATCAATTGATTTTATTTTTTAATTATTCAGTACGAGTCTGTCAGTCTCCTCCGCTCCACCTAGGGGGACTTATTTGATGATTAAACCACGATTAAAAGGGTATAGTAACTTGCAACAAAGAAATCTCAATGTTAAGCCAAATTCATGTCCCGGGGTTGCGCGACTTACCTCTTTATCGTGACCCCGGAACACAAAAGGCTATTGTAGGACACCGTGGATTTTAGTCAGTACTAGTCTGACAGTCCCTCCTGCCCCGGGTGGGAGGACTCATTTGATGATTTTACCACGATAAAAAAAAAGCCAAATTCATGCGGAACCCTTGGTTAGCCTAAGACAAGACAAACAGTGCCCCGTGTAAGTGATTTAATGAGTTAGCGCTCACTAATATGATGTTAGCTCTTGTACTAAACTTTACTTACTTCACTCTCCCTTAGACGTAATACGTTTACGTTAAGTTAAGGTTTATACCCGGTTTATATGGATGGATATATTGACTAGAGGTTTTAGCGCAAACGCGAAACGTAAACATAAGTTATTTAAAATGTCTATATCTTGGGAACCGAGCTGTTCGTGTAAAAACTCCTAATCTGTAACTTTCATGAAAATCCTTGGAGCCGTTTCCGAGATCCTGATTGTAAATAAATATACAAGAATTGCTCGTTTAAAGATATTAGATAGATTAGATAGATGAAGTGATATCTTGTTTCTTGTTTTTTCCTTCTTGTTCGTCCCTTCCGCTCCACTTAGAGTGGTAGATTTTACTTTTATTTGAAATAGGTCTTGCCACTAATCTAGATCAAAAGTGACGGAGAAAAAGTCTACGATGAAGTGCCTTACCCAGAAGAATATTCTGAAGAAATTCGGGTTACATGTGTTCGGAAACAGACGCAGATAGTGAGTTCCACTATTTGGCCTTGTGCAATGGGTTTTCTGTATATTTGAAAGAAATAAAAAACCATTTATTGGGAAAGCCAATGATGAAAATGAAAAAAATCTGTACATACAGTTGATCTTAACAATGCTTACCCGAGTCCTCTAGAGCCCCGTGCCCCAATTTTGTGCCACCAAACCCCGACCGGTTTTAAGACTTATTTTTCTACAATTAGGTAATACAGTTAAAAATCGTTCGGGGTTTGGTGGCACAATTTTGTGCCACCGGAGCTCTAAAGGAGTTTTACTAAAACAGAAATTACATACGAAAATAACGTCTACCATTACCCAAAGTGTCATCAACTTTCATTGTTGACTGTACCCGGGTCGCGGCACCCAACGTCACATAATAGGGTTCGCTCGTGCTTTTTACGTTTGAGGAAAATATGAAAGCTCTTGATAGTCCCATCCTAAAGATCAGGTTCCACTGTCAGCGTTTAGCGATTACAAAGACATTTGGAACCCGTAACTTTTTATCGACGATATATTATGATCACCACCTTAAATGAAAAGACTCTTTGTATATACGAGTATCATCATCATCATATCAGCCGTAAGACGTCCACTGCTGAACATAGGCCTCCCCTATGGACTTCCAGTAGGACCGGTTGTAAGCGGCCTGCATCCAGCGTGATCCTGTGGCCTTCATAAGATCGTACTCTGCCCACCTAGTGGGTGGACGTCCTACGCTGCGCTTGCCGGTGCGTGGTCTCCATTCGAGAACCTTACGGCCCCATCGGCCATCAGATCATATACGAGTATATTACGAGTATATTCTACTGCCACGACTCGGACTCTTTGAAAATTCTTACGTACCTTGAATATACGAGAAAATTGTCAATAGCTAATTGCATTCTCGTCTGCTGTGAGGCAGGGGTCTTATGCAGCCTCAAGCGACGTGACCATTCTTAACTAAGCCTGGAGAGTTCGATCCACGCTCGTGATCCTGCGCATCTACGAACGCGCTCGTGTGACATCACGACTAACGCCAGGACCCGAGCGCACCTACGCATCCACGAGCGCACATTCGACAGACGTAGTACGGCTCATGATACTTGCACATCTACGAGTGCACTTGGCCGGGTATGATGTGACTTGTTATATAACGCGCTATGAGAAGCTAGCTTTATGCGACAACTGTGAGTCACTTTTTTCCTTAAACACTGTTTTAGACTATCACGGTTATTATCATAACTTAAAATGTCACTTACGGGATGGACGCCATGATCGCGGGAGTCATCCCGCGAGCATGGCGCTTGCAACAGCGTCGAAATATCGGGAACTCAAATTAAAAAACAATCACGGAAGATATCCCGTAAGTGACATTTTAAGTTACTTTTTTCCTTTTTTTTGCATTGAGTGAATCCCGACTTATTATATTACAAAAGTAGCAAACCGTATTGTATTAAGTTGTGCCACACTTTGAATAACTTCCTTCATTTATTTTCCCTAAAGTCGCAGTAACAATTCAAAATCAAAATTCTAGGTAGCGTGCCACGGATTCGATCCTCGCATGGAACAAATATTTGTATGATTTTCAGGTTCCTGGTCCGGGTGTTTGTGTATTAGAGTCGTAGAAAAAATCTCATGTCGCTTGAGCGTGTGAGTCGCGGATGAGTAATACTGATCTCTAGCGTTTTTCACGTTTGAGGAAAATATAAGAGCTCTCGCAAATGATCCCATCGTTAAAATACGAAGGTCTACGTGAGTGGCAGACATATGCTCCTATGTCGGGTTTATTTTTATTATTATACACTACGTCTTCCAGTAAACATGTGTTGTGTTTTTTTAACGTTGTTGGAATAATATGTTTGCATGTTTAGATTATCATAAACAAAATCAAGAAACAACTACATAAAACCAAAAAGAATCGACTCCAACTCCACCACCGTTGGTCGATTAAGGGGTCCTAACGTCAATTCCTAGGTGAGACAAAGTGCCAGCATAATCTTGATGGCAATAGGCTCGCCCAATCCAAACGGAACTCCAAAATAACTAGCCACGTGATCCCTTTAGACACATCATCTCTGCCTACCTGTCTTTTTTACTTTAATATATTTATTAAAAGGAAAAGAGGATGTTATTAATAAAACGACCTATTAGACTATACATCATAAATAGTCTATACAATAAAATAAATACGACTAATAAACCAAGTATTCGACGCCTACGCGGCTACGTGCTACGCCGCTACGCGCTCGTAGGCAGTGTGCTACGTGTGTAGCATTAGCTACGAGAGAAACAATTAGAGCACAATTATTTAGCCAAGCGCTTGTTTTGTAGTATAATATTGTAATTAGTAATTACGGCTACATTGTATATCCTGTACCTTGAAAATAATTATTTATGGATTTACCCTGTAGAAAGAGAGGTGTACTATTAACCTTTTTTTTTTATGTCAACTGAAATAATACAAGTAGTGTTTTTGAAGGATATTCAAGATAAGTAGAAATTACAAACTCATTACATCGTGAGCATAGGGTTATGCAGAGATATATAACTTATACTTACACCCAATTTCGTCAGTTATTTTTAAGTTTCATATTTTATAGAGCAAGACTATTACCACCAAACATAAAGAAACGGGCACAAATCCACAAATTCTTATATCAACCTTCTCTAAAAACAAATATGTACTTAGAAAACGACTCAATGAATTTTTCCAACGAACTTTAACACTGAAGTGAAACACGAAAATGTGTTTATTTTCTCGTTTCGCGGTATCATATCCCTAAAGACTTGCAAAATACGTAGAACATGAAACTAATTCCTAATCTCGTTATAATAAAGAGATTGTGTGCGTCCCGTGAGCCTTCACAGGATTTCATTGAATCACTCATACTTTACTGTTGACTACGATTAGGTGAATAAACTTAGGCTTAAAATACACTTTTATAAGGACACTATGTTATTCAGTGGCTTTTTTTATCCTGGTAAAATTATCAAATGAGTTCTCTCCCCGCCCGTAGAGCGGTAGGGACTGTCAGGCTCATAATAACTGATGACTAAAATCCACGGTGATCCTTCAATAGCCCTTTACGTTCCAGGGTCACGGATAGCTGATGAGAAAGTTTCACGACCGGTCTATCGACCAGACAAGTACAAGGCCTTAGGTCCTCTCAAAACGATGGGTTTGTTCCCACTTATTCTACATTATCAGGTTAAGCAAAAAAATATGATCTATCGGAAAACGAAATTTAATCTTTATTGGATTTGAAATCAAAAGCAATAACTTCCAAACACAGACGGCTATAACACGTACTCTTAATAAAATGGAGAATATTTTCTTTCTCTCTATTGTTATTTCTTCTTACGAGAATATATCTTTCATCTTTGAACGTAATGACAGACGAAAGGGTGTTAACCAAAGACAAGAAAAACTCTAAAGAGGCCGAGAAAGATTAGCAAGTTTATTCTAGTTTGTGGCACTCTCAAACTTGACACGTTCCAAAAATAAATTCGTGCAAGTCACTCGACACGTGCGAGCTTTAGCTTTTACCCTTGGTTCAGACACGGCGGGAACCGCGCGATTTCAGAATCGCATGGAAATCGCATGAGTCTTATTTGTATGAGTTATTATGTAATCGTTCAGACATAACCGCGCGATTCCCGCGCGGGAATCGCGCGGTTCCCGCCGTGTCTGAACAGAGGCTTAGTGTTAGTTTATGACAAGTTTGTCTATTACTGTGTCATATGAGTAGGCTTGAATGAAGGGATTATTTGATCTAATTCTATCTTTATACCTCCTATGTCAGTAAAGTCTAAATTAAGTTATCAAATTAAGAAGATGATATTTTATTTTGAGAAGCGTGATTATATACGTAGAGTCACTGCAACTTTATCTCATAATACAGCCTATAGTCTTCCCACTGCTGGAACGCAGGCCTCCTGTCAAAGACAGAGAGTGAACTATAATCCACCACGCGTATTAGCAGATGTCACATGTCTTCGATGTTCTTTTTTTAAGACAGCAGTAAGCGATTTTTCCTTTACCGTTTTGAGAGCAGTGATGATGAAATAAAGTACACATAAAAATGCACTCGGATTGGTTTCGAACCAGCGAGCTACAACTTGTAAATCGGAGCCGATAACTCTAGACCATAACGCACTCAGTTTACTTGTACTGAATTTTAGCTCAACTACTTATAACTTCTTAAAATAGAACAAGTATTGTTTTTATAAATAACATCGTAAGTCTCCGAAAAAGAATCACAAAAGTTTCAAGAATCACTTATAGTAATATTTTAGTAAAACGGCGACTTTGTTTTCTAGTTTGTTGGCTATTTTGAAAGGTATTGAAGTACGTTATCGTTAAATCAATAAGAGAGACCTTTTTGTCCCCGCAAGGTGAACTTGGCTGTGGCTGATTAGTGATAATGCGTATGCCTTACACACGACCATTGGTACATGGCCAAGGATAAAGCACCTTAGGACAAACGACAAACGGAAGTCCTTCACTCATATCATTGGCATCGCTCCTTTGGCGCTATTAGCTGCGCAATAGGCTGATGTCTTACGTAGTATCGCAGTTTCCATTTGAGCAGGGAACTTAATGTATACTAAGACTTACAGTTATGTTAAAATCAGTTTTGTTTGTTTTGCAAAGCGGTAGATGTTTTATTACACCTTATGTTTTGATAAAAATGGTTTCATCCTAAGGATATGGAGGTTATTTGGTGTTTTTTTTTTCAATTCGATGATGCATTGATTTAAGGTCAAAACAAATTACGTATCATTATTGCCTATTACCTATATTAGATTACTATTTATGAACGAGTTCAAAAAACTCCTTTTTTGAACTCGTTTATAGATAGTTCTCAATTTGACTGTGCTTTGTATTTTTATGTCATAACTTACGTTTGGGTCAACCGAATTTGATGTTTTTTTTTTCGATGTAATATACTCGTATCTGTCATTTGACTCTATAAATATCGGTGGCATAAATGAATGGAAAAAATGCCACCGCAAAGTTATTTTACACTTTATTGTTGTGGGTTTTGAAGGCGGTTATATTTTCTGAAATTTGTCTAAAGTGCCGAATCAAATTACTTTATCCGCACGCTTATTTTCAACGCCTTAAAAGTGTAGCTCTTATAAAAGATATAAGTCCTTACCTGGTCTCCCATCCCAGTGATAATGGGTGTGTTCCAGTAGGCCGCAAGCCTGGCGACTGGTTCCAACGCGAAGGCACAGGCTGGGCCGATGAAGGCGATCACGTCGTCTTTGAAGTGCATGTCCGCTGCTAGTCCGGGAGCTATGGCCCCGGAGCAGGATGGGTAGCTGCGGAAGACGTGGGAGATTTAATATCTATACAAAGTGTAACGTTAATAGCGCAAAACCTTAATTGGTAATTCAGCCCATGTTACTGAACAATGTTTATTCTAAAACTTTCACTTCGATTGGTAAAATTTGACAGATCGGGATAGGTTTTTCTGATGGCGTGTACATGCGAAAGTTTGTGAAGATGGATAGATGTTATTCTTTCACGTAAAACTATTGAAAAGGAGCAGATTTCCGTGGAATTATCACTCAATTTCACGTAGGCAATGCAAGGTAGGTACGTTTTTTTTTAGCGTGTTAAAATCATCAAATAGTCCCCCCGCCCCTTACTGTCAGACTTGTACAGACTAAAATCCACGGTGTCCTTCAATAGCCCTTTAAGTTCCGGGGTCACGGTAAAGAGATAAGTCCCGCGACCAAGGTTATAGGTACGCTAGGTCTCTCATAATAAAGCTGGAAAGTAATTTGATTTGAGTTTGATTGAAGGCTGATCTCTTGAACTACAATAAAATTTGTAAAAATCTCAATCATTTTGCATTTGATAGCCCAATTCGAGCAAGGGTTAAGAAAATATGGAAGGAATTCTAATTTTTTACAAAAAAATTGGTCGAACAGTCATGGAAACCTTTACATTACTAAAAAGAAACAGTACTCAACTTAATCCCGGTTTTAAAGAAATAAACCCAGTAAAACTCCTAAATTATTCTTTCGCTTCTTTCAATCACTTCAAAGATCTTTCTCTACACAAAACACAAATACAGACTTGCTATAGAACTTACAGACAATAGTCCTCAGATTGTAGCCCGAAAAGCTTAAAAATAATATCATGTAGAACCGACAGACAAAGGGAACGTTCAGAAATAAATATTGCTTTAATTAAAATGAAGAAACGGTCATTACCCTCTCGTATGAAAACGTTATTTAACTAAGAACCCCGGGGTTTAAAATACGTGACTACTAGCAAGTCTTAGTACGTACGCTTTCAGTAATGAAGCTAACATTAAACCCGAGTTGGGTTATCAAAATTTAGAAATAGCTTTGAAGAAAGATATTTTACATTTAAACTACACTCGCTAGCAAGAGAATGGAATCACTTACTTGGAATTTATCCCGGATAACTTCTTAAACAATAAAGTTATATTTTTAAACGCAATATAACGCCTGCGTCACGTCTTCGCAAAGATATTTTAAAGAAACGAAAAATTCTGTTGCAAGCAGGGTTCGATCCTGCGTCTTCTGGATAGGTACTCCAGACGCCTTAACCACTAGGCCATCGCAACCACTACTCACAACGCTGAATTTCTCGTTCCCTTGTTTTTCTAACGCTGTTTACACGTTGCGCCCTCTATTGGTAGTGTTTCAAACTACTTACCAACCAACACGTCTGATATTGCAATCAAATCAATGCTGTATTAGAGAGCGACTTCTAAACTAAAGCTATATTTTTAAACGCAATAACGTGTTGGTTGGTAAGTAGTTTGAAACACAAATCCAGAAGACGCAGGATCGAACCCTGCTCGCAACAGAATTTTTCGTTTCTTTAAAAATATCTTCTTAAACAATTGCGTGATTTGAATGACTTTGGTATCGTATCGGCATGGTTTGCGAGGTGGCTGAGCGATTGTAGCGTGTCGCGGGTTTGATTGCCGCACGGAACAAGTGTAGCTGTTCTGGTTTTGCAAAACACGTATGTATTTTAGCGCGTTATGTGACCATAAAGTCCTTGTTTCGATTGCCAGGATGGACAGTGTGTTATGTATACCATAAGTAATTTATTCCGATTCTGCGTCTTTGTAAAAGAGAGTTTATAGATTTGTAAATGCACACCCATGACACTAGAATACTTCCTAGTGTTGAGCAATATTCTTTTTATTAAATAAAAAATCAGCCACATAGTTACACATTCTACATGATCCATAAAATCAGCAACTATTTTTTTTCTCTGTGATACATCGACCTGAACACATCCATCACTAAAATTGACACCCACTTGTTTCTATGATCTTTTATTATATTATATTTTCGGTAAGAGTAGGTATCGGTTTAGTGTGCGTCAGAATGGCTGGTTGCCTGTGGCGTTGGTCAATGAGAGTTGATTCGAAAATTGCTTCATAATTGCTTATATTTGCTACATATAATAAATCATTGCTACATATGAAATATACTTAGATATAAAATATTTTTTTTGACCAGCCATCCTGACGTCAGGATGGCTGGTCACCTCCTAGTTTAAAGTCAAGCGTGTAGAATTTCCCGAAATGTATTGCGTCAATAATTGCTTCATATTTACTTCATTGATCTCATTTATTTGTATCTTTAAAAATATGCTAAATGAAGGATGTAGCAGTCATTTAAATTATCCCAAGGAAAAGTCCCTGATAAAATAATAAAGGCAAATAGTTGCAGTGCGTCTTCACTCAACGATATTGATACTTTAGGCGGCAGGCGTTCTAAATAAAATTGTTAAATGGCATGTTATGTATGAGTACGTAAGTGAACAATAAGCATATTAAAAGGATATCGTAAATTAAAAAGGGTGCTATTTAAACCGGCTTCTATTTAATCCTACACTGGCCACAAAATTACTTAGTCAGCCACAAACCAAATAAAGTTTCCCTATAATGTGTAAAAAAATCTACCTAAGCAGGGTCGACGAAGCCCTGCTTCGCAGGGCTTCTATTTCTGTGTACAAGGTTTAAAGGAACCTAACCAAACCGAACTTCGGGGTGTCCCTGAAATCTTGCTAAGTAGCTGAGTTAGTAATTTTGTGGCTCGGTTTATTATTTCCCAATTAAAAAAAATACGACGAGTAAAAAGAAGCTAATCCACATTGTATTTATATGCGTAAAAATAATATGAAAATACTCTAGGTTGTTGACTCATATTATATCTACTTAGGACAAGTAGTCCAGTTAGGTAGGTCCAACTTCGAGAAAGAGGTCAACCACCAAATCCAACTCGGTTGGGCAGCGTTCGGGAAACTACGCAATGTCTTTCCGTCCGACTTACCCCAGTGCCTCAAGACAAAAGTCTTCCACCAATGTGTGTTACCAGTGATGAGTTACGTACGGCACCGAAACGTGGTCTTTCACTATCAAGCTCGAAAGTCGCTCAACGAGCTATGGAGAGCGCTATGCTCGGTGTTTCTCTAGGTCTACGTGATCACATACGAGTCACTGATATAGTCTACCGGATTTCAAGCTGAAGTGGCAATGGGCAGGCCATATTGCTCGCAGAGCAGATGGCCGATGCGGTCGAAAAGTGCTAGAGTGTAGACCACGGACTAGCAAGCGCAGCGTAGGACGTCCACCAACAAGGTGGCCAGCCAACCTTATAAAAGTCGCTTGAATACGCTGGATGCAGGTCGCTTCCAACCGGTATATGTAGAGATCAACAGGGGAGGCCTATGTTCAGCAGTGGACGTCCTATGGCTGAGATGATGATGAATATGAAAATAAGCTAAAAATTGGTTCGGGCGAAACTACCCATGCACATTTTAAAAAGGGGACATCTGGCTTGCGGGCCACCTTTTTTCGTGGGCGAGATGTCCCACAACCTCAGAATAAATTTACCTTATTGTCGTATTATTTTTTTCGCGTTTATTGTGCAATATGGAGTTAGCTTCTTTTTACTCTTCGTTTTTTATTTACGATATCCTTTTAATGTGCTTATTATCCACTTACCTACTCATACATAACATGCCATTTAACAATTTAGAACGCCTGCCTCCTAAAGTATCAATACCGTTGAGTGAAGACTGCAGCGTTTTTTAAAAAAAACGCTACATTTTTGAGTAGCACCTTTTTTAATAGAAATTGTTATGCAACCTGTTTTTGGAAGCCTTGACTCAATTTTTTTAAGTTCTGAATCTTTTTAAATTTGAATTTGTTTCTGTTCTCGAAAAAAAAGTGAAGATTTTTTTCTTGGTGAGTTGGATGTGGATTGTTGCCCGATACGTTTAATCGCTGAATTCTTCATTTTCTTTGTAAATCAGGGCTTTAAATCAGTGAAGTGTGTATATCAGTGCCGCAAAATAATTATATTGCTGTTCTATTCGCCGGAATGGCGTAATCTGAAAATTTTCTCATGGTTCGGTAAGTTTTTTTAATAGATTTTTCTGCAAATTTGTCTTCTGTTCAGTCCGTACTTTTGGTCTCATGCCGCCTGTTTTTCTTATCTACGTTGTGCAGGAAACGCTGAGTACGGCATCACCCACAAGTTTATAAGATAGCAGTCTGGAGCAACGCTCCGCCGCGACCCGGTGTGGTCGCGTACAGCCTTTTCCGGTTCCTGAATTTGCCAGGCTCTTAAGCCGGCAAATGTGATCCAGAGCCAGATTTTTTTGAAGACCTGTTTCTGTGTTGACCGAGGTTATCAACACGGTGCTCCGCAGCAGGCCGGCAGCGCGTCTCGTCATCCTGACAGGATCCAGCTGAGCATTTCCATTTTACTGTTTTATTTATTTCTTTTAATGTTAAAATTGATATTTTTATGTAAGGCTTAGGAATACAACCCCTACTCAGGGTATGTGTGAGGATTTAGGCATTTAAAAACCACTATCTTACACAATCTTTCTATTCTTACCGAGGCGCGTTAATTAGCATTGGCCAATTAGTTAATTACCGCAAGGTTCGCTTGATTATTTTACCTCTAAATTTCAAGATTTTGGTTTTCCCTTAATAAATTAAGTAATAATTAATTCATACTTTCGTTGGTTAATCTGACATGATCGCATATTAACTCAGTTTTAATTGTGTGCAACCAATTTGTTTTATAATTCAATAATAGATACTATCGATAACCTGGCACAATCGCATCTCAACTGATTTTTTTATTGTTTTTTTACATTTTGAAAATATTTAAAAATTATACGTATTTAAATAGGGGAACGCTGTTTTTTTTTAAGTATCCCGCTATAAGACGCACTGCAACTATTTACCTTTATTATTTTATCAGGGACTTTTCCTTGGGATAATTTAAATTACTGCATCATCATCATCACATCCTTTATTTAACATATTTTTGAAGATACAACTAAATGAGATAAATGAAGTAAATATGAAGCAATTATTGATATCCTTCTAATATGCCTATTGTTCACTTACGTACTCATACATAACATGCCATTTAACAATTTTATTTAGAACGCCTGCCGCCTAAAGTATCAATACCGTTGAGTGAAGACGCACTGCAACTATTTGCCTTTATTATTTTATCAGGGACTTTTCCTTGGGATAATTTAAATAACTGCTACATCCTTTATTTAGCATATTTTTAAAGATACAAATAAATGAGATCAATGAAGTAAATATGAAGCAATTATTGACGCAATACATTTCGGAAAATTCTACACGCTTGACTTTAAACTAGAAGGTGACCAGCCATCCTGACGTCAGGATGGCTGGTCAAAAAAAATATTTTATATCTAAGTATATATCATATGTAGCAATGATTTATTATATGTAGCAAATATAAGCAATTATGTAGCAATTTTCGAATCAACTCTCATTGACCAACGCCACAGGCAACCAGCCATTCTGACGCACACATCGGTTTATACTTTCAGTAAGAGTACTTTAGTAGTAGTAAGTATCGGCTTACTAAACTATCAATAACTTTATGGATACAAAAATAACACTCTGTCTTTTACTTATTACATTGTCTTTTAGGCAATGTAAACAAGTAAGTAATCAAAGGTAACCGACCACAGATGCTCTAAGCACGAGGTCCTGTGACAGAATAGGTGGTATGAAACCTCCACGTGCGCCCGTGGACTGGAGTTCCCTCTCGGATCCGTCCGGGGGGAAGACCAGTTTTTCGAGCCGGTACAGCCTGGGATGCAGGCAAAAACTCTTCCTTAGGCACTGTGTACCTAAGGGGTCTCTTTGCCCGTATGCGAATAGCCTGGATCCTCTGCTAATCAGAGGTGGACGCTACGCGTGTCCCTCTGATTAGCAGAGGGCACAGCGGCGGAGAAGGCTTGCGGAGGGTAAGTGATGGGTAGCTCGCCGTTCGACCAAGGACCAAGCCCGGGTCATTGCCGCGTCGTGTTTCGCGCCAAATGCCTGCTGGGGTCACGGGTTTTTTCCTAACATCCTAGGTTACCGTGGCCCCGGAACGTAAACGGCATAGGAAGGAACACGGGTGGATTTTAGTCAGTAAGAGTCTGACAGTCCATTCCGCCTCACCCAGGGCGGGAGGACTCATTTGATGATTTTACCACCACAAAAAAGATGCTCTAAGCACGACTTTTCACGTTTTGTGACGTAAACGGGAAGTTTGACGGTAAAACAACGGAAAAAAATTAGTTACACGTTCAAATACTAGAGGCACTTTTTCCTTTTCCATACAATAAACGCCGTAAATACTTCAAGTACACTATACGTAAAATACGAGTGCTTAAGCCTCCGTAAGGCTTTCTTTAGACATCTGAAAAATCAAAGATATTTGTTATGGTGATGTCAGTGTAAAACTGAAAACGTATCATGAATACACGATCACTTACAGGTTGGCGCAGGGGCTGAAAAATTGACTGCTGCGCTGCGTATCGCGGGTTCGAATCCCGTAGGAAAAAAATATTTGTATGAGCTATCTAAGATCTTCTTACTTTCCGAAGTTTCAATTTTCGTTCACAATCGAATTAGCAGGAAAAAATGAAACCAAAGACTTCAATCAAGAATAAAATAAAATCAAATAAAACCCTCCTCATCATAAATCATAATCAAAGACGCAGTCCAATATCAATTCTGCCAACGAAAACATTTTATCTTCCCAGTTTTATTGAAACATCTGGAGGGCTACCAACACCTTGTAAAGTAGAGCGAGATGGAGCTATTCCTCCACTATAACTCTGTCTCTCTCTCACACTGGAATGCTTTATTGACGATTCATCAAAAACACGACGTAAATCATGACGGAAATGATAAATGACGGAGATTAGATTAGGTTAGACGTCCACAGGTCCGCATCGTACGTATGGGACGCATCGCATCAAACGGATTTCTGTGTCGGCAGCGATCAGATTGCCGACGCGAGTATTGCAATCGGATTGCCGATGCCACCTTCATTGCTTCCACTGATCCGGTATTCCGTATGACGTCTTCGGTACGCATCACATTAAGCCATTGCCAATGAGCCGTCCGTACGATGCGGATCAGTGGACGCAGTTGTGTGAGTTTTCATACAAGGCAAACTAAAATCCGTTGCGTACGATACGTCCGATACGTGCGATGCCCACCTGTGGACGAACACCTTTAGGCTGCATTTTTGAAATCTAGATTACGACTTGTAACGAATACTTTACTGTTGTATACATATTGTAATGTATGTTAAATATCATTTTATCCGGCATTATAATAATTTTAGTTACAACTTACTTATAACTGGTTTTACTCGTAAACACAAACGTTAACAAAATAAATATTTCTTATCCGACTGCGCCAGGAGGGTTATTTATTTCTGAACATACAGACTAATTCGCAGGCAATAGCTATAAGTACTTATACTTAGCAGGTGGTACATTCTCCGTAGGTAATAGATCATAAAAAATAGGAACATGGGAGGAATGTCAAGTACACATAGATGCCACGTAGTTTACGAGTATGTAAATTTTAAAGAGCAATGTCAGAAGCTTCTGAACATTCTGACATTTCAGACTAGTTTATTCGCATTTCATAGTTTATAGTTTTATACGAGTATTAAGTGGAGTGTACCTTTATGTTATTGCTAACCTTTACTTCTAAGTTTTGTGCAATTACTTAGTGCAAATAAATACGAGCAAACGATTCAATATGGCTGGCTTCAATTTATTTTATTTTAATTGCAAAATACTTTTATTTTTGTTTAAATTACAAAGCGAACAATATTTAAGTTAAGCTACTGTTAATTAAATATTTGCATTTAAAAAAAGATGCTTGAACATTACGCAGCGTACCTAATTAACAAGAAAACATAATTTCTGGATGACATTTATACAACACGTGCGAATCTATGACATTTTGCTTAGTTAAGAAATGCTACCTACGCAGCTTAAATGTGCTATGAACTTCTGTATTTTTTCAAAGCTACAAGATGCTATGAATTTCCGAAAATCTACTACGAGATTTTATACACAGTTACGAAATATTATGAAACAGCAAGATTCTACGAAGTAACCAGATGCTTTAGAACTACAAAATGCAATGAATCTACAAAATGTTACACAACTACTAGACACTACACAGCTACGAGACGCTGTAAAACAGATGCTTCGAAGCTGCGAGATACTACGCATCTACGAAGACCTGAAAAGCTCCGAAATTCTAAAACGCTACAAGACTCTACGAAGCAACGAGATGCTATGTGACGCTTCGAATGTCGACGCAGCTACGATAATATACTGCGAGCGTCCAGGTGGGGATATGACAACGTCTTAAAACCAGGCTTGTTCCAGTGAGTGAACGAGATGGCGCTAGACGACTTGAATAGCTCTGTCACTTTCATTTGCCGGAATAAGCCTGGTTTTAAGACGTTGTAATACCCCCCTGGAGAGTATACTATAAAGCTACGATGTTCTACAAAGCTATGTGACCCAACAAAACTACAATAAACGTATATTGCTATAAACACACAAATTGGTGATGATTTAAGGACATTATTTATGAGGAAAAATAATAACACGCTCGTATATTTCCTCATAGAGCAAGAGCCCGTGAACCCCAGACCTACGTTATTTTATAAAGGCTGAAACTTTGTCAGCGGATGCTCCCAACACTGGTAAGAACGATGGACCTTTATGGAGTTTGGGTAATAGTGGCTTTGGCAGGTAAACGGTACTGAAGGTGCGTAAAATGTAAGTTAACTTACGTCATAGTATAAAAGCTGATTTTTATATATAATACTCGGGTAGTAAGTAGATGATGTTTCCTCAGCAGCCAGACACTTATCATGGTGGCAACCCCTTGCCAGACACCCTTAATGTTCAAGAAATTATATAAGTTTACTTACGTCATAGTATAAAAGCTGATTTTTATATATAATACTCGGGTAGTAAGTAGATGATGTTTCCTCAGCAGCCAGACACTTATCATGGTGGCAACCCCTTGCCAGACACCATTAAAGTTCACGAAATTATAATTTAACTTACGTCATAGTATAAAAGCTGATTTTTATATATAATACTCGGGTAGTAAGTAGATGATGTTTCCTCAGCAGCCAGACACTTATCATGGTGGCAACCCCTTGCCAGACACCCTTAATGTTCAAGAAATTATGTAAGTTTACTTACGTCATAGTATAAAAGCTGATTTTTATATATAATACTCGGGTAGTAAGTAGATGATGATTCCACATTAGCCAGACACTTAACATAGTGGCAACCCCTTGCCAGACACCATTAAAATTCACGAAATTATAATTTAACTTACGTCATAGTATATAATTATAGCCTTCCTCTATAAGTGGACTATCCAACATAAAAATATTTTTTCATATCCAACCAGTAGTTCCTAAGATAAGCGCGTTCAACCAAACAAACAAACTCTTCTGCTTTTAAATATTAGTATAAATATACATAACAAATCTTACGATATAATATTATAGTATCTTAGTCATGTGCCCGTGTGTGGCGCCCTATAACAACTGCGCAGATGCGATGCGAGTCCCCGAAAGAATTACATACTGCTTCGCGCTCTCCTACAACTACCTTACAACCTTGTCTGGCAAGGGGTTGGAACCATCAAAAGTGTCTGGCTAATAAGGAAACATCAACTACTTATTACCCAAGTATTATATATAAAAATCAGCTTTTATACTATAACGTAAGTACAATTATAATTTTGTGAACTTTAATGGTGTCTGGCAAGGGGTTGCCACTATGTTAAGTGTCTGGCTAATGAGGAAACATCATCTAATTATTACTTTTAGATATAAAAATCAGCTTTTATACTATAACGTAAGTACAATTATAATTTCGTGAACTTTAATGGTGTCTGGCAAGGGGTTGCCACTATGATAAGTGTCTGGCTAATGAGGAAAAACATCATCTAATTATTACTTTTATTTATAAAAATCAGCTTTTATACTATAACGTAGGTAAAATTATAATTTCGTGAACTTTAGTGATGTCTAGCAAGGGGTTGCCAATATGTTAAGTGTCTGGCTAATGAGGAATCATCATCTACTTGATACCCAAGTAATATATATAAAAATCAGCTTTTATACTATAACGTAAGTTAAATTATAATTTCGTGAACTTTAATGGTGTCTGGCAAGGGGTTGCTACTATGTTAAGTGTCTGGCTAATGAGGAATCATCATCTACTTACTACCCGAGTATTATATATAAAAATCAGCTTTTATACTATGACGTAAGTAAACTTACATAATTTCTTGAACATTAAGGGTGTCTGGCAAGGGGTTGCCACCATGATAAGTGTCTGGCTGCTGAGGAAACATCATCTACTTACTACCCGAGTATTATATATAAAAATCAGCTTTTATACTATGACGTAAGTTAAATTATAATTTCGTGAACTTTAATGGTGTCTGGCAAGGGGTTGCCACCATGATAAGTGTCTGGCTGCTGAGGAAACATCATCTACTTACTACCCGAGTATTATATATAAAAATCAGCTTTTATACTATGACGTAAGTAAACTTATATAATTTCTTTGAACATTAAGGGTGTCTGGCAAGGGGTTGCCACCATGATAAGTGTCTGGCTGCTGAGGAAACATCATCTACTTACTACCCGAGTTACGCACCTTCAGTACCGTTTACCTGCCAAAGCCACTATTACCCAAACTCCATAATGGTCCATCGTTCTTACCAGTGTTGGGAGCATCCGCTGACAAAGTTTCAGCCTTTATAAAATAACGTAGGTCTGGGGTTCACGGGCTCTTGGGCTATCAGAACCTCATTATAACATGCCCTCAAGCAATTGGGAGGCTTTTCTTTGTCAGGAAATAAGATAAATGTACGAAACAAAAGGTAAAGGACACTTCCTGTCCTACAATAAATAAGCGTTTATTTCAGCTGCTGAAAATAAACGTGAAACCTTTCCCACTGAAAAGATACAACAATGCCTTTGCGAAAAAAAATCATAAACACATTTTATGAAAAACTTTTCAGAGTTCTATAAAACTTGTTGGTAACAATAAATTGAGGCTGACTACTTTGAGCCTTTATAAAGGGTAAAGTTTTGTTTCATTTTTTATGTTTTTAGAATTTTGTTGCTTTACACTCGAGTAGGATTGGATGAAAATTATCTACTCAAATGAAAAGCCTCGCTTCAGGTTTTATAAAGATTTAATGTGTAAACATTCAGTCTTACAACTTATTAAGTAAATAGTAATCATTTCAACAAATACACTTTTTTTAAAGATGTTCGTATGTTTAATGGTTTGTCGACTTCTTAGCTTGAGGTCCCGAATTCGATTATCAGTACGCGTAACATGGTCAATTCTATCTGTATTATATCAAGAATAGACAAAGTAATTTTAAGACAATTGTATTACTTACTGAAAAAAAAAGTTGCAATCTAAACTAAAAATATTATATCTGACATCTAAACAATAAATAAAAATCAAGAAAATCTTTCTTTCGGAAGTCGCTGTCGTTGTTTATTGTATCATTGGCTTTTTTGGCCACCGACTTCCGAATAATTCATGACAGGATTTCCATTATACTAGCTTATACTCTCGAGATTATTCATATGAGACAGAGATACATTGGGACACATACCACCCAAATAAAAGATGTTCTTCTGTTGCTGTACATCATCAATATCATGTTCAACTGGGAGATGTCTACTACTGAATAAAAGCTTTAAACCACCACCCAGAAGGACAATCCGAAACTTGTATATTGTGTTACTGTGCCCAGGTTACAAACTGTGTGACTCACCACCATCAGCCATTATCATTATATAATGTTCCCACTGCTGGGACACAGGCCTCATCTTTGTGAGAGGGAGTGAACCATAATCCACCACGCGGGCCCAGTGCGGGTTGTTAGATCATTAGATGTCATATGTCTTCGAATTTTTGGTTCTAGGACATGCCGGTTTCCACACGATGTTTTCCGTCACCGTTTTGAGAGCAGTGGTGATGAAATATATTACACAAAGTAATGAGCCTGGCGGAGTTCGAACCCACGACCTACTGTGTGACTAATTTCATCCAAATACTTTTAAGTAACAAAAATATCCATCCATCTTCACAAATAGAAAGTAAGATATTCAAGATCTAGGGTATCAAAAGTGATCACTTACCTCCCTTGTACCTTCTGCAACTCAATGCCATGATGTGCCAAGAACTTCTCGTTGACCTTATCCAAGGCCAGGTCCACTGCTGGACCACACCGCTCCAGGTCAAAGGGGGAGTCCAAACGAGAGGCCATGAGGACCCCCACTTTGTATACCACGGGGGAAGTTAGGGAGCCGGACATAACCGGGGCCAAAAGGAATATATAGTACAGGTGCAAGAAATGCATGGCTGTTAATTTTGAGTACTAACCATGTTTACAAACAAACAAATATTAGTCAGAAGTTTTTGCTGATTGAAATAAGTTTTTTGTTAAATTTTGGGTTCAGAGATTAAAGTGAAATATCGCGAAAGATGTCTCTTAAAAATTAAAGATTTGTTGATCCAATTATGAATACTAATCACACTGTTTCACTGGTACAACTAAAAATCTAATTATTCTACTGTTTTTTCAACTCCTCAACTATTAAAAATCAAAATCACACGATCACAAAACGTCAGATCGTCTTTTATTTTTAAACAAATGAACAACGAATTTTACTATTTACGACAACTAAAGATTTCGCGATACCTTCGCAGTCGGGAACACGTGCTTCCCTAACCACGGTTGGCAGGCAACTGGCCCGACAACTGGTGAAATGCTGGATAAACCCCAGATAAAGTAATAAAGGGGAGGCGGCGGACGCAACAGGTCCATTTTCCCGCGCCTCGCAGCCAAGGGTCGGGTAAAATGGTAATTGATAAGGCTGCTAAATGCTCAAAGTTTTTGCCAAGATTAGGGAAAGATAAAGGGGTCATGTTTCTGAGTTATTTTTGAAATTGCTTTTAGTACGACGTAATTATTAGATTCTAAATTTAAATCGGAATTGATTTAGACTTAGAAGAGCCTATATTTCTTTAAATAATATGATTTATTTTTGTAACATTCTTTTTTTTTCGTCTTGTAAAAGTACCCACACTCGGATGTTTTCCTGTATGGTGGGTACATTACAAACACAAACAACCACACCCCCTCAGATAAAAGAAATAGATAGAATGCTCGGAACACGCGAGTGTCTCCACCAATGTTAATACAAAATCAAATAACTATGGTGGGCCCACTCGCGTGTTCTGAGCGCTTTATCTGCCTATTTCTTTGATCTGAGCATACCCCAAATTATTATCATTATGTTAATTGAAATAATTCTACCTGAACTGAACTATCAATTAACCGAATTCACCTGTATCTCAGGAGATACTTAATGTCTGTAGGCTATACAAACTGCTCTCAAAACGGTGAAGGAAAACATCAACAACGGTCAACTCACAGAGAGGAGGCCTGTGTCCCAGCAGTGTGAACATTAATAGGCTGATGATGATTCAATGTTACAAATATTTGTTCCGTGTGGGAATCGAACCCGCGACACGCAGCGCAGCAGTCGATTGCTCAGCTAATGCGATAAACGTCCCATTAAAATAAAGATTCACATCACGTACACATGGCTTTTAACTTGTCCCAAGAATAAGCGTTTTCGTACAAGATGGCAACGCTGTGTCTCTTGGGTAAAGTACCAACTGAATATGAATGACTATATTCAATAAAACGTTGAGAACGAGTTTTTGATGCCCATTTATAGTTCAGTGTTAAATAGCTATGTTTGTTACACTTTCACGCAAAAACCACTGAACGGATTTGGCTAAAATTTGGTACACAGATAGTTTATAACCTGGATTAACACATAGGATAGTTTTCATCCCAATTTTATGTTCCCGTGGGTAAATTTTCGAGTTGTAGCGGGTGAAGCTGCTGGCAACAGCTAGTATGAGTATATTTACAAAGTGAGAGTTCGTTTGGATGAATGCTTCTTACTCTTTCACACAAAAACTACTGAACGAATTCGGATAAAATATAGTACACATTATAGTTTATTGGGGAGGCTTTTGCCCAGCAGTGGGACATAAATGTAAAAAAGTAAAACTTATATTTATTTGACTCAAACGTTAAAACCTTCTCCACAACGTAAGAACTTTTTTTATGGAAGAAAACCTTATCAGAAACGCAAGTTTAAGGTAAATAGAATCATATATTCAGTTGCGATCATATCAAAGCTCCAACCTAAGACGGGTTGGAATAAAATCAAAGAGAATTTTTCTTTCATCTTTTGTAATTTTCCTATTCCTACTCAATATTCAAGCTTATGGCTGCGAGAGAGAACGGAGAAAGTTTTACTGAATATGGTAATGCATCTTCATTTTATTTTATCTCTACATATGTTGGATCTTTCGCCGTGTTTTTATATTCTGGGGTGAAAAGTACCGACTTTCCTAATGTGATTTCTGAATTTCGCCAAGAAATCATCTGAATTGCTTTGGCAGTTTATTTCGTCGTGAAAATAGAATTTACTCGTACATAGACTTTCAGGATAACGAAATATAATAGATATGTATTTTCCGTTCACACGGAATGATTTTTACGATTTAAAGTAAGTACCTATATATTTCTCGTTTACATAATCTTATTTGTTGAGATGCTTCAATATACGAACTACTTAACAGACGCTTTTTTTTTTTTTTTTTAGCGTGGTAAAATCATCAAATGAGTCCGCCAACCCCGGGCAGGGCGGGAGGGACTGTCAGACTTCTACTGACTAAAATCCACGGTGTCCTTCATAGCCTGTTAAGTTCCGGGGTTACGGTAAGGGAATAATCCCGCGACCCCGGCAGGTTTTGGCCCTCTGAGAGGGGGGCCCCGTCATTATGCTGACGCTCTTTGAGGCGCGCGTGGGACACAACGCGCCGTCGACCCGGGCATGGTCCTTGGTCGGGCAGCGAGTTGCCCTTTACTCGCTGCCCGCATGCCCGCGCCTACGGTGGCCGGAGATCATCTAGCGACGTCCGTCGCCGTGGGCGCCTACCACTGCGGCTGGGGCGGAGGGAGGACGCTGTCCTCTCTCGCTCGCTGCCTGCCTCCTCCTTTACGAACTTAATAGACGCTTAAAAAAAAATTAACATTACATTTTTAGTACTTACACATTGAATTTGTAGGAACGGAATCAGCATCTTGGCTCTTCTTATATTTCAGCAAGCAAGGTAAACATAATATCTAATACCTTTTTTTTCATGTTCATGAAAACGATCACAACATTACAGTAAGTAGGTAATTACCTAACCAAAACTTTGTTAAAGCCCTTTGTCAGATGTTCACGCTCTTTTTTGTTAGCAAAAAAGTACAAAGCAATAAACATGGCGCTTCATGAAACCATGAGAAATACTTTTTTACTGTTATGTAAATCATCAAATTATTATTCCTCCCGCCCTGTATATAGCTGAAGGAACTGCCAACCTGAATAATCCAACTTGTTTGTCCATAGGGTCACGGTTACCTCGCCAGACGGTCTCTAGACATCCTAATAAGAAGTACTTACAAAGATCATCATCAGCCTAGCCTTTTCCCAACTATATTGGGGTCGGCTTCCAGTCGAACCAGATGCAGCTGAATATCAGTATTTTACATGGTACTGCCTGTCGGACCTCCACAACCCACTAACTGGGTAATACGATACCCCATTACCCCATGGTAAGACTGGTTGTCAGACTTTAGAGCTTCTGACTAACAGCCTAACAGTTAACGACTCTCAAAGATCTACAAATGACAACCGGGACCAACGGCTTTACGTGCTTTCTGAGCCACGGAGGAAACGCGCTATGACAGATGGTCACCCATCCACAGACCAACCTGGGCAGACGCGGCTTAACCCGGAAGATCGGCCTGTACGGCTGTGATTATTTAGCAACGAGCTCCTGTACAAAATACTTATATAGATATTCTATTAAAAATTAGTACATAATTTAGTGTTCCAAACACTTTCAGAAAAACCCTGAAGGTACCTTCCCTGATAAATTAATTTACAAGGAGGTTATATACAAACTTCACAGCGTAAAGAAAAAAACTATGTGCAATATGGTTCATTTACTTTGTCTCTGGTCTTAAGAAGAAAGGTTTATGTAGCCTTCGCTCCGTTGTTAACTGTCTGACGTAACTATAGTTAAGTAAATCTGCATAAATGTTTACATTACTGTGCTTTACGGCTTAGAGTTTATGTAGGAGAGATTTGCGTTATGAGATACCGGACAACGGACTAGGAACAAGGAATTATATTCTCGGACTATAATAGAACGGGCTGCGCCACGTCGCAAGATGATCTCCGGCCACCGTAGGCGCGGGCATGCGGGCGGCGAATAAAGGGCAACTCGCTGTTCGACCATGGACCATGCCCGGGTCGACGACGGCGCGTTGTATTCCACGCGCGCCTCAAAGAGCGTCAGCATAATGACGGGGCCCCCTAGAGGGCCAAAGCGTGCCGGGGTCTCGGGATTTATCTCATTACCGTGATCTCGGAACATAAAGGGCTATCGAAGGACACCGTGGATTTTAGTCAGTACGTACGAGCCTGACAGTCCCTCCCGCCCTGCCCGGGTGGGAGGACTCATTTTGATGATTTCCCAAAACAAAAAATATAAGTTTACAACGTGTAACGCCAATAGCGCCAAACCTCTCGTAACAAACATTGTTCAGTAACATGGACTGAGTTACCCAAGAAATTTAGACTTTTCTAATTTTGCTTTTTCATACAAAATGATCAACTGATTGGGCCCATCAGTATGAAAGCGATTTTTTTGGGAATTTCCGAAAGTCTTGGAACAAACATTGTTCAGTAACATGAGCTTGAGTTACCGCACGAGAGGTTTTGCGCTACGTTGTATGTGTAAGTCTCTACAGAAAAGTGATAATTACACGATCGAGAATAAAAGGAAAAGCAGACGAATACCAATAGAGACCGCTTCAAATTGATTTGCGTTCATTTAAAATTGAGTCCGTAAGCTAGCTAATGGAATTCGAATTATCTTTTTAATTAATTTCCCTTTTTTACCCTTTTCACCCTGCGCGGGAAAATGCCCACGTGCTTATTGTCAGCCCTTAGAAATTATTTTCCATAGGTACCTACTGTGCTTAATAGCTATGACAAGATTGGCGTAGTGGCTGCGCGTTAGGGTTCTTGTACACGGCGCATGTAACCCGCGCCAGTAACATGCGCTATTTGATCAAGCTACCCGCAGGGTGCGTGTACACGGCGCATGTAGCTTGAGCATGTTGAGACACTTGCGCGGGTTACCCGCCCTGTACAAGCACCCTTAGTGTCGCGGGTTGGATCCCCGCACGGAAAAATATTTGTATGATTTGTAATATACATAATTGTTCCGGATTTGGTTATTAGTGTATGTGAGTAAACGCACCCACGATACAGGGGAAATTCCTAGTGTGGGGCAATGTTCTTTTTAAAAAGAATAAGAATAAAAATAAAAAACTTTTTGAAAAAAAGGGAACCGGCTTCAAAACCAAACACAAAAAACTATAAAATAACTTTTCTTTCGGAAGTCGGTGGCCATAATGTCAATGAAATAAAAATCATTTTTTATTTCATTGACATATTTATTTTTCCCCTTTTAGTTGAGATATTCAACAAAAAACTTCATAAAATCGGCATCTTTTAAAATCTACAATCCTATTAAGTAACTAAAACGGATCTATGGGTGCAACTTCACGAGATATCCATTATTGTTATATACTAGAACCTTCTCCAGAATGTAATAAACACTTTCCTGAAAACCGCATCAAAATCCGTTCAGCCAAACGCGAGATAATCGCGGACAAACATACATAGATACATACATACATACAGGTCGAACTGAGAAACTACTTTTTTTGAAGTCGGTTAAAAATAATTTCTTCAAATGTGGCAAGTTGGTAGCCCCCAAATTTAATTATCAAAGATGGGGAATCAAATACCTGTTGACATAATCATTATCATCTTGCCGTTATCATTCCAGCAGACGTGTTGATACCTCATCCTTTTTAGAAGCAAACAGAAGAACGCTGTTGCTCAAACCCTTGACAAAAACTCCCTTTATTACGACACTCACAGGTTAAAGTCAGAGTGGCCTATTATTTGTCCGGAACCACTTACAGGGAGTAGTAAGTTCCTTTGAAGATTTCCAGCCATTAAGGAACCCCCACACAAAGAAATTATAAAGGTTTGCGAACCGTAAAGATGTCAATATCCCTTCACTTTATGATCTGTTGGAGTGATCATAAATTTTAACATTGCGCGAGATTTACTAGGGTTGAAATACCAGGGTGTCGAGTCTGGTAATTATTAGTCAGAATGGCGCCACAATGGCGTTTCAATTTTCGAACCATTTTTTACTCGGCAGTAAAAAATGGTTCGAATAAGCACTACAATTGAAACGCCATTGTGGCGCCATTCTGACTAATAATTAGCAGACTCGAAACCCTGATTTATTTATAATAAGTTAAAAATAACTAAAACCCGACTACGGCGACGGCTACTAAAGGCGAACTGAAAAGTATAAAACAAGAACAATATTAATTTGACCGATATTGTGCTAGCCGTGGTCGTGTGCCACCTGCGGTTGTTTCACACAATCTTCATTAAGTAAGTATCATTTGTCGTGTAATGATAAGTAGTTTATAAGTTATGAGGGAACAGACAAACATACATACATACCGGTCAAAATCATAACCGTCCTTTTGGCTTTGCCGTAGTCGGGTAAAAATATTTCATCAATGCTTTGGCGAAACGCATGCTCAAACTAGTCTTGATTTTGTGTCCATGCGAAATTGGAAAAACAGTAAATACATACCTACATGATGAAATAACCGAACTCGGAAGTTTTTAAAACCACACGAGCAAGACAACGATCGGCGCGTCGAAAGAATGGAAGCGAAACGAGACGAGAAAACCATATACATAAACTACGCGAAGCCTTGGCGAGTTAAATTATGTGGGACTGTGGGTACACCGAAAAGTACGTCGTTTTTCTGCGCGATCTCCGAACTCGCTAGCTCGTGTTGCCGGATTTCCTATTTAAATTAGTTTTACTGTTTAATGTTCGGTCAGTTCTACGGAATTAATCTGCATAATTAACCATTAACAAAAGAAACAAAAATTAGGTAAAACACATCAAATACCGAATCAATTACCCGTAATGGCTGCTTCACACGTTACGAAAAATCGTTACGATTGGACGGAACAGTTCAAACTGCAACAATAAATTTAAATGATTGTGTGCATGAGAAAAACGGTACCTGGGGAGATTTAAAAATTTAGTACAACAGTTGAAAATATGACTAATTTTTTTTTTACGCCAAATCTTTTTCTTAATATCTGAAATAACTTTAATATGTTCTCTAGTTATTAAAAATAAATTTATATTTTACGTACGAACAGTATTTATTTTTCTAAATATTAAAATGTGAGGGCTAAGTATGAATTTACGTCAGTTTTGTTACTAGATTCGGAGTCGAATAATAAAAAAACTATGAGGGATTCTACCCCTTTATTTAGTTTATTTGAAAAAATATGTCTTGTTTTTGAAATTAACAAGTCCACAAGTTTGTGAAACATTTCAGAAACAGTTTAAATACAACTATAAGTCGAGTTTGTTACCACAGTCTCCATATCAAACATGTTTTTTCATGCCTGTGATGAAAAATGAACAATATCAAATTATGAGTTTGTCCAAAAGTTGTTAAATAACTTATATTAAATAACTGAAAGCAAGTATATTCTTAAATATCAAGGATTTTTCGAAAAATCATGTAAAATCTTTGAAACAAAAGAGGGACAAAATTCTTAGGCTCAGTTTACATTGCTTCAACACAACACTTAAAACATATGTTCATTGAATATTTAGCTTAAATCTACTGTTTTCTTTTTGATTCTGCTTCAGCTTTGTCAAATTATACCTACTCATCTTTTATTTTATTGTTAATAGCATATTCCGAAAAATAAAACAAAAAATACCGATTAAATTACACACCATTATCATCCTTCCTAAAATAAAACAACCAAATAGTTACACATAAAACTATGCAAGATTTTTAATGATTTTAAGGTATTAGGCCATACGAACCCTCCTATATATTAATCCTCAGTTTAAACCGCCAAGTAAACATAGCTTTATGCTGTCGGTTTTGTTACTTCTTCGGTCCAACTATATGTTACCATACCTACAGTAACAAAACCGAAGTAACATAATGTCATATGCTGACCTTAAAAATAAAATATTAGCGGTCCAGTTTCTCACAAAGTTATACCACATACAACAAGTTGTTCAGAGTAAAACCATACAAATCTTTATTTTTTTTAAATGAGAAACGTGCGAAAAAGTAATTAATTGTGTTGGTACAAACCTGACGACGAATTTCTTCTCAGCCCAATCGGTAACAAAACAAACTCTCACCAATGACGTCGAAACACTGACATTTAATTTTTAAGATGGTCATTTGGTAGACTATAGTATTGCCATAGTTATAAAACCAAAATGATAAGAATTTGGTAGGATTTTTTAAAAGAAATTGAGGTAACAAACCAGACATGTCCGGAAGTAACAAATTTCGGGGACACTACTTATTTTTAAGTTTAAAATATATTAAATGAATTAACGAGTTATTATTATTAGTATTATACTAAATCGGAGTTTATTTATATAAAAAACACCAAAACTTGTCCAAGCGATCCAGAAAATATTGATAAAATTGAACTCAAAGTTCCAAATTTTGCCTGGGACATGCTAAAATTAAGGGTATTAGTTGATTAAAATAATTTACAAAATTAGAGTTTTAGCATGATTACTTTACTAATTACCTAAAAGCGTAGTACAGATAAGTAAATTTCAATTGAGAAACGATTTGAACCTGAATAAGTTTAGAAATTCGTACAAAAATAAAAAGAAGTCGAGGGACATGCCCAAATATGAGTTGTACTAAATTTTTGAATCTCCTCACCTAATGGGGAAGGCAAGTCAAATCTAATTGTAGATGGCGCCACCGCTGCTTAGACCTAATCCGATCAATGACGTAGTACCATTTTGAAGTACCTTTAAGATTTGAACCAATGACGATGCTTGGAACAAGCTATACTAGCGCCATTAGTTCCCCAGTTGCCATCCCCATTTGTCCGATTTTTTTCAAACACAATTACTTTTTTTTACCTACTAACCCTAGCTTAAAGGTAAATCTGTGCTACATCCCGAGTGTCCTAGTGTTGGCAACCTCGGCCTCGTCATAAACTTTTTAATGGCGCCGTCAACTGAATGTCGTTAACTCGTTAACTGCTTCCACTGACCACTCGACGTGTATGAGTTATTTACACAGATTATGACATTACTTTATGACATAAATATGACATCCGCGAGTGGAAAGGACTGGTGCCTTTTGGCACAAATTACTTTTGGATCTAAGTATTTATATTGATATTGCTGCGGAAATAATAGATGCGTTATTTTTGTTACGAACTCTTACAAAGCATTAATGAACTTTATATCAATTGCGAGAATTCCCGAGAATGCGCGAGAATTCTTCCGAATATGCGCGAGATGTTTTTCAACTCGTTTCTAATAGGTATTTACGTTACAAAATAAGTATAAAGTTCAATAAGATTTGTAAGTTTTCAATTCAAAAAAAAAAATCTCTTCGATTCCTTTCATCGGCAATGTACCTAAATAAAACTCGGGGTTATGGGGTCGTTCTTTAAGTCAATGTTTTAGAAATTGATAGTTTTGTAGTCCAAATAACGCCAAATTCACTGATATAATTTACTTAGGTGGCAGCCTTTTGATTAAGTCATGTACTCCCAAAAACTAGGCTAGCCCTTTGATACTTTTAAAAGTAAACGAACAAGATATAGGTGATGAAAACAAATTTAACTAGGTATCGTATAATGAGGTACTATTTCTAGTTACTACATTATCTATTTAGGGAATTGACAAATAAAGTGTAACAAAACATACTGAGCGACTAGGACGCGCGTATCTGAACAATGGCAATGTTCGACACAGAAACGCGCGACTAGAACGTGACCAAAACGCGCGTATGGGATAAAGGACGTGCGCGCGCATTGAACGCTTTGTACATCCACCATATTATTATAGTTTTCATAATTGCCATGTTTATGCCTTACCCTTGTATATTAATCTTGTCACTCTGTAAAACAATTAAAATTTCTCTTACTTTCAATTCTTGCACAAAAACACCCTAACTACGACTCGACTGTCGCCCAAATGTGAAGGCAGCGTTATAGAAATGAAAGAACTTCTTTTATATTTTTCAGGATCGTCGATTCGACAAAGAATTGGGGAATCTGAAAATGAAGAACAAATCATTCGAAACATGACATTTATTCAACAAAATCTCTACACACTGCTTACAATTCTTGCATTAAATATAAATACAAATCTGAAAGGTACTATTTGGTGTTATAAATTATTACACATAACAAAATAGGTAAATATCTTAATATGTATTTATAAATATATCGACCGAACAAAAATATTACAACAATTTTCTCAACATATAAAATTTTGTACATAAAAACACGAAATATTTTTTTATTTATTATTGTTCAAATCACCTACTGTAGGGTAATAATATACTCTCTTAATAACCATCTAATCTATGGAATATATTAATTAAACATTAAAATTTAAATACGTTTTTAAGCGTCAATTTCAAATACATAGGTACTGACTACAGGCTTTGAACAGCTAGTTAGAAAACGCTAATAAGTGAGCTCATAATAACGAAATAATGTACAAAACAAAATATATAAACAAGATTCTTTAATAGTATCTCACGCTAAACATAATGATAGCTCTAAGGAACTTTGGTTACGTACACACAGACCCCTATTTTATTTACTTGGCCCATTATAATAGGCCTTTCTGTTGAATACTAGCTTAAGAACTAAAATTACGCTTAGCGTGAAAATACTCATAATGACAACACCAGAGCCTGTAGCCAAACGACAAGCGACAATCGCTAACGTTCAGCAGTCGCTTATACATTTTCAACTTTATACCCCATTGCATAAAGTTTACAATCTATCAAAGATGACAGATCGTTTTCGTTTGTTTCGTTCGCTATCGCTCAGCAGTCTTTACTAGATTTTCAACTTTATGCGATGGGGTATAAAGTTGAAAATGTATTAGCGACTGCTGGACGTTAACGGTTGTCGCTTGCTGTTTGGCTACAGGCTCAGGTGGCTCACCACGACGTCTTAAAACTACAGTAATTCCAGTGTGGAAACGAGTCGACGCTAGACGACGTGTACCTATAGCTCTCTCTCTCTTTCCCACACTGGAATTACTGTCCCCTTAAGACGACATAGCTCAAATAAAACTGAGCACGCTTGCCATTGCAGAAAAATAGTTAACTTTATTATACCGACACAAACGAATGTTGCCAGCTTTAAGCAACGAATATTAATTTAAAAACAGCAAAAATTCTGCATAAGAAATAAATAAACAGCTATATAAGAATAAATACAGACAGATACTAAAAATTAGGCCAGTTATACTGCCAACTGATACTAATATACGGAATACGAATTTTCATGCATGGTAACATTCATTAAGTTCATACTTCGAGACAGTCATATAAAACACACAATGGGCAGTAAATATATTAAAAGTTCGTATTCCGATATAGACAATAAGAATATTAGTACTCGTGGCAAAACTACTAGTGAACAAGGGTTTGTTCCAAATAACTCTAATACTACAATATTATTTAATAATATTGTGTTGGTTTACTGGTAAAATACGGCTAATAAGCCAAAACATATCTATATTCATACCGACGATAAATATTGCAAATCAACTTTTGAAAGAAACAATCTGCTAGTTTCGGCTTCGTAGCGAAAGAGGGAGAGGACAGAGTTGACGATCTCTGTCACACACCTATATAACATAGACTGACCTGACTGACTTTGTCTGGACTATGGGTCTAGTGGTTAGTGACCCTGGCTGCTATGCCGGGGGTCGTGGGTTCGATTCCCACCCAGGACAAATGTTTGTGTGATGAGCATGATCATTTGTTCTGTTTCTGGGTGTAATTTATCTATAATATATTATGTAGTATGTATTTAGAAATATATAACTACGAGTATGTTTATCAGTTGTCTAGTACCCATAACACAAGCTCTGCGTAGCTTGGGACTAGATGGCGTTGCGTGATAGTTGTGGAATATTATTATAGGATATGGACTGAGCATTATCTGCCTTAAATTGACATAAAAGCAACAATTATTTAATAATTTATTTCCTCTAAGGCATGGGTGATGTCTATGGTGATGTAAAGACAAGAGATAGATGGTCTCATGGATAGGTTTTCTCTCTTTCTAGAAAGTGTGGAAATATTTGACATTTGGCTAGCCAAGTCTCTGGTCTAGTTCTATGGAAACGTGTTTTATTGAATCGTTGTGGTGTATTTGTGAATCATGCGACAGAGATAGCGCTATAGGAAGCCAAAACTAGCAGGTTGCCTCTTTCTAAACTGTTGTGCTTTCACTATACGAGTCTAGTTTAGTCTAGTCATCTAGTGAAACCAAAATGGTATTTTAACCTGTCAAAACTAAAGTAATTACGATTTTCTATGCTTTTGAGTAGATAGACTCACTAAAACAAAACAAAATGGTAATAATGGCACTTCTCATTATATTCTCTCAAGAATTATAAATCAAACTTTTCGGCCCTCGGGATCTAAAAGCACATTGATGTCAAGTATCACGTAATATCCATTAAACCACCAAATACCAGTGCAAAAACACAATAAAAGAGCAAAGGACCAATTTCTCTAAGCATAGCAAACAGCGAAAAAATAACTTAGCACTTGTACGGCTTGAAATAAAGCTCATTTTGCAAACAAACAGATCCTATTTTACCAGCAAACCACCTATTATCAAGGTAAGAACGAACATCTATTAACAGCTATACAAAACAATAATGACTAGAGTTAGATCCTATACATACGTTAAGAATACAAGAAGTCAACACAATCAGTGACGATACATAAATTAAATTGTACTTTATTTAAACAGCATTTAGATCTAAATTAGATAGTTATAATCCCCTGTTAGGATAAGTAGGCTTTGTATGCCAAACGGCAAAGCTCGAGCGCTTTTGGAGTTTTGAAACGAGCGATGACATAATTTTTCATAACGTGTTTAGGAAATATGTTGTGAATCTTTTATAACTTGCAGTATTGGGTGGTTATTCAACAAGGAAACTAGACGCTGTCTGGAAAATAGTACCATAGAGTCCGTCAAATAGTACCATAAGTCTCTTTAACGCGGCGCTGGTGTTTATATCATTTAGCCTCCATTCGCACGGACGCTTTTTTTCTTGGCGTTAAAAAAAAACGCCGTAGTAGAACAAATGCCATACAGTGTATCTGTTCATACTTCAGCGCAGCGATTCTAAAGCGTGGCGCTTTTTTTCGAACTGTATTTGACTTTAAGTGCTGAGCACTGACATTTAAGTTCAATTTTGAACATAAAGGTTCAAACTAGCAAAATACTCGCTTTGGACGTGAAGTTGCGTATACCAGCCCCTTATACAATAAAATGTTCAAACCCAGCTTTTTTTTAACGCCCGAAAAAAAGCGCTCGTGCGTATGTGAGCTAAATCTTATTGCAAAAAAAAATTAGTACCGAGAATTTTTAGCAAGTCTTTAATCGCGGCGTGCCCATTCTGTACCGAAAATACCCTTTCTTTGTACTCAAAATTCCTCGCTCGTTTCAAAACCACATACGGGACGCGCCACTAAACGATAAATACCCTAGTTTGACACCGTCTTATCGCGCTGTCGCAACACAACGCGGTGTCGCCCTGGTACACAGTGAGGTGCTTTTCCGAAAACACTGCAATTGCTGACCGCAGCGGTAACGCCGTCTCAAAATGACAGACAATAGCAACTATGACAATAAAATCTATGATATTTGGTAATCTGACGTTATTATTAATAATATGATGATAATAATGTGTGTGAATGTTTTTATTATGCGACATAAAGGCCACATTCTCCTTAGGACAAAGTGAAACAGATTTTTTCATGAGTGTTGCATATTTCACCGTGTCGCCATAATATCACACTTCTCACAATATCCCAGCTATATTTAATTTACCAAAACGACGGTTTTTTTTTTTATCGTGGTAAAATCATCAAATGAGGCCTCCCACCCCGGGCAGGGCGGGAGGGACTGTCAGACTTGTACTGACTAAAATCCACGGTGTCCTTCAGTAGCCTATTATGTTCCGGGGTCACGCTAAGGAAATAATCCCGCGACCCCGGGCCAAAACGACGGTACGGTAATGGTTCATGGACAAAAGCGTTTTGTACACAGAAACCAGCCTATCTTTGTGGTCTATCATGTAATAGACTGTCATTACCGCTATGGTATACCATTGCGGGCGCTTTCGGAAATGTACCAATAACGTTCCCGGACGAAGCATTTGACAATACATCTATATTAATAAAAAACACGAGAAATACATCAAAATTCTACCTTGAAACATCTTTAAGTGGGGGTCAAAAACCGATTTTTCGGTTACAAGTACTACAATAAACTATGAATTAATGTAGACACAGCTAACATCCACATCACAATAAGTTACCACGTTAGGCGTTTAATATTGCTCGTATTTAGGAATCTCTCTTTAATATTAAGTTTAACCTACTGCTGTATGTCAAATGTTTCGTCGCGAAACACACAGACGAACACACGACCGAACACGTTACGACTACACTAATATTTGTGCGTATCGACCTAACATTATACAAATTCACACTTCATTTCACACAACACTAAATGTCGGATCTTTATAGCGAATTTAGACTTAGCTCAGTTGCGTTTTATGTTAAAATGGACCTTATTTGCATGAAGTTCATGTTCCTATTCGTATGATATACTTGATCACAGTCGTTTTTAGAAATATGAACATTAACTTCATACTTAAAAGGTTTCTTTTTCGCTAGAACGTGACTGAACTAAGTCTAAGTTTGCTCTAAAGATCTCAGCCTAAAGGTACTTCAATAATACATACACCAATTATACACTAAAGTTATACATAAATATATTTTCATATTCACTTCATATACTTATTGCTGTATCTGTTAAACAGATAATAAAAGAAGAGCTCGACATATCTCACTTATATTACTTAATTGTACTCCAAGGTTCAATGAAAATACCAAAACTTGTAATTTTTCAATAAAACGCTGTGCTTTGGTTAAGATACACGAATATGGCATTTTTATAATACGTTTGGAATTTCGTTTCACCTACAAGGTCCCCTATGATTCATATTAAATAGGTGACTAATGGAACAGTCTGAAAGCCAACTAGAAAATAATTCTTTACAAAAAATTTCCTTGCCTCTAGTATTGATTTTTACACAATTTACTTAGCAAAAACAGTTTTAGAAAATATATACCATGCAATTCTTGTAATCTGAAAGTTTCATCTTGACATTTTATTTGTACAGCTTTATTTAATTTACTTTATAAACGTTGTGATGCGTGATCTAAATTAATGATTATTTACTTTAAAATGTATAATAAAATACAGACAAATTTTATGAAACATTTTTTAGAGGTGACTAACCGAAACTTATCTTCAGTTTATAATTTCCTGACTTTACCTTCTGACAAACCCATCAGTTTTCAAATACCAGTATCAACATAATATTTTAGGCTGGGACAAAACCCAGTATTACTATTTATAATACTAAAGATGATTTTTATGGAAGGAAAAATTTGTCGCTATCTCATTATACAACATTGATTTGGCTGTAATGTCAACATGCTATTTGGAAGTGAAACTTGTAACTGCGTTAGACTTTGGTGGAGGACGGGCCTCAAACAGATCTCCTCTCCTCTCCGCTTTGGTGGATACCGGGCCTGAGTGTGAGTTGCGGTAGCCTAGAGTACTTATCCAGAAGACGCGGGTTCAAATCCCACTCGCACTTGAATTTCTTTCCTCAAAAGTCAAAAAACATCTTTAAGATGCGCGACGCATACGTAAATTTTCTAGTCGGCTCTCAGACCACCACTCCCTAAATATCTACAATATTATCTAAACATTAAAACTTGCCTCCTAAACGAAAAACTTCTATATTCAACGGCTCAAAAGAATAGTAATGTAAAATAAATTCTACATTTACTTATTGCTTTCTCTGGTTCCGTTATTCGGAAGACATTATGGTCTAATCTATTAGGTACTGGAGCCCAAACGATATACAAATATACTCTATGTATTTACTCTTGTATATAAGAAGTAACTTGGGTATGTAAGGCATTAAGAAAATGTGAAATGGCACTTGGTATGGTATTAAATAATTTGATTAAAAAGATTTATTTTTTTAAGTACGCTGATCAAATTGTAATATTATAGACATTATAGAGCGAGATTATTATTAAAAAAAATAACGACCCAAAGAGTAATCATAGATTAAAACATTGAAACTCTTCAAAGACATGTGACATGTGACACTGACAGTACCAATTGCCATCAACTGTCACATTAAGGCAATATCATCTGTCAAATAAAGTAAAAAAGTAAAAACATCTAGAAACACATTTAGGCCTAAATTTCTTCTAACATTACCTACGATAAAAAGGGGTTCTTAAAGAAATTACTAGTTTATCCAATTATCTAATTAGGAATTGTTTAAGAGGTAGAGGACCAAGGTATCTTGTTGAAGTAGCTTTGTAATGGCAAGGTTTTATAAATGCATGAAGTAAAGCATTTTTATATGGCAACTAAATTGTCTATGGCTTTTGTATAGCAACACTTTGTAAGGAAAGGTAGAAATAACGAAGAAAGAACAGATAAATCAGCATATTTTTAAGCTCTAAGATTGTTAAGTTACAGGCCTGTTACTTAAGTTTGCCTGAGGCAGGAGTGTGGGGCGCGGTCTTGCTCAATCGCCTTCATTTCCACTAAATGCACACCTGTCTCAACACGCGTAGCATGGCGATTCTATCTCTATTCTACCAAGAAAAGACAAAGTTACTTCATCGTTATTCCTACACAAATCGACTCTTTTTTTGCACAAGTTTGACACGATTTGTACACCATTAAAGAACAGAATCATATCTCTTCTATATTTCAAACAATGCTATGCTTCATTCGATAAAAATCTTTTAGGTTCTGTCATTTTGTCTATTCTCGCGTAGACAAAACCCGTGTCTACGGCGCCATGCTACGCGTGCAGGTATCATCTCAGTAGAAAGACGGACCTGTAGCTATCAATTTATAAAATCGGCCATTTTTAACACCACAGTTGTTTTATTTTCAATTGTCTCGTTTTACGCTGGCCAAAGCTAAGATTTTTTTTTAATTTATAACAAGAATTTCCATTTCTTTACATTTAATTATAGATGTATGAACATCTATCTCACTTCATTTTAGGCCTGAGTTTTAAAGTTTATTGTATCGTAATTTTGATCAATTTGTTTATCAAATAAAATAATCTGCAAGATTGAATGACTTTAAAATGATCTTGAGCAATTATTTTGAACAAATTAAAAGACAGTGGAGCAAAGATTTTGGCATGTTTTATGCTGTTTACATATTTTTAGTGTAAGTTGTGAGCAAGTTGAAATAACATATACCTGCATCAATCACTTGCATGTTCAGTAAACAGTCTTAAAACATTTTTATACATATTTGAATACAAAGAAACATATCATTTTGAGGTAGAAGAAGGGGCATCAAAAATCATCAAATAGTTTAATAAATGCACATTAAAACTCTTATTTTGGTAGACAATGAACTACATAATATCAAAAGTTGTAAAATTTAAGTATTACATGTAAAAGTTTAGTTATAGAGGATAGTAACCTTTTTAGAAGACATAGTGTTGCCAATTAGAAAAATAACTTGAATGTACGTACCTAATCCTTAATAAGTACGTTATTTTATATTTATATATTTTCGTCGTTATATTCTTTTTACAGCAACGTGTACATAACAAAAGTTATGCTAGTTGGCTTGTTTAGTTTGCATCGTCTTTCGTAGCTAGATTACAGATGAATATATTCACATATATTTAAAGATCTTACTGTATCAACCCTGGGTGGTTAAGGCGAGGTGTGGTGCCTTCTTCTCCGGCGGAAGACCAAAGCGAAGATACTGCGGAGTCGCCGCCACCTTCGACGACCGCCGCTCGTCGATATACCCGTCCCAATTAGTGATGCCTGGAAGTAGAATAGTCTAATTGTGGATGCCCGTCTTGTACAACTAGTTAACTTGAAAATTTTATATGATAAAGCTCTAACTTGAAAATTCTAATTATGATCAATAGTTTTCAAATAAGACTGCAGTGGTTGATCGTTAGACTACTGCATTGTGTGAAGCGGGTTCGATTCTCGCATGCAGTAAATATATGTGGCTTACTAATAGTTATTCCAGGTCAGGCTGTGACTTCAAATTTTTGTAAACACACGCACGATTCAGGAGAAACGCCACGTTTTAAACAAGAACATAATGTGTAAACCAAACAAATATTTAATCCGAATGTGAATTAAACCTGCGAAGCGCATCGCAGTAGCCGATGGTTCAGCCACTGCGCCAACCGTGTCGTCTTATATGTAATGTATGCATTTTATCATTATACTGTCCTTATCTGAATTTACATTAGATTGACGCAGCTTGTTGCTTTACCAGTTTTCCACAGGTTGCTACATATTGGTTAGTTTTACCACAGGACCTACTGCACGCGTAGCATGGCGATTCTATCTCTATTCTACCAAGAAAAGACAAAGCTCTTTCTATCCCACTTGTTATGTCTTCTGCCCGAGCATGGCGCGGCCTGTAGACTCGTGTTTCTATGAAGACAAGACATAAGTTTTCTTTCCATAGCAACGGCGAATGACTGAACTGTGAATGAACTAAAACGTTTAGTTAACGAAAAAAACGTGTAAAATTCTCGAGTTTTCAATACAATTAAAATTATTTATTGGAATCAGACAGAATTATCCATAATTCTAGTAATATGTAAATTCATTTGCAATTACAAAAAACTTTTTGCACAAAAATCAAAGAGACAACAAAACGCAAAAAGGTTCCACACCATAGACACACAGTATGGACACGAGTCTTTCCTAGCCAAATGTCAAATAAAATTAACATACTTTCTTTATAGAGAGAAAAACAAGTATAGAACATTATCTATGTGTTATAGGAGACAGATTTTTATTACAAATATCATAAATTATGATTATGGACGTTTTAGGCAGATAATGGTGGGTCCATGCTGCATGTCTATGACTGATGACGCGTAGATTCTTGATAAATTAAAATATATTTGTCTAGTAATAAAACATTGGAAATATTAGCTGTCTGCACTATTTCACTGAAAGTTTCTTATTTTATAATTTTTCATAGACCTCGTTTAAAAAAGTTTGATGCATTTTCCAACAAGTTTCATTCAGCCTTTTTTTATTCTATAAGCCTTAGAAACTAAAGCGATTGAGTTGGGAGGACTCTTACTTGTTTTTAAAACAAATAAAAGTCAATAAAAACCAAGAATATTATAAAAAGAATCTTGTCTAGGTCTCATTTGATGTAGACAAGTTTCTCTTGTAGAGAAGAAATGTGTCTTCCCCCAAGTGTCAAAAGTAGAGAAAATATTGTCGCCATGCTCGACGTTGTAGACTTCTTTCTATCGTAGAGAAGAAACATTTCTTTTCTACTTGTCAAACATCGCCATGCTTAGGACGATAGAGATCTTTCTTCAATCTGTCAGTTTGTCGATTCTCCCGTCGACAAAACCCCTTTCTACGGCGCCATGCTACGCCTGCTGGTCAGAATATTTGAGTTTAAGAAGACGAAAAGAAGAAGAGATCTAGGATACCTGTCTCTGTCTCTCCAAGCGTCGTATTTCTCTAACGAGCGCGTGGAAGGCATCGTCCACGAAATGCCGGAGCGCGGCCGACGTCTCGAAGAACGGACAGCCGAGCTGCGTCGCCAGTGCCTTGCCTTCTTCTGTCGTCACCTGCGCAAATATACATCATAATGATATTTTTAAAGAAACGAAAAATTCTGTTGCGAGCAGGGTTTGATCCTGCGTCTTCTGGATAGGTACTCCAGACGCCTTAACCACTAGGCAATGTGAATTTTTCGTTTCTTTAAAAGTATCTTTGCGAAGACGCGACGCAGGCGTTATTGCGTATAAAAACATAACTATACATCATAATATTATTAACTTACTTAATATAACGCCTGAAACCTCCAAAGAATTAAGCAAAGGACCGTTAGAAAGTTCTTCCATTTTTCACCAGTTACGTCCCATTTGAATAGAGGCAATGAATCATGAATAAATCAAGATTTCCTAGCTGGTACTCATTGGGGTTAAGGACGGGAAACCTCCACGAGTGCCCGAGGACTGGAAGTTCCTTTCCGGATACGTCCGGGGGAAAGCCCAGTTTCTCGGGACGGTGCGCCCCGGGGTACGGGCAAGAACTCCCCGTAAGGGGTTTCCTTGCCCGTATGCCAATGTCCCGTCACACCGCTCCACCACGTGTCCCTCAGAGTCCCTCGTGTCATCAGTCTATGTATGTATATATGTTTGTTTCTATGTGGCGTACTCTGAGAAGAAACATCTAAACCAAAGTCAGAGTAGGTTACAGTCTCTTTAAAAGTCAACACATTGATATGGTAAAATTATTCAAAAAGGTTCTTGCATGTGATGGTTCTATGAAGAAAGAACCGCGCAGCCCTATTAAAGCAATAGTATTTTAGTTGCACTATTCGTGAGCACCCACCGGCACGGTTAATATTAGCCATTGATTGCAATTACAACAAGACTATAGCAATACCAACTGCATCGCATCTTTATTGTGGGCAATTCCACATGACCTAAGTACAAGTACACCAGTGTTGGGCAAATTTTAATTCAATTAACAATTAAAAACTAACAATTAATCAATTGTAATTGTGAAAAATACAATTAACAATTAATTAATTGTTAGTTGTGGTTTTTACAATTAACAATTAATTAATTGTTAGTTGTGGTTTTTACAATTAACAATTAATTAATTGTTAGTTGTGGTTTACTACAATTAACAATTAATTAATTTTCAATTGTTTTGGGAATTTTAATTAAAAACTAACAATTAAAAAATTCTGCTGTATAATATACAGCCAGTTTATATAAATATTTAATATACCCATAAGCAGTGTGAGACTAATAAACTTTCAGACTCTATCAGATTGACAGACTGATCTACACTGTCCGGCTGATAAACTGCCAAACTCGGTCTGACTGTCAGACTGATAAACTGTCAGACTCCGTCAGACTCTCGGACTGTCATAATCAGTCATCATAGTACCCCCCCACCCCCACCTATTCCCGTAGCAATACACATGTTGGCAACAAATAAAAGACAGATTAGACAAATTTCGTTTAGATAAATAAAGTTAATTGTTAGTTTTAATTGTTTCAAAAAAAAAACTAAAAAAGTTAATTGCAATTATTTTAATTGCGAGTTACAATTGACATACGTTAATCAAATTAATTTAATTGAAAGGTGCAATTAAAGTTTAATTGCAATTAAATTTAATTGCAATTAATTTAATTGCAATTACTTTTTTAGTCAATTAACAAGACAATTGACAAATTAATTGATTAATGCCCAACACTGAAGTACACTTTGTGACTGTATTGTGATCGATTTACGACTTATCGCGTACGTTTCGCGACTTCTCGCGATCGATTAACGAGTGTACTGGCGCGTCTACAAGGGGACTGCTGCGAAGTTGTGTTAAGCATTAATAATAATATTCCACAACTATTACACAACGCCATCTAGTCCCAAGCTAAGCAGAGCTTGTGTTATGGGTACTAGACAACTGATAAACATACTTATATATTTCTAAATACATACATATTATAGATAAATTTCACCCAGCCACAGAACAAATGATCATGCTCACCACACAAACATTTGTCCTGGATGGGAATCAAACCCACGACCTTCGCCAACCAACAGGCCAGTCAAACATAGTGCAACATACCTGTCTAAACCTTGGCGCGAGGTCCAGCTTATTCCCGACCAGCACGAGCGGCAGCCGCTCGGAGGGCCGCGCCTGTGCGAGCAGCCGCCTGTACTCGGCGGCGGCGCGGAAGGAGCGCCGGTCCGTCACCGAGTAGCACAGCACGAAGCCCTCGCCGCATCGCATGTACTGCTCTCTCATCGCTGTGAACTCCACCTGGAGGTCATGGCAATTTGTTTGCTCAGTGCAGTAAAGATAGTCGCACATTATGTATATAAGCTACGTGCACGCTGCCAGCCACAAACGTTATATGACATCATGACGTGATCAGTATAATTCGGATGCTGCAGCATTTTCCAATTTCATTTAAATTTTGTAAAATGTGACGCATACGGCGAGTGCAGTGTTGACAAATGTGCGATCAGCTTAGGCCTATGTACAAGCGGATTTGAACGCATGATTCATTGCACAATATGTTGGGATTATAATATTATGTCATTTTCCTTCAAGGCAGTGTTTGTATATAACTGTTTAACTTGAAGAAGTAAATTGAATTGAATAGGCAGGAAAGCTCTGTGAAAGACTGATAACTAATGCCTAAATTCCAAACTAACAATGATGTTTGGTTTCTCAGAAAGTGTTAAAATGCCACTCTTGTCCATTTTCCACCTGCTATGACTTCAATGTCATCAACCCATTGTCGAAATGGTCTGCCTCGTTTCCTTTTCTTGTGATTTGTGAACCAGTTCATGATTAATTTTTACCATTTTTCACTTCCTCTGATTGTGTGGCCTGACCATCTCCATTTTAGCTTTCTTATTGTTTTTATTCCACTTTCTACATCAATAATAATGAAGTTTTACCACCCAATCCCCCAGTCATCCCCTCGCCAATCCTTTTACTGACTTGCTACACAAATATGGTGATAATCCAACATTATATGAAAATTCTACTTAATATAAATGACAGCCTGTAGCACATTTTTTTAGTGTGTCATCTGTTCTAGATATTACTAATATACAAACTTGATAACTAAAACTGGCTTTACCTATATTGAATACTATTGATTGATGGAAAACCTTTTCATTTAAAGTTTTTTACCAACATTATTAATAGATTAAGTTTCAAAAAAAAATTTTTAGTAGGTCTAATCTAAAAGAAATCTTTTGTTTCAGCAACATTTCCTATCCAAACATTATCAGAAAAGTTTACAATATGTATTAGATAATATGTATTTATGAAACATCTAAGAGTGTTCAACATACAGCTACTGTAGACTAAACAAACAGCAAGTGACAGTACCAAACTGAATCCATATGGTACCTCAATGACCATCAAATGTGAGTATTGTTCTCAGCAAATATACAAGTACTAGTTAATTTCGAATGTAAACAATAGTCGGAATGTGATAATTCAGTCAAGTACCTATAGTAGGGTCATGGTAGTCCAAGAAGCTGTGACTGACGAACTGCAGCGTGACCGCGGACTTGCCGACGCCTCCGTCGCCCAGCACCACGATCTTGTAGACGCGGAGGCCGCGCGACGTGCCCGCAGCCTCGCCCGCCATGCCGCCGCATGCCTGCGCTCGAGCGCCGCGCCCGCCACCCTCACACACCAACCACCGCCATGGCCCGCCGCACACGCCCCCGCCGAACACTAACACCACCGTGCCAGATTATATCACACCTCGACACTAGCAACGCCTTTTCATTTAACAATGCACATTTTGGTTTATATACAAATAATTTAACTTTTATTCTTCAATAAAAAATCGACAGCTGATTGAAAGCGATTGACATTTCGATTTTGTTTTGAAATGTTGCCTATCAGATTAAGATTGCGTTCAAAACACTTATTTTTTGTTCTTTTTGCTAAAAGTTTTAAAATAAATAAATACTTTACATTTTCTCGTGCAATTATACCAACTTCGTGTTTATGGCAATTTATCAAATTTAATTCAATTTTTGATACAAATGTAGATAATTTTCGTCGCGTCAAAAGTTATTTTTGACATTATTTGTTGAACGCACCCAAATTGAAAGTTTTAGAAAGTTGGTAAAAGAGAAGCGTTCCGAAACCTGAATTAACCACATAATCGATAGTTAACTAATATTTCTTTAATGAATTTCATTTCTTAAACCGAAAGAGTTTAAACCATTTTTTACAGTCTATTTAATTCAGTATTCAAAAACATTGATGATAACAAAATAAAATTAAAAATCTTTCGTTTCCGTGTTTGCCAAGTTTTTAATGTTTGGTAGTTCGACTTCCAAACGCAAAATGTCATAATGTCTAATGTCAACAAAAGCCCTGTGGGCAGCTTGGTTTTGTTTTCGCAGTTTTAATAAATAAATAAAGTTCCTATTCAAAAATGGCCCACATTCAATTTGTAGATGAGTTAGTTAGGGAATATCTACTGTACCGAGGATTTACATCAACGGTAAAAGCATTTGACAACGATTTGAAGGCAGATAAAGACAAAGGTTTTAGAGTGGACAAAATAGTTGAACAAATTGTGCATTACATTAATGTCTCGGACCTTAATGGGTTAAAAGAGTATTGGTCACACCTCGACACTCTCGTATTCTCAAAATTGGAAATCCACGTTCAACCTGGTAAGTAGAAATGATATCCAAGTTCGACTTTCTAGATGATCAAAAATAACATGTTCAAGTGTGTATTTATTGTGTTTTTAAGCTGTGCGGAAGTTAGAATACAGCCTGTACAAGTTATATTTAGTGACGGCAGCACAAAGTACAGGTGGTGTGCGAAATGAGAGAATTACTGACTTTTTATCAAAAATGTTACCTGAACTACAAGGACAGGCTGAGTGGAGGGACTGGTTCAGTAAGTCTATCTATAATTTATTGGTAATTGAACAGAACATAATGTAACTTTATTTTTATTACTAATAGTACAACTCTTAACATTTCAGTCTGTACTCTTGAAACATTTCAATGCTCTCATAACTAAACTCTAAATATTGTCCATGAATGTGATAAGATTAGTCTTATTTTCATCACAAGTTAATAAACTCATATAGTTTTAATACAAAATGGGGGTAGAAATGTACATTATTTCTCAAAAATCATGTAAAACTGGTGAAACATTGTTATGTTTCTTTTCAGTGTTACCTTTCATCACAAAACCAGAAGAGAATCCTTCCTTCAGCCTGTACTTCACGCGAGCATGGCAGGACAGTGTGCTAGTGTCACTTCACAACCTACTGGCCACCGTCTTCCAATGCATGCCGCAGCCAACGCTTACCAGCTATGAAAGTGATGCTGCTTTGGTGAAGAGGCTACAGGACAAACTGGCTGCTGTGTCCGGCAAGGTAATAATTTCTGCTTTTATTCTTCATTATCAGCAGCAGTGGCAGATTAACGTATAAGCACTACAAGCACATGCTTGGGGCCGCTGTTCTCCAGGGGCCTCCATCCTCTGCTGGCGTTTTATTTTTTACCTACATTTTATTGAGATTCATCTACATTTCCGAAATCACAAGGCGAAACCGGTCCGGGAGTGACCCTTCATACACTCCTGCGGCTGCACCCTGAGCGTTTGCTCTGAATAAGGCAAGGAACATAATTAAGTTTTACATTATACCTGAATACTACACTTTCTATTTTGATGAAACTTCCATTATATACTTTCTACCTTCCCAATTTAAGCAATAGAGGGCCTACACAGGCTCTGTGTTTAGGGCCTCTGAAACTCTTAATCCGCCACTGATCAGCAGACATACCCTCTCTATGTTCTATGTTAGGGGTTTTGGTTTCCGCACTTAGTCCTTCATGTGGACATACCCTCTCAAACTACATTGTAAAATTCTAGCATCTAAGCATCCATTTGATGTAACTCACACATTCTAAATGCATCTTATTTGGGGTGGGCTTTTGGTGGAGCTGAAAAAACTGGCCAACTTACTAAAACCACTTCCTTCAGTTATCTTTTGCATTACAGGGCTGTGGTAATCTCTAAGACATTCTTGTGACCCTTTATCCCTACCAGTGCTTGTCAGTATGCCGACAGTTTCTTGAACCACGCGTGAGACATGACACACCGTCAACTCGAGTCAGACATTGAGCCAACGGCTGGTAAAGCTACGGCGACCGGAAGCAAATGTTCTCGCGTTTCCCGACGCCCTGGGCATCTCTCGCGGCTGCTCAGAGAATAGCCTCACCTTTTCAGATTCCGCGTCCTAGGAAGGTGACTGCTTCCCGTGACCACGCCTCGCTCAGTGCTTCGCACAAGCAGGACAGATCAGTCGTATGACCTGGCGGTCTACACAATGGTAACACCTGGGCCAAAGAACAATGCCCAGTGAGTAACTGCATCAGCCAAAAGTTGAGATACCGTGGCGCCTCTCCAGCCACTCCTCAAAGAGAAACTTACCTTCACGATTGCGGCGCGAATTTTTAATTTTCACATAGTATTGTTTTTCGTAATTTCCAGAGTCAACCACAACAATCAGTTGAGAAGACCTCACCAATAGGGCACCAGTCGCGGCTATCACAATACTCAGAGCGGCTCAGCGGACCCTTACCTTTAGTTGACGACTTCTGCGCAGTCCCCTCCGAGCAGCTCGAGAGTGGGGTGCGCGAAGCTAAAGGCCTCCGAGGCCTTCTAAGACAAATGGGAGGAAGCCCTGTCATGGGCAGAAAAGCCGGACGATCTCACAGCCAAAATTAAGTTTTAAGCTAATGTATAATAATTATTGTAAATAAACATTCCTTATAATTTTATTTTGTGAGTCAGATTATGTGTTATTTTATTTTATGAATTTAATATAATGGTGAACTGTTTTTGTTGTCTCATTTCGTACATCCACAACTTCTCCATTGTAAAAAGGTAAAGTATTATACCTACCATGTTCTTCAGCACTCCTCTCGGTCTGGTTATTCGGACATTTAGAGAAAGGGACTTTTTGAGAAATAGACATTTGGAGAAAAGGATATTCCGAGATAAGGCCATTTGGAGAAAAGGACATTATGAGATAGACGCTGAAAATGAAGATGACGGGGGAGTTAGAGAGAACACAGACGGAACGAAGGGATGAGGGAACATGGAAAGACGGTAGACAGGTCAATAAGAAGTAGCCTGATGAAACTGGATAGCCATCATACAAAACCGAGAGATTTGAAAAAGAGATCGTGCCTACCTGCAGTCATTCGTCTGATGTGTTCTATATTCTCGATTCCCGAAACAACGGATCAAGTACCTAATGCTACCTATTTGCTAACGATTTTTAGCCATGAAACGAAACAATATTAGCCAATAAAACTGTCACGCTCCAGACTGACAGTTGCAAATATCATCTCAAGCAACCAATTTCGTATTTTTTTACATCGGATCGTCATCTTTACATTCCCGCCTTTACCCCACTTTGTTTGGGGTTGGCGTAGAACGTTTCAAATAACAATCCAATCAATGAATCAAATCCTGAGTGGGAAAAAACTGTTTAAGGTGCCTTTATAGATCTGCTTACATCTCCATCATGACGCATGCATTCTGCGCGGATGTGATGAATAGGGCGAACCGCCGCAACAGGTTGTGGTACCAGACCAACTTGTTGCCAGTACTACAGGCAGCTAAAGAAAACCAAGTTCGGGAGATCGATGTTTCCATCGCGTTAGCTGAAGAACTTATGCGGGTATGTATGTATATGTCTCTCTTTCGTCAGCATAATGATGGGGCCCCCCTCTAGAGGGCCAAAGCCTGCCGGAGTCGCGGGACTTCTCATTACCGTGACCCCGGAACATAAAGAGCTATTGAAGAACACCGTGGATTTTAGTCATTACGAGTCTGACAGCCCCTCCCGCCCTGCCCAGGGCTACAAAAAAAGCCACACTAACGGCGTTTTCCACTAATTTCGGTGTCTTACGCGCTCCTCAAGGGAACTGATAGAGACGGGACCATAGTGCCAAACGCCTAACATGACGCTGATCAGCGGGTGAAACCGCAGGCAGGAGCTAGTGTTCGTATAAACGTACATTAACGCGATAATCAACGGCATTTCCCGTTTAGTGTGGCCCTAGTATTAGAAGTAGGTAGCTATTTCTCTGTAATAAAAGAAATCATCATATGAGAATTATGTAAGCAGTGACAATGTGGATAAACCTTTGGATCTGTAGCGCTATGAGTTCAAATTGAGGCGGCACAGTTGGCGCAGTGGCCGAGCGATCGACTGCTGCGATTGGTGTCGTGGGTTCGATTCCCAAACGGATCAAATATTTCACAAGTAGTACCTAGTCTAGCTGTTCATGATCACGGCAGCATCAGCAAAATTAGTCAGTGTTTTGCAGATATTCACTGTGACAAACAAGAAACAAGCTATTTTCTAAACTTTAATCATTCAACTCATACATTTTCTTCTACCAAGTTAGACAAGCCGGGTTTCATACAAAAGACTTTGTACTTACTACGTTTTGAGTCTAAAGAAAAGATACAACTAAAACATGTTTGTCTTATTAGAAACTGAATGAGCCTGTGGAAAAGCCTAAAGTAGTGCCAATGCCTAATCTGATACCGTCCGAAGAAAACGCTGTGATGAGACCTATCGAAAAGAATGTCTTGAACATACTCCAAAAGGCTAAAGAAAAAGGTGCTAAGGACAGATATTTGAAGGAGAGATATAAAAAAAGCCCTGAGGATAAGTAAGTATCTTATATTATGTAGTTTAGGGAGGTAGTAGTAAGCCGACGTGGTAGGTACTAAAGTATCATACGGAACATCTAGCTTTACTGAAAGAAAGGACACAGATATTCAACAAAATCATAACATTATCCATGAAGTATGTATGTAGTTGAATGCAACTATATTTGTATGTGTCTCATCATGATCAAAATTGTCTGACTTGATTGTTGTTCCTAATCAGAGTAGATGGTCACAAATTAGTTTTAAAAAAAATATACATTTTACGTCAATTATTTCACCAATTAATATTCCACAATATTCCACAACTATCACACAATGCCAGCCATCTAGTCCCAATAGTTGGGGAGCCCAGGAAGGGATTTTTGCTGTTACTCCAGCGCGTCAGATTATTATAAGGGAGAATCCTTGCACCCTTTAATGTACCTGTACCAAATATCAACCCTTTATCTGGTGGGGTTTGTCTGGGAGAACCCGTCAGATTAGTAAAAAAAAATCGATCCGCAGAAATACGCGAGCGCGTCAGATTAAGAAAAGGTAGATTAATTACGTTCAGAAGAGTGTATATTTCAATAATCTGACAATTTGAGCGTGGCATTAGGAAATGAGCGAGTACTGAAGTTGTAAAAAAAAACGTCATTTTGAAATACTCGAGCGCGTTTCATTTTTTATTTTTATTGAAGGTTACACTGTAAAAATCATACTCACTAATAATCTGACGTTTTCCATGGGGCGAAGTCGGTAGAATCGTGAAGAAAGGTGAAGTACCAGTTAGTTCGCTACTATCGGTCGTGATTTAATGTATGTGGCGTTCCGAGCAATAATATGGCATGCCAGGCATGGAAAGAGGCCATTGTTATTGGTCATCAGTCAGGCAAGCCCAAGTCCGAGTCCATGAGTTACCATCCTATCAGTTTCCTGAATGTTCGCGGAAAAATCTAAGAGAGACTTATTTATAAGCGACTCAAAGATTACGCTGTTGTAAAGAGCCTCATTCCTGACGAGCAATATGGCTTCAGGTTTCGGTTCAAACAGATCTAGCGTATAGTCGAGCATTATCAGTGCTGGGTTCCAGCGCGGTTTCAACGGTGTCCTTCAATAGCCCTTTATGTTCCGGGGTCACGGTGATGGAATAAGTCCCGTGACCCTGGCAGGCTTTGGCCCTCTGACCACTGAACTTGGCACCTATTTAGATTTCACTTATTTTGTCCGTGAAGTCGTAAACCAAGGCATATATCATAATTGAACTTGGCTCTCATTTGACATTTATGTTTTTGATAGGATTTTAATGATGTAGACGAGTTTCTATTTGTAATTACTACATTTAATTTAATCTTATACTTTTTTTATGCGTGAATGCAGTTATCTTCTTTATAAATTTATTTTAAGATGCTCAGAATAGCGATATCCCTCCGTATAATTGTCAGATTATTATTCAGGAGGACTATGATATCAATTTGAACCTCCTGCATAAAAATCTGACGCGCTCGAGTATCTCGAGATTACGTTTTTTTTTTACAGATAGAAATATGAATTATTACTTTGCGCCACATCCAAATCGTCAGACATTTAAATACGACACTTTTTAGGGTTTACTTTACATACACTTTGAATATCTGACGCGCTCGAGTAACTTATTTTTTTTTGGATTTCAACCGCTTGCCACGGACAGCCCCCTCGAGTTAATCGTCAGATTAATATGTATTGGTTATCAGAAATGTAAAGCGCGTTTACACTATAAATATCTGACGCGCTCGAGTACTTCTGTACAACTGTTTTTTTTTACAGTTTCAAAGCTCTCTACAAGCTCTCCCCCTCACTAAAATAGAAAACTTGTCAGAAACTTTTTTTCTTTTTAGAACATAATCTTTCAAATCCAATAGGTCTCCATGACGCTCGAGTAACTGCAAATTTAGCATCCTCGGCTCCCCTACTACAAGCTAAGCAGAGCTTGTGTTATGGGTACTAGACAACTGATAAACATACTTATTTAAATACATACATAGGTATTATAGATAAATTACACCCAGACACAGAACAAACGATCATGCTCATCACACAAACATTTGTCCTGGGCGGGAATCGAACCCACGACCTCCGGCATAGCAGTCAGGGTCACCAACCACTAGACCAACAGGCCAGTCAAAATTAAAAGATACCTATACATAATTTTAATCATTCACTAGAGGAAGAAAAAGAAAATATTGACCGACTTCACAGGTTCCTGTACCGCGTGTCCACGAACTGGGACTATGGCTGGCAGCAGAAGCAGGCGAAGCAGCGCGCGCGAGACGTGAACTTCGGGCGCTGCTTCATCCTGCGCCACACCTTCTACCGCAAGAACAACATCGCGCCCGACCCGCCACACTACGCGCAGCCCGCCGGCGGCGAGGTCAACATATGCAGCGAGTACTCTTGCGTCAACAACCCCTAACCACTCAACATTCCTTCCCCGTACTGGCTCACACTATTCCTACTCCATGTCATGAACAAAACAGATCCCAACCTCGGATTTAAATTTCTTGTCAGAGTAGTCTTATTCCTCATCAGAACAGAAACATTAATCCCAGTCACCAATAAACTAACCTACCCAATCATAAAGAAAATATTATTCTTCTTAAATTGTATAAATAATCAACAAACTATAGCAAAAAACATATATTTTATAATTTTATTATTTACAATAATTCAACTTTTATTTACATATTAACAACAGCAAGTGTACCCTTTGTCTAAGGCCACAACTACTGTTCGAAAGGGAATTACTAAAATAAAAAATGTATACAGATTTTTTTCATTTTTGATTTCACGAAAGATTGTAATTAAAAAGTGGGTCGCGGTCGGTTACAATAGAAATACTCCTGGCTAAAGAAAGCAGTTGGCTTTACTATATTACAAAAATAATGTGAACATGGAAATATTAAAAACTGTCAGTAACAGACTATTGTGGTGAAACATTCTATTGAAATCGACAGCAACAATCAAATGCTACTATAAAATTAATTAACCAGCATATCAACAACATCCGCTCACTCCTAACAAATCACTACTGAAATAACTAATAAAATAAAAGTTAATATTAATAATAATAAATATGAGACGTTTTGTTCTTTCTCAAGTTCATATTTTGACACATTATGTACAATTAATTTTATATATCAGTCCGTATTATCTGCATAAACACTTTATTCTTTTAAAAGTTGTCCACATTTCTACTGTGTTGTGCAAAACAAGACAATTTATTATGCTCTCTCTCCTTTGGCGTGTTGTCTGTTTGCGGAGTTAAGTGTGATAAAGTACCCAGCCTTAAAATGGTACATCGAGTTTAAGACCGTCATCTGTCTTATCTGCAGACATCAATCTACCCCAATCTGTTACTTTATAACAAAAGTGGAAGGTTAATTTTCGGTTGGAACAGCTTTGAAGTTAGGGATAGGTTGACGTGTAGGCGTCAGTACAAGTATAGTTAGAGGCAAACTTTATGGTCGAAGATCAGCTTCGAGCGCTAGTTCACGGTGGTACCGTCGCCTCCCGGGCCGCACCTCTACGCCCCGCTGATATCTTAAACCCCTCCTACACGATCAGACCCGACCGCCTGACAGAGGTGACCTTGGTCCGGTGGGTGTGAAAATCTACCGAGTAGACGTAGGTCGGGCGACCACATATGGGCGGAGTCAATCGGGAGCGCAGCCGTCCCGACAGGCTGCGTCTGCGGTCGGACCCGACCGTCAGCCGACAGCATTCCAGACCGTTGGGTACTGCTGACGCGACCAAGATCACCTCTGTCAGCGGTCGGGTCTGATCGTGTAGAAGGGGTTTTAATTTTTTTTCCTTTACGGTCAGAGCTCTCATTAGCCATAAAATTTGTCTCTAAGTATAACGGTAATGTCTCTTTCTTGAACTCGATGCGTCATATTAATGCTCGGTTAGGCCGCGTTTACATAAAACATAATAGTCGGCTATAGATTATTTTCACATTTCTTCGGTTATGGACACAAGATCTGATGTGAACGCACACGCGTGCAGTACAGGAACAGATTTGCCTTAATTCGAGCTGTTCAAGATTCTTTCCATGAATCTTCATACTTATAGAAAATACGAAACAACTCATTCGCTCAACACGATATGAAATAGGCTGGCGAATCTTCGTAAGGACGAATGACGAATCTAGTTGCGCAATGTGGCCACAAAAGAATTGCTACTGCAGGGCTTTGCTGCCTGTGCGAGGATGCTATAGTGCAGTTTCCGGCCTAAGTATTTACGGAAAGGACATCACTTCACTTGAACAGCTTTTATTGTACAGACGTGCAGTATTATGGACTTTTACGAGCTATGGCCCCTTTCGCCACCGGTGGGGGAACACCGGTAAATATCACTGACAAGCACTGCCACGGAAGCATCAAAACAAAGTAGTCACAGTGTTTACTGGCAGATTGCAAGTCAGCAGCACACAGACTATGTTGCAACTACGAAATACAACCACGCATTCATACTTGGTGGAAGCAGCTACAATATTGAATGAAACTGTAATAGCCTGCATTAAAAATAAACCTTTTTTTATACATTTGTAATCACTTCTTAGCAGATTTGATAAAAACAACTCTCCAAATGTATCAAAACCCCATTACAAAAGAAACCATTACAATATAAACTTTTATTTATATTTTTAATTTGATACTGATCACGGTAACTTCCCCCCTAGCGACGCTTCACATGTGATGATGATAAATGAATGAGATCAGACATGAGAACCGATATAAAACGAGTGTCGCGGTGTCCCGACACCGACTGGTGCTCTCACGATACACCCAGACACATACTTGTCTGATATGATATTATTGTCACAACTTTATACAAACACAACTATCACTTACAGATGACGCTATGCAAAATACATAAGAAACCAATTCACAGTAAAAGTTATCCAAAATGATTCGTAATTACAAAGAAATAAAGTGGAAATTGGGTTCATAGTACCATTCTCCACAACTAAAGGGAATGAGGGGGATACAGTTGAGCAATATTAATTGCCATATTCTACAACCCTAACCACAGCATGACTGATAAACCCAAGTGTGAGGATGTACAATGAGGATGATGTTAATTGACCGTACAAATCAAGCTTCACTAATCTTAACGCTAAGTTAGTCGGTTCCCTCGGACCAGAGTGTCACTGCCACGCACATTTAATAATTCACGTTATCAGATCGCGTACACTTCCCACGCTCACTATCACTGTCACCGGCGCGGGATATCACTGTCCGTCCACACACGGCCGCAGATTAAAAGTCGAGTGATGATGTAGTGGAAGGTGTCGCTGTGTCCTTCCCTGGGGGGCTGGGTGGGCACTAGGGGGGCGGCGGCGGCTGCAGCGCGGGCGGCGGGCCGCTGGTCCAGTGCACCAGCGCGTGCTGCGGCAGCTGCGTGGCCTGGAAGTGGTCCTTCAGCAGCGCCTGCGAGAAGTTGCAGTGCATCTGGTACGCCTCGTTCTCTCGCTCCGTGTCGCCCGCCAGTCGGTACAAGTCTGTAACAAGGGACAGTATTATAAGAGTCTTGCACTTTTCACTCAAATGTTTAAGGCCGCATATTCTGAAAGTTGCCAACGTCGCAAAATGCTGTCAAATATTTTTTAGTGCAATAAAGAGCCATATTTCTTATTTTCATACAGTAACAATGCTAAATTAATTAAAACTTGTTAATATTTGACAACCATTTGCAACATTGCCAACTTTCGGAATATACGCTCTTAAGTCTCCTTCGAGAGAGTAGGCAAGAGATAGCAAGCAAGCAACTGCATCATTACTTTTCAAAGGACAACTGCATGACACTGCATTTCAAAACCCGTATACTGGATGTTGGCAAGATCACGTCAGCCACATACACAATAACTGCTAAAAATATGATGACGCCAACGAGCCAGCCAGAAAGAGGCACAACTTGGACGGAAAACTTTTGGAAAGACTTGCAGAAAAACCTTTGCCAATATAATCTAGCTAAATAAAGAAAACAAACAATACCTTTCAGTATAGCCGAGGCCCACAACTGCACATGCACGTCCGGTATCTTGCTAGCTAGCTGCATGGCCGGCGTGACCATGTTCATACTCTCCCGCGAGTTGTTGATGGACAAGAAGATATGGCCCAACAGCACCAGTGAACATGACGTCAGTCGGTTCAGGTCCTCTGCGTTCGCCATCTTTAGAGTCTCGCGAAGGTACCTCCTGCAGGAGTAGACATTTTGGTTAAAGAAACATCATCATCAATTGCAGAAACTCCCATAAACCAACTCCCAGAAACTCCAGAAACAAGGGACACCCGGATGGAACGAAGTTACTGTGTACACTCAACAAAAATAATCGTCGCGACTCCACTCCACTCCACTCCGCTCCGCTCTGCACCACTCCGGTCCGCACCCTTTCGCAACGCGCGATAAGGAACTTCGTTCCAAAAAGTGTCGTGACAACTTTTCGTAAGATATTTTTCCGTCTAGTCCCCATTCACAACGCGCGATAAGGAACTTCGTTCCTAAACTCTGCGTTTGTTCTCAACGTATCTACTCACTTGGCTTCGTTATACCGCGCCTGGAAGAAGGCCTGCAGCCCCAACACGTAGTAGGACGCGGCCCGCAGTCCGTGTGCGTACGTCGGTAACGACTCTGGCCTTACCTGGGTCATAAATAAAATAAATGAATACAATCATACTTATTAAGAACAGTAAAGCCATGTATTCACTGAGCAACAGTGTTTCGGATACACAGTTTCTGAAACATCACGTAAAGTGTTCTCCGCCGCAAGTGGGGAGCACCGAAACATACCGATAAACACGTAGTGTTTACAGAAACAATATTATAAATGTTTCTGAAACAAAATGATTTGTTTCAGAAACACGTAGATTTTGTTTCTGAAACAGAGTTTATTAACAATTATTGCTCAGTGAATATGTGGCTTTAGGCATGTTTCTATTTCATGTAACACGTTCAAATTCTAATGAAGCATATTTTTTTGTTTAGCAAAGGCTTTCCAAGTGTATAAGTCGAATTAGTCTAGAACGATTATTTGAGTTATTAAACTTTAAAATAGTCATTCTTAAATTCACAAAAGCTGGATTTGTCCACGTTGACTTTATCAAATAAAGGTTCGTGTTTGACTAAAAAAAGTTTGGGATTCTGTAAGTAGTAACTTACTTGTTCCATTAGTACTGTGAGTTCACTGTCTCTTCGCCCTCGTAAATATACAATAGCCAGGTTCAGTTTCGCAAACATCCATAAATCTCTTTCTTGGGACATCTGAAAACAAAGAAAAAAAGACATGATGAATGAAGATACAACGGGAGAGAAGTCGTAGGTAAAAGTTAGTAAACGCTAAATAATGAGACAGTGCATTTTCTTGTCACTGCCCACAATTAAAATAGTGACACGTAGCGCAATAGTCAGCGACTGTACCAAAAGTTAAGTTTGTTTGTTACATTTTCATGCCTAAAATGCTGAACTTTTACTGGAAAATTTTGATTAGACCATGGGGATGATTAAAGGCTTATTTTTGCATAAAACTCAAAACGTGAGATAAGGAAAATAGAAACACTGAGAGAAGGCCGAAGCCGCGAGCAAAAGCTAATAGACCATAAAAGGAGAGGCCGGGGCGCAAAAGTTAACAAAGGTACAGGTTTACGCTGGATGCAAGCCGCTTCCAACCGGTCCTACTGGAACTCTATGACGGTAATTGGGTCTATGTTCAGCAGTGGACATCTTACGGCTGAAGATGAAAGGTACTTACATTAATAGCGGTGTGGAATTGCGCCTCGGCCGCTTCCATGCAGTTCATGGACATGGCGTACAGCCCCAGCAGGCAGTGCAGCTGCGGCGTGTGCAGCGCTGCCGTCGCCGCTGTGCACGGAATGAAACGATATTACTACACGATCGAATTAAATTAGCTAGATGAACTCTATAGACATGGTGGGTTTTGATATTAAAACAGGACAAAACAGAAAATGAATATGAGATAAGATAGGACAAGATGGAAAGATTTTTGCCGCCCGCCACCAGGCGGCACAGCGCCGCGTGCGTCACCTGGCGGCGCCTGTGTGTAGTGTATACTATACTCACGCTCGGGCGCCTGCGTGAGCAGCACGGCGGCGCGCGCGATCTCCTGCAGCGCGTGCGCCTTGCCGCCCGCCACCAGGCGGCAAAGCGCCGCGTGCGTCACCTGGCGGCGCCTGTGTGTAGTGTATACTATACTCACGCTCGGGCGCCTGCGTGAGCAGCACGGCGGCGCGCGCGATCTCCTGCAGCGCGTGCGCCTTGCCGCCCGCCACCAGGCGGCACAGCGCCGCGTGCGTCACCTGGCGGCGCCTGTGTGTAGTGTATACTATACTCACGCTCGGGCGCCTGCGTGAGCAGCACGGCGGCGCGCGCGATCTCCTGCAGCGCGTGCGCCTTGCCGCCCGCCACCAGGCGGCACAGCGCCGCGTGCGTCACCTGGCGGCGCCTGTGTGTAGTGTATACTATACTCACGCTCGGGCGCCTGCGTGAGCAGCACGGCGGCGCGCGCGATCTCCTGCAGCGCGTGCGCCTTGCCGCCCGCCACCAGGCGGCACAGCGCCGCATGTTCCACCAGCGCCATGCGCAGGCGCCACGCCAAAATGGCGCCCTTCCGACTGCGAGCTTGCTCCCGCTCGTCTCGCTCGGGCTTCTCCTCTGATTTTGCTAAAAGAAACATTTTGTTTTCAAAAACTGTAACCGACTCAGCAGGGCATAGCCTGATGAGGGTTCTAGGATTTGAACTACAAAAGACGTTTAAAGAAACCACAATTTCCGAAGCAGAATGCCTATAGGTATATCATATTCGGGCTCGCTACGCTCGCTCTCGCATTCATAAACTTCATATTTTGTATCCTACTAGAACTCACAAGATAGTTACCTCTTCAATTTATCACAAACAAATCACACTTACATGTCAGCTTATCGATCTGCGCGAGCGCCTTTTCTGTGTACTTGTGCGCCTTCTCCATGTAGCCAGCCTGTGCCGAGTGCATGACGGTGACGAGGTAGACCAACACGTACAGCTGCTGCCGCGACAGCCACACGAACAACTCACCTTGCACCGTGCCACATACCGCTGCGAAATGAGAGACAATTATGACGACTGGCCCGTTGGTCTAGTGGTTAGTGACCCGGACTGCGAAGCCGGGGGTCGTGGGTTCGATTCCCACCCAGGACAAATGTTTGTGTGATGAGCATGATCATTTGTTCTGTGTCTGGGTGTTATTTATCTATAATATGTATGTATTTAGAAACATATCTATGTCTAGTACCCGTAACACAAGCTCTGCTTAGCTTGGGACTAGATGGCGTTGTGTAATAGTTGTGGAATATATTATGTGGAATATATTATATTAATTGTAACTGAGGTCTTCCAACAGGAAGGAATCATTGTTAGCTTCCTAGCCCAACCATGTTTGAGTCAGCTTCAAGTCTAACCAGATACAGCTGACTACTCTAGAATATACGTATTTTATTTGGAAATACTACCTTTTATAGTACCTTTCAGTTTAGCTAGTATTTCCATGTACACCCTTTCGTGAAATTGGTTATTAGACTTTTCAACTTCTGACAAGTAACAACTTTAGATTATTTTCGAGGCAAGGAGGAATTTCGCTACTTTTTAACTAACTAAGCCTCGGTTTTCTGGGGTTCTATGACAAAAAACCTCGGGTTTTTTCTTAACCCAGGTTACCGTGGCCCCAGAACGTAAAGGGCATAGGAAGGAACACGTGTGGATTTTAGTCAGTAAGAGTCTGACAGTCCCTTCCGCCCCACCCAGGGCGGGAGGACTCATTTGATGATATTACCAGCTAAAAAAAAAAAAAAAGCCTTGGTTTTCTAATAGTGTTATTGTTTTTTTTTTTTTCACAGGGAATTTTCTCAGTTCGGGCCACGGAACCTGTATTTGTGCCCAGTAGGCATTCCCCCTGTTGCATATGACAAATATAACTGAAATATGGAGTAAGAAGGTACAAAGCTGCCCAAACCCTTCAGGGATTACAGAAGTGATGTCACCCTACTTTCTACTAATATTATAAATCTGAAAGTTTGTTTTGATGGATGGATATTTGTTACTCTTTCACGCAAAAACTACTGAACAGATTTGGATGAAATTTTGTACACAGACAGTCTATAGTCTGGATTATCACATAGGATAGTTTTGATTCCGATTTTATATTCCTGTGGGATAATTATCGACTTGTAGCAGGTGAAACCGCTGGCAACAGCTAGTGTTAAATAAGCATATCTGAATGATACAGATAAAAGCACTCTTATTACTATTAGCATTACGGGCTAATATAAAGAGTTTAAAAGCGAAACTTACGTATGGCAGACTTACTGTCGTCATCAGGAAAGTTAGGGCCCATGATGGTCTGTATGCTCTGCTGCAGCTGCTTCAGACATGGCTTCACACTCTTCACCTGTCCCGCCATCAAGTAGTGACATACCTGCCGAAGATACACTTTGGTGATGATGTTTCTTCCAAGACGTGCTATGACGTGTTCATCGTCATCATCATCAGCCTATAAATGGTCCCACTGCTGGGACACAGGCCTCCTCTCTGAGAGAGGGAGTGGGCCATAATCCACCACGCGGGCCCGGTGCGAGTTGGTGGATGTTACATGTCTTCGAATTTTGGTTCTAGGACATGCCGGTTTCCTCGCGATCTTTTCCTTCACCGTTTTGAGAGCAGTGGTGATGAAAGAAATTACACAAAGTAATGCGCCTGGCGGAGTTGGAACCCACGACCTACAACTTGTAAGTCGGGGCCGATACCACTGGGCCACCACTGCTATGACATGTTATATCGTAAAAATCTTACGGTACGCAAACTGTTCGCAGCCGAGTTTGCAGCGTATCTGTTTAGTACGCCCTTCCATTATATTTGAAATGGAGTGTCCACAGGTTGCTAGCGCTCACTTTAGGGTGCTCCCACATCTATCGACTCGGAATCGGCTTTTTGCGTCGCCCTTTCTCTTTCTGTCGCTTAGAACTGCCATTTGCTAGACCGAGACAAAAAGCATAACGCGATCGCACGCGTCAGTATCCTCGACGCGGCCGGTATGGTATCGCATTGTCTCAGTCTGTTGTCAAATGGTAGTTCTAAGCGACAGAAAGAGAAAGGGCGACGGAAAAATCCAATTCCGCGTCGATAGATGTGTGAGCACCCTTACGCAGTTTGCAGCATTACGTGCGCCGACTGGCCGACTTACGGCAAGTCGGCGGCGGCGATATGGTTGTTGGCCGGGCGTGGTGAGTCCGTTTGCCGCAAACTGTTCATGCGGTCGACCTAAATAAAGGGCTAACTCATAACAGTTTGCTTGTGACGCACGAAAATTAATATGAGTTTGTAGCTAACACTAATTACAGTTCGTCACATATTCTGGCTCACTCAGTCGAATTCTAACACTTTCAAAATTGGTCTCTAATGTAGAAAAAAACCGGCCAAGTGCGTGTCGGGCCACGCACAGTGTAGGGTTCCGTAGTTACCCATCAAAATACCTAAGCGAACTAACTAAACTGATTCGCTGAATGTAATTTTAGAAAGAAGAATTTTCAAAATCGGTCCAGAGAGAAAATACATAAGAAAAAAGATTACGATGAATTTAGAACCTCCTCCTTTTTTTGAAGTTAGTTAAATAGTTGACGATAGAAACCTACCTATCCCCAAAAAACATACCGTAAAAACATACCTATTAAAGCTATAAAAATAAAGTTGACAAACTTACATCTGCAGTTGATTTATAGTTTTTCCGATATATTTTATTTAAGAAAACATATTACCCAAGTACATTTTATAACTTGGTCGACTATTACTCGTAATGTTGTAAAGCCTACTTAGTCATGATAATTTTCTTTTAAACTTTGTTATATATACTACTATTGTGATTTTTTTCACACCCCCAAACATAACCGTTTAGCTGGTAGAGGGGGGGGACACTCGAATCGAGCAAAATTTAGCACTTTAAAGCTTAATATTTCACAAACGAATTTTTTTATCAAAAAATTGTTAATGGAAACTATCATTATTTTTTAAAGGCCTATTTAATGATACCCCACACTAAGGGGTACGCGAGAAAAAAAAAATCCTCACTTTACGTGTAAGTACAGGAGGTACCCTAAAAAAAAATATTTTACGAGATTTTATTTTACCACTTTTTTGGCACAACAAATCCGTATATTCACACCAAATTACAGCTCTCTAGTACTGTGCGTCTCTGAGCTAAACTGCGGACAGACGGACAGACGGACGGACGGACGGACATGGCGAAACTATAAGGGTTCCTTGTTGACTACGGAACCCTAACATGGCGAAACTATAAGGGTTCCTTGTTGACTACGGAACCCTAAAAAACAGTTTGGTATACTGGCTTTTAAGATGGTTAAGGACCAATAGAAGCTACACATAGAGCTAACTGAGGATTTTTTTGACTGACATAGTGGACTGACATAGTAATCTATCAATGCACAGCCCAAAACACTGGACGGATCGGGCTGAAATTTGGCATGCAGGTAGATGTTATGACATAGGCATCCGCTAAGAAAGGATTTTGATCAATTCTACCTCCAAGGGGATAAAATGAAAGTTTGTATTAAACTTTGTCAATTTGATAAAAAAATACATTGTTAAGTTCCGACCTCCACGCGAACGAAGTCGCGGGCACAGCTAGTTTTAATATAATTACCTGTAGCACTAAGAAAAACACTTTGAGGTACTCTTTCTGGTGAATACTGCCCGTCCAGGTGTCCACTAGGTGACCAGCCTGGTTCAGTAGAGGTAACACTTCTGTGATCTTCTTATCTATTAACAACAGCTGCAACAAATGGATTGACAGTTAGATATGAGTTCTATTACAATGCTATTAGGGTCTTATAGGGTCGATTTATACTAGCGCAGAGTCGAAGCGTATTTCTAAAACTGAACATAACAATTTCAACCTTAACTCCACAGCGTAACGCACATAATACTCCGAAGATTTTAAAAACTCGCGCGCATTCTTCAGAATTCGCGCGTCTGCGCGTGAACAACGCTGATCGTGAATCGTGAAAATCTTAGAAGTAATCTGTGCGTTACGCTGTGGAGTTAAGGTTGAAATTGTTATGTTCAGTTTTAGAAATACGCTTCGATGCGCTTCGACTCTGCGCTAGTATAAATCGACCCTTAGGATTAGACTTTGCTAGTTTAACTATGTGGAGTACAAATGAAAACAACAAATGGGCTGTAGGTTTTAGTCATAAAACCTGTAAGAAAGAAGTAGTAAGTGCCTGAATACCAGATTTCAACTTTCAGCTCAGAAAGAAGTATTTAAAATCCAACAGTGTGGATTTTAGCAATGTTTCACATAAGAAAATAGTGTTCACATAATTATAAGTTACAATTTATGCAGAGTTATAATTCGATATTCCTAAAAATGTGATGTTATTGAATATTTTGAAGTACTATTTTGTTTCATAGTCATGATTACTATACAATTTTCAGCAGTTTAATGAAGTTAGTATTTAAATTAAACTCACCATAACCCTACTGAGTATGAAAAGGACGCGCGTGTAAGCCACATTGGATATCTGTGCATAATCCACACCAACCCCTAGCAGGCTGCTCGCCACTTCATACTCTTTCTCCGTTGCATGGATTTGCTGAAAATAAATAAACAATGAATACATGCCGTCTTTAGAATATTATTTATTTATTTTATAACACAATTTTATTATGGAGGCTTTACAGAAATCTAAGACTGTGTGAATGTTTTGTAAAAATTGTATTTTCTTTTTTGATGTTAGTCTTGCATTTGACCACCAGTGCCTGATAGTACACAATGATGTGGTCATTTTAATTGCCTTGTGGAATAAATAGATAGAGTTAAAAATAAAGACCAAATAAATAATAACCAACTTTTTTTTTTCACAGATTTATTTCATTGGAAGATTTATAAGCCCCTCAAGATTTGCTTTGAAACAATGAGCATAAATTGATAATATGGACATAATAATTATCACTGGATATTGTTCCATGCAAGAAGACAAACCTCCAATATTATAATACCTACTTCAACTAAATGATGATAAGACACATTGAAGAAAAAGATGAGAAGAGAATAAAAGTGTGTATTGTTCTTAGTAAAATAATAAATTAAAAAATAACAACTAGGTATATCAAAAAAAGGAAAATGTGTTATAACCATAATTTTTGGTCGGTTTTATTACGTGAAATGATCAAATAAAATATTTGCTACATTTTCCCTAAAATTAACAAGCCTGAAACATTATATTGGTCAAAAAATAAAATGAACAAATAAACTTTGTAACAAAAGCATGAAACTATAGAGCATCCAAAATTAAAAAAAATAAAAATTACACACTGCACAAAAAGCCAATCTGTAAATTAATATAAATTTCTGTAATTTTTAGCTAGCTTTTAAAAGTAAACTGCCTTCAAATTTTCTAAAGGCAAATGTATTCAACTAAAGTAGAAAGATATCACCATATTATTGATAAACAAATGTCATGTGAGAATAATACCTAAGTCAAGGTTAATAACAAACAACAACTTGATTAAAAGTAAACATAATTTTAGTAACTAAATATGTCAAAATAGACATGAAATAGTTTTAATACAAACATTGAAACAAAAAAAAACAGTCTGAGGAGGAATCAAACCAAATAGAAGATGTTATTATTTCAATTTTTTTTTGTGTTCCTGTCAAGCATCTACAGCAACCAACACTATTTAACATTGACATTTTATAATTGCATAACTATAACAAATTCAATTTAATCATTGCTAGATTGACAAACATTAGGATTGTTTATCTTACTATAATTGGTGCGCTTAATCTAGGAAACATTCATAACATTGCATCCAAAGAGCAAAAGGTTATGTAAATGACACAAAATAACAAAGATTGTATACTTACTGCCAGTTGGAATATAAGTCTGCAGTGCCAGTAAACACTATGCTGTGACAACTCAATGGCCTTCCGGAGAATGGGCTTTGAATGTGCTGGCTGGCCCTGGGCCTCAAACAGATCTGCCAGCACGCTTGCTGCCTCGAACTTAACATCGTCGAACCCATTGATAGTTTGTGACATGCACCACTGAAACCACAACACTGTTAAATCACCATATGACCCACTTCAACTTTGTTTACATACTTTGAGAAAGTGCTATCTTATAAACCCATAAACATACATATCTAGCGGGTTCCCGATACAATTGTCCCCACAACCGCTTCTTCGAAACACATTACACTTTCAAACTATAGGAATAACAACAAAAAAAACTTACACTCTGCTCTAAATGCGTTCTCGCCAAGTCGATGTTTTTGGTGTGTGTCAAAAGAATATTTCCAAGTTGTAAATGTGTCCTGGCTTCGACTCTTTGTGGTGGTTTGAAATTAAATACAGCTTGTAGGCACTGAATACAACTTTTTATGTCAGGAGGATTCGATGTACGGAAATGTTCCGCTAAACCAAGTAAAGAAATATACCAAGCGTCCTGCGTTGACGCCATTTTGACATTTCTGCTTGGAGGGAACGATGTTGCCAGACTTATGAAAAAATTATCATAATAATACCACTCAAAAAAAATAAAAACTCACACCCTCACAACAAAATAAATGACATGCTGTCCCGGAAAATATTGTGGTATATTTATGGGATAAACGGAAACTGTTATTATTTCTTTTATGCATTGAACCCCCATTTTAAGTTAGTACTTAGATAACATTTCAGGCTCGAAAATAAGTTATTAAAAGGCACTTGCGTATCATATCAGCCCGGAATCACCCACTGCTGGGTATAGGCCTCCCCCTTTTTCCGCCACATCTCTCGGTTCTGTGCCTCTCTCATCCATTTATTCCCCGCGATCTTGACGATATCGTCAACCCAACGGGCTTTTGGGCGGCCCTGGTTTCTTTGGCCGAACCTTGGCCACCATTCGGTCAAAACCTTACTCTATCTGTCATCTCTGCGTCTAGCCAGATGCCCTGCCCAGCTCCACTTGAGGCATATCGCCCTATCCCCGACGTCATAGACTTTCGTCCGACGACGGATTTCGGTGTTACGCACTCGGTCTTAAATAGAAATGCCGAGCATGGCTCGCTCCATGGCCCTTTGTGCAACTCGAGTTCGGTGCACAGCCTCCTTTGTAAGCGTCCATGTCTCGGCACCGAAAGTCATCGTTGGCAGGACACATTGGTTAAAGACACGAGTTTTCAGACATTGGGGCAGGGTATCTTCTTGGATCGAAAAACATGTTCGAGCTTACCGAATGCCGCCCACCCGAGGTGTCATCCGAAATCGAATCCATCGGAAATTAGGGACTTAGGGCACGATGAATCGTATAGTGTAAACGGCCCTTTAGCCGGACCAAACTGATGAACTGAACTGACGCCAGCACCGCAGTCTCCGCATTACGAATGGGGAAGGCAAGTGTCATATGTGAAAATGACAGTTTGGTCCCCAAAGAACTGTAAAATCAAAGGAATTTTCAGAAAAAAAAACATTTATTGATGTAAAATGACTAGATGTTGTGTAATAAGCTGTAAAACTGATGGAATACAGTTTTCAAAATAATATCTACTTTTCTTTTGAGAAGTACCAGTATTGCATCGCCGAAGCTGAAGAATTATCAACTGGAACGAGTTTTGTAATAGTTGTGGTGATAACGAAATTAATATATTGTGATATTTCTCGAATCTAAATAGAAAAAAAGGTTTTACTGGAATTAAAACATTATGATATTTTATCAAAATAGAAAGTCAAAACCAGCATTATATTCTTGATAAAGGAGTTCTCCTGACAGGTAAAACATACCTAAACTCAAAACGTTGAAACAACTACAAGTAAGTGTGGATTTTATTACGGTAAAATCAAATGTATAACCCCACTCAATTAAATCAATTTTTTCCTCTTGAGGCGCAAAACGTCAATTCTTCTTTTAGTATATAGTACTTGCATGGACGAATAATTTTCCATATTGTTTTGTATTGTACCAATTTTTATAACAAATATCTTGCATAGACGTGGGGACCAACTATCGCAGCGCCATCTACGATTAGCTTTGAGTTGCCATCCCCATTCTTTGTATGAAGTTCTATGAAACCTCGCACACTTACCCGCATCGCAGTAGCCGCAGAATCGGTAAGAAAACAGACTGCGGAGACTGCGGTGCGGCTAGATGTGCGTTCACCATTACAGCGGACGCATTTGTTGATTTTATCCATGGACCTAAAAAAAAAGGCGGACGGAACTTCACTAAGAAACGATTGAAGCACCAAAATGGCGACCGTGTTTATATGTGTGAGTTTGTATAGGGATGCCAGATGAAGGAAAAAATTACCCATTTTTAAACAATATTTTATTATAATATTATATATAATTATAAATAAATATTTTATATAATTTTTATTATTTTTATTCAATATTCTGGAATTGTTGGTAATGAGTATGCGGATTCAATTGCCAAGTTAGCAACTCAGAATGGGATTGAATCTCACTCGTCTTGTTATCCCCGAGATCTGCATTGTCTTGTTAAACCCGATATGATGAAGAGTTGGAATGAGCTTTGGCAAAAAACTCGAATATTGAAGGGAAGATTCTATGGCTCTATCCAACCATTCATTCCATCAAAATGTTGGTTCAGCAAACTAAAATTTTCTAGTAAATTAGCCACCTCTGTCATAATTAGACTCCGACTTGGGTTTGTTTGCACACCAGTTTTTTTGGCCAAAATCCATGTGAGGGACTCCTCTTTATGTGAATGCGGTCTGGAGGAGGGTACTCTGGAACACTTGTTTTTTTCCTGTCCTCGTTTAACCACCCCCCTTTACGACTTACTCCCTTCTGATATTCCCCGCCCAATTAACATTCCCTTTCTATTATCTCTAGCCCATACCCCTGCAGTTAAAATCCTTTATAAATTTATTAACATTAATAAAATCCAGTTGTAGGCGATATTTATACTTGGTTTATTTGTTCAATGTTCTAACATTTATCTTGTGTTGTTTTACTTCTACTAACCAAAAATGTTTTGTCCTTTTTTAGCATGGGGACCCACGGATGCCACCGCTACAAATACTGATCAATAGTTGTGTTACAGTTTACGACCTTATTTTACCATACCTTGACATTGGCAAAATCATCGAACGTTACGTTTCCGATGGAGCCATAACCTCAAAAATTGAATTGAATTGATTGAAGCACCAAAATGGCGACCGTGTTTATATGTGTGAGTTTGTATAGGGATGCCAGATGAAGGAAAAAATTACCCATTTTTAAACAATATTTAATTAAGATCTTAGACCGTGGAAGTGTGACGTAAAAAGATGACATTTGGGTAAAAACAAACAGGTTTCGACGTGGGATTTTTGTTATTTTATCTTTTTTGTAATTAATAATAATGTCTGCGTCGAACTTCTTGTTACTATTGTGTGCAAAAATTGATGGAACAACATCCTTTTCATCAGCAAAATGACAACTACAAAGACAGTCTTCACGAGTAGGGTCTCTATCCTTACGACTGAAATTGAAAATAATGAGTAAGTCAGCAATACAAGTCAATACAACGAGTCCTCAGACTAGAATAATAATTAATCAGCAGTAACGTACCGGCAGAGTGTTTTCCATTTTTTAAAGATTTTTTCACTAGCAGGAAATCTAAAAAACCCTGCAGGTTTCTCTTCTAGAGACATGGTTGCAACCGGGAGCAAAACAATAAGGTATTTTATACCTTGTAAACACTAGATAATGTATTCAAAATGTAAATTATCTCAAAATGCAATACGTTCCTGTGTTTGTTTTTACCCAAATGTCAAAATGTGACGTCATCGCTTCCACGGTCTATTACATTTTTTTTGTGACAGATACCTATTTTTAAAATAAAGGTAAAATAATTTAAGCACATTGGATATAAAATATTTACAACTCGTTTAATATTAATAAAGTTTTACAATCCCTTTTGGTTATTCAAATTTTTGTAGACTTGTCTTTTGCTATTGACACATCTAGAAATCCCTTCTAATTTACTTAAATGCCACCCGTGAAAACGAATGTTTAAGTATTTTTCGCCTATAAATATTTAATTAAAGCTATTTTATGTTTCATTCCTACACGTCTACATTCCTATTCCATGTCTACACTCCCTTATTATTTTTATATAATCATTTTACATGCATCATTGCCGTGGGGAAAATTTGTAAAATAAAAATATTTAACGAAAAACAAAAAACCCGACTGCTTTAAAAAAACTAAAATGCTCAAGAACCAAGCCCAGTAGTTAAGAATTCACTCATTCACACTCACAGTCGGGGCCCATTCAAATTATACCAATCAAATCTTCCCAACGGGCCCCGACTGTTTTTGGTTAAATATTTTTTTTTATTTCATACTTTTTAGTTACTATTCAGAAATTATTGTTTTGCTAAACAACTTTAAATCGTTATATTTCCTAAACTATTATTTAAAATGAAAAATGATAGAGGGAACCTAAAGATGATTTTAAAATACCTATTCAACGATACCCCACATGACATAGTTCATCGACATTTTTTTTTGTCATTTTGACAATATGGCGTCTGGTTGTCGCTGTGGTGAATTTTGATTACTGTCATGTCTTTAGTGACACTCGCAAGATCAAGACGAATCGATTAACGTAAAAATTATCAAAATCGGCCAACGCATTTGGTCTCTAGAACGCCACATAGAAACAAACATACATACATACATACATACATAGACTGATAAACACATTACCCTCCTTTGCGTCGCGCAGTCGGATAAAAATACAGAAGAATACAATAACGATAAATAGTAACAAAATATAAATCTCCCAATTTTTTCTAATTTGAACCTGTGAAATAGTTGCAACACTGATTGATTTCGAGATGTTTATAAAATTTATTGACGTAAAATCGAGAAATAAGCTTCAAAGTGACATGTTTAACTATGAAAAGTGATCGCCTGGCTTTTTTAATTGAACTACTATGGTTTAGACAACTTTTTGCAACACATGACGGCATACTTTGATTTTTATTAGACAAAATAACACCGTATGAAACCGCGAGTGTCGTTCGAAGCGTAATGGCCGACGGCTGACTTACTATTAGAGATGGGTAACTCAGGAGAGATAGATACAATTGATATGTATCATTCCGTTTCACTCACTCACTCTTTGTATCAGTTCAAATCCGAATGTATCAGTGTATCCAAGTGTATCTTTTGAACTCGGAATCGTCGTCCTTTTGTATCTGTATCGCACACACAAGCATGAACGGCTAGCGACACGGTGTCTCTTCGTTCGGAGAGTGACTTCTCTTTCGCACCCCCTATTTAGAATGTTCAAAAGCACTCTCTCCATAGCGACGAGAGTATTTGTGTTTGACCATTATAAACTGATATACGTGGTAAAAAAGGATAAATAACTCTGATAATGGTGCGTAGGGCTTAAAGTCGTAAAGCGGTACGTGAACATTGCAATATTATACTGGTTTCCTTTGTAAAGCACTTTGCTTAAAGTTTTAGTAACAATGCAAACTAATTACAGTCTTAAAGTTATTGCTATTAGGATCAAGATAGAAAAAAAAGAAAAAAAATATTTGCAACAAAATAAATATGCAATATTTTTTTCTAGAGCTCGAGCGTGATCAATGTTATTGTATCATACGGGTTCGGAAGTAATTTGATAGTTATTGTTTTGTTTTCGTTGCATCGACAATCAGTGTAAACAATTTTACAAATAATAAAAACAATACCTACAGTCGACTCCGTACTAAAAATCAAATTTCTTTGAGATCAATCATAAAATACGAGTAAATACATAAAAAGTACGAAATAAGTAGTACCTACAATAAATCATACAGAAAGATACGTAAGAGCAAGCAGTGAAGCAGCTCTGGGCATCAGCACGTGCATCTATCTTTCTATCTATGCTCTTACTGATTCATTGAGGATTGAATTGATCAATTGAGCGAAGCGAACCACGCTGAACAGTGTATCAGTGCAAACGTCGTCCTTTGCGTTTCGTGCGCTGATACAAATGATGTACAAAGATACAAATGAGTGATAATATCGATGATCGAAAGATACATTTCAATCTTTTCTTTTCAGTGATACATATTGCCCATGTCTACTTACTATGGTGTGAATGTGTGTGTGCCGGCTTGTGTGGACAAGCGCACTGACTTACTATGGGTGCTTCAATTCTTTCTTAGTGAAGTTCCGTCCGGCTTTTTTTTAGGTCCATGATTTTATCAGGATTATCGGTTTATATTTTTGCATGATGACCTCTGTCAGGCGGTCAGGTCTGACCGTGTAGAAGGGGTTTAAACAAGGAGTGCTGTCAGTGGGTGATTGCGTCGATGTAGCCCGCTCTCACATAGAAAAGGTGCATCGAAGTTAGATTTCGGAGATTTTAACATGATGCAGCTTTTCTATATGAGAGCTGATGGAGCGATTTTTTTGATAATTTTTATATTTAAAATTATACTTGTTATTACCGCAACACATATATTTATAAAGTTACAACATGTCACTGGCCTGCAAATTGCAAAAAACGAAAAAATATTTGAATTTCGCGGGCTGGTTGGAGCATCCCCCTTAAGGAGTACTCCGAGTCCTCCATCTCAATCATTGTAGAACGAAGTCCATGATATAAAATGATGTTTTAGTTTTGAAGTATGCTTAGGGAAGGTTTAGCCCATGCTCTAAGTCTATGCTTTTAGCCAAATCGGCGCGAAATGAATCTCCTACGATCCACCTTCTGTTGTTCGTTCGACTCATCCTGTCTCTGCATTATCTTGAGTTTGGCTGAACTGATTTTCGAGTTTGTTACATTCTGCCTTCGAAAAATTTTTTTTTTGGAAATCAGTCGCCCCACTGCGTTCCAGAGTTTCTTGATCACATGAAGATAGTTAACATTTACTTTTCATGGTCACATAGCACAGCATGTGTACAGGCTTAGGCTGCCTGTCCATTGATGCGGAGCAGACAAGGAAATATTAACCAATAGGTATGCACCATCAAAGAGGAGCAGAGATTTAGTGCAATCTTATTGGTCAATATTCCTCTGCTCCACCAGTTTGCTCCGCATTATCAGGTGTAGGATTCAACAAATAATAAAAGACAAATTAGTTTAACTTAGATGTTATGTTTATTCATCAATGGTGAGGGCACCAGAGTTGATGTCATTAATGAGGTCATGAGGAGGCCTGCCGTCGATTGTGCATCCGACGGACTGCGCGGTTCCGAGGATCTCCTTGACTGTGCCGGAGAGGTAGCGGGCCATTGATCGGGCTCGCATGGTCTTGGCAATAGTGATGACATCCTCTAATGTGATGTTGCCATTGTGCTTGACTGGAATTAGGAGAAAGATAAGATTAAGATTGTTTTGTTTCAATCTATAAATTGCTACTTTTACAGGTTGATCAAATTACGGTCGGTCTTGTATATGATAGCTACTAGCGCTAACTTGAATGAACTTTATTTAAAATAAGACTTTGTTTGAAAACTACCTTTGTTTTAACATTGCAAATGCGGGAGAAAATGCATCTTGCCAAAAAAAAATTAGTGTCAACTTAATTTTTTCACAAAAATTCATGGATAACTTTGTCTTTAGTTATGTTCCAACTTGATACATACTGTTCTTCTGCTTCTTGCGGTCACGTGGGGGCTCCTTCAGGGCTCTGATGATGAGGGCAGCGGCAGATGGCACCACAGAGATCTGGGCCTGTCTGTTTTGTACAATCAGCTGCACAGTGATCTTGAGACCCTTCCAGTCGCTGGTGGCCTTGGCAATGTCATCACCAACCTTCTTGGGGGACTGCGAGTGGAAATAAACATTAGTAAGACATTTGGAAAAGATTTCGTACATTTGATTTATTACATTTGCTTTGATAGATAGTCTCGGATGGAAGTAATAGTTCTTAGATACATTAGGTTTTCGTACATTTGATTTATTACATTTGCTTTGATAGTTTCGGATGGAAGTAATAGTTCTTAGATACATTACATCATGCAAGTTCTTCAGTATAACATGACTGTATCTAAGGTGTTCTATCCACTATTTAAACATATCTAAGTCTTCCAGGTTAAAGAAAAGACACTGCAATTAAATTCAAGATGTCATAATTATTGATAGAAGTAGGAATTTGAAAAATGTTGTGAAATAAATATGCAACTTACTCAACTCCTTCAAGTAGATACCTATATGGAAAGCATGGCAGTCACATTGCCTGGTCCGCGACTCCTTATTGGACATTCGGAGTAGCCGCGACAGGGAAAGTATCCTGAGTCACGGGTTCCTTCCATCCGCCACCCGGAAGGACGCGCCTGGTAGGGAGGCACCCCCCAGGATGATTTAACTTTATAGCGAGACAAGTCGATGCCTTCATGGTCAATAACAAGTAATATTAGAAATAATAAGAAAAGTTTACTAGTATTGAGGCCTTTAACCTTACAAAACGTGCTAATAACCATCGAGTTGTCTCTAGTCGATACAAATTGTTTGTATCCCAGTAAAAGAATTGGTGATCGGACTGCCATGCGAATTTTATAGGTTAGTTATCTTGATTATCTAAATTATGCTCACCAGACCAAGGGGACCGATTTTAGGGGCCAACGATGATGTGGCACCAACTTCTCCTCCAACGCATCGCAAGTTTACTGTAAAAATACACACAATATTGAAGAACTTTCTCACTCGGACACCGGTTATGTTTTTCACTGGTATGAACTCTTACCGATTTTAATTTCAGTTGGATCGAACTTAGGCGGCATTGTGCTGTATTTTTAAAATACAAATTAACGTATTTCAAACTAATCCAAGATGATTAACTTGGATTTTAATAGGCGAACTGCAATCGAACGTTTCTTAACGTTGACAGCTCACCGAAAAAGAAAATGTTGAAACTATTTTGACATTTGGTGCCTTCCTTTGTCTTTGGTGTTGTTTTTTTTTCTGATTATGTCAGTGGAGTCTTTGTCTTTTGCACTTCCGGTTTCTACTCTGGTTTCTAATTTGCGAAGCTGTTTGACTTGAAATTCTATGAGAACACGTATTTTTACCATCCCGAAGACGCTTTGTATTGTTACAGCTTGGCCAGAACGGATTGAAACGGAACTAATTTTTTTATTTCTGACAGCCTGACAGCGTTTTAAAATCTTTGATTATTTGATGTAAACAAAGACCGCAGGTTTGTTAGATTTATTATTGTGCCATAAAACTAACGTATTATGTGAAAAAAAAAAACATTCAAAATGCTGGTAGCGCGAAGACAGTGGCGACTTCCAGTTTTCTACATTTATATGTCAAGCTGTTAGCAAAGATTTCTCTGAAATGGAAATCACGTTATCTAGTAACACACACAATAATAAATAACTTCTGAGTTGAGAAATAATTTAAAATTTCAAAAACGTAAATAAAAAAAAGTTGGAATATTCTTTTAGTCGATTTTACAAAAAAACATCAGACTGTATCAGACTATTTTGTTTTGATGACATCACTGAAGCTGTCTATGAACGATGTCATTTTCGTTCGTTCGGATCTTGTGCGATTTTCTGCAATTTTCTTCAATTGTTGGCTGTATTTCGTCAATAATTTATTTTAATATAAACTCATCATGGCTAACGACGATGTAGTGCTGAAGCAGTATTTATCAAAATACAAACACCGCGATTATACGTCTCGAGAAGTGGTTGCTTTGATTCAAGTGTACAGAAGTCTGACCTATCGTCTGGAAGCCTTTGTGTTTAACAATGGTGCTAGAAAAGACCTGCTGAACCTCGAAGGTACCATCCCTGTGAATTATAAAGGAGCATTTTATAACATCCCGGTGTGTATCTGGCTAATGGACACTCACCCCCAAAATGCGCCACTGTGTTTCGTCAAACCCACGTCAGACATGTCTATAAAAGTCTCTAAATATGTCGATAGCAACGGAAAAATATACCTCCCATATCTACACGAGTGGTCACAGAGCGGCTCTACACTACAGAAGCTCATTCAATGTATGATCTCTGCATTTGGAGAGCTGCCACCAGTTTATTCAAAACCTCGTAACGAGACGAGGGCGCCATATCCGGTGAACTCCTTCATGCCGCAGCCTGCAGGATACCCGTTTCCTCAAGGTGCCCCACAACCAGGGTACCCAACACAAACTCCTTACCCAACAACATCGAATTTGCCATATCCTGGCTATGGTGCTCCATATCCAGGTGCAGTCAGCACAAATGGTATGCCTTATCCTCCTGCTGCCACAACTACTCCTTACCCGCCAGCTGCAGGCTATGGTGGTCCTGCTGCAACAGATGTAGCAGGTGGCACCATCACAGAGGAACATATTAAAGCATCTCTTTTATCTGCTGTGGAGGACAAACTACGAAGGAGACTCAAGGAACAATCTCTACAGTCTCAAGCTGAACTGGAGACTCTCCGCCGCACACAACAGGAACTTCGTGAAGGCAAGTCACGTCTAGAGGATATTCTTGCAAGACTGCAGAGGGAGAGAGCTGAGTTGGATAAGAATGTGACAATCTTGCAGGAGAAAGAGAAGGAATTGCACACTGCTATTGAACGCTTAGAGGAACAAGAAGGCATTGATGTGGATGAAGCTGTTGTGACCACTGCTCCATTATACTCTCAGCTGTTAAATGCCTTTGCTGAGGAAGCTACTCTAGAAGATGCTATTTACTACATGGGAGAGGCTCTACGCAAAGAAGTGATTGATTTGGATACATTCTTGAAACAAGTGCGCACTCTGGCTCGCCGGCAGTTCACCCTGCGTGCTCTGATGCACAAGTGTCGGCAGAAGGCTCAGCTGGCGTGCTAATAGTAGCATCGTTTCTGGCAATGTACCCCATGTAAGTACTTGCCAGAAATGAAATACTCTGTGATTTGTATGTGTGTGGTGATGAGTCATACACAAATGATGTTTCATCACTGTGCTGGACTGACAGTGGGTTGAGGCTAAAATGCCTACAGGAATGTGATTCTATCTTGAGAAACATTTCTCTTCTGTAATCTTATAATGACTTGGCTTTGAACCTAATGTATGTGTTGTGTACAATATTCTATACACTTTTGTATCCCACGTAGATCAAGAAGACATCTAAAAACTTGTATGTCTACTTTTATATTGCTTTTTTATTTTAATTTGTATTTTGATACCATGCAAAATAGGTAGTTATTTGTTTAATTCAAGTCTTACTTCTATGTTATGTATGTAATCTCTATATTATATGAAGTAACTGTAACTATGAAAAATAAAATGTAAATATAATATAAAAAATGTCTTTGAAATCCATTTGATATGCATACTAAGTCATGAACTATCAAGAGGCATAGAGATTCGGGGATAGGGGTCAACTTAAAAAGTAACATCAGGAATCTACTTTGGTTAGTTCCAAGAAAAATCAATGACTCATGTCTTATTAATCACATTGCTTTAAGGGTAATTTTCCTTTATTGAAAATGTTTAATAACTATAAAGTGAACCTATTATTACACCTTTTTATGCACTAGGTATATAAATCTAGATACATAAGTTACCTAGGTTCCTTGCATTTATTCTATAAAACTAGCACACTAGATGTTAGATATCACTTGTAATCATCAGTAATATTTATTATGTAAACAAAAATTTAGGAAATAATGTGTAATTCAAATTTTGTTACAATATGTGGGTAGTTGTAAAATAATTCAATGTATTAGTTTATGTTAACTTGAGATATAGCCCCTCCTCCCTCAAAAGACGCATGCTCCTGCATACTTAGGACCATTATGAGAACAACTAAAGTTAGTTTCCCTTGGGCATAAAAAGCTCCCCATAATTTTGAGGGCGAAACGTAATTTTGTGTTTTTCACAACACAAACGTAAACATCAGATGGGTTTTAGTTAGCTGTAACTTGCATGAATCATATTATTTTGCGCTAAAATTATGACGAATTTAAAATATTAACTGGTCATAAATAGGTATATCTCCTAAGACTGGATGATGGGGTACAAAACATTGTTTTAAAATGTAACCTGCTAAAGTAAAAGGTTCCTAGTTATGAAGTACATAGTTGGGCTTACTAGTCTCAAGTTAACATAGATTGACAGTAGTTTAAATATTATATAATTATAGGTATAGCTACAATTAATATCGTAAATATAGCTTAAAACAATGTAAAAGCATTAGAAGGAAAATCCAGAAAATCGTGGAATCTCTGAAAACGTTTTAGTAAAAGGAAAATAGCTTAGAGGAAACAATTAGACCACAATAAAAACACATTATTAATTTGAACATAATAATGAAATATTAATTCAATGTGGTTGATATAACGGAAATAACATACTATTGAAGTTCTCCTTGTATCATTTGACGGATATTTTTTTGGCGTATTCCGTCTGCTACATAATTACTGGGTTCATAATATTTTATTTATGAGATATTTCTGGTAATTCATACCAATGTGGCTTATCTTGTCGAAGACCGGACATTTCTAATACTCATTTTTACATAGCAAATTGCGACTGGCAAGGCAATGCATAGCAAGGATGAACCAGTATTGCAGGCAAGACTTAATGATATGCTTAACGTCTGTTACATGATTATGGAACATGAAAAAACTGGTGAATGTGCAGTCTTTCGTACGCGTCACCGCTTCTACCCTTTAGGTAAAATAAATGCGAGAACTTTTTGTTCTTTTCGAAAGAAATTGCCCAACTTGGAATGATTCTACTTTTCGAAAAATAAAACTCGGTTTAGGAATTACCTACTCCTAGTATCGTGTGAACGTTTACAAACAGTTTAACACGCAATTACATTCAATTAGACCCAGAACAAAAAGTAGGCCATACAAATGTACTTTTTCCGAGAATCGTACCCTCGGCACGTAGCGCAGCTATGAATCGCTTAGCTACTGAGCCTACCCTACAAGGCCCTCATTAAGCCAGCACGTTTGTCTAAAGCAGGGTTCTCACATTTAAGTGCTAGACAATAAAGAAAACATGAACATTATCATCTGAAGTGCTTTAGGGTGTTGTGATCTGGTTGTTAGTCATTGTGCCATGTTGAGGCAAGGGACAAGTAGAAATGTAATTAATAATTTAACTGTTTTATATCCTAACATTATGAGGGCATTACATTTTGTAGATATATCTCCAATAGAAAGCAGTTTATATGTGCTAAATAATCTATCTTTTATCAGAATGACGAATGGCACACATTTTCGTCGTTGTATCTTTGGGTACAGTCACGAGCAATAACATGTATACACTTAACAAAATTCAAACCCAATTAACTCGTGAAATACTGGGTTCCACTTTGAAATAAGACTTATTTCGAAATTTTTGGCTTCCTGAATTAGAAGTTCAATGAAAAGGCAAAAGTTTTATCAATATGGTAGGTAGCAGAACATGGCTTTTGAATACTGCGTAGTGTAAACATACTATTGCTCGTGACTGTACCTTAATAATTAAAACTTCAAATAGTTTGAAATTATCTAAAAGTGACATGACAAAATGAACCTTATCTTTTTGTGATATACAAGCCGTAGATTTATTGTGGTTAAATAATTGAATGATGAACTAATTACTTTTCATTATAAGGAACACGATGGTCCTCTCTTTCAAGTGACTAATTGAGTGACTATCTTTGCGAGGTATGATATGAAGTGTAATGCTCTTTTATGTATACCTAATTGTAGTAAATACCTACCATAAGTTAGTGGCATATTAGTTACGCATTATGAATAATTTAGTTTTTTAACAACTTCTAATTTGATGTTAGGAATACACTATGCTAAATTGTTGCATTTGGTAGCATGTATAGATAACAAGTTTAAGTGCAGATAGTTACCTAATTACAACTTTTATGTGGGCCCAAATTGTGTGTTATTAGGTCCAAATTTTTCATATTTTTTCTTTGCAATAGCAATGTGACTATTTCTTGAATTGAATGTAGGCCAGTTATTGCCTTTGCCTGACTGTTACTGTTGTCAACTTTTTAATTGACGAATATTTTTGGCTAGCAACTTCTGGAGGCAAGTCTCTATTATATATTTTCGGCGTAGACCTAGAATATTCAATTTTTTTATGAATACTAGGAAACGAAAGTTGTAATTGAAATAACTTAAAACCAGAAGTTGTTTTAGTCATCATTATGAACAACCATTATTAAGGGATCAATTTTATAAACGAAAAAAGATCTAAACTACCCTCCATTTTTGCAAAATCAACCTATCCATAACGTTTTTATAATACTGGGATATACCTCACAGTGAGAGGGAGAGGCCACCATCACAGAAAAAGCAGACCCAGTTTTTGATATCGCATATCTCGACATTATGAAAGAAGATAATAAATATATGTAGATATCTCTCTTATTTATAGTGGAACATGTTGTATGTACTCTGGTCGCGTAGCAGCGCGTCACGGCCAGGACAATTATGCTGTCTGTCGCAGCTATATTATGATGTCATCTATCGATCAACTAAAGCACTATACGAGACTACGAGTACGTCCTTATCAAACTGATAACAGATTTGAGCCTGCTTCCGTTTTTTCTACAAAAGCCCCGAAGTATCTGTATCTGAATGAAGTGGGATATCTCTGTCCTGTGGTATTTGTGGAACCGGCAGCATAATTATCCTATAACAGACGCTTTACTTGAGTGGGCGCCGTCCACACGGCACCTTTCGATATTATTCACAGTATGAATTTCGGATCATAATTATATGGCAGTTATAGTATTTGTTATTGACCTTAGGCACAATGAATTTTTGACTTGTGGTCCAAATTTTCTTGAAATGTCGTGTAGGAAAACTCTCTGTGAATTTTCAATATATTTTATTCTGCGTGCATGTTTTGTTCATATACGTTTCGCGTCTCATTTTGGAAATAAGTAAAATTAATTAGAGTAATGTACTCTTTATACTTGCCTTTATTGTGTAATTTGAAGGAAATTGCAGACAAGCCCCTTCACTATTGTACTTGTAGGTAAAAATTCATAAGTTTTTAAGAGCTGTTAGTTCATGTGTAAACCCAACTTGATGTTAAGTTACGTGAAATTAGTAATGTGATAAACCTACAGTAGACCATACATCTCAGTGCTAGAGTTTTGACTTTGAGCTGCATTACAAATGTACTGTACGTGTACAGCCCCCTAAATATTCAGTAGTTTTTATTAGATTTTCAACTTCATCCTCCAAGTTGAAAACCTATTAAATACTACTGCAGTCTTACCATGAGCTCTTAACGCGATCCAGTTTAAGCTGTAGGAAAGAAATCGAGCTATACAAGTCGTCTAGCGCCATCTCTTTCCCACAGCCTAGACTGGATTGCTTTAAGAGTTCAATGGTAGGCCACCTGAGCCAAAACTTGCCGATTATGTGAGACTCCGAAACTAGTTAGTTTTTCAACTTTATGACCTAGGCTATAAAGTTGAAAATGTATTAAAGACAAACTATCATAGTCCTTGTCGTTAAAAAGGTTTGTCGAAAGTTGAAAATCTATTTCGCAGATTGATGTGCTGGCGTCTGTACCTATACCTACTCGGTCGTATAGATAGGTACTGTTTTTTTTTTCACGGATGTGTAGCTGACTGTATTATAGATTTGCACGCAATTTCTTTCAATGGCCGACCCATTGTTTCTCGCTTGGAATTAATGAGTTACCCAAGAATGTATGTAACTAGGGTTTTTGCGCTACCAAGACTGTAAATAAGATCTTTTATGAAAAAAAAATCTGAATATTACTTATTGGAATTTCTTGTAGTAGTGATAACATTGGCGTTACGGATTGTTTATACTAGCATTATTTAAAAATAATTATACTTGTTTATCGTTGTCTAAAATTAAATAAGTCACTGTTTATGCGTGTATAGTTGGGATCATAATTGCTTGACCAGGGCAACATTTCTCAGATTACCTATAACTACAGTTTTTTTTATTCCTTTTGATTTGAGAGAAGCTGTCTAAGGAGTCAGAATTAATTAAGTCCCCTCTAAGAATCCCAAAGGTCTTTGGTATATTAATTGTCCATAAACCAAAAAAAAAAAAATGGGAATTTCAACCTTATGGCAAAGCAATTATGAAATCTACAATACACTTAGTAGTGTTGTACCACTGTCACGTAGAAGTTTAAAATGCAATTTATTTACCTAATCTTTTTTTACGTAATTAGGATTGCTTTGGTCTTTTTTTGTACAGATAAGTAATGTATTATTTAATAAAAGGATTTATTCATAAACGCTGATTTAATATGAGAAATAGTTGTAACAGCCGTTTTGTTTTTTTTTTTTTATAAATATAAAGTTCAACTTAGACCATCAATTATGAATAAATCCTAAATATGTATGTATAGCTTTAAATTGGATGGGGTTTTTGCAAGACGAATATTTTGTTCATTAGCTACACAAGTGGTTTTGGAGTATTTTAATTGTTTTTAGAATTAATGTTTTATGTTGTCATGCGAAAGTCCCGTCAAGGGAGCCATTTGTGGGTTGGTAAAGGATTTTTTTTCTACAAATAACAGGTGCAGAGAACTAACTAGTTTAATCTATTAAAATCTCAAATCAGGGAACTTGAGAGATCAATACTGATTTTCATTAACGTTAAGCGACACTGTACTGCTTTGTTGGATTGTTACATTCCAATAAAGCACTTTTGAACTTCTTTATATATCCACATTATATCGGTGTGTCAGTCGGTGGCCCGCATTATGGTCCACTTTAACATTATTCACATATACATATATGTATGGTTATAGTTCTAAGCCCCAACACAAATGGGTCCCGCATTCTGAAAGATTATTGTTAATAATTTTATATCTTGACGAATGTAAATAGTATAAGGTTGCAATGCATATAATCGACGCTGACTGATATAATGTCACAATAAACGCGAAAAACAAGATGATGTTTTATTTAAAGCACTAACTTTTAGGGTCAGTTCTGAGACATTGATAATGATGATATGATTGAGATAAAAAGAAAGACGCGCCTATTAAATACAATTCGCGCGTCTGAGTACGAACTCTAAATTAAGTCAGAATAAAATAAGTAGGTGGGCCAATCTTCAATTTTTGGACTTCCGTTGAGGACAATGACGCCCGATATTTTTACTGCTAGCGCAACCATCCATTGACAAAAAACAAAAATACAAATTATTTTATTTCGGCTCTGTGCCTATGGCCTGACCGCTGAGATTACCTCTTCTATTTATGCTCACGATTTGGTGTGTGTACCCATTATCTATCCCTTTCTTCCCTAACCAACCTAACTATTGCTGTCTCTTTCTCATGCTGTGTTTGACGGCTAGAGTCGGACCGCGCGGTGGCGCGGCCATTTTCCTCAGTACGCTTTTATTTACGCAAGCGAGCGGTGTGTGTTAGAAAAAAATCGTTAAAACGAAGTGAAAATTAGTGAAAATTAAAACGTTGTGTAACGTTCGATGAAAGTTAAGAATATATTTTATTTAAGGTGAGTAACCTAACACATTTATTCACAGAAATTCTCTTTCGTTCGAGATTACGCTGTCACCTAATTTTCCTGGTCCGATCGAGAGAAATAGACCCCGATCTCGGGCTCAAGCCCAGACGGATATAGTCCCAAATCACTTGGTGATGTGAGTGACGCAACGGGACCCTAAGCTACCGGTATGGATTGCTGAGGCGATCGCATGGTAATTCTGGACCGACCGATCGCGGAGATTGGCTCGACTGGGCCCCGAGTTCGACCCGATCGGGCACAAACCCTGGTCCGACCGCTCCCAGATTTTGGTCCGACCGTCCTCAGGTATTGGCCCGACCGGCCCCGAAAATTGGCCCGACCGGGTCCGGAAATTGACCCGACCGGGCCCGGAAATCGGCCCGACCAGACCCGGAATTTGGCCAGACCGCCCAAGAAGCTTGGGACAACCGGGCCGCAAAGTTTGATCCGACCAAACACGCAATTTGGTCCAACCGGGCCCCGAGTCGTAACAGACTTTTCTTGAACTGGGCCCGACTTTAACAGTAGTCTTACAACCGGACCGAGAGTCTTTGAAGCTTAACCAATCCGTCCCGAATCTGAATAAAAGATTGATTAGCCCGACAAAATCAATTGATCGCTAGTCACTTACGCGCTCTTTTCTGTTCGACAGATGGCGTCTTCACAAAATTATATCACGCTTGGTGAACTATATTCCCGAAACGGCGAGGAAGAAGATCAGCAGCTATTGGACAAGATAAAGGACATAATTGAAAAGAGTCTCCCAGCTGGATGGAGAGATTGGAAGGTCATTGACTGGACCAAGGAAGAACTTTTCGGCGGCAAAATAGACCACAAGGTGCTAAACAAAATCCGATTTGCAATACCTTCAGTGGAGCTTGCACAAGCTTTCTTCCCTGAAGCGAAAAACATTGGCGAAAAGTCATATAAAAACATGAAGTTGAAACTCTTAGACTGGGATATCAGCAGATCTCTTATAACGAACCCCAATCACATTGCGGTGAAGTTACGCGGATCTTCAGCACAAGCCGAGCTCTTCAGAAGAGCAGTGGAGACAGTAAGAGCATCGGTGTGCTCTAGAGAACAGATCTCAGACATCTTAACAACAGACGAATCGCACAAAAACCGAATAAAAAGCTATTCGAGATGTAGTCCAATAAGAAATAACCCTCGCAAACCCCTCAAACGAAAGCGGCCGAGACTCCCATCATCATCATCTTCGGTGAACTCAGACCAGTCGAGATCAATAAGAGCTGCCTCATACACATCTCCGGAGAGAATCCTCCCCAAACGAGCACATTATTCGTCATCACCTCCCTGCTCACCGGAAAGACTAGACACGGATTCGAGGCTAGATCGCATGGAGGGGATGATCCAAGGCTTATATGAAATGGTAAATGGCAGAAACAAGGAGAACGATAGTAACCTCGACACTCCAAGCTGGCGGGCTCCCAGCCCGGGACTGGAAGCCTTCGATACGGAGAACAATAATTGGGACATATTTTCGCCGAACACGAAGGAGTCTGAACCAGCCATACCTAAACCAAATCCGACAATAGAACAACAAGGCCTAAAATGCCAAAGACTGGGGGAACAAACCTGGAATAAAATTCGGTATGCAGACTCGCAGAAAAAACTTCAAGCTTCCCCAGTTTTTCACTGCCTTCGCGTAAATGGGACAATGTTCTAACACTCCCAACCCAGCCAACTAAAGGACCTGTTAGGAAAATGTGACTCAGCTTTCGGAACCATTACTCACGGACTTTTAATGCAAAGACAAAAACTTCAGGAAGCTCTAAAAAAAGTGGCAGAACAACACCCGGACGCAACAGAGAGCCTTAAAAATATTCTCTCATCAGACGGCGAGTTTCGCTCAGTATCTGATGATTTACTCCAATATACCTGTGGCAAGCGGGCCGAGGTAATCGAATCCAGACGAAAACTTTACGAACCAAGGAACAACTTCTACAGATCGGTCCTCAACGACATCCCACCATCGGGGACTCATTTATGGGACGAAAACAAATTGCAAGAGATAATCAAAACGCATGGGGTCTCCAAAATTGCTCCAGGCCCCCGTCGACCGTTAATGACTCATACCACTCAATACACAGACAAAGAAAACAAATCTAAACTACCACGAGACCATAGCTCTTTCAGAAAACCACATCAAAATACTAAAAAATTCAGAAAATCAGACTTCAAAGCTCGACCCCAGAAACAACAAGTCTCAAGAGAGCCCAAACGATATAACCCTAAGGAAAGAAACGGAGGGGGGAGACGGCGTTATCTTTGACATTCAACACTTTCGGGCGGGCCAGTTAGCCGACCATATGTCAGCGTGGAAAGGCCTAGGGGCACCGAAATCTATCTTAAGCATCATAACAGGCTATGTCATCCCGTTTTCAACAAAACCACCAATCACAGAATTAACACTGGAGCTACTAGAGAAATTTCGAACACCCACTTCTACGCTGATGGACCAAGAGATCACAAAAATGATTCAACAGAAAACCATTATAGAATTAGACTGCAGGAATGGTTTCCTTTCAAAAATGTTTCTCACACCAAAGTCGGACGGTCAATGGAGACCGGTGTTCAACCTAAAAAGACTGAACGAATTCATCAAATTACAAAAATTCCGACTTGTAAACCATCGACATTTACAATATTTTCTACAGAAAGGAGACTACATGACCAAAATAGACCTTTCACAGGCCTACCTTCATGTCCCAGTAGCAAAAAGGCACTGGCGATACCTAGCACTCCATTACCGCAACTCAACCTACACAATGACAGCTCTACCCTTTGGACTAAGTTCAGCGCCTCAAATCTTTGCAAAAATAATAAATTGGGTCGCCAAGTATCTAAGAAAACAGAATATCCGTTTAATTGTGTATCTCGACGATTTTTTGATAGTGAATCAAAACCCACAACTTCTAAAAAACGAGGTGTCAATAGTACTACAGACCCTTACAAATTTAGGCTTCAGAATAAACTGGGAAAAGTCAGTATTAAATCCAACAAAAGAAATAACATTCCTTGGCATAAAATGGAACACAAAATTGAACCTGAAAAGCCTACCACTAGAAAAAATAGAATCACTACAGAAAATTATACTAAAAACCATAAAATCAAAAAAATGGAGTTGGCAGCAGGCAAAGTCGTTACTGGGCAAAATGGAATTTGCATCGTTCGTGATACCATTAGCGCGTCTACACTGCAGGAAGATTCAACGAGCAGTCAACCGGCTATCAGAACCCGAACCCGACCTACATTTCAAAATAAAACCACAAATTATTCAAGAGTTAGAATGGTGGTTAGAAAATCTAGAACAAAAATCGAAGATAATTCTACAGGAACCACAAATTCACCTAGTCACAGATGCTTCAAATACGGGTTGGGGAGCAGAACTAGAAGACAAACTGATCTCAGGACAATGGACCGCCGACCAAGAGAAATGGCATATAAACAAAAAAGAAATGTATGTCATTTACAAAATGTTAACAAAATACCAAGATGCTCTTCAAAACAAAAGTATACTCATTCAGTGCGACAACAAAACGACAGTGGCATACCTAAAGAACCAAGGCGGAACCAAATCCGTATCGCTTCTAAAACTAGCAGGCGATATCTTGAATATAGCCAGGCACAAGAACATAGAAATACGAATAGAACATATTCCAGGTCAGTACAACATAATATCGGACCATCTATCAAGAGGCAAAAGCTTACCAGACTGGCACCTATCAAACTGGATGGTACAAAAGATATTCAAAAAATGGGGCACTCCATGTATCGATCTCTTTGCGACTCAGCACTCGGCAGTGGTCACAAAATTCGTCACACGATTTCCATGCCACCAGGCAGATTACGTGAACGCGTTCACGAGGACCTGGGACTACAAACTAGGGTGGATATTTCCCCCCCCACCGTTAATACCCAGGATCCTACAACACCTCAATCAATGTCGAGGGACGTTCATATTAATAATCCCCAGATGGGAGAATGTATATTGGCGACCGATAATCAAGAAAAGAGCCATAGACAAACCATTCACAATTCGAAACTTGGCCCAACACTTGACAGACCTTCAAACCAATCTGCCACCCCCCAAAATACAGGATTTGTACTTGGAAGCATGGAAAGTACGGGGTGGGCCGATCTAGTCAAAGACTGGACAACACAGGAAAAACAAATTCTAGAGACTTCGTGGCGTAAATCATCCCTTGGCACTTATTCAGCAGCATGGAGGACCTGGTGCCAATGGGCCAAAGAGAATAAAGTCTTAATAAATAACCCAGATCCAACAGAGGTAGCAAAATATCTTTGTTACTTATTTTATAAGAAAAACATGTCATATAGAACTATTTATCTACATAAATCAACAATAGCAACATTCTCAAACCCTCTGCATTCTGACAGAATCTCTAACAACCCTCTAGTAAAACACACTTTAAAAGGAATTTCAAATGCAAAGCCACAGATATCGCGTGCCAAAATTTGGGACATAAATAAGCTGTTATCTTGGATACAACATAACCCTCCAGACCCAAGTAACCTTTTTCAGGTTTCTAGACATTTGGCAACGCTGCTACTTCTGGCATCAGGAAGGAGGGTCCATGATCTAACCCTCCTTAGAATAGATTCGAATTTCCTGGTACAGTCAGAAAATGAAGTTACTTTCTGGCCTCAATATGGATCAAAAACAGATAAATCACATTACATACAATCAGGATGGAAGCTGGTGAAGAATGATCAGGAATTATGGGATACTGTGAGCTGGGTTAAAAAATATATCACAATATCACATTCAAGACGCCATGTCAATAATCAGGTAATCCCAAACTTATTTGTGAAGACACGTGGAAGAACCGGACCAGCTTCTCGATCAGTGATAGCCGGTTGGGTAAGAACTGCCTTAGTGTCAGCTGGAATTGACGCAAGTGCAGGCAGCACCCGTTCTGCAGTTGCCACTTACAGATTTAATAATTACATCCCCCTTGATGAAGTATTGAAGAGAGGAAATTGGCAAGGCCCAAATAACTTCTTTAAACATTACTATAGAGAAATTGATAAGCCAGAAATTGGGGAGAGTAGCACTAATATTGAAAACACTGTCACTAAATCATTTATACCAGTATGATTATGAACATGGTATGGTATGGTTATGAACATGAGAGGACCTAAGATCTCAATTATATTATCTAAATTGAAATTTTGCTCCTGTTGATTATATTAGTTATTATGTTTGTGTCTGTGCCTGTCAATAATAGAGTTAATAGAAGGGCACTGAAGAGTTTACTTGAATTGTTATATTACTTGATTATTATGTTATTATTGTTATTATTTTGAGGCGCTACATCTTCAAACCATATTGCAATAAGACCGAAATTAAGTCTTATTTACCTATTAAAGTATGTGATTATAGAAGTGTATTAGTAAGGACTTTTACAAAGGTTAATTAATAACTACCTAAATGATTGTAAGGTGATTGCCAGGCTTAGCTAGCCTGGAAGATGACATTAATTATTGTGAAAACTTTCAAGAATATTGCTATAATGCCATATTATGGTATCTCTTTAATAAATACATAATGTCTATTCTATCCTATAGTTTATTATTCATTTCCCCTCCAACTCGTATCACAGTACGCTGCTGTGTTGCTTACTAACATGCCGGCAGATTTAAGACATATCTCAGCGGTCAGGCCATAGGCACAGAGCCGAAATAAACCAATTTTCCCCCCAAGGGGAAGAAAATTGATATTTCGGGTCTTGCCGTAGGCCTGACCGTGGCAATTCCTTGCCGGCTGATTATGGTACTGAGGAAAATGGCCGCGCCACCGCGCGGTCCGACTCTAGCCGTCAAACACAGCATGAGAAAGAGACAGCAATAGTTAGGTTGGTTAGGGAAGAAAGGGATAGATAATGGGTACACACACCAAATCGTGAGCATAAATAGAAGAGGTAATCTCAGCGGTCAGGCCTACGGCAAGACCCGAAATATCAATTTTCTTCCCCTTGGGGGGAAAATTGGTTTAATTTCATTTTAGTTAAACGTAATTAAAATAATATATATTTTTGTTTTTTGTCAATGGATGGTTGCACTAGCAGTAAAAGTATCGGGTGTCATTATCCTCAACGGAAGTTCAAAAATTGAAGATTGACCCAGGTACATTATTTCGTGGAGATAAGGGTGAAATTGCAATGTTATGATTCAGATTGGCGCTTTGACTCTGCTAGTATAAATTGACCCTTATGGCCTTAATGAATCTCACAGGGTTTTAGCATGCGGGATGTTAAATATCCTGTATCAAAACCGGGAACGGTCTGAGTATCAACATTAAACTGAAAATTATTCAGCTAATTAGTTGTAGATTGGTAATTAATTGATAAACCTTCAATTGGGTAATCACGCATTTAAAATATCAGACCATTAATGTATAATTACGTAACTCGAAGATTTTGTGTGTTTAATAGTAGGTATTACATGGAATCAGTAAATACTCCTTTTAGATGCCTACTTTAGTCACTGTTATTCCCAATGATAAGAATTTTATTCGTCATAAATAGTTCACAGTCACACACTGTTATCATTGTTTACAATGCGTTTGTTGTACTTCACTAGAATCGACTACTGCTGATAATGTAGAATCGAGTTTTTTAAACTAATTATCAAGATGCAGACAAAAACCATAGTTCAAAATTCGTATCTCAGCCTGTTTGCTATACTTTAAGAACATAAGCTCACACTTTTTTCCATGGATGTAGGCAGAAATACAGATTGCATACTGATTTGTAGTGGCGTACGCGTGTGAACGGCAATTAGGAGGGTAGGTTCCCCATGACGCAATTCGTGATTTTTGCAATTTCTACTGACGCTACTAACTAACGAAAATCGTCCTTGCTACTACGATATAATGATGCAATTCGATTGACTTGACGTCGTTGTGGCGAGCGTGTTTTGTTTTTCATCTACCCGTAGCCAACCGTAAGATTTTCACTTGTTGTTTGAATCGGTTAAATCACGTCATTGAGAAGCAAGCTATCTACATAATAATTATTATAGTCGTGCTCGTGTGACACGGTTTAAGAAGGGTTTTACGAGTCTGTATACAAAATGAGTTGATAAAATGTTTTGATAGATAGGGGATTATTAGTGACCGCAACGACGATATAATACTAGACTCGTAATAACAGGCGACCGATGTCTGCCAACACATTAGGAAAAAAAAATTTATATTCGTCTCATTTCGACCAATCCTGTGAGCCGTAAACATACGTTGAGACAGCACGGACCTTGAGTTAGCCAATCACAACGCAGTACCCCGTCCCCCTCGCTTACGTAGTACCTCAACAAATTGGCAGAATAGTTTGTGTTCTTTAGATCGTGCATGCGGAGTCTAGTATTATATCGTCGTTGAGTGACCGTTACCGTTAGCCGTGCCGTTAGTCTAATATTATATTTACGTTCGTATTAATTTCAAACCATCAGATATTTAATAAAGCATCGTGCAAGCCATCTTATTGCTATGGTGCACACAAGAATTCGAGGCGGCTAAATATCCGGGGCCCTGGGCACTTACCCAGAGTGCCCATTGGGAAAGACGGACCGGGGCGGAACCATTACGATTAAAGAACGAAAAAACCCATTTTAAATTAAAGTCTGGCCATTTATTTTATTTATAATATTTAAGCTTAGCGTAACAAATAAATAAAATGCTTCATGTGAAGGAATGAACAATTATTTTCGCTAGCAAAGTTACTTCTTTTCTTTATTTTTTCCCTTCTTGGCGGCGGCGGCTGCCTCAAGGTCGATGGGTGCTGGCTTCACGAAGGGGATCAGATCCTGGTACTGTTCAGGCATCCATTGTTTTAAGGCTTCTGGGACCTGTTGGTTACAGAAATTAACTGCTTAGTACAGAAGTAATAAAGGTGAATTTTACATGTGGGCATGGATGACCTCATTCGAAACTACGGCGAATAGCGTAAAAGACTTAAAGGAGAATACCGACCAATGGTTTTTTTTTTGTTTTGTTTAGTGGTCTTAAGTCTAGATGCTCAAGAGGTTTTGACTTCGATTCCCAGGTCGGACAATGTCTTATTATTATTACTTATTAGGATTTAGGTTTTTCCATCAGGAGTCCCTCACAGAGTCTTTATTGGTGCCCATTTGATGGGAATAGGCACTACCCCTATTACATGGAACTTAAATATAACTGACGAAATCTGGAGGCAAACCAGGCTCGTTCCAATGAGTAAACGAGATGGCGCTAGACGACTCGTATAGCTCTGTCACTTTCACTCGCCAGAACAAGCCTGGTTTTAATACGTTGTAATATCTCCCCTGCCTAAATATTATTCTTCTTTCAATTATTTGGTAAAAAATCAAACCAGTAATTCCAAATTAACTTACACCATTCGATATCACCACTAATAAAGATTTAATTCCGGGAAGTAATGACAGCTAGAGAAATCAGTAAAGTTACCTTGATACCGTCTTCAGTCTGATTGACTTCGAGCACGGCGCAGATGACGCGGGTAGTGGCACACATGGTTGCGTTTAGCATGTGAACGTATTCCGTCGCTGCGTTCATCTTCTTCGTCTGGCCATACCTGGAGCAAGTGGGCGAAATAGTTTTGAGATGAGTTGTTTTGTTTCGTTAATGTGGTGTGTTGCGCAGAATGGGTCAAATAAAATCAGTCACCAAATTATTAAAACGTCACGTATTTCCGAAACAGCTCTAACGATTCGGGCCTCCAATTTGGTATGGTTTACCTACATTCGTACCACTATCGTCTTAAAAAAAATATATGCAAAATCATTTTATTTTATTTCCATTCCTACTATTTATAATTTTTTGCAGTACCCTTAATACTTTAATGGGATAGTGAAATTATATTTAACCAGGTACATTTCATGAATTAGAGAATAAAATCTGAAAGAATTGTCAAATAATTTACTAATTCAGAGTAAATTTAAACATCTTTTCAGCATTACCTGACAAGCAGCCTCCTAGCCTGATACTCCAGACAGTTGCTGCAGGAGACCAGCTCCCGGAAGGCGCCCGAGCCAGGGAACCAGGCCTCCAGGTCCAGTTTCTTAGCAGCCGCGTGGTTGAGGGCCCCCGACACGATGTTCACGATGCGGTACGGGATCCCCAGCAGTTTGTAGAAGTCCTCCGCATTGGTGATCATCTCGTCCATCATTTCCCATGAGGCGTTGTCGTGAGGAGATGTTAGGACGAACTGTTCCACCTGAGGACAGTTGAGGGTTCGATCAGTAAGTATACTTCTGGCCAAGTTCAATACTTTCACTTTTTTTATTAGAACCTTTCCCCCATACTAGGAATTTTTGCTGTGTCATGGTGAACGGGAGCAATCATAATAATAATATTCCACAACAATCACACAGCGCCATCTAGTCCCAAGCTAAGCAGAGCTTGTGTTATGGGTACTAGATAACTGATAAACATACTTATATATTTCTAGATACATACATATTATAGATAAATTACACCCAGACGCAGAACAAATGATCGTGCTCATCATACAAACATTTGTCCTGGGTGGGAATAGAACCCACGACCTCCGGCATAGCAGTCAGGATCACTAACCACTAGACCAACAGGCCAGACAATACTTGGAGGTTATACAAATATTTGTTCCGTGCGGATCAAAACACCGACACGCTGCACAGTAGTCGATAGCTTAGCCACTGCGCCCACCGTTTTACTATTTACCCACAATCTCCTATAGGTGAAAAGGCAAAAAATTTTGACAGAGAAAGGTATATGGATGAAAACTGACCTTTTCAAATTGATGCACCCTGAAGATACCTCGAGTGTCACGTCCATGGGAGCCTACTTCTTGACGGAAGCATGTTGAGAGACCTGCATACCTGTAAACAATTTAGATAAAAAATTAATTTTCCAAAAATCCAATGGTGCAAGTCAGTTTTTGTCAAAATCGGGTTGTGTAGAGGGGAAGGGACTGTGACACTCTTATACTGACTAAAAATCGTTCAGCGTTCATTAATTTGTCCTTTGTGTTAACAGGGGTCAGGTTAACTTTTACAGATGGTCTCGCAACCCCGTGCTCGCGTCTCCTTTGATTATTTTTTCGCTATATCTACCTCATAGTTTTAGTTTTAGCCATCCACACTTGAGCCCTGCGTGGAGAGGAAGGGACAAACAAAAGCAACCTGTTCCCTCAGTTGGTACTTGCATTTAATTCATGGGAAATATTAATGGGAAATCATTAAGTTCCCAACGTATATTAAACGGGTTGTTCTAAGTTCGCCATAAAAATAATTTTCCACGAAAAAAAGTTTTGATCCTGTTCTCCTAGTACTTTCTGTTCAGATTCCACATTGTGTACTCGTTTTCGGTAGTTTTATGCTGGATTTTATTATTTAATTGGTCTGCTATCCGTGCGAAAAAAAAGAAATCAGGCGAAAATCAAACAAAAAAAAAACCTTTGGCTGACATACTTTTTTCGTGGGGATTTTTTTTTTTGTGGAGAATTTGCAACTACCCTATTAAACCTGTAAGATCATTCTCCTCACCTAATAGGTAATGAAGCCTCAGGCAGCCACTCGTCCCTGTGGTACGCAGCTATGGGCTGCTCAGAGGTGGCAATGAGATACTTTTCCTCCACGGCTGCGTCTCCCTTATTCTCTGAGCCTTTCCCCACAACTTTGTATAGTTCCTCGTCGAATTGAGCTAGTTGTGCTACTTCTTGCATTACCTGTGAATTGCTCAAGGTTATAAGATATCTGGTAGCTATGTACCAGATGGCGGCGGCGGGACGAAGTGCATAGGTTGAAAAGAGGATTTACTATGTCGCGATTAAAGACATCATCTGCCTAGCCTTTTCCCAACTAAATTGGGGTCGGCTTCCAGTCGAACCAGGTGCAGCTGAATATCAGTATTTTACGTGAAGCGACTGCCTATCGGACCTCCACAACCAAGTAACTGGGTAATACGATACTCCATGGTAAGGCTGGTTGTCAGACTTTTGAGCTTCTGACTAACAGTAACGACTGTCAAAGATCTACAAATGACAGCCGGGACCAACGGCTTTACGTGCTTTCCGAGGCACGGACGAAACTCGCTATGATAGATGGTAACCCATCCACAGAACAAACTCGGCAAGGGTGGCTTAACCCGGAAGATCGGCCTGTGCGGCTGTAATTATTTAGCCACGAGCTCCTCTATGTCGCAATTAAAGACGATGCAAGAAATTCCATGCGAGTCGCATGTAAGGTTTATTACATTGCAGTATTTGTTTTATCAACTGAATTAATTGTTCATTAATAGTTCGCACTGTAGTAGTCAAACTTGTGACACGAAAACAATGTGTAAATGTTTCGTGCGTAGGAATCTTTTTCCCGGATGTAAAAAAAAAAAACTTTTTTTTAACTTCTTGATCTGTAAATAAACATGTATTTACAGATCGCATATTTTACTGATATGCTGTTTGCGAATTGCTGTTCGCATATTTTACTGATATGTACTTTGCTTCTGTTGTTCCAGTCAATGGAACAGTGCAAACAATGCTTAGAAATAATTTCAACATCATGCATGTAAAGTTCAACAAAGAACTAAAACAAAAGTAGACCATAATATATAACAAACCTCTTTCCTCATAAAGAATGGAGTATATAGAGGTGTATAGCCTTTCTTCAATAGTATCCTAAGAGACAGTTGAATGAGAGCTTGTTCCAGAAACACTGCAGGACCTTTCAAGTAGTACCCACGTCCACCAGCCACTGCTGTACCTCGGTCACCGTCCATGCCTGAGTAGGAAATTACACATTACTAAAATAATTTCGACCTCATTGCGAGGGATTTAAAGTCTGCACATTAGATCTAGGGTAGGTCTAATTATTACCTTTGTAGGTAGTTCCATGTTTAAGAAGTTTCAATCTAATAGGCATGATATGATAAAATACTCATTGAAAACTACAGGAAATCCTGGTTAAGTACATATAAGTTAGTGGATATTTTGTGACAATGACTTATGTAGACTCTTATGACTTGTACAAGTCTGCTTGAGAACAAGAATACTTAGTCCACAATTATTGTGTTGTAGAAATATTATAAAACGCTTGAGTGCAAACAAACAATGGTGGTGGGTGTTGGGATGTCATCTCCCACTCTAGGTGGAACAAAAGAAAGTGTAAGACTGTTATCACTAGACCCTGGTGGCCTATCATGTCTTTAAGCAAGAGTAATTCCAGTTTGAGGAATGAGGTGGGGCTGAACAACTTGTATAGCTCTGTCTCTCGTCATGGTAGGCCAACCTGATCCTTCAATTGCCCTCTGTGTTAAAGGGCAATTAAATTAACAAAGTGTGTTTTAATCAGTTAACCTATATTTGACCCTTGCTAGATTTTTAAGGAGAACTAGCAGTGGTGGTAACAATAAAGGTTAGTAAAAAAATACCTTAATGAAAGAACAAAGCTAATAGGGTGGTAGAGGTCAAAAGAAAATATTTTCAAAAGCCCTTTTGTAGTATGCATGGGACAGATAAAAAAAAACACCAATCAATATTTAATTTTTTGAAATAAACTCACCGTCAATCATACAAATGAGATCCACATGAGAGTATTTAGTCCTAAAACTGCAGTCTCCATGTGTCCTCTCCACCTTGTTGTGCTCCTCATCATCGTCTACTGGAACTGACTCGTGGAGGTGGTTGCCGACCTCACGGAGGGCATTTGAGCGAGTCTTCTCTGCTACTAAGAGGGCTTGGTCATTCTTTGTTATAGCTTCATCTATTAAAACTCTGACCTGAAAAATATTAGACATGATGTAACTAATTTCTTGATGACTGTTTAATGGCTTTTGTCTGTGTGCCAGTAGAAAATAATCCCACAATGATATCTTACTGGAATAGAGGTATCTCAAGTGTTAATCCTCATTATGAACTGCCTGTGTGCCATTCATACAAATCAGTCCAGATTTTCAACAAACATATCCTACTAATATTATAAATGCGAAAGTTTGTGAGGATGTATGTATGTAGTTATGTTTGTTACTCTTTCACACAAAAATCACTGAATGGATTTGGCTAAAATTTGGTACATAGATAGTTTATAACCTGGATTAACACATAGGATAGTTTTATCTGGTTTTATGTTCCCGTGGGATAATTTTCGAGTTGTAGCGAGCACCATTTTAAAATATTAGTGGCATTTCTTGATTGATTTTTTAAGAAAAATTTGTTGCATATTGCAACCAGCATTTTATGTGTGTGCCCCAAAAAACCCCATTCTGGCATCTGGTCAAGTGGTAAATGCATGAATTTGGTAGCATCAGTAATTTTGAAAATGTGTGACATTTGCATGTATTAAAAAAATGCTGACCTAAATTTTTATGAGATTGGGCTATGGATAAGACTATTTTCTACAACTCATTCAACTGATTCAGAAGGATTTATGATTTAGTTGACATACTAATAGAGGCTTTTGAGCCTATTAAATGCTGTTGACCTTATTTTGTTATGTTCATTACTATACAGATAAAATAGAAAGCTACATAACATGTCAAGTAGAACTGTATACAGAATTACACACACTTATATTAGTTTGAATGAATCACAAAGTACTTTGTTGTTATTGCATCAGCCAATGCAGTACAAACACATGCAAAGTTAAGGTCAATCAACTTTAATTAATTTTCAAACACTGTTACTTTCTATTCTGTCTTTATTGATTTTCTTCAATTTAGTTAATTTTTCATTGTAATAAATAATTGATTTTCATTTGACATTGCCTTAGTTTAGGTTTATGAATGAAGCTGTGTCTATTTTGTGTTTTGAATAGACATAGTAGTATGGAACTTCAGCTACAAAGAGCTAAGGAATAGATTCAGGATTATTAGTTTCATGCATGATTCCCACATGGACTTATATTGACGAATATGGGTCCATGGGAATAACATTTGTAATAAGGCATGAGGAGCATAAAAAAAATGTTTTCATACCTTCTTGATCTGGTTAACAGTGAGAGGCTTCAAGTCATCTGCAGTCAGGTCAACTAGTTTCTCCGCTACTTCTGGTGGTACAGCCTGGTCCTCCGGTCCAACCGGCTCCTTGCTCTTCATCTTAAGGCCGATCTCTTTGCTACAAACATTCTTCAACTTGTTGTAATTGTCAGCTTCGTGGCGCAGTCTCCTCCAAAGGGTGTCCTGCTCCACCACGGTGTCGACAAGAGCCACATCTTTAAATCTCTTACGTTGGTTTTCGCGGATTTTGTCTGGGTTGCCGCCGTCCTTGTCGGCACGGAATAAGTCCAAGTCTAGCACCATGATGTGTTTCTGGGTACGGCAGAGTGTTTATTGTACAATAAGACACTAAGGTTATTTATTTTGTGAAAGATCGGCACGTAGCACTGCTGCATGCGGTAAAAACTAAAAAGAGAGAGGAAGCGTTCAAAATCTGACTACAGTGACTACGTGAACATCAGGTTATCTTTTGAAAAATCTTTTACTAGGCGTAGATTTGGTAGACAGTACTTTTTTAATAAAAATGTTGTACTTTTATGTTAAATTACTAGTTAATATAAGTTATGTTGATTTAACTTAAATTGAAACTCACTTTTTCAAATGGAAGCACTCCATAATCTTAAAATTACTACTGCGATTTCTAGTTTTTGAACGAACTTGAGAAAGCTGGAAGCTGTCGCAGTGACGTTGACACATTGCACACGTTTGACATTACGAGTATTGACATTAGTTATTGTTGCGTTCAATAATTTTGTTTACAATAGTATGAGTTTACAATAATTTGCAGTTTTGCACTTTACGGATAATGTGTAAGTATGTACTATTCTTCTTGTGTCTCAGAAAACAACCGTGCTGCACATGACTGCAACTGTATTTTGATGACTGATATTTTTATTTCTCTCAGTTTACGGTTAAAAAATCAAGTGTGAAACATGGACCTAAAAAAAAAGTCGGACGGAACTTCACTAAGAAAGAATGGGGATGGCAACTCAAAGCTAATCGTAGATGGCGCTGCGATAGTTGGTCCCCACGTCTACCTTGTACAAAAAAACAAACAAGATTATTTGTTATAAAAATTGAGTATAAATACAAAACAAATATGGAAAATTATTCGTCCATGCAAGTACTATATACTAAAAGAAGAATTAAGACGCCGCGGCGCATCTACAAGAGGAAAAAAGTGATTTAATTGAGTGGTTATACATTTGATTTTACCGTAATAAATCCACAATTACTTGTAGTTGAGGTTTCAAATTTTTGAGTTTAGGTATGTTTTACCTGTCCTCTCCTTTATCAAGAATATAATGCTGGTTTTGACTTTCTATTTTGATAAAATATCATAATGTTTTAAGTCAGTAATTTTAACCTTTTTTTCTATTTAGATTCGAGAAATATCACAATATATTTAATTTCTTAACACCACAACTATTACAAAACTCGTTCCAGGTGATAATTCTTCGATTTTCGAGCGATGCAATACTGGTACATAACCTCCAAAAGAAAAGTAGATATTATTTTGAAAAGTGTATTCCATCATTTTTACAGCTTATTACACAACATCTAGTCATTTTACATCAATAAATGGTTTTTTTTCTGAAAATTCCTTTGATTTTACAGTTCTTTGGGGACCAAACTGTCATTTTCACTTTGACACTTGCCTTCCCCATTGAAGCACCCATAGTAAGTCAGTGCGCTTGTCCACACAAGCCAGCACACACACATTCACACCATAGTAAGTCAGCCGTCGGCCATTACGCTTCGAACGACACTCGCGGTTTCATACGGTGTTATTTTGTCTAATAAAAATCAAAGTATGCCGTCATGTGTTGCAAAAAGTTGTCTACACCATAGTAGTTCAATTAAAAAAGCCAGGGGATCACTTTTCATAGTTAAACATGTCATTTTGAAGCTTATTTCTCGATTTTACGTCAATAAATTTTACCCCGGCCACTCACATTCGTGCGAATACGCGAACCCGCATGTGTAGGAGGACATTCGCGAATGACTTCGCGAAGTTTTCGTGGCATTCGTGCTTTTCCAAGTTGTGTCGGTTTTATGTGCGCGAACCTTCGCGTAGGCTCCTACACATTCGTGTGACCATTCGCGCACACGATTGCGAAGCAAACGGTCGTGTCGTTGTTATATTTTGTGTGAGGAAATACTGATCAGTATATTAAGTACCTATTCATACACCGTTAAATTTTGGTCCTTAGTATAATAGTTATTAGTTTTAATTTGATTTATTGGGTTTTATTTTGAAAATTTGTTTTTGTTTTGTTTTAAATTTAGCTTTTTATATTTATTTTTAAAATTTTAATTGGACATTTTGTTTTTTTTTTTTCCTGTATAATTTTAAGTCCGACGTTTTGTTTTAAATTATTGTTTAGTTATATTTTACGTTTGCTTAAATTGAATATTAATATTGTGTTTCGTATGATCTGTAATTGATTGAAATAAATGAAATTATTATTATTTAATCCCGTGGAGGATCGATTATAATAGTTAAGAGGGTCGGTAATTCGGTAAATGAAACACTATCGATCTGTAAAGATAAAATTAACTGAGACATTCGTAAACATGTGTAGGAGGAAGCGCAAACACATTCGCGAATAGAGTATGCGAACCCATTTGCAAATATGAAAGTTCGCGAATGTATGTCTGACGGCCCTCCACATGCGCGCAAAGATTCGTACAATGTACGAACCTTTGCACGCATGTGAGTGGCCGGGGTTATAAACATCTCGAAATCAATCAGTGTTGCAACTATTTCAAGGTTCAAATTATTTTAAAATTGGGAGATTTATATTTTGTTACTATTTATCGTTATTGTATTCTTCTGTATTTTTACAAGTTTCCCCACGGCAAATGATGCATGGAAAAATAATTGTATAAAAATAATAAGGGAGTGTAGACATGGAATAGGAATGTAGACGTGTAGGAATGAAACATAAAATAGCTTTAATTAAATATTTATAGGCGAAAAATACTTAAACATTTGTTTTCACCATTTAAGTAAATTAGAAAGGATTTCTAGATGTGTCAATAGCAAAAGACAAGTCTACAAAAATTTGAATAACCAAAAGGGATTGTAAAACTTTATTAATATTAAACGAGTTGTAAATATTTTATATCCAATGTGCTTAAGTTATTTTACCTTTATTTTAAAAATAGGTATCTGTCACAAAAAAATTGTAATTAAACATAAGTTCAAGCACGTTCAAGGGAGATCTTAATTAAATATTGTTTAAAAATGGGTAATTTTTTCCTTCATCTGGCATCCCTATACAAACTCACACATGTAAACACGGCAGCCATTGTGCAGTGTTGCCAACTCAGCACTTTGAGTGCTAGATCTAGCACTATTTTCATGTGCCTAGCACTGAAATTTAAGAAACAGCACCCAGCACTAAATCTAACACTAATTTTGATGTTGCCTTCGCTCACAAAATGCAGCTGTGTCTGAAGTAATAAAACGAAAACTAGTGTAGTCCATAGTCTGCGGCACTTCGGTAGGAGATTCCCGTGAACATAAAAATTAAGGCGTGTGCGAACAGTGATATGTTTGTCTTTTTCTCTAAAATAACTCCTTCTAGACTTGCTTGTTTTTCGTTCATTATTGTTTTTCATTTATCGTATTTTAATTTAGTATTTCCAATTTGTATGGTTTTTAATTAGTAAAAATTAATGGTCACATTTTCCTATTTAACTATAACTTTGTTTTTTTTTTTTTTTTTAAATATAACTTTTAGATTTTAATGTAACAATAATTCGAAAATTAAAACATATTCTGTTACCTATATGTTCTTTTTTATTGAATTCATAAATTTAGCACTATTTTTGAAATTTTCTAGCAATCTAGCACTATTTGAGATGTTACTTAGCACCCAACCGTGGCATTGAGTTGGCAACCCTGCCATTGTGGTGCTTCAATCGTTTCTTAGTGAAGTTCCGTCCGCCTTTTTTTTTAGGTCCATGGTGTGAAACTCTATTTAGTTTACATAGTTTACAACCGACTCTTTCAACAAAACATTGCAATATTGATACTTTACCACATCTACTAGCATTTTAATTAATTCAATATTGAGGAAACCGTCCATGGAAACCGTTGAATGACTTTTGCTTTTTTTTTATTGTAAAAATCAAAACTGACGTCAACTTATAATTTTCTGCGTGGCTACACTGCTCAAATTGTCAATTTGTCGAACGATTGGTCGGTCCTTTCTCGAGCTCTTGTTCACATTTTTTACGTTTATTTGTATAATATGTGGCTCATATCGGATACCAGCTGAGAGTATTGAAGCTTGTTTATCCACATACAGTTTGTGAGTATTTAATCGATGCTTCTGTTGCCGGTTCCCGGAAAAAAATGTGTCGCACTGTTCCTTGTTTACACGTATTCGATATCAATGGTCTCCCGATCTATTTACAAAGGGGTGGATTGTTCTCATTAAATTCACTTCATGTTTCGCTACGAAGATTTTTGTTTCTAAACATTATTATTTGTTTCTCCAAACGTCATTTGGATGCACTACAAGTTGTTCTAATCCTAATTATTTGATAAACGGGTTTGTTATTGTAACCCACTTGTTCATAATAATTCGTACCATGTATTGCCGGTTGTGGTGATCTAATCACTGGCGAAAATTTTATTTCAAATAATTTGTAAACAAAATATGTGTAATAATTTATGATTGTTTCCTTGTATTGTACAATTTTGTTTGAATACAGAACTGTTCCTGACTTAGTAACAGTATGAGATAAGGAGTCTGCCCCCAAATGTTTCAGATAACTATAACAACAATTTTGAAGCTAAATCTGATAAGAACTGACTAGTTTTGATAGAGCTGATATTTTTAATCATAACCAACACAAAATTCATCTAATATTGTATTATTTTCCTGTATGGATGAAGTAGTAGATTCTATATCAAATATTTCATTCACTAATTTTATTTGAATAACCTATAATTTTTTTCTATCTATTTCCTTCTCCGGGGTTGCGGGATTATTCCCTTACCGTAACCCCGGAACGTAACAGGCTATGAAGGACACCGTGGATTTTAGTCAGTAGAAGTCTGACAGTCCCTCCCGCCCTGCCCGGGGTTGGAGGACTCATTTGATGATTTTACCACGATAAAAAAAAAAAAAAAACTATTTCCTTCTACCACAAGCTGTGGTATGAAAGTGTTAGGTATATTTGACATTTCAATAAGTGCTGTGTAAGCATAAAATACATTTTACATACTTGACCTTATTTGTATTTTGGGGCTTGCCTGCCTATCACTACCATACACTGTACAAGAGTATCCTACTGAACATAATTAAACAAATTAAAATTGTACAATTTTGATAAAATTTGATATCTAATGTTACACCTTTTTACTAAATTCAAATACCATAAAGTTATGTTAAAGAATTATAATGTTGTGTATCACCAAAAATTTAATGCAAATAAAAATAAAATCAAACAAAAACTAAACTAAGTTTACTAAGTAACATCTAGTTATTTTTTCTTGTTTTGTTGAATGATGATTATGATGCAGCACTTTTAATTAACTATGACAAGATTATCAGTTATATTGTAAGTAAATTAATATCAGTTTCATTTTGACTCAATTACCAAGTAATTAAAAATGAATCATCAGATGATAGTGAAAGGAAAATTACATCACACATACAATTACAGAAAGTTATAATAAACAGTTTTTAATTATGTTTATTTCATATTAGTAAACCAATTTTTTTCACGGAAAAACTAGAAAAACAAAACAACTATCACAATAACAATAATAAAAAACATCCCCCAAGCCGACTGGTCCTCGTGGGGGAAGCCGACCACCACCCTCCAGTATATCAGCCAACAAAATCAAATACCCAAAAAGATAAACAAAAACGAAGCAGTTTATACATATGTACACTAAATACACGAACCCTGAGAACAGAAGAAAGTTTGCACGAGCTAGAGTTAGCCATCGAAAACCTCAAGTGGGACATCTTGGGCATAAGCGAGATGCGGAGAATAGGAGAAGGAATAGAAGAGCGAAACAGCTATATTATGTATTTCAAAGGTGAAACCGCTGGACACAGAGGGGTAGGATTCCTGGTTAAGTCAAAACTTAAAAGCCAGATAATTGGCTTTGAAGGGATATCGGACAGGATAGCGGTGATTCACATTAACCTACCAAAGTACAGAAAAAAATGGACAGTCTTTCAAGTCTACTCGCCGACAGAACAAGCTACAAAATCAGAGGTCGACAAATTCTACGATGAATTACGCGAAGTTATCGAAAAATATTCCGAAAACAATATCGGCTCATGGGAGATTTCAATGCCCAAGTTGGCGTCCAAATACCTGGAGAAGAACATGTATTAGGAAAATATGGAAGAGGCAAAAGAAGTAAAAATGGAGAAAAACTAGTAGAGTTCCTTCTTGAGCAAAACTTAACACTCCTGAACTCCATGTTCCGTAAAAAACCCAAGAACAAATGGACATGGATGTCTCCAGACGGAAAGGTTAAAAACGAAATCGACTACATAATAACGAACAGGGCTAGGGTATTTAGTGATACGGAAATAATACAGAAACTAAACTTTAACACAAACCATCGTATGGTACGCAGCAGTCTAAATGAAAGAAAACCAAAAGCTCCTAGACACTATATGAACCACGCGCAAACAAATAACATACAAACGGACACAGAAAATACATTAAAAGATCTGATGGAAGTCGTTGATTCAAATATGGACCTAAGTGTAAAATACAAAAAAATTGAGAATAAGCTTAAGCAAGCAGGAAAACAAACAAACAAGAGAAAAGAAAACATTTTGAGTGAAGGAACGTTAAAACTAATTGAAGATAGAAAGTTGTTAATAAAAAAGGATAAAAAGGAGAATCAAAAACAAATATCTAACCTTAGCAAACAGATTCGTGAAAATATGAGGAAGGACAGAAAAATCAGAAGAAACACAATTTTAGAGAATCACATCAACAAAACGGGAGGAACGAAAAAAGCGCTTAAAGAACTTCGTGAAAAAGGGAAAGAATGGATACCAACGTTAAGAGAAAAGGAAAAAGAACTGCCAGCTACTACTCGAAGTTCAATCCAAAATATAGCAACAAATTATTATCGGTTACTATATTCAAATCAACAAAGCCTTAACGCACAAAATAGTGGTTACAAACAGATGCATGTGACTGAAGGAAACGAAGACATACCAGAAATATTAATATCGGAAGTAGAAAAAGCAATTAAAAGTCAGAAAATGGATAAAACACCCGGCCCCGATAAGATTACAAACGAACTTATGAGAGGGACAATCACAGAACTAAGTCCGCTTCTAAGAAAAATCTTTAACGAGATTCTATATACTGGTAACATCCCTAGTCAATGGGCAGAATCTCATATAATACTTCTCCACAAGAAAGGTCCTAAAGACGATATAGGAAACTACAGACCCATTTATCTCATCTCAAATGTCTACAAAGTTTTCGCCAAAATCATTTTGGACAGAATCTCTATCAAACTCGACGAAAATCAACCAGTGGAACAAGCGGGGTTCAGGAAAGATTTCAGTACAGTAGACCATATTCACACTATAAAACAACTTATAGAAAAATATAATGAATATAGAAAAACAATTTACATTGCTTTTATAGACTACGCCAAGGCTTTCGACAGCCTCAGACATGAAGTTGTATGGCAAAGCCTAAAAGAGCAAGGCATACAAAACACCTACATCAAGATCATCAAAAATATTTATTGCGAAAGTAAAGCCAGGATAAGACTGGAATCTATAGGAGATGATTTTCCAATAAGAAGAGGTGTCAGGCAAGGTGACCCACTTTCACCAAAGCTGTTTACAGCAGTATTAGAACAAATGTTCAGGAAGTTGAATTGGGAGCATCTAGGTCTAAACATAAATGGAGCACGATTAAATCATCTCAGATTCGCTGATGATCTGGTCCTATTGGAAGAAGATCCAAAACTACTAGAGTCCATGATACAAAACCTGGCAGAAAAAAGCAGAGAATTAGGCCTAGAAATGAACTCCAGCAAAACTAAGTTGATGACAAATTCAATACCCGTAGACATAACAGTTAAAGGACAGAAACTGGAATATGTAGAGGAATATGTATATCTTGGCCAGATAATATCGCCTAACGACCAGATGTCGAAAGAAATAGAAAAAAGGATTGCAACAGGATGGAAAACCTACTGGGCTTTGAAAGAAATTACAAAAAGCAAAGAAATAGGCATTAAAATCAAGAAGAAGACCTTTGATACATGTATCTTACCATGCATTACATATGGCTGCGAAACCTGGGCCCTGACAAAACACCATAGGGATAAACTTGCAAGATGTCAAAGAAGTATGGAAAGAAGCATGCTAGGTTTAAAACTAAAAGACAAAGTAAGAAGTACAGACATCAGGCACAAAACCAAACTAACTGATATCCTGGCTCGTATTGATCAACTTAAATGGAGGTGGACTGGACATATGCTCAGGTGTAAAAAGGAGAAATGGAGCAAACAGGTGACAATCTGGTACCCAAGAGATGGCAATAGGAGTCGAGGTCGCAAAAAGAGAAGATGGGAGGATGATCTGAAAATGACTTTGGGTCCGCTCTGGACAAGAGTAGCGGCAGACAGACATCAGTGGAAAGAGCTGGAGGAGGCCTTTGCCGTAAGGCACACCGAACTGAGAGACCTTTTATGATCAAATGTGAATTAAGTAAAATCTATTAAATGTATAATAAGTAATATGTATTAGTGTAAAAATTTAGGTTTGTAAGTGAAAAACTGTCAAAAGTTCGGTAATAAAGGTTTTATTATTATTATTATTATAAACCAATTTTTTTAGTTACATTTTGAAAAAATTATATCTATGTGACTCAGGCAGTAAAAATATATCTATTTAACTCAGGAATGATCTAGCTTTCTACATTTCAAAGAAATTTTAAAATCATTTCAGTAGTTAGACATTATTTCCAAACAAACAAAATCACTAACTTGGAAACTTCACCTCTTAATAAAAAGTGTAGAAATCAAATATTATGTAATGTAAAAGACTAAAAAACTTAATGCAGTGGTTAAAATGTTAGTTGCATTCAACATTCATTTGTAATGCAAGTTTTCTGCTGTTACAATCTATCTGTCTCTTATATATCCCCAGGCGATGTTAAGATGATGCCATTAAAAGACAACCAGGATGTGGCATCATTCCTTGTCACCAAACATTCATGGAAAGGGAAGTACAAAAGGGTATTCTCCATCGGCACCCATGGAATCACCACATACAACCCCGACCGATTGGAGGTGACAAACAAATGGCTTTACGCTGATGTAGTAACCATTGCTTCTGCGAAACACTCGAATTCTACAGCCAATCATGACTTCACCCTGGTCATGAAGAAGGATAAAAAAGTGGATTCAATGAAGTTTTCTTCTGAACACAAATGTTTGATTCTGACCGAGGCTTTTAAATACAGACATGCTTTTGCTGAGAAACCTAAAGATGTTTATGTAAGTACCTTACATTTGTTTTAATTAAAAACACTGGAAAAATCATAAAATATTTTTATTTTTTGATTTTTCCAGTGTTTTGCTTAAATATCCTCAACAAACACGAAACTAGCCGATTATCTTGGTGTTAGGTATATTCATCGCCGGTACTTGTACCTTTGGGCTCTTACATTTCAATAATTTCCATAATAGCCACAGCATTTGTGCATAAATAAATAAATATACCCTTCTTTACAGAGATACCAAGCCTACAAACACCATTGGAGCGGCACACGCCTCCCCGTAGTCCTAGAAGTCGGTCCATGCGCACTAGAACAGCTGGACCCATCAACCCACACGTTACTAGCCAGCTATCCATACTGTGATGTCCAAGGTATCCTCCCTGTCCGGGATGTTCCTGGGGGATTTGTCCTGGCCGTGGGAGGGTACAGCAGACTCCACCTGTTCTCCAATGCCATGGACCATCAGATCATTATCAATAAGATGCTGGAGATGGCAAGCTTGACGCTGAGCATAAGCATTAAGGTCCTGTCCACTATGATAACCTTGGATGATTATCATGATCAGAGATTTGGAAAGTATAGGTGAGTTTTTTAAGAATAAGAAAGTAATATTTCGTTTTGTAAGGTATATTTTAAGTGATTTTTTTATTTTACTGTAGGGTTGCGTTTAACTATCTCACCTGATGGTATTGGAAGTGATCATGTGGTTGATAGTGAATCACTCATGTCTTGAAATAATTTATTAAGACCGGCCCCTATAACATCATGTTTTTATAAAATCTTTATATCCTCTAGCCAGACACTGCATTAATTATTTATCCAGAGAAATACTTCAATATCCCATTTATAAACTACTATGTATGTATTATTTCCAACTCTTCATATAAGTAACTATTTTTATCCAAATAATAAAGTCATTGTCCCTGTTTAATTAACTACACGCTTAATTGGCGCATTTCATTCACGCACATTACCCTAACATTTGATTGTCCGCGGCACATTCAGCCGACCTTGGGTGTGAACTCATTTATCTATCTAACGCGATACCTACATTCGTTACAAGTATCAAGTTCTGTACGATTATAATGTCATCTATTGTCACTATATTTACCCGGCACACTTCGTACGCCTCAAAAATCACCTTTCAAACCTTCCCTGGACCAAAAATAATTCAAAACAAATAATTAGCCTAATGGGTCCAGCCGTTTCCGAGTTGTAGCGAGACTAAAGAACAGCAATTGATTTTTTATAGATTAAAATATGTAATTGAAAAAAGGTATTAGTATTTCCATGTAAAATACTGATATTCAGCTACCGATCACAATATAGTAGGGAAAAGGATAGGAAGATGAAATGAATTAAAAATAGGTTAAAAAAAGTTACGAGAAACGACAAAATATGTTTAAGAGGGCTTGACACATTGCAGACGAGCGAATAAATACGAAACATTAAGAATTTACATTGATTATTTTTTCGCTTCCTTAAAGTCCTGTATTGGGTCTAAACAATCTTCGGCCAACTTACTATTGGCTTCAGTCCAATCCTGAAAGGTGCTAATTTTTGTACATGATGCCATGGGCACGGTAGGAGTTGAGGCATATCATAATATGCATATTATGTCAATGAAAGATAGAATATTTGAAGCCAATGTTCACAATTCTGAAGAAAAATCTTTTATTTATTTCCGATCGCTAGGTCCTGGCTTTACCTAATTAGCGACGATAGCACCTGGTGCCTTAGCTTCTGCTGATACATACATACATACATAATCTCACTCCTCATCCTCATGGGATGGCAGACATCTACTACAATCCTTACGTACTCCTTTAATCCCAAAGATTTTCTTAGGAAGGAAAAATCCGATCCGTGGGCAGGATTCGAAACTACGGCCTTCGGATTCAGTACATCCGACGCTCATTTCCAACCGAGCCACCGAGGTTCTTACCTACCGCGGCGAATTCTTCCTTCCATTTCTAACGTCTCATGATGACGTTCCTTTAATCCCCTCCACATTCATACTTCTGATCATACAAGCGCACCAACTGCAAGTACAGTCACGAGCAATAACATGTAAAATTGTAAACACTTAACAAAATTAGAAATACTGATTTCTACTTTGAAATAAGATCTAGTTTGTAATAGTATGGCTTCCGAAATAGAAGTCTAATTAAAAGAAACGTTTAATCAATATGGTAGCAGAACATCGCTTTTGAATACTGCTTGTATACATACTATTGCTCGTGACTGTACTGCGTGCACGACCTTACTACCAATAATGGTGAACGCACATCTAGCCGCACCGCAGTCTCCGCAGTCCCCGCATTACGAATTCTTTGTATGAAGTTCTATGAAACCTCGCACACTTACCCGCATCGCAGTAGCCGTAGAATCGGTAAGAAAACAGACTGCGGAGACTGCGGTGCGGCTAGATGTGCGTTCACCATAAGAATCATCTCATCTCTGCAGTTGGTTTCATGATAAAATGCAACGGAAATAGGTCTAGGTTTATTGTTTGTCATACAACGGCTATGTTTATTAATTGACTCAAATCAGCCATCGATCCACCGATCAATTTATATTTCCTGCTTACGAGTGTACTAGGAAAATGGAAAATAAAAATAGTGAAAAATAGTATTATTATTATTTTATTTATTAGATCACAACGCTATTGCATTACGTTAATCCTGTAGAAATAGTTGTACAGAGATAAATAAATTAATACATTTTCATTTCATTTTAATAACTGATATAATAATGTATTTTTTTTATAATGCGTCGTGCCGGGTTAGTGAGACTGTGTAAAAGGGAACCGCGTCCAGGGAACCTAAGAATAGTCTTTTCCGTTCCAATGAGGGCAAGAGAAATCAAGATAGATGATTTTCCAACCCAAAAAAAAAACATGTGGGATACAATAAAATTGAAGCCAACTGTATTTATTTATTACGATACATTTCGCACGGGACATCATAGTTGATGCTTCTAGAAAAAAAACTGTGCTTTAAGGCGGCGCGTCGCGAGCTCGAACGCAAAGGCAGGCACGGTCAAAAAACAGGGTTGTATTTCACCTCAGTTCGAGCCATAATGTTCATGTCCGCGAGTGTCATCCCCCATGGAGCAGGGGAAAACATCATGATATACGATCATTTAGAGTAAACGGCGCGCGTAAAAAATACGAAACGGCCATGTGGGATACAATTTTTGAAAATTTGATGCTCCTTTACATTTCTAATTTATTCCCAAAGTTGTGTTAAAATTAGTAATCGAATACTTTGGAAGCTCGTCACCTTTTTTAATGGCTTGTTATTTCAAACTGCGTTTGTACAGACAAAATTAATAATGAGTTACCAAACGATACCATGTTTAATATAGGTGTACCCTTCTAGGCAGTAAAATGCCCAACGAAGTTCCTATGGAAAAAATGTTGACTTGTTCCACCTTAACTCTATTTAGTTAAGGTGAAACAAGTCAACATTTTTTTATTTACGAGTGAATAGGCAAGCTTCACCGTCGCTTACCATCAGGCGAGATACTGGTCAAACGCGAACTTATCATTAAATAAATAAAAATTGTTACTAAGAATGGACTTCCATTAAAATGCATGTAATGATCTATTTTCCCTTCACAGTGGAGATCAACACCAGACCTCACTCAGCGAGTTTATAGTACACAAAGTGAATCCTGCGCGTCACATGGAGCCGATGCGACGTACACTCTGTCTCTCAGACACTTGCATACTCGAGAGGGATCCTCAAACATACTCTGTAAGTTATTCGGTTGCCAGCTGATATCGAAGTGTAAGGCCCCTCGCCCACGGCGACTTTTTGCAGCGATGCTGTAGCGCGTTTAGCAAACGCGCGACAGCATCGCTTCTAACGCGAGTTAGTCGCATTTGCAACGCGCTACTGCATCGCGATTGTATCGATACAAACGCGCGACCGCGTGGACGATATCGGTAGAGAGGTTGGAGGGGGGAGGGAGTGTCGCGATTAGAGTGACGCGTTTGCATCGCGACTGAATCTGGTCCCGTGGGCGAGGGCACACAGCTAGCGACAGCATCGCGTCTGTATCGATGCTACGCGCGACAGCATCGCTACAAAAAGTCGCCCGTGGGCGAGGGGCCTAAACTTCTATCCTATAATTCCTTTTTTTAACAGTATATTTTGACAAAAAAAAAAATACTTATGAAAAAATGTAGTAGTTCAACCAGTATCTGGAACAGGATCCGGGCTACCGGTGGTTAGGGCTCTTAAATGAGGAATCATCATCATCAACCTATAGTGTTCCTACTGTTGGGACACAGGCCTCCTCTCTGTGAGAGGGAGTGGCCCATAATCCACCACACTCGCCCAGTGCGGGTTGGTAGATGTCACATAACTTCGAATTTTTCGTTCTAAGGTATGTCGTGCCTCACGATGTTTTCCTTCACCGTTTTGAGAGCAGTGGTGATGAAATAAATTACACAAAGTAATGCGCCTGGTGGGGTTCAAACCCAGGATCTACAAATCGTAAGTCGAGAGCTGTCCAGTGAGAGCCTCCTCAGACGTTGGTCGAGGATCTTGGCACTTAAGCCATAGGCCGACATGACTATCGGTACAATGACTGCTGTATTCACGTCCGACATGTCAACAACCTCGCGGGCCAGATCAAATCACTTGATATTAATTTGTAAACTTTATTGTTGTGGTGTTAAGGCTCTATTCAGACTGGTTTCCAACCCGCTAGTCCTACCCACTGTATGGTATGGTAAATGGCTTTTATTTTTTTGGGTTTATGTATTTATGCCTGCTATTATTTTCAGGTGGTATGTCTACGCCCACTAAGTGATGTATTCGCTTTAGTGAGAGACACGGAACATCCACAGAAGTTCTCGATAGAATACCTCAATGGACAAACGCGGACATATTTAGCTGGAGAAAGGTATGAACTGCTTATTTAAATTTCAAGTGATCAGAAAGGGTAGAAAGTACATCTTTTGATTCACATTGCATGCCAATTTTTAAAACCTACAGTTTATTACAGACCAATTTTAGAGTAAGACGAAATATAACATTTTTGAACAACTCTGGAAGAAATATCACAATATTCAGGCATTGAATTAAATAATAATTAACTTCTAACCAAGACATCGTTTCTATCTCTGTTCTGTCTATTGTACAGACACCAGCAGGTCTACCTACCCCGGTCTGTCTAATTTTATCAATCAAACTTTTACCTTCCACTATTGAAATAAGGTTGAAAATGTATTAAAGAAATTTTACAGATGTAGGTAGGTTGATGTGCTGGCGTCTATACGATGACCTATGTCTATGTTAGGGCCCCTAACTTAGGGGTTTGGTTTCCGCACTTAGTCCTTCATGTGGACCATTGTGCGTGGGCCATAGTGGCCTTTGGTGGCTTATTCCAACCAGCCCACCTGCCTCCAGAATAGGTCCCTACGATGACCTTTTTTATTAATGATAGGTTCGCGTTTGACCACTATCTCGCCTGATGGTAAGCGAAGATGTGGTCGACGGTGACCTATTCTATATTATTAATTAAAAAAACTTTTTTTTTACAGAGACGCTTTACTAGCGTCGTTGCTGGACGGCGTCAGATCTGCGGGTCAGCGTGATGTCCACGTCAGGTCTGTCCCCACACCGCGAGGGTACCGCTTGGGTCCTCTCCATCAGCCAGTAGACGAGGAGACGGAGTCCAATCACCTCAGGTATGAATCAATCGATATTAGACTCTATGCTGAATGTAGAACGGTCCAGTTCAGTTCGACATGTAAGTTAGTTTTGTGCCCACACCGCAAGGAGCTTCCCCACCAGCCAGTAGACTGACTCCAATCATCTCAGGTATGAATCAAACAATTCTCGGCTCTATGCCGAACAGTGTAAGGTCTAATGTAGCGTGACATACATGCTCACACCGCGAGGGCACCGTCATAGGAGTCCAATCACCTCAAATAATGTATCAATCAACTCTAGCTTCTACAATCATTGTTGCAAGGTCTAGATTAGCGTGTAATAGAAGACAGGTTTTTGCCCACATCGCGATACCGACTGTAGGATTTAAAGATATGAGAATGTAGTCCGATTGCTTTAGTTATAAATCAAGAAAGTATACACTCTATTTTGCACAGTACAAGGACTACTTTTCAATGTCAATTGCCATCAGAGCTTAGATCTTTTCAGTAGCAATGGTAATTTTCTAGGGATAAATTGGATTGAAAGAGTGGTGATAATTAATCGTATTAGTTGCTGAGCTATAGCCGCTGGCAAAAGCTAGTAAATAAGTAATAAAAATAATAATAATATTTCACAACCATCACACACATCACACGCCATCTAGTCCCAAGCTAAGCAGAGCTTGTGTTATGGGTACTAGACAACTGATAAACATACTTATATATTTCTAAATACATACATATTTTATAGATAAATTACACCCAGACACAGAACAAATGATCATGCTTATCACACAAACATTTGTCCTGGGAAGGAATCGAACCCATGACCCCCGGCATAGCAGTCAGGGTCACTAACTACTAGACCAACTGGCCAATCTTTACATATAATAAAATCGTAGAGCTGTCATTCCTGTACATTGAATATTTTTTTCTTTTTGTATTTTTTTCGAGATAAGGGATCGATTCTGATGCCAAATCAACTTTTTTTTTCTTTCGAAATTTTTTATGTTTTTTTGATTTGATCTATCTCTTAAACTACTGTAAAGTTGTCGATCAAATTTTCCTCAAATATTCCTAATAATATGCTTCTGTTGATAGGCTATGTATCATTACGCTATTTTTCCTGGGAGATAAGCAATTTTAAATTTTGTTGTTTTTATCTGTTTGTTTTTAGTTGGAAGCTAAACCACTGGATATTATTTAGTCAATTTTTCTCCAAATATTCCTTAAACTGCTGTTCTATTAATAGGATATGTATAATTACGCTATTCCCTTTGGGGGATTAGCAATTTTATAATATGTTGATTTTCAGTCATTGTTGACATTTGTATAAGAACCGCTATTTGAAACTCACTGTCAGCGTCCTAGCCAGTCCGATTGGTAACCCGCTTGACTTTGGTGCAAGGGGTCTCTGGATCAAATCTCGCAGTTTTCTTTTACACTTTTTGTTTTTTTTTTTTGTTATTATTATTTTGTCCTGAGAGTTTCAAATAATTTAAAAAAAAATGTGCATACTTTTATTTCAATATTATTCGCCATTTTAAATTATTAATATTTTATTCAATAGTTCTCTAGGATATAAATCTACACTGATTTAAATTGTAGGTAGTAAGTTGGATTTTTTTTTTAAATTGTAATTGTTTCGAGGTGTAGGAATTTTAAAGATTAGAAAAAAATCTAGGTTTCTATAATTTGTGTTTATTTATTTTAGTTAGATGAATGCAATACGACAAAATGAAAAAGGTTATTTTTCTATTGCTTAGTGCAAGAAAACACGTATTCTAAATTCGGCCGCCAAACTTTACTGCCGGACAAACGTCACCGGTTGTTTGAAAAGGGAAATTGTAAATAATTTAGAATTTCTTCAATAATTACGTAAGTTGAAAAGTGACTTTTTTGTTTATGGTTATTATTCAATTAGATTATTTAAAAGGGGTGTGTTTCATTATAAAAGTGATTGCACAAGTTGTTTCATGTAAATCGGATCAGCACTTTTAAGTTATTGTACTTTTTGTATAATCAAACTTTTGTTCCTGTGTAATTTTTGTAGTTTATGTTCTAGGAACTTTTTTGTATTTAGTTATAGGTACATTTTGTTTTATATAAAAATAGAGTTAATAAGGAATCTAAAAAGGTACAATACGTAGTTATAAGGTTTAAATTAATAAGAAAATAAAGGCTACGAAGGCCTCGGTCTTAATAAAAATCACAAGGAAAAACGGGGTCAAAATACGTGTGCCTCTTTAAGGTAAGGACGGGCGGTATAAAAGGCGGTACGACCGGCCGGCACTGCGTTCAGTCGCAGCCGAGCCACCGAAGAAGAAACATCACTAAAAGAAGACCGAAGCCTTCAAAGTGAACTCTTCAAATTGGCTTTTTTATTATTTCCGTTGTCCGTGGTCCCCCTATAGTATTTCCGTAATCTTCCAAAAGCGTACGCATTCAGGGGTGCGTGGGTGCATGCGTCACTAGCGAAGGCAAGGCACGTGTGCACAACAATAAGTCTGGTAGTGGACGCGCTGTCGGAATCCCGGTCCGTCCATTGCAACTTCCTTTCGCATAGGCGGATCGTGTCCTCTATAAAATCTCTCTGTTTTCATCTGCCGCTTGGCCTGTATCTTACATCCCGAATAACAGAAGAGAGCTGTTGCCGAGAAAACAATTACGTTCATATTCCAGATATGGCGCCACTTACACGGTCCGTATTGTTTCTCAAATTCTAAATTAACGCAAGCGAAGCCGCGGGCAAACACTAGTACATATAATAAAACTGTAGAAAAGTATTTTTTGTACATTTGAAAAAAACTCAATAAATATAGCCAGGGTTATAAAGGACAACCAATAGAACCCATTTCTAGCATTTTTAGAATTTTTGTCTGTTTGTCTGTATGTCTGTTTGTATGTTTATTTGTTCGGGCATCACGTAAAATGTACAAAAGTTATGTAGATAACTTTAATACACACCGACTGACCGTAACTTGAAGTAACATTTAGTTTTTGTTTCATTGAAATCGGATCAGTCTATCAAAAGATATTTGAATTCAAAGTGTACCAGAAGTAAAATTACGGTCAGTGTACACCGAACGCGCAGTTCAGTAGCGCGATCTACCTTGGAACAGAAAAACTACATATTCAAATATGGTGTGGACTGGAGTGGAGTGGGATGTTGTGGGATAAATTGGGATGGAGTGGGATGGAGCGGGACTGAGTGGGATGGAGTGGTATGTAGTGGGATGGAGTGGGATGTAGTTTGATAGAGCAGGATGGAGCGCGATGGAGTGGGATGTAGTGGGATGGAGCGGGATTGAGCGGGATGGAGTGGGATGGAGTGGTATGGAGTGGGATGTAGTGGGATAAAGTGGGATGGAGTGGGAGGGAGTAGGATGGAGTGGTATGGAGTGGTATGTAGTGGGATAAAGTGGGATGGAGTGAGATGAAGTGGGATGGAGTGGAATTGTGTGGGATGGAGTGGTAAGGAGTGGGATGGAGTGGGATGGAGTGGGATGGAGAGGGATGGAGTGGGATGAAGTGGGATGGAGTGGAATGGAGTTGGATGGAGTGGGATGGAGTGGGATGGAGTGTGATGGAGTGGTATGGAGTGGGATAAAGTGGGATGGAGTGGGATGAAGTGGGATTGATTGGGATGTAGTGGAATGAAGCGGGATGCTATGGGTGCTTTGAACGCTGCTAGGTGGACTTTGAACGACAGAGGGCGTATATCACAAACAGGTCAAATATTCTTGAAAAATCTAAATAAATTCTAATAATAATAATAGGGTTTATATGAAAATTATTATGATTTATAAAAAACAAGGCGAAAATTAAGCGCTTCGCACTAAGAAAACATTGTTAAATTCCGACATCCACGCGAACGAAGTCGCGGGCACAGCTAGTCAAAAATAAATAAAGACCGTTATCTTTCCAGATTATTCCAGAATCCAGTCGGCATGTCTCGAGCCGAAGTGATAGAGCGATTCAACTCGAACGTTGGTTACAGCGGCCTGATCTACTCCGTTAGCCAAGACGTAAGACATATAACAGTCATATAACTAGCTGTATAACTGCACTATACATGCATTTCTATACTAAACAATCGTGGTAGTCGCGGTTACAAAGCGTGCGAGGGAGATAGCGTATATTTAGTATAGGAGCATCTCGCTTAAACTTACAGGCTGTTAGTAAGGCGGGTTTTTCCTGTCACGCTAACCGCACGCTGATATTCAGCTCTAATGGGTCAATATGATATTATGTAGTAAGGTAGCGTTTCTGAGTAATGTTGACCGCTCAGCGCTGACGGCCTTACTACATAAGCATATTAAATTATTGACCCATCAGTGTTGACCATTCGCGTGCGGTCAGCGTGACAGTAAAACCCGCTTTATGGCTTTTTGGAATTTATTTCATCACCACTGCTGCCAAAACTGTGATTGAAAATAGCAAGAGGAAATAAAATGATTAAAATTATAATATGACATCCACCAAGACGCAATAGGCTCGTGTGGTGGGTTACAACCCATGTTTATCAGAACGCATGACACCGTAGAAAAGGAGTTTAGTTGACAGAGGAATAGACAAAATCACAGAAAGTAGAAAAAACAGTTCAAAGCATGGCGATGTTCAAAATGAAGCAATGAAATGATTAAATTCTTTAGTTATTTATTTATTTAATAATTTATGTACACACAAAACAGAACATGTAACAACGCAAATCTATACATATAATAAAACTGTAGAAAAATAATTTTTGTACATTAAAATAAAACTCAAAAAATATAGCCAGCATGTTAAAGGACAACCAATAGAACCCATTTCTAGCATTTTTAGAATTTTTGTCTGTTTGTCTGTATGTCTGTTTGTCTGTTTGTCTGTTTGTCTGTTTGTATGTTTATTTGTTCGGGCATCACATAAAATGTACGAAAGCTATGTAGATAACTTTAATACACAATGACTGACCGTAACTTGAAGTAACATTTAGTTTTTGTTTCATTGAAATCGGATCAGTATTTCAAAAGATATTTGAATTTAAAGTGTTCCAGTAGTAAAATTACGGTCAGTTCACACCGAGACGCGCAGTTCAGTAGCGCGATCTAGCTTGGAATAGTAAAACTACAAACCTATTCAAATATGGTGTGGATTGGAGTGGAGTGGCTTGGAGTGGAGTGGAGTGGAGTAGAGTAGAGTGGAATGGAATAGAATGGGATGGAATGGAATGAAAGAAAGAAAGAAAAGGTTTTTATTAGACTCGCAAATAGAACGGGATGGAATGTTATGGAAGAGGATGGAGTAGGATGAAGCGGGATGGAGTGAGATGGAGTAGGATGAAGCGGGATGAAATGAGATGGAGTAGGATGGAGTGGGATGGAGTGGGATGGAGTGGGATGGAGTGGGATGGAGTGGGATGGAGTGGGATGGAGTGGGATGGAGTGGGATGGAGTGGGATGGAGTGGAATGGAGTGGAATGGAGTGGGATGGAGTGGAATGGAGTGGAATGGAGTGGGATGGAGTGGGATGGAGTGGGATGGAGTGGGATGGAGTGGGATGGAGTGGGATGGAGTGGGATGGAGTGGGATGGAGTGGGATGGAGCGGGATAGAGCGGGATGGAGCGGGATGGAGAGGGATGGAGTGGGATGGAGTGGGATGGAGTGGGATGGAGTGGGATGGAGTGGGATGGAGTGGGATGGAGTAGGATGGAGTGGGAAGGAGTGGGATGGAGTGGGATGGAGTGGGATGGAGTGGGATGGAGTGGGATGGAGTGGGATGGAGTGGGATGGAATGGGATGGAGTGGGATGGAGTGGGATGGAGTGGGATGCTGTGGTATGGTGTGGGCTGGAGTGGGATGGTGTGGGATGGAGTGGGATGGAGTGGGATGGTGGACGTTTACTACAAACACGTCAAATATTCTTGAAAAATCTAAATAAATTCTAAATATAGGGTTTATATGAAAACGATGTGATTTATAAAAAACGTGGCGAGAATTAAGCGCTTCGCACTAAAAAATACATATTGTTAAATTCCGACATCCACGCGAACGAAGTTGCGGGCACAGCTAGTATAAAACTATAGTACAAGGGAACTGCTAGAGGTTGTACTCGTATTATACTCGTGCAAACAAAATCCAATTCTATAGGAACAACTTTTCCATTCTATAAGGAAGTGGTTGTCACACATGCTGAATATCTGATTCCCAATAATGGAAACGTTATGAGCTGATCTTGCATCTCACTCCCATGTTTTAAGACCGCAGCTACCACGAACTTTGATGTGTACTCAATTTCAACTCTATCGACTTTTAATACTCCGTATTTTCATAGAGTAGAACTGTTTATAACAGCTTTGACTTGCAACTCTATTTTTTTTTGTAAAATTTCGGATCGATATTACATTATTTTTGTTAATAATCAATTTATAGTCAGTCAGTTTGTGCATGAGAAGTCTAGTTAAGTTTTTAATGTATGTTTGTAAGATACTTTCATAGACAACTCAATTTTATACGAATGCGTGTGTATACTATTCGGATCACTGAGTTTTAGAATAGTTCGGATTTGTTTGTATCATTCATAACGGTGCATTGTCGGCTGTTTCAGGCTCGGATAGGCAAATTCAGCTGTTGATTGGTTATAGTAATCTCGGGATAAAGCTAAACCTTATTTGTACTTGTTAAAATTCTTATTCTGATACGCCAGGTTAAAGTTGCTTTTAGAAATATTATGTGTCCTGTGCCCAAAAAAATATCACAAATATGTAATACACCTTGGCCATTCTTAAAGTGAGCGATTGGCCACACTGTCAATACTAAAGCGTCGTTACAGTCGTCTCCTCAAGACCTTACCTATACAAGATACGCTCTGTTAAATCATTACATGGCTATATGGCAATGCAATCCATATTGAGGCATTTAGTATTGGGGGCCTCCCTCTAGAGGGCCAAACGTGCGGGGGTCGCGAGTCTTATCTCATTACTGTGACCCCGGAACGTAAAAGGCTATTGAAGGACACCGTGGATTTACCGCTACAAAAGAGGCAACAATGTAACTCTAGGGCCCCATGTTTACATTTGCTACGGGCCCCGCACCGACTTTATCCGGCACTGCCTAAAGTGTATATGGTGTTGTCTCTGTCTCTACCTCTGTGTTGTCTCTGCCACTCACACAGGTATGCAAGTGACAGAGACAACACGCTATAATTTTTTCCATTTAATGTTCAATTATTTTTCCTCTGATATCTGCTATCCAGCGTAGTCCGGTCACAAAACAGGAGGAATTTCGTACATTGACCTTTTATTACCTGTCTCTGTCATTCCCGCGTAAATACAATGAGTCTCTCTTGCACAGATGGCGGCCATTGTATCTGTGTAAACGAGACTCTTATTTATTATGTTAGTACGAACGTAAGGGTCATGATATGTTTTTCAGATTGATAAAGTTCACTATGATTTTGACAGCTATGCAAAGTAAAGATCTAACAACTGTGATAGCATTATGACAAATACGAACTATTATTTGAAACTCAGTGCGTCCTAAAAATAACTATTTTTTTATTTACATACTTAGATAACATATACTACTCATATCACGCTACTCGCATCCACATCACGCTTTATATATTTTTATTCAATTTAGTGAAATTCCTGGGACATATTAATGTACGTTGTGTGCCTTGTAGGCCCGTCCCCTGTTGTGGCTGTTTCTAACGTGGGATCTTGTAAGTCCCCTGTCAATTTATTATTTTACACCCTTACATTGCTATTCTTTTTAAAGCTAGGTAGAGGGAAAGACAAAAACTTTAATTTCTAGATCTTTCCATAGCTTTCAGGGTCCTGTCCCAGACAAGTAGTAAACGATAACCGAAAACACTCAGTATTTTTAAGAGATTTTCAACTTTATACCCATAGCAGCAGTCCTAGTCGGCAATATTTTGGTGGGCAAGGATCAAAAAGTGGCAAAATAAAGTTACAGCCGACCACAATTCTTAATTTTTTTTTTGTAAATTTGATCTTCCTTTCTCCGTAAATATGTAAGAAAATCTTCTGTTTAAGAGGAAGGACCGCGTCCTGTCCACAGGCTGCGCATTATTACGGACTGCTGTTCTAAGTCATAAAGATGAAACTCTATTAAAAATTACAGAGCATTTTCGTTCGTTCCGATCGTTAACGCACAGTAGTCTTCAATAGATTTTCAACTTTATGTTCTAGGGTGTAAAGTTGAAAATATGTTAAAGGCTACAGAGCGTTTTTGTTTATCGTTTGTCACTTGTCTAGGCCCTCTGGGTTAAATTCATCTGCGTTCATGTAAATACCATAGTTTCTATGCGATGTTGCACTAACTGAGAATGTTGTACATTATGTTGCATATGTAATTATGTTTTATGTTAGACAAGTATATAATTCACTTCGGTCTGGCGTTACTATTTGAAAGTCTGGTACATTCTGGGAAATTACTTAGTCGGGAGAACTTAATTATGTACTTAAAATTGTTAACAGTAGTAACTGAAGTGACTGTTCTATTTTTTTCTTGTTGAGCGTAAACTTGCACGATATGTAATTTATCTATTACAAAATATGGGAGAATACAGACAACCGTCCTTCGGCAAAAAGTTAAGTTTGCATCGTAAAAATTGAATTAGATGTGTTTTGCCCGGGCATCCTAACATTGGAGCTGTCAAACTTAGTTCCTCATACATAAAGTAGAGGCGCTTTTGAGTTTCTTGTTTACTATATTTAGGCTGGGGTTCCCTGAGGCGGAGCGGAGACGAGCAATGCCCCGATTCACCATCACATGGCTTGAAATCCACATCTTTACTCCATTCCTCCATGTGATTGGTGAATCGCGGCACAGCTTGTCTCCGCTTTGTAACGCTGCGATACAGTGGAACCGCAGCCTAACGATGAAAAATATGGCATAAGCGGGTACATTGAAGAAATGATTCAATGGCGGCTTTTACTTGGGTTGATAGATAGTAAAGTCAGCATATAAGATTTCAAATTAAAGATTTTTTTGACTTTTGATTGTCAAGACATCAAGACTATTTTTTTCTGCTTATGCTACGCGCGGGAATAAGTATAGACGGCACTAGTGTGCGAGCAAGAGAACACGATAAGCGCCGCCATTTAAGAATCTTTTCTTAAATGAACCGGGTTAAAAAAAACCTTTGCTGTAAATCTGTTAAAAAAACGATTAATCACTAAGCAAAAGCGGTCATCTGCGTTCTCCCTAAGTTCCCACTCTCAAATGGTATCTTTAACTAAGCAAAACGAAGTGCACTAAAATGTTGCACCACAGCGGTTGTTCGCCGAAAACAAGGAGAAGCTGATCACCGGCGCGTTGACTGCGCTGGTGAGCTCGGCGCCGTCCGGCAGCAACTTAACGCCCCGGGAGCTTGAGGCGCAGTTCCACGCGCTGAGAAGACTGTGTGCCAGCAAAGTTGGATTTGCTGCTTTCACTGCGTTGCCTGGGTAAGAAACGTATATTAGAATAATATATTATTATGTTTATTTATCTTAGGTACATTATTATTATTGTCAAGCTAGCTTTACCGTCTACCACATCTGGCGAGATTGGCCAGCCGGGAATCTATGATAAATGATAAAATCTTTGATTAATTTGCAATTATCAAAATATTTATATAACTCAAAGGTGACTGACTGACATAGTGATCTATCAATGTACAGCCCAAACCACTGGACGGATCAGGCTGAAATTTGGCCATGCAGGTAGATGTTATGACGTAGGCATCCGCTAAGAAAAGATTTTGATCAATTCTACCCCCAAGCGGAAAAAATAGGGGATTAAAGTTTGTATGACTGTTTGTCAATTTTATGAAAAATACTTTGTTAAGTTCCGACATCCACGCGAACGAAGTCGCGGGCACAGCAAATTTATATCATAATTTAAAAAATGAGCTTTGTACACAAATGATTCATGTAGCTATTAAAAGGTAATACTTAAAGGCATCTACGATTAACATTTTGATTAATTATATGAAGAAATAAGCAAATCACCGCCCCTCCCCTCTACCCCTCCTCTCTGATGATTCAGAATTAGATTATATTTATAAATCTGTTTTGATTCATACGATGTGTAATCCTTTCAAACGGTTTTGATAAGATAAGTTGCTTATCTAAAGAACTAAATAATGATAACAATAAATGAAAGGAGGGAAGGCCTTGACCTGCAGTGGCATATAAGGGTGGTGTATACTTTGTGTCAATCCAAACTGCCGTTCCACTGTTTTGACATGTATGCACATGAAGGTATTATAACAAACATTCATCCATCTAACCATCCTTCCATCTTTACTCTCGCATTTAAAATACTCGTTAGTAACTACTTAGGGTGCTTGTACACGGCGCATGTAACCCGCGCAAGTAGTGGTGCGGGTTACCCGCGCGAGTGACATGCGCAAGCTACTTTATCAAGCTACCCGCGGGGTCCTTGTACACGGCGCATGTAGCTTGAGCATATTGAGGCACTTGCGCGGGTTACATGCGCCGTGTACAAGTACCCTAAGTAGTTACTAACGAGTATTATAAATGCGAGAGCAAAGATGGAAGGATGGTTAGATGGATGAATGTTTGTTACCTTCATGTGCATACATGCCAAAACAGTGGAACGGCAGTTTGGATTGACACAAAGTATACCATTTCTCCTAGTGCTACGTTTCCATTGGATAATTTCTGGGAGGAGTTGTGGACAAAATTACTGAGAAATCGACGATTTCTAGATAATTATACGAAATAGATCTGCATTTCGGGCGTTCCTGGGGTTTAATTTCGAGGTCTTTTAGTTAACGTGTTTTAATTAAAACAGTCCGGTCCCAATACAGATAAATACATAAAAATCATAAGAGACCTCACAATCGACACTTTTAATTTTTCTCCTCTCAGTTTCCGCGAATGGATCGGCACAGCAACCGTAGCAGCCCTCCGTCGCGGCTCCCCAGCCTGCGCACACGCAGCCCTGGACGCCGTGTGCGCGCTGTTGCAGCCGATGCACGCCGAGCCGGACCTCAGGCAGGAGCAGCTGAACAAGGCCAGCATGCTGTCCTCGTCCACCTTCCTGGATGGCCTGCTCACCATGTGGGCGGATCACGTGGTGAGTACTGCTCACTGCTGCAGCCGATGCACGCCGAGCCGGACCTCAGGCAGGAGCAGCTGAACAAGGCCAGCATGCTGTCCTCGTCCACCTTCCTGGATGGCCTGCTCACCATGTGGGCGGATCACGTGGTGAGTACTGCTCACTGCTGCAGCCGATGCACGCCGAGCCGGACCTCAGGCAGGAGCAGCTGAACAAGGCCAGCATGCTGTCCTCGTCCACCTTCCTGGATGGCCTGCTCACCATGTGGGCGGATCACGTGGTGAGTACTGCTCACTGCTGCAGCCGATGCACGCCGAGCCGGACCTCAGGCAGGAGCAGCTGAACAAGGCCAGCATGCTGTCCTCGTCCACCTTCCTGGATGGCCTGCTCACCATGTGGGCGGATCACGTGGTGAGTACTGCTCACTGCTGCAGCCGATGCACGCCGAGCCGGACCTCAGGCAGGAGCAGCTGAACAAGGCCAGCATGCTGTCCTCGTCCACCTTCCTGGATGGCCTGCTCACCATGTGGGCGGATCACGTGGTGAGTACTGCTCACTGTTGCAGCCGATGCACGCCGAGCCGGACCTCAGGCAGGAGCAGCTGAACAAGGCCAGCATGCTGTCCTCGTCCACCTTCCTGGATGGCCTGCTCACCATGTGGGCGGATCACGTGGTGAGTACTGCTCACTGCTGCAGCCGATGCACGCCGAGCCGGACCTCAGGCAGGAGCAGCTGAACAAGGCCAGCATGCTGTCCTCGTCCACCTTCCTGGATGGCCTGCTCACCATGTGGGCGGATCACGTGGTGAGTACTGCTCACTGCTGCAGCCGATGCACGCCGAGCCGGACCTCAGGCAGGAGCAGCTGAACAAGGCCAGCATGCTGTCCTCGTCCACCTTCCTGGATGGCCTGCTCACCATGTGGGCGGATCACGTGGTGAGTACTGCTCACTGCTGCAGCCGATGCACGCCGAGCCGGACCTCAGGCAGGAGCAGCTGAACAAGGCCAGCATGCTGTCCTCGTCCACCTTCCTGGATGGCCTGCTCACCATGTGGGCGGATCACGTGGTGAGTACTGCTCACTGCTGCAGCCGATGCACGCCGAGCCGGACCTCAGGCAGGAGCAGCTGAACAAGGCCAGCATGCTGTCCTCGTCCACCTTCCTGGATGGCCTGCTCACCATGTGGGCGGATCACGTGGTGAGTACTGCTCACTGCTGCAGCCGATGCACGCCGAGCCGGACCTCAGGCAGGAGCAGCTGAACAAGGCCAGCATGCTGTCCTCGTCCACCTTCCTGGATGGCCTGCTCACCATGTGGGCGGATCACGTGGTGAGTACTGCTCACTGCTGCAGCCGATGCACGCCGAGCCGGACCTCAGGCAGGAGCAGCTGAACAAGGCCAGCATGCTGTCCTCGTCCACCTTCCTGGATGGCCTGCTCACCATGTGGGCGGATCACGTGGTGAGTACTGCTCACTGCTGCAGCCGATGCACGCCGAGTCGGACCTCAGGCAGGAGCAGCTGAACAAGGCCAGCATGCTGTCCTCGTCCACCTTCCTGGATGGCCTGCTCACCATGTGGGCGGATCACGTGGTGAGTACTGCTCACTGCTGCAGCCGATGCACGCCGAGCCGGACCTCAGGCAGGAGCAGCTGAACAAGGCCAGCATGCTGTCCTCGTCCACCTTCCTGGATGGCCTGCTCACCATGTGGGCGGATCACGTGGTGAGTACTGCTCACTGCTGCAGCCTATGCTGCTGAGCCGTGAGAATGATGAGCTGCGTAGCCTCCTCGTTAACTAGTGGTCGCAAGGGTAACTGCTAACATTCCGGGTCGGGCTGTGGTATTGGATTTTTCAGTTAAGGATTTCTCTGCAACAGCCACGGAGTTGGCCTTATGCTCGGTTAATGGCAATCTGCGCTCCCTTTTTGGGCCTGACTGGCGTTACGAAGAGTAATGTAACGTGTTACATAGCGACCAGCATTAGCGAGTTGAAACAACGTGTCGCAACTGTTAATAAGCAACTCATTCCTTGTTCTGAGTGGTACATTACGGTCTGAATTACCAGTTACTACCCAATTTTAGGTTTACCAATATTTTGTAAAGAATTTTATAAACATTTTTTTTCTACTTTAGACGGGCGGCAGCGGCGCGCTAGTAGTGGCAGCCATGTTGGATTTCCTGACGTTCGCGCTGTGTGTGCCCTACAGCGAGACCACGGACGGCAAGCAGTTCGACCAACTGCTGGAGATGGTCTCCAAGAGAGGACGAGTGCTCTTCAAATTGTTTGAGGTAAGAACTGTGAGGTGTAACACTTATTTCACCGTTTCTTGTCAAATATTCAGTGAAGACTGTAATTACAAGTAACCTTCTACAAACCGGGCGTAATGACTTGACACCTGACTCGAAACTCGATCTCGCTCCCGCTACAGACATTTCGGGGAAACGGGAGGGAAATCGAGTTAAGAGCCAGGTGTCAAGTTTTTGCGCCCGGGTTGTATAAATTTCGCATAGAAGGCAACTTATACGCACCACATTTTCATTTGCCTTTACATAAGTTCTTTTGATGTCTACGTAAAACTTCTTCTATCAAATAAATTTTATGCAGAAGTCAAATTCAAGTCAGTAAATAACATTTAGAAACTAAGCGTCTCCAGGGCTTATCACGAGTGTCGAGTGTCACACAAATGCACACATTTTCTTTAAAAAAAAAGGATGGTATGGTTTTATGAAAACAAGGTAAAAGTGAAACTTTTTCACAGTTGATGCGAACTATAGGCGCCGCCATATTGGCTTCGGCTGCTCTGACGTGCGCCTTTCACCTTATCCCTACTCCGCGACCGACCGTCACGCGACATGCAACACGGACGGTGTTGCATGTCGCAAAAAGTTAAAGACGATGTAAAAAAAATCACTTTAAGGTGATTGCGTCGATGTAGCCCGCGAAATTCAATTTTTTTTACGTTTTTGCAATTTGCAGGCCAGTGACATGTTGTAACTTTATAAATATATGTGTGAATGCGAATTTTTTGATAATTTTTATATTTAAAATTATACTTGTTATTACCGCAACACATATATTTATAAAGTTACAACATGTCACTGGCCTGCAAATTGCAAAAACGTAAAAAAAAAAAATTGAATTTCGCGGGCTGTTTGGAGCATGCCCCTTAAAATCACCAATTTTGAATGACTGGCCTGTTGTTCTAGTGGTTAGTGACCCTGACTGCTATGCCGGAGGTCGTGGTTTCGATTCCCACCCAGAACAAATGTTTGTGTGATGAGCACGATCATTTGTTCTGTGTCTGGATGTATATTATCTATAATATGTATGTATTTAGAATTATATAAGTATGTTTATCAGTTGTCTAGTACCCATAACACAAGCTCTGCTTAGCTTGGGACTAGATGGCGTTGTGTGATATTTATGGAATATTATTATTATTATTTTGCCTTTTACTTAACAGCACCAATCAATGGCGATAGTAAAAGGCGCAGGCCTAGTGATGCGAGCCCTGGTGGAGGAGGGGGGCGAAGGCGTCGGCACTCGCATGCAGACGTTAGCCCTGGCCGAGGCGGCGCTCCCGAGACACTTGCTATCCGCGCTGTACGCGCCGCCCCGGTTACATCACCGACATCTAGCGAGACATTTAGTTGCGCTGTGGTTGGTCGAACATGCGCCTGCGCACTCGTTGATGCGTAGGATTATGGTGAGTTGGCTTTATTTACAGGTTACACTCTACGTAGTTGTTGATTATCTACTATATAAAAATAAGTCGGGTTTTCCTTCCTGACGTTATAACTCCAGAACGCACGAACCGATTTCCACGGTTTTGCATTCGTTGGAAAGGTCTCGGGTTCCGTGAGGTTTATAGCAAAGACTGGTGGCGAAACGGAGTTCGCCGGGTTTGCTAGTCTCTTTCTTAAAATCAATGTGGAAAATTATATGTGCGGCTTTTCGTTCACAGGTCATAAATTATTCCATAGTAAGATGCTACCAGAATAAAACTTTGCCCTGGGTGGTATTTAATGGTCAACTCTCTTTCAGAGCTAGGACGTTTGTGTCCCTGTTTGTACCACTTCATCCATCAATATTGGCTTTGCGAGCCTGCATGTATCTCTATGTTTTAGGGAGAAATTTTCTAATATTGTTTTTTTAAGTATTGCGTAGGCAACTTTCTTTTATACAAACCTTATAGAGGCAGAACACAACAACATTTTCAATTTAAACTGTAGACCAGTTACGTGTTTTTACGAGACTAACGAGCAACATTTCACTACTATAAATTCTCTCTAAACCACATCTCCTTCCCACAGCCCTCAGGGCTCCTAGCGTTCTTAGAATCAACGGAGGCGCCTCCCGCGGCAGCCCTGGCCGGCGAGCTGGAGCCCGAGCGAGACAACCTGTCCCTGGCGCAGGCCAGCGTCAAGCAGCGCGCGCAGCACTGGGAGGCGCTGGAGAGGCAGGTCAAGTACGTGGAGAAACATCTGGAGGTATGTTAGGGAACAGCTTACTCATTCATTTTCAATTTCTACTAACAAATGAAAATCGTCTTTGATACTACGATATAATGATGCAATTCCACTGACTTATGTCGTCGTTGCGAGCGTGTTTTGTTTTTCATCGAACCGAAGATAACCCGCACGTTTTATGTCATTGGTTGAATTGTATCGCATCGCGTCATCGGACCATAGCAAGCCCTAAAAATTAAGTTAATATTGTGATTTTGCCACCTCACAGTTATTATTATATTACGCCAATCATTCCGTGTTAGATCAACTTGAATCCTTACAAGTAAGGAAAGTTACATCAGTTACCTTTGTGAATAGCCCTTGCTTTTAATTAAATATGCTTAAAACAGAGATTACATTAATTTTGAAACACGATAAAGAAACCTACAAGAGTTCTATATTTCATCTATAGCGGACAAGATACATCTATCTTCGTGTAGATCGAGAGAAAAATGGACTGTAAAGTTAATACCGAACGAAACACCTCGCAGAGATTCTTCTGATGAACCACTTAATTTTAAATAGTGACCGACACACCTGTACGCCTGTACTACACATCAAGCTATACAAAACCAGTATAAACTGATCGTTGTATGCGCGGAATGCTGATACAAAGTGACACCACGATAAATTGGTTTTGTATTGCTTGTTGTTTTCCGTGTTTACCACTAGTTACAATAATCCAAAAACTTTAGCCAGCCTAGTTATAATATTAACCCCTTCCCTGTCCAATGAATCACATGTGATCCATGACTATTGTTTAAGTATTGTGTCTGCTGCGCGGACAGTGAAAGTGTTAAAACCTCCTTTCCCAGCATTATGCCCAGCTAGCCCTCCAGCACTGGGCGGCCCGCCTGGGTCGTCCGTCGGCCGACCGTCGCGACCCGTCCCGCGAGCGTCCCGTCGTGCTGCGCAGACCGCGCGAGCGGGTCAAGTCCACCGCCAACTGGCCGCTCTTCTACTACCAGTTCCACAAGGATCATGCGCTGCCTAACCTTATATGGAATCATACGGTAAGACACCTACCGTCCGGGGTTGTGGGACCGTTTTTTCAGGTAACCGTGGCCGTGGACTGTCTGAAATCTACGGAGGACTTCTATAGCCTTTCTATTGAAGGACTCCGTGGATTTAAGTCAGTACAAGTCTGACAGTCCCTCCCGCCCTGCCAAGGGTGGGAGGACTCATTTGATAATTTTACCACGATAAAAAAAAAAGTTTTGCACTAGGAATTTCTCCTGTAAGTTTGCAAACATAGAAACTGATACACATACCCAAAAAAAAAACTTTATTGGAGACCACTTCTAGTTTGATCGGATACATCTGTATTTAGAATCTTTCAAAGTTAACAGACTGCATTATATTATACTATATAAAGCTCGATTACCACTCACTGACTCACTGACAGAATTGTTCTCCCAGATGGTGAAGGGGGAGGTGGGTATATTTTGACAGATTCGTATACAAGTCACTCTCGTGAGTATGGGAAAAATCCCAAACCTCCCCTTTTCGCCCCCCCTCCCCCCCCTCCCCATCGTATCTCGGAAACTAAGAGACCCGTGTTTTGTTTTTTTACGGATTCGTATAGAGGAGGCTGGCAAACGTAAAAATCATTTTTTAGAGTCCCCCCTCCCCTTTTCCCCTTCTCCCCCCTTTAGGAGGATCTCGGAAGTTAACAGACTTGCAACAGTTTTTTTTTCAGATTCATATGAAGGGGCCCAGCGTTGGTCAAAATCATTTTTCAAAACTCTCCCCTCTCCCCCCCTTCACCCCTCCCCCCATCGTATCTCGGAAACTAAGAGACCCATGTTTTGTTTGTTTACGGATTCGTATAGAGGAGGCTCGAAATAGTAAAAACCATTTTCAAAGTTCCCCCTTGCCCCCCTCCCCCTCCCCCCCTTTAGGCGGATCTCAAAAGAGACTTGGAATTTTTTTTTTCAGACTCGTTTCAAGAGGTCCAGAGTATGTCAAAATATTTTTTCGAAACTCACCCCTCTCCCCCTCTTCACCCCTCCCCCCATCGTATCTCGGAAAAACTAGGTAGCGGTAAAGCGAAGCGTAGCGTAGCGTAGGGATGTGGTCACGATAGCTTTCCGGTGGTAGGTAGGTCCTGAGTGGAGCGAACCTGCGAGACCGAGTTGAGCGAAGGGGGGAGGTGGCGAGCGAAGCGAGCCGGCGACCTCCGTAGCGTAACGAAGGTTGAGTGGGTGAAGCGTAACTCAGCGGTGACGACAAGCAAACTTACAAGTAACTCTCATTAGTAGGGCAAAAGTAACAAGCCTCCCTTTTTGCTCCCCCCCCCCTCCCAATCGTATCTCAGAAACTATTAGACCCGTGTTTTGTTTTTTTATGGATTCGTATAGAGGAGGCTCGGAAAAGTAAAAACCATTTTTCAAAGTCCCCCCCTCTTGACCCCGTTCTCCCCCCTTTAGGCGGATCTCAGAAGAGACTTGGAACATTTTTTTTTCAGATTCATATCAAAGGGCCCACAGTGTGACAAAAACATTTTTCTAAACTCCCCCATTTCCGCCTCTTCACCCATCCCCCCATCGTATATCGGAAAACTATGTAGCGGTAAAGCGAAGCGTAGGAATGAGGTCACGATAGCTTTCCGGTGGTAGGTATGTCCTGAGTGGAGCGAACCTGCGAGACCGAGTTGAGCGAAGGGGGGAGGTGGCGAGCGAAGCGAGCCGGCGACCTCCGTAGCGTAACGAAGGATGAGCGGGTGAAGCGTAGGTACCTAACTCGCGGGTGACGACAAGCAAACTTACAAATAACTCTCTTAAGTAGGGCAAAAGTACCAAGCCTCCGCTTTTTGGCCTCCCCCCCCCCTTCCCTATCGTATCTCAGAAACTAGGTGGTGTGTTTGGTGTTTTTTTACGGATTCGTATAGAGGAGGATCGGAAAAGGAAAAAACATTTTTTTCAAAATCTCCCCTCATCACCCCTTTCTCCCCCCTTTAAGTGGGTCTATTTCCTTTATTTTCTCTTGGGGCCCAGAGTATGTCAAAATCATTTTTCAAAATCAAAATGAGAATCCAAGATGGCGGCTGCTATAATTTTCGAACTGTTCATCAATTTTATCATGGGAGTCATTTTCATGGTTTTCGAGGATGCTAAAGCCGATAGTAAGGTCAAAATCCAAATCCAAGATGGCGGCTGCGACAATTTTCGATTTTTTCATCATGGATGTCGTTTTCATGGTTTTCGTGTATTATGCTAAAGCCGATGGTGGATCAAAATCAAAATCTAAGATGGCGGATGCAATCATTTTCAAAATGTTCATCATGGAAGTCGTTTTCATGGTTTTCGAGGATGCTATAGCCGATAGCGTGGTCAAAATCAAAATCCAAGATGGCGGCTGCGATAATTTTCGAAATGTTCATCATGGGAGTCGTTTTCATGGTTTTCGAGGATGCTAAAGCCGATAGTGAGGTCAAAATCAAAATCAAAGATGGCGACAGCAACAAATTCAAAGATATCATCATGGATGTCGTTTTCATGGTTTTCGAGGGTAATAAAGATGATAGTGAAGTCAAAATCAAAATCCAAGATGGCGGCTGTGATCATTTTCAAATTGTTCATCATGGGAGTCGTTTTCATGGTTTTCGAGGATGCTAAAGCCGATAGTGAGGTCAAAATCAAAATCAAAATCAAAGATGGCGACAGCAAAAAATTCAAAGATATCAGGATGTCGTTTTCATGGTTTTCGAGGGTAATAAAGCTGATATTGAAGTCAAAATCAAAATCCAAGATGGCAGCTGCGATCATTTTTGAATTGTTCATCAAGGGGGGAGGTGGCGAGCGAAGCGAGCCGGCGACCTCCGTAGCGTAACGAAGGATGAGCGGGTGAAGCGTAGGTACCTAACTCGCGGGTGACGACAAGCAAACTTACAAATAACTCTCTTAAGTAGGGCAAAAGTACCAAGCCTCCGCTTTTTGGCCTCCCCCCCCCCTTCCCTATCGTATCTCAGAAACTAGGTGGTGTGTTTGGTGTTTTTTTACGGATTCGTATAGAGGAGGATCGGAAAAGGAAAAAACATTTTTTTCAAAATCTCCCCTCATCACCCCTTTCTCCCCCCTTTAAGTGGGTCTATTTCCTTTATTTTCTCTTGGGGCCCAGAGTATGTCAAAATCATTTTTCAAAATCAAAATGAGAATCCAAGATGGCGGCTGCTATAATTTTCGAACTGTTCATCAATTTTATCATGGGAGTCATTTTCATGGTTTTCGAGGATGCTAAAGCCGATAGTAAGGTCAAAATCCAAATCCAAGATGGCGGCTGCGACAATTTTCGATTTTTTCATCATGGATGTCGTTTTCATGGTTTTCGTGTATTATGCTAAAGCCGATGGTGGGATCAAAATCAAAATCTAAGATGGCGGATGCAATCATTTTCAAAATGTTCATCATGGAAGTCGTTTTCATGGTTTTCGAGGATGCTATAGCCGATAGCGTGGTCAAAATCAAAATCCAAGATGGCGGCTGCGATAATTTTCGAAATGTTCATCATGGGAGTCGTTTTCATGGTTTTCGAGGATGCTAAAGCCGATAGTGAGGTCAAAATCAAAATCAAAGATGGCGACAGCAACAAATTCAAAGATATCATCATGGATGTCGTTTTCATGGTTTTCGAGGGTAATAAAGATGATAGTGAAGTCAAAATCAAAATCCAAGATGGCGGCTGTGATCATTTTCAAATTGTTCATCATGGGAGTCGTTTTCATGGTTTTCGAGGATGCTAAAGCCGATAGTGAGGTCAAAATCAAAATCAAAATCAAAGATGGCGACAGCAAAAAATTCAAAGATATCAGGATGTCGTTTTCATGGTTTTCGAGGGTAATAAAGCTGATATTGAAGTCAAAATCAAAATCCAAGATGGCAGCTGCGATCATTTTTGAATTGTTCATCATGGGAGTCGTTTTCAGGGTTTTCGAGGGTGCTAAAGCCGATAGTGAGATCAAAATCAAAATCAAAGATGGCGACACCAAAAAATTCAAAGATATCATCATGGATGTCGTTTTCATGGTTTTCGAGGATAATAAAGATGATAGTGAAGTCAAAATCAAAATCCAAGATGGCAGCTGCGATCATTTTTGAATTGTTCATCATGGGAGTCGTTTTCAGGGTTTTCGAGGGTGCTAAAGCCGATAGTGAAGTCTTAATGAAAATCCAAGATGGTGGCTGTGATAATTTTTGAATTGTTCATCATGGGAATCGTTTTCACGGTTTTCGAGAATGCAAAAGCGGATAATGAGGTCAAAATAAAAATCCAAGATGGCGGCTGCGATATTTTTCGAATTGTTCATCATGGGAGTTGTTTTCAGGGTTTTCGAGGGTAATAAAGATGATAGTGAAGTCAAAATCAAAATCCAAGATGGTGACTGCTATAATTTTCGAATTGTTCATCATGGGAATCGTTTTCATGGTTTTCTAGATTGCTAAAGCCGATAGTGATGTCAAAATGAGAATCCAAGCTGGCGGCTGCGATAATTTTCGAATTTTTCATCATGGGAGTCGTTTTCATGGTTTTCGAGGATGCTTAAGCCTATAGTGAGGTTAAAATCCAAATCCTATGATCGCATATAGTGTTCGAGGGGCAGTAAGCGCGTACCCAACACAATAATATTTTGAAATATCATATTTTTATCTAAACTGAAAAGTTTGTTTTGGAATTGAAAAATTCTCTTTGTCTTGGATAGTTTTTGTGTTTTCATCATGGGTGTCGTTTTCATGGTTTTCGAGGACGTTAAACTGATGGCGAAGTCAAAACGGGAATGCAAGATGGCGGCTGCGATAATTTTCGAATTGTTCATCATGAGTGTCGTTTTCATGGTTTTCGAGGATGCTAAAGCCGATAGTGAGGTTTAAAATCCAGGAGGGCATAAACGACGTCACCGAAGGCCTGCTGCGTGTCGTCTGCGAGGTGGGCTGTAAACTTTTTCGACCGATCAGGAATGGACGTAAGTCGGAACTTAATTACCAGCGAGACTCTGGCACTGATGAGGAAACGACGAGAACTCACCAAGCCACACAGGCTGAGAGTCAGGTTCTTAACGGGGAGTGCAAAAAGCAGTTCATACGCGATACTCGGAGTGCAAATAACCGAATTATAGAGCAAGCTTAAGCTCGAAATAAAGGCTCGAAGGTATTTGCCAAGCCCAATACCTCCCGCTGTTGCCTGACAAAGCTCAGAACGTCACAAGGCACCACCGTCACATCAAAGCCAGAGATTCTAGCTGAAGTCGAAAAGTTCTACGGAGACTTATATGCTCAAAAACCTTGCCCACCTCAGGCCCACGGCGCGGACGACCAACGGGCCAATCTGACACGCCATCTCACACGAGCTTCCCGACATTGACATGGGTGAGATTGGAATGGCACTCAGGCAGCTTCACCACAACAAAGCCCCAGGGGATGACAGAATAACCATAGAGCTGCTCAAGGCAAGAGGAATACCTTTCTTGACAGAGCTTGTAAACTCTTCAATTCCGTCATCCACACTTGCATAACACCGGAGGCATGGCATGGGAGTGTGGTAGTATTATTCTTCAAAAAGGGCGATAAAGCGCTCCTTAAAAACTACCGCTCCATCTCCCTTCTGAGCCATATCTATAAGCTGTTCTCGAGGGTTATTCTAAATCGTCTCGCCCAAAAGTTCGATGATTTTCAGCCACCGGAGCAGGCCGGGTTTCAAAAAGGTTACCGCACCCATAGACCACATACGTCATCTCTCCGAAACTGTTTACAAACGCGTTGGAGGACGTTTTCAAGACGCTTGATTGGAAAGGACGGGGTGTTAATATCAACGGTCAGTACATTTCACACCTCCGATTTGCGGATGACATCGTCATCATAGCAGAGTCTCTGCAGGAGCTGGAAAAATGTATGATGCTGCCCTCGAGGTTGTGCAAGAATACATTTATCTAGGCCAAAGTGTACAACTGGGCAGGCACAACTTTGAGAAGGAGGCAGCTAGAAGAATACGCTTGGGCTGGGCGGTATTCAGGAAGCTGCGTCACATCTTTGAATCATCGATCCCACAATCCCTTAAAACCAGGGTTTACAACCAGTGTGTCCTACCCGTAATGACTTACGGAGCCGAAACGTGAACACTTATGTACCATCGGCCTGGTCCACAGATTTAAGGTTGCTCAGCGTGCAATGGAGAGAGCAATGCTCGGGGTTCCTCTGGTGGATAGAATTCGTAATGAAGTCATTAGCCAGAGAACCAAATGTAGAACCACAGAATACATAAAAGTACTACGGTACGGTAGAACCAAATGGCATGTCTGTAAACGGACAAACGGCAGATGGAGCAAACATGTGTTTGAGTGGAGACCGCGAATGGGCAAACGTAGTGTAGGACGCCCTGCTGCAAGATGGGTCGATGATTTAAGGAAGGTGGCTGGCAGTGGATGGATGCGGCCTGCCCAGGACCGGGATGGTTGGCGCTCTTTGGGGGAGTCTAACGTCCAGCAGTGGACGGCAATAGGCTGATGATGATATAAAGCTGATAGTGAGGTCAAAATCAAAATCCAAGATGGCGGCTGCGATATTTTCGAAATGTTCATCATGGGAGTCGTTTTCATGGTTTTCGAGGATGCTACAGCCGATAGTAAGGTCAAAATCTAAAATGGCGACTGCAATAAATTCTAAGTAAGAAATACTTTTCAAAACACGACCCCGCGAGCTGCTTGCAGCTCGCGCAACGCGCAAATACTAGTTATACTATATAAAGCTCGATTACCACTCACTGACTCACTGACAGAATTGTTCTCCCAGATGGTGAAGGGGGAGGTGGGTATATTTTGACAGATTCGTATACAAGTCACTCTCGTGAGTATGGGAAAAATCCCAAACCTCCCCTTTTCGCCCCCCCTCTCCCCCCTCCCCATCGTATCTCGGAAAATAAGAGACCCGTGTTTTGTTTTTTTACGGATTCGTATAGAGGAGGCTCGGAAACGTAAAAATCACTTTTTAGAGTCCCCCCTCCCCTTTTCCCCTTCTCCCCCCTTTAGGAGGATCTCGGAAGTTAACAGACTTGCAACAGTTTTTTTTTTCAGATTCATGCCAAGGGCCCCATAGTTGGTCAAAATCATTTTTCAAACTCTCCCCTCTCCCCCCCTTCACCCCTCCCCCGTCGTATCTCGGAAACTAAGAGACCCGTTTTTTGTTTGTTTACGGATTCGTATAGAGGAGGCTCGAAATAGTAAAAATCATTTTCAAAGATCCCCCTTGCCCCCCTCCCCCCCCCCCCCTTTAGGCGGATTTCAAAAAAGACTTGGAATATTTTTTTTTCAGACTCGTGTCAAGAGGTCCAGAGTATGTCAAAATCATTTTTCGAAACTCACCCCTCTCCCCCTCTTCACCCCTCACCCCATAGCGGTAAAGCGAAGCGTAGCGTAGCGTAGGGATGTGGTCACGATAGCTTTCCGGTGGTAGGTAGGTCCTGAGTGGAGCGAACCTGCGAGACCGAGTGGAGCGAAGGGGGGAGGTGGCGAGCGGAGCGAGACGGCGACCTCCATAGCGTAACGAAGGTTGAGTGGGTGAAGCGTAACTCAGCGGTGACGACAAGCAAACTTACAAGTAACTCTCATTAGTAGGGCAAAAGTACCAAGCCACCCCTTTTTGCTCCCCCCCCCCCCCCCCCCTCCCAATCGTATCTCAGAAACTATGAGACCCGTGTTTTGTTTTTTTATGGATTCGTATAGAGGAGGCTCGGAAAAGTAAAAACCATTTTTCAAAGTCCCCCCCCCCCCTTGGGTCCCTTCTCCCCCCTTCAGGCGGATCTCAGAAGAGATTTGGAACATTTTTTTTTTCAGATTCGTATCAAGGGGCCCAGAGTATGTCAAAATCATTTTTCAAAATTCACCCTATTCCCCCCCTTCACCCCTCCCTCCATCCTATCTCGGAAACTAGGTAGCGTAGGGAAAAGGTCACGATACCTTTCCGGTGGTAGGTAGGTTCTGAGTGGAGCGAACCTGCGAGACCGAGTGGAGCGAAGGCGGGAGGTGGCGAGCGAAGCGAGCCGGCGACCTCCGTAGCGTAACGAAGGTTGAGTGGGTGAAGCGTAACTCAGGGGTGACGACAAGCAAACTTACAAGTAACTCTCATGAGTAGGGCAAAAGTACCAAGCTTCCCCTTTTTGGCGTCTCCCCCCCCTCCCAATCGTATCTCATAAAGTAAGAAACCCAGGTTTTATTTTTTTAAGGATTCTTATAGAGAAGGCTCGGAAAAGAAAAACCCATTTTTTCAAAGTTGCCCCTCTTGACCCTTTCCCCCCCCTTAAGGCGGATCTCAGAAGAGACTTGGAACATTTTTTTTTTCAAATTCACATCAAGGTACCCGGAATTGGTCAAAATGATTTTTCTAAACTCCCCCATTTCCGCCTCTTCACCCATCCCCCCATCGTATATGGGAAAAACTATGTAGCGGTAAAGCGAAGCGTAGGAATGAGGTCACGATAGCTTTCCGGTGGTAGGTAGGTCCTGAGTAGAGCGAACCTGCGAGACCGAGTTGAGCGAAGGGGGGAGGTGGCGAGCGAAGCGAGCCTGCGACCTCCGTAGCGTAACGAAGGTTGAGCGGGTGAAGCGTAACTCGCGGGTGACGACAAGCAAACTTACAAATAACTCTCTTAAGTAGGGCAAAAGTACCAAGCCTCCGCTTTTTGGCCTCCCCCCCCTCCCCTTCCCTATCGTATCTCAGAAACTAGGAGGTGTTGTTTGGTGTTTTTTTACGGATTCGTATAGAGGAGGATCGGAAAAGGAAAAAGCATTTTTTTAAAATCTCCCCTCTTCACCCCTTTCTCCCCCCTTTAAGTGGATCTATTTCCTTTATTTTCTCTTGGGGCCCAGAGTATGTCAAAATCATTTTTCAAAATCAAAATGAGAATCCAAGATGGCGGCTGCTATAATTTTCGAACTGTTCATCAATTTTATCATGGGAGTCGTTTTCATGGTTTTCGAGGATGCTAAAGCCGATAATAAGGTCAAAATCCAAATCTAAGATGGCGGCTGCGACAATTTTCGATTTTTTCATCATGGATGTCGTTTTCATGGTTTTCGGGTATGCTAAAGCCGATGGTGGGATCAAAATCAAAATCTAAGATGGCGGATGCAATCATTTTCAAAATGTTCATCATGGGAGTCGTTTTCATGGTTTTCGAGGATGCTAAAGCCGATAGTGAGGTCAAAATGAAAATCAAAGATGGCGGCAGCAAAAAATCAAAGATATCATCATGGATGTCGTTTTCATGGTTTTCGAGGGTAATAAAGATGATAGTGAAGTCAAAATCAAAATCCAAGATGGCGGCTGCGATCATTTTCGAATTGTTCATCATCGGAGTCGTTTTCATGGTTTTCGAGGATGCTAAAGCCGATAGTGAGGTCAAAATCAAAATCCAAGATGGCGACACCAAAAAATTCAAAGAAATCATCATGGATGTCGTTTTCATGGTTTTCGAGGGTAATAAAGCTGATAGTGAAGTCAAAATCACAATCCAAGATGGCGACTGCGATCATTTTCGAATTGTTCATCATGGGAGTCGTTTTCATGGTTTTCGAGGATGCTAAAGCCGATAGTGAGGTCAAAATCAAAATCCAAGATGGCGACAGCAAAAAATTCAAAGATATCATCATGGATGTCGTTTTTATGGTTTTCGAGGGTAATAAAGATGATAGTGAAGTCAAAATCAAATCCAAGATGGCAGCTGCGATCATTTTCGAATTGTTCATCATGGGAGTCGTTTTCAGGGTTTTCGAGGGTGCTAAAGCCGATAGTGAAATCTTAATGAAAATCCAAGATGGTGGCTGTGATAATTTTTGAATTGTTCATCATGGGAATCGTTTTCACGGTTTTCGAGAATGCAAAAGCCGATAGTGAGGTCAAAATAAAAATCAAAGATGGTGGCTGCTATAATTTTCGAATTGTTCATCATGGGAGTCGTTGTCATGGTTTTCGAGGATGCTAAACTGATTTCTTTCTTTCTTTCTTTCTTTTCATATAGAGTGTTCGAGGGGCAGTAAGCCCGTACCCAATACAATAATATTTTGAAATATCATATTTTTATCTAAACTGAAAAGTTTGTTTTGGAATCGAAAAATTCGTTTTGTCTTGGATAGTTTTTGTGTTTTCATCATGGGTGTCGTTTTCATGGTTTTCGAGGATGTTAAACTGATGGCGAGGTCAAAACGGGAATGCAAGATGGCGGCTGCGATAATTTTCGAATTGTTCATCATGGGAGTCGTTTTCATGGTTGTCGAGGATGCTTAAGCCGATAGTGAGGTTAAAATCCGAATCCTATGATCGCATAGAGTGTTCGAGGGGCAGTAAGCACGTACCCAACGCAATAATATTTTGAAATATCATATTTTTATCTAAACTGAAAAGTTTCTTTTGGAATCGAAAAATTCGTTTTGTCTTGGATAGTTTTTGTATTTTCATCATGGGTGTCGTTTTCATGGTTTTCGAGGATGTTAAACTGATGGCGACGTCAAAACGGGAATGCAAGATGGCGGCTGCGATAATTTTCGAATTGTTCATCATGGGAGTCGTTTTCATGGTTTTCGAGGATGTTAAAGTGATGGCGAGGTCAAGACGGGAATGCAAGATGGCGGCTGCGATAATTTTCGAATTGTTCATCATGGGAGTCGTTTTCATGGTTTTCGAGGATGCTAAAGCCGACGTCACCGAAGGCCTGCTGCGTGTTGTCTGCGAGGTGGGCTGTAAACTTTTTCGACCGATCAGGAATGGACGTAAGTCGGAACTTAATTACCAGCGAGACTCTGGCACTGATGAGGAAACGACGAGAACTCACAAAGCCACACAGGCTGAGAGTCAGGTTCTTAACGGGGAGGTCAAAAAGCAGTTCATACGCGATACTCGGAGTGCAAATAACCGAATTATGGAGCAAGCTATAGCTCGGAATAAAGGCTCGAAGGTATTTGCCAAGCCCAATACCTCCCGCTGTTGCCTGACAAAGCTCAGAACGTCACAAGGCACCACCGTCACATCAAATCCAGAGATTCTAGCTGAAGTCGAAAAGTTCTACGGAGACTTATATTATGCTCAAAAACCTTGCCCACCTCAGGCCCACGGCGCGGATGACCAGCGGGCCAAACTGACACGCCATCTCACACGAGCTTCCCGACATTGACATGGGTGAGATTGGAATGGCATTCAGGCAGCTTCACCACAACAAAGCCCCAGGGGATGACAGAATAACCATAGAGCTGCTCAAGGCAAGAGGAATACCTATCTTGACAGAGCTTGTAAACTCTTCAATTCCGTCATCCACACTTGCATAACACCGGAGGCATGGCATGGGAGTGTGGTAGTATTATTCTTCAAAAAGGGCGATAAAGCGCTCCTTAAAAAATACCGCTCCATCTCACTTCTGAGCCATATCTATAAGCTGTTCTCGAGGGTTATTCTAAATCGTCTCGCCCAAAAGTTCGATGATTTTCAGCCACCGGAGCAGGCTGGGTTTCAAAAAGGTTACCGCACCATAGACCACATACACACCCTTAGGCAAGTGATTCAAAAGACCGAGGAGTATAACCAGCCTCTGTGCCTAGCGTATGTGGACTACGAGAAGGCTTTCGATACCGTCGAGACCTGGGCTGTTCTGGAGTCCATGCAGAGATGCCTCATCGACTGTCGCTACGTTGAGGTGATGAGATGTTTGTATAAGGCCGCAACAGTGACCGTCTAAGTACAAGAACAGAGCACAAAACCAATCCAACTGTTTACAAACGCGTTGGAGGACGTTTTCAAGACGATTGATTGAAAAGGACGGGGTGTTAATATCAACGGTCAGTACATCTCACACCTCCGATTTGCGGATGACATTGTCATCATATCAGAGTCTCTGCAGGAGCTGGAAAAAATGTTGAACGGCTTGAGCGATTCTTCAAGGCATGTGGGTCTCGGAATGAATCTGGCTGAACAAAACCAAAGTCATGTTTAACGGTCACGTCACCCCGAGACCTGTAATCGTGAATGATGCTGCCCTCGAGTTTGTGCAAGAATACATTTATCTAGGCCAAAGTGTACAACTGGGCAGGCGCGACTTTGAGAAGGAGGCAGCTAGAAGAATACGCTTGGGCTGGGCGGTATTCGGGAAGCTGCGTCATATCTTTGAATCATCGATCCCACAATCCCTTAAAACCAGGGTTTACAACCAGCGTGTCCTACCCGTAAAGACTTATAGAGCCGAAACGTGAACACTCACCATCGGCCGGGTCCACAAATTTAAGGTTGCTCAGCGTGCAATGGAGAGAGCAATGCTCGGGGTTTCTCTGGTGGATAGAATTCGTAATGAAGTCATTCGCCAGAGAACCAAATGTAGAACCAAATGGCACGTTTGTAGACGGACAAACGGCAGATGGAGCAAACATGTGCTTGAGTGGAGACCGCGAATGGGCAAACGTAGTGTAGGACGCCCTGCTGCAAGATGGGTCGATGATTTAAGGAAAGTGGCTGGCAGTGGATGGATGCGGCCTGCCCAAAACCGGGATGGTTGGTGCTCTTTGGGGAAGGCTTACGTCCACTACTGGACGTAAGCCTCATCATCAGATGATATAAAGCTGATAGCGAGGTCAAAATCAAAATCCAAGATGGTGGCTGCGATATTTTCGAAATAATCATCCTGGGAGTCGTTTTCATGGTTTTCGAGGATGCTAAAGCCGATGGTAAGGTTAAAACCAAAATCCAAGATGGCGGCTGCGATAATTTTTGAATTGTTCATCATGGGAGTCGTTTTCATGGTTTTCGAAGATGCTAAAGCCGGTAGTGGTGGTCAAAATCAAAATCCAAGATGGCGACAGCAAAAAATTCAAAGATATCATCATGGATGTCGTTTTCATGGTTTTCGAGGGTAAAAAAGCTGATAGTGAAGTCAAAATCAAAAACCAAAATGGCGGCTGCGATCATTTTCGAATTGTTTGTCGTGGGAGTCGTTTTCATGGTTTTCGAGGATGCTTAAGCCGATAGTGAGTTCAAAATCAAAATCCAAGATGGCGACAGCAAAAAATTCAAAGATATCATCATGGATGTCGTTTTCATGGTTTTCGAGGGTAATAAAGCTATTGTGAAGACCATTTTGTTCTTTTTTTTTAATTTGTTTCTTTTTTTATTAAATTAGTTATATGGGTTTTAAAAATCTTAAAAATATTTTATTTGTAATTTACAAAATCTTTTAAGGGCTATGGATTTTCCAATTCATTTAAAGATTCATAATATGGATTCTCAAAATTTTATTAAGATAAGGAATACTTAAGTTGAATAGGTAAGGTAAGGAAGACCAAGCCCGGGTCGGTGGCGCGTCATGTTTCACGCCAAATGCCTGCTGGGATCGCGGTTTTTTTTTTACCCAGGTTACCGTGGCCCCGGAACGTAAAGGGCATACGAAGGAACACGGGTGGATTTTAGTCAGTAAGAGTCTGACAGTCCCTTCCGCCCCACCCAGGGCGGGAGGTCTCATTTGATGATTTTACCACCTAAAAAAAAAAAGGTAAGGAATATGTACTTCTCCAAAACACGACCCCGCGAGCTGCTTGCAGCTCGCGCAACGCGCAAATACTAGTTATGATATAAGGATAGGACACTGCCGCATAACATTGTGTTGGGAGAAAAACCATACAACCACCCCAGACAGACGAAGTGTTATATGCTCATAGAAAGTAAACGAGACCATCCTTCACAATTGTTATATTCGAATAACAGAAAGCATCCCAGTCTTCTAATACATATCCAATGTGTTGATAGAGCTCTTTCCTTACTACCAATTTGCTCCAATAGATACGTTTATTTGGAGTTTTCTCTAAGACATTCTCAGTAGCAACCCAGAATTACATTGTAATAAGAGAAAAACCTTACATCCATTCCACACAGACGTACTGTTATGCACTTAACGAATGTAAACTTGAGTATCCTTCACAACTTGTTTTATCCGAATAACGGAAAGCTACCTAACCTTCTACAAATATCCAAATTAGCCATAAATCGGTGAACCTAACCCACCAATTTTCTCCAATAGACATTTCTTTAGAGTTTGTTTTTTCAAAACTTTCTTGTCAAACTTCTCTTCTCTGCAACGTAGAAAAACATTGTGATAAGAGAAAAACCATACAACCGTTCTATACCATTGTAGTGCCATGAACTTAACCAATGTATACTTGATCATCCTTCACAACTTGTTTTACTTGAATAACGAATATCTACCCAGCCTTCTACCAACATCTGAAATATATCTAAAACGGGTTTCCTCATTCATTTATTTATTTATTTATTTCCTAATAGACACGAGAAGAACTCCGCAACGCCTTAGAAAACGAGCTCCGTGCGTTCACATCAGACCGCGAGGTGGCCGGCACGACCCTCACTTCATGGAACCATGCGGAGCTGGAGGTCCACTACCAGTGCCTGCAGAACGAGGTCAAGATTGGAGACTATTACCTGAGGATACTGCTGGAACAGAGGGATAATGATGACAGCCCTATTCGGAAGTCGTGAGTGGTTTTTGGCATTTGTTAGTAGCTGCTGGAGTGCCGTATTTCGTATTGAAAGGCAACGAGATCTTAAAGAAGAATGTAAAAAAAACTTGTGTAAAACTTTAAAATACTTTAGTAACAATTTGCTTGTCATCAATCTAAGCTGGATGTTCACGATGTGTTAGTAATCTAAAACTTTGCTTTTGTATTAGGTTATTTCTTCTAACACTGGGCCCACTCTGACGGGAAATGCCGTTGATTTGTCGAGTTAATAGACATTTATAAGAACATTTTAAAGACTTATCTCGAAAATCAACGGGAAATAGTGTGGCCCGGATATAAATAATATATCTGTATGTGTTTTCATGGAAACAAAGCTCCATCTTATTGTGGCTAAACTTGCCTGTATGATCAAGATTAGTTAACAAGATTTCGACAATATTTACAGACAGATGTTACTAGATAATTTGTTAGGGTGCGTCCACATCTGGCGAATGCGCCGCAAATGCGCAGCTCGCGCGCCGTTTGCAAGCTGCACGCGTGCAGATCGCGTGCCGCGCGCGCGCTTCTCGCCCGCCTTTTGGCATACTAAATTCTCATTCTCATTGCCGAGAATGCGCGCGCGCGGCTCGCGAGCAGGTCGCAAACGGCTCGCGAGTTGCACATTCGCGGTATATTCGCCAGATGTGGACGCACCCTTAAACAACTTATTTGTAGCTGAGGCACAAAAATTTGGGAGGGGAGGCTTTTTACGGGTTCAAAAAGCTTATTTTGAATATTATTTTTTGTACGAGTGAAACAAAATGATAGCTTTTATCTTCCCTTTCAGTTACGAATTCTTCAACGACCTTTACCACCGTTTCCTCTCGACGCCGAAGATTGAAATGAAGTGCATGTGTCTTCAAGCCATGAGTATAGTGTACGGACGGTACTTTGAGGACATCGGCCCCTTTGCAGACACCAAGTATATTGTGCAGATGTTAGATAGGGTAAGTACTATGTTCAGAGGCTACCAAGTTTATTTGTTTACTAACTTATTACCCGGTAAATCAATCTACCTACAGCAAAATGCTTGAGCATATTCCTTTTTTGGAACGAAGTTCCTTATCGCGCGTTGTGAAAGGGGGCTAGACGGAAAAAATTCTTACGAAAAGTTGTCACGACACTTTTTGGAACGAAGTTCCTTATCGCGCGTTGCGAAAGGGTGCTAGAGCTCAAAGAGCGGAGCAGAGTGGAGTGGAGCGGAGTGGAGTGGAGTGGAGTCGCGACGATTATTTTTGTTGAGTGTATAAAGTTACATTCCATCCGGGAGTCCCTTGACACCTCTCAAGTTTTTTTTTGTTTGTAACAAATTTTTGTCTGTTCTAGTAATTTTTCTGTGTCGTGTGCGTTTAGAAATATTAAAACCAACATACACATACACCCAGACCCAGAGCAACTACCTGGTTCGAAGTCCAGCAGTTGTCTGAACGGCCAACTGTTATATTCCTCGATGTAGATATGTAGTCTTCTGTGATTTCTGCGAATACACTAGAACTTTACCATTGAAAGTCTTTTGCATGCTATTTTAGACTTTATTTCTAGTAGTTTTTCAGTTCATAATCAACTATTCGGTCATAGCTGATCAAGCTTTGTTAGCTAGAATCAATCTTTTACATACTTAGGGTTAATACTGGATAAAAAACTTAACTGGAATAAAAATATCGAATTGACTGTGAGGAAAGGTGCAAAAGCTCTTAATTCACTTAAACCTATTCTAAATCGCAAGTCCTCTCTTAGTCCTTCTACTAAACTTCTAATCTATTCTACATTGGTAAGACCTTGCTTAACTTACGCAGCGCCTGTGTGGTCCAGTGTGGCCGACACCAAGTCACAGAATATATAATAGTACCTATAGGCACAGAAGGCTTACTCCCAAAAAGAAAACAAACAAATGTAAAATCTATGCACGAAAGAATAGAGTCCATTTTTACTTGCACCCGCATCACCCACCTACTTTTATAATAGCCTAAACTTCCCGTGCGCAAGCAAAAATGAACTGAATAGTGACGCGCGAGAGTTCATTTTAGTTTATCTGACGCCAACGACATTAAAAGGTTACTGTCGGTCAAGCTCAATAGGGTTGCGACTCGCGAGTTTGGGCACAGTTAGGTAGGATTACGTATTTTATGCATTGTTTAATTACATTATTAATTAACATAAATATATATATCACTCCTCATTACCTCCTTATAAAATTAACTTATAAATCTAACAAACCTGCGGTCTTTGTTTACATCAAATATCAAAAATTTTAAAACGTTGTCAGAAACAAAAAGGTTAGTTCCGTTTCAATCCGTTCTGGCCAAGCTGTAGTCATAACTTTAAAAATCGATTGTTATCGTTTACGGCAAAATAGGTAACTAGTCCTTATCATTTTCATTTCATTCATTTCATTGTCACAGGCCCCGTGTTGCGTGTCTTTGTAGGTAAGTAGGTAAAAAAGTCGCGAAGAGAATTACGATCGTTGACCTTGAATGCGTAGTGTAGCCATTTTCTGAGTTTGAACGTGTCTAAACAATAACGTAAACATCTTCCTACTTTCTACCGATCATAATTCGACCTACCCGTATTTAGCTTAGGTGAGTGAGAGTGATGTCGGGTTTGATAATCGTCTATTTTATTTATCTTGGTCGTCTTGTAGGCCAAATTTGTAACCTACCTAATCATGCTTAACTGATCATGATTACTAGCAGGTACTTGAATGACATTAATAAGCACGCCACAAGCAGGTAGATAGTTTTTTGATCATTATTAAATGTGTACTACATGGATAAATATTCACTTTTTTTCTTACCTTTCGAAATCACGCGGTAGTGTGTGAAACGTGAGGCTCCTATCACTGTCATTATTTAAACAACCAAACGTTATGCAGTATTTTTTTTTCCTCATCATATATATTTTTTTTAAACTCATGCGTAAATTCAACCAAACACCAAACTTAAATATAATATAAGTAAGCGCGTGCGTAGTGGGCGGCGCGCGGCAACCGACTAAATGTCCACTCCGAAGTGGTCCCCGCCAATGCTTGCAGTTTTATACCTATTCTGCGGAGTGAGCCAGGCCTGACCAAGTATAACAAACTTCAAATAATTCAAAATAAAGCTTTAAAATTATCATATAACACACCATTTCGTACGAACCTTAAAACACTCCACAAACAAATCAAGTATCCATTTCTAAAAGATTTTATTATGAAAATTTCACGTAAATTCTATTTACATAAAAACCCAAAACATAGTAATACATTAGTATCAGCAATTGGCAAAACCAGATTACGCAATTTGCCCTATGCTCGAACGTACAATCGATATCGACTCCCACATCACTATTTCCTCCGTGACATAACATGACGATAGCTCGCTTGCCAGCCGACGCCGCTTCACCGGCCGTTCCCTCGCGACTTTTTAGCACATCTACCCGCTACTCACCTTATATTTTATAATAATTTCGTATTATATTAAAATGTACATTTTGTAACACGATCATTGTAAATATTATGTGGGTCCATACTAAGACTTGCACATATTAGCAATCCGTAACGATTCAAACCGTCAAAAACTTATCAATGTAATAACAATTAAAACCATAATATGCACAAATGTTTGTAAAGGCGTTAAATAGCCTACGTAACAAAATGAACCATGATTTGTATACAAATAGAATAAGATCATTTGTAAACAGGATTGTATTAACCTATGTTATTAAATAAAGACCTTGATAAATCAATCAATCAAATCTTTTACCAAATCAATTGCAACTTACTGTTTGTTGAAATAATAATTGTGTTTTGTTTCAGACTTGTGATAGAATGGAAAGAGACAGATTAGTACAGTTTTTATCGAAATTAATATTTCATAGAAGAAACGTTAGCGATATGTTAGAATGGAATGGTATTAGGTGAGTACAATTAATGTTATATTTAACCTTTATGATCTTCAATATTGACTTTAGACGTGGTTTTAATATCAGTTATTTTCTATCAAATGATTTAGTTTCACCAATGAAAATCAACAGTTACAGTCAAAGGTGCCATTTTTTTCGACGCTTGTAGGTCAAATTCGATTGGTACTCGTAAGAGCGTCGGCTGTACTGAATCCGAAGATCAGAAATTCTAACTCTCCTGGTGGTTCGAATTTTTCTTTTCACAGAAAGTCTTAGGTGATTCTCACACTACCTACGCGCGTTCCTGCGGGAGTGCAGATCTGCATCATCGTGCGGGTTTTTTGCGCACTCACGCGCTTAGGTGCGTTTTGTAGATTCACGCACGGCGGCTCTCATTTATTTATTCGCCGTTCTCTGTGGTGGTCGTGCAGTACTGAGCATTCAAAATCACGCGCGGCACTGCGGGATTCGGTGTGCCATATCTTGCGTCTCGCCCCGCACCTACGCGCGGGGGTGCATGTTTCTCCGCGTGTATGCGCGTGATCCGCATGAACGCGCGTGGATGCATTTTCAGTGTGTTGGACCGTGCGTGTTTTCCATACAAATGGAGATACTTACAAGCAACGGAAGAACACGCATCCACGCGCTACGCTGCATCATGCGTCGCAGTGTGAGAATCGCCGTAACCGTAAGTTCAGATGGTCCAGAAAGAACAAAATCCTTCTGAAAATCCCCATATTTTCCACCAGGATATTAGTAGAGCTAATGACCCTAGCTCATCTGCACACGTCTCGAGCCACAGTGCCGACACAGAGCAACGTGATCGAGGGCCCGCAGCAGCAGACCGGAGGGGATCGCGAGTGGTACTACAACGTGGAGGCAGGAGACAAGGTGCAGAGGAAGGGACCCGTCAGCACACAACAGGTACTAACACATGATATTTTCTTAAGGGAGTAAAGAGAAACTACAGAGCGCCACTTGCTAGGGTCCTAAGGCTGCGAAGCGGAGCAGAGCGGAGAGGAGAGTGAGTCACCAATCATATGGCTTGGAATACACATCTGTTCTCCACTTAACATTGCTCGGTTCATCCATATTCATACAACAGTACCATTATCACGAGTTTTATGACCCATTCTCTCATTTCTCTCTTACGGATATGAGGCCTGTGGACCAGCAGGAACATTATAGGGTGGTGATGATTTTTTTTTCTTGCAGCTAAAAGAGCTGTACAAATCGGGCGAGATCAACAACAAGACGAAGGCGTGGGCCAACAGTATGGAGGGCTGGCGGGCCGTGGGCGGCGTGGCGCAGCTCAAGTGGACGTTGGTGGCGCGCGGCACGCCCGTGTTCGACGAGAGCGCGCTGGCCGCCACCGTGCTGGACCTGCTCATCACGTGCTGCAGATACTATCCTAGCAGGTAATTGCCTAAATTCAGTGGTTTCTCCAGTTTCCTTTATTCTAAGGTCATTATACATAATACTTCTTTTTTTACAGAGATGAAGAAGATGCTGTGATAAGACCATTACCAAAAGTGAAGCGTATGCTATCAGAACCGGCCTGTCTAGCACATGTTGTTCAACTCCTACTTACTTTCGACCCTATACTTGTTGAAAAGGTATGATTTTAAATATCTGAAGTAACATAACTGTCGTTTTCCTAATTATTAATTCCATATTAACTCTGAAAAGCTACCTTATCATTATTATAACTCAACAGAATTATATAGTCATTTATGTAAGCAGAACAGTGTTGGGCTAAGTATTGAGCCCTGCGGTACTCCCATTCCAAAAACACAATTTGAAGAGTCTTGCTCTACAAATTCAACTTTCTGGGTCTTGTTAAATAGTATCAAAGTAATAAGGTATTTAAAAAATGATTTCATTCCTGTGGAAGTGCAATTTCTGATAAATAAATCATGATGAACATTGTAGAATGCCTTTGACAAATCACAAATTAATACTAAAAGTATATCTATCAAATATTTTTACTTTTCAGGTAGCCACTCTTCTCTACGAAGTAATGCAGGACAATCCTGAGATCTCAAAGCTATATTTAACAGGCGTGTTTTACTTCATGTTACTGTACACTGGATCGAATTTGTTACCTATTGCAAGGTTCCTTAGATTAACGCATATGAAGCAGGCGTTTAGAGCTGATCAGGTTGGTGAACTATTTGTACGTTAGTGAGTTCATTTTTGCCTATTATTTTTATCATTGCTGTGGAGCAAAAACCAACATTTTTTCACGTCTGTTTCGAGATATACTGACTGTTTTCGGGAGTTCGAAAGTAACTTCATAATGTTATGTATTGTTAGCGCAAAGGCGCATTAAAATACTTAATTTTAAAAAATGACATGTTTTGCAATGCAAAATGACTAACGATTAGTTACTTTTCAATAGATGCAGAATCGAATTGAAATTGGGACTAGATTTTAACTACGAAAATTACTATTTTGGTAACAATGCATGCCAGTAAAATCGGTACAATGTATAAATGTATAAATCAATTTTATTTACATATACAATGCATGTAAAATATAATAATACCTTTTATTCTGCAGTCAAGTTCAGACATAATGCAGCGATCGATACTAGGGCAGTTGCTCCCTGAAGCGATGGTGTGCTACTTAGAGAACCATGGCCCGGAAAAATTCGCGCAGATCTTCCTTGGAGAGTGGGACACGCCTGAAGCTATCTGGAATTCTGAAATGAGGTTTGTAGTTCTTTTTGCGTTTCTAAGTTACTAAAGTGCGAGATATTAACGTAACATTGTAATTCCAATTACACTTTGAGACTTTCTAGTGATCACTTCCATCCGTTTTTTTTAGATTAACAATATTTTTTTAACCACACAAGCTCGGAACGATTCCATTTCTCATTCAAAATCTGAGCTTAAAACTCGCATTTTGTGCTCTAGACCACGAAGTGCTCGCTTCTCTCGCGGTGCAATCTTAGAATCCTTCGCTCGCTCAGTTTTCAATTCATGTACTCGCTCCAAAAATCAACTTTGCAGCCTTGTATGACAAATTACTAGTGTCGCTTGATAATCGCGTCGTAAACTTCGTAAGTTACATGCTTGAAAAATGTGATTACGTGGAAAATGTCCGTTTGCCCATTTGAGATTTTTCGGTTCTGATATAACATTAGTTTTGTTTGTTAACAATATTTTTTCATTGTCCACAGACGGATGCTAATAATGAAAGTATCAGCGCACATAGGCGAGTTCACTCCCCGCCTCCGCGCACACATCGCAGCTCGCTACCCGTACCTCGCCATCCCGGCCGTGTGCTACCCGCAACTGCAACACGAGCTGTTCTGCAACACGTTCTACCTGAGACACCTGTGTGACACGCAACGCTTCCCCGACTGGCCCATACCGGACCCGGTAAATATAATATTATAGTTCTGTTACCAAAACATCTTCCATCTTGTTATAGAAATTCTGGGAAAATACTTAAACCAGTGACCAGTCGTACACACAAATTCGTTCATGTTCATATAATTTATTTATTCAGTCATCGTTCATATTAAGCTGGGTTAAACAGGTTCAGCTTTCAGAACACAAAGGTAGAAGTAATCTAATAAAATCAGTTAATCTATTGTGTATTCAAATCGAAACTTTATATCAGTGAAAATTAAGTTGTTTCCAGAATGGTAAATATCATTGAAAAAGTAGGATTTTGTTTCTAAGGCGGTGTCTTGCTTCAGCGACAAATGCGACGAGACGTGACGTAAAACGAAGTAAATAATAGAATAATATTTTAACATTAGTTGAATTAGTTCGAATCGCGTATTTTTCGCTCACACAGGACACCGCGTAAAATGGTAAAATGGGCGTTTTCACGTTATATCGTAATGGTAACGACACGACACTGATAGATCGTCCGCTCTCGCTCATTCTTCCTAGAAACAATGAAACTACCAATGTCGTGTTTACCAGAGTCGCACATTACTGTTTTGCTGTAATTGTTCCGGTGGTGAATACTATTAGAAAAATACTCTTAATTTTTTTTATCCACCAGGTTGGCCTCCTAAAAGACGTACTAGACGCATGGCGTCGCGAGGTAGAGAAGAAGCCTCCCTCCATGACGGCAGGCGAGGCCTACGCAGCCCTAGGGCTCACCACGGGGCAGCACGACGAGGCGGCCGTGCGGAAGGCGTACTACCGTCTGGCGCAGCAGTTCCATCCCGATAAGAACCCGGAAGGACGGGTAAGTGGTTCTACTTCAGACTTCCTTTAATTTTGAAGGGAATGAGGAAGGCCGGTCAAAGCTAATTGTAGATGTCGCCACCATAGCTAGGTCCCAATCCGACCAATGAGGTAGTACTATTTTGAAGTACCTATAAGATTTGAACCAATGACGATTTTGGGAACTAGTTATGCTAGTGCCATTAGTTCCCCAATGCATTCCCTATTGAAATACTTCTTCGGGTATGTGAGGTGTATATTGTAAGGCTATAGATGATGCTGTACGTTTTCGCTTCAAGTAGCGGGTGCAAATTGATTTAGGTACCAGACAATCACAAAATTTTTATTAAAAAAAATGTTTAAAAAAAATAATGTTTCAAACAAGTAATTTACACAGTTTTTAATACTTTCTTTTCATAAGGGCCTGCGTGGTATATAATTTACACAGTCTAGCCATAAGTTTTGTCCCATATGGAAAGTTAAATAAATGACACAATAAGTTACGTACTACAACCATATAAATATCAAATGAAAGGGTATAAAATACAGATTTGAACTGCATCAAAATTATTCGAAATGTCCTCCTCTTGCTTCGATACAACTCTTCAATCTGCAAGGCCAGTCATCAATCGAAGCACGCACGACGTTCATGTCAATATCGGCGACTGCTTTAATTAGGAATGCTTTAAGTGACTCCAAATTGCGATGGGGTTTAGCGCAAACCTTCTCCTCTGAGTGCTGCCATATTTCATAATCCAAGGGATTCAAGTCTGGGCTGGAGGAAGGCCAATCCTCGTGCCTGATAAAGTCGATTCCACGGGTCGTGAGCCAGTCTTGGGTACTTTTCGCCTTATGAGCCGGCGCAGAATCCTGCTGGAATATCCAGTGCCTGTTTTCGAACATTGTTTGTGAAAGAGGTTCCACAATGTTTGTTAGGACTGTATTTTGATATACGAGAGCACTGGTTTTCACTCCTTTTTCACAAAAAAACACCTCTGTTGGACCCAAATAGGACACCCCAAGCCAAACCATGAATGCCGGAGGATGATGACCACGCTGAACACGTGGCACACGTCTGCTCGCTTCTTCACTAGAGTGTGCATACACTCTATCATTTTTTTTGTTGAAACTCTCCTCAACATTAAAAAAAAATTCATCCGAAAAGAGTATTTCGCGGTATTTTTTTCCCGCGTGCCGCTTTAACAACACTCGGGATCTTTCGAGTCTGATTTTCTTCAGTCGCGCGTGAAGAAGATTTGCTGTATTTTTTCTGTAAGCACGCAGTCCAAGATCTTCATTCAACAGCCTTTTAACAGTAGTTCTGCTTAGTCGCATTTGCAGAGCCAACATTTTTTGCTTGCGGACAGGATTTCGTAGGATTCGCGCCTTAACTGCTTTGATGACCGCTGAAGTCTGAACAGTTCGAGGTGGACCGCTCCTTTCTTTGTCTTCTAATCTTGAATCTTCCCTGAATCGTTTGATAATACGATAAATAAATCTAATTGGAATTTTCTAATTTTTAAGCAGTTTGAAAATCTCAGTTGGCGCGTGACTGCAACGATGCAATGCAATTACTGCGACTCTGTCTTCTTTGCGCGTCCACTCCATTTTAAAAAATGAAGCAAATTCCAGAAACCCTTTGTTTTTATATTCTAAAAATGTTTAAATTTCGAATGCTCATCATAAATTTCTTTGACTTGCATCCTAAATACGAAATTTTTCCCTTTGACAGAACTTATGGCACGACTGTGTATATTAAGTTTGTCACAGTGTTATTAGTTTGATGAAACGCACAAACTCGCGAACCTGTGTTTATTGACTTTACAGTGTTCGGTACAATATATTTTTTTTCGGAACCAAATCACCATATTTAAAATGCGAGACATTTAAGTATTTACAACTACTTAAATTTCTTGTAACACACTCTTAAAACATATTTTGTTCGACAGGATCGCTTTGAGGCCGTGAACCAAGCGTACGAGTTCCTGTGTAGTCGTAACGTGTGGACTGGCGACGGACCAAACACCAACAACATTGTGCTCATACTGAGGACACAGACTATACTGTTCCAGAGGTATTCTGAAGGTGAGTTTATACAACGTGTAACGTTAAATGCGCAAAACCTCTCGTGGGGTAACTCAGCCCATGTTACTAAACAATGTTTGTTCCAAGACTTTTGGAAATTCAAAAAAAAAAAATGGTTTTTCGTACAAAATGAGAAATTGATCGGGCGCATCAGTATGGAAAATCATTTTTTTTATTGCGAATTTCCAAAAGTCTTAGAATAAACATTGTTCAGTAACATGGGCTGAGTTACCCAACAAGAGGTTTAGCGCATTTGTATACAGGGACATTTTGTTATTATTTTCTAATAGTATCGTTATAAAAGCAATTTAAATGGACTCTAATGGAATTAGAAGACAAAAAAGCGAGTACAAAAAAGTTGAAATCGTTCCATATTTAATAAATTAAAGCATCGTTTACACAACACTCTCAAAGTTAACAAACAGTTATAATGACTCCATTTTCGTCTCCAGTCCTAGCCCCATATAAATACGCGGGCTACCCACAACTCCTGCGCACGGCGCGACTGGAAGCGGAAGCGGAACAACTGTTCGCTGAGAAAGACGCCGCGCCCTTACTGCCGGCCGCCTGCGAACTTGCGCATGCGACTGTCCGGTGTTCTGCTCTTAATGCTGAGGAGCTGCGCAGGGAGGGAGGGTTGCAGGTATGTGTATTGACCTTCGACAAAAAACTTAAAAAAAAAATGTAACCGACTTCAAAAATAACCACAAAAAAGTTCACAATAACATACAAAAAACTTTTCTTTCGAAAGTTGATGACTTTATTTTTTATTTCATTGACTTTTTGTCGAACGACAATTCGCCACATGCATCCATCGGTTGCCCGCGCCCTAGCGATGTCGGTCCACCTAGTGAGAGGCATGCCAACGTAAATATGATAACATGTTTTAATAAGTTATATGAAAAAAAAAATTAACTAGCATCTGTGATAGAATATTTGAAACAGTTTTAAGTTCAACCATATCACAAACTTGGCACCTAGTAATAAAGTCACAAATCTTCAAGATATTATTTTATGCTTACTTATTTTATTCTTCATAATGAAGTACAGGATAATAAACTAAGAAATAACTTTCAGTTTGAATTCAAATTCTTAATTTGATTAAAATTTTGAATGTTTAACCGTTTAACCTAACTGCCATTTTGGTCATCATTTTTGAAACCTTCATTTCGGCATTGTGAAACGTGTTTACGTGGGTCGTAGAAAACCGAACCAAACAAAACAGGCACTCAGTTTTCAAGTGCGCTCTTATATATTTGCCGAAACGTTTTTCGTACAAACGATAAGCAACAAAATCTGTGAGCCATGAGCGGTGACTTACGGAAAGCGTCCACAGGTCCGCATCGTACGCAACGCATGAAATAGATTTCTGTGGATTGCCGACGCGAGTATCAGTAATCGGATTGCCGATGCCACCTTCATCGCTTCCAATGATCGGCATTCCGTATGACGTCATTGGTACGCATCGCATTAACGGGACGTAACTCTCTAAATTGACATGCAGGTCCTCCACGAAGCCATGTCCCGCTGCGTGCCGGTCCTGTCGGACGCCAGCAAGCCGTCCGACATCAGCGCGCAGGTGTGTGCGCACGCGGCGCGCTGCTTCGCGGTGGCGGCCAGCTTCACGCAGTGCCGCGCGGTGTGCGCCGGCATGCCGCAGCTGTGCGCGGATCTCGTGCCGCTGCTCAAGAGACCGGTAAACTCATAGTTGTACTCTTTTTTCTGTTGTTTTCTTTGTGCAATTTCAAATAAAAGATCGTAATCTTCAAGTAGCTTGAAAACTACTTGAAAATAGCGTAATATGTAATCTATCTATCTATCTCTCTCTCTCCCCTAGCACCTAGGTGAGACAGCATGCGCAGGCGCCGCTGCGGTTGCCGCCCTATCGGCCGACCCCACGTGTCGCTCGCAGCTGGCCCGCGCCGGGGCCGTGCAGGCGCTGCTGCCGCCCGCGCTGCGGTACGACTACACGCTCGCTGAGTCGGGGCTCGATACTGATGCACAGCTTAACAAACAGGTCAGATCATACATTATGATATTGTGTGCCATGTGGCCGCCCTATCGGCCGACCCCACGTGCCGCTCGCAGCTGGAGCACGCAAAAAAAGCGCGGGTAAAAAGTATAATGCATGGTTGCTTTTTTGAGGATAATAAGAAAATTTTAAAAATGGGCTTACATTTGTCATTTTTTAAACTCAAAATGGTTACTGACCTCATCATGGGTGTTACGGGCCGTAATGTAACTATAGCAGCGAACAACGAAATGTTGACTCCACGAAAGCTTACTGTGCAACATGTTACATTACGCCCCCAGTTCCCGCCTTAATGCCTTTATACTTTACATTTCTACGGAGAAATGTAAAGTATAAAGGCAATAAGGCGGGTAAGAAACAAATAGTTTAAATTCTGAGTACGGACTCAGAATTACTATTTGTTTCTAAACGTTTAATTTTGTTTCACAGGAAGTAGCGAATCAACTAGCGAAGCAGTGCATAGCAGCGTTAGCAGCGATGTACGGGCCGCACGCACAGCCGTCGCCGGACGACGACAACATACGGAACTCACTGCACACGCTATTGACACCGTATCTGTGTGGACGGCTGGCTGAGCCTGAACAACATGAGGTAAGGAGATATTTTAGAAACTTGTTGGAACGAAGTTCCTTATCGCGCGTTGTGAAAGGGGGCTAGACGGAAAAAAATCTTACGAAAAGTTGGCACGAATTTAGATGATAATTGCTTTTTTGGCTCGCCCCGCACCTCGCGCCTGCACCCCGCGCCCTTTGTATGTACCCCTCACTCAACCCCCGTTCCTCGTGACTCTTGTCGTATTGCGGCGTGCACATGTTTCTCTGTCTCTCTCTCTCTCTAATAGAAAGCAAGCCAGATATTTTCGTTTCGTCTTTCTATTTCGCATTGAACAGTGTGGTGTTGCGACGAATATTTTTGTTAACTTCGTTCCATCCGGGTGTCCCTTGACACCTCTCAAGTTTTTTTTTCTTTGTTTTTTTTTAATCGTGGTAAAATCATCAACGAAGCAGTGGTGGCCCAGTGGTATCGGCCCCGACTTACGAGTAATAGGTCATGGGCTCGAACCCAGCCAGGCGCATTACTTTGTGTCACCACTGCTCTCAAAACGGTGAAGAAAAACATCGTAACGAAACCGGCATGTCCTAGAACCAAAAATTCGAAGACATGTGACATCCACCAACCCGCACTGGGCCTGCGTGGTGGATTATCGCCCACTCCCTCTCTCAGAAGAGCAGGGCAGGAAGGACTGTCAGACTTGTACTGACTGACTAAAATCCACGGTGACTTTCAATAGCCCTTTGCGTTCCGCGGTAACGGTATTCGCTAGTCCCGCGACTCCGGCAGGTTTTGGCCCTCTAGGGTTTTAGAAATCCTTTAGATGGTGTAATAATATAGGGTGTGATTTTTTTGCAATTATCATCGGTATCGATTCCTGGCCAAGACTATTGAATTTTCGAAAATCTTATAATGCAGTGTTTTAGTTTTCGTCAAAATCTGCCACGAGACTCAGCATTTTTCTATATTTCAGTTTCGGATAAAATCATCCAACCGCTGTTGGAAAATTCATTTAACTCTTTTCCTGTATTTATAGAAGAATCTATATTGTTAATACATTCTATGTATTATTGACTGGCCTGTTGGTCTAGTGGTTAGTGACCCTGACTGCTATGCAGGAGGTCGTGGGTTCGATTCCCACCCAGGACAAATGTTTGTGTGATGAGTACTATCATTTGTTCTGTGTCTGGGTGTAATTTATCTATAATATGTATGTATTTAGATATATTATATAAGTATGTTTATCAGTCGTCTAGTACCCATAACACAAGCTCTGCTAAGCTTGGGACTAGATGGCGTTGTGTGATAGTTGTGGAATATTATTATTATTATATTATTATTATTTATATGGCTTGTTTTTTCTAGCTCCTCAAAACCCTAACCTCAAACTGGCGCACGCCTTACCTAGTGTGGGACAACAGTACCCGTGCCGAACTGAAGGACGTACTACGGAACGCCCGGGCCATCATGGAGGACGATGGACCGCTCATAGAACCCTTCACATACTCCGCGCACGAGGGGCTGGTGTCCGTCGGAGGAGTGTATATCGATATCTATAATGAACAGCCTGACTTTCCTATTGATGTAAGTAACAGAGTAGAACTTATTTTTTTCCTTAGTCTGTACTGTTCTACTGTTGAGCAAAGGCCTCCCCCAATTGCTTCCAGCAGGTCTATTGGTTAACTTTTTAAGTGGCCTTTACACGGCCCTAAAATCAGAGGCGATATCGGGGAAGTGGTGGGGGAGCGCCCTAGATCGTTCCCTAAATCGTATTGTGTGTAGGCATATCGCCTGTGATTGTAGGGCTGATATAGTTGCGATTTGCCTACACACGATACGATTTAGGGCCGTGTGTAGGCCACTTTGGTCACTGACCAGCGGTTGTCCACTGATCACACCACACACCTGATCTTGGATGGCTTGATACCTGTTATGAGGTTAAGTTGAGGAGTGGAGTGCTTCAAGAGCCTTAGAATAGTTGATTTTAGGGAATATTTACATTAATCAGTTTCATTGCAAATGCAAAAGCTTCAAATAGAGAGCCTGATGTTCGCGGGGCAAACATGGCCAGAAGTTGCCTCAAATAGAGAGGTTTGAACGGGGAAAGGAGAGGCCTTTTCCAAGCAGTTTGACACATTATAAGCTATAAAAAAAGTTTAATTAATATATGGGGTGATTTTGTACCATGTGTCACTGAGTACTTAGAACACGTGATTGTGCATCATGATAACTTGAAGACAATTTTTACTGCTACCAGAACATGTGCTACGATGTATCGTAAAAAAATTTAGCTAGTCTCAGAATCATGTAAGCAAACTTTGTCTAGAATCCTCAGCAGCTTATCCTGGACTTGCTCCAATTCATCCAGGAGCAGACCAAGGGGGATATGACGTCAGAGAGAGTACAACATGTGACGTACGCACTCACGGCCCTCGCCAACGTTATCATCAAGAATCCAGGTATGTTGCAAAAAGATGATAATAATATATCGGGACTAAAGAAGGTTGTATGAGAGGTTCTGTCTGTAGTATGAAACGACTTTACAAAACAATTTTTTTTTTGTGATACCATAAACTTAATTTTAAGGAGTTTTTAAAACTAGAAGAAGTATTTTGGATATTTTGATGGGTTAATCCTGTGTACTCTTTTCTAGCTAGGCTTAGCAGCTCATCCTTCACGTGCTCCAATTTGTCTGAGCGATCCACACCAAGGGCGATACCTGACTGTCAGAGGTTGAGTGGCAACTATGTGAACGTACGCATTCCCGCACCACTGTCCGAACTGCTTCATTTCGTGGAGGCTTTTAGTATCACACACTTCTGTACGATCCGCTTTGAAGAAAACCGTGTGCATTTTAGCTATGAATGGCTCGTGGCGTGTTTCAAACATTTTTTAAACATTTGAATACCTCTTTGATCACCCACTGCTTACAACGGTAAGGTTTTGAATGGGCCGATAATGTTATTTTGGAATTTTCCGTATAAACTCAATTTGTTGGGGGGTCTTTCTCCCATAAAGATATTTTTTAAAGAAACGAATAAATTCAGACTGCGAGCAGGGCTGCGTTTAAATCCCTTATCCAGTTTAAATTTATACTGACTAAATGTCAAACACCCCGTTTAAGTACACCGAGAGGTGAAAAATGAAGTTAACTAAAATTTAATCTACCCCGTTTACGGTCGTCCGCTGGTATAAGTTTTTGCTGAAAGGAATACATTTTTGCGACCTTTTTACCACGCAAAATTTTATCCTGCTGTCAGATTGACATTAGTTTCGTTGTTTCTGCTAGATTCTCGCCGTTAAAACGAATATTATTTTAACTATGAGAGTAATGTTATGGCGTGGATTCATGGATTTGTATTAAACCGGCAAATTGATTATTAATTTGTTCAATAAACTGAGATGTCAATTGAATTTGACAACTATTATTGACAGAAACTTATGACTCCGTTCAGCGAACCCTCGCCGGTTTAATTTTTTTCCGGCGAAATACCGCAGGAGGATTTAAACGCACCCCAGGGTACGAACCTGCGTCTTCTGAATAGGTACTCCAGACGTCTTACTCACAATGCTGAAATTTCTTGTTCCCTTGTTTTTTGAACGCTGTTTACACATTGCCTTCTCCCATAGTTTTCATTTACACCTCCTAACTAGGCACTTCATTAACAGTCTATCAGTTTTCTACACCATCATAGTCATCCAAATTCCTCATATGTTATTCTTCCAGGCGCAGAGATCCAATGCATAGGCCAGTTCGGTCTGATCTTCGGCATGCTATCAGCCCGGCCACACCCTCTGCTGCAGGACGCAGCCCTGCGCACGGTGCTGGCAGCGGGCGGGTCCCGCGAGTGTGTGGAGGACGTGGCGGCCAGCGCCGTGCTGGGCCACCTGCTGGCGCTGCTGGCCGACCGACCGCCGCGACCGGACGCACTGGCCGCGCTGGCCGCCTTGCTGGCTAACACTGCGCTCGTTAGAGAGGCGCTCAATAAAGGTTACATTTTTAGGCTAGCCGTATACACACAATAATATTGTCAATGCAAGATTGTCAATTAATCGAAACCAATTGAAATAAAACCGAATACCGCAATACAGGCCCCGCACACGCACAATATTATTGACAATGGGTGCTTTATTGTCAATATTATTTTATGTGTGTGGCTAGCCTTAGATTTTTTTAAAATGGTAGAATAACCAAAATAAGTCCTCCGACCCCGGGCGGGGCAGGAGGGACTGTCAGACTTGTACTGACTAAAATCCACGGAGTCCCTCAATAGCCTTTAACTTTCCAAGATCACGGTAGATCCTTAGTCCCGCGACTCTGGCAGGCTTTGGCCGTCTAGAGCCCCCGTCATCTTGCTGACGCTCTTTGAAGCGCGCGTGGGACACAACGCGCCGTGGATCCGGGCATGGTCCATGGTCGAACAGCGAGTTGCCCTTTACTCGCTGCCCGCGTGCCCGCAGCACACACTGATAGAAAGATTTGGAAGAAGAGAGGAAATAAAAGTTGCGGCTTCTTTCTATAGACACCCTTCTGATTCACAGACGCTCTAACCAAGCTATCGCAGTTTGTGCCTTGCTAGGGTATATATTGGACCTGCCGGGACTATCAAAGACTTCGCAATTTTAATAATGATAAAATGTCTACCTTTTTTCAGTCACCAAACAAATGCGTTTAATACATGCAGATAAATGTCTACCTACCTGTACGAGAACTTCTGGTTGCAACCGTGACAGCAAGACTCACTAGTTGACTTTACAACATTTATAGTAATACTTAGAGATAACAAGGACTTAGTAATAAATACTAAGTAAGTAGTAGAGATAATTAGAAATATTGTAAAGTCAACTAGTGAGTCTTGCTGTCACGGTTGCAATCAGAAGTTCTCGTATACATTTCTCTGCGTGTAGTTTTTGCGTGAAAAACTTACAAACTTCCATCTGTCTTCACAAAGATTTGCATTTATAATATCAGCTAAACATTTAATCACACAATCGTTTTTCTCTATACAGGTGCTGTGATATACCTATTAGATTTGTTCTGCAATAGTAAACTACCAGAGACAAGAGAGGCTGCTGTAGAGTTACTGGCTAGAATGATGGCCGATAAACTACATGGACCTAAGGTATGGCTACATTTCAAATTAATTGTCCGTAACCATATTAATTTAATTGAATACTGTACCCTTAGCACAAATTTTCACTCTTTTACTTTACAGTATTTACAGCGTTTCTTGTATGGAAAAATGGAACAGCGCCCCTGGTGTGCGAAGCAGGAACTAAGTTTTTCCTTGAAAATTATCAATTTGAAATTGTCAAAGTTCCAGTTTACGTCTCAAATACTGAAAATTCGTGCTAAGGGTACAGGTATATTTTTATCGCAGCATTATTTATCAATGAGGTTATAAAAGCTCAGTTAAGGACTTGGGGTCTCAAAATAAAAATTAATTATTTAATTTAGGAATGGGGAAGGCAAGTCAAAGTTAATTGTAGATGGCGCCACCATATCTAATTCCTAATCCGACCAATGAGGTACTACTATTTCGAAGTACCTATAAGATCTGAACCAATCACGATGCTTGGAACTAGCTATGCTAGCGCCATTAGTTTCCCAGTTGCCATCCTCATTGCGATAAAATATTCTATTACAGTTACAGAATAATTTAATTATTTTTCGTTTTTTCTGCTAAAGTGGTATTTTGCGACCCCAAGAGAGGATCTTGGGCCTTTTTGAATGCTCAGCTCAACACAGAGAATACAAAATCACATGCAAGGAAAATACAAAGCGTCAAATGACCGCCAGTACGAACACGCGGTTTTTAAAGACACAAAAACAGATAGCGGGCCTATTCAAAATCAAAATCAAAAGTCATTTATTCAAATTAGGCTGATTTATCAGCACTTTTTGAAGGTCAATTTTTACATAAGACAGTCCCCTAAAGCGCCTCCCCTTCGACACTTCCTAGTGTTTTGGCTTTGAAGAAGAAGTGGTGGAACAAACTCCCCAGCAACACATCTGTCTGTACGGTTAGAAGAACCAAGATTTATACAATTTAATAGAACATTCACATTATACATCAATCCGAGATTACACCTCAATCGTGACTAGATATATTACTATTATATTCGAACTATAACCTCACCTTTTTACCCCCCAGGTCCGTCTAACGATATCCCGGTACATCCCGGGCGTGTTCGCCGAAGCGATGCGTGAGTCAGGCCCGTCGAGTGCGGTACACATGTTCGATGCCCAGCACGAACACCCCGAGTTGGTGTGGACTGATGACACCAGGAAACGACTGGCCACGCATATAGCCAACTTGAGAGACAAGTTAGTATAAGTTGAATTAAGTTAACTTGCGAAACTTCAAAGAACTTAAGTAACCTGGGGGGAGCTGAACCTGGGGTCCCGGATTCGATTCAAGGTCAAGCCATTATGAGTTTCTTAGTATCATCCACGGAGCTTGGATTTGTTTCCGATTAATGGCAATTCGCTCGCCTCTTAAGGCGCTCCCTCACCGCGAGCATTCACTTGTAATGTAACCTAACCCTTTTGGTGTGGACATGCCCAGCAAAATTCCTATTGTATTTTTTATTTTATTTTTTATATCTGTGTGTGTGTCCTATACGATACCATGGGGTATCGTATTACCCAGTTACTGGGTTGCGGAGGTCCGACAGGCAGTCGCTCCATGTAAAATACTGATATCCAGCTGAATCTGGTTCGATTGGAAGCCGACCCCAATATAGGTTGAGAAAAGGCTAGGCAGATGATGATGTGTGTGTCCTTTATCAAATAAATATTTTTCTATTCTATTCTAACATATAAGTGCGCAATTTGATGCGTTATTGTCTTCGAATTTTTTAATCTGTAACGTTACAAAGCAGGTGAGGGAGTGCCCTTAGATTCCACATGGGACATAAAAGAACTACAATTATTGATTTCTAATCTAGTCAAAAGCTTTCGCCATCAAAACCTCGCCATCGACCGCCATATGCGACCCTAATAAATACATACAAAAACTCCATTTTCTCGCCTCCAGACACCAGTCCGACCAGCTCCGCTCGCCCAACGCTACGTTCGAGGACCGCGAGACCCTCGAGCGAGCCGCGGCCGGGGAGCAGGCCTGGGCGCCGCCCGGGGAGGTCGTGGTGGACGGAGTGTACCTCAAGCTGTACCTGCAGAACCCACACTGGAACCTCAGGAGCCCTAAGAGGTTCATGCAGGAATTGCTGACTGAAACTATAGCGGCGTTGAATAAGGATGCTAGCGAGGTACGTTTGTTTTTTTTACGTAAAATACTTTTATAATTGGCAATAAGGGTGCTCCCACATCTATCGACGCGAAGTTGGCTTTTTCCGTCACCCTTTCTCTTTCTGTCGCTTAGAACTGCCATTTGCTAGACCGAGACAGAAAGCATAATGCGATAGCACGCGGCGGAATCCTCGAGCCGGCCGCGTGCTATCGCATTGTCTCGGTCTGGCAAATGGCAGTTCTAAGCGACAGAAAGAGAAAGGGCGACGGAAAAATCCGATTCCGCGTCGATAGATGTGGGAGTACCCTAAGTCAGAAGCAAGTACAGTTGCTACTTGGTTTTGACTTGTCTCTGCTCTAGAATTTTATGTGTTATATTTTTGTACTTTTTTTTCTGTTAAATATGTGTCCATTATTTTCAACACTCTAGCTTACACTTAACTTAGACTGACTTATTAAATTTAAAATGTATTGATATCTATTATAAGATGAAAGATTTTTGTAATGAGTTAACTCAAAACAACAGAACCGATTTCAAAAATTCTTTCACTTTTATAGAAAGTTGCAGTGACAGTGTGGAGTGTCATAAGCTACAAGGGGCGGAAAAAAGCTTTCCTTCAATTACAAAGTTTGAAAAAAAAAATACAATAATAAAGCCGCTTAGAAAAATGTTGGTTCTTTTTTATTATATAATCTAGGTCCTAGTAATAGTTTTGAAGAATTCAAAACACTCAAATAACTAGTACAAACCTTTATACATACTGTTGTATTTTTCCTCCCACAGGGTAGCCGTGGTGAAACGTGCGCGTTAGCCCTCAGCGCAGCGCTCCGTGCGCGGCCGGCCTTAGGAGAGTTGTGTGCACAGCTGGGCGAGTTGCCGCGGTTGGCGAGACTGCTGTCTACCGCGCCCAAGCTAACTGTACCTGTGATAACTGCGCTTGCCCCTACGCAGGTGAGATTATATTTTACAGGAGAAGCAAAAGAGACTACAGAAATATTTTTGACACAGTTTTCATAGACAGGGTCAAATTATTTTAGCTGGCAAAACTCCGTAGATAAATGTATGATGATCTCAAAAATACCTGAACTTACACCTTTTCTTCATAGGGATAGGCTGGACTATAGAAAGCCAGCTTCTACGATCTTTACTTACCCGTTACGCCTCGTCTTAACTTAGTTCAAACTTTCTGAAGAAAGTATACAAAGTGTAACGTTAATAGCGCAAAACCTCTCGTGGGGTAACTCAGCCCATGTTACTGAACAACGTTTGATCAAAAACTTTTGGAAAAAAAAAATTCATACAAAATGAGAAATTGATCGAGCCCATCAGTATGAAAAATATTTTTTTTTCCAAAAGATTTTGAAAGAAAGAAAGAAACCATTTATTTGCCGATAATGTAGGTATACTATAAGTTTGTGTGCAAATGTTTTGATCAAACATTGTTCAGTAACATGGTCTGAGTTACCCCACGAGAGGTTTTGCGCTATTATCGTTACACGTTGTATATCGAACATTTTATACAAAGATTTCTTTAACTTTTTGAAATTAAGTATTTACCAATACAGCTGAAGAATTAAGTGAGCTAATACGAGTATGACTTTACAATGTACTTTAATAACACTAATCTTAACAGCCAATCAAGCATCTCAAGTATTTGCATCGAATAAATTGCACCCATTTGCTAATTTAGACCTTGTTTCGCTGACATAAGAACCATTTCACAACGTAATAATTTCTTCCAGGCTTGTGTAGTAGCACTGTCGCAGACAGAAGTGATGTCGGGCCTGAAGACGGCGGTACAGTCGTGTAGAGAAGTGATCGGCAGCGCGTGTGAAGCACTCGCGTTGATATTCTCTAGTAATGCTAACACGGACCGGTTGGTGTTACAGGTTAGTAAATTATAATAATAAATGGCCTTTTATTTTTTTCTTTTAAAAAAAAGGACATGTCGTGTATGTGGTGGATGTCACGTTTACACGGGGTTACAATAGACCAGACGGAATAGTTATTTGTTTTCAAGGCTACAAAGTTGATTTTTGGCGCGAGTACTTGAATTGAATACTGAGCGAGCGAAGGATTCTAAGATTGAACCGCGAGAGAAACGAGCGCCACAGGTCTCAAATGATATTAACACGAAAAAACCATGTGTATGTGTTCGGGCTATGATCTCGACCCAGTATGATTTAAAAAGAAAGTCTCTTCCTATTGACTTATATTTATAATGTTAAAAATTATAATGACATACTAATGTTTCGATCGCGACAAACGGGGACTCGCTCGCACGAGTTTTAGCGTAGCTTCTCCGGACGAAGTGAAGTGGGCCGCGGGGCTGCGGTACTGGGCAGCGGGGCCGGGTGAGGAGGCAGTGGGGCGGGGTGAGAAGGCAGTGGTGTGATGGCTACTCCTCATCTTCTGCTAAGGGGTGCTCCTCACCCTCCGCTAAGGGACCCTCCTCATCTTCCGCTAGAGGCGCTTTTCACCTTCTGCTAAGGGGGTCTCCCTTAGCAGAACCCACTTTCCGCTAAGTGGTAGGGGCGTGAATACGCGCCAATAGTATGTGCCTTCTGTCATATTCACTTATTATTCCACAGGCATTAGAAACGGACCTAGTAGGCGAGCTCCTCACTCTCCTAGACACCCGGCTGGACGGCGCGGCCGCTGCCCAGCTGGTCCGTGCACTGAAGGCCATGTCCCGCTCCGCGCTGCACGGCGAGCGGGTGAAGGCGGTGCTGGCTCGCTCGCCCATCTGGGAGCACTACGCCGCACAGCGACACGACCTGTTCATCACTGCCGCGCCGCAGAACAACTTGCTCACAGGTTTGTATTACTGGCTTGAGAAATTTAGGTAGTAGCGGAATCCTCTGTTAGGAGACAACCATGGCTTGAGAAATTGTCTTAGTTGCTGAATCCTCTGCTTAGAGAAAGCAACAACAAGCGATGCGCCGAAAACTTCGGTCACACACAGCGATAGATCGCTGCGATTGCTTATTCTCCGCGAATGACTCGTTTTATCTATCCGTCCTATCCTATTTAGACAAGGCAAATAAAATGCCTCACTGTCACAGATTTAGCACTAACATTTTAAGATTTTATTTTATTACATTTTAAGATCCTTAAATAAGGAACTCTTGTATTAATCATTGTTGTTTATTTTTTGTCTGAATTAATAACGAAGTAGTTTTGATGTTCACCATATTTATGTCTAATATCCCCTTGGATTCGTTGCTAACTGCGCTTGCTCGTGACGTGATGGGATGCAATTTTAACGATTTTTGTCGCAAATCAACTACTAGAGATAATCACCCTTCGTACAACAACATAAAGACTGCCAGTAACGTAACGTGCGGTTGTCTTTGAGATGGGATAGAAAAACGACGATGTTAGTCAATCGAATTGCATCATTATGTACTAGTAGCAAGGACTATTTTCTTTTTCGTTAGAAAGAATTGCAAATCTCACGGGCAAGGGCACTTATTTGTAAAAATTCTAAAATAATTAAATTATTAATAAAAATTTTCTTCTACAGCGGCCCCCCACACCGCGGGCTACCTGACGGCGCCGCCCTCCAACATCCCAGCACAGCCGCCTCCGATCGACTGACGGACACCACACACACGACACACAGTTGCAACTAAAGCGTGCAGTCGAGCCGCCTAACTACATACACACGCTACGTTTCTGAAAGGAACAGTTGATCCGAATTTAGAACCTCAAGTAAGTCCTATGTAGAATCTCTTATTATTGATGAAATTACAGCTTTCTTTTAATGTGAATATTCGATTAATTAACACAATATTTAGTAGAACAATGCATCGAACATTTGTCAAAATTCTAAAAAGGAAAATGCCATAAAATTTTTAATGAGTAATGGGTATAGGTTATTCAACGATGTATGCAAATTTCAGCCCTAAACACCTTTCGGAAACTAGCTGTGTCAGCGAATTTGCCTTGGCGTACAGCGGCCTATTACAGATATTATTTCGATGTAAGATATTGCCTCTTGTTAATGTATTATAGCAATAATTTCAATACGCTTAAGTACTAATTTTGCGTGAAATACTTGGGGTTGTCCCGATTTGAATGTATATTATTTTCAGCCTTATTCAAGTACTAACAAGGCAAATTCATATTTGTACTTATGTAAAAATATTTTTAAGCCGTAAGGAGCCTGCCGTCACTTCCTTTAGCTTTATTTTTGCTGAAGGTAAGAAAGAGATAGTCTTATAAGTCCTTTATACATACATCTCTTTCTCACACTGAAGTAAGAATCTAGTGATTTAAAAATCACGTGACACTGTGTTCGGACACGCTAATCGGTGGCGCTATTTCTGCTATAAGATGTGGCGGTATAACCAAATGTTTTGTATCGATGTCTCATTGTAAATTTAAAGTATACTATTATTATGAACACATCATCTCCTTCTCCAGTGATTGGTACGCTCGAAGTATTAACAGCCAAAGTTAAGTTTGTGTATGTATCTTTTGTTCGTCTGAAGTTGCGTCTACACATGCGCACGCGCATGAACCGTTGCACGATACGCATGTCGCAAACATGTCCAAAGGTCACTATACCGAGCTCTGGTGAGCAGGACAAAAGAGTGAAGGACAGATAGCTGTTATCACGAGTTTTCAGTGTTTCAGACGTAAAGTAAACTGAAACTTTGACATTTTGAAATTGACAAATTTCAAGGAAATAAATAGTTCTTTCTTCGCACACCAGAGGCGCTGTTCCATTTTTCCATACAAGAAACTCTGTAAATACTGGAAAGACGCTGTAAAGTAAAATAGTGAAAACTCGTCATAAGGGTACTGATTGGTTTTTAGCCAGTCAAGTCTGATAGTCCCTTCCACTCCACTCAGCGGGAGGACTCATTTAATGATTTTTAAAGTTCCTAAAATACAGTGGCTAGAAGTCAACGATAATGCAAGATAGTGTAAACCTAAAGCTAGCATTGGGCCCTTACTCATGACATGATGATTGATTTGCGTAGTTGACTAAGTAGAAGTGATAGTGGTAACAGTTGAACTACGAAAATCATCTTTACTACTACGACATAAAGGCGCTGCCAATTTAAAATAGTTTCTTGGTAGTTATCTGTGGGTAGATGGTAAACTAACGGGCGTACTACCCAGTACAGTGGCCGGCACGTAAGTTGCCAAGAGTCGTTAGATCCGCAGAAGTCATTTTGTAGATCTCTTTGGTGGTCATAAGGGTCGCGGGGTATGAGGTAGTGCCGATCCTCGTCTTTGCTCCTCGCACCCAGTATACGCGCTCTCGCTTACACTTGCGTGCCGTTAAATGCGATGCGCAATCTTACCCCCACTACACCATAATCTTGCCAACTTACGTGCCGGGTACTGTACCCATAGACAACCCCACATCACTTAAGTGCAAACCAAGCTTTTTAGACTCGTTTAAAGGTTCTGTGAATCGTTCCGAAAGTGCATGTGCGCAAGTGTGGACGCAGCTCATCTAAATGTATAGAAGTTTGATCTCTAATGAAAGGCATATTGTTTACATCATTCCCAAATACGTTAGCGACATAAGATTAGGATTCGCACTTTTTTATGAATTTAGATTAGTGGTGATTTTGCTAAAGGGGTTGGAAGATTTTTGTATGAAACTTGGTCTGCCTAATGTCCGTGATTTTATTCACATTGTGGCTACACATAATACCTGCATTAATGAATATCTAGTATCAATACAGATAAGTTTAATAGACAATATTAATAGATGTTTCTCTGTGTTCGCCATTTAATATAAAGGAGCATGTCAAATAATTCAAACCCCTTTTGCACATGTGTGTAAAACATGCTATTTAAAATTTGTAAATGTTATGTAAAAAAACTTTTGTGTACGCAGTTGCCCGTGGTTTTTTTTCATACTGCCTAACAATAGTTGATGATTATATGGCAATATTAATTAATAAAATAAAAGTAAATTGAGTAGTTTTCTTGTCTGTAACCATGACAGCTTTTTTCTAAACACTACATCGAAATATAAAAAAAAACTTGTCTTCAAGAATTGTCGGGTGGATTGTGTTCAAAGTTCTAACGTAAATAATTTGCTAGAATTCGCACTTTTATAAAAAAAAAAATAGTTTTTAACATTGTTATATGTAACAATAGTCTGTGAGTACATGACATAGTTTCATTTAGTTCCCTGTTTTGTATGTTTCATTACATAAAGGCTTTCTTGCCATATTTAGTTATTGTATTGAGACTGAAATTCATTGAAAATACAATTTTTATTATTTTATTTCTATTTTGGGGTGAAAATGTTAGGTATTAGGCCTTGGAGGCTTTTTGGGGGAAATGTTATATTTTGTCAAATTATTATATCATCAGGTCTTGTCAAAAATCTAAGAAATTGATATACTTGATTCATAAGATTCGCTAAAGTATAGAAAGAGTTAAGTATGGATTTTCTTCACGAATAAAATAATTTTATTATTAAAGACAACGTAAAAAATACTAAAAATCAATTAAAACAATCCCTAAAATGTATAAAAGCTTCTTTTAATTAATTTTTTACTTATTATTTTAATCAAAATTATGTGTGATAATATTGTAAAGGAAATTTAAAAAAAAATGGTTGGTTTAGTCATATCATAGAGTTTAGTGTAAACTTTATGGAAATTATGATGCTCTTATGTTCGCTCATTAATTATTGAGTACGTCCTAAAGATATGTATTATAGATATGTTATGTAATGTGTTGTTGAACGAACTACCGTATTTAGTCTATTGTCGATATTTGCTTGTCTATGTTTTAATTTTGTGTGCTTTTGTATAAAGCTATGTCGTCGATTTTCTTTTGCGCTAGTAGAGTTAAATAGTCAATTGAATACGGTAGTTCGTACATCACTAGTATCGATAATAAAGGAATGTGTATGGTCGTGGTGACGGTGTGTTCTGTAGTTTCTGGTATTTTTTTTATACAGGTTTGATCAACTTATATTACAACATTGATTTGGTTGTAATGTCAGACGAGTAGGTTGGTAAGTATTTTGAGACTCTTCCAATAGATGGCGGAACGTGTTAACGTTTAAAAGCAAGGGAATTAAAGATTCAGCTTTAGGGTCAGCTTAAACCGTGACGTGACGTTGAGCCCACTTTTCAATAGAGCTACTCAAAACCAACTCTATTTACTTTAAGATAAGATACACATTTGCAGTATCATTGCGTCACGTCCGGCCGCGTCGCGTCTTGGTAAGTAGGCGCCTGGAGCACTGTCCAGTTGACGCAGGTTCGAGTCCTAAATATTATTTCTGTCTTGATTACAATCTAGGTATTTGTAAACCTAATGTTTTTTTTTAATAAATTGAATAATACTATAAGTCCTACAGAACACACGCATCACGAATGGATATATCGAAGGCACCATGTCGGATAAGCGAGGTGTGATTATATGGATATTTTTATATCTAGATATAAGTCATATTGCTGTAAAATATACGAAGTTAATATATCAATCTATGGTAGCGTTTCATTTGTCAACGGAGCAGCACCATCGTCGGGTTCCAGTCGAACCAGATGAAGCTAAATACCAGTATTTTACATGGAGCGACTACCTATCGGACCTCCAGAACCCAGTAACTGGTGTAATACGATACCCCTTGGTAAGACCGGTTGTAAGACTTTCGAGCTTTTGACTAACATAAATTAATGTCAAAGTTCTGCAAATAGCAGCCGGAAGAAATAGCTTTACGTGTATTTCGACACATGGAGGAAACTCGCTATGATATGTAGATGTTTTGATTGTTGTGTGAAATAGAAGGTGCTCATGCTCATAAAATGCACGCTGATGGTGAATTTCAACCTTAAATAGGTTATGCATAGAGATAGAGTTCAATACATCTTAGTTTGATCTAGTGGTTGCAAGAGAGGAATTTCCGACATAACTTTTTTTTAGCGTGATAAAATCATCAAATGAGTCCTCCCACCCCGGACAGGGCGGGAGGGATTGTCAGACTTCTACGACTAAAATCCACGGTGTCCTTCAAAAGCCCTTTCGGTTCCGGGGTCACGGTAAGGATCCGACATAAGCTAGAAATAAAATGCATTACCTACATTGCTTGTATACATTTTTAATGGACACAGTTTTAACGTAAATCTCATAGATTATTAGTTCAACATTGCTAAATACAGATAGCACATCAACCCACCTCAATCTGTCAAAGTTTAATAGATTTTCAACCTTATCACAATAGTGGAAGGTTTATGTTCGATTGATAAAATTTTACAGATGTCTGAGAAGGCTTCTGTACAATTAGCAAAACAGTAAGGTACACAGGCCGCAAATTTCAAACGGTTTTCCTGAATATATTAAACAATATGCATGCTAATGCAGTATGTATGCACTTTGGCTGTATGCACAAAATTGTAAAACGGAAAATATTTTTTTTGCTTGCTTATGTACCTGTTTTGCTGTTGGTACATACAATAATATTTCTAACTACACAATAATATCTTACAAAATTATTATAATACATAGTTTTGAACATTACTGTCTCTGAAGAAATATTTTACAAAAATATTTACCTACCCTACAATAATACTAATTGAATGCAGCTGCCACTATTACTATCACACTTTGTTCTAATTCTATAAATTCGCAATTTCGTTATTGTATCAAAAATAATTCAAAAAATCTCTTCAGTTTTGTCTAAAATAGCTTTTTTTGTATTGCCTTTTACATTAGCGTTCTGCAAAGGCTCAATGGCCCAGAAGCCGTGCCAGAAAAATAAACAGAAAATATTTAAAAAAATTGCGTACAATTCTGCTTAGGTTTATATCACCTTTGAAATACAATTTGAATTTTTCCCAGTTTTCAATCATCATTACGGATCACTTAAATGTCACCTAGATAAAATATTTAAAGCCCAATCGCACGAGCGCTTTTTATGGGCGTTAAAAAAGCTCCCGAAATAGAACAAATGCATCCCCATGTATCTGTTCACACGTCAACGCATTTTTTTCGAACTGTATTTGATTTTAAGTGCTGGGCAGTGACAACAAAGTTCAATTTACCTTTTTGTTAAATCTCAGAGCTTTTTTAACGCCTGAAAAAAAAGCGCTCGTGCGATTGGGCACTGAGGTGTTAGTTTGGGTGTCATTGAAGTGTATGTGAAAATGGGCATTTTTGACATTTTTCATTATACATAACAACTACGTTCTATATAAGATACATATCACAGCATAACACAGCTTAGTGTATAGTTTCAACTAAGATCTAGATTTCGGTTTCCAAAAGAAATAATAAAGTAATCAGCACAGCATCTACTAAGGGCTTTAGAGATTAAAGAAATGAAACCTTATTTCAACGTGATATAGTTCTTATTCGAACGGATTTTACGTGTCATCATTTCATTCATTCTAAAAGGCACTTCCATCATATTGAGATAAAGTTTAATTTCTTAGTTATTGATTAAATTTTTGAAGCGGATTTTCGATTGGTCGCTGGATATCATGCAAATATCCATATCGCCACGTAGGCCGTTTGGGGGGTATTACAACGTCTTAAAACCAGGCTTATTCCGGCGAGTGAAAGTGGCAGAGCTATACAAGTTGTCTAGCGCCATCTCGTTCAATCACTGGAACAAGCCTGGTTTAGAGATGTGGTAATACACCCCCTGATTGCTTGCAAATTCATCGCCCTTTTTTTTGTAAAGGAGTAGATACACTTGGAGTCCATAAGTACTGATTGATGATGTCAAACGGGATGTGCGCTGAGCGAGTCTGGCGGTGTTGTGTAGTGGTTGGTGTGTGTCGGAGCCTTTAGAGGGCGCTCGTACGTCTCGCCTCGGGTCCAGGCGCGCTTGCCTCTGCTAACATAAGATTCATAACATTAGAAAAATCCAGTAACGCTGGGATTCCCGGGCCACTTACTCAGTGCTCAGCAGTCGTGCTTGTAAGCAAGGGCGTCGCCAAGAGGGGGCCGGTTGCCCCCCTAGAGATCAATCAATCAAATCAATGTGACTAGACCCAAAGTGCGAGCAATTGACTTCCCTACATAATAATAAATTCCGCATCGTATGACAGAACGTAAACAAAACAAGCTTTAATGTAGGTACGTATTGTAGAAAGTACTCAATAATTCAGTTCATTCATAATGCCTTTGCTTGTAAGCACTGTAGACCAACGAGGCAGACATCATCTGCCTTGCCTTTTCCCAACTATATTGTCGGCTTAAAGTCGAATCAGATGCAGCTGAATATCGGTAATTTACATGGAGCGACTGCTTATCGGCCCTCCACAACCCAGTAACCGGGTAATACGATACCAACTAGACTAACGAGGCAGTCTCAAAACAAATAATGAAAAGGTCCTACTCATCTTGCTGGGGAGTGGCCCACATATCGTTTACCTTCGGTTTCCATTCGAGAATGTTTCAACTCCGCTTCTCGTTGGCTCTACGACAGACATAGAAGTGTCCAGTAATCAAAATCATCAGCCTATAAATGTTCCCACTGCTGGGACACATAGGCTTCCCCTCTGAGAGAGAGCATATCATACGTGGGCCCAGTGCGGGTTAGTGGATGTCACATGCCTTCAAATTTTTGGTTCTAGGACATGCCGGTTTCCTCACGATATTATCTTTTACCGTTTTGAGAGCAGTGCAGATGAAATAAATTACACAAAGTAATTCGCCTGGCTGGATTAGAACCCATGACCCAACTCGTAAGTCGGGCATATACCACTGGGCCACCACAGCTCTTCAATCCAGTAACAGGTCTTGATAAACACTTCTGAAAGAACAACTCCTTACCTCATCAACATCTTGATGTATCGATGGTGTTTTGGTGTGGGCGGTGCGTCTTCTGCATCGATCTCTAAGGAGAGGTACTGGTTGGCACAGGCACTGTTCAGTAGCTCGTCGAGACGATGATGAAGTTCCGCGAAGGTTGGCCTTTCACGAGGATGGGTCCGCCAGCAAGACAGCATTATATCATAACTGGTGAGAAATATAAATTTTGGATTTGATTTAGAAAGACAAATTATGTTGTCTATGGAAAGGGTCGCGACGTTCACGAATTACCGTGACCCCGGAATGTAAACGGTTATTGAAGGACGCCGTGGATTTTAATCAGTCCGAGTCTGACTGTTCCCGCTCTAGCCTGGGTGGGAGGATTTGATTTGAAAATCCAAAAATAATGTCTATGGAAAAGAATAAGGTCAAATCTATCAAAGTATCGACAATGATATGCCTTCCAAATGATACGTCGATGAAATTGCAATGATATGATGTTACTTACAGTTGTGGACTACAGTTGTTGGGCCTGGGCATGCGGTACCCGGCACGCAGCAGTCTTGGCAGCCTCGCTCCCGGCACTGACGCATACGGAGCACCGCCGACTGTCGCTATTTCCCACACCACCACGCCGAACGACCATCTACAAAAAAAAATTTTAAATAATCCCGTAACAGTTCTGAGTTCTGACTCATATTTAACTTCACAGGCGTATTAAAATCAATCTACAGAAATCAGCAATCTTTGATCATTCTATTCGGAAAGAGTCATTATTTTTTCACAGTTGACTCCATCCATCAATACATCTAATCACAATAGTTAGACTTACACATCACTCTGTGTTGTATATATCCTCCTTGTGAGCGACTCCAAAGCCATCCACTTCACGGGCATCTTCCCATTCCCTTTCTGCTTATACTGATTCTCTTCATAAACATCTCTCGAAAGCCCAAAATCTGCTATCTTCAACGTCCTGTCTGCCGTCACTAATATATTTCTAGCTGCCAAATCTCTATGTACTACCCTATTTGCAGCTAAAAACTCCATTCCCATAGCTATTTGGCGACAGAAAGACAGAAGGTCTAAAGCCGTAAGTTCCTTATCACAGATTTCTTGGAGTTCATACAGTTTGTTGACGACCAGTTTTGAGCTCTCCATTTGTGCTTTACATTTGAACAGGTCGTTTCTGTAGTCTGAAATATCTATGTTGTTATTGTAGTATTTCGCGTTGCGTTTTGATAACATTACGTCCCATGTGCATCTGGAAAAATATCAGTTTAATTAAAAAATCTCTGTTTTGTGGTAACTATTATGTAATTACTCTAAGGCCTTTGAATTTGTTGACTCAATAAAGCTCGAAATATTAATTGCTTTTCCTAAAACGAGCAACAGGACAAGATAACATTGACTTTCTACATCTATTACAAATAAAAAATCTCAAGTTCAGTGGAAAAATCCAAAAGGTTTTGTAGTAATGATGGGAGTTCCACAAGGTTTAATAATAGGTCCATTTTTATTACTAAAAATGGATAACAGTCTTAAATATGTAAAATGTACATTTACAACGTTTTCAAATCACTTGGGTATTCAGTATGACATACCTCAGGTAACTGAGCAGGTCTCCCCGGCTGCAGTACTCGGCAACAATGAGCGGCCTCCTACCACTGCAGCATCCCACCAGGCTCACCAGGTGTGGATGCACGCCCACGCTCTTCATCAGCTCCATCTCCGAACGGAATGACCTGATTTCATCGAGCGATGGGAAGTCTGCAACAAAAGAGCCGGAGATCAAGTCAGTAAGTCAGATCATGGATATTATCCGTTCAAGTTAGTTTAAGGATTACCAGTGCAGATGATATTGTTAGAAAACTTGAATGAAAGCTTAATTGTCTAAACTTAATAGTACTACTGTAACAAATTGAGATAAAGTAGATCTGTCCACTGCTGGACATAGGGCCTCTCCCAGGTTGCCTCACATCATTCTGTCCTTCGCCTTCAACATCCAGTTTGACTACATAGATGAGATGATTATCTTAAGATTTCGTACCTTTTAACATCTTAACAGCAACTTGAACGGCGTGCGGCGCGAGTGTGGCTCTGCGCACGACGCCGAAGGCTCCTTCTCCAATAACTTCGTGCAAGACGAGCTTGTCTGCGCGCACCTCCCACCGGTCTTCTGATTCGCTCCATATTTCTAGCACTTCTGTGTCTCCTTCTTTCAGAGGCTTGTCGTCCTGCTGAAGTAGAGTTTTAACTGTAATATGATTCCCAATAAGATGAGGATTGGACTGACTATAAAGGACCTTTTTAATTTATTTTGAATTTCCATTATGAAAAAGGGTTTTTGAACTTTTCTTCCGACGATGGGGAACAACATTTTTCGATCTCGAACTAAAAGACGCAGCGTAGGCAGGCCTCCCACTAGGTGGACCGACGACATTGTCAGAGTCGCGGGCAACCGATGCAGATGGATACAAGTAGAAATTTATCCGGCGTGGCGGTCTAAGGGAATGCCTAATATTCAGTGGTGGACGTCTTCTGGCTGATGATGATGATGATCCAAGAAAAAGATACTTGTGAGTCAACGGATTGACATGAAGAATTAGAAAGAAGAAAATTGTGTTTCACGTTACCGGTTTGTAAGGCGGCACGGGAATGTGATGTCTTCTGCGTCGGCAGCGACAGATCAGCGCCAGTGCCGCCGCGACGGTGCAGCCGACCACGAGAGCCGCCCCGCCCGCGCCACCCGCGCCTGCTGCTCCACGCCCCTCCCAGTCCCATGTGCCTGACCGGGTGCAAAACTATATCACGTTATTCTCATTCTACTGGTACATTATTACACTAAAGGCACAACATGCTAGTTGCATGCAAGTTTAGTCTACATTGCCGACTATTAATGGAGAATGAATTTAGATGGACAAACAAATATCGCAAACTTGCATGCAACTTGTAATCAATTTCATGCAGTGTGTAAATAAGGCTTAAAAGACACGTATCAGTGTTCATCGTGTCAAGCCAAGTTAGGGTTGAACTACATCTGGCAGCACGGAATCGCCTTTTTCCGTCGCCCTTTCTCTTTCTGTCGCTTAGAACTGCCATTTGCTAGACTGAGACAGAAAGCATAATGCGATAGCATGCGGCGGAATCCTCGAGGCGGCCGCATGCTATCGCAATGTCTCGGTCTAGCAAATGGCAGTTCTAAGCGACAGAAAGAGAAAAGGCGACGGAAAAGAGCGATTCCGTGCTGCCAGATGTGGTACCCTTACTCATACTGTTGCGGACTTCACAGACATTTGTAATTTAATGCATCCCATAATAGACTGTAATATCGTCTAATATCTAATTATAATTCATCTTATTTTTTATTGTACAGACGCCAGCACATCAAGCTAAAACAATCTGTCAAACTTAAACAGATTTCCAACTCGTATCACAATAGTGGAAGGTTAATGTTGGGTTGGGAAAATTTGAAAAATTCGGGTTGGTTGACCTACTGGCGTCTGTACATACTAAGGTACCTACGTCTGAAGTATAGATATTTTATTTAAGTTCATAGACATCTGGATCATATATTATAATAGAGTATACCTACTCATATCGATAATAATATAACGATCATTTGTGAGATCGGTGATAGGCAGCATTCCAGTCAAACGGTGTGAACAGGGCTATAATTATGTAAATTGGGGCAAAAGAATGAGTTTACAACTTTCACAATACTTTGTGACTTTACAAAGAGTATTGAAATAATGTTATCTTATGTTTTAATTTAACAATTTTTATTAGAATACCTTTCTTTCGTTCCAATTTACATACCACCATGTTCATTATTTACCCCGTTTGAGGATAGTAATCACATTTTTATTAGAAAAGTGTTTAGATGCAATGGCCGCTATTCTGTGCAAGCGAGACTTATATTTACGCGGGAGTGACAGAGACAGGTAATAATAGGTCATGTACGAAATTCCTCCTACTTTCTGACCGGACTTTGTCATAGGGTGTTCTTTGCAGTGGTTTTATTGATTGTTGACCTCCCACGCAAATATCTGTGTATCTGTGTGTTTGTCTGTGGTGTCATAATTCTTGAATGAATGGATCGATTATGATCATCAGCTCATGATTCTTTTCTTTTTCCGCCATAGATTTTTTTTGGAAGACCTTAATAATTTAACTTTTGTCGTGTATGCATGTTCTGCATTTCTTTATTAAGCGACTACCATGGTCTGGTAAACTTCACATGCGGTCCAATAACAGACATAGAACGTGGACTGAGCATTATCTGCCTAAAATTAACCATAGGTACTCTCTAGAGAGACATAGATAATGGCTAAAAACAATGTAAGGGAACGAAATAGAGGATAAATTGTTTTTCTCTTTATGGGAACAGTGTATAAGACGGGGACGCCGGGAATGATGGGAAATCACACACTTAAGGCAAACTTAACACAATACTAACGTAGCGCAAGCGCAAACAGGACGTCATTGGACGCCTGTTGGTCTAGTGGTTAGTGACCCTGACTGCTATGCCGGAGGTCGTGGGTTCGATTCCCACCCAGGACAAATGTTTGTGTGATGAGCACGATCATTTGTTCTGTGTCTGGGTGTAATTTATCTATAATATGTATGTATTTAGAAATATATAAGTATGTTTATCAGTTGTCTAGTACCCATAACACAAGCTCTGCGTAGCTTGGGACTAGGTGGCGTTGTGTGATAGTTGTGAAATATTAAAGAGTGAAGTCCCCATTATACCTCGCGTCCCCGTCTATAAACACTGTTCCCTTATTCAAGAAGTTTATGTAGTCAATTTTATTTGGATAAGAAAGGCTCAGTCCATGCGTGTCTATGGTCAAAACAAACAACTTTTAAGTGTATGAGTCAAATGTATTTATTACTTCTGTGAAGGGTGAAGAAAAATGCAGATGAGAGAGTGATGAATTTCATTTTTATTTATTGAATTTTAGGTTTTTCTTCTCGGCAAACTGGAACAAGTTACCATGTCGATACTGTAAGAAGATGAAGGGACTTGCTGTTTTTTACCAGTTCAGTGGACAATCTCTCATACTGGGGCCACATCGGGAAATGTCGTTAATTATCTCTGTAATGGACATGTTATGAACATTATATAAAGTCCATAATCGCAAAAATTAACGGCATTTCCCGTGAGTGTGGTCCCTGTATCACAAACCTTTGCATAGAAAGATTGTAGGAGTAATGTAGTGTGGTATGGTTATTTATTTTCAGAGTAATCTTCGAGGATATTACATAATTTATTTCTGGTTCTTTCCTTAAATTACGCAGTTAGTACTTAGACAAAGTTTTGTGTTTCAGTGTCTGTTACGTTAAGTGTGTATAACTTTTTTCGTTATTTTCCTATATAAGGGACTTACCAGGGAACTTATCTTGTCGACTGGTGTTTGCAGTTAAGTTGCCCAATTTTGCTTGCATCAGGATGAAGTAAGCACCTTCACCTTCCACGTCTTTGAAGAATACTTCTGTGGTATTCTGTAAAATATTAACATTATTTATTGAGACTATTTAATATAATTTTAGTTTTAGTTTTTGTTTAGTTATTACTGTAAATATTTTACTTTTAATTTTAGTTTTTATATACACTTCTCATCAAAAAAATCGAAACACTTTCGTTTTTATTGTTTTTGTCCTAATTTTTTACAAAAGAGAATTAATTCCATGAAAAAAAAACATTACTGTGTAGCTGGCAGTTTGGTCATTACAGTATGCAAAATTCGAAATAATTTCATTTGTTTATCCTATAAATTAAATTAATCACTGTTTTGAGACAAATGTGTATTTAGGGTTGGAGTACGTTTCTCGTTTAAAAACTAAAAATTAGCGCTTGTCTTTAAACTTTCTGTTTCTTATTTCATTTACTGTGACTTTGGGACGTCTGAAAAAACTTTTTTTTCTAAAACATATGGATACTTCGCCCGCAGAAGCCGCCCAAGTGGTGGCATTTGGATCTGGACTTAGTCAGCGTGTTGTGGCTGCAAGATTGCATCTAAGCTTATCATCTGTTCATAGAGTCTACAAACGCTATCGGGAGACTGGTTCGTTCACGCGCCGTTCAGGATCTGGCAGGAATCGGGTCACTTCTGAGCGAGATGATCGATTTATTGTAACAACTTCTTTACGAAATCGACGCCTTAACGCTTTTCAACTGCAGCAGCAGCTTCGCGTTGTACGAAGAGTAGCTGTAAGTGACTCTACAATAAGAAGAAGGTTGAAGGAACGCGGATTGGCACCGCATAAGCCAGCGAATGGGCCGAAATTAACTGCAGACCATCGAAGAGCGCGCCTTAACTTTGCACGCGAGCACCTAACTTGGTCATACCTTCAGGGAGCAAGGTACTGTTTTCTGATGAGTGTAAAATTATGCTGTATGGTAACGACGGAAGGAACAAGGTCTACAGAAGAGATGGAGAACGCTTTGCACAATGCTGCATTGAAAAAAGGTCAGCTATGGTACGGTTCGTGGACGGTTTGGGGAGGAATCAGCGCCGACGGTGACAGAACTTGCCTTTGTGTCTGGGCCACGGCTGCCTGCACTAAACTCTCATCGGTACATCGAACAGTGTCTTGACCTCATGTGATGCCCTATGCACATTTTATTGGCAACGACTTCATATTCATGCACGACAATGCTAGAGCTCACACCGCGGGCGTCGTACGAGATTATCTTACCGAAGTCGGTATCTCCATTATGGTATGGCCAGCAAGAAGCCCGGACATGAATCCCATTGAACATCTATGGGATGAATTAAAGAGACGAATTCGAGCAAGAGATCCAGCCCCAGAAACACCCAGCTGCAAAATGCAATCCAAGAGGAATGGGATAATATACCACAACATGTGATCGTGACTCTCATCCGATCGATGAAGAACCGTATGGAAGCAGTAATAAGAGCTCGCGGAGGGAATACAAGTTATTAAATAAACGTTTCTTACATTTTTTTTTCATTTACGCGTGTTGTTTTACCCATTTCCTTCATATTCCATACAGGGTAAAAATTACTCATTATACAAAATACGAAACCTATGAAGACTTAATTTGAATTTAGAACATTAACATTAGGATTTAAAAACTTCATACTACTCACTATTAAATGACATTTTACATTTATTCCTAAATACACATTTTTCTGATAATCCTTATCAAATCATAAACTGCGAGGTGTTTCGATTTTTTTGATGAGAAGTGTATAATATGTCCTTATATTTTAATCAGAAAACTTTTTCAAAAAAAATATAACCGCCTTCAAAAACAACCACAAAAAAGTGTAAAATAATCTACAAAATAACTTTTCTTTCGGAAGTCGGTGCCTTTGTATTTTTTCTTTTCATTGTCTTTTTAGCCACCGACTTCCGAAAGAAAAGTTATTTTGTAGATTATTTTACACTTTTTTGTGGTTGTTTTTGAAGGCGGTTATATTTTTTTTGAAAAAGTTTTTATTTTACTCTTTTTAGTTAAATATTCAACCCAAATTCTTGTTAAGAACATTATTCTCTTACATGTGCACTAGAATTTTGTAATCCTTCGCACCAGTACTTACATCACTCATGTACACATTAAGCTAATAAAATTCCATATCTCAAAAATACTGAACCGATTTTGATGAAACTTGCAGTATTCTCTTAGTTAAATGATACTAGTACAACAAAAAAAGAATTACTTAAATCGGACTTGTAGTTCCGGAGATATAAATCAATCTATGCCTACTCCTTACTATTAAGGAGTTGTACCTTCCATCATCAGGTCATCCACCTGAGATGATGATTATCAGATGCAGATACTTGAACAGCTTTAGAAAATGAAAATGGTACTATGTGCCTATAAAATTTGAAGGTTGCCCTCAATTTCCCTAGGATCCTCATCAGATCCTGACCTGGTGATCATGGGACCAATTGAAGTATACCCCTTCAAACAAAAGAAAAAAATTCCAAATCGGTCCAGGCGTCTTCGAGAAATCGGGGAACATACATAAAAAAAAAAAAAAAAAAGATTCCGACGAATTGAGAACCTCCTCCTTTTTTTGAAGTCGGTTAAAAAGTAGAGTTTTTCAATATTTGTCTAATGTTGTAATAAAAACACGTTGAGACTATAATATCTGTAATAATATTATCACGATGAGTCCAACCCAGTGCCGGGAATAAGGGTGTTAACCCTGCAATCAAACCCAGGACCCCACGCTCAGCTGTGACCACAAGAACATCTGGGCCCTGTAGCCATGTTACAAACGATAAACGAAAACGCTGAGTAGGCTTTTAATAGATGTTCAACTTTATGTGCTTAGGTATAAAGTTGAAGATCTCGTGAAGCTTGTTTTTCGTTTTCGATCATTCCTATCGCTAACGCTCAGAAATCTTAAATAGATTTTCAACTTTAGGCTCAAAGCTAAAAGTTGAAACCGTTACCGAGCGTTTACGATTATCGTTTGCGACTTGTTGTGACTTGGCTAGGGGAGCAGAGCCTGTAGCCAAACGGCAAGCGACAATCGTTAACGTTCAGCAGTCGCTAATACATTTTCAACTTTAGACCCCATTGTATAAAGTTGACAATCTAGTAAAGACTGCTGAGTGATAGCGAACGAAACAAACGAAAACGATCTGTAATCTTTGATAGATTTTCAAATTTATGCAATGGGGTGTAAAGTTGAAAATGTATTAGCGACTGCTGAACGTTAGCGATTGTCGCTTGCCGTTTGGCTATAGGGCCAGCACGCGTAGCATGGCGATTCTATCTCTATTCTACCAAGAAAAGACAAAGTTATTTCATCGTTATTTCTACACAAATCGACTGTTTTTTTTGCACAACTATGACACCATTCTTACACTATTAAAGAAAAGAACGTTTATTTTCCATATTTTTTACATAAACATGCTTATAACGCTAAAATTATTTCTACGTTCTGTCATTTTGTCTATTCTTGCGTCGACAAAACCCCTTTCTACGGCGCCATGCTACGCCTGCTGGTAATAATATTTAGGTACCGTAGAGGTGGGAAGGTGTTTAAAGCTATTTGAAATAAATCACCGAAATGTTTCTTTCTTTCTTTCTAGATACTATTTCCACTCACCCCTGGTATCACGGTGGTATGGTTGCCGTAGTCGAATGCCACCAGGGTCACAGTGTAGGAGTCAGGCAGGTCTGGTGTCGGTTCCCAACCCACGTACACTTCATTTTTGTCGTCAGAGACTTTAATGGCTTCCACGGTTATGTTTATTGGCATTATCTCTGGCTTTGTTTTCTCTGTTGAAAGAAAGAGGTTAATTAGATGCTTTTCTCATTATTAGCTCTCAGATTCAACTGTTTTTTTATATAACACACACAAATAGGTATAGTGCATCAATAATGTAGGTAGGCCCCCGGAAAATCCGAAAATGCAATTTGATGTAAATGTTATGATATACCTAGACACTTAGTGACGCGTCAAAAAAACCTTAACTCAGCTCGATTCAGATTTTTAAGGTGTAATATATACGATTTTTTCGTTACGAGTATGAGTAACGTTCTACCGCGTGTTCTACTGTGAGAAAACCTTGGATTTACATAAATTTTATTAAGCCCAAAGCCATGTTATGGACCTGTATGGTTCCAGAGGTTAACAACATTCTCACACAAAATATAAAGAAAACCGCGTGTCAGCATTAGGCAATTTGCCACCTTTGTAATCAATTCCCAAAATGCACAATGTAGTGTGTTAATGCTTCTATGTATAATGTTAAAAATAGGTAATACGTGCATTTTATATTACACAATGTTGCATGATATAAATAAAATACCTATTTTAAAAAACAATGGCTAATTAATATTTCCAATCTACTTAGGAATTCCGAAATGCTGAAATAATGGTTTATAGGAAAGTTGTTTATAGGTGGTAATACTCAATTGCCTTTAAGGATAATAAGGAAATTTACATTGACTAAACTATTTACTGAAAAACCCCAATACAGTACTTTTTATGAGTGCTACAGATAGCTTGTACCTAATCTAAAACCCCAGGTTTACCACACAGTTCAACAGTGGCATACCTACTACTTAGCAGTGGTGGCCCAGTGGTATCGCGTGGTGGATTATGGCCCACTCCCTCTCACAGAGAGGAGGCCTGTGTCCCAGCAGTGGGAACAATATAGGCTGATGATGATACCTACTACTTAATTAATATTTTTTTACCACCTACATAGTAGACAGATGATCTGATGAAAACCAGGCTAAGATTATATCATTTCCAGATTTCTAGACGACCAGCAAGAAAAGAAGCCAAAAGAAAGAAAAATTGCCCCTTCGTACGTTCATTTACGTGCATTTTTTTGTCGTGGTAAAATCATCAAATATGAGTCCTGTTACCCAGGGTGGGACGGGAGGGACTGTCAGACTCGTACTGACTTCAATCCACGCCACGGTGATCCTTCAATAGCCCTTTACGTTCCAAAGCCACGGTTACGTGATGAGGCAGTCCCGCGGCCCCGGCAGGCAAGGAATTACACACATTTATATAAAAGTATTGACTTCACGAAAAACGTTACCCTTTATTTTGAACACGAAAATTGGACATTTTATAGACCACTGTATCACGCTGAATACAAGCCGACAACCGGTCCTATCGAAAATCTATGGAGGAGGCTTCAGTAGCTGCATGGTGATGATGATAATGATATACTTACTAGGAGTACATTTGCCTGTTTTACAGGGAAGAGTGTGGTACTTCATAATTGTGGGACCGTACAAGCCAGTCACTTTGATGGTACACTCGTCATCAATCGGTAGCTCGAACTTGATTTGTGCCTCGTCTGTACTGTTGGACTGAAATCATACATTTTAATTACCATTTTAAATTGAAAATGGTGTGCAAAATAACCACTTTGTGGAGCCCTGACACAGCCAGAAGCCGTCGCGGCAGACTTCGTAGAAGATGGCACTTTTTATAAAATAAATAAATAAGTCCAAAGTCATATCATAATTATATTCAACGTGTCACGTTAAATGCGCAAATCTCTCGTGGAGTAGCTCTCCATGTTACTGAACAATGTTTGGTCTAAGACTTTTGGAAATTCGCAAAAAAAATGGTTTTTCATACACAATGAGAAATTGATCGGGCCCATCAGTATTGTTCGTCTTTTTTTTTTTGCGAATTTCCAATATTCTAGAACAAACATTGTTCAATAACATGGGCTGAGTTACCCCACGAGAGGTTTTGCGCATTTAACGTTACACGTTGTATAAGCACGTTTTCTTCCCAAAGGCGGCTTCATTACAACTGGCACTAGAGGACGGCCACATCCTCATAAGAAAGAGAAAAGTATGAATTCATACTTTTCTTTTGCAGCATTTTTACTCTTTTACCAGTTCGAAAGCTTTCATTCTACTTTGTCTATAAATTTGATGGTACCTACTGCTATTGAAGACGCGATTATCTACAATGTAGCTGACATAAGGTCTTGTTTAATTGTAATATTCACCTGTACGTTGTAAGCATCGCCACCGGTTTTCTTGCAAGAGTTAACAACGTCGAAGCAAAAGTCACCATCTACGATAAGAAGAATAAAAATTATATTGGTTATTGAATCATAGAAGACATGGTTGTATCAAAAGGGTTGAGGACTTATTATGAGATCCTCATTGCTAGATCCAATAGGCTGAAGTTGAAAGTGTCTGTCTATATTTGGGGCCCTACGACCTACAATACATTACTGAAATGATCAGACTGTAAAAATGCTCCTGTGACAGACTGTATTGGACATTCCTGAACTGATGGTAAACAGGGCCGCGCCGACCCCTTGCAGCGCCTGTGTGCAAAACCTATGAAGCGTCTTTCATGTAGTCGTCTTACAATATAATTTCATTATTAAAATGGTTTGCTGAAACTTTGACGTAAAAACAGAATCGTTTAAGACATAGAGTAATCTTTAGCAATTGGTTTCGAGAGTAAAAACAGAATCGTTTAAGACAAAGAGTAATCTTTAGCAATTGAAGAAAGACGTCAGTATATATATATACCACAAGGATAACAGCATACGGCCCTCCAGACTGAAAGCTGTCACAGTAGCCTATGGATGGATGCAACACCAGAGCCATTTTTATAGGGATATCCCTTGCGCGTTGCTGATCAGCAATTTCAAAAGTAGGAAGGAAACTCACCACCACTGCTGTTCCAAGCAAACTGACCAAACACAGTAGAATCATTCGAACTTAGGCTAAAGGATTTCTTGATTTCATATGTTCTATGTTCTGTAGATTTGTATTCTGGTGCCTTTTCACCTCCTCGCCACAGTATAGGTGATCCCTGCTTGAGTTCGGCGCTCCACAAAGTGTAGTTCCTCCACGGAGTTGTATAAATAACACCGTTATTTTCCGAGGGATTTACTATACTGTAGTTTATCTGAAATAATGAATTTCTACTGTAAATCATGTTAAAATATTCAAACGGTTTGGTTTATTCCGTTTATTCCATGTAAGATCACTCAAGGTGATTTTACGAGTATGCTTTATAATATTCGTTTTTTGATGTGTCTGTTTTGGTCCAGAATGTGCCCGATGTGTCAATTCGAGCTTAGATAAAACATATTTTATGAAATGTCGAATAAAAACATGACCTAAAATTGTTTTTCCATTGCACGTGCGTATGCTTTGTAATGGTAAACCTAGAATAACGTTCTTCGCATTCATTTATTCGTATTGATGATTGAGACGCTAAACGAAACATACCTATGTCGGAGGCGCACCAACTGCAGTAATCCTATTTGTTCTTCCCTTTTCCTGTGGTTAACATATAGCGGTAAAATCGATGAATGGGACAGATTGTGTGAACTGCAATGTATCACTTTCCCGTTTGTTTGTTATCGGTGCTAAAAACCCGCATAATGACGTGCGTGCACAAATTGTACGGATTAGTGTGATTACAGAAATATTGGAACAAAAGTTATGGGGACACAGGTTTGTAAGTAACTAGTAAAAGTTATTGGCGGCAGTGTGGCTGCATTACATTTTATGTCTTGATTTTGCACACATTGCTCTTTCCATTCTTAATTTTGGCCATTATAACATTCCCAAGATAGGTACCTACCAAACGGCGAGAGATTCCCACAAATGGAACCAAACTCATTAGAAGTTGCAATTGCGGGGAAAGGATTCAGTCTTTACTGAATGTATAAGCCACTAAACAAAATGTCTAAATTTAAATACTTAGTGGAGACACAAAATTAAAATTACAATAGATTTTTGAGGAACGAAAACTTCAGCTGGCGAGCGGGGCTTGAACCTGCGTCTTCTGATTAAGTATTCCAGATGCCTTACCAATTAGCTAGCTATCGCAACCACTAATCTCTGGGATGAATTTCTCATTCGCTTGTTTTTTGAACGATAAACGATAACAATAGACAGCAGTTCACCTTGTATAGATGCAGTTAGAGGAACCATGTGTCGTGGGACAACAGATGAATGAACGTCGTCCTGTTTTCTTGTGAACTTGCGTTTATAACGGGAAGGTTCTAGACTAATTAGATCACGCGACAGTGCTACTGAACTTTACGGAAACAGTGTATAAGATGGGGACGTGGCGTTTGATAGGAAATCACACACTTAAAGCAAACTTAACACAATTTATAGCTAACGTAGCGCAAGGGCCAACAGGACTTCATTTGTAAATGTCTTGATGGCGCTTGCGCTACGTTCGTGTTGTGTTAAGTATGCCTAAAGAGTGAAGTCCCCATTATGCCTCGCGTCCCCGTCGTATACACTGTGTCCACCAAAATAAAGACAAGTGGAATTATGTAGAGACGTATACGCAAGGTTGGACCAAACAGGAGAGCTAGGATGCCAACTAATAAGGCGTCTTCTCTATGCTCTACTTTTCTCCAAATCATTGAAAAACGGGCTTGCGGCCCATTTCCTCTCACAGTTTCTTATCAGTGCCGTGCATGGGAAGGAAACCGCAAGTGTAATTGGTGCACTGGAAACACAGTGACGTTGGTCGCGGCTTATCTTTAGGTACCTATGGTTTTTAATAGAGACAAGCTAGGAGTGACGAAAATGTTGAGGTTTGGAAAACAGAAGTGAATAAAATGACCATAGGCATAAATAATTAAACCTATAGGTAATTTTTTTTGTGTGGAAGTCAGGGAAAGAAGTCTACATGCTTTGGGTGCTTTTTACATGCTTTTTAAAAGATAATAAATGTACTTACATCAGGCATTACTGTTTCACCACCATTGCCCACGTACGGAACTAATGCGACTAGCTGCATATTTTCTGAAGGTTCTATGTGGAAACTGATGCGGTCTTTCATCAGGCACTGTATCCTCACTCCTGATGCCTTTTTTGTCATACTGATGTCAGGACCTGAAGACATGAAGGATATAATTTTAGCTGATTCTTCTCTATTCTTATTCGACACTAAGTATTATAGCAAATTGGTTTTTTACACCCCGATGTCAAAAAGAGGTTTGTTTATAAGTTAACATAATTATGTTTGTCTAAGTATCGCTTTGACGATTTTACGGAATTTATTAGGACGGTTAGTTACTTGTTCCCATTCACTTCGCTGTTCCTATCCCTTTAATTAACAACCTTGTTGAGATGCTGAGATGGGGACCTTTTGGCCTAGTACCAGGAGGACTAAACTCGTCTTTTCATCATCTTCCTGTCCTAATCCTATATTTTACTTGGTGTCGTCGCAACACGTTTCTTTTTCCATTCTCCCATATGAGACGTCACTATCATTTAGGTTCCTTTTTCGTTCATATCATTCCTTACACAATCCAACTTTTCTTTGGCCTTGCTGTTCTTCTCCATATGTGATTATAATTCACTTTTTAAAATTAATTATAGGAAACTACTAACCCCAGTACCGGTGTTTGCAGGTCGCCTCGGGCTGAAACAAGTAAAGAATGATTACTGTCTTGTGATCTTTTTCTATAAAACACGTCGCTTAGAAATAGACATTTCTCCTGTATCGCAGATGCATTTACAAACATTTAAACTCACAAACAAATTTATAAACACTTAAACCCGGAACAACTATATTGTAAGTAGATCATTCATATTTGTTCCTAGAGGTTGTTTAGTACGCAGACTATGCAGTGCACTTTTGTAGTTTCAGACTAAAAACTTAAAGCTGCCTATTTCAGTATTATTCATTCTTAATCCCTTCAACGTGACATAATATCTCTGAAAGAATAGTTAGAGGCGTAAACATTTGCCTCAGATCAAAGAAATAGGCAGATAGAGCGCTCAGAACACGCGAGTGGGTCCACCAAAAGTTAATACAAAATCAAAATCGAAAACAAAGTCGCGACAGTACCAAGCTACGCGTCGTACCAAGCTGCGCGTCGTTGTTGTTTTTTGCCAAAATAGCCGTCTCTTTAACCATCGTAAAAGTTGATCTCGAAAATAAAGGAAACATTATGGAATGTAATTCTATTTGATTTTGTATTAACTTTGGTAGAGACACTCGCGTGTTCTGAGCGTGCTATCTGCCTATTTTCTTTGATCTGAGACATTTGCCGTCTTAAACTGAACAAATGCAGATTGACGGTTTTTCTTTATACGTTAATTAGTAGACCTTTTAAACATTTCTTCATATTTTCCCACGAACGAAATGGCTTCAGAAATTTATTTGATCTGTACTACTGAGCAATTTGGATTTAGGTACAAAAAATATATAATTGAAACGAATGGAAACGTCCGTGCGTTTTTATCTTCCTAAAATAAAAAATCTAGAGTGCCTAGACAAGACTGATAAAAAAATGAAGTGACTGATTCCTATTAACAAAAAGAAACTTAATTTTCTGAAAAATTCATGACACATTAGCACTAGAATTATTTCGCGAATTGGGGCGTCTAACAAACTTCCGGATGCGTCTATAAACGAGGTTATTACAAAAATGTGTCCTATATTCAAGTTGTTAGGGTCTAATATCACAGAAAGCTACGCAAGTTGAAGTGGTCCTTTGTTTGGTACGTAGTGCGACACGTTCCAATACGATCGATTGAATCATTGCCACGATGCTCAGTTTGTCAACATTCAGAAATACCACGAGGCAGCGAACCTGGAGGTATTAAATGAGATTCTAATTATAACTAATTAGACTAGAATTATTAACCCACTATACTACATACTCGTAGCTGAATAAAACATAGTATCAAAAACGTTCGCCCTTTTTATAGTGGTAAAATCATTAAATAGTCTTCCCACCCAGGGCAGGACGGGATGGGAGTGTTAGACTTGTCATATCATCATCATCATTATCAGACCGGGATCACCCCACTATAGGGTGTGTGTGGTGTGGGCCTTCCCCTTTTTTGCCATGTCTCTCGGTTCTGTACGCGTCTCTTATCTATCTATTCCCCATTTGGCTTTTGGGCAGCCCTGGTTTCTTTAGCCAAACCTTGGCCACCATTCGGTCAAAACCTTACTCCAACTGCTATCTCTGCGTCTAGCCAGATGCCCTGCCCAACTCCACTTGAGGTGTAGACTTGAACTGAGTAAAATCCACGATGAACTTTCAAAGGCGTTGGCGTTGGCGTTGTTGCAACATCTAGTTGGAAAACTAAAAGCACTAAATTATTTGTCATTGCACCTCGTTTATCTTTCCCAGACAATGCAACTTTTTCCAATGTTGGTCAAATCAAATCAAATCAAAGCATTTATTTCAAGTAGGCCAGCTATGGCACTTTTGAATTGTCAAAAGACAAAATCAGTTCCAAAATAGTTATTATATGTTAAATAAAAACAGTAAAAAAATAGTTATGTTGCTACAGTCCCATAGTCACAAGACATAAAACTGTGAAAGTACCGAATCTCTATGGAGAAGAACGGGCAAGAAACTCCATGGACACTCTTTTTAGTTTGTTAGTGGTGGAACAGATGGTAAAAACCGGCAAAGTGCGATTCGCATCCGCGCACGAAGGGTTCCGTGCCATTATCGATATAAACGGCAAATAAACTGTTGTCTATAAGCCCTTTTTACCTTTTGGGTGCAGAACCCTAAAAAATATAGCAGAAGCTGTAAAATCTTATTGCGAAATATTGCTCTACAAAAAGTTACAATGACTGGACGATTTTGGAACCAGTTTTCATCGTGCATACAGTGTTTCAGTCGCAGTCTACGTTTTAAATCATTCTAAAGCTGATGACTTAATAACTTAATTGCTGATTCAGCGTGCTTTAGCAATACAATACGGTATAGGTAAGATATCGTCAAGTCACGATTTTTTTTGGTAACTTAGCCTCTGTTCAGACACGGCGGGAACCGCGCGTTTCCCGCGCGGGAATCGCGCGGTTATGTCTGAACGATTACTTAATAACTCACTGCAGTAATATTACAAAAATTAACAAATAATACTCATTTTGTTATTTGATCACTATTTTATTGGCCGACCTTAAATGATGATGATTATTTGGCCGACCTTAACCGTATAGTTCGGTAGCGCCCCCGAAAGGGGCGCGACAAGTAAACCTACGCTGGCTCAATAGTGGGTCCAAAAGGGGCAGACGTTGTAGTCATACGACATCCTCATTATAAATTAAAAATATATAATATTCTCTGCGTAAAATCCTATGAGTGCGCATTAATTAAGAATGTTAAATAAAAATCTGATTTATTCACGAAATTAAAACTTCTACATTTAGCGCCTATTTTCATAATTTACCGTAACAAAATCCAAAAGTGTAAATACGATCTTCGCCATTTTGATGGCAGTGCTGGGTGGGGCTAAAAATCATAAAAAACGTGGTTTTCGGACATCCAACGGATCATTATAGGAGGAATGAATAACTCGTCATTTAGTATTGTAACGAATTCATACGTATTTCTACATAAATTAGCAGTGGTAATGAAAAATTTGATATCTGAACTCGAACTTTCGCGCCACTTTTGTTTGTTTACATTTTTATTTTGCACTTGGATCACACACGCGAGCTTTAACTCCATAATAATAAAGATAAATATCATGCCAAATATTATAAATAACGTAAAAAAGACCAGATCTTGGCGTAATTCTCTAATACAGGGCCAATAACACGTATTTTTCATTACCACTACTCAATTTGTATTCGTAATCGACAACCATGTTATTTTTTTTAATCGTAATGATGTGTGAAAGCGAGTATTCTAATCGATTCCATAATTGATTTTTTTGTCAACTCGAGTGAAAAAAATAAGGAAATTAGGAAATCGATTAATAAAAATTAAAATAAATTTGTTTTATGCTTAGAATACACCTTATTATCTATTATAATATAGTTTAAAGCTTTTATAATAATATTACGTACATTGTCATTCCCAAAAAACAATAATAGACAAAGGAACAATGTCAGATAATAAATGTTTGAATGCGCGGCAATTATTTAATTCAAAAATTTTGAATTAGGAATGCACTCGCTGTGGTACTCGATAAAAAATATTATTTAATAACTTTTAATTTATTAGCTAATTTTTATTGTACATTTTATTTTGTACAATCAAGATAATTTTTAATGTTGAATGAATATAGAATGCCTTGGATTTTGATAGGCTTATTATAAATGAGTTTGTTTCCTACCAAATATTTTTTTTTTTTATCGTGGTATAAATCATCAAATGAGTCCTTCCACCCCGGGCAGGGCGGGAGGGACTGTCAGACTTTTACTGACTAAAATCCACGGTGTCCTTCAATAGCCCTTTATGTTCCGGGGTCATGAAATAACTCCCGCGACCCCGGTAGGCTTTGGCCCTCTAAGTTCTCATTATGCTGACGTCTTTGAGGCGCACGTGGAACACGACGCGCTGTCGACCCGGGCGTGGTCCATGGTCGGACAGCGAGTTGCCCTTTACTCGCTGTCCGCATGCCCGTGCCTACGATGGCCGGAGATCGTCTGCCGACTTCCGACGCTGCGGGCGCCTACCACTATGGTTGGGGCGGAGGGAGGACGCTGTCCTCTCCCTCTCGCGGCTCCAAACAAAAGATAGCCAAATTAATTATTTTATTGTACAAATTTGTTTCGTGAGATTGGTTTGGTCATGTAAGCGTATTACACGTCAGAAATCGAGCTTTTGAAATAAAAAAAGAAAATGCTAGGTATTAAATTTTTTTACACTATTCGATGTCGCTGAGGATCAAATTCGGTGAAGTAATGATTGATAAGCTTGGTAAAATATTAACTAATATACAAACAATAATTTAGTCATTGTACAGCAGAATAATATCAAAATTCGCGCAAACTCACTTAAAGTTCGAATTTCAAAAAAAATCGTCAATGTATTTACACCACGAAGTGATAATAAAAATTTGAAATAAGAACACTATGTTGTGAACATGTAGCGAAACATTATTTAATGGAAAAAAATCCTTATACCTCAAGTTTGTCGCATGTTTCTACTTCACAGAATATTGATAGTTTGATTGCTGAATTTATATTTCAAAAACTTAATTTTTATGATGTTATTTAATTTTTATCAAATCGGCCTCGAGACTTCCTGGATTTTTCGCTATTCCTCATAGTTTAAAATTTAGCCAAACACGCCCCGTTGGAAATTCTAATTGTTTGTTACTGCAAGGAATCATTTAGAAGTACATACTCCCATCTCTCAGCATTAGATCCGAACCCGGTGTTTGTCTTTTCACGTTTTTTAGATCCGTTTTAAAAAGATAAATTGAAATTAATTAACGAAAACACAAAATGGGTATAAGTAAAACCATATGATTGTATTTAAGTTTAGAAGACACATAGGTATGTTTAGCCTCCAATGAAACACCGATAAATAAATTATTGCGTAAACGAAATAATACTTGAAAATTTGAAATATTATTAAATTATTCAGATTTAGATTCATAGACTTATTGCATGGACTGAGCTTTCTATAGTCAAAAAGCAGATAAATCAGTCCATGCTCTATGTCTTGTTTTACTTTTTTTTTCATGTTCGATTATGTTGCGAGTATCGATTAGGCTGAATGAAGGTTTTTAATCGTTTTGTGAATATTGGGTTTACGGTCAGCACTAAAAAGAGTCATGTTGCAACATAGTTTTTGCAAATTTTTATCCCGACTTTGATGTTATTATTTATGAAATTATGTATGAACACTGGCAAATCTAGTAATGTATATAGTAAGTTATTTTATTTATTTCACTGTTTAACCATTATTATCATGTGATAAGCTTCTTTATGTACATATTTTTCAGCATATCTAAATTACCTAGTTTTTGGAACGATGTAGCATTTTGTATGTTACACACATTTTACAACAGAATGAGGCAGTTTTATTGACCTCAACATGTTCTTAGAGATATTGTTCACAAACTTATCGCATGAAATAGCTGTAGTAACATATTTTTGATCAAAAATTGGATGCTGAAAGTTGACAAAAAATATTGTGTAATAGCTCAAATTTCGAATCACCTGGTCGACTCAGCTGATGTGTCATGTGTCAAAATATTGTCGTGCAGAGTGGTTAAATCCGAAAAAAGACAGTGCCTTTCCTGAGGAAAATAACACCTAATCAACAAGACACATGAGGTGCCCACGAAACGACAAATTTTAGGTTTTTTTAGTTTCTCGCTGTGGCTAGTTCGTGAGGTGAAGGCTGTCGTCTCTTAGGAATTCCGCCTCATCCTTTTGAAGGCTGCGCTGAGATCCATTTTGAGGTTAGCACAAGATGCTCCAATAGTCATTGGAATACATCGTGCGTACATTTCTCCTTTATGACATAAACTTGCAGAGAAAGTTCAACCACTGTACCTACGTTTGTTGCATTTTCAATCGAAAAAAGTGGTTATTTAATCGGGTCACATTCTTCGTGTTACAAATTATTTAGGTACCTGCAAAGATTGAATAGGCACTTGATTGCATCGCCTTTACAGCTTGACAGCAGTTTAACTTCGGTCTAAGCACGAACTTTTAGTTGTTAATTTCAGAGCCATATGACATGTCATCACTGGCAACACACACTGGTTAAATCTCTTGTCTTGAGACACTGTGGGCCGATTCTCGATGAGAAGATATCACCGTAGTTCCCAAACGCTTATGATTTAGTCGCTCTGGTTAAATTTTAAAATAGTGTTAATTTTTTTATACAACATTATACCATGTTTGACCTCATCTCAAAATTCAGGGTTGGCGCATTAACTGAACGATTGTCTGGTGCGCTGAGTGTTGCGGGTGCTATTCCCGCACGATATAAATATATATGCTCTAAAAGTAGTTGTTTTTCCAGGCCTGGGTCTAACTTATACGTGAGTTTTAAAATGTTCGAAAGACAGCCACGAGACAGGAGAAACTTTTCTAATAACTCTCTCTAATTTTCTTCACAATATTTGCCGCAAATTGATGAAGAAAGGAAGCGAAAAGGGAACATCATCATCATCAGAGTCACCTATTACTCTTATTAAGTATCTAAGTATCCGTAAAGACATTCTAGGGATTAATGCACTCAATTAACTATTTAATCCGAGTTTAACGACTTGTACGGGAAAGAATGCAGGTGATGCATTCTGAATCTGAACTATTTTTGATGCGGGAATAAGAATGCCAATTACAAACGTTCAAAGCTTGCACCGCCTCCACATTTTGGCTAAGGGCAACGATGAATGATGTTATTACATTCCTTTTTAACCGACTTCAAAAAAGGTTACTTTTATTTTCTACTTCAGCTATAATTGCGCAGTAGCTGAGCTATCAACTCCTGAGCGTGCGTCGCGAGTTCGATCCCCTCATGGAACAAATACTTGTATGATCTGCGAGTAATTGTTCCGGGTCTGGGTGTTTATGTATGTGAGTTTTTTATGATTGTAAATGCACCCACGATACAAGAGAATTGGTAGGCAACGTTTTGTAAAGAAAAAAAATGTTGAACAGACGATCTAATGAAAATCACTAATGATCTCGGGGTGCCACTGGTCCCATTGGAAATCTATAGAGGAGGTCTATGTTCAGCAGTGGATGTCCTACGATTGATAATGGTCTATCTAAAGAATTATTTTTCTGCAAAGACCAGAGCCTGTAGCCAAACGGCAAGCGACAATCGTTTACGTTCAGCAGTCGCTAATACATTTTCAACTTTATACCCCATCGCATAAAGTTGAAAATCTAGTAAAGACTGCTGAGCGATAGCGAACGAAACAAACGAAAACGAACTGTAATCTTTGATAGATATTCAACTTTTTGCAATGGGGTATAAAGTTGAAAATGTATTAGCGACTGCTGAACGTTAGCAAATGTCGTTTGCCGTTTGGCTATAGGGCCAGATTATTCAACGTCTACTCGAATACTGGTTGTGGATTTAATCGTCATAGGTACTTACCTACTTGAGAATTTCGGAAAAAAAGGGTCCCGTTTTACAAAGGACCAAAATAATTTGCAAAGTTCTCCTAGAATAGGAACTACCGAATATAATCATAGTGTTACCCAATGATCATTGGTGTTACCGAATTAGACAAGTCAATGGGTATTTGGGTAATTCGGCCACTTTAAATATGTCTAGGGTAGTAAAATACAGACAAATAATTTTGAAAGTCTGAGATGTGTTACGACAGAGGTCCCCGTCATAGCTTAGTGAATACCAAACTGTAGTTTCAACGCTTGAGGAGGTCTGCTCACAAGGGTGTACCTTAAGCCGCTATCCCTCTGGCGTTTTACGAGCGACAACGTCGTCTGCGCAACATTAACGTCGCGTTTGTTGGCCATAGTATTATGAGGCGAGGCGTGACGTTGACGTCAACGCCCGTAAAACACCAGTGTGATAGCGGCCTTACAGAATAGAAAACTAAGAACTGCTAATGTTTTCTAGTTTTAATTTTAATTTTGATACCTACCTCACATCGATAAGTTCGGACAAATGACAAGACGTACGGGGGGGGCTTCAACTTAACAGATCCAGATAAATCCAGCCAGACTGCTGATAACTCTAAAGATAGCGCCTGTTTCTCGTACGTTTAACGAAAAAGACATCGTATTGAAAGTCATCAGATGTATTTACTCTTATATCTCGTACGTGTAAACTCTCGTGTAGCGTGTGTCAGTAGGTAGTAAATTCGCGTCATTGCGTCGACACTCGACAACGTCAATTGTTTCGATAGCGAAAAAAGTAAAGGTTTTGATTAACTCTTACGAATGTTGAGGCGCTCCCTCAGCGCGAGCATTCACCTGCAATGTATTAATGTTACAAATTCGGGCATTTCATCAGTGAGTGAAATGCGCACCTTAACTTGTAACAATACAAAACCAGTTTATATCAGTGACGGAGAAGAACCAAGCATTATGCGCACATTGTTTCAGAAAAACAAACGAAAGTGTTCTAGCGAGCATTCTTAACGAGTGTGCCAGAACATTCGTTAGAATACTCGCTCAACAGTACGGGCTTCTTGCCGAGCACACTGTCAAGGCTTATTTTTACTTTGAATCAATCTAGGAATTTTTTCCTGAACCGCGGGTGCGTTTAGAAACATGGAAACTATTTGCAGATCATTTGTCTGACATCTTCATGATGAAACATTACAACAACTAGACTCTCGATGGTCGTCGAAAATATTTCTAGCAAAGGCTAGCTTATAACTAGAGTGATCGTAGCGAGGTTTGACTTCTGTTCAGGCCCTATAGCCAAACGGCAAGCGACAATCGCTAACGTTCAGCAGTAGCTATACATTTTTCAACTTAATACCTCATTGAATAAAGTTGAAAATCTATCAAAGATTACAGCATATCTTAGATTACAGCTATCGCTCAGCAGTTTTTAGTAGATTTTTAACTTTATGCAATGGGGTATAAAGTTGAAAATTTATTAGCGACTGCTGAACGATAACGATTGTCGCTTGCCGTTTGGCTACAGGCTCAGTTTGACAAAATTAAGAAACATAAGTATATAACACTCTTTTTTTTGGGTAAAAACAGCGAATGCTCGAGGTTCTGTTACAAATGATTGCTCAAGTGTATCAGCACCCTTACAGAATGTTTAAGTTCAGATGTTTCAGTGTCAATGGCGACAAGTGCTGTTCGATAAAAATACTATACAGGGTGTAAAGTATTATCAATCAAAAGTTCACTGATTAAGAGCACAATGTAAATATGCACTTAATGTATCGACACATTTCAAAGTAAAGTGATAATATTTTTTTTTAAATAACCATTTTAAAAGATGGAACTTTAACTATCTAACTAAACGGATTTAACGAACTTTAATTTTAATTATTTTTTCGAACTTTTATAAATATATCTTATTAAACGGATCCTAGATTGCGTCTTTGGTTTGGATTCCAATGATAAGGTACCCACAACAAAGTGACTGAAAAAAATTAAGGCCATACAGCGTGGAAAATCAAAATGGCTGATGAAAAAGCGAGCTGAAAGATCAAAACGGCTGAGAGAAAAGTACTGAGTACGAAGCGAGCTCGACAATTGGGGGCAATTTGTAACTCCTAAAATTTAAATATTTTAAAATTAGTTTAGTTTTCTAGTGTATCACAAAAAAATTAGTACAGCTTGGCCAGAACGTCTTGAAACGGAACTAATTTTTTTGTTTGCTGACAACGTTTTAAAATCTTTGATATTTGACAAAATGTAAACAAAGAACGAAGGTTTGTTAGATTTATGATTTTGCCCTAAAACTAACGTATTAAGTGAACAAAAAAAATCGGTCAAAGTGCTGGTAGCGAGAGCACAGTGGCGACTTCCGGTTTTCTACTCTAATTTGCCAAGCTGTACCTATATTCCTTATTTTTGAAAGAAAAGCTAATGGATAGTCGTAGCATTAGTTCTTTTGGCTACATGAGTCATCTTTGTTAGGTTTTTCAGTTTGCCTGTAATTAATGCAGCCTGTATCTTTATCAGTGTTATTACAATAAGAGGGCACTTACTGCATTCAATATTTCGGCTACTGATTGCGTGCTATCGGCTACTATACGCACTATCCAAGCTGGAACCATCGTTGATAAGGATCACCTATAACCTATGTTTGAGCACTATCAATTCTAACTATCAATAAAAAATGTTTTTGTTATGCATTATTTTGTGTCACTTGATAGTGCAATATGAGTGGTTTTTTTTTAATTATAAAGAGTTTGATTATAAATGAAAGATAAATATAAAGTTAATGGGTCTTGAAAAATTGTTTTCGTTATCAAGTTAAATCTTTTAAATAAATTAGTAGAAATATGAGGAGATAAATTCCTGTGCATATGTGTGGAGTTCCCCTAAGTATCATTGGATTAACGTACAAGTTGATACTTAAAAAGTATTTTTAAATTCTTTGATTTACAAATTACTATACTAAGGCCGAGTAACAAAGATTCAGTATTGCAATTAAATTATAACTATTAAATAAAAAATAATCTTACCACATTTATTTGGAACATCAATTCCGAGCACACACCTTGGGCTAAAAGTTCTAATTGTTCTTTCGTAAATATTAATTTATTCGTAGTTTTTTCACTGTCTGTCGGTATTCCACTCACGTACAGAATCATTGTTATTTGTTTCAACAAACAAAAAATTATGTAGTGGTCAAGCTTTTTGTAAAACATTTTAATTTCTTTATAAACATGTAGATTTTTCAAAATGTTCTAATTTCTAAATTAGATTTGTGTCACTACTGTAAACCTTACAAAAAAAAAACAATATTTAATTTGTGGTATTCGCCCTTTCTAAATTAAAAAAAAAAAATATTGTATCTTGGTGAAATTAAAAATATAAAATCTTTCTAAAAATTATTTGTGGTTTCGAAATTTAAATTGCGAACTGTTTGTTGCGAATTTGCGATAGTACGAGTTCAGTCGCGTAAGTTAGCGCGGCGCTACGGTAGCTGTGCCTTCGCGCCGCCCCTCAAATCGTAACTGGGGCGCCAAGCCACTGAGCTTTACAAATAATCGTATCGCAGGGTGCTCCCAAGCTTAGAGTGGAACTTCTTTCTACGTCATCCGGTTCATTCAAGTTCTTGGAACACAAAGTATTGGTACTTCGGGTCAAAAGATTAATTACAGAAAGGACGGGACCGCCAGAGTGCTACCACCACTACCTACCTACTCGTTTACTTTAGTCGTGTTTTACATATTAGCAAGCTACTTCATCCGTAGATTTATGTTATGGTAAAAATCCTGAAAGGGTTGAACCAAATTTTTTTCTGTCAAAAATTTTCTTTTCATACAAACTTCTCACAAATATTTTACATGGGAAGTCATGAAGACTAAACTATCTTGGGGAATTAAATGGGCGCATTTTTGTAAAAATTCAGCAGTCTAGTTTCAGCACGAAAAATTAGGAAGATTCTCGATATCCGCGAAAAATTGAAACGATTCCCGATATCCGCTCCCAGTTTGTCCACTCAGTTTGCCACTGTGGCGGACAGTGATACAATACCTATCATATTTGTCATTTTTCCCAGTAAAACTCAAGACTAGTTATAGTAGATATAGGTACGGATTTTAGGAGTAAGGTTATTTAAAATTTTATGGAATAAAGCTACAAATCATGTTTATGCCCCCTGCTGCGTACGCGCAGCTTTATAATCTTATTCATTCCGTCTATCCCCACTGGGGTCATCATCATCATCATCATCCTATAATGTTCCCACTGCTAGGACATAGGCCTCCTCTCTATGGGAGGAAGTGGGCAATACGCCACCTCTCCAGGGCCCAGTGCAGATTGTGGGATGTCGGTAAAGAAAAACATCGTGAGGAACCCGACATGTCCTAGAACCAAAAAATTCGAAGACATGTGATTTTTTTGGTTCTAGGGTGTTTTTTTTTCTCACGATGTTTTTCTTCACTGTTTTGAGAGCAGTGGATCACCACAGAAATAAATTACCGTGAAACTCGCCATCTTTGGCCGGTTTTTACACATAATTGGCTACAACTATGAAAAAATATATGACAAGTATTAGTTTTTTTTTTATTTGCAAACCAAGTGCAACCTTAACTCTTGATATTAAACTCGAAACCTGCAAAACTTATGACTTTTTATACCCAAAAACGAATTTAAATAGTCAACCAAAATTACCTCGACTTTCTGCCAACATTAGCCACTGCTAATAACTCTTGGATTTTCGCTCTTACAGCCGTATAATTAAGAATTACGATAGGAAACTGGTTAAAGTTGACGGTTAAAAGATAATAATAACAAAAGGTTACGAATTTAGCCGTACAGGGCAGTGGCCAAAGTTACCCAATATTTTTTCTTTAAATTCATACAAATGATTTTTAGACATAGGGTTGTCCAAAATAAAATAAATCGATTGGATGTTTTTAACAGAAAAACGTGTTTTAATATCAATCATTTTTATTAGGTTCCTATAACTGTAGATACTTAACAAATTAAGGTATAAAAACATGGCAATTTTACTTATTTAATAGGTTACAAAGTGAGTAGGGGCAGCCCTAGCACATGTTTTTTGGTGGCCAAAGTTGACATCTTGTGTTCGCTGAAAGTGATTGTAACATTGGTCGCTAAATTTCTAAGTTCAAAAGACTCGTTATGATTTAAAAAAGCTCATCATGTTATTATCATGAATTCACCCAAAAACATATCAAAAAACTACTCATCTCGGCAAGTTTTCACGCTTACTAGGATCACAAAACACGATGCACAATTTGGTACCACTCGAATCGACTTTCTTTCGACGACCGTTGACAGCCAACTGAGTGAAGGTAGCAAGTGAACTTGCTATCAGTATTGCCATAAATATAACCTATTTTCCATAACAGACTGTAAAATGTTTCCATATGAGACAATATTGTCGTTACAACTTGTTTTGCTTATTTTTGGTAACTGGCCAATGTTAGGCTTGAAAACCAAAGTTGGCGGATTTCACGGTACACAAAGTAATGTGCCTGACACAGGGTTCGAATCCACGACCGGAAGCGCAGGGTATCAGTCCCGACTCGCAAGTCGGGACTGATACCACTGCACCACCTCTGCTCTCACACTGCACGGGGGTGGACAGCAGGAATAAATAAAAATGTTTTCAATGTCCACCACCGGTGGACAAACTAGGGGTAGATTATCGGAAATCATCGAGAAAATGCAGTGATCACGCCACATGTTGGTACTCGTATCGGCTGATCTTAATTAATTCGGCAAAAAAAAACAGTCAACCGATCGCACAAGTCCCAACGTGTGTAAAATTCTTTGCGATCATTAAAACGTGATTGTTTTTTTTTACTTCCTGTCTTGGCGTTCTTTTGCATGGAGTTGTGCAGGCAATGATTTACTATTGGTAATGTAGATTACTGACAAACCCCGTGCATTTGTCCCTTAGTGGGCCAAAGCCTACCGGGGTCGCGGGACTGTCTCATCAAGTAACCGCTGACACTGGAACGTAAAGGGCTATTGAAGAATTACCGTGGATTTTAATCAGTACAAGCCTGACAGTCCGTCCCGTCCCACCCTGGGAGTGAGGAATCATATGGTAAATCTACCAGAATCAAAATAGTGATTTGTGCCCCGTCGGAAAATCGGAATAAGATAGCCCCTAATAATATGCGGAATATGCGGTACTTAAAAATAACCAACGTAATGTGGCGTACTGCAGGTTTCATCTCTAAGCCTACACCTAACCCTTAAGTACCTACTTCTTACCTTCTAACTCAAGCGGTTATACTACAAAAAATGGGTTATACTGTTTGGCAGAAAAGTCTAGAAAAGGAACTAAGTTTTTTGTTTACTAGCAACGTTTAACAATTTTTGACGTTTGATGTAAACGAAGAACGCAAGTTTGTTAATTTCATATTTGTGCCATATAATAAAAGTATAAAAAATGAAAAAAAATATCTGAAGCTGGTAGCGAGATTATTTATAAGGTTTTGATGCAATTTTTGGCAGGAAAAGGGGCGAAAATCATAATTTACCAATCTCAACGATAATGTTTACCATTCTGTTTTGAAGTTTAGAATTACTTGCATACGAAATAAGTGAAACATGTATACATAAAACCATGTTTGTTATATCATTAGAATGAGAGGTTTTCTTTTGGAGTTAAAAAAAAAAGTAGTTTCCAAGGACTCTATAGATGGCGTTGAACTGACGGTGTTACTCTAGGAAAAAGTTGTATGCCTTCATTTTTGCACAAATCCACGAGGCACAGACTTCTCTTCTTTTTCTTTTGGGACATTTTCTTTCTGGCGTGGAAATCTCATAAATTAAAAAGACTGGTAAATGAATATTTTTTCTCTTTTTCCTTGTTGTTATTTATTTTCAAAATGCCATTTTTGTGATGTGATGTGACTGACAATGACATGACAAATGTACTTTTTATTTTACGATCTCAAACTTACATCCAAGTGAAAAAAATAATAAAATGACGTGACGTTCGTTCATTGCAGTACCTAACATTTCAAGTTCAGGGCCATCTATCCATTGACTAGGGAAAACATAAAAAGAAAATCCCTCATTAGAAATGTAAGTAGGTAATAGGTACCTACTTTTTTTTAATACTTAGTGACAATAAAAATTAATATTTTCATCGGTCGATCGATCGACACAAAGGTGCATTTTGACTTGTTAAAGTATTGTAAGAGGTGATGTTGATTTTTTTGTTTTGCTTTTAATATCGATAGAGATTTAATCAAACGGTGAACAACACAGGAACGGATTTAGATAATGACTACATATAATTACTTACCTAGTTCGTGACCTGTTGAATTTAGAATTTTTACATCCCGGTCCCCTTAGAATATCTCATTGGGAAATTTTTCAAATCATACACAGACCATTCCGCGAGTATGAGCTAAAATTTGGGAAATACTTTTTGAAACCAAAGAAAGAGACGATCAAAAGTTACTCTTTAATAAATTCTTTCGTCCAAAAATAAATGTTATTATGCCATAATTACGCCACATTAAATAAAGTTATTAATAAAGTGATTCATCTTACAATTCGTAGTAAACACGTCACATGTAAAATATTTAATGAATGTATCCGTCGCTATTATTACGTGATACGAATATTGAATATATTAAATCCCGCGGAAGTTATTGAACTGTTGTAATTGCGCAATCGGAGGCTGTGGTCTTATTAATTTAATCTAAGATAAATTATACTTCTTGTAAAAAAATGACAGAGGAATAAAGATGGCTACCGATTTTAACCATCTTTCCCTCCAATTTTTGTAATCCAGAGATAAAAAAACGTAAGCGAAAAAAATATAATTTGAAAGATGGTTTTTAATTTTTTGCTAGTTGTCTCAGCAGAGCAGTTTCAACTTTAAATAGGTATTCAAGCGATTGCAAGTTCCCAGTAACGCAGTACATAAGTATAATAATAATAAGTAGATTATGAACGATAATTATATTATTATTTTGCGTCAAGTTTCGGAAAAATACCTACTCTACGTTTCAATATGTTTTTGTTGCAAGATAATTAAACACAATAAAATTAATGATTAAGACTGATTCAGGACTGTTTTTGCAACGGGTTGTGTTAAAAAAAATCTGGACACCTATTTATTATGGGTGCATAATATTAAGTAGGTATAATATTTCTGGCGCGTGGCCAATCAATATAATCAAGTGCCCTACGCGGGAAAATATTGCATTCGAAGTAGATTAGATCAATCACTACCCGATATATAATATACACCTGTCGACAGTTTACAATTAATTTTATTAAACCTCCTTTCCCAGACACACATTAGCCAATAAACTACTTTCTGTTTTTACATCATTTAATTTTAAACTTACTTTCGATTACGACAGCAATTAACCTTCGATGGATGCTTCGATTTATAAATATTTCCGTAAAACACTGTGGTCAAGTTGTTTTTGATGCTTTTGCATCTTTAAAACCAGTAAATCCATAAACATTGGAGTCTTTTAATATGGCATTAGTTCGGATCATGAAGTTAAAATTAATATTATCTAAAACTTCTAATCTAATCCTAGCGCAGACTGAGAATTTCCTTATTGGACTTTGTCGCCATTTTGAATTTTCTTCTTAGCTTTTCTTCTCCGGTTTTCCCTCTATCGTTCACTTACTTTTGCAATACCTGTTTTCCGAATATTAGTATCTATTAGCCTCTATGACCATTTATCCTGTAATATTTTGTTGTAGAAATCAAGCAAAAGTCTAATCATGTTCTCAGAAAAGCCTTGGTCATAGGTACCTACCACAGACAACAAAAGAACGAAGGAATGATAACTAAACTGCAATAAAACTCATTCATTTTTCATTTCCATTTGACGCAATGTGTTTTTGCTGAGGTCGTTGCACATTATCACAGGGGGCCCCTTCACACCTGTCTGGTCATCTAGGATAGAGGCAGAAAGATCGTCGCGGTCACCTTCAAGTCGCATTCCACCTTCTAGTATTAATTACTTTGATAAATGTCAATAAATCCTATTGACATTTAAACTGTTTACGTAGGTAATGTTATATAACTATTCATTTATGTTTCTGAAGGATATAATGGGTTCATGGATGCAAAAAACTGCGGTCCTCCGAGTCAATGTCCTAAAGTCAGCCTAAAGTACGTTGGATACGTGGGAATGAACACGTAGTGAGTTTGAGAGTGCGATACCAGGTCTAAACGTCTTGTATATGATTTTCTTAGATTTGGTTCGGTGTAGGGAAGAAATGAGTAATATTAACTAAAATTAAGGATTTAAGTTTCTTAAATATCACAGGGTCTATAAGCCTTGTAACACCACAAAGGAAGTTTATGTTATTACCAGGTTTATTGACCTTGTACCGCAGGATTAGAAAGTATAGAAAAATCACTGTCCAGCGAACGTGTTAACATAGAAATCTCGAATTTTGGGTAGGTACCCCAAGAACTATCATCACAAACATTGGGCGTTTTTCCATTAGCAGACACGACGGACGGTGCCATGCCGGCTAATGGAAAAACGTCCATTCTCTTGCCTTTATTTTTTTATTACATCTACACTATAACTCGTAATATCCCTTTTTGCGGGCCACGCTATCTTTCATACAATCCACTCATCATTTTTTGGTCGCAATTTTCATAAGAAATGAAATGAACAAAAAAAAGTTTAATTTATCTAAGGATCATAGCAGGTGGTTTTCATCATTCCTAGCTACCTATCCCTATAAAAGAGTGCATTTATTTATATAGGTACAATTAATCTTAATCTGTTATGGACCGGGTCTTATTACAAATCATCTTAAAAGGCAACTAGAATGTGATGCTCTCGCTAGGTATGTATGCATCATACCTAATGCAGGTCTTATGAAATGAGAATAGCAGCTGACTCAGCTTCAACCAAAGATCGTCGACACATTACATCAATAAAACCGCGTTGTGATTTATGAGTAGTTGACGTTCACAGTCTAAAGGCGCTCCCTCACCGGTAGCATTCGCGTGCTATGTAACGTACGTGCTATGTAATGTATGTACAGTCGACAAAGTGGAATCATGACCCATTTTGACAATAAATCGTTTGAATCTGTCAAATTGACAAAGATCAAAGTTGTTACCATGGATATGTATGTTTACGCGAATGTGGATCTAATTGTATTTGAATGTCTCTGGGAAAATAAGCTTATGGTGGGTCATAATTCCGCTTGGTCGATTGTACATTAAAGTTTGGACTTTGAGCATAAAGCCTCATATAGACGATGCAAGAACTCGCACTGGAGTTGCGTTACATTGCGGACTGTATAGGTACAACGAATTCAGTTGATCAAACAAATAACGCAATGTAGTGAAACTCGCATGCGAGTTCTTGCTTCGTCTAAATGAGGCTTTATAATACAATACTTCCTCCCTGACTGACGAACATTCGCGAACATTTAGTATAGATTTGATACAAGGTGCGCATTGTGATGCTCGATTGTTCTCTCTCACCGATGAAATAATCGAATCGGCTCGCGGTGAGATCTCGGCACAAAACATCAATCATTGCACATACTCGTATTTTCCGATTAGAGGCAATCAGAGCCTGCCGGAGTCGCGGGGCTGGCTCATCAACTAAATCAACAACTCATGAAGGATCGTCATGGCATTATGTCAGTACGAGTCTGACAGTCACTCTCGTCCCACCCTGGGTGGGAGGGGAGGACTCGTTTAATAATTTAACCACTTCGAACATTAAAATCAACGGGATAGTGTACTTAGTTATTTTTAATGATCCAAGTTTTACCATGATTAAAACAAGAGGCATGCAGAGGTGGCACCCACATTTTCGAGCTATGTTTAAAAGATCCCTAAAGGGCGAATATTTTGTTATGTAGATGCGTTATGCAAAAGTTTTGCTTAAGGACACATCTTAATGTAAATTTGTTATAAATTAAACGTGATTGAAGTTGATCTGTGTGATCTCAGGCAATAACACAAGTTTTCAGAATTGTAACAAAAGAAGTGAGTAAATTAGTTACGGGATCGGTCTATAAACAGTTTAGACCGTATAGCTTACGTCTGTAAGTAGGTATACGTACGGTCTTCTTATTCCGCTCACAGAGAGGAGATCCAAAGGATGTGGCGCAACTGTGGGTATCATCATTGCATGATTATGGATAGTCCAATATCTAACGTAGATAGAACAAAGATTAAAATTTTTGAAATTGAGCTTGAAAGGTTTTCCAAACAGGTTTTACCAAAAAGTTTGCACTTGGCCCCTTTAGAGATTTTCAGACTTTTCCAGATTTTGTGACGTAAACTGAAACTGTGACGTTTTGGAGAAAAAAAATAATTCCTTGTTTGCGCACCAGAAGCCCTTTTTAATTAATCCATAGAATACCTAAACGGAGTACTTTAAGTTCGCAAGCTGTAAATAAAATACAGAAATCTTGTGATAATGCCCCGGAAGGTAGGTCCGTATCTCCACCGCTTATGACCTCTCATGACCGCCATTTTGAGTTCAGTGCCGGCTTCCATAATGCGAGCCCTACGATCACCACCAGAATATCTGAATGAATTTGCCTTCATCATTCATTACCCAGGAACAAATGCACGATGTGGCTTTTTTGCAGGTAAACTATATTACAATAAACATATGATCCCAGACATGACGCCTGAAAGATTTATATTCAGTTTAACATTCATAAAATCCTTACATTTCAAACGGAGTTTATATGCAGGTAGTTTTTTTTTACTCGGGACCTCAGCTCGGGACATTTACACTTTTACGAAAGCTTGTATCTATGAATTCATTTTTTTTTTTTACTTTTATTCCAAAACGAACTATTTTAATTGGTAGTTACATCATTGACTTAATGACACCTGACAAGACATTTAAGGTCGATTTGTATGGAACGTAGTGACTCTACGATGACCTCTGGCAGACTTTAATTAGATCATCTGATACAAGAACTAGATTATAGATGTGAGTGTTGTTATAATTACATGTTTCCTATGTGGTGGTATGTTTGATCGACGCCGGGCCCCACAAAAACACTAGATTTTGAAATTATAATGTCCGCACTCGTGTCCGACGAGTGAAACATTTGACTTTGGTATAGGTCGACGACTTACGAGCGGCCTGTCGTTAAATCATGTGCATCTGGACTGAGAGCCCGTTTTTTTTTTATTGTTGGATCAACTTGAAACTTATAGGGATTTTAGTTAAAAATAGTAAAAATTCAATGCCGCAAAACATAAATTTCTTAAACGTGAAACAAAGCTGTTATGGGCAAATATCTATGGCCCTCAGTTCAGACGCTCGCTAAAAACGGCTTAACATAAATCTCAGAAAGTACTACCTCTGTGATAATAATTTTTATTTTATATTTTAATAAAGAATTTCTTAAAGATTTTAAGAAATTTTCAAATTCCTAGGATATGGCATTACTGATTTATAGCAGTTTTACTTAGGGCTCTCAGTCCAGACGTTTATGAACTGAGAGCCCCACTGAAACATAGCTTTAAATGAAGAAATAGTATACATTTGCTTCTTTTACCATAAAGTTAAACACCCCAATGAATTTCTTAAAAAGAAATAACGACATAGGAAGTAACTGTTGAAAGGTAAATTACAATTGAATTTTCGGATAACGTCTGAACTGAGAGCCCTTATATTTTCGGTTTTATCGGCTATTTGCGGGCTCCGAGTTTGAAATAAATTAGCTGAAAAGTTTTAAGAAATTTTTAAGTAAAACTTAACATACTGCTTTTTCTTCTAAATGCTATATACTTACCGAGAAAAACCATTTTTAGGGTTCCGTAGTCAACACGGAACCCTTATAGTTTCGCCATGTCCGTCCGTCCGTCCGTCCGTCTGTCCGCAGTTTAGCTCAGAGACGCACAGTACTAGAGAGCTGTAATTTGGTGTAAATAAACGGATTTGTTGTGCCGAAAAAGTGGTAAAATAAAATCTTGTAAAATATTTTTTTTAGGGTACCTCCAGTACTTACACGTAAAGTGAGCATTTTTTTTTCTCGTGTACCCCTTAGTGTGGGGTATCATTAAATAGGCCTTTAAAAAATAATGATAGCTTCCATTAACAATTTTTTGATAAAAAAATTCGTTTGTGAAATATTAAGCTTTAAAGTGCTAAATTTTGCTCGATTCGAGTGTCCCCCCCCTCTACCAGCTAAACGGTTATGTTTGGGGGTATGAAAAAATTCATAATAGTAGTATATATAACGAAGTTTAAAAGAAAATTGTCATGACTAAGTAGGCTTTACAACTTTAAGAGTAATAGTCGACCAACTTATAAAATGTACTTGGATATTATATTTTCTTAAACAAAATGTATCGGAGACAACTGCAAATGTAAGTTTGTCAACTTTATTTTTACAGCTTTTATAGGTATGTTTTTTGGGGATAGGTAGGTTTTTATCGTCAACTATTTTTAACTAAATTCAAATAAAGGAGGAGGTTCTAAATTCGTCGTAATCTTTTTTCTTATGTATTTTCCCCGATTTCTCAAAGACTCCTGGACCGATTTTGAAAATTCTTCTTTTTAAAATTAAATTCAGCGAATCAGTTTAGTTAGTTCGCATAAGTATTTTGATGGGCAACTACGGAACCCTACACTGTGCGTGGCCCGACACGCACTTGGCCGGTTTTTTAATTTTTCAATCGAACAATTTTTGTAAGGTAACCATGATTCAAAAATCTCAAACGTCAGTTAGTTTCAAAGATGGCAGCACATGTGTGGTTGCGTTTGGAAATTCAATCTTCATAAAATTATGTGTGACGTCTTAGTGCTCGCCCGCGGCGATGATGCAGCGCGGCGCCCGCCGTACTACGTCGCGCTGCGTTGCGAAAGGTGTATCTTTTGTTTTTTATTATAGAGTTACATTTTTAATAACTCTATTGAAATGTGCGCGCAGCGTCACGTCTCGGTCTGAGCTGATAATATTGAATGTATGAAATCGCCGCTCGTGGCCACACTGAAGTGACTAAGGCGGGCCTAGCTCGATGGCTACAAGCGATTTTGCAAGCCTAGGTGTTGCTCGGGCACGCCGCAATTGCGGCGGTAAGACCCCTCTTTGAGGAGTGGCTGGAGAGAAGTCATGGCGTCCTGACCTACCGCTTGACGCAGGTCCTCACCGGACACGGAAGTTTCGGGAGGTACCTGTGTCTGATGCGAAAGGAGGAGACGCCTGGGTGTCACCACTGCGAAGATCGCCCGGAGGACACGGTGGAGCATACGGTGCAAGACTGCCCAGCTTGGGCGGAGCACCGACGTGTCCTCACGGCTGCGATAGGCGGAGACCTCTCACGCCCAGCATTGGTCGCGGCCATGCTGCGGGGCGAGACGGAGTGGGAAGCGGTCTGCTCCTTCTGCGAGGCAGTAATGCTCGTGAAGGAGGAGGCGGGCCGCGAGCGAGAGAGGACAGCGTCCTCCCTCCGCCCCAGCCGCAGTGGTTGACGCCCACGGCGACGGACGTCGCTTGATGATCTCCGGCCACCGTAGGCGCGGGCATGCGGGCAGCGAGTAAAGGCAACTCGCTGCCCGACCAAGGACCATGGCCGGGTCAACGGCGCGTTGTGTCCCACGCGCGCCTCAAAGAGCGTCAGCATAATGACGGGGCCCCCCTCTCAGAGGGCCAAACCCTGCCGGGGTCGCGGGATTATTCCCTTACCGTGACCCCGGAACATAACAGGCTATGAAGGACACCGTGGATTTTAGTCAGTAGAAGTCTGACAGTCCCTCCCGCCCTGCCCGGGGTTGGAGGACTCATTTGAGGATTTTACCACGCTAAAAAAAATAAAAAATAAAAAAAAGCAACCGGGGGGGTGGCAGGAGTATCAAACTATTTCGGTCTTAGTTAAAATTAGTAAATGTATTATCTTTTCAAAGTTTCTATTTATTTTTCAAAGTAGGCTGATAGGACTTTTAAACTGCCCAATATTCGCCACTTATTTACAGTACAAATAAGTAGTTGCTCTGCTGCTGCGGAGCAAACTTCCCAGGAACACATTAGTCTGTTTTTGGTTAGAAAACCTGAATTTATACAGCGCCGTGAATTAGAGCGATCCCTCGCTTCCTGTTTCGAAAATCTTTGAATCCAGTTTGCTTTCTATTCAAAAATTAAGGAATGTTTCCTTTGAGTAAAATTTTCTATCTGCAGTATTAAGGGTACTTTCACTCCAGGTGGCATTACAAAATTCCACCCTGTAGATATATAAGACGTACATATATTACTCCGGTCCGAAATAAATAATTGATAATAATAAAAGCCTGCCGGAGTCGCGGGACTGTCTTATCAGGTAACCGTGGACCCGGAACGTAAAGGGATATTGATGGACACCGTGGATTTTTGTCAGTACAAGTCTGAAACAGACTTTTGAGATTTTTAAATCATGGTTACCCTACAAACCTTGTTCGCATGAAAAACTAAAAAATGGTTTTTCTCGTAAAGTACAGCATTTTGAAGAAAAAACCGTATGTTAAGTTTTACTTAAAAATTTCTTAATACTTTTCATCTAATTTATTTCAAACTCGGAGTCCGCAAATAGCCGATAAAACCGAAAATATAAGGGCTCTCAGTTCAGACGTTAACCGAAAATTCAATTGTAATTTACCTTTCAACAGTTACTTCCTATGTCGTTATTTCTTTTTAAGAAATTCATTGGGGTGTTTAACTTTATGGTAAAAGAAGCAAATGTATGTATTTCTTCATTTAAAGCTATGTTTCAGTGGGGCTCTCAGTTCATAAACGTCTGGACTGAGAGCCCTAAGTAAAACTGCTATAAATCAGTAATGCCATATTCTAGGAATTTGAAAATTTCTTAAAATCTTTAAGAAATTCTTTATTAAAATATAAAATAAAAATTATTATCACAGAGGTAGTACTTTCTGAGATTTGTGTTAAGCTGTTTTTAGCGAGCGTCTGAACTGAGGGCCATAGATATTTGCCCATAACAGCTTTGTTTCACGTTTAAGAAATTTATGCTTTGCGGCATTGAATTTTTACTATTTTTAACTAAAACCCCTGTAAGTTTCAAGTTGATCCAACAATAAAAAAAAACGGGCTCTCAGTCCAGATGCACATGTTAAATCTATAGTAGCCTTATATACCTACTTACTTTTATAACGTATAGAATTTGAGAAAAGAAAAGTAAGATGCACCGTTGTAACGGGTTGCAGGTCTACGGTACCTCTAGTTATTTGTAAAGCATGTACGATTACAATCTACAGATCGCAGTGATTGTCAATTACAAAAATATGTGTTTAGTCACGACTAAAAAGCTGAATGCTGATTGGCCTCTGCCTATGCGATGATCAAAATGTTCCAGAACAGGAATAAGTACGATGTTAAAGAGATTACAGAAAGTGTATTCACGATTGGAAGTTCCGGTTTGAATCGGCCCTAAAACACAATTGAAAATTTAGTAGAAAACACTTAACTACACTTACTAGGAGTGGATATATTTTTTCAACTTTAATTTGTTTGGATCAATTTTGAAGTACAGCTTGGCAAAAAACAGTAGAAAACCGGAAGTCGCCACTGTGCTCTCGCTACCAGAGTACCAGCACTTAGAATGTTTTTTTTTTCACTTATTACGTTAGTTTTATGGCACAGTAATAAATCTAACAAACCTGCGTTCTTTGTTTACATCGATATCAAAGATTTTAAAACGTTGTCAGAAACAAAAAGATTATTTCCGTTTCAATCCGTTCTGTCTGGCCAAGCCGTAGGTAGGTACCTACTACATCAATTAGACCTCATCTTTAATTTCGTCGTCGGTTAAAAACTTCATTCTTCTTCTCTAAAATTTTAGTAAAACTTCAGAGTGCTTAAAATACGAAAAACAGTATTGTTTAGCAATGTTTGTAAATCAGGATCGATGGAGCATGCATAAAATATGAGTGTTTGTCCCTGATAAGGTGATAATATGCCGGGAGTTGGATTTGTCTGACGGACATTGTATTTTAATAATGGTGAACGTGTTGCTATGATGAAATAATATCGTTTAATTGTAAAAGCTTCTTTTAAAAGAATAGATTTAAAATAGAAATGCGAAAAAAAGATTTTACCGAAAGTGTGCAAGTTTGTATGTTCCGTTAGCATTTCAAAATGGTTGAACCGTTTTCGAAAAATTGTGGTTCTGTGATAATTATAGGTACCTCGGTATTGCTAGCGGAACCTCGAGAAGACCGTACCTATATCGTATATTATAATTAAATGAAAATCGACCCTTTTTATATTAACTCTAATTGTACATAGGCTCATTATTAACAATTTTAATGCCTAATAATCCCATGGGATTACCTTTGCCTAAAACCTACATTATTATTAGGGCGGGGCATATGCTGGCATCCGGCTGGCAAAACGCACCACAGACAGGTTAGTCCAACTCGAATCTGGCTTGAAAGATCCAAGGATATTTCCTCCTCTCCAAATAATTTCTACGTTGATAAAATTCTTAGAATGACAGAAGGTACCTATAGAACCAATTAATTATTTATATTTATCAGAATTTAAGAAGGAAGGTATCAGTAGGTATTTAAAAAAAAAATAGTGTGACAGATCAGTTCCTGTAATGAAAAACAACAAGAGACGCAGGCCACGTTATGTCTCATCGTAAGTTCTTGGGACAGCTTCACAAAAACTATTCTTACAAAGCGTTGTCCAATATTTCATAAAGTTACACCACTCTTGCTCTCAGGTACCCCATCTATTGGATCCTGGATCTAAGTCCACACCCATTTTTTTTACCTTTGATGTAAAATGATTCATCGAAGCTTTTAAGGAAAATCACTTCATGCTAACTTGTCCTGACATCGGCGGAAATAGGCATGGCATACTCTGGAGTGCATGCTTTGGCAGAATGATCGCAATGATGATGAACTACGTCAGCTACCTACTGACTTCGTCCGTGAGGTATTCGTATTTTCGCCTATAATTTTCAATTACTCTTTTAGAATTCATTTCGCTGACAGTTGTTAAAACAATCCGGAATTCCGAAGAGCGAATTATTGGGTACGGTTAGCCGATACAAAATCTGGATAGAAATCGCTAATGCTGAACAGCATTCAGCCTATGCTGATTAAATTATCGGCTGAAACCATGCTGAGTTCAGACGAGGGTGAAGCATTTTGACAGCTGTCTCAGCCTATGCTACTCAGCAGTCGCCATTTTTCTTTTAGTGCTGCTCAGATATTGTATCGGCTACCCATGGTTTCGGCGCTTTACTGGTGCTCGCCACTGTTGATTCTAGCTTTCAGGATAGGATGACGATAATAGGACACTATGGTTTGGGAATAGTGTGGTGGGATTGTCCCTAAACAAACCTCATATCAGGATATTACCTAATCGTGGTATGCACGTGGTTCAAGAATGATATTAAGGTGGTTGCCGATGATTCAGACAATGTCGTCAGGACATCCCAATAGGAGTTTAAGTAGGTACCCAAAAAAGTCGTCGAACCTCCATTTGGTCATTACCTTATCAATAAATTAATACCTTTTAACACAAATCCTGCATTCTGTTGAGTTCGAAGACCAGACAGGGGTTGTTGTCCGGCCTTTTCAATCTACCTACAAAAGTATGGACAATCTTATACCAACCCCGTTTAAAAAGAATAGGTACATGAACGCAAATGGTTGAAATATCTAAACGAGGTCGTGCACCTTTGCTAATCAGTTCCGCAAGCAAAAAAATTATATTTTTTTTTCTTTATAGGACTATGTGTGGCGTTACCTTGATGTGATCAAATTCAACCTTCGAATTTATTTCGTCACATAAATAGACGGTCGATGAACCTCATTGACTAAGGTAATGACGAGAATTATTTTACAATTAATTTGAATTAGCATTTTCAGAACAAATGTCAAGTATCGGCATTTAGTTGAGCACAGCCACCTACCTGAGATCCAAAGCGTGATAAACACTTTTTTGCTTATTGCTATTCCATTTATTTAGTTCGAAATAATTTATCTAATCTTTAATTGGATTTAATTTGCATATTTTATTAAAATATCTTTTATTTTACGTGCGACGGATGTTGCAAGCTGATGCGGATTTGCATCATCTGTTTTCATCCCAGGTGTTATTAAGGATATTTATTGCAGAACTATTAATAAGTTAGTATTTTATAGGTAGTCACTAAATAAAAAGTCTTAGTTTAAAGTTTACCGATCTATCATAACAAATGATTTTTTGGAACTAGTCCATCTGAGGTCCCATGTCGCAACGCAACCTCTCAACTTCATTATTGAGATAGCTATCTGCTTTGTTCTGAATACTGAATACAAACTAGCCTTTCAACACATCATGTAAAAATCTAATCATTTCCGTGCTATTTTCCACCTATTCAGGCCCCTCATAAATAAATACAAAATTCAAGAATAAATGACAAACAACGTAGTCCCTCAAAAAACAAGTCACGCCATTCCTATGTATGTAGACCACATCTGCGTAGAAGAACTGCTGTAAATAAATAATATATTAAATTCTTTATCGATCAACTTACATACGACCAGTACATAATGATTAATTGTATTTTAGTTTGGCGCCAAAATTCCATACAAAAACGTGGCTGAACGACCGTGACTCCATGGAGCAAAAAACTGTGAAGGTATTGAGTATTGAACTTGGCAAGATACTTCGATAGATATGGATCTATAAAGCTTTAATCTACGAATAATAATAATGAGCATCCTGGGGGTCTAAAAAGGCAAGTTTAGCAGTATCATAAGTGCGTTGCTAACAAATTATTCCATGTCCTACTTCCTCGTATCCTGCCATATTCCTCTAACATTATAAACGAGAAAGTTTGTGGGGATTTTTGTTACTCTCATTTACGCAAAAATTAGGTACTGAACGGATTTGGATGAAATTTGTTAGGTACACGGAAAGTTTATAACCTGGATGGATTAACGAGAGGATAGTTTTCATCCCAATTTTATGTTCATGGGGAAGATTTTCCGAGTTGTATCGGGCGCGACGAGCAATAAAATATTTGATAGACTTGTCATAATATATTTTTTTACTTGAACGATAGATTAGAATATTCCTTTCACGAATTTTATCGCAATTAATATTATGATACTGCCAAAGTAGCCTTTTAAGACCCGTGTCCGTTGAACACATAAATAATACTGATCTCGTTGCCTTTCAGTAAAGGTCGCTCAAACACAGCAAGGTCTTTTAAGAAAAAAGCATTTTGCATCAATTTTATAAATGTATTTATTGGGCTAGTTTATCATATTCAGGAACGTGTAAGGACACCACGATAGGTCATTTTCGAAGCAGCGAAACTTTGGGCCTCTATAAATAACTTTTCAATGGAACATTTTAAAAATTTGGTACCCTCTAAATAAGTACTACGTAGTCTACCATCCAAATATTGGATGCCCATATACTCGTGACTTCAATAGCTATCAATTAGAGGGGAGACATACATCTTAGCGTCTTTCAGCTTGCCTTCTGCAATCTGACGGTCGCGTTCACGGCGCATTGCCTGAGGGACAAAGAAAAAAATCAGTTCAGCACAAGTCAAATGGGATATCCGGGACTCATCCCAAAAAAATGCCGGTGTGGAGGACTTGAATCATGCATGCCCGGATCGGCGACGCGTCGTCTTCCACGCAAAGAGCTGTCAACAATATGACGGGGGCCACTTAGAGGGCAAATGGTCAAAACCTGCCGGGGTCACGGGACTATCGGGTAACCGTGACCCGTGGCTCATGGACACCGTGTATTTCAGTCAGAACAAATCTGAAACTCCCTCTCGTCCTGCCCTGGGTGGGAGGACTCATGTGATAATACTACCACGCACAAAAAAAAGTGTCGAGGCTCTCTCTGCAGGACATGTTCCACCTCCTTTCGTGTCCATCCTCCCTACCATCTGAACCTTCTATGACTATGATAGAGGTGGCTATGGTTGGATACTATTTGACTCTATCAATGATCGAGACGCAAAGAAGTCCATGGACTTCTTCTTCTGCAGCACAGACAAATGGAGTAGTACAGTAGGTAGACCCATTCCAAATACAATGTCAGCGTGAAGCCTCTCTGCAGGATATGTCCCACCTCCTTTCGTGGCCATCCTGCCCAACCATCAGCACCAGTACGAGTCTGATATCTCGAACCAGAACGGGAGAAGTCATTTGATGATTTGCAAAGCAAAAAAGCAGCATATCTTAAATTTTAAAAAATGAATTTAAATAAGTGTTTTCTTAAACGAGAGAGAGGGTGGGGCCGTGGGGGGCGGCATACTGTGAGTAATGCGCAGGCGCCTGACTGAAAATTTGCTATTATTTTGACGTAGGCATAGCTCCCGAGTGTAGTATGGTAAATATTGCAGGCGCTACACATGTCCATAATGAATTCATAGTGATAACGAATCCAAAGCCGCGATGAACTGTAGCTATAAAATAGTTTTTGGCCTACTCACATGGTTATCCATTTGCAAGAGAAAAGTATATCATAGAAACTTAAAGCCAAAGTGGGAACAAAAATTACTTACGTAGAATCTCTTGAACTGCTTTAATCTGGTATGGCACTCCTGAAAGTCAGCGACTAAATAGTTGCATTTAACGAGGCCACGACCCAGGCCATAGGCTTCCAAACAGTCCATTAGAGCCATCTCCTGCTTCTGACAACGACCTAGCATCTGGTATGAGTGGATTCCTCCCGTGATGTCAGTCCATGGGGAGCGGTAAAAAGGCGAAATATTATGCATTATTGCCTTCTCTTGAAATCCAAGATAAATAAAATAAGATGTTAGTTGATTTGTTTAATATTCAATGGTATTGTGACCTTTACAAAATGTACTCTGTGATTGTGACAGCAACAGATTAGTCAAAACCCTAACTAATGGCATCCAGAATACTTTGTGCAGACAGTAATAATAACAAAGGAGGATTTAGTTCATAAGCACAAACTTTTTTAAAAGTTATGTAGCAGTAAAGGTCAGTTCACACTGAAAACAAGAGTGTTAACAGCGCAATGAGGAGCACCAAAAAGCTTTACGATATTAATTCCACCCTGCCCGGTTGCGGTGCGGTGGCGGTTGCCGGTTGCGGGTTTGAGTCCCGACGTTGATCAGTTTTTTTTTTACTAAAAATAAACTGATCAACTTGCTGTTGCTATGTTTGATGAAACCAATAAAGTTTTTTTTTTGTAAACTTTTGTTAGAAAAGAGCAAGGAATTTGAAATTAAGTTTGTAGAGCATTGGGACTATCTTATATTCAAGACATTTTAATGATGCCTTGAATAAATTGTATGATAGATTGAAACAAATCTCTTTTTGTTGATTCCATTATTTTTATTTACACCAGTTTAACAGTGATTTAGTGATAAATTTAAAGTGACTATTGAAGAAGTTGTTCTACATGACATTAAAAACTGTCAATTTTCGGTGACACATATTGGTTATCTCCTTTCAGCTTTCCTTCAGCAATCTGTCTGTCACGTTCTCTGCGCATCGCCTGAAACAAAATTTTGCATTTACAGTTAATATTTTAATTATTTAATTTAAAAATTGACTGTTTTACTAACTCTATTTTATTAAATCATTTCATTACAATCTACAGTTTAATTTATCATATTCATTTTGGGTTGGTGACTCTTCCCACTTCTGGATTACTTCACAATATTTTTTGACATTCCAACTATCAAATATTATAGTATTTTTTCATGGTTATTTTGCCTATAACTTCTTCATTTGAATTGTATTTGATAATTAAAACTGCATTTGAATATAACACTTTGATAAATAAACAATATTGATAGAAACAGAGGTCCGCTGTATTTGAAATGGATTATAGAACAGTTTGTCTCTACTGTACCCTCCAAACTTTAAAATATTGAAGAATACTTATTCAGAACACAGTTACAAAATTGTGAAAAAAAAAATTGTACAACACTCAGTTGTTTCTCTTCCTTAACTACAATGTTTGTCCAGTTATGAAGGCAAATAAACATACCGCGAATCGTTTGAGTTGCTTCATTGATGTACTGGCACTCATGGAAATCATCAACCAATTGTAGGCACTTGACCTTTCCGCGCTCAAGAAGGCCTCCAAGCAAGGCATTAGCGACCCTGTCCTTTTGGCACCTTTTTTTATATAATCTGGTCCAATTTGTTTACCACAGCGGAAAATCTGGCCATTTTTTTAGGATTTTGAATGTTCATTTCTTTTCATAATTAATTTATGGGAAAAAGTGAATACATGCCAATAGTGGTCATTATTTTTTGTAAAAAAATTATTGCTCTACTGGCATTATCCAGGGAAAAACAGGGGACTACGTTTGTATGGTGAAATAGGCCGTTGTTAGAGCTTAAATTAAATAAAAATATCATGGTAGAAACACGTCCCCTGAGGTTGACAATAGATTATAGAACAGTTTTACTCTACTCTACCCTCCAAACTTAAAAATATTAGAGAATGCTTATTCATTGTACAGTCTCAGTTGTTTCTCTTCCATAACTATGTTTGTCCAGTTAAGAAGGCAAATAAACATACCGCGAATCGTTTGAATTGCTTCATTGATGTCTGGCACTCATGGAAATCATCAAACAAGTGTAGGCACTTGACCTTTCCGCGCTCAAGACCGTAGGCCTCCAAGCAATCCATGTAGCGACCCTCCTCCTTTTGGCACCTTCCCAACATTTGATGGGAGTGAATACCTCCCGTTAAATCCGTAAACGGGGAGCGAAAGAATGGTGAAATAGACATTTTTAGAGCTGAAATAAACAGAAGATATCATGTTTAAATCACGTCTAGGTTACAAAATTACGTAAACAAATGACATCAAACTTTAAGTGCAATGCAATTTAATTTGACTTGGAATTTCTTCATTTTTATTTAAATTGAGTGTAACAAATGAAAATAACTATGTGCTGTGTATATTTACCTTTATATTTTTCGAAAATCGAATTTAATCAATGAGTGCCTGTCGAAAACAAAATTTTGACAGAAATGTACAAATGACACTGACAGTGACAAAAGAATTTAATTGCCAGCTTTTTTAATAGTGCTACATTTTTGGATTCAAGAAGCTATAAGATCTTAGATTTATCGATGTCAAAAGTTTTATTTTTCTTTACGATTAAGACGCATTACATTTTTACTAAGGACTAAATTAAAATGTGCTAATATAAAACTGTGGGCAAGATTTAGCTCTTAGCCATCCCTGTAAATATAAATTCCTTACTTCTGACACTGTCAAAATCAGCTGGAAAATCTGAGAAAAAGTGCCACAAATTCAACTTTCCTCGAATTTGTTTTCGTTTCAAAATATAATAAATTAGGATAACCATGGAGCAGTGGATAAGTGAAGGATTGTCTAAAATACTGGATTTTCAAATACCAGATGATTTAATAAAGTAAGTTAACACGAGTCATAAAATTAAAAAAAAACACAACCTTAAGTTTAGAAGTGATTACTTTTTATTTTTTTTTTTTGTGTTTACAGCCGGTCTTTATTTAATTCTGTATATTATTTAATTTCAGGTACATTCTCTCGATAGAAAGTGAGAGTGATTTGAATGAGTACATGAAAACTTTACTGGACTTTGATAACTCTCAGCATAAAGGTTTCTTCTTGGAACTGTGCAAGAAAAAATTTCCAAGCAGAGGTATACCCATATAATTTTTTTTTAACTACAATAATTTATTTTAAAATATTTTTTTCTAGTATTTTTATTCAAGCAAGCATTTATTACTATTGCACAATATTATCACAAGCAATTCATTAATCATAACAGGTGGCCTACCATGAACTCTTAACGTGATCTAGTTTAGGCTGCGGGAAAGAGATGACGCTAGACGACTTGTATATCTCTGTCTCTTTCCCACAGTCTAAACTGGATCATGTTAAGAGTTCGTGGTAAGGCCTCAGCTTGCTATCACATTCAGGTTCCCTTCAAACTTGTGTAATATTTTTTTTGGTAGGTATATCAAAATCATAATAAATCTAATAATTATTATAAGTCCACCCACCCTGGATATAGTGGAAGAGAGTCGGGAACACTTACTAATTAAAAATTCACTCTGTTCTTTTGGTTGCCCTTTGTGTTCCAGGGTCACTATGTCCTTTTAAGACAGTCCCTTGACACATAATGTAACAAAGTATTTCTAAAAAAAAATATTATTGCACTATCATGTAGCCATTTCAGGTAAGAAAGTATACCTCTAGAGCCCCATGGCACAACTTTGTGCCACCAAATCCTGACCGGTTTCAAGATTTATTTTTCCAAAAATACAGTTTAAAATCGGTTGGGGTTTGGTGGCACAAAATTGTGGCATTGAGGCGCTTTTGGGCCCTAGAGGTTAAAATATTTTGCCAAAAATTCCAGGCACAGCCTTACCAAAGCAGCAAAAGAAGAAGATATCAAAGAACAAGCAGCAAGCAGACTTCATCAGTGCGGAACCGGTGCAGCCACCACTACCGGAGCCAACCGAGTCGGATAGCAAGTCTAAGAAGAAGACCAAGTACGTGAACCTGTACTCGCAGGAGGGGAAGAATGCTCAGGTTGTGTTGTTGAAAGGTATGATGTATTTTATATTAATTAAAAGAACATAGCTTTTGTTCTGTGATAAGTTCATCAAATGAGTCCACACAGGGACGGATGGGAACTGTCTGACATTAGCACAGACTAGTAATACTTTATTTGTTACTAGCTGTTGCCAGCTGCTTCACCCACTACAACTCGAAAATTATCCCACGGGAACATAAAATCGGGATAAAAACTATCCTATATGTTAATCCAGGTTATAAACTATCTGTGTACCAAATTTTTGCCAAATCCGTTCGGTGGTTTTTGCGTGAAAGAGTAACAAACATCCATACATCCATACTTACAAACTTTCGCCTTTATAATAGTAGTAGGATTGAAACTTAAGGTTCCATAGTACTTCAATATAATCTTACTCACTTCCACGTACCGCGCACTATTGCTTGCTCTTTCTTTTAGCTGTCTACACGCAAATCTATTTATATGACGGCGAAAAGAATTAAAATAACATAAAAAAATTAAAATAACATAAGACCTGCTTTATAGTTAGTTCAGTTAGTATAAAAAGTTTCATGATCTAATTTTAAGTATTTTATGGTTGCCAGCGGTTTATTGTTCAATTTAGAGATAACTTTGGGATTTTTTTCTATCGAGAAAATTTTATGGAATCATGTTTTCGCCAAACATAAGCCTTAACATTAATCCTCAACTTTACCATATATTTATTTTAAAATTAATGCAGCAGTATTTTCAACGTATCACAGGATTCTGCTAAGCCATTTAAGGTAGTATGGGCTCTTAACCTTGTTTAGGTGGTTTAGGCTGCGTTTCCACTTAGGCAGAGGAGAGCAAGAGTGGCGAGCGATTCACCAATCACATAGCTTGAAATCCGCATCTTTTAAACACTGTTTTAAGCTTTAACGGTTTGTCTCTTTTAAAATGTCACATATACAACCCGCCATCATGGCGCTTGCAACAGCGTCGAAATATCTAGAACGCAAACAAACATAACATTAATCATGGAAGATATCCCGTAAGTGACATTTTAAATTCCACATCTTTTCTCTACTCAAACCACTTGATTGGTGAATCGATCTCCGCTCTGCTCTACTCCGCTTAAGTGGAAATGCAGCCTTAAGGTTGCTTTTACTTTACTTTGAAACTTAACATTTCTTGGTAGATTATTTAAGGCTTCTTCTACTTTTAATGTTACTAAAAATAATAATACTTCACAGGAAGACATCACTGCGACTGCCAGGCCTCAAAACACGAGCTAGTGAACAACTGCATCCAATGCGGCCGTATCGTCTGTAAGCAGGAGGGGTCAGGCCCTTGTCTTTTCTGTGGAAATCTGGTAACATTTTTTTTTGTTTAACTCACTGTTACAACATTTAAGGTCACAGCTCATTATAGTCACCCGGCACCCACTCCGCACCGCCTCGCCTCCTGCGGCTAGTATTTTTTATGGACTTGTATGGGTATGCGCTCACTATATCAACTCCTTAGCGTCACCGGATCACCTTGATCGTAAACGCTCCACGAGCGGACGCCGTGTGGTCCACTCGGTAACAACTTGCTGCTCGCATGGTTGCATTGCGAAAGCGCGGGTGCCGAGTGAATGCGAATGTGTGCGAATGATTTACTCGAAAATTCGTGGACCAAGCGACGTCCACACGTTGACGACGCGGGGTTGAGACGTTGCGCGTTTGCGCGTGGTCCACTAGTTCAGCGCACGACGTTTATTCGTGTTAACGCGGCGTCGACAACAAGTAGGTAAATGCCGTGCGACCTGCCGGGTGGCCCTAATAAGCTGTGAACTTTAGACTGCCATAAACAAACAGTTTTGAAGTCTCATGTAATAGAGGGCGAGTCTATTGCCATCTACCATCAATCCAGATTGACCACGAATAAAAATTGTCTGAGGCCATAAATAAAATTTAAAAAATCTTGAGAGGTGTCAAGGGACACCCCAACGACGATATAATACTAGACTCCGCATGCACGATCTAAAGAACACAAACTATTCTGCCAAGTTGCTGAGGTACTACATAAGCGAGGGGGACGGGGTACTGCGTTGTGATTGGCTAACTCAAGGTCTGTGCTGTCTCAACGTATGTTTACGGCTCACGGGATTGGTCGAAATGAGACGAATATAAGACTTTTTTGCCTAATGTGTTGGCAGACATCGGTCGCCTGTTATTACGAGTCTAGTATTATATCGTCGTTGGGACACCCGGATGGAACGAAGTTAACAAAAATAATCGTCGCAACACCACACTGTTCAGTGTTTCTTTCAGGTACTACTCCGGGGGGGCAAAGCCCCCCCGGAGTAGCCTTACCGCCCCCCCGGGGCACTTGGAACTGAATAGCATTACGTATGTTCACGACGAATTTCCCGACAATTTGGCAAATCATTTAAACCTATAAAGCGAGCTGCTTTCCGTGGACCACGGGAAGCATACAGTATAACATAACTAGCACTTTGCCCGCGACTTCGTCTGCGCGTGTTTCTAATTTCAAACTTAGTGAATTTAATTCCCGCTCACCCTCCTTATAAGAAAATCTAAAAACTCAATACAAACAAACAATCAATCATATTAGACAATCTGATTTTCCGATTTTTCATCCCGTTAGGACCTGATTTATGAAATACATCCTTTATTCGATTGAGAGATGATTAATATGTCAAGTTTTGAGTTTATCGAAGCAAGCAATAACATCCTTCCCTTAAAACTTTATCATCCCTTTTCAAAATTTAGGGGGTGATTTTTGAAAAACCAAATAGAATTACATTCAATAATGTGTTCTTTGTTTTTGAATATGGAGGGTAGTTTTGAAAAAAGAATAGTGTCCATCTTTTTTATTTATTTATACTCACATTCGTACCAAGTTTCAAGTTTATAAACCCAAAGAATAAGATTTTGCATACAAAGGTTTTCACCCCTTTTCACCCCCTTAGAGGGAGATTTTCGCAAAATCCTTCCATAATGTGCATCAACATTATAAATTGTAACTTCCATCCAAAATTCAGGTTTCTACGTTTAGTGGTTCAATATCCTCCCCTTAAAACTTGAATACCCCTTTTCACCAACTTGGGGGGTGATTTTCGAAAAATCCAAAAACACGTGTTTAATTAATTCTTATCTAGTATATAAATACTGATTTTCAAGTTCATCAGCTCACGCGTTATGATTTTCCCATACAAACTTTAACATCGTCTAGATTACGAATGGAGGGTAGTTTTAAAAAAATAGTGGTCCTAATCTTATTTATTTACTGGTGTTCTTATTCGTGGTAAGTTTCAGGTTTATAAACTCAAGGAATAAGATTTTTCATACAAACTTTTTCACCCCTTTTCACCTCCTTAGAGGAGGATTTTCGCAAAATCCCGTCTTATTGCCAATCTACATGGTAGACTGCAAATGCTGTCCAAAATTCAAGTTTCTGCGTTAAGCGGTTTCGGCTGTAGTCGTGTCAAAAGAAAAACCCCTGTTCTTTTATATATATAGATAATATCGACAGTCAGAACAGAACACACGTGGTGTGTAGCAAGGCGAGTCGGCAGGCTTGTTCGAGAGAAAGCGGAGTCCGCATTATTTTAAGAGGTGCAGTCTGTTTAGAAAAAAATAGGGATACTCTTTGTTTAACGGAATGCTAGCCTCATCAAAGGGTTGAAGAAGTATTGTGAAAGCGTAATTGATGAAATAGAAGACAGATTCAATGACAAATCAATTGATGTCATGACATTTTCAAGTAGTTTTGAGGACTTTCAATCAATAATAGCTTTACAAGACACAGAAGTAAGAAAGTTTTGTAACAAATTTCCTACGCTTAATGCGGAAAATATGATAGCAGACCTTAAATCATTTAAATTTTACATCAAGTCCATGCTAGAAAGCGGAATTTACAAGGAGACAGGTGAAAATCCAATCGCTAAAATCTTAGAAGCAGACGTACTGCGAGTTAAAAAAGCTTTGTGAAATCCTTCTTGTCATTCCCGTAACCACAGCCTCCGTCAAAAGATCGTTTAGTACGATGAATAGGTTACTGAATAAGGCAAGAAACAGAATGCTATCTGAAACTTTAATGCATTGTATGATGATTAGCATCGAGGGACCAGAGACTCCAAAAGAAAAATTTTTGGAAAAAGTTGTTGATTTGTATGCAAGAAAAAAGCCACGAAGAATAAGATTTTTGTAAAGAATATTATGTTACTTTGACAATTTTGGTTCAGCTTAGTTGATCTTTTAGTTATTGTGTAGCTTGATAGCATTTTTCATTCATTAAAATATTAATAATAACTGGAATTAATTTTAAATATTACTTTGTTTTAATTATTTAGTCCGCCCCCCCAGGTCTCTTAATTGCCCCCCTGGAGAATTTTGCCTGAAAGAAACACTGACACTGTTTAATGCGAAAAAGAAAGACGAAACGAAAACATCTGGTTTGCTTTCTATTAGAGAGAGAGAGAGAGACAGAGAAACATGTGCACGCCGCAATACGACAAGAGTCACGAGGAACGGGGTTTGAGTGAGGGGTACGGGGCGCGGGGTGCAGGCGCGAGGTGCGGGGCGAGGCAAAAAAGTGTCGTGCCAACTTTTCGTTAGAATTTTTTCCGTCTAGCCCCCTTTCACAACGCGCGATAAGGAACTTCGTTCAAAAAAAATAAGAAAAAATCCAACTTTTGGAATTACTGCTGTATCGTGGGTGCGTTTACAAACATTTAAACTCACATACTCAAACATCCCAGATCTATAACAAATATTTGTATGAACTAGAAGTAGTTGTTCTGGGTCTGAATCGAACCCGCGACAAGCAGCGCAACAGTCGAGCACTTAACCACTGCGCCAACCATTCCTTCATATAAACTAAAAATACTATTTGTTATTCAAGGTATGCACCCCAGAAGAGCAGAAAGAGTTGAACACAAAGACAAAGGGGGCTGCCAAACTGATGGAAACGTTGATGGAGCGCAGCAGGCCTAAGGGCTGGGAGGCTGCTGTGTCACACAGGAACAGGCTGCTGGAGTATGATCGTACCAGGTATGACTTCCTAACTATCCTGTCTCCATAGCATCGCGCAAGGTCTTGAGCTTGTTGCTGCTTGCTATGTTGCGAGAACAGAAACATTTATTTGATCTTGAAAGCATATGATGACTGATGCATCTAGACTTAAGTCTCTTCATCATCATCAGCCTATAAAGTTCCCACTGCTGGGACACAGGCCTCGTCTCTGGGAGAGGGAGTGGGCCATAATCCAGTACGCGGGCCCAGTGCGGATTGGTGAATGTCACATGTCTTTTTGGTTCTAGGATATGCCGGTTTCCTCACGATGTTTTCCTTCACCGTTTTGAGAGCAGCGGTGATGAAATAAGTTATACGAATTAATGCGCCTGGCGGGAGACTGCAGGGCCAGTTCGAACCCACGACCTACAACTCGTAAGCCGGGACCGATACCACGGGGCCACCACTGCTCTCTCACCCTGCGTATAGTGCGATCCAACTAAGAATGTTCAGTACATTCTTAGTTGGATCGCACTATACGCAGGTACAGTGTATGCCCATGATTCCGATTTCTTTGATTAGAAGGTTCTACAGGTTGAAATCGAAATCATGGGCAATATTTTAATCTAAGGCTCTACTCACAATGCTGATTGTATTACGGCTAATAAATCGAAAATATTATTAATGCAATATGGACACCTTTAAAAATGTAGTATTTCACATTGCAAAGGCTTATTATTGCAAATAAACACTAAATGTAATCAAAAAAATCATAGAACCCAAAAGTCCTAAAGTATCAACATTTTAAAGCGCAGTACACCGCACGCCGAACGAAAAATAAACAAACATCAAGTAGACGAAGACATTTGAATTAATAATGCTTTTGAGTTCCGTAATACGATTAGTATCGTAACGATACTAGTAATACGATTAGTATCGTAACGATACTAATCGTATTACGTTATCGTAACGATACTAATCGTATTTTAAACTCGAGGATTACTAACGATAGACTATCGTTAGTAATCCCCGAGTTTAAAATATTGCTCATTAAAATGTGTCCCTGTATTATTTGTACGTTTCCAGTGAGCGTCGCACGCACGTGACAGACGATGACAGCGACTACTTCAGCGCCAACAGCGTGTGGCTGAACTCCACGGAGAAGGAGAAGCTGGAGAAGTACCAGCAGTCCCTCCATGATAAGAAACACGGCTCCAGGCTTAATAAGAAGATGACCTTTGATTTTGCTGGTAGGTAGTTATTCTACGACAACACAACCTTTGCGACGCTACAAAGCTAGCTAACTACTGGAAGCCATTCTTATTTTAAGATGAACAGCTAAAGAGTATTCTTTAGCGACACTAATGTTATAAAGAGATGTGAGTTTGTTCGTAGGAATTAATCTCTGGAACTGATGAACTGATTTTGGAAATTCTTCCATTAATAGAATGCCACATTTTCTTTGACTCCACACATCATCATATCAGCTGTAGGACGTTTATTGCTGAACATAGGTATATAGATTTCCAATTGAACCGATTGGAAGCTGCTTACATCCATCGCGATCCTGTGGTCTTCATCAGATCGTCTATCCACTTCATAGGTGCCCATACAGCACGATTTTAATTCACCTGAATTCAGGGTTCATATGATACTTAACACTTTCACTGTCCGCGCAGCAGACACAATACCTAAACAATAGTCGTGAGTCACATGTGATTCATCGGACAGGGAAGTGGTTAAAGCACCAATCAGAGGCACGATTCATCGTGCCGTCTGATCGGTGGTATTTGAAAAGAAACTGTTTTTTTTCTTTTTCTGATTCCAAGTTTCTGATATTTTGTAAGCGTAGGCGCCATCTTCACTGCACGACGGTTGGCTGCCAAGTGAGTTAGGGTGGCGATTTCGTGTAGTGTGATCAGAACGCCAAAACTGTCGAGAACCTGCTCATCGGCCCGATGAATCGTGCCGTCTGTCGCTGTCGCTGGTCGCTGCTTAACATATTTAAATATCACCAGGTCGTCAAATCGTGGAAGACAACACAATAGACTATGAACCAGATGAGGAACAAATCCGACAGATGACCAGCGACGGCAAGAACAGCTCCAGGCAGCTCCAACATGACTTGTTCATAGGAGTGCCTTCTGACCGGGATGTAGCACCCGGAGTCAATGCACCACTCTTACAGGTATGAGGAGGAGAAGGTAAAGCTAGTTATTTGCGGCATGGGGACGGCGAGTACTGGGTGTCTCGCTGTCCGATCATGAAAACAACGTGGTTCGACGGCGCGCGTCTCATAGGGCTGTCAGCAATCTGACGGGGTCTACAGAGGGTCAAATGTCAACGGGGTCGCTGGGCGTGTCTAAATAGGGATCCGTGACCCTGCTACATAAAGGGCTATTGAAGGAAAACAGTGGATTGTAGTCAGCAAGAGTCTGACAGTCCCTAATGATTCTGACGCACAAAAGCTGCGAGTAATTTGGGAATCATTTCAGAATTCAGTTAAATACCACCTCCTTTTGTGGTTGGCTCGCTGTGTTTTTCTTCTAGTAGAAGCTCACTGGGTCAATTAATTAGTAACAAAAGATGTTTGACTGGCCTGTTGGTCTAGTGGTAAGTGACCCTGACTGCTATGCCGGAGGTCGTGGGTTCGATTCCCACCCAGGACAAATGTTTATGTGATGAGCACGATCATTTGTTCTGTGTCTGGGTGTAATTTATCTATAATATGTATGTATTTAGAAATATATAAGTATGTTTATCAGTTGTCTAGTACCCATAACACAAGCTCCGCTTAGCTTGGGACTGGATGACGTTGTGTGATAGTTGTGGAATATTATATTATTGTGGAATATTATTATTATTATTTATTATTATGTCTACAAAGCACACTATTAATAACTACTTATCCTTCCAGTTCGATCCATCAGTGGAAACCCAGGGCTACGCCTCGATAACAAGAAGCAACCCTGGACAACACGCCCCGCGTGTCCAGGACACAGAGCTGCAAGAGATGAGTGACACTGGACGCTGCCTCTCCATGCACCAGCCTTGGGCCTCACTGCTAGTCGAGGGAATCAAGCTGTAAGTGTAATTTCGCAATATCGTACCTTTGTAAGCAGCTATGTCCTTTATAAAACTTCCCTTCAGAGTTATCAATACCAAAAACAACCCCACAGGGGTCGTATATCGAAAAACCCCGTTACAGGTAACTCCTACGTCCTCAAAAGAATCCCTGTATGCAAAATTTGAAACTCCTTGCACTTGTAGTAAGGAAGTTTCATACAAACTGTCAACCCAAAAAACAACCCCTTAGGGTTCGAATTTCACAAAATCCATTCTTAGTGCTCACCTGCGTCATATAGGGACGCTTGTGCAAAATGTCATGTTTCTAGGTCCAGTGGTTTCGGCTGTGCGTTGATCGATCAGGCAATCGGCCAGTCAGTTTTGAATTTTATATTCTAAGACCAGTGGCCTACGCCACTGGTCTTAGAATATAATATAAATAATATAAATATAAAATATAATATAAAGGTTACAATTTTTGAAGGGCAGTGGCCTACGCCACTGGTCTTAGAATATAATATAAATAATATAAATATAATATAAAGGTTACAATTTTTGAAGGGAAACCCGGACCAAAACGTGAATTCTAGTAACTATAGATATGGTCTAATTTTAGTTTAAATATTCAACCCAAATTCTTGTCAAATACATACTTTTCTTACATATGCACTAGAATTGTAATATCCGTAGCACCGGTTATAACATCGCCCATGCACTTACATAAGCTAAAAATGCTCATAAAATAGAAACTACTGAACCAAATTAAAATATTTTTTATGGGAACAAATGGCAGGTATGCAGCATCCCATAATATAAACCATATAGGTGCAAAGTTCTCATCAATATAAATGAATTAAGTCCAAATACAAGATAGCTATAAACCGTTCAGGAGTTCCCTTAACTGTTCTTCGTCTTCGACATCAGACCCCTAATGACAGTTGCAACCCGTCTAGGTGAAAAGTTCTCATCAATACAAATTAATCAAGCTCAAACACAAGGTAGCTGCTGTGAATCGTTGAGGAGTTCTCATAGCTGTCTCTCGGCTCCATCATCAAGATATTATACTCCAGACCTTTATTTGGAATACTTAATGAAAAAAACTTACAAACACACTAGTCGCCCCTAGAATTTTTGATAGTTCCACTCGATTTCTCTAGTCTTCTATCATTTAACCCTGATTTTTCTTACCATGAGACCACCTTTAAAATATCTTCTTTCCAACAAAAAATAATCATCAAAATCGGTTCATAAACGACGAAGTTACCCCGCGAAAAAAGAACAAACAAAAAAAAACATTGTAATTGTAATATACGGATACGGACGAATTGAATTGTGTAACAACCTTTTCTGTAGTCGGCTATCCAATTAATTATTATTATTGACTAAACATGTAATTTCATACAACATATAAAATGTATATATTATGTAATTATGTACAGTGAACATAAAAATTCTTTAGAGTTATCAATCAACTTGTTTATAGCTTGGCCAAAACGGGTTGAAACGGAACTAAAATTTTTATTTCTGACAGCGTTTTAAAATCTTTGATATTTGATGTAAACAAAGACCGCAGGTTTGTTAGATTTATTATTGTGCCATAAAACTAACGTTATAACTAAAAACAAATAAAATAAAATCATTCAAAGTGCTGGTAGCGCGAAGACAGTGGCGACTTCCGGTTTTCTACATTTTTATGTCAATGTCAAGCTGTAATTCTTTAGAGTTGTCGATCAACTATGTATATTATACATAATTGATTGACAACTATGTAAATTTATACATAGTTGATTGACAACTATGTATATTTACATTATTTACACATAGTTGATTGACAACTCAAAGAATTTTACGTTCACAAAACCTTAATACAAATCGCTTACAGACATTAACACCGTGATTCAGGAACGTGACGTAATTGCACAACGCCATCTAGTTGAAAACTTTAAACTGACATGGCACTGTTTTACGGGGAACATTACCAAACAATACCATTGAACTGAACGAACCATGTTTTTACTGCGCTAAATACGCAAAACGTATAAATTTCAAAAATAATACCAAATCAAATGGAAATGAACAGGTGAAAACAATAAATACAAAACTATAAAAATAAGCGGGCCTAAATTAATGTGAATCTGTCATCCAAATAATACTATCAAAACGAATTAAAAAGTCCAGTACCATTCCATCTCGTTCTGGTGTACGCATTTCATATCTCTGTCCTTATCATAAGTCGGAGACATTCGGCTTTTCAGCATCCTTAATTTAGCGGTGTTAAGTAGCGTTAAGCTCACGATCGCTACAAGAGGAACTATGATCGGGATTCCTGATTTACCTTACGGCTTACAAACCTTTCTGTTGACAACTCCCGCAAGAGTTGAAATTATTTATTATTTCTTTGATTGTTCGTTTTAGTTTTTGAGTATTGTTCTTTGATTGTTATTTTCACAAGCAATGCAGTTTCGTATTTTTTTTAATGATAAATAAATCATTGATATTATATTGATATATTTCGAAAGTAAACCCGATAGGAATCGGCATGTTAGGTAGCTTCGCTGCTGCTATAGACTTTACTGACCATCTTTAGAACAAATATTTAAAAAAAGATAATAATTAGAAGCTAAATTGAAAAGAAGATAATTATAATACATTTTAGATGGAGAAAATATTTTGACTTTATAACTGTTCGTATCTTAAAAGCCTAAGAACATTCTTCGCAACTGCAAAAAAAAAACGATAATTTAATAATACAATAAAGTTGATCACTGCAAATAATCACGACGAAGTCCTTCAAAATATTTAGGGCATCGCCCACACAACCCTTTGTTTGAACCAGACGGTCGATCGCAAAGCGGGTCAAGGTCAAATCTACAAAGGGTGTTACCGCGCATGCGTGACATTTGACCTCCGTTCAAAGGTCAACACGTGGTGTGAGTGACGTCACAGACATTGAAAAGCTTCACTAGATGTCGCAAATTTCAACCATTACGGGTTCGAAGTTCGTTATTAAACCTACTAAATGCCACTGTGCTTTCAACACCGATTCTTGAATCTTGGTGTAAGATTCTCCGCGATTGTATGACATTTCGGGATAAATTTTGACGTTTTTTGCCCATATTGAAGTGTTGAGATCACTTCGTAACTTCCCATTCTGGCTCAATAAGGAATGCCAAAGAATCTAGGGTCGTCAGAAATCTTGTTAGTTTAACAATGTCCTAAAAATCGGGGGATAGATACACAGCGTTTTTTAAGAAAAGCTAAAATAATAAGATGCGATTCGAATTCAAGCGTTAATTATGATACTGAATAATTAATCAGATGCATATTATCCGCTGTTAACAGATGCATATTATACGCTGTTCAAGTCCGAGCAAGTACCATGTCGACTTGTCGTCGGTTCAAAGGTCCAAAGGTCAACACGTGGCGCGAGTGACGTCACAGACAGCTTAGCTAGATGTCGCTACTTTCAACCCCTAAGGGTACAAAGTTTGCTACTAGATGCCACTTTTACACCCATTCCTGAATCGCGGTGTTAAGATTCTCCGCGATAGAACGACCCTTCGCGTACAATACGTGTTGAGCAGATCCTTCGGGCTCTCCATCGGGAATAAAAGTCGGTAGTATGGGCCACAATGATGAGACAAAATGCAAGCTCGAAATTTGAACGTGAGAGTGGCGATGGTACAGTCCTGCATGACCATCAGCCTTCGATGACCGTTCTGTTCTGTGCTCTACATACTGTGCTATGCTATGCTCTGAGTGGCCTTTTTTAACCCCTTTTTAAACGCATAAATATCTCCAATTTTTGGAATAGACTTCGAAAGGGACTAGTCCATCTGTCCATATATTGTGGTCTGACGCCTTACCATAATATTTCTGTATTTTATTTACAGCTTATTTAAAGCATTTATTTATTGAATGGTATGGAAATTTGAAAAACCGCCTCTAGTGTAACGAGGAACTTATTTTGTCCACCAAACGTTAAAGTTTCCGTTTGTTTTACGTAACAAAAACATGAAAAGTCATGCTAGGGCCTCTTGTCCTCTGTGAAGTTTTTAAAATATGACTGTAATTCTTTGTAGTAAACCTATATTTTTTTAAACTAAAGAATTTTGATGAAGTGACGAAATTCTCCTAGAACCAAAATTCGAAGACATGTGACATCTACCAACCCACTAAGAGCACGGGTGGTGGGTTACGGCCCACTCCCTCTTACAGAGAGGAGGCCTGTGTCCCAGCAGTGGGAACATTTATAGGCTGATGATGATGACGTAATAGAAAAGTATTGTAACAACAACCATAAAACAAAGAAAGAACGAAAATCAAAATCCCGCATCGCGATATTTATTCCTTTCGATGAAGAACAGATGAAAAAGGAATATTTTCTTCAATAAAAAACAATTTAATAGAAGTTTATTTAGAAGTATTCAAACAAATATTTGTTTCTCTTTCATATAATGATGATGAACATTGATTTCAGACACGAAGGTCGCACCTGGTACACGAGTCACCGCGGTCGACTGTGGATCGCGTCGACCGCTAAACCACCGGATCAGGAGATTATAAAAGCCATTGAGAACCAGTACAGGGTGTTGTATCCAGGTAATAATCTTATTAATTTAGTACCCCTTTTGTCACAGTTTTGGTAAATCCTCTCCAATCCTTCCCATTTAAGTAGTATATAAAAGGAAGAAGCCTAAAACTGTCTCTAGGGTCTCATCTATGGTTGCGAGACGCTCTTAGGAGGTTACTGCCGCCCTGGAATATCCAATCTATAACTTAAAATTAATCAAAAGGTACAGGATGGATTTTTAGTCAGGAAAAGTATGTCAGTCCCTCCGCCCCACATAGTGTGGGAAGACTCATATGTGATTTTATCACGTAACAAAAGGTGTTCATCTATCTTTTTTACCAAAGTTCATAAAAGCAGGTTCGGCAACTTCATCAAAGCGTAAAAAACAAACAATGGCATTTGTAATATTAGCGATAATTTAATAAGTTAAGATGTATACGGGATGTGAGATATGAGACATAGGCTCACAAATTGTTGAATAATACTTGTTCTTTAATAATAATAATAATATTCACCACTTTATTTCAGGCTACTTGGGCCCGTAGATATATACCTAATAGACTAACATGTATATATTGTTATAGTATAGTTTGTGTTCGTATAAAGAAACTTAACTTTACTTAGCACTATTATAAAGCGCACTCCAGTGGCACTTGTCCGCGGAAGCGACGGAACACCATGACCTGCGGCCAAAAGTTCTCCTCTATGACGAGATGCAGCAAACATGTTGGTACACGCACCACGAACGCCTTGAAATTGATCTTTTGACGCACGTACTCCACGATGTCCTCTGCCTTAGTGGTGTAGTGTAGGCGGCAGATATACACCGGAGTATTCGGCTTAGCAGCACGTAGTGTTGGGCTCCACAGGAGCCGTGCCGCAGCGGTTCTTGTTGGTTCGAAATAACTAATATTTGATGTATGTTACAGAAACAGAAATCAAGTTCCCGTCATTCTACCCTACCGGTTGTCTGCTCGGCTGTGTCAACGTGGACGACTGTCTTCCACAGGAGGAGTATCAGAAAAAGTAAGTTTTTTTTTTTATGAAGTTGGACCTTTGTTACGTGATACTCCGTACTTGTAGCTGGTGGCTATAAAATTACAGCTGCACAGACCGGTCTTCCTGTTTAAGCCGCGCTTACCAAGGTTGGTCTGTGGATGGGTGACCATCTGTCATAGCGAGTTTCCTCCGTGCCTCGGAAAGCACGTAAAGCCGTTGATCCCGGCTGTCTTTTGTAGATTTTTGACAGTCGTTACTGTTAGTCAGAAGCTCTAAAGTCTGACAACCAGTCTTACCATGGGGTATCGTATTACCCAGTTACTGGGTTGTGGAGGTCCGACAGGCAGTCGCTCCATGTAAAAATACTGATATCCAGCTGAATCTGGTTTGACTGGAAGCCGACCCCAATATAGTTGGGAAAAGGCTAGGCAGATGATGATGATGTATCGTACGCTGCCGACAAGTCCACAAATACTCCCCCGGTCACATAGTTAGCGCTTTACTCATGGCACGATGCGACACGCGATTCGAACGGATTCCAAATACAAGTGAAAATCAACCATGCCACTATGTCATAAGACATAAAACACGTGGTTATCTTTAGTAGATGAAAAACAAAACACGATGGTCATGACAACGACAAGTCAATCGAATTGCATCTTTATTTCTTAGTGACAAGGTTGATTGCAGTGGTTGAAAAGTTACAGAAGCAATGACACAGATACAGGACCAAGGTGTTTTAATCTGTTCTACTGATATATCATCCACTCCGGAAGCCGCGAAGTGGTCGCGGGACTGTCTTATCAACCGTAGCTCTGGAACGTAAATGGCTATTGAAGAAAACCGTGGATTTTAGTTAGTACTAGTCCGAGAGTTCCTCCCGTATCGCCTCTGGGAGGACTCATTTGATGATTTTACCACCGTTAAAACAAGCATGATAGATCACGGAGAGCCATAATACGAGTAATATTTTTTTAACGTGGTAAAATCATCATATTGTAATGAGCCGTCTATCCCGCCCTGTCCTGGGTAGGAGGTCTCGTTCTGACTAAAATCGACGGTGTCCTTCAATAGCCCTTTACGTTCCGGGGTCACGGTAATTCGTGAGTCCCGCGACCCCGGCAGGCCGTCAATAATACGAGTAATACAATATTTTTTTACTATATTTTCAGATATCCTGGTGGTGAGAGCGACAGTCCCTACGTGTTCATTTGTTCCAATCCCACCAGCTTGAGGCTCCGGTTCCCGATCAAAGGGTCCCATAAAATATGTAAGTACTTACCTATTTTTTTCTGGTTTTCTAAACACTATTTCTTTCCTCTCGTGTGAGGATGTAGGAATAGTAGATTGTATGACAAGGGAGCAAAGTAATATTTTTACGGCGAGGGCGCTATTTTGAATCCAGAGCAAAGTGAGGGATTCTACTGTAGAATCCTGAGCGTAGCGAGGGATTCTTTAGTAGAATCCCGAACGTAGCGAGGGATTCAAAGTACGCCGCCCGAGCCAAAAATATATTTTTCATCCCACCTATTCGAAAAGGACGACTTGGTTCGCCTTTAAGTGCGCCCAAAACTGGTGTTTTCTATAGGGAACTTTTAGCGGGCAGAAATGAGTTTTTAATCCTCTTTATAAGTGCGCCGCAAAGAACATTGCCGCGCACTTTTTGAATTTGGAACGTCTTAGTGCTCGGCTCCAAGGAAATCGAACGCAAATAGTGTTTGAATAAAGACTGGCTGGAATGACGGCCCATAGTCAAGCCGCGTCGCTGGCTGAATAAAAATTGTAAATTGTTTTTTTTTCGGACAGTGGCATGGATGTATTTTATGTTTTCCACGATGCGTTCACATGTTTTCGCCTTATTCTCAATGGAATCTTTATCTATCTAATATTCTTTTATTTAAACGAGCAATTCTTGTATATTTATATATAATCAGGATCTCGGAAACGGCTCCAAGGATTTTCATTAAAGTTACAGATTAGGGGTTTTTCGGCTCAAGGAATCGATCTATCAAGGTCCCAGGTTCGAGAAAAGCTCGGTTTCCAAGATATATACATTTTATAAACCGAGCGAATGAGCTCGGTCAACCAGATATTAATTTTCGTAATTGCGAAAATGTCTCAAATGTAAATATAACTTTTTAGTACCTAGTTATATTATTAGATACTATTTAATTTCAATTTAGTTGTTACTCTTTGTTTAATTAAATAATAATACTACAATAAAATATGATGCACTTTTTATTTTCTCATAGTGGGTGATGAAAAGTAGAGTGTATCACTCGGGCGCAAAATATATTTTTGGCTCGGGCGACGTACTTTGAATCCCTCGCTACGTTCAGGATTCTACTAAAGAATCCCTCGCTACGCTCGGGATTCTACAGTAGAATCCCTCACTTCGCTCTGGATTCAAAAAAGCGCCCTCGCCGTAAAAATATCATTTTGCTCCCTTGTCATACAATCTACTATTGCGCCCGAGTGATACACTCTACTTTTCATCACCCACTATGAGAAAATAAAAAGCGCCTCGTATTTTATTTTAATATTATTATACGGGTTAATAAAACATGGAGTAACAACTAAATTGAAATTATCTTATTTTTTTTAGTTTGGTAAAATCATCAAATGAGTCCTCCCACTCCGGGCAGGGCGGGAGGGACTGTCAGACTTCTACTGACTAAAATCCATGATGTCCTTCAATAGCCCTTTCTGTTCCGGGGTCACGGTAAGGAAATAATCCCGCGACCCCGGCAGGCTTTGCTGACGCTCTTTGAGGCGCGCGTGGGACACAACGCGCCGTCAAATTGAAATTATCTATTATATAATAAAACAACTAAAAACTTATATTTACATTTGAGACAATTTTCGCAATTATGAAAATTATATAGAAGATTTCATTGAGAACGACGCGAAAACATGCGAACGCATCGTGGAAAACATTAAATTACAACCTACAGTTAATACATCCATGCCACTGTCCGAAAAAAAAAACAATCTACAATTTTTATTCAGCCAGCGACGTGGCGTGACTATGGGCCGTCATTCCAGCCAGTCTTTATTCAAACACTATTTGCGTTCGATTTCTTTGGTGCCGAGCACTAAGATGTTCCAAATTCAAAAAGTGCGCGGCAATGTTCTTTGCGGCGCACTTATAAAGAGGATTAAAAACTCATTTCTGCCCGCTAAAAATTCCCTATAGAAAACACCAGTTTTGGGCGCACTTAAAGGCGAACCAAGTCGTCCTTTTCGAATAGGTGGGATGAAAACCTTTTTTCCAGAGTTAATGAAACCGCATCTGGGACCCGACAGGCCTCCCAGTTTTTTTATCTGGTCCCGATCATCAAATGAGTCCTCCCCCCCCGGGCAGGGCGGGAGGGACTGTCAGACTTGTACTGACTAAAATCATCCTTCAACAGCCCTTTATGTTCTGGGGTTACGGTAAGGAAATAAGTTCCGCGACCATCTGGTCCCGAGCTAGGAATTTCTCCTGTATCGTTAGTGCGTTAACAAACAGCTGACAACTCCTTGAGACTCGTCTGGTTGCCGGGTTCCTACTCGAACGGTGACCTACCTTGCTCGCCGTCCGCAAGCTCCATTAGCACTGTCAGACCTTAAGGCCTATTCAGACCTAAGCGATATTCGCTGCCGCTGTGGGTAGAAGAACATACCGCGCGGGTTTCGCTTAGTTATTTAGTATCAAGTATCGCGGCTAGAGTGACCTGAGCGATATTCGCTGCCGCTGTGGGTAGAGGTACTACATACAGCGCGTTATTCTACCCACAAGGATAGCGAAATCCGTTTTGGTGTGAACAGTAATATTACCGCATACCCACTGGGTTTTCTCTGCCGCAGACGGTAGCGAATACCGCTTAGGTCTGAATAGGCCTTAAAGGTGATTGCTTCGATGTAGCCCGCGAAATTCAATTTTTTTTACGTTTTTTGCAATTTGCAGGCCAGTGACATGTTGTAACTTTATAAATATTTGTGTTGCGCAAATAACAAGTATAATTTTAAATATAAAAATTGTCAAAAAATTCGCTCCATCAGCTCTCACATAGAAAAGGTGCATCGTAGTTAGATTTCGGAGATTTTAACATGATGCACCTAAAATTATACTTGTTATTTGCGCAACACAAATATTTATAAAGTTACAACATGTCACTGGCCTGCAAATTGCAAAAAACGTAAAAAAATTTGGATTTCGCGGGCTGGTTGGAGCATCCCCCTTAAATTTGGATAAAGTATGATTTCTTCAGCAACTGTGTTGACGACCACTAAACCTCGTTAATTTTTCTCATTAAAATTTGATATTACCTTTGTCAAATTCAAAATCGTTTTTTTTTTTGTTATTTCACAGATTCTTTGGAAAAGACAATTCATCAAGCTGCTGCGAAATGTATTCAAAAGATGTCCAAGGTACAGGCCAATGCAGCATAAGGTTATTTAAATATATTCATTACAGTTATTTATTTAAACATTTAATTTGAATATATTCAATAATACACAGAGTTTGTTAAGAAAATTCTTTTATTTACACAATTAATTACTAAGAGTATAAATATTTTATTTTTAAATATTCACATTCATACTTCACGCTTTTGCAGAGATTTACTTCCATATTCAAATTACCATGCGACCACGTTAGGAACGAAATGGGGATGGCAACTGGGGAACTAATGGCGCTAGTATAGCTTGTTTCAAGCATCGTCATTGGTTCAAATCAGTTCAAATCTTAAAGGTACTTCAAAATAGTACTACGTCATTGGTCGGATTAGGACTACTCTATGGTGGCGCCATCTACAATATCTTTGCGTTGGCGCCATACTTTTCTTTGACAGTTGCACGCTCTAAAAGGAACAATAACCAGATTAAACAAGATGATGACCACAATCATCATCTGCCTGCCTTTTCCCAACTATATTGTGGTCGGCTTCCGTCCGACCAAAAGCAGCTGAATATCAGTATTTTACATTTAGCGACTGCTTATCGGACCTCCACAACCCAATAACTGGGTAATACGATACCCCATGGTAAGACTGGTTGTCAGACTTTAGAGCTTCCGACTATTAATAAAGACTGTCAAAAATCTACAAATGACAGCCGGGACCAACGGCGTTACGTGCTTTCCGAGGCACAGAGGAAACTCCTTTTGACAAATGGTCACCTATCCACAGACCAACCTCGGCAGCACGACTTTACCCGGATGATCGGCCTGTGAGGCTGCGATTTAAAATTTATTTACACATTTTTTTTCTGTAATTTTTTCAATTGACTGTTGACAGATGGGGTCATTGACGTCTGCGTTCTTATCGTGGTCGCGTAGCACATAAATATTAACATTTATCATGCATTTAAATAATTTAGTTTACAAATGAAATATAACTACAAGTAGTCTCTGAAAGTTAAGCAGAGATCTAAGTACACTATAACGCAAGTTAAATGCCATTATAATTTTGAATATAAACGTAAAAAGGACAAACATTCAGATACATAATACTATATAGTTAATATTATGTAAAAAAACAATCATACAACTTAATAATATAACACTTATGTACTAAATGAGCACCAATAGACAACAGTTCAGAATTTATATTTATTATTATAAATGAGTTTATATTTAAATAGTCTTAACTAAAGTGTCAGTTCTTGCAAAAACGAAAAAAAATACAGCAGTTCTTTCAGTTATCATACCTCTAATTTTCAAATTTATCTCTATCACTATAAGGTTGCTTTTAGGTTTGCAAATGTGATCGCTTTTTTCGTTATTTTATGGTTGCTGTTGATTTATTGCCACTGATAGTACTGTCAAAGTCACAGTAATGTTTATCAATGCAACAAGAAGGTTGAATTTCGTTTACCAACTAAACCTAGAAAAAGTCACCTAGAAAAAGTTCACAAAATCCAGCATTCGTTTTTTTTATGAAATTATAAATGCTTTAAAACAGGGTTTTAGAAGTCGAATAAGAGTTTCAATCCATACAATGTTAAGAAAAAAAATAATTTTAATTGACTCTCTTTAAAACTACTGTAATTAATTTAATAAATCTCTTGAAAATTGTCAGAAGACATCACTAGCAAAATCTCATTATAGAGACATACAGTGACGTCATTAAATAACTTAAAATCTACGATTGTGTACAAACATGTTTATAAAAATATTAATTAAACATGTGCATAGTTTTTAATTAATACTTGTGTGGACGTCTAATAGAAGTGTTAAACCGAGTTTCCTGTGATAATATTCCAACAAAACATAGTATATTAAACTTTAATAGCGACAAACATTTTCCGTGGTACCACAAAAACACTTGTCTAAAAAAATGTCAGATTATGACGTTGAAATAAGGTTCGTTTTGCAGTTACATTTTTTTTAGAAAACTGTTCAACAGATGTTAAAACTTGCTGCTGTTTATGTTAAGACACGCCCCTTTATGTCAGCAATTATACCCCAAGACCCGGCTTTACTATGAAGAGAGGCGAAGCTATACAAGACGTATACCTCTACCCCTTTTTCACACTGAAGTTAACACTCCCCCAAAAGACCCTTTTTGCTGTCGCATAGACTTACAGAAAAGCTTTGGCAGTGAAGAGGATTTGGTTTAAAGAATTAATCTAACTTAGGAACGTTACGATTCCTTCTTTTGATTCAACTGAGGAAAGAATGCTTCTATGGGTAAAATGGGGTCATCCGTCGCTATCGTGAAGTAATTCGGTATTCGCCTGCTCTGTGATGACACGGTTTTAAACATTCCCGGTTTATTATAATCCTTGCTTGCAGCTAACGTCAGATCTGATACTCTTTTCGAGTGTTCAAATAAATGTTCTAAATGATCTTGGTGCTTCTTGTCAGCAATTTTCATGATAGCACTCTCTGATCGTGTCCTTTCTGAAGTTATTTCATTTTTGTCGTAAGCTGCTGTCTCTGTTACTGATACATCTTGTACTGATTCTCCAATTTCTGAATCTTTGACCTTCTTCCTCAATGGTCTTTTGTTGTGGACTATGGTTGGTGTGGTTGTTTCCGGTTCTTCTGTGGTCGGCCTCGGTCGGCGCTGTCCGTTCCTGATGCGAGCTGATACTCTGTATGTAGTGACTTCTACGGCGTCAGTTGTCTGTCTCTGTCTTGGCTTCGTTGATTGTGTTTCTCTCTCTGTCGTGTCACTGTTGTCACCATTTTTGTATCGTGGGTCTTTAGGAGTAAACCTCTTGCGTTCAGTTGTGTTGTCATTGTCGTTAATGTTTTCATTATAGGGCACTCTTCGTTGAGGGAATCTAATTTTGGGTGTGTTTTCTGCTGGTTTCTCAGTTGTGCTTGTTGTAGAACTTAGTCTGTTTCTATAGTCTTTGACGTTGAATCGTGTCCTGTTGTATTTGTTCCGCAATCTTGGCCTTTGAGATCTACCTGTAGTTGTAATGTCTGATCGAGGTGTAGTTGTGTACTCGGTACCATCTTCTTTGTAAAATTCAGTCGTCGTCTCCCAAGTCTTCACTGGCTCTAGTTTAGCTTCTATAGGCTTTACATCTTTATGGAAAGAGAATTCCTGTCCAGTTTCAACAGTAGTCTTCAAAGTGTCTAAACTTGCATCAACATCGCTTGTCGGCGTATCTTTCTCGTCCTGCTTATGTGAAAAATCGTTTTTAATGTCATAGCCATTTATTTTGGGGTAATGTGGACGGTTACTTATTTTCATTATCTGGGATTCTTTGTTCTGATCATCTCTTACCAATGTTGTTGTGGTTTCGGGTCTAGCCACTGGCGTAGTTACTGGTCGGCGGTGGGCTAGTTTCTTCTTCACTATGGTAGGGATTGTAGGAGTAACCGTCGGTAAAGCGCTAGTGGTCAAGTCTGTGGTGACGGTGGGAGTTGTCAGGATTGGTTGGGACTTAGTTGGTCGCACTCTAGGTCTAATAGTGTATACTTCATCTGCGTCGGTAGTAAATGTCGGCTCAGTAGATGCGATGTATGTTGAAGAGCGAGTGCTAGATGTGCTTGATGTACTTGATGTGCTAGTAGACTCGTCTCTGAAGCGGTTGATGTTTGCTAGTGGAGGACGACGCCTCCTGACCTTGTTCCTCTTGCGCTCGGGATTGTTCGGACGTTTGAAATGCTTGTTCGGAGGCAGCGTCGGCAGTGCTTCAACCTGAATGTCGCTGTTATTATCATTGTTACTGTTGAACTGAGTGGTAGTCTCCTGTGTCGCAGTATACTTAGACGCCTCAGTCGGCTTCTTCGTTCGTCTTGACGTGCTGTAGTCATCGTATGAAGGAGTTGATACCTTGTAGTAGTAGTCTTTAAGCTTGTGCTTGCCGATAGGTTCAACGAAGTCGTCACCAAGAGGCCGCCTGCTTTGAGATTCGACTTTCATGTCGTAGCTCAAAGAGTTGTCATGGCCATTCTCGGCCTCGGTTACGATGGCAAATTCTTCGGGGAGATCTGGGACTGGTGTTGGCTCGGGTCTTCGGTAAGCGTCCGAATAGTCTGGCTGTTTTTCTGATTCTTCAGTAGGTTTCCGGTTGTTGTTGTACTCATAAACTTGAGATGTCAATGTCCAAGGAGCTGTAGACGATTGGGAATGAGCATCAGTATCCGTAGCTTCAGTTACTTCATATGTTTGCCTATAAGGAGAATTTTGAGCATTCTGTTGTTGGTCAGTGTTCAAGGGAGCATTAGCATACTGTTTTGATGGTTGCTGGTTACCGCCAGCTGCTACACTGTCGTGGATCTTATGCTTCTTCTTCTCATAATTGAAGTTACTCTGTTGTGGCTCATGGTATATGAGACCTTGCTGATTCTGGTGTGCGGGGAAGTTATAATCGTAGAAGTTGTTGGCTAGCGTAGTCGTTGGGCTGGAAACAATCGGGTTGTATGTGGTGACGGAAACTTTGTTGAAATCACTCTGATGATTCTTCGAGAAGGGATCTTGAGGACTTGGCTTAAACGCATCTTTGACTCCAGCATTGGGGTCTATCTTCGGTGGGACGTATACTTTAGTTGATGGAGTGGGTGTGATCTTGAAATCACTATAAGTGGTTCCAAAGTGGAGTTGGTTCGGGGTAGTGGGTAATCTCGCGGTTGTCGGCAATCTTGGGGTGGTTGAGTCGAATATTGTCGGGGTGGTCTTGTAGTTGGGGGCGTAGCTGAACGAGTTAAATATCGTCTGCTTCGTCGGTTGAGGGGGTAAATACGTAGTCTTCGTCGTCGGGAATTGGAACACGGGGTCTCTGCCTTTCACTGATTGGACTCCGAATGTGCCGAATGAACCTGTAAAAGAACAACCATATTAAATGATAGATTTTGTGTTGTTTGTTGTTGCAATAATAGTCGAGTAAAAGGATACTTGCCTAAAATACTCGGTGGAAATAACGCATCCTGGAACGAATACTGGGCGTAAGGATTGAGGCTGGGTATGCCAACCAAGCCCTGTTGTTGCGCCGTCTTAACCTGTTGTTGGCTGAGTGATTGTTGCGCTGTGTCACTGTCTTGCAGCTTATACAACTCTTGCTTATAAATCTCTGGACCACCTGACTGCTGCTGTTGCTGTTGTTGCTGCTGTTGCTGTTGATGTTGTTGCTGTTGTTGTTGTTGATGTTGTTGTTGCTGCTGTTGCTGTTGTTGTTGCTGCTGTTGCTGTTGCTTCTTAACCTCCGTAGGCCTAGCATAACTCTCAATAGGCTTTCCAAATATGTCTAAAGGCTTTGCCGTCTGGTACTGCCCGAACTGTATCGGTTGTATGTTTGTCAGTTGCTGCATCATCAGACTCTGAGCATGATTGTTCTGCTTTATTTTCTGAGGGTATTTCGAGTACATTGGGCGTTGATTGTACGGATTGTGTGGGTTTCTTACAAGAACACTGTCAACTGGAAAGTTTTGGACGAATTTGTAGTTCGAGAATCCGTTATTTTGGAAGGCAAATGGATTGTGGTAAGTGTTGATCGGCTGGTTGATGACAGGGCCTTGAGACGCTGCAGATACAGTCCTCAAAGTTGTGGGGCGGTAAGACTGGGCTATAGAAGTCAGTTTGTTCCCATCCTTCGTGGCGAGAGGTCGTGTGGACGATTGGTACTGGTACTGGTCTATCACTGGGACAGGAATCTTGTAGTGTGGCGCGTGGAGTGGAGCTGTGCCGAAGGATCCGTAGACTAGGCCGCCAGAACCGACCACTGGTCGCCAGCCGCCTTTTGATCCTAGGCCCTGGAAGTGAAAAAAAAGTGAATTCGTAAAACAGTTACTTTACCGTTTTCGAACGCTGTTTACACGTTGCGCCATCCATTGGTAGTGTATCAAAATAGACGCAGGATCGAACCCTGCTCGCAACTGAATTTTTCGTTTCTTTAAAAATATCTTTGCGAAGACGCGACGCAGGCGGTTATTGCGTATAAAAATATAACTTTAGTTTAGAAGTCGCTCTCTAATACAGCATTGATTTGATTGCAATATCAAACGTGTTGGATGGCGCAACGAGTAAACAGCGTTCGAAAAACAAGGGAACGAGAAATTCAGCTTTGTGAGTAGTGGTTGCGATGAATTAGTGGTTAAGGCGTCTGGAGTTACTTTATCGTTTGATATTTAACTTTAGGCTGAAGCCATGGTTAATAGTTACTTCTAGAGCTGGGTACTCACTTAGCAGCGTAGCACGTAACGTATCAGATACGGTATCAACCTGCAAGTGGGTACGGCTCGTCCGAGCACACTGCGAGCCGCCTTTGTGTTTGTATGACTCGCCGAGAGACGGTATCACTGTGAACTTACAGCGAGCGGTTCTCAGCGGGCTCGTGCCTACGTACCCACTTGATACCGTATCTGATACGTTACGTGCTACGCTGCTAAGTGAGTACCCAGCTTAGTAAATCGATATCACTATTGTTACCCCTTGTCCGGCCACGGATCGCCGATGGTTGCCACAACTAGCAGACAAGAGTAGCGTCTGCAGCGTGACTGCAAACACCCACACCCGAACATCTGTAACAAATAAAATCATAAATTAGACTTTATTTGAGGTTAGGTGCTTGTACACGGCGCTTGTAACCCGCGCAAGTAAACGTACGGTTTACCCGCGCGAGTAACATGCGCAAGCTACTTAATCAAGTTACCCGCGGGGTCCTTTTACACGGAGCATGTAGCTTGAGCATGTTGAGGCACTTGCGCGGGTTACATGCGCCGTGTACAAGCACTCTTATGGCGGCATGTTTACGACACCTGTTTGGTTAAGGATCCATTCTTATTGATAGAGGTTGAGAAATCTTACATACAGATCCTCTTATTACATTTAAGTATTACACCTTATTCCACCGCAAAAAGAAATGAACTGGAAATGATGGCTAAGCGGAGCGGATTTTGTTCTCATGAAATAGATTTGACTGATTCCCAGAGCGAGTTCATTTTTGCCCGCTGGACATCTTTGACTAGACTTGACTCACTTCCCCTCGACTCTTTGTTGGTGGAAACACCTGTAAGCTGTTTTCTCTTGCGAGGTCCGCCCCGGTCGCGGTTGGAATCGGATGACTAAGATAAGATTCACACCAACCGGCCGGACTCGGCGGCATTTTAAAATGCGGTAAAGAACATTAAAATCTACCAACAGTAAATACAGTTCATATTTGCATGCAACTTACGGACACGTCGCTATGTGTCGCGGAATGCCGACGGACATAAATTTGCAAGCAAATAATATATGAACTGTATTTACTTTTGATAGATTGTAAAATGCCGCCGGATCCGACCGTTTGGTGTGTATCTTACCTAAACGTCCACCCCCAACTTGACAGTCAACCCTGCACCCAACTTGCAATATGAAACGTTCCATTTTACAAAGACATATTTTTCCATACGACCATAAGGCCGAGACTCCACCAAAGCTGTGCGAGTCGAGACGTGCCTCGAACAACCAATAGAATTACGTTGCCGGAGTGGAGCTGTGTCAGTAACGCAAGTGTCCGTTTCGACCGCGCGGCCACGACGTTTTTTTTAAATAAAAACCATCCCAAATTTTTGTAAAAAAATGTAAAAGTCGATTCCCAAAAACCATAAATTTGACAAAGCAATGGTTAAAAAGTTATAAGGGTTTGAACGTGGCCGCGCCATCGAAACTTTCCGAACCGCGCGGCCATGGAGATCTTTAAAACTAAGAGTCGCAAAGACCTGAAATTTTGGGAAATAGTAGATTGAATTTTTAAACCAAATGTAAAAATATAGGAAAAAATCCTGTGTTTATATTTTAGGAGCTGCAAGGCTAAAACCTCATGGCCGCGCCATTGAAACGGTGACGAACACTTTATCGCCGATATCTCGCTGAAAAAACATCTCAGACGTTTGAAGTTCTTTGTAAAATATAGATTTTAATTTGTCGAAACATGTAAAAATACAACAAAAAATCCTAGGATTATATTTTAGGAGCTATAAGACTAAAACCCCATGGCCGCGCCATCGAAACGTTGAAAATTTTGTTTTTCACCAATATCTCGCTGAAAAAGCATCGCAGAGGTATGATTTTTTTTGTAAAACCTAGATTTGAATATGTCGAAACTACCAAAAATACAAAAAAAAAATCCTAGGTTTATGTTTCAGGAGCTGTTGAACAAAATCTCTAATACATCTTTAATATCTCGATTAGGGTGACCACGGATTATTATTTACAGAGAACTTTCCACCTATTTTTATATTAGAAATGATATTATCTCAAGGATTCGAATTTAAATGAAACAATAAGGTACGTAAAAAAATAATGTTATTTCTTTAAAAATCACAGATTGTTCGCTTACACTAGGACATACATTTCTTTAAAAATCACATAAATCACAGATTGTTGGTTTACACAAGGACTAAGATTTCTTTAAAAATCACATAAATCACAGATTGTTGGCTTACACTAGGACATACATTTCTTTAAAAATCACATAAGTCACAGATTGTTGGCTTACACTAGGACATAACAATCTGTGACTTACGTGATTTTTAAAGAAATGTATGTCCTAGTGTAAGCCAACAATCTGTGACTTATGTGATTTTTAAAGAAATGTATGTCCTAGTGTAAGCCAACAATCTGTGACTTATGTGATTTTTAAAGAAATATATGTCCTAGTTAAGCCAACAATCTGTGACTTATGTGATTTTTAAAGAAAAGTATGTCCTAGTGTAAGCCAACAATCTGTGATTTATGTGATTTTTAAAGAAATGTATCTCCTTGTGTAAAACAACAATCAGTGATTTATGTGATTTTTAAAGAAATGTATGTCCTAGTGTAAGCGAACAATCTGTGATTTTTAAAGAAATAACATTATTTTTTTACGTACCTTATTGTTTCATTTAAATTCGAATCCTTGAGATAATATCATTTCTAATATAAAAATAGGTGGAAAGTTCTCTGTAAATAATAATCCGTGGTCACCCTAATCGAGATATTAAAGATGTATTAGAGATTTTGTTCAACAGCTCCTGAAACATAAACCTAGGATTTTTTTTTGTATTTTTGGTAGTTTCGACATATTCAAATCTAGGTTTTACAAAAAAATTCAGACCTCTGCGATGCTTTTTCAGCGAGATATTGGTGAAAAACTAAATTTTCAACGTTTCGATGGCGCGGCCATGGGGTTTTAGTCTTATAGCTCCTAAAATATAATCCTAGGATTTTTTGTTGTATTTTTACATGTTTCGACAAATTAAAACCTATATTTTACAAAGAACTTCAAACGTCTGAGATGTTTTTTCAGCGAGATATCGGCGATAACGTGTTCGTCACCGTTTCAATGGCGCGGCCATGAGGTTTTAGCCTTGCAGCTCCTAAAATATAAACACAGGATTTTTTTCTATATTTTTACATTTGGTTTACAAATTCAATCTACTATTTCCCAAAATTTCAGGTCTCTGCGACTCTTAGTTTTAAAGATCTCCATGGCCGCGCGGTTCGGAAAGTTTCGATGGCGCGGCCACGTTCAAACCCTTATAACTTTTTAACCATTGCTTTGACAAATTTATGGTTTTTGGGAATCGACTTTTACATTTTTTTACAAAAACTTGGGATGAGTTTTATTAAAAAAAAACGTCGTGGCCGCGCGGTCGAAACGGACATGTAACGCAATTCTATTGGCCGCTCAAAACACGTCTCGACTCGCACAGCTTTGGTGGAGTCTCGGCCTAAGGCATACATTAAAAGAATTCTACTAGCTATTAATAATATTAATAGCACAATAGAGCTAATAGCACAGAAGTCTCAAAATGTGAAAGTAATAGACACATTACAATCTGATACCATAAGCTTATAATTAACTCTTTTTTTGGTGTGTTTGACCTTGAAACCCATCATTTTACTACTTGCTTTTGAATACCCATAATTTAACGTCTGCAAGTCATCACATCTTTCTTTATATTTTAGTTAGAGTCATCATACTTCCACTGAACTTAGATAAACTGAGTTTTTTATTATTTGAAAGTGTGTCATTTTGACCTCACTCGGATTAGTATTTTGTAAAGTTGTGGACACACAGGTGTATGTACAATCGACAAAGTGGAATTATGACCCACCACAAGCTTACATTCTTATAGACATTGTAATACTATTAGGTTCACATTCGAGTAAATATACATAGCCATCATGGTAACGACTTTGATCTTTGTCTATTTGACGGATTCAAACGATTTATTGTCAAAATGGGTCATGATTCAACTTTGTCGATTGTACAGTCAGCATCAAAAGTCGATGACCACATTCAGATTTTCAAAATCACTGTACATTATAATCACCCATAAATCGCTCAACAAGATACGGGACAGTATTGAATGAACATCATTAAAGTTCAAAATTAACTGAACACAAATGTTCAACGGTCACTGATCACCATTTTGCCAAAAATTGCTGATCGTTATAATATCCAAAAACATCATATCATTCAGTTTTACAAAAGTCACTGAACAATATAAAATGTTTGTTTTGGTTATCTAGTGTAATCACGGTAACGTCCTAAAATAACTAAACATCATAAGTAACAAAAGTCACTGAACAATATAAAATGCTTGTTTTAGTTACTTACTGCAAAACGTCCAAAAATAACTGAACATCATAAATAACAAAAGTTACTGAACAATATAAAATACTGGTTTTAGTTACCAACTGCAAAACGACCAAAAATAACTGATCATCATAAATAACAAAAGTCACTGAACAATATAAAATACTGGTTTTAGTTACCAACTGCAAAATAACCAAAAATAACTGAACATCATAAATAACAAAAGTCACTGAACAATATAAAATGCTTGTTTTAGTTACCTACTGCAAAACGTCCAAAAATAACTGAACATTATAAATAGCAAAAGTTACTGAACATTACTTTGTTTCGGATACGTAGCGCTAGCGTGTAACCTTTTACTATCAAAAGTAGCTGAACTGAAATGTAAAAAAAACTTAAAAAAAAAAAATATAACCGCCTTCAAAAACAACCACAAAAAAGTGTAAAATAACCTACAAAACTTTTCTTTCGGAAGTCGGTGGTTTTTTTATTAATTTCATTGTTTTTTGCCACCGACTTCCGAAAGAAAAGTTTTGTAGGTTATTTTACACTTTTTAGGGTTCCGTAGTCAACAAGGAACCCTTATAGTTTCGCCATGTCCGTCCGTCCGTCCGTCCGTCCGTCCGTCTGTCCGCAGTTTAGCTCAGAGACGCACAGTACTAGAGAGCTGTAATTTGGTGTAAATATACGGATTTGTTGTGCCGAAAAAGTGGTAAAATAAAATCTCGTAAAATATTTTTTTTTAGGGTACCTCCAGTACTGACACGTAAAGAGAGGATTTTTTTTTTCTCGCGTACCCCTTAGTGTGGGGTATCATTAAATAGGCCTTTAAAAAATAATGATAGTTTCCATTAACAATTTTTTGATAAAAAAATTCGTTTGTGAAATATTAAGCTTTAAAGTGCTAAAGGACAATGTCCAGAATGGCCCTATGCGACAAAATGTATTGGAATACACGATAATTAACTGTCTATTTTATTATATTAGATGCAAATACTTTTGTAACACGGACTAGCTGTATGCCAAAATGAACAATAAAAAGTATTTTACGCGACTAATAACATTAATGGCCGCCATCTTCACCAAACGTCATGTCGTGTCGATAGGGATGGCCGATTGATTGTAATCGATCGACTGATTTTTTTTTCCTTAAAGTATAATTTATATCGATTTTAAATCGATTCGAATCGTAAGCCAATGTATTGACTTACAAACAATCGTGGTCTAAAAGATTGATTTCTAAAAAAACGATTTTATTTTTTTATTTTTCAAGTTTACATTTATTATGGTATTTATTATCCATTTTATGAAAAACAAGAAAGATAATAAATGATTTCTTATCAGTAAAATCAGATTTTTTTCGATCAAAAAAATCGATCTATTGGACCTGAAAAATAGATTTTTCGATTAATCGATCTTAGATCGTCATCCCTAGTCACTTGTCACTGTCAGTCTAAAACGAATTCTCAGAATACAAGTACATATAGTATGTTAATAGATTCTATGTATTTAAACGTTGAACATACCAATTATCTAGGGTGTATAGTGTGTATAGAGGTGCATAAAATAGCTAAATATATTATGACAGTGCTTTTTAGTTTCTTAAAAATCACTAAGCTATGAAAAACTATACCTAATATTCGTTGTTATGGTTCGATTATAACCTCAAAATCTGATTCTTTTTAGGGTTCCGTAGTCAACAAGGAACCCTTATAGTTTCGCCATGTCCGTCCGTCCGTCCGTCCGTCCGTCCGTCTGTCCGCAGTTTAGCTCAGAGACGCACAGTACTAGAGAGCTGTAATTTGGTGTAAATATACGGATTTGTTGTGCCGAAAAAGTGGTAAAATAAAATCTCGTAAAATATTTTTTTTTAGGGTACCTCCAGTACTTACACGTAAAGTGAGGATTTTTTTTTTCTCGCGTACCCCTTAGTGTGGGGTATCATTAAATAGGCCTTTAAATAATAATGATAGTTTCCATTAACAATTTTTTGATAAAAAAATTTGTTTGTGAAATATTAAGCTTTAAAGTGCTAAATTTTGCTCGATTCGAGTGTCCCCCCCCTCTACCAGCTAAACGGTTATGTTTGGGGGTGTGAAAAAATTCACAATAGTAGTACATATAACGAAGTTTAAAAGAAAATTATCATGACTAAGAAGGCTTTACAACTTTACGAGTAATAGTCGACCAACTTATAAAATGTACTTGATATCATATTTTCTTAAACAAAATGTATCGGAAACAACTGCAAATGTAAGTTTGTCAACTTTATTTTTACAGCTTTTAAAGGTATGTTTTTGGGGATAGGTAGGTTTTTATCGTCAACTATTTTTAACTAAATTCAAAAAAGGAGGAGGTTCTAAATTCGTTGTAATCTTTTTTCTTATGTATTTTCCCCGATTTCTCAATGACTCCTGGACCGATTTTGAAAATTCTTCTTTTTAAAATTAAATTCAGCGAATCAGTTTAGTTAGTTCGCATACGTATTTTGATGGGCAACTACGGAACCCTACACTGTGCGTGGCCCGACACGCACTTGGCCGGTTTTTTTTGGAATATATCTATTCTGCAGCTAGTCCGCTATAAAAATAAGATCATATAGGAGTTTACTAATGATCGACAACACAAAACATATTTTTCCGATGCTCTTGGTTCCAGGGCGAACAATGTATGGACGCAGAGCAATGTCCTTTTGCTCGATTCGAGTGTCCCCCCCCTCTACCAGCTAAACGGTTATGTTTGGGGGTGTGAAAAAATTCACAATAGTCTTCTTCTTCTATCTATATATATAAAATTCAAAACTGACTGACTGATCTGACAACGCACAGCCCAAACCGCTGGGCCTAGAAACTTGAAATTTGGCATAAACCCTCCTTATACCACGTAAGTGAGCACTAAGAACCGATTTTGCGAAATTCGGCCCCTAAGGGGTTGTTTTTGGGGTTGATAGTTTGTATGAAACTTGGTAACTACAAGTGCTAGGAAATTTAAATTTTGAATACGGGTTCTTTTGAGGACGTAAGAGTTACTTATGACAGAATTTTGCGAAATTCGACCCCTAAGGGGTTTGTTTTAGGGGTTGATAGTTTGTATGAAACTTTTTAAGTACAAGTGCTACGCGTCTCAAATCTTGCATGGTGGTACTTTTTAAGATGTAAATGCTCACCAAGGTGGAAATTTTGAGAAATTCGACCCCTAAGGGGTTGTTTTTGGGGTTGATAATTTTGAGATTAAAATTTTTACATAGGGGTTCTATTTTGGAAGTAGATGGTCACCATCACGGGATTTTGCGAAATTCAACCCCCAAAGGGTTTGTTTCTGGGGTTGATAGTTTGTATGAAACATTTTTAGTACAAGTGCTAGGCGTCTCAAATCTTGGATGGTGGTACTTTTTAAGATGTTAATGCTCACCAAATTTTGCGAAATTCGATCCCTAAGAGGTTGTTTTTGGGGTTGACAGTTTGTATGAAACTCTGTTACTACAAGTACGAGGAGTCTCATATTTTGCACCGGGTTCCTATAGGACTTAGATGCAGACCATGGCGGGATTTTGCGAAATTCGACCACAAAGAGGTTTGATAGTTTGTGCGAAACTTTTTACTACAAGTGCTAGGCGTCTCGAATTTTGCGAGGGTTTCTTTTTAAGATGTAAATGCTCACTAAGACGGTTTTGCGGAATTCGACCCCTTAGGGGCTTTTTCGGTTTTGTTGAATGTTGATTTAGTTTTTTCAACAGTATCCCGTATAGAGGGTGACCGGGACTAGAAATTCACAAAGGCAACGTTCGAAAATCACGCGGACGAAGTCGCGGGCGTAGTGCTAGTAGTATATATAACAAAGTTTAAAAGAAAATTATCATGACTAAGTAGGCTTTACAACTTTACGAGTAATAGTCGACCAACTTATAAAATGTACTTGGAAATCATATTTTCTTAAACAAAATGTATCGGAGACAACTGCAAATGTAAGTTTGTCAACTTTATTTTTACAGCTTTTATAGGTATGTTTTTTGGGGATAGGTAGGTTTTTATCGTCAACTATATTTAACAAAATTCAAAAAAAGGAGGAGGTTCTAAATTCGTTGTAATCTTTTTTCTTATGTATTTTCCCCGATTTCTCAAAGACTCCTGGACCGATTTTGAAAATTCTTCTTTTTAAAATTAAATTCAGCGAATCAGTTTAGTTAGTTCGCATAAGTATTTTAATGGGCAACTACGGAACCCTACACTGTGCGTGGCCCGACACGCACTTGGCCGGTTTTTTGTGGTTGTTTTTGAAGGCGTTTTTATTTTTTTTTGAAAAAGTTTTTATTTTACTCTTTTTAGTATAAATATTCAACCATAAAATTCTTGTCAAATACATCATTTTCTTACATATGTAAGAAATCCGAAGCACCGGTACTGACATCGTTAAATCTCTTTCATTCCTTCCCTATCTCAAAAACTACTGAACCGATTTTGATGAAACTTGCAGTATTTCTTAATTTGAACAATACCTAGTACAACATAAAAAGAATTACTTAAATTGGACTTGTAGTTCCAGAGATATGCGAACACAAACATAATTTACTAAATCAGTCGATGCCGACTCCTTACTAGAGGAGTTGTACCTTCCATCATCAGCTCATCCACCTGAGATGATGGTTATCAGATGCAAATACTTGAACAGCTTTAGAAAATATATGAAAATGGTACTATGTGCCTATAAAATTTGAAGGTTGCCCTCGATTTCCCTGGGATCCCGTCATCAGATCCTGATCTGATGAATATGGGACCAATTGGAAAGTCCAAATCAGTCCAGGCGTCTTCGAGAAATCGGGGAACATACATAAAAAAAAGATTCCTACGAATTATAACCTCCTCCTTTTTTTGAAGTCGGTTAAAAAGTGCTCATCTTCAGAGTTATAAATTCAATCTTATCCTATCCAAACTAAATCATTGTGCCATTCGGGGACTGCCACGGTAAAGCTATTGCGTAGCAATTATGGACTGGAGTTCCTTCTCTGATACGTCCGGGGGGAAGACCAGTTTTTCGAGCCGGTGCACCCTGGGATGCGGGCAAAAACTCTTCCTTAGTCACTGTGTGCCTAAGACCTCTTTGCCCGTATACGAATAGCCTGTCGTGTGGACGCTCCAACGCGTGTCCCTCTGATTAGCAGAGGACACAGCGGCGGAGCGGGCTTGCGGACGGTGTGTGATGGGTAGCTCGCCGTCCCACCAAGGACCAAGCCCGGGTCGGTGGCGCGTCGTGTTTCGCGCCAAATGCCTGCTGGGGTCGCGGGTTTTTTTCTTAACCCAGGATACCGTGGCCCCGGAACGTAAAAGGCATAGGAAGGAACACGGGTGGATTTTAGTCAGTAAGAGTCTGACAGTCCCTTCCGCCCCACCCAGTGCGGGAGGACTCATTTGATGATTTTACCACCTTTTTTTTTTTTAGCGTGGTAAAATCATCAAATGTGTCCTGAACCACGGGCAGGGCGGGTGGGACTGTCAGACTTGTACTGACTAAAATCCACGGTGTCCTTCAGTAGCCTGTTGTGTTCCGGGGTCACGGTAAGGAAATAATCCCGCGACCCCGGCAGGCTTTGGCCCTCTGTGAGGGGGCCCCGTCATTATGCTGACGCTCTTTGAGGCGCGCGTGGGACACAACGCGCCGTCGACCCGGGCATGGTCCATGGTCGGGCAGCGGCATGGTTGCCCTTTACTCGCTGCCCACATGCCTACGGTGGCCGGAGATCGTCTGCTGACGTCCGACGCTGCCGGTGCCTACCACTGCGTTTGGGGCGGAGGGAGGACGCTGTCCTCTCTCTCTCGCGGCCCGCCTCCTCCTTCACGAGCATTACTGCTTCGCAGAAGGAGGCGACCGCCTCCCACTCCATCTCGCCCGCAGCATGGCCGCAACCAATGCCGGGCGCGAGAGGTCTCCGCCTATCGCCGCCGTGAGGACACGTCGGTGCACTGCCCAAGCTGGGCAGTCTTGCACCGTATGCTCTACTGTGTCCTCCGGGCGATCTTCGCAGTGATGGCACCCGGGCGTTTCCTCCTTCCCTATCAGACACAGGAACCTCCCGAAACTTCCGTGTCCGGTGAGGACCTGCGTCATCCGATAGGTCAGGACGCCGGACACCGCCGCGATTGCGGCGTGCCCGGACCTCGGTTGCGACAGTCGTCCCATCCATACTGCCCGCCGGGCCTCGACTTCTCGAGGCAGCGGGGTTACACCCCGGCGCTGCGCCTCCACGCGCCACTCATAGACGCGCTGGAGGGCAGTCGCCTCCAGATCCCAGGGCAGCAATCCGGCAAGTAGGTTGGCCGATTCACCGGCGATTGTGCGGTATCCCCGGATCATCCGGATAGCCATGACCCTCTGGCATGGGACCAACTTCAGTGGTCGCGTCCGGATGCTCAGGGCCCACACGGGGCCCCCGTAAAGGCCCCGTAATCCGACACAGCCCTGTTCAGCGAAGCAAGAGTGTGATGAGGATGGCTTCATCAAAGTTCAGAAGAAGAAGAAGAAGCCTACTTGTCGCAATCAATGCGGTACTGGATTGACAGGACCAAATATGCTGCTACGTCCAGCGATACCCACGACGTTGCTGTATGTGTCCCGACTACATCATTCCACGAAGGTTGAGGAGATCGTGGAGTATGTGAAAGTGAATACCAATTGGACCTTGAGGGTCGTGAAGTTGGAGCCGCGTAATATTACCAGCTTCAACTCATTTGTGGTGCGGGTCCCAACACAGCATCTCGACACGTACCTCAAGGAGGAGTTTTGGCCGAAGGGTGTAGTCTACCGACGTTTTCGCGGCAGGCTACGCGACACCGCGCAGTGTAACACGACACTGTCACTTCGTGTGCTGTAGTTTTAAGTTATTATTGTCATGTTTTTATGTATTAGTTTATTTTTAATTTTTATTTTTGTATTGTATTTTATATGGGCCATTGATGCCTGAAATAAATGGAATAATAATAATAAAGGGCCATGGACCGCACGATACCGGCGTACAACCTCCGGTAGGAGGTGTTTGGCCCGCCGATATTGGGCAGGAGTCGCCTGAGGGCGCCTGCTGCCCGGTTCAGCCTTGGAGCTAAACTCAGGAAATGCTCCCTGAAGTTCCATCGGCTGTCGCGGACGAGTCCCAGGTACTTCATCGTTCTCCCGACGCCGATGCAAACCCCTCCCACCGTTAACCCCTCCCACCGTTGATTTTACCACCTTAAAAAAAAAACAAAAAACGCGAATATATACGAGTATAACCAGAATATCACAATGGACGTTTTGCAGTAAGTAACTAAAACAAGCATTTTATCTTGTTCAATGACTTTTGTTATTTATGATGTTTAGTTATTTTAGGACGTTGCCGTGATTACACTAGATAACCAAAACAAACATTTTATATTGTTCAGTGACTTTTGTAAAACTGAATGTAATGATGTTTTTGGATATTAAAACGATCAGCAATTTTTGGCAAAATGGTGTTCAGTGACCGTTGAACATTTGTGTTCAGTTAATTTTGAACTTTAATGATGTTCATTCAATACTGTCGCGTATCTTGTTGAGCGATTTATGGGTGATTATAATGTACAGTGATTTTGAAAATCTGAATGTGGTCATCGACTTTTGATGCTGACTGTACCTACCGTGAACAAAAGAGAAATGCATGCAAGGATATATATTATATTGGCACGCGGCCAATCTTTGAGTCCACACCATAGCGATGTTTAAAATGTAAAAAAGTGCCTTAATAAGGCATGTCGAAACTGTATTTAAATAACTTTGTAAATTCTTGTTAGAATGCTTTCGCTTTATTGTCTTATAAGTTTGATGTTTTGACGTTTGTTTAATAACAAAATCCTCCTGTAAATGTCATCCGAACGCCAAAAGATCCTTGTATCAGTTTTCACAACATAAATAGATTAACAGCACATTCAGTGAGTGAGTTGCAGTTATGGTTGCATTTTACGACGACATACCTGGGTAAAAATGTTTTTATTAACAATATTGTTAACGATTACTCTAATTTATGAATGCAGTCAATAATGTCATGACGTTTCTATGGGCATATTTTGTATCTACTACAAAACTTTAAAAATTATTCATAATAACTACGACCTTGAATAAATATTTTGGGCTGTAGAAAACTATTAATTATCTCAACATAAAAGAAAATAAATGAACAACTAATCTGCTACTGTGACCACACCTTTACAAAAGCAACAAAGCACATTACTTTGGGTCACAATAACCATCTTCATTGTCCAATAATTTCTACTTAATAATAGGTATTAGAAACATACTTTCTACTTCCCTATGCACTACTTCCCTATACACTCCCGGACAAAAAAAACTGTCGTATCATTGTCAATCGAGTTGAATTATCTCCCATTGCAAGTACTGGGAAAGTGAACCTAGCATTATAGTTAACATGGGAAATATACTTGCAATTTACTGTTTTTGTTCATGGCGAAATTATGTGAAATTCTTTGGTCAATAAGCCTGTACTTATGTGACATTAGGTAGCTAGTTACTTGTCGCGGTATAATAGAAAATACTACAGTTTTATTGGCTTTAAATCAACTGACCCGGTCGTGTTTTTGTTTCTAGCCAGTTTTGTTTCGACTTTGTTGTGAAACTTTTGCACTTTATGCTACTTTTTCACATTGTATGAAACTATAAGTATGTATGTATGTATGGCTTTTTATCCGTAAAAAGAAAGACATTTTATGTTTACCGAAGGACACCGTGGATTTTAGTCAGTACAAGTCTGACAGTCCCTCCCCCCTGCCCTGGTGGGAGGACTCATTTGATGATTTTAACACGAAAAAAAAATGTAATGACACAGGCCCGATAGTTATTCAGGTTACTATCTTTGTTAAGCGTTGTATGGTTAAACAAAAAAGTCGTAATTCTTATCATCATTCAAAAATAAAAACTTGAAAGTGACTCAACAAAATAAAAGTTACATAAGGACGTGTCCAGAATGACGCATTAAAATTTCAATGGACGCGTGGAAAACTAGTAGAAAGGCCAGTGTAATTGTATGTTTATATGGCAACACTTTCCATTGCTCGCGTGTAGGTACGTGCTTTTCATTCGGCCGCTCGGGAGCACGTACCGTTTTCTATCATAATCATATTGTTACTGGTCACACATGCAGGGTTGCCATTTCGAAACTTTAATTGTGTATAATATTTGCAAAATTTTAAATAGGTACTTTCTAATTATAGTTTTAAAATTGACATGTGAAAAATAAGTAAATACCTAATTCATTTTTTTTTGTAAGAAATATTTAATATAATATAGAGTAATAGAATAATTATGTAAGAAGATTAATTAACGAATTAATCATGTTATAATTATAGAAAACTTTAAAATCAGTTTAAAAACAAAAGATAACAAAAAAAAAAACATGGATATTATCACATTTTAAGTTCTAATGATACTATTATTATAGATGATTTGAATTTTTTAGTACCATTTGAGGTAGACCCATAATGGAAAAACCTTTGACGATTTTAAGTTTCAGTTAAACTTTACACTGCAACTTTAAACATAAAAGCATAACCGCAGATCGTTATCAGCCAGTGAAAATAATCATGAGCGATTTAAATTTGATAAGACCGGACAAATACCAAGCCGGACATGTCCGGAGAAATCTGAACGGTTGGTGACCCTAGTCATCATCATCATCATCAGCCTATTAATGTTCCCACTGCTGGGACACAGGCCTCCTCTCTGTGAGAGGGGGTGGGCCATAATCCACCACGCGGGCCCAGTGCGGATTGGTGGATGTCACATGTCTTCGAATTCTTGGTTCTAGGACATGCCGGTTTCCTCACGATGTTTTCCTTCACCGTTTTGAGAGCAGTGGTGATGAAATAAATTACACAAAGTAATGCGCCTGCCGGGATACGAACCCACGACCTACAACTCATAAGTCGGGGCCGATACCACTGGGCCACCACTGCTCCACCCTAGTCACATGGTCACCAAAAATGGCAGTGTAACGTAACTTTATAGTGTGAACACTTTTCCTTATGTGTGGGAAATGGTGCACGTGACGAAATTGACAGGCGTTACGTTTTGGAAGTCAAATGTTTTGAGAATAAAATGAAAAGTGACTAACAAGCTATAATAATAATTATATTCCACAACTATCCTACAACACCATCTAGTCCCAAGCTAAGCAGAGCTTTTGATAATGGGTACTAGAACTACTACTACGGAATGCTTCTTTTTACTGGGTTTGATAATCATCAAATTAGCTATAGAGCAGAAGGAATTTTCAGACTTTACTGACTAAAATAAACCTGTTCCTTCATTCGGTCTTTTCGTTCCAGGGCTGCGGTTCCTTTTTAAGGCAGTCCCATCAATGCCCATCTTGACAGAAATTTCATAAAAACCTTTTCCATTTCTCCAAGTAATAGCTATCATGGTTGATATCATCTTTCGTAACGCCCCAACTGTTATATCACAGCCATAAACCATACATAAAGGGTCTGATGATACACTTTACACCAGTTTATGCTATCACTAACTCCATAAACGGACTTCATGAAAAGGGACCGAATACCAACTCACTATTATGAGTTTTAGAGTGCGTTTATGGAGTAAGTGAAAGTGTATAATCATATATAATGTCACCTGACTATTATATTGTTACTTATGTAAGGTGTGACTTATGTTGACAAGTGCGATTACGAAGCGTGGGATTCTAGGTTCGATTCCCATGTCGGGTTAAGTGATATTGGAGATTTCTTTGACATTCTCAGTAGCAACCGAGTCTGGATTTGTGGCCGGCTGATGGTAATAAGCTCACTCTCTTTTATATGAGACTCAAACATAACTGGTGATATATCGGTGTTTGTTAGGGTTTGCCACTTCCAAAGCCTGACAGGGTCGCGGAACTGTCTGATCAGTACCCTTAGCACGAATTTTAACTCTTTTACTTTACAGCGTCTTTCCAGTATTTACAGCGTTTTTGTATGAAAAAATGGAACAGCGCCTCTGGTGTGTGAAGAAAGAACTAATTTTTTCCTTGAATATTTTCAATGTGAAACTGTCAAAGTTCCAGTTTACTTTACGTCTCAAATACTGAAAATTCGTGCTAAGGGTACTGGTAACCTTGAACCGTAAAGGGCTATTGAAAGATCACCATGGATTTTAGTCAGTACAAGTATGACAGTCCCTCCCGCCCCGCGCTGGGTAGGAGAAGGGATTACAGGCGTCATGTTGTTACATAAAAAAAACTAGCAGATACAAAATGTTACTTAATGAATAAAAAAAGACTCAGAACTTGGTAGAAAAAGAAGCAAGACCTAATATAACCTAATCATTCTATTAATAAGTAATAACTAAAAGAGAAAATAATTCTGCGAAGAGCACAAAAGACATTCCATAACTTCACAAGATGCGCAAAGAGTAAGATGTAATGTCTCCATTATTTGAATCGGTGACAGTTTCAGCTGCAGCTTGTGACTTCCGTATGTGATATCAATGGTCTCTGAAGGAAACAATGGAAGTATGATAGACGACAACGTAACTAAATTGCCTAGACATGTTGGAAATGATGTAGGCAAGTAACGCTATACGAGTTAACGTGTAAGTTTGAATATTGATGAGACCGTAGATAATGATGATCAATACAGTGAAGAAGCTGTCATGTCCCAGAAACGTAATTCGAATACGTTAGACATTGGGCCCTTCAATGGGCCCCCGTAGAGTATAACTACGGTCTATTCCTTCTCATAAAAGGGAAGCAAAAGTCCCAGACGCGGGGTAGTATTAACCTGATAATGCTTGTACCACATTTTCTCAAAATCACTTGAGGAGCTTATCGTTTAATTGAAATATTTAACAAGAATCCAAGATATTGCAAATCAAATCAAAAAAAGTGATTTATTTAAATAAGGCTGATTTATCAGCACCTTTTGAAGGTAAATTTTTACATAAGACAGTCCCCCAAAGCGCCCCCCTTCGACACTTCCTAATGTTTGAACTGGGAACAAGAAGTGGCGGAACAAAGTCCCCAGCAACACATCTGGGCGTCAATTCTGCTAATTTTATTTAACTCACATGCTATTGATATTCAATTGAGACTCAATCACGACTCCATTACGATTAGAACAAATTTGGTATTCTGCAAAAACTTGTATAATCTCAATAGAGTCGTAATGGAATCTTAGTGTAATTGTAATTGACTCCCAGTTGAACAGTTATAAGTATTGCCATTAGAGAGTAGAATACCGATAAAGTCCACAATCGATTTACAATCGTAACACGATTGAAGAGCAGACTAGCAAATATTCTGATAGCAAATGGAATGTCATTGGAAAACCATTGGTCTTAAATTAGTAGCAGAATACCAAATGTAGTTAAAACTGCTACTGAGATCCAATTGATATTCAATTGAGTCATTACTAAATTAGCAGAATTGGGCCCCTGTCTGTATGGTTGGCAAGATTCGTAGTTCGCACTCTATGCTATCAAATGTGTTTTGGGTATTAATATTTAAATGATATATTATATGATACCTAGAATTTTTACTATCCTATCCGTATATCTTGAGTATACCAAATATAACGATTTGCGTCATACTAAATACTAATTTCATATCATACTAACCTTTTTTTACGAGGAGTCAGATTCTGATGGTTACGTCAAATAAGATTAAATAAATCAATAAAAATGTACATATAAATTAACTTAGCAATTTGCTAACATACAAACAAGTTACTAGACATTAGTAGGTGTTAAGTCGGAGTTTATTTCAATCTAGTAACGGAAAGCATAACAAATTCTATCTCGTTTAAGAGATTCCGTAAATCGCTAAAAAGCCGTTTCGTGAGATAATTTACATTTTGGCGAAGAAAACTGCGAATTTAGCACCTAATTTGGACATGGTTGGGTACGTGAATAGTATCTTTAGGAGATTCGGCTATATATCAATAGATTAGGTACAGGAAAGCGTAAAGAGCTAACTTGGTCTACTTTTTTGTGAATGCTGTTTTAGTCAAATTTTCATGTTGGAATTGGTAAAAACAATTGACTATTTGTATTTATTATCATTTTGACGCATACCGTTTATTCATCACCGAATAGGACTCAGAATACACCCTTGAGGAAAACCAGTAGGACTTTATTTTGTTGTCGAGATCAACCAATGTAATATACCTTATAAATTATAGTATGGGTGCTATGCGTTGAATAGAAGTCGTTGTAATGCTTTCTGACAATTTTTTTCTTACACTTTTGTTTAGGAAATGGGGTATACCAACTCAAATGTTTAACATAATAAGAAATATACATGAAATTAATTACAGGTGATCTGACATCGTATTAACGTACACTAGAAACCATTTCTGGCGATTTTTTTATATCATGGAGTGTATAAATAGACATACGAGCATCGAAAGCTTATTTTTTAGGGTTCCGTAGTCAACAAGGAACCCTTATAGTTTCGCCATGTCCGTCCGTCCGTCCGTCCGTCCGTCCGTCCGTCCGTCCGTCCGTCCGTCCGTCCGTCCGTCTGTCCGCAGTTTAGCTCAGAGACGCACAGTACTAGAGAGCTGTAATTTGGCGTGAATATACGGATTTGTTGTGCCGAAAAAGTGGTAAAATAAAATCCCGTAAAATATTTTTTTTTAGGGTACCTCCTGTACTTACACGTGAAGTGAGGATTTTTTTTTTCTCGCGTACCCCTTAGTGTGGGGTATCATTAAATAGGCCTTTAAAAAATAATGTTAGTTTTCATTAACAATTTTTTGATGAAAAAATTCGTTTGTGAAATATTAAGCTTTAAAGTGCTAAATTTTGCTCGATTCGAGTGTCCCCCCCCTCTACCATCTAAACGGTTATGTTTGGGGATGTGAAAAAATTCACAATAGTAGTATATATAACGAAGTTTAAAAGAAAATTATCATGACTAAGTAGGCTTTACAACTTTACGAGTAATAGTCGACCAACTTATAAATGTACTTGATTAAATTTTTTCTTAAACAAAATGTATCGGAGAAACAATAAATCAACTGCAAATGTAAGTTTGTCAACTTTATTTTTACAGCTTTAATAGGTATGTTTTTACGGTATGTTTTTTTGGGGATAGGTAGGTTTTTATCGTCAACTATTTAACTAACTTCAAAAAAAGGAGGGGGTTCTAAATTCGTCGTAATCTTTTTTCTTATGTATTTTCCCTGATTTCTCAAAGACTCCTGAACCGATTTTGAAAATTCTTCTATTTAAAATTACATTCAGCGAATCAGTTTAGTTAGTACGCATAAGTATTTTGATGGGCAACTACGGAACCCTACACTGTGCGTGGCCCGACACGCACTTGGCCGGTTTTTTATCGAGTAGAGTAAATAATGCAAGCGAGTTTTGCATACATTATAATATTTATTTAACTTTTCTAGTTAATCATAACGATAACGATGTATAATTTAGTTTGATTAATAACTGGCCTCTCCTCTCCTACAAATATATTTGTTTGCCATCCATTAACTGCCAATGGAGAATTGAAGTATGGTACTCGTAATTTGGGGCGCGTGTTGATATACAGACTCGAGATTTATTCGTGTGTCCAATTATGCAATAATCGTTTGTTTCGACTTTAATATAGTTTTCATAACTAAGAGGATTGCGTGAAGTGATTTTTTCACAGAACACAGAGTGGTTGAACGGTGTACCACGTGACCGTTCGTGCCTGCTCCGCGGACCGTGGCCCGTTTCACTACAGCTATTCGCCTCGAGAAAACACTACCAACCACATTTTTATGCTTTATCTCGCTCGAGAGAGCACACCGCATATTCAACCACCATCTAGCAAAACACAAATAAAAATCCACTCTACCCACGTCAAAATAAAAGTAGTTTTCTTTCAAAGACACGGGTTAATGCACCCGATATATATGCGTCACGTATCGGTTTATGTACACGAAATCTGTATGTAAATAATATTAATGAAGTTAGATGCCGTTGTTTCGGTCTGCAAGATTATTGGCCTCGTGAAATTATATTAAATTGCAGTTTATTGCGATTTATGTTTGCATCGCGAGCTGTTGGTCGCGTGTAGACATGTAATGCATTTCTAATAGATATTTAATGTTATATGTTTTAAGACTGTACACACGTCTTTACGCTTAAGCAATTAGTTATTCAATGAATACTACGGTATGTCTTAAGTTGCTTTTCGAACACGTGGTACATTATTTGAATGAGTCGCAAGGAAAAGCCACACCATGATTTTCTTTCTCCAGTAGAGCGCTTAGACTAAGTGCGATTGTTTTCGCTTGTGCACAAGGCGTTGATGGATCATTAATATTATGTGATTTATTACCCGTATAGGCTTCTTCCCTCCCCTAATTTAATCAGCGACCGACATATTTATTTACTCTAGTTTTTCTATTTTCTTCTGCTGGTTCATCATGACGAACGAAGTTTGCCGCCACCTAGAAATATTGGCCGATTAGTATAATAGCTTTTTAAAAGAAAAAGTAGCAGATTTTTCCAACGCTGTAGAAATTGGAATATTTTGTTAGACAGTAAAAACTGTTGTGTAAATAGTTCTAGCTTGTTTTTTATTAGTGCTTTTTCGATTGAGGAAAAAATCTTGGTTCCGGTTCCGTTTCTGTTGAAAACTAGTAGTATCGGCCCATGTGTTTTGCTGAAGATCCTATTTGGCGCAACAGTAAGATAGTTATTTGTTATTTCTTTTACTTTATGTGCACTTTTAGAATCTGAAAATTAACGATTTTATCTCTTCCTTTCTTAAATTCCTCTTTTACTTAGACTCAAATAATTGGGTCCACTATTCTCTGAGTTACATTCAATTTTTTCTTCTTTTTTTATAAGAATAGCCAGTTCTATCAAATAGTCACGTCCATGGGAAGTGATTACAATGTTTACCATCAATTATTTCCGGTAAGGCACGGCGGTTGCACTTTTGTACGACTTTTTTATTCTTTGAGCCAATAGGTAGTGCGTAAAATTGCCTTATTTAGTTACCTGAGATGTTATTTATACTTTTTTGTTCAGTATTTTAGTAGTTTTTGTTGTGAGAAAATTTTCCGGTTCAAGTTTTACGACCGTTTTTATTTTGACCATTTTGTGGAGACTACTTTCGTCGATAAGTATAGTGTTCCTTGCCGGGGTCAAAGGACCGTTCGTAGAGGTAACCGTGACCCCTTGAACGTTAGTGGATATAGGAACAGGCTGAATTTTTTGTACCTAAGTAAGATATGAAAGCCTCTCATCGCTCCACAGAGGACGGGAGGACTCTTCATTTCTTCTCTTAGTAAGTGAGATGGATATTCGCAATCGCCTTGTCATATATGTAATTGGTTGTACCAATTCGTTCGTCGTTTGACTTGGCTTTAGTCTTTTCATTTTTTTTAACCACTTCGACTCTTATCTTACTCCCAATCATCACCTACTTCTTTCCATTTTCCATTCATTGAATCTCTTGCCTAATCTTTCTAATCTAATCTTTCAATATTCTTTATTTGTCAAATTTTAGTAATCTTCTTTTGATATTCCATGACATCTTCTTGATCCACACTTAATACAATTCAAGTTACAATTTCCAAGCATGATTTTAAACATTTTAAAATTCACTGGAGTCAAGTTAATATTTGTAGTCGAAGGCAAGCAGTGAACTTCGTTTAGAGAGTTCTACGCCCTACTTGCTCTAACACAGATGAGTTTGCTCAGATTGCTTCTATATTCTATATTTTACGGTAACTGCCTTTACGCACTGCATGTAGAGAAATGGCATTGAAATATCGTATGTTTTCTCTTAGATGTGGAGGTTTTGTGTTCTTTTTGGAGGGTAGAATTTCTTGGTCATTGCAGCCAGTATGAGGTCTTCTGAAATACAAATATTTTTGGCACAGTCTAGGTATAGGCGCCAGCAGGTCAACTTACTTCAATCTGTCTAGATTTTCACCTTAATCACTAGAATGTTCGATTAGGTATCATTTGACACGGGTATATGATCCGATGAGCGTCCGAAAATCTGTTAACTAGAGATTTCTATAGGTATTTCTGTCAACTCCGGAGTTCCGGATTTGATTGTTTAACATCGTAACTAGCTCCGGAGTTGATAATTGTCCGAATTTGTTACTCAGTAGGTCTATACAGTTCCTATATGTGTAGATAGATGCCTTGATGCATTAGGAATCTGCAAGAAGTTGAGACTTATTCCTTCTATCACAAAGTGTTTTGTCTTCTTTCCAACCGTGACTAGCAAGACTCTTGAACTGTGTGATGTTTTAAGCTATAATAAAACATTTTATAGTAATAATACTAAGTAAGTAGTAGAGATAACAAGGTCTTGGTATTTATTACTATAAATTTTGTCAAAGTCAATGAGCATTGCTGTCACAGTTGCAACCAGAAGTTCTCGTATACATTTCTCTGCGTGTTGATATGCATTAGGAATCTGGAGGAATTGCCAAACGTAATTCTTCTATCACATAGTGTTTTGTCACAATTCCTGTTCCTTAAATTCATTATTGATGCCGCCTGAACCTGTGTGATGTTTTAAGCTATAATACTTAGAAGTTGTTTATTTTATTTATTAGGTACGCTACACTTTTCACAAAAAAAGAAATGACAGGAACCCAATTTATTTTTTGTAAATAATGTCTACATTTATTTATAGGTCAGAAATTCAATGTTATTGAATAAGTTAGTGTTGTATCGCAATTGAACTGACCTAGTATTATTTTATTAATAAGTGTAAACGTCTGAATTGAAATTTTATTGATACGTTTGTTAACCGTGACAAAAGTTACTGTAATATTTGTCAAGAAATGTTGTAACATATTTTTATAACAATTATTAAAATTGTAACTTAGCAGTTAACAACTGTGGCTACAGTAATAGCTCATTCAAATTCATGTTAATCGGTTCATAAAGTAGTTAGTGGTATACAGAAATCTTATTTTGAGAATCAATTCTTCAAGTATTTTTTGTATCGTTGTAAAATCGACACATAAATTCCTCCCTCCTAGGGCGGAAAGGGAGGGACTGTCAGTCTCGTATTGACTAAAACCCACGGTGTTCCTTCAATAGCTCATTACGTCCTAGAGTCACGGTAGGTACTTAATCTGATACGACATGCAGTCTCACGTCCCCGACAGGCTTTGGCCCTTTAAGGGAATCCTTCAAACGAGGCAAAAAGAATTCAATGGCACACAAAATTATGTAGTTACTAGTTCTAGTGGAAGTTCAACGAACAACAAATTATCGTATAATCTATTAATTTCACACGACATTAACAATCGATTGGCTTCACATCACAACTAATCATTCACTCAAAAAAGAATCATTCACTTTCATTGCCTTAGAAAAAAGTCTTACGTTGATGACTTTGTGAATCTGTGGGAACGCCCATTGTAAGTAGGTACTTATTAATTCCATGCTTCTTGCTAAGTTATGCAGCATTGTGTAAAGTGACGAAAAGGTGGAATAATAAAGAATGGTCTATTAGTTTTTTTCTGTTTGTCTGGCTTTTGTCCACTTATACGAGCTTTCCTGGAAATTCAGGGATATAGGTACCTATTATGAATAAATTCCGCCTACTTTGTTATTAGTTTCACCTTTTGTTTATTTTATACAACAAAGAGACAATTTTAAAGTACTTACATATACCTAAGTTTATTTATACAATCAATCAATGTCGAGTGTAATCAACTTTCAAATCCAAAAAATGCGTCGCCTGCAGGTATTAAACAGGTATCTGATTATTTACATAACATTTGATTATATGCAGTTAGATAATAATTTTAACTAAAGAAATAAATCATTTTCATTTAATTTATTTGAAAATAAAGCTATACTTTATCATATCAATTATCAAAATATCAATCGTGTTAATTTTAACGATATTTTTAAAGTTACCAAACTAACCGATCTTGATAGTTAAGTACAAAACAAAAAAAAAACCATAAAATAATTCTTCAAACAAATTAAATATGGAACAGACTTTACAAATAACAAATCTTTAATCTCTGCTCGCGAGCAACGATTGTCTCTGGCTCGAGAAGTACAGTACGGCACTCGTAATTTCATTACCATTCCGCGGCCATGACCTTCGAATGTCGTCACCACTTTCCATGGCGCTGCAGACGCGGCCAGAATAACGCGCTCCCGTTACGGATATACGATACACTTTCTTTTGTTTTCATCAAGGGTTCCGCACCTAACGCAAGTTTCGTAATATGAAATTTTATGGGGGATTTGAAAAGGAAAAGTGAATTGTTTTATGTTGGAATGCGAAAGGGAAAAGTCGCAGGACTTCGCAATCATTGAGTCATGCAACGTTGTGGTTCTTGCGGTTGATTTGAGGTTTGTTTTGTTCTAGGTGTTGATTTAAACAACAATACCTACTTACGTAATTATTATGTTTTCTCGCGAGTGTCTAATCGGATTACCGTGATTTTTGCTGGAACACCAAAATAGTCCGATAGTCTCTTCCGCTAGGTTAATTTGATGATTTAACAAACCCAGAAAAAGGGGAAAAGAACCTCTTTTTTGCTCAAAATCCACAATATCTGATAGCCGCATTCGTCTTGTGGTTGCAAGCTCTCATGTCGGCGTGAAATGCCAGATTCCCAGGTCGTTTAAGTAGAAATTAGGGTTATCCATTGAATATTTCTCTCGAAGACTGAATTCCGGGCTGGTTAATGGCAATAGTCTCACCCTATATGAAAATATTATACACATACTTTCGATACTTTTAATTCATTTCATTACATCAGTGTTATTATCAAATATTCATAACATAACGAATAAAAAAATACGTAATGCTAAATTTTGAATTAAACGATATAAAAATGTTGTTCACAAATTTTAGGTCTACTTCTGTAGACGCATAAAATAAGCCTAAATTTGCCAAAGATGAAAGCATAGTTATTATTTTGTGTTTTGTGTTGGTAGCACTGTATTCTCTGTAATTTGCTCGGCTTTAATTTTACGTAAAGTGCGTGTGATAAGAAAAACCCCTAATTTTATTTAATTACACAAGTTTTCAGTCGAGATCAGTGTGTCTTTTCTGTGCCTAGAATACCTAACTAAGTAGACTTTGCAAATATAAAAAAACATCAAGATAGTACGTGCATATGGGCGCGGTTTGCAAATATTACATTGCTTAAATTCCAACCTCTAATGGTAGGATGCCATCTTTGATATAAGAAAATGTGTCTCCCCTGTAGACATCTTTACTGTGGACTTATTGTCTACACAGGGCCGCGCCGCCCCTATGTGCGAAGTGTGCGGCGCACACAGGCGCCAGGGTAATAGAGGCGCCGGATGACTAGTGACAATTGTTTAAATTATTTTTGTCACATTACAACATATTTGCATATATAATACTTGAGTATGGAGAAGTAAATAGATACAAGTCTCCCAAGATGATACTAATCTAAACTATTTCAATTGACCCACTGTATATATTCTGGGTTTTATTTACATGAGTTACGAGCTCTGCTTTAAAAATCAAAAGAACCGCCGGCCGCACCGCATTCGCTATGATAGCCGATTATTTTTTATAAGTATATTTATCTATATATTTTATTACAAAGGCCGTGCCGGGGTTATAAACGTAACCCGATGCGACCCAACGGGGATTCCCCACAATTACATCCATTTTATCGAAATTGGGTTTATTCTAGTGGAGTCGCGGGTTCGGCGCGTACTGGCAGGAAACTCATAAATTGATCAGTAAAATTAATGAAAATATTTCGGCAAAAAAATTGAATTTATGAAAGAAATTCGAAAGACGACACGTAAAAGGCGCTTCATAGGTTTTGCACACAGGCGCTTCATAGGCTTTGCGCACAGGCGCTGCAAGGGGTTGGCGCGGCCCTGTGTCTACAGAAGGGAGGTATGTCAACAGAAGTGATTATTCAATGAACTTTCACTACATTCGAAAAAATAAACAGTTGTGTTACTCGCTTTTTACTGATTTATAAATAAGAGAGGTTCATCACAACTCAACTTAATTTTTAAATTATTTTAAATTATTCATTAAAGTCACATTGGGTAATTGCTCGAGACCTGATGATGAATTTTGAAGATAATTAAATTGGCTTTTAAAAATATAGCTTTTTGTGTTGTTTCGAAGTTAAATAATTTATACTATATATAGTAACGTCTGTGTGAGCAAAATGAATGATCATGTTGCTCACTTTTGCCTTCCACTTTATGCATATTTATTTGTTTTTTGCTTTGCATCGTGTTGCTTGCTTGTTCTTAGCGCATGACGGTCTCTGAAATATGTCCACACGAAATGGGTCGCATCCAAATAAACCATATTACGGATTCCATCATACCTGGCATATCTAGAGCAATAGCCACTCCTGATTCATCATCATCATCATCATCATCAACAGCCGGAGGACGTCCACTGCTGAACATAGGCCTCCCCCTTAGACCGCCACGCCGAACGACAATTCGCCACTTGCATCCATCGGCTGCCCGCGACCCTCACGATGTCGTCGGTCCACCTAGTGGGAGGCTCCTGATTCATCCTTGTACAATTTGTCACCTGATTGCCTTCAGAGATCAGGACCACCAGACTCCTCATCCGAGCATTTGCCTGTCCGCGATTCTCCTGTGGCTACAGCTACACCTGAGGCTCCGACTGAGACAAATTCACCAGGACTCTCAGACAGACTGACACCAGATCTTTCTATCGAAATATTTAACCAGATGCATAAACCCCAGAAGAAAAGAATCTATTCAGACGACTCTGAAGCTTCTGAAGATTCACCACCGATAAAACGGCCGACACATTTCATGTGGGACGATTCTGATGAGGAATAGTAGATTATTAACCAAGGGGATAAAGCAGTGTCTTCTGTCGCGGGTGACGATTTAAATCGCGAGCATAACGAAGGACTCGAGGCTTACTCCCGAGCGTAGCGAGGGTGTTAGAAACTTAAATCACGAGCGAAGCGAGGGATTTAAGACGAGTCCTGAGTGTAGCGAGGGATTTAAGTTCACCCAAGACTAAGACAGCTTTATCACCGAGGAAAATACTCTACTTTTCGTACCACTTGCGAAAAAATTAACGTTATAATAATCAGTGCCGGATAAAGCCGGTGCGGGGCCCGTAGCAAATGGAACCATTGGGCCCTAGAGTTACATTGCCTCTTTTTTAGCGGTAGATCCACGGTGTCCTTCAATAGCTCTTTACGTTCCGGGGTCACGGTAATGAGATAAGTTTCGCGACCCCCGCACGTTTGGCCCTCTAGAGGGGCCCCTAATACGAAATGCCTCAATGTGGATGGTATTGCTCGATATAGTCATGAAATGTTTTTATACAGAGCGTATCCTTTATTAGGTCTTGAGGAGACGACTGTAACGAGGCGTTAGTAGTGACAGTGTGGCCAATCTCTCACTTTAAGCCAAGGTGTATTACTTAATTCTGATTTTTTATTGGGCACAGAAGCGGGGCCCCACATGGCGCGGGGCCCGTAGCATTTGCTGCCTCCTGCTATATGGGCATATGGCTAATCCGGCACTGATAATAATATGTATGAGATAAGCATTAATTAAACATTTAAATTTAACAATAACTTATTTAAAAAAATAAATTAAAATAAACTCAACGTTTATGTATTTGAAGAAAACAAAAACGCGGCAAATTCCTAGATTATATTGTATTCTCGGAAAAGCAAAGGCATCAAGATCATACGGCCTCTTCGGTTTTCGTAATGTTATTAAATCATAACTGCATAATAAATGCGTATTCCTTTTTCAAAAAGTTGTATAATGCTTTACATACAAACTCAATGGTGTAAAGACAGACTGATGTAGTTCACTATGGGTAAGTATTCGAAATTCAAATCACATTCTCTCCCTAGAGGATGAATGAAATTCAGTACAACTTTCTTTCCCTAGGGAAAGCTGTTTATAACAGATTAATAATGACTATTGTTACGTACGCTTTTTGTGGCATAGAATGTCACTTTTTTGAGCAAGTGGTACGAAATAGTAGATTATTAACCAAGGGGATAAAGCAGTGTCTTCTGTCGCGGGTGACGATTTAAATCGCGAGCATAACGAAGGACTCGAGGCTTACTCCCGAGCGTAGCGAGGGTGTTAGAAACTTAAATCACGAGCGAAGCGAGGGATTTAAGCCGAGTCCTGAGTGTAGCGAGGGATTTAAGTTCACCCAAGACTAAGACAGCTTTATCACCGAGGAAAATACTCTACTTTTCGTACCACTTGCGAAAAAATTAACGTTATAATAATATGTATGAGATAAACATTAATTAAACATTTAAATTTAACAATAACTTATTTAAAAAAAAACTTTTTCAAAAAAAATGTGACCGCCTTCAAAAACAACCACAAAAAAGAGTAAAATAACCTACAAAACTTTTCTGTCGGAAGTCGGTGATTTTTTTATTAATTTCATTGTCTCTTTTGCCACCGACTTCCGACAGAAAAGTTTTGTAGGTTATTTTACTCTTTTTTGTGGTTGTTTTTGAAGGCGGTCACATTTTTTTTGAAAAAGTTTTTATTTTACTCTTTTTAGTTTAAATACGAGTATATTCAACCAAAATTCTTGTCAAATACATCATTGTCTTACATGTGCACTAGAATGTTGTAATCCGTAGCACCGGTAATAACATCGTTAACATCTCTTTCATTCATTCCCTATCTCAAAAACTGCTGAACCGATTTTGATGAAATTTGCAGTATTCCCTAAGTCGAACGATGCCTAGTACAACAAAAAAAGAATTACTTAAATTGGATTTATAGTTCCGGAGATATGCGAACTCAAACATAATTTTCTTAGGTACTTGAGGAGTTGTACCTTCCATCATCAGCTCAGCTACATGAGATGATGATTTCCATACGCAAGTACTTGAATTACTTCATAAGATTTGCGAAAAACTATGTGTCAGCTAATAAAATTTGAGGGTTGCCCTCGATTTCTCCAAGATCCAATCATCAGATCTTAAAATGGTGACAATGGGACCACACGGGAAGCACCAGCTTTTGAATAAAAAAAGAATCATGAAAATCGGTTCACCCAGTCGCAAGTTATGAGGTAACAAACATAAAAAAAAAAAAAATACAGACGAATTGATAACCTCCTCCTTTTTTTGAAGTCGGTTAAAAATAAATTAAAATAAACTCAACGTTTATGTATTTGAAGAAAACAAAACGCGGCAAATTCCTAGATTATATTGTATTCTCGGAAAAGCAAAGGCATCAAGATCATACGGCCTCTTCAGTTTTCGTAATGTTATTAAATCATAACTGCTATGCGTATTCCTTTTTCAAAAAGTTGTATAATGCTTTACATACAAACTCAATGGTGTAAAGACAGACTGATGTAGTTCACTATGGGTAAGTATTCGAAATTCAAATCACATTCTCTCCCTAGAGGATGAATGAAATTCAGTACAACTTTCTTTCCCTAGGGAAAGCTGTTTATAACAGATTAATAATGACTATTGTTATGTACGCTTTTTGTGGCATAGAATGTCACTTTTTTGAGCAAGTGGTACGAAAAACATATTTTAATATTCTGTTCCTTTATATGTCTACAGAAGCATAATGTCTGTTCTGTGGACAAATGTCGAATATTTTTTGTACTGAATTGGTATATGTTTTTTGTTATGATTTGTTTAGGGATTGAGGTGAACTCCATTTTAAGTTTTTTTTTCTATTCTTGTTCTTATTGATATGATTATATAAGGTCACATTTTGTTCCCTTCTGCAGACAACACAATCTCTTCTGTAGGCATAAAAAAACAAAAAACCTGTTTTTTTCCTAAAATATCTAAGACTGATCTCGAGTGATATTATTGTAAGGATATTAATATGTAACTTTAAATAAATACAACATTTAATAAAAAATCGTGAAGTTTTAATAAAAATATTTTGTAATGTCCACTTTTTGTGTATGACCCTTTTGAGCAAGAAATGCCATTCCTAGGTTGAGTAAAGTATACAGGGTGTTTCTTTAAAACGGGACAAAACGGAGAAATCCGAATCCTCAAGAGATACTGGAAACTTTCTTAGAAAATTGTATGGGAAGGAAAATGTCTGGGCAACAGAAGTGGATCAAATCTTATGAAATAATAACTCTAAACCACTTTCAAGCGCGGCTTTACCCAGAAGATCGGCCTGTGCGGCTGTAGTTATTAGTCACAATCAAACCAATATCAAATAAAAAAAAAAAAAGGTTGCACTCCAGGAGTGCCGGTAGAAGTGAAAACTTTTTTGTTACTATGTTTTATTTTTAATTTGAATGACGTCTTACTCATTTTCGATCAGGGTCACGTGACCCTGACGCGAGTTTTGGTCACGTGACCCTGACGCGAGTTTTAAATTTTTTACCCATTACAGAAAAAGTGTACAACGCCGCTAAAGAAGTTTTCACTTCAAAAAACGAAATGAATAACGAATTCGAAACAAACTCGATTTGAGAGACATAACCAGAACGCAATATTATTACAACAACCTTTCGTGAGAGTATCACATTCATTTCCTAATTACTTCTAATAAATGTATCAACATACATAATTGGCATGTGCCTTACTTATGGGCGTTGTAAGTACAGTTTGCATGCGAACAATAAAATTGTTCATTTCGTAATTAAAATACAATATGTCACACATCGCAATACTGCATAACATACTAGGAAACATTTATTTCATTTCATAATGGTGTTACTGCAAATTGTTTGCTTAAATTATTTCTCTGTGAAATGTAGAGCACCAATTAGTTCTGTACGACAATAAAGACAATTTAGGCAACAATTTTCATAAGATTTTAAAGTAAACAACTTTATCTATTAAAGTTACATCGGTGTATTGTTTATGGTTTCTAGGGGTCTAAAAAGGCATGCGAAATGGCAAAAACATAGTCTTTATCTGCTTTATTGCTTGAGCTGCAAAGAATATTCAATCTTACGAATTTTCACGCAATTCATTTTACGATTCTATTAAGTGCAGGCCTTTTTATAGGAGTGGCTCATGTTAGCACTCGCATGTAGGTAATAACGAAGAAAAACAAAGTTCAGTGGACTCGTTGAAATTGTAGATTATTTTGAAACTTTCAGGAGCAAAATGCATAAACCGCTGATGATATTTCGTTTTTTTAATACGAGTATATCTATTACTAGGAAACCCGGCGAACTCCGTTTCGCCAATTTTTTTTTCTCTCTTTCCAACGAATGCAAAACCGTTGAAATCGGTCCGCGCGTTCTGGAGTTATAGCGTCAGAAAGGAAAACCCGACTTATTTTTATATAGTAGAAGATTACTTACATAGAGGCATAGAGCCTACTAAATTGAAAAAAAAAATATTTCGGAACCATAACAAAAGAATAAATGCAACAAGTAGATCGATGATAGCTGCAAAAGTATAAAACTGTAGCGCAGCTAAAAGAAAGCTGAAAGAGTTTTTCTTCTATAACGTGATCACATAAAATAGATATTAAATGCAACTTTAATCTGACGTTACACATGACCTTACAGTGCATAATGTAACTTTCCTAAGAAAGTTGCAATTCATTGTACATGAGAATTAAATAATAAAAATAATACATAACCATATGTCATTTACTTGTCAAGTTATAACAATAAGCTAAAATAACTTATGTAAAAGTCAGTGAAACTTCGCGAAATCTGTGTTAGACCGGCGCAGACGCAGACTTGCCAACTGACATAATATGAATAGGGAATACAACGGAAAAGTATACCAATACGTGAGAGTCGCCTGTTTCTGAAAATAAACTTGTTAGGTACTTCACTTTTGACTTTGTCAAAATCAATATTTCAACTAGGAATCAATCATTAGGTTTGTTTTTTTTCAGCCCTATTTCTTAGTTCCGAGAAGCTCGTGGCTAAATAAGTACAGCCGAAAATCTTCCGGATTAAGCCGCGCTTGCCGAGGTTGGTCTGTAGATGTGTTGGACCATCTGTCAAAGCAAGTTTCTTCCGTGCCTGCCTGGGTTATGGAGGTCCGATAGACAGTCACTCCTTGTAAAATAGGTACTGATATTCAGCTGCATCTAGTTGAACTGGAAGCCGACCCCAATATAGTTGGGAAAAGGCTAGGCTGATGGTTTCTTAGTTCTGTGCACCCCGTTGTTCGCCTCACGTTTTCCCACAACTGGGACTGTATCACCAATCAATTTCTCTTTTGGAAGACTCTTGTTTTGATCTTCCCAAGCTTCGATTATGTTTAAAGTCTAGATATTTTTACCTTCTACGTTTACTTTTTTATTTTTCTCTGCCTTTTTATGAAAGGCTTTCTTTCCAGCTTTTGTTTCGAAATGATAATTATGAGTGGAATCTGCCAAAGTATGACACGGATTTCCATTCTGACGACTTAAGACGTAAGTACCTTTATTCAATTCGTATTTTACGTATACCATACTGATAAATTCGTAGTCAGCCAAGAGTCTGGCCATACGCAACAAGTCAAGAGTCGCAAGAGTCGGGTAACAATAAAGCATTCTTTAGTAAATCTTGGCCAACAAAGAAAATAACTGCAGGTGTTGTTTAGTTCAAACGAACCCTTTGACAATGCTAACTCCGACATTATCACAAAGCCATTGGCAAAAGCCCTACTAGGTGACCCAATGTCCCTATCAACTAGAAAAGCTGAAAGGGCTTACATCATAATATTATATGTTCCCCGTTAAATTCGTAAAATATATTTGATCCTATTTCTCAAGTAATACATATTTGATACTACTGCTCCAGTATTAAGGCTCAAGTAATATTTGATACTACCTATACTGCTCAAGTAATAGGGCTCAAGTAATTCTTGATCCTATATCTGCTCAAGCAATAGGGTATAGTTAATAGATATTTCTATATTTATATACCAATGCATATTATGATTCTGCTGAAGTGGCCTTTCGCCCAGGTTTCACCGCCCATAAGTCCTCTTACATCACAGTAAGTTACTACATATAGATGAACTAGTAACAATAAGTATGTAACAAAGTTATTAACACCATTGAACAATACCAATTTGAACCCTACGGTTCATTTAGTGAAAGTTAATTATCTACCACATAAGGAAGGCTGTGAGAACGATTAACACCTGTATGTCTAAAGGCTAAAATTTTCAGCGTTCAATTGCACTTTTTGTGGCGAGATTTTCTTGTGAGATTTTTTCTTTGTTAAAAAAGTACAAAATATGTTCACAAAAACATATCTACATAGCCCTAACCTATAATGTTCCTATTGCTGGTACACCGGTTTCCTCTCTTTCTCCCTTATTCTTAAAACGAGAAGTAAAGTTAAGCGAAGGTAAATAAAATTTTGATTATGGCCCACCCCCTCTCACAGAGAGGAGGAGGCCTGTGTCCCAGCAGTGGGAATATTATAGGCTGTTGACGATGATGATGAATCCTTAAAAATGTATGACACATTAATCCGAAGATTATCCTGGTTGTAACTTTAGTCCACCTTTATTAATAAGGGGTTTGAGAGGGAGTGGGCCATGATCCACCACGTGACGCGGGTTTTAATGCTGGTTGGTTACTCTAAATGTATGTCTACTTTACCTTTAATTAGTACCTTTTTTTATCAGATCAGGAAGCAATTTATGTTGCCAGCTTTTTTCTGTAACTGATATAATATATAATTTTACTGGCTACATCCCGTTTCAATACACTGAAAAGTTGATGAACAAGACCTAATTAATGAAAATTAAAATGTGACAAACCAGCACATTTGTGATGCTAAAAATAGCATTACAAACGTGCCATGTTGGTTTATTTCGACACATAATTATACAAAAGTTTTGTTTTCAAAATGGCAAAGTGATAAAACGGGATGTAGCCAATTCACTCTATGTGTAATTATGATAGACTTGTTTCAACTAAGTACTTTATTATCCAATTTGAGCTAAAGTTGATCTAAGTAACATTTTATTTGCATATTTCTTAAAAACAACTGCGTTATTGACTCATAAATACGCCTTGTTAAATTGGTTTGTTCCGCGTTCAACCCCTAAGATTTTCTACCCTTTTCCGCGTTCGACCCCTAAACGTTTCCACATTCGACCCTTAGGGGTTGAAAGTGGAATTTTATTTCGCAAGATTTGCGAATTGTTTATTTGTGTTTAAGTACTTAAAATTGAACGAAACGAATAAAACAACGCCAAGTAACTGGAATAAGCAATCGAGAACACACTCTTAACTTTCCTCAATTCTGCCTCAAAATTAATAACAATTTAAGACCAGTTTCACATACATAACAATTCTGTATTTGTGGTCAAATTATAGAGCAGTTGAAGGAAAGTAAATGAGACCATAACCAGTGTGTGGACACACGGCACCGCGGCAGTACGGAAACATTTCCTTCGCCTATATAATTAGAAAGCATGCGTGCTTGTCTATGAACGGAAGTTGAACTGAAAGGATTTTACCTCATTGGCAATAGGCTAGTTGCCTAAAAAAAATGTAATAAGTCCGTCTTTTAGATTATTCAAAAATAAGGGACACGTATTTTTTTATTTGTAAATTAGACCAAAAATGACAAAGATATAGCCTATTAAAGTTACGTGTGACGTCACGATACGTGGCATTTTTCGCGCAGAGTGAAGTCACAGGTAACTTAAATAGGATATTATCTTTGTTCTCTTTTGTTTAATCGAAAAAAGAAAAAATACGTGTCCAATATTTTTTTATAGTAATACGGACTAAATAGAATGTAATTGTTTTGACCCTGGAAACTACCCTATTACATTTATTAAGTAACTAGCGATGCCTTGCTTCAAAAAGGTGCAATATCATTTGACTTGACAAAACAGCGAAACTTTTTCTTTCATCATCATCACTACTCTCAAAACGGTGAAGGAAAACATCGTGAGAAAATTGACATGCCCTAAAACCCAAAATTCGAACACTGATAATTATTTAGCATACCGTTCAGCTGGGCCGGCGTGGTAGTTTATGGGTCACTCCCACAGAGAGGAGGCCTGTGTCCCAACAGTGGGAATATTATAAGCTGATAATGATAATGAAAACCTCTTCATTATTGTATTATTTTTAGGTTCTATCAGTTTCGAAGACACCTGAGTAACAATCGCAAAACGAAACAAAAACATAGATTTACCTAAACAATGTCCCCCTTACTAATAAACATGGACTAAAGTTACAACCAGGGTAATCTTCGGACTAACCATACATTTTTTAAGGATTACAGTGGCGTAACTTTACTTCTCGTTTTTTTCCGTTTACCCCACAGGTTTTAAACCATATTTTTTATTCGTAACTCCCCATAGACGGTGTTAAAAGCTTCTCGTTTGCTCTTGATCTCAATATCCCCATTAAACATGACATTTAGTGTCGAGCTGGTTTAATTTAAGATGTTCTCAGAAACAGCATTTGCTTTTGTTTGAAGAACAGTTCAAGAATTGGCACAAGTAACAATACTGCAAATGATGCATGTTAAAAGTATTCGTGTATGTTTGATGCAGTTGGATGGATATACCGAGACTTGCCTAAAAGCTCTATAAGCCAACATTACGGCAAGCATCATAAGCAAGTTAGGTACAGCTTGGCCAGAACGGATTGAAACGGAACTAATCTTTTTGTTTGTTGACAACGTTTAAAATCTTTGATATTTGATGTAAACAAAGAACGTAGGTTTGTTAGATTTATTATTGTGCCATAAAACTAACGTAATAAGTGAAAAATAATAAAATAAAATCATTCAAAGTGCTGGTAACGAGAGCACAGTGGCGACTTCCGGTTTTCTACTGTTTTTTGCCAAGCTGTAGGATATGCCCATGAGGCAAGCATGCTATCAAAATTCTCCATAAAATTATGAACATGTCATTTATTGGGAGCAAAGCAAAGGAGTAAAAACTGCCGTCATTCATTGTTTCCTGATAGGTAGGGTAAAACACCCAACTATTGACCCCTTAAGCGGTTTCCCTTGCTTCTTTCGCAAAATAAACTAATGTACGAGTTGCAAGTGGAAATGAATGTTTTTGGAAGATAAAATAAACATTGGAGAATGTAACTAAAACATTATTTCCAGTCATACAAAGGTAAAAAGTGTTTTTTTTCTCGAGTTTAGCAAGAACAGGCCATTTGACCAGTTATTAACATGCTTGTACCAAATTTTCATCATGCAGATGACCAATTTTTGACCTCCTGTAGTATAAGAATAAACTCAAATATTTTTTATTATGAATGTGATACGAGGTTTTATTTGACAAAAAAACAAACAAAGCTAGTCTTATAGCCCTTCTCATTTTCTTTTTTCACACTATTTAGATCTTCAGTCTTCAAACGCCGTTAATAATATTCTTGCACTTAATTTTGAAATTGTGTAGTTTTTATCACTTTTTGTTGTAGTTTTTATCACTTTTTGTCCAATTTTTCTTCTTTATTAGTAGTTATTTATTTCACTGTGCTGTAATTATGCAGCAGATATAAAAATACTCGCCGGCAAAATATAAATTGAAAAAACACGGCTTTAGTTCTACAAAGTGAGTTTCAAAACCTTTGAATTAATATTTTCCTAATTACATAAGACGGTTTTAACTTTTTAAACTTATGTAAAAGACCTCACAAATGAAGAAAACATAGATACAAATAAAAAACTAGCTCACACTTTGCCTAAACATGCAGGTTAGGGTATGTTTTGTCATTTTATGCATTAAACCAACCTGTGGCTGAGGCATTTCTCGTGTTATATTCTGCAATTGTCCCACGGGACCATATACCGACATAAAAAGTATCCTGCGTCCAGGTACACCCACTTAACCAGGTTTTAAAATAATCTGCTTGCCAAATTGTGTCAAAATCCATTAAGCCGTTCACTTTTCCTATAATATTAGTAAGTCTAAAATATTCAGGAGGATCCAGAATGTGACAGTAGACCGAAAATTTAAGTACCTCACTCAAATTATGCTAGGTAGTCAGGTTACTACGTAAGGTATTTTTTATGTTTGTGATTATGCAGATACACACCTTTAGGGGTGCCAACGCCCATGGGCTTAATACAGATGCATTAAAGTTAAGCTACCTCACCATTAAAAATGAACCATACGTACACACCGTGGTGTCAGTAACTGGTACTCTCGTACATTTGGTAAATTACCAGCTATTGACATGTCATGTTAATAAAATGGTTATTCATACATTTGAGTGTACCAGGTATTGACCTCATCATTTTAACAAGTTAACGCTCATTAAAACTTGAAAATCATGTGGAAAAGCATTGTGTCTGTCTTAAATAACCAAAAAATACCAAACTCAAAGGAATCTATCGTGTAAAACTGAAATAAAATGACATTGAAAACAACCGTCAGCTTAGCAAATTGTTAAATTTCTTGATGATTTTAGGAGGGTATTTTGTTACCATGGGTTTACGGACGCATTATTGCTTTATTTAAATTTTCTGTGACGCCAATATATTACACGATAAATTATATTTCATTTTCTGTATTCTTTATGCAGCACTGCAAGAAGTTTTATTATTATTTTTGATAAAAACTGTTATGCGGTTAATAGTTGGTGGGAGGTCAGCAGTTGGGTACTTTACCCTATCAATTTTAAGATCTTAAAAGTTAAAGTGAGATGGTTACTTCTAGTCTAGGCAAGCGGACTTACTGTCGACAATGAAGCACGTATACCATCAGGCGATATGGTGCATTGTGTGGTTATAAGAGTAAGCCAAACTTTTCAGCTTTCATGAAAGGAATGCTACTATCTATTCGCATACAACTAACATAATGATAATAGTTGGTAAGACAGTGGACAGTTGGAGTGGTGGTAGATAGGTACCTATTTTAGGTACAAAAAGTTTAATTTTTCGTGTAATTAGAGCTAGCTTAGTGCCATCAGCCGGGCAAGCATGACTTTAGAATCTGATTTTTTACCGACAATTTCTTGATAGAAAAAACTTGTTAAGGAATTAAACCCAGAACCATTCAACACTATTATAGATTCTTTTAGCGACTATTAGATAAAAGAGAGAGAAGCTGAATAATAACAGATGTACCTTTGTTATAAAGATTTTCATAACAGACAGGCCTCATAAAGTTTACTGCTAATGTTATACAATTATCGATTGATCACTGAACATAAACACAGACACCCATAGTAAACGGGTTCTGCGGTCAGTAACCCTTATGCGATATCTTCTTGGAAGGAAAATGTTGTTTTATGAATATCATAGAGATGTATTGAGGACGAAAGAAACTTGGAGATCAGGGCCTCAAGTCTGCTAATTTTATTTAACTCACATGCTATTGATATTCAATTGAGAGTCCATCACGACTCCATTACGATTAGAACAAATTTGGTATTCTGCAAAAACTTGTATGTAAGCTCAATAGAGTCGTAATGGAATTGTAGTGTAAGTGTAATTGACACTCAGTTGAACGGGTATAGGTGTTGCCATTAGTGAGTGGAATACCGATAAAGTCCACAATCAATTTACAACTATAAAACGATTGAAGAGCAGACTAGCAAATATTCTGATAGCAGTTCAATGGAATGTCACTGGAAAACCATTGGTCTTCAATTAGTAGCAGAATACCAAATGTAGTCAAAACTGCTACTGAGATCAAATTGATATTCAATTGAGTCATTACTAAATTAGCAGACTTGGGACCCTGGACTTTAAAAATATGGAAACAAAAATTGAAAGCAATGGGCCTAGGTATTGGAGTAGGTGACTAACATTGCAACTCATATAAATAAAAAAACACAAAATAAAAGTAAATAAATAGAGGGCATCATTTTAATTATTAATATAAACATCTTTTACTTTGGGAAGAATTCTAAAATCGCAGAAAAAAAAACAGCATTGATATAGTTTGTGGCCTAATGTAACTCGTCGAAATGTAGGTAATAGCAGAGAGTTTCGTGTTGACCCATTTAATGCCATTCAAAATAGAATTAGCAAACATTTAATTAGGAACATTCATTAATTTAAGTAGGTACATTGGATACACAATAAAACTACGTCACGTACGGTTGACGGCTAATTAATTTAATAAAACAAAAAACTATTGAAAAAAAAATCATAGCATTGTACTCGAAGTGTTCCTATTTTTTCTGATTGAATAACAACATAAACACCGTGTTGTTCCACGCACTTATATCATCAAATCAATTTCCGACAATGTAACCCATATCTGGTACAAACCTGGGTAATTTAAGCCATTTGTGGTCGGCAGCTTTTCCGATCATGACCGGATATTACAACAATAGCCTTTAATATTGTTGTTGTATTCAATTTCTGTCGTTATACAGAAAGTTAACTCATTTTGTTCTGGATGATAAAATTTTCGCCGTTGTTCCGCAAACGATCGGATAGTATTGGGACCTTGTCGGCACGTTACAGAAATTGATAAATACGCTTTTGAAGTTGCCAAATTCTGGACCTATTCAATTTAGATTACTATTGTTACGGTGAGAAGATCTGAGTTCGTCCTGCATAGAAAACTTAAAGTGTACGGTAGTCCAAATGCTAAAATGGAGTTACCTACTTCGTAAAAACATTGTTGTTTTGACTGGTCGCTGTATGAAGCCTTTTCATTAAAAATGTCTTTGATGTGTAAGAAAAACTGTGCTCTCTCGTGGCAAAAATACGAGTAAAATGATTTGGGAAAACTGTTTTTCCGTTCTGCGAAATAGCCGTCGCGCAGCACTTGAGTTCATCACTCAGAAATCAGAATTACCGTAAATGCAATACGCGTGGCAATTCCGTTAACCATACACCAAGCAGTCATAGCATCGTAAAAGTACCTAATCATCCAACCAAGATTGATTACTTTAACCTCATCGGTTTTGAATCGAACATGTTCGGAGGTAGTCTTGTCAATTTACAACGGGTAGGCCATTTTCTCCCAAGCCTACTAATAATTCTTAATCATCAATCTCCATCAATTGTCGATAAAAAATACACCTGTCCGATGAATTAATAAATAAAAGCTTATAAAAACATAAATTGACACTTCTTGCGCGGATTATCCCAAGTTTTTGTATAACCACATTATCCAATAGCAATTTGTCTTTTGCTCAGCTTTCTTTATTATGATGTCATATTAACTTTTCATTATTGCAATTTCTCATGTTCAGAAATCTTTAGTTTGATGAAGAACTTTGGGATTTACTAACTTCACTAATCAAAGCTAAAAACTACGATGCTCAACATTCTGATAAGATTTTCATTCGTAATGTACCGTACTAGGGAACTTCTACTATTTGGGTATAAGTTACTTTTTGGTAACGATCCAGGGAGCAACGGATGCAAAAGAGCAGTGTACACATAATAACATAATTATAGTGTTGCTGTTAGCCATAGACTACGGTTCGCTTTTCTTTTTATCAGGTGAGCTTTACGCTTATTTGTCACATCTTTCTTTGTGAAAAAAAAGTACCATACCACAGGAACATATAATTTTTTTTTTTCAAATTCCTAACCTAAACCCCTAACCCACAACCGGGTCAGGTTTCGGGTCAGGTTAGGAACCGTCCGTCAGGTGGATGTCGGGTCAGGTTAGGATTAGGGTTACGTTAGGAACAAAAATTCTTTTTTATTCAAATTCCTAACCTAAACCGCACCGGGGTAAGGATCGCGGGTCGGGCTAGGAAAAATCCAAATCACAATACAATAAACACAAATTAAATAATTCGGCTCATTAGTCACACGTAACAAATTCATTCACACCAATTATTCTTTTTGCTGAAAGAATTATTTAAAAAGCCTGTTTTTTTTCTTTTTTTCACACGATATAAGGGTAGTCGTTCCACTCGTACAAACAGCAAACAATGCGCGAATTGAATCTAATTTTGTATACTTTGGAGAACAATAAAAGTGAAAATGGCTAATCGATCACGACTGGCTTTCTATTTTTCCCAACGGAGACAACTAAAATGTTCGGAGACAAAGGCATACTGTTCAGCTGCATAAAATAGATGAGATGTACCGAACATCATGGAGTATACAATATTTAGGCTTTTGTAAGTACCTATAGAAAATCATCAAACGAGTGGGTGGAGCTGAAGGGACTGTTGGGTCAATCTTCAATTTTTGGACTTCCGTTGAGGATAATGACGCCCGATACTTTTACTGCTAGTGCAACCATCCATTGATAAAAAACAAAAATATGAATTATTTTAATTTTATTTTAGTTAAACAAAAAAATAATTTATATTTTTGTTTTTTGTCAATGGATGGTTGCACAACGGAAAAAATTGAAGATTGGCCCTACATTGAGTGACCATAAACTATCATCTTCCTGGAATTAGTCTTGCGAAAATAGTTAGTCCTAGTGCGATTGAAGTATCCATATTACCTACTTGGGCCACCTTCCCTCATTCTGCCATAAAAATGGGTCATTTAATGAAGAGCACTGACGAAGGGATACTTGAAGAGCACTAGAGTGTCTGACTTAAATGAAATTAAGTTGTTACGTTGAGGGAATCATCAGATCCAAAGAGATTATCCTGGTTGTAACTTTAGTCCACGTTTATTAATAAGGGGGTTAAGTAACCTTGGCGTAACTTTACTTCTCGTTTTATTAATAAGGGGGACAGAGTTTTCTTTAGAAATTAACAAAAAATAAATTTACAATTAGCGTTGAAAACATTTAATCTGGGTTATAAATTAATGAGCCAGCATTCTAGGCTATAACGTATCTTAATTCAAAAACCATTTAAATCGAAAAAATAATACCAAGAAAGATATTTAAAAAGTAAAAACTGTAACGGAAAGCCTGATTTCTCGAATTACCGTGTCAAACTCATTCAAGTGAACATACATGTCGCGAACGGAAACTAATAAATTAAAGTTTGGTGAGAAAAAGTGGAATAATACTCGTATATGTCTGAGTAACGTCTAGTGTGAGTTTACCGTTAGACGGAGGCTGAGTTACATTGTGGCCCTAGCACGAACTTACGATGACGTAAAGTGTACACGTAGGTTACGCAATTTCCAATATTGAAAGTTCGAATACAAATAGAAAGAAGATCGATGAAAGAAAGAAGGAAAATAAGTTATTTAAAACAGATTAAACTAACACAATTTAATATTTAAAAGAATAAGTTAATCCCCGTGTAAAATAAAAATTAAACGTAGTTCGGAAAAAGTGACGTTGTTAAATCGTTCCGCAGGTTTCCTATAGGTCTTAACTATCTAAAGGAATTGAATATAGGCGATATTCCATTGTACAACAATTTAAATCTCCAAGTGTGAAAAAATGTATTGTATCGCCCATAAGTTTAATTTGCATGAACTTTTGTATTAATTGATATCGTTTTTTTAATTTTTATATTTGTATATAAGAAGAAAGTCCTAAAAACTAAGTAACAATAACGAGTAGGTGTAATTGAAACAAGTGTTCGTTTCAATTTTAAAATCGTTCAAAGTATGTGAAGTTTTCTCCGCGCATTCGTGCTAGGCCCACCGGTTTTATTAAATCAATCAGACAAAAAGCAAGCCCTACTTATCTCGATATGTGCATCCGATCCAGATAATAATATATTCCTCTAGTTACAAACCTGCGCACACGCCAATATAACGGCGCTTTTCGCATAAAATTATGCACGTCCTGTTTAGCTTTTTACCTACTACTTCCACGTCTTTTTACATAATTATGCAAATAAATCATCGATTGTTGATGATTGGTTAAAGTGGCAGGCGGCTCTATCAACAATTTAAAAACCTTACCTACGTACCTTTACATAAAAAAATAAGAGGTCGCGTATTAGATAAACAGTAATAATCCCACAGTTACCTATATGTTCAAAACTTACAATGAAGTTATCTCTTTAAGAAAAAAAAAAACCGGCAAAAAATTAAAAAACTGAAAAAAAATCTTACCATTCATTTTAACACTGCAAAAAGTCCTCAAAAAAAACATGTCGAACACTAATATGCACGTAGTTGCATCACTGTCACTTCACAAAATATTCGATAGGCTCACTAGTCTAGGCTGCGCAGGAGTGGAGCGGTGGAAAGTGGCGCTTGCTCAGCGGTTTGCGGACGACTGCTCCATTCGCTACTGCCAGCGGGGGAGCAAGCACCACCACCAAAAAATAGTGGTAGGTCTGTGACGTCATAGGTGTAGCAAGTGGTAGCATTGTTTTGGTAGTGAAAATTTAAATTACTTGGGTAACTATCGGGGTCATTAAGATTTGCAAATATGACAGGTGAAATAACACGTTTTTTTGGGCGGTAAAAACATTAAATGCTAAAACTAGCGTGTTATTTGATTACAGAATTGTCTGTAAAAGTGTAACCGTAGCTATGGAACGCAAAGGGCAGCTGAAGGAACTTTTAATCAGAAAGAGACAATCCTTTCCTGCTGCCCACATTTTTACAGCACAAAAAAAAAGAATCAGAGCAAAAGAAAGAGACTTTATATGCTTACTACCTTACTGCTACAGCTGAAGTGTTGGGAGTACAATAAAATAATATCTAGTTGGGCACAACTAGACTGTGGATTGTGCTACTTACAGTATTCTAAGACCTTTGTCACCTTTGTTGTGTGTGATAGGTGAAATAATGTAAAGGCAATATTACGATTTCCCACTATTTTATATTCGGTAAAATGTAATGAGTGATGAGACTAATAGGTATGGAATAGGTTTTTAGACAAACTCATAACATACCAGTGAAACGACTTAAACAACGGTAAACCTTAAGGTACCAGGAAATGACAGCTTTCTATAACGAAAAAACAAATGTAAGATGAGTAGTAAAAAAATTATCAGCAACAAGCTTATTACAACGTTCCGACATTCAATCTAAAAAGTGCAAGATCATTACTGGTAGCTGGAAAACCTGCGCACACGCCACTTTGTACAAGTTCGTCGGCATGTCTTTGAACCGCATCAAAGGCCCTTACTTGCAACTTAAGTACCGCGGTTAACGTGGTTCAATAACAAATATTTATTTCTAAACCACATGGTGCTTGGTACTTACTGCTACTCAGAACTTGCAACGCAATGTTTCTTTAAAAAGAAATCATGGAAAGTGGAATGAGTATTTTTTTCGATTCTCTACCAACTATATACTATAAAAATATTCCATAACTATCACACAACGCCATCTAGTCCCAAGCTAAGCAGAGCTTGTGTTATGGGTACTAGACAGCTGATAAACATACTTATATATTTCTAAATACATACATATTATAGATAAATTACACCCAGACACATTTGTCCTGGGTGGGAATCGACCCCACGACCTCCAGCATAGCAGTCAGGGTAACTAACCACTAGACCAACAGGCCAGACAAAACTATATTAGTTAAAAAAATCACATCGGACACTTAGGTATGTGAATTTTTATTTGGTTTTAAAATAATGGACTTGATCTTGACTCTAGTCTAGGCCTAGAGACGACAGAGACAAATCCTACGATGGAGCGAGCTTACCCAAAAGAGCCTTGTTCCCTCTAACTTTGAAGAAATTCGGCTTGTATATGCTAAGAACACTTGATTCACTAAATACCTGTTGTTTTTGTAATCGTTTTGCCTCTATCATCAACTTTGTCTCTATTATATATCATCTGGAGAGTTTCAAGTTTTATTTTTCATCATTTCATATTTATCGTCACGAAGCATCATCAATGTTTTGTTTGGGCCTGTCGTCTTCTGCTATTCTTCTATATTAATCGTCATCTCAATAGTTACCTCCCCAACAGCCATAATAATACGAGTATCATCCTTCAAATAATCCATCTAACAATTACTTGGAATCTAAATAAATATACATAACTCAGTTATAAATGTCTCCTCAGCGAACTGCACTACATTCATAACATACCTCGCTTCTACATCAATGAAAATGGGGAACTATATTTTTTGTCACCAAAATTTATATTTGTCATCAAGTTGTATCACCTAATAAATAGATCTATCGCCACGAAATATTTTCGTTCTCAGATAAACAAAGAGTGTTCCCAGGTATGAATTACCAAATTATTGTTAATATAATGTGTAAAATATGAGATGGATTACCAATAAAATTGTAGTGCATTACATGAATATAAACTTCGTTCTTATAATAATAGTTTTATTACTTAAACTAGCTGTGCCCGCGACTTCGTTCGCGTGGATGTCGGAACTTAACAATGTATTTTCTTTTAAATTGTCAAAGTGTCATACAAACTTCCATCCCCTATTTTATCCCCTTGGGGGTAGAATGGATCAAAATCCTTTCTTAGCGGATGCCTACGTCATAACATCTACCTGCATGCCAAATTTCAGCCCGATCCGTCCAGTGAAAGCACCATCTATCGACAATCAATGAACTATTTTATTGCAATGTTATGATTTTATTGCTGTGCGGTTTAAAATTCGTCTTAATTGATTCGTTCCATTAGGTACTGATAGGTTCTAACTAATACATTTACTTCTTCCATCATCCCTTATTATATCGCCATGGGGGTTGAATTCATCCAAATCCTATTTAAGCAGACGTCTTCCAATCTTTGATTTCAGGTCAATCAGTCAAAAATCAAAGAAGACTTATAAACTTTCATCCCCTCTTTTATCTCCTAGGGGTGGAATTTATTAAAATCCTTTCTTAAGGGGTGCCTACGTCATAGTAACTTTATGCATGCAAAGTTTCAGCCCGATCGGTTTAAAATTGACGAAGTTTCATACAAACTTTCATCCCCTATTTCATCCCCTTAGGGGTGGAATTTATCAAAATCCTTTCTTAAGAGATGCCTACGTCATAGTAGCTTTATGCATGCAAAGTTTCAGCCCGATCGGTTTTAAATTGACGAAGTTTCATATAAACTTTCATCCCCTATTTCATCCCCTTATGGGTGGAATTTATCAAAATCCTTTCTTAAGGGATGCCTACGTCATAGTAGCTTTATGCATGCAAAGTTTCAGCCCGATCGGTTTAAAATTGACGAAGTTTCATACAAACTTTCATCCCCTAATTCACCCCCTTAGGGATGGAATTTATCAAAATCCTTTCTTAAGGGATGCCTACGTCATAGTAGCTTTATGCATGCAAAGTTTCAGCCCGATCGGTTTAAAATTGACGAAGTTTCATACAAACTTTCATCCCCTATTTCATCCCCTTAGGGGTGTAATTTATCAAAATCCTTTCTTAAGAAATGCCTACATCATAGTAGCTTTTAGTGACCGACCGAAATTTCGGTTTCGGTTTCGGTTTCGGCCGGTTTCGGCCAAAATATCTAGTTTCGGCCTTAGTTTCGGTTTCGGCCAATATATAGCCGAAACTTTCGGCCCCGCCGAAACTCAAGTGTTCCTGCATTTTCGTGCGTCGTTCGGTAAAATTCGTAGCTAACACGTACCTACTTGCTCGACGGCGGCGGGGCCCCGGCTCAGTTTGCCACCGTCCGTTTATTCGTGAGACGAGGTTATGTTTTTGAGTTTACTGCCAAGAGTACCTAAGTCTTGTTTATTCATGTCATATTAAAATATATTTGTTACGTACGTTAATGATTAAAAACTTATCAATCGTCAAGGCGATTAGAATTATGATTAGGCGCTATTCGAAACATAATTAAGTTAACGGTTTCTTTTTTGAAATACATAATGCAATTTCTTTAGTCTAATATGCGATTGTTGAGACTTCAAATCTAGTGAAACATTGGAAACAAACAATGTTTTTTTTTATAATTTCCAATAGATTATGGACTCAGTAGAAGTTAAATAACATAGAAAAATAGCAATTCTTAAGATCGTCTATCTATCTATCCATAAGTTTGCTGTATTTCATTATTACCCAGATCCTTACTATTAACACTATCAAATGGTGTAATAATACAGGTTGTGATTTTTGGAACGAAGTTCCTTATCGCGCGTTGTGAAAGGGGGCTGGACGGAAAAATTTCTTAAAAGTTGTCACGACACTTTTTCCGACTGCGCGACGCAAAAGGAGGGTAATGTGTTAATTACCATGGAATGGAGTGGAGTGGAGTGGATCGGATCGGATCGGAACGGATCGGATCGGAGTGGACTGGAGTGGAGTGGAGTCGCGACGATTATTTTTGTTGAGTGCATACAGTAACTTCGTTCCATCCGGGTGTTTTCAAAATTAGCGGGTTCGATTTTTGGCCACGATTATTGATTTTTCTAAAATCCAATGATACAGTTTTAGTTTTCGGAAAAATCGGTCTCGAGACTATTCAACGTTTTTCGATATTCCTCATAGTTAAAAATATGTATAGCCGTCCACGTCTAGTTGAAAAATTCGCTCTGTGTATTTGACCCTTTTTCTTGTGCCAATAAATGTAAAAAAAAAACAAAAAAAAAAATGAAATGTTAAAAGTTTTAAAAAGATTCGGTTTCGGTTTCGGTTTCGGCCGAAACTGAGAGCAAGGCCGAAGGTTCGGTTTCGGTTTCGGCTGAAAAATCAGTTTCGGTCGGACACTAGTAGCTTTATGCATGCAAAGTTTCAGCCCCGATCGGTTTAAAATTGACGAAGTTTCATATAAACTTTCATCCCCTATTTCATCCCCTTAGGGGTAGAATTTATCAAAATCCTTTCTTAGCGGATGCCTACGTCATAACATCTACCCACATGCCAAATTTCAGCCCGATCCGTCCAGTAGTTTGGGCTGTGCGTTGATAGATCACTATGTCAGTCAGTCACCTTTGAGTTTTATATATTTAGATAATAGCTTGGTGCTCAAAATGGTAGATCTGTCACCAAAAGGTGGTAGTCAACAAATGGACCAATGATGTAAGAGCGAGCGAAGCGAGCTCGGGACTGGGGACACCCCGAAACGGATAGGTTAGGTTCGAAGGGGATGGCGGGGTCTGAAAGACCCCGCCATCCCCTTCGTGTTTCGGGTCGACGGCGCGTTGTGTCCCACGCGCGCCTCAAAGAGCGTCAGCATAATGACGGGGCCCCCCTCTCAGAGGGCCAAAGCCTGCCGGGGTCGCGGGATTATTCCCTCACCGTAACCCCGGAACGTAACAGGCTATGAAGGACACCGTGGATTTTAGTCAGTAGAAGTCTGACAGTCCCTCCCGCCCTGCCCGGGGTTGGAGGACTCATTTGATGATTTTACCACGCTAAAAAAAAAAAAAAAAAAAAAAAAAAATCCCCTTCGTGTTAGGTTACTTTAAACCTTTCTCACAGAAATAAACCGTCGACCTCCCTTTGCTTAAATACTATTAGGACAAACCTATTATAATACATACAAAACCATTTATTTGGTACTTGTACCCCATATCTCCATGATTTTCGGTAATTTATTGTGGAATTGATTTTATATTGTTTGGTGACTACATTTTGGTGACAAATCTACTATTTTGAGGGCAAACCTATTATTTAAGAAACACAAAATGAATTAAATTGGTGACAGCTTAAATCATACCCATGAAAATGAAGCCAAGTAATTAAAATCTACTCGTTTATGTGTTCTCAAGTTTAACTGGCTTCAAGGTTGGCATGGCAACGATGCCACTGAATAACAAATCACAATCATTATCTACCCTACCTTTGTAGAATTTGCAAGCAACATTAAAGCGTCACGCTCCAAGCAGTATCAACTGCTTTCTCTAACCCACTGATAAGACAGAATGCTATAAATATTTTTCTTGAGTTTAAGATCATTAGCATTTCATACCCAAATCAAATACAATGCCTTTTTTACGATCATAGAGACTCTATTTACTGGAAGATACTTGAAATTCTTTAGGAGTCGCAAGACAGTGAAAAGATTTAGATAATTATTCAACTGAATAGTAAGATGTATTAAACAAACGATTAACTTTCGTTTGTAATTAAATAATCAGGGAATCTAGTATTTAGTGCTTTACTGTTCCTTACAATTTCGGACGTAATCTATGATAATAAGTTCCAGAAATATGACTTCACGAACTATGGAAGCGTTATGAAGCAAGCTTGCTCAATCAAGAGGTCCATTAGAAAAAGCTTTCTCTAGCTACCGATATGACAAAATGCCTATATAAATTGCTCGTATAGAAATACTCAGGCGTTACTGCATCGATAAATAAATTAATATCTATTGTGTTTGCTTTTCACGCTCATTCCTATTCTATGTGAGTTTCATTACACCTATGGGCTTGTACGATATATAATTTCTCTCGTCCTTTGGAAAGTGTTGTATGGAAAGTAGTTCCGGAATATTTTGGACAATCGTTAAAATAGAAAGTTAATTAGTAATTTTGCAAACACGTTACGTTTGTTTACAATGTAATTATAATTGATTTCGTAATCAAAGTGTCCCTTTTATAAGGGCTATTTAGTTGCCAAGTATTGCACAGTAAAATGCCGATCGTGAATTTTATAGGAATGTGTTGGAAATAGCGTTACGTGTCGCATTAACTAAAGTGGGCTTGAAGAAAGATGTTGTAAGTGGTGTGGATTCCGTAATACCAGAAATAATAGTCGTAAGATTCCAGATCTGTGGGAGGTGGTAAAACAAAATGGTAGAGTAAAAAAAAGAAATATATTAATGTATTTAACTTCTTTGGTGATTATCTTTTTTAATCATATAATCTTCGTTAATCAAGACCTTTTCACTCCTTAGTCCATTTTAATTCCAGAATCTTCTAAAATCTCATCCACGATGACCAACACTTTCTTAATTATTTCCTTCAAATCTCCTTCGATCACCAAATTCTTCTTCATCAACACCATCGTCTTGATCACCAAGCTTTGCTTACAAAGCTGTATCTTGTTCGTCTCCTGGCATTTCTTTACCGTAATCTTCAATAACGTCAGCCAGTTTGTGTGAATGTTAAGAATTCTGCGGTCTGCTCTTGTGTTAATTGGAAATGTATTAATGTGTGTGTCCACGGTTGAGATGTTAGTGTCGCTATCAATTTTGTGTCGTTCTTCGTTACTATCGCATGTTTAAAGATTGAGCTTAGAGTTTTCCAGCCGGCTGATGATTGGTTTTTGGATTCCTATCAAAAAGATAGGAATGAGAATTTGAATAAGTTTAATATAAATTTAGATAAAAAAATACATGTCTTCTAGTTTTTCGCCTATAAAGTAAGCAGTAGTAGTAAGTATTAGAATATTTCGTTTGTAGTCTTGTGAGAAAATTGCATAAAAGGGTTGCAAAGTAAAAACTCTTCGGAAGCTGTAACTTAATCGATAGGTATATCCGTAAAAAAGGATTTTTTTTTAAACGACTTTGTCTGCAAAGAAGATTTTAGAGGAAAGAAAATTCAGCGCGAGTGGGATTTGAACCCGCGTCTTCTCCAGACATCTTTACGATGTGCGTGATATGCGTCACATGCGGTTAAAAATAATTAACCGCAGTCTGGACTCATTACCAATATCTTGGTATTTGCTGCTATTCCCTCTTTCTAAAAGATTTCTACTGTTGGTCCTTGTTCAAAAAACTAAATGTAAACACAATATTGCAACTAGTAGTAGCCTTTAGATAAACCTTTGCTTTTTTTTCCCTATAAGGAGGCAACAATTACAGAACTCTACCTGTTAAGATCCTTACAATATTTCTTTCGCTTCATATTTAATACATCAGCTATGCCATTCTCTATAAGAAATGTCATCGCTGAACTGTTCGATGTGCTCTTCGACGAGACGGCTTTGAAATCGTCCTATCATGCAAGGCGAGCTGTAAACACTAGTTTCGCCTTCAGTAGCTTCGTACACGGCAAACTTTAAGAACTAGATATGTTGTACTAATAAGATCTAACTTACCCTACAGCACAGCATCAGCTGAATCCTGAACATCAGCGCCCTCAATGCGTTACATTGCACGTTCACCGTCGGTTGCTCCTCCACACTATAAGCTAAGGCCAGCGGTGAAGATGTCCCAGTGTTTAATACCATGTACACTAGTTGTAACAGAGAAGCCCCCCTTTCGCTTGTACTGTCCCGTTTTAGGGATTTTATTATCAAGTGCGTTTGGATCTGAAGGATTGATTTTGGCTGAAAATATTGGAATATTTAAAATTTGTAAGATTTGCTGTGTGCGTGGACCAGTGGAGGCCCAGTGGTATCGATCCCGACTTACGAGTAGTGGGTTCGAACCCCGCCAGGCGCATTACTTTGTGTAATTTATTTCATCACCACTGCTCGCACTGCTATCAAAACGGTGAAGGAAAACATCAAGATGAAACCGGCATGTCCTAGAACCAAAAAATACGAAGACATGACTGTGTCATCTACCAACCCGCATTGGGCCCGCGTGTTGGATTATAGCCCACTCCTTCTCACAGAGAGGAGGCATATGTCCCAGCAGTGGGAACATTATAGGCTGATGATAAACAACAACAAGATTTGCTGAGTGTTCGATTTCAAACTTAGTCATTGATTTGAAAAAAAACATGTACGAGTTGAATTGTACCGATTAACAGAAATTTATTAAAAGCAATGTATTAATCTGGTGTCAAGTGGAGGTCCGATGGGCAGTCGTTCCATCTGGTTCGACTGGATGCCGACCCCAAAATGGTTCGGAAAAATGCTAGGCAGATGTTGATGATCAATCTGGTGTTAACTGATTCAATTAAACAATTCAGAAAAAACACTAACAAGAGCACAGCCTTAATATACAACCCAAAAAACTGCAAACAAAAACCATTGAAAATTGCATGGATTGTTATTTACAGGATTACAGGTATAAGGTGTTACATTTTGCACGATAATGGTGAACGCACACCTAGGCGCACCGCAGTCTCTGCAGTCCGTTTTCTTACCGATTCTGCGGCTACTGCGATGCGGGTAAGTGTGCGAGGTTTCATAGAACTTCATACAAAGAATTCGTAATGCGGGGACTGCGGAGACTGCGGTGCGGCTAGATGTGCGTTCACCATAAGAAGCTGTAAGTGTTTACCTGGTAGTTGTTCTTGGTGAAGTAGTGTATGACATAGGAGAGTAACTGTAGAGCTGCGCAGGCGACTCTTTCGTCCGTACTATCCGCTGCAGCCAACACAGATTGCAGAAATCCCGCACGATTTGTGTATGTTAAGAGTACTGAAGAATGTTAATGAAAAACTGGTGATTTATTATATTATCAAGGAAATTAATTGCCAAGAAAACAATTTTTTAGCCAAACACATTAAACTATATACGAGCAAGAGACGGGACATCACGAAGAAAGTTGTGATCCAAAACTTTTTACCAATATAATAGATAAAAAGTCGCTCAGTCTAGTAGTCGCGTTACTGTATCGCTAGATAGTGCTACTGACGCTCGGCATCTACAATTTTGTATGACAATTTTTCCAATGCCCGCTCTTTACGTTCTTTTAAATCTCTTTGGTTTTAGCCTTCAGGTACATAAGAAGATATATTGAGACTATTATCAAGACATGATCAAATTATAAATCAAAAGTACGTCGTATATTGGCGTAAGCTACCTCAACTTGTAGATATGATCGCATAAACATAAGATTTTACAACAAATACTTGAAGACTTTCAGGGAATGTTCCTAAGGGGTCCTTACCTCGGTTATCATTCTGATTATTAGCCAAACTCAATAGGTACAATCCCAGTTTCAAACAAACGTATTCGTAATGATGTCTCGTAGCTTTCCTCACAATGTTCTGGAAGGTTCTTCGAGTAAATCGCAGTTATGAGTACGGCTGTCTTTAGACAAACAGTCTGATCAATCTCTAGAGGAGGTAGAGTTGTTGCTAAGTCTAAGAAATGGCAGATGTTGGTGTCTGAAAGAAAAGTTTTAGCAATTTGTATGGAAAACTCACAAGAGGATTCCGATTTAAGGCGTATTAGATACAATTTAATGAATTAAACAATCCTGGAATAAAGAGAGAAAGTGACAGAAGCAAATAAAAATAAGACTAATTTATACTACTTATTACTTGATAAAAGAGTTTAGTCTAGGTTTTAACTAAAACTAAACAGCAAAACCAGTATTGAAGAAATATTAGATTGATTATAAATTATAATACAAAAGAGAATGATGTATGTAAAAACCTATTTGATATTCAGTATCAATCAACACTTTAGACAGAACATTAGGCAACATAGACCAAATAAGTCTTGCAAAGTCCTGCCTAGAACTATCATCTCCGTCTTCCAAGCACACGTGAAGAGCTTCCATACAGTTCCCCACGATAGTTTTGTCATTACACTGTATCAAAATGTTCAGGAGTAACTCCCAAACTATTGGCTGGGTTGTAAGGTCGGCTGGTAAGGAGTCTTCGGTTTTAAACCATTGGGAGAGCTAAAATGAAATGTAAAATTTAATAGGTAGGTATATTCTTTGGAAAAACAATGTTTGTTTTTGTAAAGATTCATTTAATACATTAATTGGTCCAGTTTTCACAAGAGTTTCTGCAGAGCTAAGCGTGGTATCCTGATTTTGATCCCTGATCGTCAAATGCTTACAAAGTATTTATATTATTTGTCCACTAGTTTGGCACCTTAATGTCTCTTCCGTAATTTTCTGGATTTGAGACTACTCAATAGAATTAGCCTCGTCGTCAGCTATGACATTATGTAACTTATATAAATGATCAAAATGAAGTCGCTTGAATACTTTTTCTACCCCAAGACTGGTGTTATTTTATAATATTATATTCTACTAGCTAGAAAAGAAAGCAGTTCTACTAAAGCTAATAATATCCTGATAATGAGTCATGTTTTTGCATTTCCTGCCGATAGGAATAGGTTCTAACTAACGGATTTCTTCTAAAGGAAGCAGATAATTATACTGGACAAGTAAACGTTCATTAAAAGCTATATTTAAATTTCCTAGTGTAAGTATCTGAGGTAAAAGTTACCAAGTTAAATACGTTAAATGATATGGAATAGAAATAAGTCGTAAATTAGATAAGTTAGCAATTGGTAGTAATTTAAATGATAAAAACATGTCGATGAAATACTCCATACACCGGACGATGACGGTCCAATGGTGAAGGCTTCGCCTTGCGTGTCCGAGGATTTGGTTAAGAAAGTAATCTAAATGAAACTACTTCAACGCATATGAAAACTTTATAAGTTAACTGAAATTGGTAAAATAAAAACCATCACAGGAAATCTGCATTTGTAAGCTGAATTAATAGATGTTAGGAATCGCCAAGCACATTGATCAATCGCAATGTATTTTGTATCAGGAGAGTCTGCGATTAATTCTGACAATGATCATTATGATCCAAAGTTTCCAAACTTATAATTTTATGTTCAAACTCACCACATGTAGCCTCACAAAATGCGAGATCCTTAGCGAGGTGAATGCCCACAGCAATATAGCCGGATTATGCGTATAATAAACGGATGGTTCCGGGTGCAGCATCGCTACCAAACGATCAGTCGCCTTCTCGAGGTACACCCGCTCGCCGAGGGATTCGAGTGAGCCATTCGATATTGTTGACATCTGTTAGTGTTTTAAATTATTGAAGTGAGTTTGTAAGGGATACTACACTTACTAAAAGTGTTTGAAAACATTATTGAAAAAGCAAAAAAGAATACTAAAACAATTAAAATAACTACGTAAGCCCCAGGCGACGCAACTCTCTGATACATTACGACTTTGGCATCTGTTGACGCCAGCCTGTGCTGCGAACCTCTATAGTCTATATGTATATAGTCGCCTGGATACCAAAGTCGTAAGTTATCGGAGATTTGCGTCGCCTGGTGTACGAAGGGGCTAAGTTGACTCTGAAACACAGGATCATTTAACAATCACAACTCATAAGTACAGGTAAGAAAGACGATTTTATATTTACAGCAAACACAAGCCACAAAGCTTTAATGATGTATGCAGGTGGTTTGAATGACTTGGGAAGCTTAAGAATATACTCCACCAAGTAAGGCAATAGCGGCGCAGTTGCTTCTTCAGGACTGGAATAATAGTCAAGGTTAAAACTTACACGGTTGTAAAATATTTTTTTCAAGGATATTTTTGGATAATCCGAGATGCTATGGGTCAAATAAAAATTAAAAGCGATGGATGTCAAATTCTTAAAGAGCAACAACAATAAGCTACAAATGAAATGATGAAAAAGTCACACAAAACCATACTTTTCAGAAGACTGGCAGTAGAAGTAAATGTAAATGAGCAAACTGTAAGGCTGATTTTTCTGCAGCTGTGAGCCGATGCGATGAGGTTTCTCTATCCCGTATTGTAGTTCTACAAGACCCATCTGCAATAGATTGTGTTGTTAAAAAACAATTAAGTTTATATCAGTTTCTTGATGATACAGGAGATTTCTAGGAAATAACCGGTTTGGATAAAAAATCCCAATATGTTGATAATAGGCATTTTGTCAGATTTTTTTCAGTCTTATACCCTATTACCTGCTAAAATAATTAATTTTCCTCACATGGATGTCCTTAGCACAGGTTTCATTGTCTTGTACATCGTTCACATTCAGATATTTGTCCGCTAGCACTTTTAAAAACTCACCCAGAACCAATGTGCTCACTTTGCGTACGGCTACATCATTTCTGAAAGCAGAAATAGTATTTTATGCTACTTATCAGAAGATTTTTTATATGATGTCGTAGGGAGTTGCGCAGGGAAGGACATTGGGACCACCCTTAAACACAAGTTGGTGAATATTATACATAGATATAGCTGAAAAATAGCGTTTCATAGTGCCTACGTTATTCATTATTAAACAACTAATCATACATTTATCGCCATGATAGGTACAACTCACCTGGATATTTGGACCTGAGGCAGCATCATCAGATAACCTTTGGAAAATAACAAGTCGCAGAAATCTGTTAGATATTCGTTGTTGGTGTTGCCGTAGAAGAAATTCAGTAACAGCTTTAGGAACACATTGTATTCTTCTGTGGATATCTGAGTTTGATGTTCCTAAAATAATTTATTATGTAAGATAGAGATTATCTCGATCTGGATTTGTCGTTAGTAAAAGAACAGCAGTCTGTAATTCGCTGACGGATGTCTCCGATACTCTATCGTTCGCCATTTACGGTTCATTAAGCATCAGCTTGATAGAAGATAATTGATTGGTTGGCTTTTAGGTGAAGAAATTGTTTAAGGTTTTTTTTATGGTAAAATGGGGTAGCGAAACTGGATGGAGCGAAAGACTGTTAGACTCGTACTGGCCAAATCTACTGTGTTCCTTCAATTGCCCTTACATTCCAGGTTCACATGTTACCTTTCCCTGTTCCCTCTCTTTATAATCGTGGTAAAATCGTGCAATAAATCCTCCCACGGATATCCCATCGAAGGCGCGACTTAAATCCAAGGTGTTCCTTCAGTAGCCCTTTACGTTCCAGGGTCAGTTACCTGATAAGACAGTCTCGAAACTCTGGCAGATTTTGGCCATCCAAAACCTGCTGGGGCCCCGTCATATTGCTAAGGTGCGCGTGGAACACGACGCGCCGTCGACCCGGGCATGGTACGATCGGCCGGAGTCACCCAGAAGTCCATAACTTCGCCATCCGCATATGCCTCCCTGTTCCCCCTAAAGGACCTTTGTAGATGGCTCGTTGTCATTTTTTGGAATCCTTCGCTTGAATTAGATTAGACATTTAGACCACTTCGCAATTCACTTTGATTGTTAACTGTTTATGTCAGTTATCACGATATGAATTTAGATACCTTGGTAAATCCAACCAGTTCAGTCACAACAAGTCTGCAAGCTTCTTCCATGTGCCTCGCGCACTGTTTCAAAGCGGTTACCTCGTGGTCATCACTCAGTATTGCTTGCACAAAGTCCGGTTTCTGATTGCGATCAACCAGTTTTATAAGTCTAGAAATTATATCAATTATTATTATCATTAGGTCAATAACTTGAAGTAATTTTTCATCAAACACTATTTCCGTATTATCAACTATTCGATATTTTCAAATATTGCTAGTGAAACCTGACTGAGGTTGTACAGGAACTAACTTTTTTTTTTTTAGCGTGGTAAAATCATCAAATGAGTCCTCCAACCCCGGGCAGGGCGGGAGGGACTGTCAGACTTCTACTGACTATAATCCACGGTGTCCTTAATAGCCTGTTTTGTTCCGGGGTTACGGTAAGGGAATAATCCCGCGACCCCGGCAGGCTTTGGCCCTCTGAGAGGGGGGCCCGTCGTTATGCTGACGCTCTTTGGTCGGGCAGCGAGTTGCCCTTTACTCGCTACCCGCATGCCCGCACCTACGGTGGCCGGAGATCATCAAGCGACAGAAACTAACTTGGAGATTGGCAGAAGCAGTGAGAGGGAATTTTCAAACAGTTAAGAGGCCAGGCTGAGGATGGTGATATGATAGAATTTATTTCTTACTTTATTGGCATTACCAGCTAGAGTATTAGCAGCAGTAGAGGAAGAAGTAAGTATAGCTGTTGTGATAATAAATAATCTATTGCCAGGTATTCCTAATTTCTTACTGTTAAAATGATTAATTTTCTCCAGAATGACTAAGTATATCACTTAATCAACTCTTGGGTTCATCTGTTCTTGACCCTGGACCTCTCGTAGGCATTGGTTGTATGGTTGTTAACCTTTCCGTCTTTCCCAACTGCTCAACTAAACTGATGCCCAACTGGTCGAAACTGCTCAACTAACTGCTCAACTGAGTTGTGCCGTTTACATTATAGTGGAAACAAAAACTGAAGCGACTCATTCTGGCGTTTTAATAAAATTGATAACAAATAAAGAGTCAACCTCACCCGAAAACATCCAATCCAATCTGGCAAATAACGACATAGAACATTCCAGAAACTCCATTGTCTCCGACCAGCATGGTATGGTTTAACGTCCCCATGAGCAGACTGAACCATTTCTTGAGCACTTCCAGCAAAGCGCTTGCAGTATTGGTATTAATTGTCAGGTTTTCTGGCTGGTAGGAGATCAGGCCGTGTAGCACTAAAGCGCTAGATAGTATTGTGTTAGGGTTTGTACTGATGTGGGGGGTTAGAGCGTTCAGACAAGCTAGCAGCTGCACAGCGCTGTAAGCGCTTTGGTGGGATAGAGGCGGTGTGGTTTTGTTAGTGGATATGCTGGAAAAATGAGACATTGAGTATATTTCGAGATGTTTTTTACAATTTTGAGAAGCAGGTTGTGATCGCGGCTTTGAGATTATGTTACATTGTACTACTGCTTTGTTGGTCTAGGTCTCAAAGTCGCTTTTTTGTGATTTTATGACCTGGTGGCCTACAATGAACTCTTACCAGATCCAGTTTAGGCTGTGGGAAAGAGATGGCGTTAGACGACTTGTATAGCTCTGTCTCTTTCCCACATCTTAAACTGCATCGCGTTAAGAGCTCGTGGTAAGGCCTCTGTCAAATTAGGACCTTTAGGTCATTCTAAGTCGCTTATTTGAAACCTTGTACAGACGCCAGCACATATATGAACCTACCCAATCTGACACTTTGCCCAATAGAACAAGCTTTTGACATTCGAAATCCTAGACTTGACAAAGGGATAAATAGCTAGGTTGATGTACTGGCATCTGTACTTGTTATCTATCTACTTGATAGCGCATTTTGTGTTTCAGCTTGGGCAGAAAGTTATCATCATCAACCTATATCGCTCCTATACAAAAAAAAGTAAAAAGTTATGTTATCAATTATTATTAACTAGCTGCTGACCGCGGCTTCACCCGCTACAACTCGAAAATTATCCCACAAGAACATAAAATCGGGATAAAAACTATCCTATGTGTTAATCCAGGTTATAAACTATCTGTCTACCAAATTTTAGCTTAATCCGTTCAGTGGTTGTTGCGTGAAAGAGTAACAAACATCCATACATCCATACTTACAAACTTTCGCCTTTATAATAGTAGTAGGATCTGAATATTACTTATTTACCCATTCAATAAATCACACAAGAAGTGCAGGCAGGCGTCTACGGGCGGCTTGGAGCCACTTCCAGCGTAGTGCGCAAGGGCACGTAGCACGGCCGTCATGGCGTGCGCGGCGTGCTCCTCCGAGAAGAACTGCCGTGAACGCCACAGGAGACGGAGACATGATAAGATGGATCTGAGGATAATAGAAATTTTTATAATTTAAACAGTTGGCTAGAAACTGTTGAAGCTTGGTTGGTAGAATAAAGATGCTGCCGTTAGGTATATTGTAATAAGTACTTGTCAACTTAACAACAAAAATATTTCATAATTACACTCATTAGAACTTTCACACTCTAGAATTACATAAAAATGCATATCTACCTAAATAGCGTAAAATCTAGGTTTGAAGTTGCTTCACAAAGGAACACAGTTATATCATTTTCAAGTAAGTATTCCACCATACGAGCTCCTTCATTAGATTTTTATTGTAACGGCTAATAACTTCAATCAAATATCCGCAAGCCTTATTTTGAGCGGCAGTGTCGCGAGATGTAAGTAGTTTTTTGATATCAGATAAAGCATTTTGTCTTGGGTTGTAAGTTCTACTAAAATTAGCGTTGATCAAACTATACATAACGATAAATTAGTAATTTCTAGTTAGATTTTAGTTTTCTAAAAATTATTCTCTATTTCGAAATAAACTTTGAATTTGAAATTCCCGCTTACTACTTCGTAACTTTTTCATTGGAGGTATTCAGGCACAGGCACAGGCATTCATATTCAGTATGGTTTAGAAGCTTTATAATGATTTTTTAGAAAATTAGAAATGTATCAAAATAACAATAGTAGTACGGATATCAATCATTTTTCACTAAGTTTTTGAATATGAGAAACTGCTCGATTTATAATATTTTCATTTGCCACTTTTATTTTGCAGTGTAATAGCAAGTGGCTGGTAACTTGGCAACACCTAGTCACAGTTGTCATTCTCACCTGGTTGCTTGTGCAGGCGATCGTTGAGAATTTTATTTTTGATTATTTTGGCTTTATTGTTTGATTTATCGAACTATTGATTGTAAGTAAAAAGCTCCAACCATATCATTGTAGGAATACTATGGTGAGTGCCGATACTGCGTTCAGATTCTGGTCCAAAAGTGATTGTATTGCGAAACATGCTTGGGCCTTGATGTGCCTTTCGATAATTGTTTGATTGAATTGTGGTATTTCGGCAGTCGGTGATGGAATTCCTGAAGGATCTACCGTCGTACGACGAGCACAACTTCACATTATTCAACACAGACCATGGAATTAGAAATTGTTCTAAAAGACCGTCTATTTATTTACCAACTAAGGATATTCCGTCTGAACAAAGTTGAGTATACGATTCTATTCTAATTTGAACACATTAAGTCGTTTGTTTATCTTTAGAAACATTAATGGACCCGATAAATAACTTTATAGCCTCATTAAAAACATAACCTAATAAAAATGTATTGATTATTTTTCAAACTTTTTCTTCTATTATTAATCATGCGTCTTATGTACAGTATTGATGCAACGATACATTTTCTTTATTTTTCAGTAATTGTAACAGAAAAAACAAATATACTGTTAAGATATCTACATCAGCAGTGGGAGAAAAAGGTAAAGTTGGTTTAAATATCTCTAGAAATCAAAGTAATACCCATCATGATGAATTACACACATTATCGGATAGTACTAATCCAATAAACTATAGGAAATCATTAATAAAATGTCCTAAATCCTGTCTTCCGGAACCTTTGTCTATTTTTTGTGTTTTCATTGAAAGTGTTTGTGCAGTTTAATAATAGGAAGATATTGTTACAATCTTCATATTAAACACTGTTTTAAGCTTTCACGGTTTGTCTCTAACTTTAAATTGTCACTTACGGGATATCTTCCGTGATTATTTGCTAGTTTGAATTTTTGCTAGTTTGAGTTTGGGAACTCAAACTAGCATATCCCGTAAGTGACAATTTAAAGTTAATCTTCATATTTCGTCAATAAACATTAATTCAATCATAGAAAAGGGAGATACCTCCTCAACTAGTTCGTGTGGAGCACATTCTCAAAAGTTCTTTTTTTTCCTAAATTTCAGAACAACAACTCACCAAAGAAACGTGACCAGAGCCACATTGAACAGAATGGCGATGAGAGTCGACCTCGCAAGAGGCCATGTCTCAACTCCCCACTAAACTGAGGATCTGCTTTCAAGCTGGCAGTTACTTTGTGCTTCAGTTATAGACTTTAAAGAGTGTACGTCATTTTGTATCGACATTTGTATTCCATATTTTAAGTCAAATTTTATATTGACTCAAACTCATTGGCCTTACGTTATTTGAGAAAATAACTTCATTCAACAGTCAAGTGCCATTTCAGTAGAATCTTTGATTAATGTTTCTCATGGCTGTTAGTTATATTTCAGTGGAAAATATTGAAAATCAATGTATGAATTATATTCATTCCATGTTTTTATTATTTTAAGTTATTTACTTACAATTATCTCTTTGGAGGTTTCATAACTTTAAATCTAAAATCACCTGCTTATATAAATGACAACATTGAAAAGCTAAATTAAGAATGTGTTCAGTAATTTAAGTGGAACAGAAAGAATCTTGAGTTATGTAGTATTTAATGATGCTTCACTTCTTTTTTGCAATGGCATACATTTGGAGAAGTAGAAGTTGGTTGTTTAGTTTCAGGTACTTATCACAAAATATTGTATTTAACTAACATGTTTTATCATTAATTCACAATATCAAAAAATAAAAATGTCATTACATTTTTAACTAGTAAAAAATTACAAAATTGGCTACATTTGTATTGTGTGAACTTGGTAGTGGTCAAAAAAGCCCGCCAAAATTATTTTGCAAGAGTGTAATGGAATGTCACAAACCATGCATCAAGCAAGGGTATAAATGGGAATGTTTAATGTTAGATTTATATTATAATTACTTGGCTCGAATTGTCTTGGGTCTCTGAAGTGAATATGTTAACATTATTTGGCAGCAAAACCACATAAACATTTTATATGGAATTTCTGGTATTTATTTATCAGACAACAAAACAGTAATGCTCTAATTTAGATACTTTATGTATCTACATGTGTCGGGAGGTTTAATGAATGATGAATATGTTAACTTTGTGATTTTATATTACTTATTGACCCTACAAATATTATGTTAGTGGGATGTGCACATGCTAGATTTGTGATTGCTAATATTATTTAAAAATATGTTACACTGAATGAATCATTTATCTTTTCTCAATTCAATTTCTAGTTGCCTTCAAGCTTTGTGCTAGCAATAATTGTAATAAAGTTCCTGTCATGTCCAACTTTTACCATAATGTTACAAAAAATGTACACAAAAGTAAATTCTAAATCCACTGTATTTTAAAGTATTTGTGATTGTGGATTATCCTGTAACTTCTTTGAGCCTGGCTTGTGGAAAGATGAAAGCGGATTCATTGTTTTCCTAGACACTGGTGAATAAAGTTTTAATTATAATAACTAGATACTTTTTCTTCCACCCATAATTTAGTTCAATCTGAGGCCTCGCGACCAATTTTGGCTGTGGGAAAGAGACAGAGCTATACAAGTCGTCTAGCGCCATCTCTTTCTCACTGCCTAAACTGGATCGCGTTAAGAGTTCATAGTAGGCCACCAGCTAGGAGGCTTCAAAACGATCGAGTGAAATATTGAAATCAGTATTTTATTTTTATTTTAAATAAATTTAATTTGATTGTACCTATAACCTATGTAACAAAGTTTTTTTTTTGTAGGTAGGTATTTCAAGATTATCTTGAGTAGGTGTAGAAAAAAAAAATATTAACCTGGTCCCAGTGGGTCTAAAGAGATCTTTTTCTCAAGCAATAGAGTACAGTATAATTATCTCAACCTATTAATATTCAGCTAGTGGCCTTTTTAAACTCCCAGGATAGTTGTTCAATAATAGCAGTAATTTGTGATTTCCCCCCGCTGCTCCGCTCCTATTGGTCGTAGCGTGATGTTCTATTAACCTTCCATACCTAATAAAAGTAGGTACTAATACAAAATAAATTTTCAATTTTGAGTTCTGGAGACTAGCATTTTTTCAAGCAATCCCTTCAGCTGAGATTGCCTGTGCAGTGAGTGTTTATGATGTGAATATAGGACAATAATAAGAAGGGGTATTGTTATTGTCCTTTATTCTTAGTGGAGCAATAGATAATTCATGATGCAGAATGTAGAACTGTAGAATAAATTAGCTATGAGAAGTACTGTGATGATGAGGCATTGAGGGTGCTACTGGTGCTACTGCCCTTTTTTTGTAAAAGCAAGTTAGCAGTTAGTACCATAGGAAGTTACTAAACTATCATGTTCAGTTTATTGCAAGTTTGAATGTCTCTTCACTGTAAATGCCAATTTAAAATTACATAAAAATAAAACTACAAATAGACTGAAAAATAACTTTATTCTAATAATTATACTTATCTCACAATTTGCAGAAACATTCCACAAGCTGCAAACAAATAGGTTTAGTGAACCTAATGGAATCATTCTCTTATTTTCATTTATGATACCTTATCTAAAATTATAAACACCAAAATAGTCACTAGATTGAGTTTCCTATAAGCTTTCTTACATCAATTTTATTAATATTAAAATTGTAACTTATTTTACAAGAAAACAGTGGAAACCAAACTCAAACTAAATTCTTAAAACCAAGTTATACATAATAAATTCAAAATAAAATTTTCAAATTTATCCAGTTAAGAAGTCATTATGTAGAGATATAAAAATTTGTAATTGTCTGAAACTGAACATAATTTAATCTTTAGCGGGCACTTCAATGACTCGAGGTTTGTCAATGATGCGGGCAGTACGGTTGCCTTTCTCCACAATTCCTATGATCCAGGCCTGGTAGCCTTCTTGCTTTTCAATATCTTTGCAGTACGCAGCAGCTTGTTCTCGGGGCAGACAGATGAGCAGTCCACCGGATGTCTCAGAGGCATGTCCTTGCAGCAATTGGAACATATTACCACAAGCTTTAGCTACTGCAGCCATCTTGGCAATCACTGGGAGGTTATGAATCACAAATGACACCTCGTTCTTCTGATGTGAAGCCAGATTCTGTGCATGGCCAAGGAGACCGAAGCCAGTTACATCTGTAGAACCATGGGCATTATATTTGTGCATCAAACGGGCAGCAATACGGTTCAATCTGCTCATAGAATCCATTGCACGATGATATGCTTTACGCACATCTTCCTCAGAAACAACCAACTTGATACGGTTCCAACGTTCAGGTTGATCGAGCCACTGATGGGCATTTACAGCTACTTGGGTACCCAGAGGTTTAGTTAATACAAGCACATCGCCCATAACAGCATTATCAGGAACAATATATTCATTTGGTTGGCAGATAGTTGTGGCTACCCCACCAATAGCACACCAGGGGTTAATGACCGTCTGTCCACCAGTGACAGAGGTGCCAGCCTCCAGGGCAGAGTCCTTGAAACCACGCATTATAAGGGGAATGACAACATCACGTTCTTTCTCGGTCATCTTTGTCGATACCCCGAGCAGCATGAGCATATTGTCACATTCAGTGACTCCCATCGCGTACAGGTCGCTTAGTACGTTGGCACACGCGATTTTTCCCATCATATAAGGGTCGTCAACGAGCGGGTAGAAGAAGTCCGTTGTCTGAACCAAACAAAGCCCTCCATGCCTGAGCGGCGTTACCGAGCAATCCAAGCCGATACCGATGCGAGGGATAGCCACATGCATAAACTGATCATCTTGCTGGGAATAGTCTTGCTGTAATGACTCCACCAGTTTACCCAAAACATCTTGAGGAACTTTGCAGCTTCTTCCTTTGAGGTCTGCGAATCGTGTCAAACGAAAACTCGCTTCCAAGTCGTGCGCGACAGGATCGAATGGCCGACGCAACGCCAAAGCATTGGGGTTACCGGCCATCTCCAACTGTGCCGCAGCTAAAGAGTCTTGCGCTACACTTGATTGGTACGACATATTACACGTAACAAAACAATATTATGATTTTAATAAAGGTATTTCGGGTCAAAATGCGGAAACCCGACACGCCGCGAAGTGACGCTTGCAAAATGGCGTCTCCGTTACAAAGGGAAAATGGCTGAAAAAATTACATTTGTATGCCACATTGTGATTGGTTATAACTGCACGTAAACAAAACTATCTAATTTCTGATTGGTCAAAAATTCCCAAAACTCAATTTCTGACAAAGAGAACGAGCTAATGTCATCAAACCGCGTTTCGTTACACGGTAATCACAGATCCGATGCAAGCTGTCTGGTATTTTTTTCAAATTAATTAATCATTTTCTATAGAAAACTAAAATAATAATAAAAATAATTTTGTTTCTCGTTTGCTTAAATTTTTGTGCCTTTCATGAGATCACAAAATTAGAGGTCAATATTATTTTTCACGTTCTTGTTCTTGTTAATTTTTCTATCATTTTGAGAAACACATTTTTCTACCAATAGAATTCGAGCTTACATTAATTTTGACCAATGAGAGAGGCGAAAAGTGGAAAGCATAACGTTAATTCGCTTAATTACTGATTTCTAACTTTTACTACCAACTATCAAGTATAATTTTTTGAATAATGTATGGCGGTTGACCAATATTTAATTCGCTGAATTTGCACGTATAATGTTGCATAAATAATGTTATTGTAAAATAAATTAATCGCCATGGCTTTAATTAATTGGAAAAAGGTGGAAAATGAGGCAGGGTATCCGTGTTACATCGAGTGCGTATACAACTTTCACCGAGACAGGTACTTTTTGTGTACTAGTTGAATAAAGTTTACGAAAACTTTTTGTTTTAGTGAAGCGACGGGAAAGCAACAATATGATCACCCTGAGTTCAGAAAGATTATGGAGTCTCTCGAAGAGTATGATGGGATCAAATATAGTGCTTATCGCGTTGCGTTCAAGATATATGCTCTACAAAAACACCTGAGAGGTATGTACTTACAACCTGTTGACGTTTTTATTTCCGTACATAGCGATGTATCGAATTGGATTCTCGCCACGGAGTTCTTGGCTGACACGTGTGTTTAGAGGTTTTTTTTAATATTTGAGCAGTTTTGAGTGATTGTTGAAACTTTTGTGACTTGTTTTGTGTCTAAGTGTTTTGTCCTTGTGTTCGTAATCAGGTTTGTCTTAACCTAAGCTCAGTTTTAAGCGAGATGGAGAGGAAAAAACCCCCAGACCCTGATCCCCCCGATATCCCTGTCTTGTTAACCCCTTTGTCTCCGAATCCACTATCACAATTAGCGGACGTTGCTTGCAACTTGACAGAAATGGATGTCTCACAATCACAACATTCCTCACGTAAGCGTTCTGTTGAGCATGAAGACATGATCACTCCCAGCAAACAACCAAAAACCCAAGTTGGTCGCACGAAATACTCTGTACTGGACAAAGCCCCATATGTTGTACATGTCTCTCGAATAGAGACTCAACCAAATGCTGGTTCCACTCTTCATCCCGTTAACTTTGGTAAGTTTCTTATGGCCAATAACATCGCAAACGTCGTTCGTGGAGGCGTGAACAAAGTCGGCAGAAATCGAGTCTCAGTGGAGTTTGCGTCCCCACAGGATGCTAACTCATTCCTGACAAATAGTCTGTTAACAAAATCAAGTTATACTGCATCAATCCCCACTTTCAACATAACTAGGATGGGTGTTGTTACCGGAGTTCCAACAGACTTAACTGAAGAAGAAGCCATGGTTTATCTCTCTGTGCCCCCAGGCTGTGGGCAAATTTTGAAAGTACGCCGCATTAACAGAAAGACACAAAGAGACGGCATTAATGAGTGGAAGCCCACTGAGACTTGCGTTCTGACATTTGATGGACAGGTCTTACCAAAAAGGATTTACTGCTGCTATACATCTCTCCCTGTTGAGCAATACATATACCCGACAATCCAATGCCGCAAGTGCTGTAGATTTGGGCATGTAGCTAACGTTTGCCGGTCCCAACCTCGCTGCAGTAAATGTGGCCACAATCACCCAGGTGATGGTTGCAGCATTTCTGAGGGTGAGGCCTTCTGTGTGCTATGCTCGGGAAATCACTTTGCCAATAGCAAGTCATGTCCTGAGTATGGCAGGCAGAGGGCAATTAAAACTGTCATGGCTGAGAAAAACATCCCTTATGCTGAGGCTACTAAGGCGATACCTATAGTTTCCCGTAATTATGCCAATATTGTTAAGACCCCAGTTTCTCAGTCATACCGCAAGACCGTTCAACTCAAACCTAGGACACATGCCCCCCTTTCCCCGTCTTATGATAGAGCAGCCCATCAGCAAATTATTAGTTCTCCCCAACCCACACAGCCTAATGGCTGTTCTCTTAACCACAATAATGTCTCTTCCGACAATAATTCTTCTTCTTCTATTATTGAACTTCTTATTAAACTTATCCCTATTATTATTTCTTCCACTTCAAGTAATCAGTTACCGTCCAACGTTGCCACCCACATTATTTCTCTACTTGAAAACCTCAAAAATGGCGTCTCGCCAAGTATTCCTTCAATGGAACGTGAGGAGCGTGTGGCATAAAAAGCACGACCTCATATTCCTATTAAATAAATACAAGCCTTTGGCTTGTTCCATAGCCGAGACCTGGCTGACCCCAAGTCTCAGCTTTCGAATGCCCCATTTTAACATTCTCAGATGTGACAGATCTGATGGCTATGGAGGATCGGCTCTCCTAGTCAACAATCGGGTCCCCCTCTTACCCTACCCTTTACCTTCGCTCACAGGTAATATGAGTATAGTGGCAGGAAGAGTGGAAGGCATTACAGTGTTTTCAGTTTATATTGCACACCCTCAGCGTGATTTTCTGGACACTCTACGAAACATACTTTCAAATGTCCATGGTCCAATTCTGGTCATGGGTGATTTCAATTGCCACCACTTCAGATGGGGGTCTGAACGCTGTGATGCCTACGGTGTGGCTTTGGTTGAGATCTTGGATGATCTGGACCTATGCATTCTCAACAATGGTTGCCCTACACGCAGATCTTCTCCCGGTCAACAAAAAAGTTGTGTTGACTTAACATTCTGCTCGGTTGAGTTGGCGGCTTCAACCAATTGGGAATGTACGTCCCTATCCCATGGTAGTGACCATTACCCTATTGTCACATCTTTGCTAAATAGAACATTTTTAGAGAAAACTTGCCCTCCACTTTTGAAATATAACCTGTCCAAACCAGATTGGCCAAAATATGTTTCACTATTGGAGGATAAGATTGATACACTTCCAAATTTAAACTCAAATTGTATAGATCCATCTGGTCACTCCCATGCCAAGATCTGTTACGAGGGACTTGTTACAGCCATCACCTCCAGTGCAGATGCCTGCTTCCCCCTTAAAAACAGTGCCCGTAATAAAATTCCTTCCCCACCATGGTGGGATTCAGAGTGCACGTCTGCAATTAAGGAAAGGAAAGACGCCGAGCGGTGTTATAATGCAGATATGAGCACTGAGAACCTACTCTCATATTTAAGGGTTAATGCTAAAACTAAACGTCTCCTTCGCAAGAAGAAACGCTCAGGTTGGGTTGCATTCTGTACCTCCCTATCTCCCGCTACCCCAGTCTCAAAAGTCTGGAAAAGTGTTAATAGATTCAGACGTGGGTGTACCCCCTCGGTCTCTTCTCCGATTTCTAGGGAAACAGCTGAACTTTTTTTCGACAAAATTGCTCCACCTTATGTTCCTCTCTTCTCAGAATGTTCTAATATGCCTCTTCAATATGTTTCGGAGGATCCTCTTGACGTGCCATTTACTTTGAAGGAATTGAATGTGGTGCTCAGGCATGTCCGGGATACAGCCCCTGGATCCGACGGAGTTCCATATTCTTTTATGGTTCATTCTGGAGACAAGGCTAAATTGTATTATCTTGAGATCATTAATTTTTGTTACAACCATGGTTGGGTCCCAGAACAGTGGAAGCTACAAACCATCATCCCCTTACTGAAACCTGGTAAACACGTAGATGATCCGAATGGCCTTAGACCGATTGCTCTGTCCTCAGTCTTGGCGAAAATAATGGAACACCTAATTAAAAACCGACTCGAATGGTTAGTCGAATCGAGAGAGTTACTGCCGAATTATCAATTTGGCTTCAGAAAAGGGCTCGGCACAATGGACAGTGTCGGTGTTTTAGTTGCAGATATTCGCTTAGCTTTCTCTAAGAACGAATCCATTGTTGCCGCCTTTCTTGACATATCTTCCGCATATGACAACGTTCTTCTTCCCGTACTCAGGCAGAAACTGCACCAGCTGAGGCTACCGGTCAAGATGATCGAATGCATATGCGGACTCCTTACGTCTCGCTCCGTGGTTCTGAGAGTCCAGGGTGAAGTATTTGATGACAGGCAGACTTGGAAGGGTCTCCCGCAGGGCTTCGTTCTCAGTCCCCTGCTCTTCAACTTATATACAATAGATATTGGCTCCTGCTTAAACAATAATTGTCATATTTTGCAATACGCGGATGACCTAGTGTTATATGTGTCAGATCCTTCCATCAAAGACGCTGCGTCATCCCTCTGTGTCTCTCTGGACTCTTTGAACCAATGGCTTTTAAGTCACGGCCTGACATTATCAGCCTCAAAAAGTTCGGCAGTAATTTTCTCTCGTAAGAGACTGATCCCGCAAGTATCAGTAGACATTTCGGGTCAGGATATCCCTCTTACAAGTAAGGTAAAATTTTTAGGCGTCTTTCTTGATAACAAATTAACTGGTTACCATCATTTTAATTTCCTCATCCAAAAATGTGAAAGAGTCGTTTCGATATTAAAAGTTCTCGCTGGTGTCTGGTGGGGAGCCCACCCTTACACCATGAAACTAGTATATAATGCCTTAGTCCGTAGCATTTTAGATTATGGTGCATTCCATCTGGTTCCATGTAACAAGGGTGCCCTGGCTGGGCTAGATAGGCTTCAGTCAAAATGCCTTCGTATCATCTCTGGGTGTATGAAGTCTTCTCCCATCAACGCGTTGCAGGTCGAATGTGCTGAACCGCCACTGTCACTAAGACGAAAGTACCTAGCCTCCCGTTTTATGGCTAGACTAATTCCTAGGTCCTCTCATCCCCTTCTGCCTAAATTGCACGAGCTAAATGCCATATGCAATAGCTCAAACTACTGGACAAATAAAGAAATTCCCCTTATTATCCAAGCACTCCGTCAAATTCAAAATTTAGATTGTCCTGTAGAACAAAGTCCCAGATTAGCGCTTTTTAATTTCCCTTATGATGTCTTAAATTATAGCCCAAAAATTCTCTTTGACATTGGCATCTCTAAAAAGTCTTCTGCGGCGAATTCGGCTTTCAATGCGGTGGTGGGAGAACGATGGACAGGATTTCAAAGGTTTTTTACGGATGCTTCAAAATTTAATGATCACAGCTACACAGGTGCCGCGGTTTATTACCAAAACTCTAGAATAATCTTACAATACAAATGCCCTAAGGAGTCTTCAGTTTTCACTGGCGAATGTGTGGCTCTATTAGAAGCCTGCCTTTTTATAGAGTCACACCAAAATATCGAAAAAGCCGTAATATTTACAGACTCTCTTAGTTGTTTGCAAGCATTAGAACAAACCCCTTTTAAAAGTAAATTGCACAGTTCTCTTGTACTTAAAATTAAAAACTCACTATTTTCTTGTGCTGGTAGTCATAGAGAGGTTCAGCTAGTTTGGATACCTAGTCATTGTGGCATTAAAGGCAATGAGTATGTTGATGCTTTAGCAAAGGATGCTTGCTCATCGGCAACAGCTGATCTTAGTCACAATTCCCTCCAGGGTTATGACCTGCTGGGCCTCCCAAAAGTTTGGCTTCAGTCTGCTTGGCAGGAACAGTGGAGTATATCTGGGGCGAAGAAGGGAAGATTCTATCAAGCTGTTCAACCAAATATAAGAACAAAACCTTGGTTCTACAGCTTCAAAAAAGTATCGAAGCCTATAATTTCCACCCTTTGTCGTATCAGATTGGGTTTTTGTTGTACTCCTGTATTTATGCATAAAATCCATGCACGTGACTCTTCTCTTTGTGAGTGTGGTTTGGAAGAAGGTACCCTGGATCACATATTCTTTGAGTGTTCAAACAACGTCCCACCTTTAGACCTGTATAGCCGTCTCCCTAAATTTAAGATCCCCCTTCCCATTAATTTCCCCTCCTTATTAACTTATTCCTCCTCAAAGTTACTTGTGGCGCTGATGACGTTCATCCGCCACAATAACATAAAATTGTGATGTGTGTTGTGATCGTCGTATTTGTTTAGTTCATGTTTTAACAATTATTAATATATATATTTACTATATCTTTTCTGTTTGTTGCAGTCCTCTACTAATCCAACAAGATCTACATTGCGTTCAACTATATCAATCAAAGTTTTTTATAGAATTCCTTTTATTTTAATTTCTTTTTTTTTATTAACTTAGCACGCACACTTGTTTTTCCAGTTCACTGATATTGGCAGAATAGTTGATGGTTGACATCGACTTGGTTGCCATAAACCAAATATAGAATAGAATAGATGTATCGAATTACAGAATTCTAATTTAGTATTTCGTATTTTTTCTATGTATGGTTTGAGCTATTTCATGCCTGTGTTTTACGTGAATGCGTTACTGGGTACATAAATGAAAACTGCAAACTGTTTATAATTTCCAACAAGAAAGAATAGTGCTTGCAGAACTTTGGAGTAGTTTTTTTTTCATAAATTTCAACTATGATATTGAGGTTGAGCTGCAGTGGGCAGGGCCAACATGAACTGATAATTTCACCAAGACTTAAAAAAAAAATGACTCAGACTGTGCCATATTTTCTATTGTGAGATTTGGGATATCTTGTTGTGAGTAGGTTTGTTTGACTTCATTTGATCACTAAAAAATACCCTTGATGTCCTTCATAAGTGACTTTGTCCCACAGTGCCTCCCCTCCGTATCAGCTCTGGAGTGTTCGCCCGCCACCAACTCAGCCTCTCTGAGAGCAGTTTGTCTCTGGACACTGTAGAGTTAGAGTCTGTTCTCGCTGACATATACTTTGCTGCTGAGAAAGAAGGTCTGTTCACTGGAGATATTGATCTGGCTGTAGACCTGCTGATCAATTTGTTGCTCAATATTTATGACAGGTAAGTGTTCTGGATTTTAAGAAATAAAATACTTGTGATCCTTCTAAGGTTTTGCAGAAGTGTGCTAGATCTAGCCTAAGATGATCATGGGACTTACCGAAGTACTGTGACCCTGGAACGTAAAGGGCTATTGAAGGACATCGTGGATTTTATTCAGTATGAGTCTGACAGTTCCTCCTGCTCTGCCCTGGGTGGGAGGAGTTATAGGATGATCACAATAAAAAAAGGCGGAACTTGCTCTTCCGTTGGGATCTGTAACATTATAGCCCCAGCTAGTACCGCAACTGTTGAAGTCACCGATTACAATTTTGATTGGTCGGCTACTGAAGTTTTCTGGAGTGAAAAAGAATGTGGAACCGGGTGGTTTGTACATGGAAGTAATGGTACAGCTACCAACATCCAAGGTGATTATTTCAATGCCATTTCTTTAGAGCATTTAGTGGCACGTCACTTGGGGAGGCTCTTTTCATGCACCCCCATATTTGCTAAACTGGCTTATTTAGGCTTGTGGCCTTCAGAATTTCAAATAAATATCACTGGTAATACAGGCTACCAATGTTAATAAATGCGTAAATTATTTTTAAGATCTAAAAATCTTGTCTTACTTATTTATTCTTAAAATACAGTAAATTAAATTATGAAATTACCTTCTCCTTAATATAAATAAGTCCGAGACTCCACGACTCCACTACACAAACCAATAGAATTGCGTTATTGACACAGCTCCACTCCGGCAACACAATTCTATTGGTTGTTCAAACCATGTCTCGACTCGCACAGCTTTGGTGGAGTCTCGGCTTAACAAGCCAACATTTTCACAGTGAAAGAAAAGAACCAATAAGAGTTTTAGCAGCCAAGACTCTACTCATAATCCTTAGTGAAGAATCAGCGGCTGACAAATGGGGAGCCCTGGCCAATTGCTGCATGGACCACAATGGCTGTGTGTCACCGAGGAGGCTGGCCGCTCTGCTGGCACATGTGACTGCATTGTCTGCGTACCTTGGAGTGGTGTCTGACCATGCACAGGCTGATGTTGAAGCATGTTTTGACAAGGTATGTTTATGTTACCGGGATAAAACGTGGATCATCTAGAGTCCGCGGCGCGATTGAAATCCTTTTGACGCGTCGCTACTGTCTAAATTGTATTAAATGTAGTACCCCTAATTTTTCCCAGGATTTAAATCGAGGCGCGGACTCTAGGACCTGCTTTGTAAAGTAATTTATTCAAATTAGGCTGAAAAATATAATAAATTGAACTTCAAAAAGTGCTGATAAATATCAGCACTTTTTGAAGTACAATTTTTACATAAGTCAGTCCCCTAAAGCGCCCCTTCGACACTTCCTAGTGTTTTGGCTGGGAAGAAGTGGCGGAAAAATCTCTCCAGCAACACATCTGTCTGTACGGTTAGAAGAACCAAAAATTTTATACAATTTAATAGAACATTCACATTATACATCCCAATCGTGACTAGAAGGCACAAAAAGATAAACTAGGACCATCGGAGTAAATAACAATATGAGAAAAGAAATTAAATTACATATAACAAAACCTCAGCAAGTCGACCAGTCACCACAAGCGACATATCCAAGTGACTGATCCACATTATTATAAATCACGGTTGGCGCAGTCGCTGAGCGATTGGTTGCTGCATTGCGTGTGGTGGCTATGATTCCCGATTTTCCGCTTGTATGATCTACAAGTGGTTGTTCCAGGTTTAGTTTTGTTCCTAAATCATGGCACTAATCTAGAATCAAATTTCTTCCAGAGCGCCGGCATGCTCGGTGTAAGTGCTCGCGCAGTGTCCGAGTGGGGCGTGCAGAGCTGCAGCAGTGCTCGCTGGCTGCCAGTCATACAGCGCGTCGTGGCCAGCAGGAACAGTGCCAACGTTACTGCTACTTGCGCGTTGTGTGCTCAGCCACTTATACAGGTATGTTACAATCTGACTTTTTATTTTTTAAGGGGGGGGGGGGAATCGTTAAATGGCTCCTCGTGCTCTCTGTGGAGTGAATGAGAGTGAAGACTGAGAGTAAGCGGAAATACTACTATTTTCTCCAATATAAGTTTTGGGTGGATAAATCATCCTCCAGCTCTGTCGAGGAAGGAACTGTTCTAGAGTCTTACAGACTTAAAATCTAACCTGACAATTAGCTTAGACCATTTTGTAAATCGTTTCTTCACCCGAGAAACTTCTGTCTGTATCGTGAGTGCATTTCCAAACAGAAACTCACATTCACGAACACCCAGACCCGGAACAACTATTTGCAGATCATACAAATATTTGTTCCGTGTGGGGATCGAACCCGCGAAACACAGCGCAACAGTCCAATTGCTCAGCCGCTGCGCCAAACGTGCCGTCATTTGTCATGACCATCTTCATTCTCGTCTTTGCCTTGTAATATGATCTGTATAAGTGTATACCTTCTGTATTGTGGTTTAGCAACCACAATAACAATATAAGTAAAGTAAGAATTGTATGTCTATTTGCACAAAAACATCTAACTGCTTACTCATGAGGCGATTTGCAATTATTTCTACTTATTAAAAAGTCCAACTGGAACGACAAACAAACAAGAAAAGTGAGTTTATGAAAAACGTGGGAAAAATTAAAATCGTCCTTGCTACTACGATAATAATGATACGATTCCACTGACTTACGTCGTTCTGGCGAGTGAGATTGTTTTTCATCTACCCGTAGAAAACCGCACGTTTTATGTAATATGTCGTAGTACTAGTAGTTGGAATCGGTCGTATTTAATCGCATCACATCATATGCAACCTCAGCTAACAGTACTATCTATAGTATTTATGCCAGTGAACTCAGCCCACAACAAATGCATGCTATCCTATTGTGCCACCTACCTGTGCCACCCACCTGTCACTACCTGTCATTGTTTACCTTTCCCGCGGTTTTTACATGACGCCGGCGCCTGCGCAGCCTCCTTGTTGATGTTCACTTTCGATTTTGTTGTTATTGAACAATGGATACCGTGGGGGTGGATAGAATGTTATTGTAGTCTGCTTGTGGTTTTTGTACAAAGTAACATTGAGTGTAAAATAACGGTACACGATTTATGTCATAGCTCATTTTGCACTTCTATACTTCTATACTAATATTATAAAGAGGTAAAATTTGTTTGTAAGTTTGTATGTAGGGGGTAATCTCCGGAAGTAATGAACCGATTTTAAAAATTGTTTCACTGTCCGAAAGTTATATTATTCGTGAGTGCTATAGGCTATACATTATACAGATATCATTTTTATTTTACCGCCCAACGAAGTGGGCACGGGTCAGCTAGTAGTTTATAAGATTGAAAGGTGAGTTTCTGTCTTGTTTCACCAGCGCATTCTTTGTTTGTACTCTTTCTACTTTTAGTCAAGTGCAAGCAATAAGTTGACCAAGTTTTATCCATGGACCTAAAAAAAAAGCCGGACGGAACTTCACTAAGAAACAAGTGAAGCACCAAAATGGCGTCTGCTTTACTATGTGTGGGTTTCTAAAGGGTTGCCAGATGAAGGAAAAAATTACCCATTTTCAAACAATATTTTAATAAGATCTCCCCTCGAACTTAGTTTTAATCATGGACCTAAAAAAAAGGTCCATGGGTTTAATTACAAGTTTTTGTGACGTATACCTATTGTTAAAATAAAGGTAAAATAATTAAAACAAGATTAAAATAATAGTAGATTGTATGGCAAAGTAATATTTTTACGGCGAGGGCGCTATTTTGTATCCAGAGCGAAGTAAGGGATTCTATATACTAATTCAACTCCAGATATTGCAGTTTCGGGTGGCTCCTAAAAATAATTAACGAACATTAACTTTACGTATTATTTTTAATATATACATTTTTTTGAATAATAAACTTGAAATACTCATTTTTTATAAATACTTCCATTTTGCAAGGACGAATTCGTGTTCAATAAGCAAGACGGTTGCACTGTCGATTCTTGTACAGAAATTCCTTCAATCACTGATGAACTCTAAGAAAATGAATAAATTTCTGTAAGTAGGTAAATCAATCTTATAAAATATCATCAGATTTTCAGTAGGTTAGGCTACTCACTTGTGTCAAAGTCGTCTTTAAATTTTGAGAGAAAGGCTGTTCTATTTTTTTTTGCTGCCCGGAACCTGTGGCTACTGCTTCAATCACTAGTGAACTCTAAAATAAATAATAAAATCAGGTTAGAAACGATTCTAAAGCATAACTTTATTTAGAATAAAATAGCGTTTCAGTAAAAAAAAAACACACACCTCATCAGAAACGCTGGAGGTAATTACTTCAGTCGGTATATCTTGAATTGTTGACGTATCGAATAAAAACTAAAAAAAAAGTTCAACTGTTATTAAACTGTTAAGTGTCAAAATATTAAAGTTTATAACTAAGAGGTTAGGTTGTAAGAAGAGGACCTTAAATTAATTGAAATTTTAATTACCTTTGTTGGTACGGCGTAAGCAACAACGCGAAGAAGTCCGCCTTTTTAGTTGAGTACAAACAATGCTTCTCAAAATGTATACTGCAGATTACACTAGATTTTGATGGATTCCAATTATTTTCACGTCTACACTCCCTTATTATTTTAATCCAATCATTTTTCCAATCATCATTTGAGGGAAATCTGTAAAAATATAGAAGAATACAATAGGTAGCGATATCTAATCTCCCCATTTTAAAATAATTTGACCCTTGAAATAGTTGCAACACTGATTGATTTCGAGATGTTTATTAAATTTATTGACGTAAAATCGAGAAATAAGCTTCAAATTGACATGCTTACCTATGAAAAGTGATCCCCTGGCTTTTTTTGATTGAACCACTGTGGTTTCGGCAACTTTTCACAACACATGACGGCATAGTTTGTTTTTTAGTAGACAAAATAACACCGTATAAAACCGCGAGTGTCGTTCGAAGCGTAATGGCCGACGGCTGACTTACTATGGTATGAATGTGTGTGTTCTTACTGTTGGTGTGACTTACTATGGGTGCTTCACTTGTTTCTTCGTGAAGTTCCGTCCGACTTTTTTTTTAGGTCCATGGTTTTATCACAATTGAACGGCATAGCAGCATATAAATTACGAAGTCTTTTGATGAAACAGACATAATTATATGAATGGTCCATTGATGAATCGGTCATTGGTGAATACTTTTATTTCTGGTTGAAGTTTGAAATCGACTACTGGAAAAAAGTATACTTACATTATAAGTCAGCTTTACTTACATACCTAATTTTATCTGAAGCAATAACGAAAAAAAAATGGTAACATCGACATATAAGATGCTGAGTGCAATTGATTTCAATCTTTAATAATGATAATGTTTCTTTATTTTCTAATTTTACTATTATCTGATGATTCCAGGTGCTCAAATTCAAGTGTTCCAAGTGTAGTGACATCTATTTCTGTGAGAAATGCTACTTGTACGACAAAGACTTGACTACTGTTAGTGGACACAAGAAGACACATCTGGTGCATGAGATCATGGATGGACAAGTAAGTTTTTACAACTAACAAAACGCATTTGCGAGTCTCGCGTAAATTGATAGGCATTAGTTTACAAGATATTATATTTCGAAGATAGAAAAAACGATATGCTCTCAAATAAAGATCGAATAATAGTAGGAAATTAATTTTTAAATAATTATAGTTTTGTGTTGATATTCAGTGGTCTAATTCTCACAGAGATGAGGCCTTTGTTCAAGCAGACAAGCAGTGGGAGGGAACATTAATTCGACGGTTTTCGTGCCTGGTGTAGGGTCGCACTTCGGACTACCCAAAGTTTCTAGAGTATTTCGCCGGGTAACTTCGCAAGTAGTGTAGAAGAGGCATTAGACATTATATGAATCAAATAATATGTAACTTTTCAAACCTTTTTTAATTACAACTTACTTTCATCCTCCAACATATCTTGATCAATTGCAATATCAATTGAGATGTTCCAGGCAAAGTCTTCAGAATGCATGAACTTCATAAAAGGCATGAAGAGGCTATTCTTCTGCACCAAGACTAAGAAGAAAGGTCCCAGGAAGGGATCCAAGAAGAGTGTGGATAAGGCAGAAAGTGGCTCGGTCAGGAGAAAGAAGGATGGGAAACCAGTTATATTTACTTCAACAGTTGGGAAAGCTTCGGGAAATAATGCTAACAATCCTATAGTTGTGTTACATGATATTATTACTCAGTTGGAATCACAGCAAGAGTAAGTTTAAAAACAATCTAGTTTTATCATTTGTTTGTAAAACGCGAACACACATTTAATTTGTGCCGATTGTCAACATATTTTTTCAATATTACATTAAATATTGCACGACGGTCGCGGGACTTATTCCATCACCGTGACCCCGGAACATAAAAGGCTATTGAAGGACACCGTGGATTTTAGTCAGTACAAGTTTGATAGTCCTTATAATAGGACTCATTTGATGATTAACAACGTTAAAAAAAAAAGTGCACGGCAAATGTACTGGGATGGGCATACGGATGGCGAGTAATGCGTGACCCGCCATCCAATCATGGACTATGCCCGGGTCGTGTTCCACGCGAACTCATTTGATTTTAATATGATAAAAAAAACGTCCTGGGATTTTACGATTTAACTTCAAGTAAGTTGAGTAGTACTAATTAATCGTAATGTCTTGTTTCTACGTACTTCGATGATCTGACTGCATTGGAGCTTCTGTAGCTGAATTCAGCGACATGGTTATCTAAGTCGGAAAAGTCGTTTGTGCTATAAGGAGAAAAAAAAAAATAGATTTCATCAAAATTGGAAACTGTCTTACGTATTTTCTTGTGGATGTAATAAATTATGTATTGAAATTGTTACAGATCTCTTCAGGATCTAGCAAGCCGGCTTGAAAAACTACAAGGCCAGATGGAAAATGAAATTAAAAACAACGAGAATAAAGACTTCCGCACTAAAGTGGATTCGCACTTGACCCATATGACGACACAGATCAACCGACTTAAGATATTGAAGGTAAGATCTAGTTATTTTATGTCGTCGATCGATTCCAGACTTTATGTCGTTGTGTTTTAAGGAAAGTTTTCCTAGTTCAAGTGTAGCTTAGGCATTACTTTGTGTAGTTTATTTCATCAAACAATCAAACACCGTGAGGAAACCGGCATGTCCTAGAACCAAAAATTCGAAGACATTTGACATCTACCAACCCGCACTGGGCCTGCGTGGTGGATTATGGCCCACTCCCTCCACAGAGAGGAGGCCTGTGTCCCAGCAGTGGGAACATTATAGGCTGATGATGATGACTGTTCTCAGAAGGGTGTGAAGGAAAGTATCGTCAGGAAATCGGCTTGTTCTAGTTTAAAAAATGTATCTTTCACAACTACCTACCGACACTTACCCTCTGTCACAGAAACCATATCCACAATGCCATATATAGGCTGATTATGTTTATTTTTTGTTTCCAGGAAAACCTATCATCAAGCCAGCCCACAATACCGCAAGAAAACGTATCAAAAATCGACAAAAACGAACGACCGCAGGCTTTCGATCTATTCAGTCCCATACCAGTACTGGAAAACGAGAAGCAATCCAAAGTCGCCGACATAAAATCCCAGCCCAGGGTACTGAGCTTGGATTCCGGGAATTTCTCAGTGGTATCAAAACCAGAGAGTCAGAATTTATTGACGATGTCTGGAGATGCCCTGAAGCCTGTTGTTGTGCATGCGACCTCTGACAGCATATCTACTGTGTCTATGAATGATATTAGTAATTGGTATAATGGTGAGTGTTTTGTAGTTGATTAATTCGTAAAGCTGGAGCCACACTTACCGGGAAATGCCGCAAAAGCGATCCTGGACATTTATATGAACATTTAGTTTCTTATTGTAAACTGCATTTCTTGTTAGTGTGGCCCCCGTTTAACCGTATGCCTCAGTTTTACTGAAAAGAGACCGTGGTTTACTAGTTGCCTTACAGACTGTTACATCTGCATAACCAAATCTTAGGTCCTCCTTCCTAAGGTCAAGTAGAAAAGGAATAACTGGCCTTAGATCCTAGTACATTTTGAAGATGTACAGTCACGAGCAATAGTATGTATACACTAAGCAGTATTCAAAAGCGATTTTCTGCTACCATACTGATTATACTTTTGCATTTTCATTAGACTTCTATTTTGGAAGCCATACTATTACGAAATAGGTCTTACTTCAAAGTGTAAACTTGTATTTCACGAGTAATTTGCGTTTGAATTTTTGTTAACTGTATACATGTTATTGCTCGTGACTGTAAAGGAGTAAATAAAGTCATAAAATTTATTAAAAAAAATTATAACCACGTCTTGCTTTGCTTGTTCCAAATACGGACATCCAATATAATTTTTACGCAAGATGTTACAACTAATCTCGAAAGGGGTTTGCAATTTTTTGGCATCAATCTTTTTTTTTCTTTCGCCAGTAATGAAATTTTGGTCATTGTAAGACCATAACCTAAGAAGTTCGTAAAAAATAATAAAAAAAAAAATCTAAACCGTAACTATCTAGAGATATGACGGTCTTTATTTTGTTCTAATCTGGAGTTATTTTTAGTAGGTAGTACAAAATACAAACCACCATATCTCTGGTTAGTTACGGTTTAGAAACTTAATTTTTTTTCTATGGACTTCTTAGGTAGTAGTCTAATTATGCCCAACATTTCATAATTGGCGAAAGAAAAAAATAAATGATGCCAAGGTCCGTTCTAAAAGTTGCAAACCCATTTAATAGCCCATTTTTAATGTCCAGATACAGAATCAGGCCCAGACAAACGAGCCCGCTCCCTCGCTCCGTCGCGACAGGACCCGAGCCTGTCGCTGTCGGCCGCCGAGCAGAAGTTCGCGGCCGACATACGGTCTATGGAGGACAGTAACGATAAGATGAAGGAGCTCAACGCTGACCTGGACACCGTGCTGGATAGGCTGCAGCAGATATTGACTAATAACTTTGCTATGGACGGTAAGACTGTTGAAACCTACTAATCAAAGCACTGGCTGTTCTGAATTACTTTTATTTATTTATGTTATCTTGCTTCTTTTGTTTTCTAGTTTATGTCAGTCTCTAAAATATATATTACCAGATCGATACTCCCTACCTGTTTTTATTTCCAAAACTAGCCTACAAAGACTTATTTCTAAATTATACTTAAAATATGTCCTTTCGGCTAGGCTATACAACGTGTAACGTTAATAGCGCAAAACCTCTCGTGGGGTAACTCAGCCCATGTTACTGAACAATGTTTGTTCTACGACTATTGGAAATTAGCAAAAAAAAAAAGATTTTTCATACTGATGGGAGTAGCTTTTACTAGCTACTTTGCCTGTTTACAATCCGTGTTACCGAAATTGTAAGTAACAGCGTCGTCCTGTGCCACTTTCGGTTGTTTCGCACAATCTTTTTTGGCTTTGTGGCACACGAACACGGCTATTACTTAAAAAATTCTGTAACAGATTGTTAGCTTGTTTTATACTTTTCAGAGCGCGATTTTTTCGTAGTCGGGTTTTAGTTATTTTTAACTTATTTTTCGATTTTGGGATGCGGCTCATATCGCCTGCTCCTTTTAAATGGGTCTACCACGCAGTCGTTTCCAGTAGGATTCCTGTGTAGTAATAGTTGTCGCCTCCGATATGCTGTTCTGAAAAAAATGCTTTATTACCTACCGTCACATTGAGAAGAGATGATGTGTTTCAACTATTTTATTCTTTTTCAACATATTTGCTCGAAAAATGCATTTACGAAGCCTGTATACATTGTGCGAAAGTTAAAGATTACGCACCATACAACGGAGCGTGCGGTAAAATAGGTACTCTCACCTAAGTACCTATTTTACCGCACGCCCCTTTGTATAGCACCGTGCGTTTTCTTTACGGTTTTTTTTTATTTTCATTAAAAAAAAAATAAGAATTCCACCAAAGAGTTTCACATTATGAGAATAAACAGCCTGACTGATCGAACCTTCTTGGGAGCGCTTTTGCTCAATACGTTGTATCACTTTAACCACTCTGCACGACAATATTTTGACACATGACACATCAGCTGAGTCGACCGGGTGATTCGAAATTTGAGCTATTACACAATATTTTTTGTCAACTTTCAGCATCCAATTTTTGATCAAAAATATGTTACTACAGCTATTTCATGCGATAAGTTTGTGAACAATATCTCTAAGAACATGTTGAGGTCAATAAAACTGCCTCATTCTGTTGTAAAATGTGTGTAACATACAAAATGCTACATCATTCCAAAAACTAGGTAATTAAGATGTGCTGAAAAATATGTACATAAAGAAGCTTATCACATGATAATAATGGTTAAACAGTGAAATAAATAAAATAACTTACTATGTACATTACTAGATTTGCCAGTGTTCATACATAATTTCATAAATAATAACGATCAAAGTCTGGATAAAAATTTGCAAAAACTATGTTGCAACATGACTCTTTTTAGTGCTGACCGTAAACCCAATATTCACAAAACGATTAAAAACCTTCATTCAGCCTAATCGATACTCGCAACATAATCGAACATGAAAAAAAAAGTAAAACAAGACATAGAGCATGGACTGATTTATCTGCTTTTTGACTATAGAAAGCTCAGTCCATGCAATAAATCTATGAAACTAAATCTGAATCATTTTATAATATTTCAAATCAAGTATTATTTCGTTAACGCAATAATTTATTTATCGGTGTTTCATTGGAGGCTAAACATACCTATGTGTCTTCTAAACTTAAATTTAATCAAATGGTTTTACTTATATTTTGTGTTTTCGTTAATTAATTTCAATTTATCTTTTTAAAAAGGATCTAAAAAACGTGAAAAGACAAACACCGGGTTCGGATCTAATGCTGAGAGATGGGAGTATGTACTTCTAAATGATTCCTTGCAGTAACAAACAATTAGAATTTCCAACGGGGCGTATTTGGCTAAATTTTAAACTATGAGGAATAGCGAAAAATCCTTAAGGAAGTCTCGAGGCCGATTTGATAAAAAATTAAATAACATCATAAAAATTAAATTTTTGAAATATAAATTCAGCAATCAAACTATCAATATTCTGTGAAGTAGAAACATGCGACAAACTTGAGGTATAAGGATTTTTTTTCCATTAAATAATGTTTCGCTACATGTTCACAACATAGTGTTCTTATTTCAAATTTTTATTATCACTTCGTGGTGTAAATACATTAACGATTTTTTTGAAATTCGAACTTTAAGTGAGTTTGCGCGAATTTTGATTTTATTCTGCTGTACAATGACTAAATTATTGTTTGTATATTAGTTCATATTTTACCAAGTTATCATTACTTCACCGAATTTGATCCTCAGCGACATCGAATAGTGTAAAAAAATAATTATAATACCTAGCATTTCCTTTTTTTATTTCAAAAGCTTGTTTTCTGACGTGTAATACTTACATGACCAAACCAATCTCACGAAACAAATTTGTACAATAAAATAATTAATTTGGCTATCTTTTGTTTGGAGCCGCGAGAGGGAGAGGACAGCGTCCTCCCTCCGCCCCAACCATAGTGGTAGGCGCCCGCAGCGTCGGAAGTCGACAGACGATCTCCGGCCACCGTAGGCACGGGCATGCGGACAGCGAGTAAAGGGCAACTCGCTGTCCGACCATGGACCATGCCCGGGTCGACAGCGCGTCGTGTTCCACGTGCGTCTTAAAGAGCGTTAGCATAATGAGAACTTAGAGGGCCAAAGCCTACCGGGGTCCCGGGAGTTATTTCATGACCCCGGAACATAAAGGGCTATTGAAGGACACCGTGGATTTTAGTCAGTACAAGTCTGACAGTCCCTCCCGCCCTGCCCGGGGTGGAAGAACTCATTTGATGATTTTACCACGATAAAAAAAAAAAACTTTTATTTGGTAGGAAACAAACTCATTTATAATAAGCCTATCAAAATCCAAGGCATTCTACATATATTCATTCAACATTAAAAATTATAATTATGATTGTACTAAAATAAAATGTACAGTAAAAATTAGCTAATAAATTAAAAGTTATTACATATTTTGATTATCGAGTACCTCAGCGAGTGCATTCCTAATTCAAAATTTTTGAATTAAATAATTGCCGCGCATTCAAACATTTATTATCTGACATTGTTCCTTTGTCTATAATTGTTTTTTGGAAATGACAATGTACGTAATATTATTATAAAAGCTTTGATCTATATTATAACAGATAATAATTGTATTCTAAGCATAAAACAAATTTATTTTAATTTTTATTAATCGATTTCCTAATTTCCTTATTTTTTTCACTCGAGTTGACAAAAAAATCAATTATGGAATCGATTAGAATACTCGCTTTCACACATCATTACGATTAAAAAAAATAACATGGTTGTCGATTACGAATACAAATTGAGTAGTGGTAATAAAAATATACGTGTTATTGGCCCTGTATTAGAGAATTACGCCAAGATCTGGTCTTTTTTACGTTATTTATAATATTTGGCATGATATTTATCTTTATTATTATGGAGTTAAAGCTCGCGTGTGTGATCCAAGTGCAAAATAAAAATGTAAACAAACAAAAGTGGCGCGAAAGTTCGAGTTCAGATATCAATTTTTCATTACCACTGCTAATTTATGTTGAAATACGTGTGAATTCGTTACAATACTAAATGACGAGTTATTCATTCCTCCTATAATGATCCGTTGGATGTCCGAAAACCACGTTTTTTATGATTTTTAGCCCCACCCAGCACTGCCATCAAAATGGCGAAGATCGTATTTACACTTTTGGATTTTGTTACGGTAAATTATGAAAATAGGCGCTAAATGTAGAAGTTTTAATTTCGTGAATAAATTAGATTTTTATTTAACATTCTTAATTAATGCGCACTCATAGGATTTTACGCAGAGAATATTATATTTTTTTAATTTATAATGAGGATGTCGTATGACTACAACGTCTGCCCCTTTTGGACCCACTATTGAGCCAGCGTAGGTTTACTTGTCGCGCCCCTTTCGGGGGCGCTACCGAACTATACGGTTAATACATAATGAATAAATGAAACGAAAGATGTAGTTCTAACTTCCACCACGTGCATGTGGCGCCATTTGCAACTTTCCTATTTGGAACTTCAAAAATTGTTGCGACTTTTCTACTGTTATTTATAAAGTTTGTTTTTTTTTTTACATATTGTACTGTTTTCTCGCAAATGTGTTGAAAAACATTGTACACACGTGCAGAAATTGGTATTTACAAACTCGTGACAATGGTAAACCCTCGGCTTCGCCTCGGGCTTACATTCGTCTACTCGTTTGTAAAAACCAACCTACCGCACTAGTATCATAAATAACTATTACAGATTCTTGCTTCGACAACACGCAACTTCGAGAGACAGCCAATGAAATGGAAGGACTTCTCGGGACCTTAATACGTGGAGTGGAACAGAGAGCGACACTCAACGCCAGCAAAGGCTTAGTATAACCTCCTCCATTGAAATCTGGACGAATTTGTTATCCTACTGTGGCTGACCACCGAATCTTGGCATAATTTATGCCGCTCAATGTGAGTCACCGAAATTACTGATACGGCAAAGTTTGCGCTACATCCGACGCATAATGCCTCGTTCATAACTTCAGGCGATGCTACTTGCGTCCAGCCCCTTCTAGCCAACTCTCAAATGATAAATGAAACGTTCAATAAACTCCAAAAGATTTTCAGCTTTACGTCTTAGAGCATAAAGTTGAAAATTTAATAAACACTTCTGAGCGTTAGCGAACTGAATGAACGAAAACGCTATGTAGTCTTCAATAAATTTTCAACTTTATACCAAAGACATTAGGTTGAAAATCAATAAAAGGCAATAGAGCCTTTACGTTTATCGTTTCTTTGGTTACGGGTCCAGGTGGCCTACCAGACATCTTATAGCGTGAGTCTTTAGGCTGCGGGAAAGAGACAGAGCTTCACAAGTTTTCTAGCGCTATCTCGTTCCCTATGCGTAATCACGTGACTCGGCAAGTTATCGCTAGTGTCTCAAAAGGCTATGAAAATAGGTTATGGAAAATAAGCATATTGGAACCTCTTAGAATCATTTTGAGCGGCGTAAATCTGCTTGGCAAAGGAATTTCTCTTTGAAACTCTGAATTCTGTTTGAATATGAAAATATTTATTAAGTTACGCCCAAGATGAGATTTATGCACTGTTTTTTTTTTGTTGTGCTGCACTGGTTTTTTTTTGTTTTGCTCATCTTTCGTAATTACAAGACTGCAATTCGAAATAACTAAAGTACTGAATGAATATTGAACCAGAAAAATCAAGACTAATGCAGGCCATAATGAGATCTAATTTCTAAATAATAACTTCCAAAATGGTTTGCACAGAATATTCAAACATGTTCTCTTTTTGATTCTTATTGGCTGTGAAAATCCTACAGCATTTTAAATATGACTTTTTAAGACTTATTCAGAGTCCTTATATGTATAAGCGATCGTTGCGCAAATACGTGATTAAACAGTTCTTTTTGACTTATTTTATTCCCTAAACCGCTGCCATCGCATATTCGCACTATGATCGTTCATAATATATTAGGACATGACCTTATTCTTATGAATCTCGTAAATTAATCTCTAAAATAGAAAACTTGAGAATGGTGTTTTTCGAGACTTTTCTCGACTTGAATATAGTAAATATATTAAAACCTTTATCTTATAGTACTGCTGGCTGTTGCAGAATGTACATCATTCTAATGCTATTTGACCAACTAAGACATATTTTGACATTCAATGACCAAGATCTCTAAATTTGATAAGTAGAAATCGAAATATTATGCATTTATTTTAAGTAAAACCTTTTTTATGTAAAGCTTTTTGGAACCCAGTTATACAGGTAGGTATATTTTATATAATTATAATATTTAATATTAAAGAAAACTTTGCCGTCCCTCCTAATTTGGTGCTCAATGTATAAACTTAAGATTTTATAGATCTGATATAAAATAAAACATACATTTAGAAAAGTAACATGCCATATATTTTATATAAAAAATTTACATACATTTTTGTGTTTATTAAATAGAAAAAATAATAAAAAATAATGTCATATAAATTAAACGTAATGTTAAAAATTATTCTAGTTTTAAGTAAAAATAATAAATTGCTACATTTCATTTGTGCGTTTAACAGGTAAATAAAAAATATGTTAATAAAATAGAGCAATCTATTTTAATTCACATTATAAGTAAGCGTATATCACCGTCTTAGATTAAAGAAAAAAGAAAACTATAAACACTGAGTTTAACGAGGTTTTTGCTTGGAGTTTTGATATCATTTATATTGTAAATTCATGACACCTTGAAAAGAAATGACATTTGCTTAATTTTCGGGACATTACAGACAAAAGTCTATAAAATGATATACTTTTATTAACTGTGCCCTCACAAATGATCATTATAACCTTTAATGACTCATAGCGCGATGCGACGCGATTCGAACGAATTCCAACTACAAGTGAAAATCAACCTTGGCACCAAGAAATAAAGATGCAATTCGAGTGTTTTATGTCTTATGTCATAGTGTTATGATTGATATTCACTTGTAGTTGGAATTCTTTCATCGCGCCATGGGTAAAGTCCCATAATGAAACAAAACAATTTTCGCCCTGCATGTACTAAGGACATTAGTTTTTGACTTTGTTACTTAAAGACCATAGATCTTTATTTTTATTTAAATTATCTCCTCATTATAAGCTTTGACCTCGCAGATCAGTCTTTACCATGGAAGAAAATTGTAAGGCAGTAAAGCAACTAGCTTCTAAAGAAATGCTATCCTGTGGCTTACCATAAGGTCTTAAAACCAGAGTAGGTCCAGTGAGTGAACGAGATGGCGCTAGACGACTTGTATAGCTCTGTCTCTTTTCCACACTGGAACTTCTCTGGCTTTAAGACGTCATTTTAGGCCATCTGACCAACACAATGTAAATTGTCAAACAACGTACTTTATAAAATAAAATAGCGATTGTTAGTCTCTAAGTGAAAAATGTATGACGATGACAAAAACCTGCCATCGCAGATAACGTGCATATTCTAATTATTATTAAATCGCTCAATCTTTATACAATTTATTAAAAAGAGTACAAAAAAGCAATTAAATTGCTTCGGCACAACCTTATTCCGTACTTAATAAAATTCAAATAATATCGAATCATTTACAATTAATAATGTTTATGTATAAATGTTAGCGTAATCTATAATATAATAATAAATGTTTTACATCAGCGGACGGATTTTTATTTCTAATAACTATTTTTATTACGTATCTACATTTGGGTAAAAAGTCGTATAAAATAGCTAAACGTTAACAATATTATTATTTAGATTACAAAGTTTACAGAATACGTCTTTTTTTCCACAACCGCGCTTCTTTTTTTGAGTATAAATCGTTAAAAATAGACATAATGTAGTTGTAAGTTTTGCGTGATTTTTATGAGGATCAGGCCATTAAAGTTCCTAGTGGTGGGACAAAGTCTCGTGAGAAGGAATGGGCCTTTATCGACCAGTGTCGGCCCAGTGCTGTTTGGTGGACAATTACAAGAAAACATTCCTCAGAATCATTTATTGGAAAAAAGTCATAGGTCATAGACAGAAAACGGTCTAAATAAACTCATGATATTAGTCGCTTTCTAGAAAGAGAAGAAACGATTTGGCTGTTCATATCTATCACTTTCCTGGTGGCCTAAAATGACGTCTTAGAGCGAAGTTCCACTGTGGAAACGAGATAGCACTAGACCACTTGTATAGCTTTGTCTCTTTCCTACAGTGGTGGAACTACTCTCGCTTGGTAGGCCCCCTGTAAAGATATAGAAACGACAATGTCACCTCCAGAATCGTTTCTCGCACATTTCTGTGTGTTTATTTGCACAGTGAACACTCGACCCCATAGTTATCTTCTTTACAACAGAGTGAAATATCGGAAGAGATAATTAGGAGCTCGTGGCTAAATAATCACAGCCGCACAGGCCGATCTTCCGATAAGCCGCGCTTGCCGAGGTTGGTTTGTGGATGGGTGACCATCTTTCATAGCGAGTTTCCTCCGTGGCTCGGAAAGCACGTAAACCCTTTGGTCCCGGTTGTCATTTGTAGATCTTTGACAGTCGTTACTGTTAGTGTTAGTCAGAAGCTCTAAAGTCTGATAACCAGTCTTACCATGGGGTATCGTATTACCTAGTTACTGGGTTGTGGAGGTCCGACAGGCAGTTGCTCCATGTAAAATACTGATATCCAGCTGAATTTGGTTCGACTGGAAGCCGACCCCAATATAGTTGGGAAAAGGCTAGGCAGATGATGACAACAGAGTGAAATATCCTCTAAAAATCACGCATTATCTATGGTTGTGACATTCATAAGTTTACATACTATTATTGCATTGTTTCTGCTACTGAACACGATTCGTAAAGTAATGCCTTATTTAGAACTTACACTTACTAACGAAAGATGCCCACTGACGTCCTGGGGTATTTTTTAGCTAATTTGATCGTAAAACATACTGTAACACTATTTAGATTATGACAAAGTTAGATAACATCAAGGGATCACTGTGAAACGTAATTTATTTCATAAACCAGCAAATATTAAAATCTTTGCTTAATCTTTGCTGAACATCTTAATTTTTTTTAAATTGCTACTAATTTGTCATTCTTAGGTAAGATTCGCGCTAACCGGCCGGAACCGGCGGCATTTTACAATGCGGTAAAGAACATTGAAATCTATCAACAGTAAACACAGTTCATATTTGCATGCAACTTACGGGACACGTCGCTACGTGTCGCGGAATGCCGACGGAGATATCTTTGCAAGCAAACAACTGTATTGACTGTTGATAGATTTCAATGTTCCTTACTGCGTTGTAAAATGCCGCCGTTTTCGGCCGGTTGGTGTGAATCTTACCTTTCCCAGACTTCAGTAGCCACCTCAGGGAGCTAGCTGATGACGCAATTCGACCGAATCCAACTACAATTGAAAATCATCCTTACCACTATGACATACGACATGAAATACGTACAGTGGCCGGCACATAAGTTGGCAAGAGTCGTTAGATGCGCAGAAGTCATTTTGTAGATCTCTTTGGGGGTCATGCGGGTATGAGGTAGTGCCGATCCGTGCACGTGATTGGTACGTCACTCGTCTTTGCTCCTCGCACCCAGTATACGCGCTCTCGCTTACACTTGTGTGCCGCTAAATGCGATGCGCAAACTTACCCCCACTACACCATAATCTTGCCAACTTACGTGCCGGGTACTGTAGTTATCTGCGGGTAAATGAAAAACAAAACACGCTCGCCACGACGACGTGAGTCAGTCGAATTGCGTCATTATATCGTAGTAGCAAGGAAGATTTTCATTTTAGTTACCTAGTAGAAAATAAAGAGCAAATCACACGACTAGCGTCATGGTTAAGCTCCCTTAGGGCGCATGTAACCTGCGCAAGTGCCTCAACATGCTCAAGCTACATGCGCAGTGTAAACGCACCTCGCGGGTAGCTTGATCAAGTAGCTTGCGGATGTTACTCGCGCGGGTAACCCGCATCTTTACTTGCGCGGGTTCTATGCGCCGTGTATATGGGTTGAACTACATCTGGCAGCACGGAATCGCCTTTTTCCGTCGCCCTTTCTCTTTCTGTCGCTTAGAACTACCATTTGCTAGACCGAGACAGTGCGATAGCACGCGGCCACCTTGCGGATTGTCTCGGTCTAGCAAATGGCAGTTCTAAGCGACAGAAAGAGAAAGGGCGACGGAAAAAGGCGATTCCGTGCTGCCATATGTAGTTCAACCCTAAACACCCTTAGTAGTAACTCTAGTTCCTCTTACTGCTGTTGATGAGGTACTTGCAGCAATGTGTGAGGAGATGCTTCTCTTTCTCCGTGGAGCCATTTTGGTGGATAGCTGTGGGGCCTCCGCGCTCTCGCGTGTAAATGTCCAGCCCGTATTGACCTGCAGAATTGGTAGGAAGGTAAGTGGTGACAAAACTGGGCCTCAATTCTGTTAATTTAGTAATGACTCAATTGAATATGAATTGGATATCAGTAGCAGTTTTAACTACATTTGGTATTCTGCTACTAACTTAAGACCAATGGTTTTCCAGTGACATTCCATTGAACTGCTATCAGAATATTTGCTAGTCTGCTCTTCAATCGTGTTACAATTGTAAATCGATTGTGGACTTTATCGGTATTCTACTCTCTAATGGCAATACTTATAACTGTTCAACTGAGAGTCGATTACAATTACACTACGATTCCATTACGACTCTGTTGAGCTTATACAGGTTTTTGCAGAATACCAAATTTGTTCTAATCGTAATGGAGTCGTGATTGAGTCTCAATTGAATATCAATAGTATGTGAGTTAAATAAAATTAGCAGACTTGAGGCCCTGGTGGCCTCCATGATGTCTTAAAGCCAGAGCAGTTCCATTGAGGAAAAGAGACAGCTATACACATCGTCCAGCACCACCTCGTTCCCTCACTGGAACTACTCTGACTGGCTTTAAGACGTTATGGCAGGCCAACTGAAATGTTTTTTCAACAGTTTGTAGAAGAAATCGTCTTTATTGACTGTGTAATAGTGACGTTATTAGAGTACAGACATGAAAGTGGGATTGATATGAATATCTCTGATATCGTGATATTAGATCTTAAAACTTGGCTTGTTCCAGTGAGTGAACGAGATGGCGCTAGACGACTTGTGTAGCTCTGTCACTTTCTCATTGGAACAAGCCTGGTTTTAAGACGTTGTAATACCGCCCCTGGTGGCCTACCATGGCGTTTTAAAGCGTGAGCAGTCCCAGTATGGGAACGAGACGGCGCTAGACGACTTGTAAATATCTGTCTCTCTCCCACAGTGGATCTACTCACGCTTTAAGAAGTCATGATATGCCACATGAACGAGCGATGAGGCTCAGGTATTATAATAACTCGCATACTGTTTTCCAGTGATCGTCGTATGTTACATACAGCTTGGCCAGAACGTCTTGAAACGAAACTAATCTTTTTGTTTATTAACAACGTTTTAAAATCTTTGATATTTGATGTAAACAAAGAACGCAGGTTTGTTAAATTTATTATTGTGCCATAAAACTAACGTAATAAGTAAAAAATAATAAAATAAAATCATTCAAAGTGCTGGTAGCGAGAGCATAGTGGCGACTTCCGGTTTTCTACTGTTTTTTGCCAAGTTGTAATAAGTGAAAAAAAATCATTCAAAATGCTGGTAGCGAAAGCACAGTGGTGACTTCCGGTTTTCTACTCTTATTTGCCAAGCTGTACAATAGTGCAGTTCTTACGCAGATCTAATACTTGGACTTACCTTCTTCAGGGAACGTGATGTAGAACGATACGATGTCATCGGACACGTTCTGCTGTACATATTTGGAGAGCCTCTTCTCGTCCACTCCATTCTTGTGTAACGTCGCCATGAAGTCCGCCAGGGGACGCGACATGCGGAACTGGATCTCCAGCTCGCGACCAGCGAATACTAACGCTTCCTGCGATTGAGAACGACAAGGTAAGTGAATTTTTACTGATAAATCGAAAATGAATCATCACTGAATCTATAATTTATTAACTTAAATATGTTATAACTTGCATTTTGACAAATTAAACCGGTCAGTCAAAAGTCCCCCTGACTTGTCTTTGCTGATTTGCTCGCTTCCCTAGGAATGTACCACCATGTGTAGGGTTGGGACTCGAGTAACGGATTGAGTGATGGAAATGTCTGAGAAGCTATGTGAGCTTCTCAGACGGCATGAAAAGCTTATTATTCATACACTAAAACTAAAACTTGGACGGGTTTGAGTTCGGCTCGCCCAAGCCGAAGCGAGGTGTAACAAATATTTTTTTTGTGGAGATACGCTATAAGCTTCTGACAGCTTAAGTTTCAACGATATTGTGGTCTCACTGATGGGACACAGGCCTCCTCTCTGTGAAAGGGAGTGGGCAAAAATCCACCACGCGGGCCCAGTGCAACCCGCACTGGGCCCGCGTGGTGGATTATTGCCCCGCGTGGTGGATGTCACATGTCTTCATATTTTTTTGGTTCTAGGCCATTTTTCCTCACGATGTTTGCCTTCACCGTTTTGAGGGCAGTAGTGATGAAATAAATTACACAAAAAAATGCGCCAGACTGGGTTTGAACCCACCAACTCGTAATACGGGGCCGATACCATTGGGCCACCACTGCTCTCGCATCTTGCATCTTAAAAAACATCAGCTGTTGCATGTTCAAGCGAAAGTTTCTGGCTAGTCACACAGCTGTCTGTTTCCATATCTTATTTGATCAAGACCTTACCTGATGCGTAATAGGGACGAGTCCAAAGAGTCTGGTTGCTTTCGTGGGTCCCCACTCTCCACTGGCACAGTCAGGCAATGGGACCATCACTGTTTGTAGCTCAGCACAGCATATCTGCAATACAAAATTTAGGTAATAAGCTAATCAATCCCAAAGTGTTCATATTTGATAGTTAAAAATATTTTGGCTAACTTCTACCTCTGTCAATTTTTCTTGTTTTTCAGAACCAACTTAGCTCACATGTTTTTTTATTAACACGACACCCATTTTGCTTTAAGTCGGTTGACTGAGCTCAGGTCTACGTAATGCAAATTGCACCACGTGACATGTGCGCCCTTAATTGCTGATTCCTGTTACCCGGTAAATCGTTTCGCAGTAACTTATCGCATAGACTCTATGCATGGCATACTCTATGCCATAGAGTATGCCATAAATTACTTTTCTTGGTTATCATCGTGGCCTTTTCATGATGCGCGTAGTTCGAAACAAAACGTCAGGGCATATTTTAGCTCTTTCAAAAAAGGTGTAGGATCAATCTATAACTGTGTAGTCAGTAACAGTTACCTTGAACTTGCAAACGCTCTTGAACTTCATGGGTTCTCCAGTGAGGTATTCCCTGGGCGTGACGGCGTTGGCGAAGATGTCCAGCAGGAATGCGCCGCTGCATGGTGCGTGTACACGAAACGATACCACGTTTCCGACCACAGACTGCGAGAGGAACAAAAATGTTCTATTAAATAGGGAGGAATTTCCTAAAATCTTGGTTGCTTCCTTTAATTTTGAACTTCGAAAAGTATCGAGAAGTTGTGTGAGACAAAAATATCAAAATTCAAGTTCAGTAAATCCAGGTCCAGAAAGAAAACGGTATTTTCCTGTTTCTGTCCTACATTTTGATTTATATGAGATTTATGATTATGAGATTCTTCGTCTTATTATCTCAGGACCATATTATTATTACTATTCAGGGAATCCATTTATGAGAATCTGTCTCATGATCAGACTTCCTAAATAGGGATCGATCTCTTAACAATCTATTTGGAACCCTTGGATCGATGGTCGCCGACTTTCATATAGATCTTACCTGCATAACAAATCTCTTGAGGCTAACTCCGTCGAAGCCGTCGCCCTCTGTGTCGTAGAACTTGAGGTTGTAGTGGAAGATGAGAGAGCTCTGCATGTGTGCGGGCATGGCTATGCGCATAGTCGCCGCACCTGGAATATGTATTTAAGACCAAATTGTAATAGATATAGGGTGTTATTTTCCGATAGATGCCTGGATTTCTCACATTCTTTTTGGAAACGTTAACGTTAGTATAAATGGATTTGATGTTATCAGATCAGTTGCCAAAATGTATAAAAGGCAAAGGGATAATCATTGTACTGACAAATACACATAAGTGACTTAAAAATAACTGGCACAATGTGTGTTTGTCACTTAGGTACATCTCTGGCTAATCCTTCGAGATAACAGACTTGATATAATGCTATGTTCCGTGACTGATTTCTATACAAATCTACGCAACAGCCTGAATGAGCAGGCTTAATGCCATAAAAATAAGACGAAAAAAAAAATAGTAATAAAGCGAAAAACTCACCAGTCGAATCAGTGAACATAACAGCCTTCGTATTAGGGTCGCTGAAGTACAATCCATATCTAAAGAACAGCGATCTGACGAAGGGCAGCTCCTCGAAGTCATGGAGCGTTATGGGCGTCTTCAGCAGCTGCCAATCTGGCTGCAGCGGGAAGAACTCGTAGATGAACTCCCGAGGGTCCGTGAGGAAGTAGTGGTCGTCATATTCGTACCTGGGACAGTAGTTGGAATTTTTGGAGGAAGTCCTAGGTTGTGAACAGAAAGATAGAGGTCTGAGCCGGGGAAATAGTATTTACAGAGGTCTAAGAAGCAGGTAGAGTTTTTAGTAACTGGTAATAACTGGTTTAGTGGAGCACGGTAGCGTAGCAGAAAACTAGCACGTTATAGACTTCATTGGTTTAAAAGAAAATAACTAAGTCTACATTGTAGACGATTCATCATCTTGGCCCAGAATTTTTAAGAGTAGGTGTTCGCTAAAAGAGGAGGCAGATATAATTCATCATGATGTTCCAGACCTTTAATTTTTTCTCTCTATCTCATATCAACAGAGTGCCTTGACAAAGTATCAGTAGCGACGATAATCGAAAAGACAAAATGGGTTGTTCTGAAAGTCAAAGCTTTAAAACTAACACCACGGACTTCACCCCTTTTGAATGCTCAATAATATTTCGAAGGTTAAAGCAGATTTCAAGGCTTTAGGTTACTGCAAAGCGTTCAGTTTCTGGTCGCAAGTTGCCATTTCGTTTACAAACCTCAAACTATCGCTCTTCCCTCGATTGCCAGGCTTCGGAGCATCCTTAGCATTGACCAGATGCCTGGCTCCCCAGTTACACTGGACGAAGCGCCAGGCCCCAGCCACGAACACTGCGTTCCAGGAGTTACGGAACCTGTTATCTTCGAAGCGGACTCCTGGTTGGTAGCCCGCGGATTTGCTGTAGCCTTTGATCACCACACAGTGGAGACCTGCATAGCTGTGGATGGGAGATGTCAGGTTAACATGGATGATGAATATATATTATGTTCTGAGCTTCTTCTCCTGCATATGTTAGGTTGAACAACTGATTTTTTAGTTCCGTTATTCAAATCTAAAAGGCCCAATAATTACGATTGCTTTATGTAAAACTATTGTTTTTTGGAAGAAAATGAATTAGAAAATATTCTAATGAGTCCTTCATCCTCCTCTGCCCTGACTGAAGCAGTCAGACACATTGTCTGTTACATCCTTTCCTTCAGTTTGCCATTTGCGTCACTGTCACGGTGTCTTTTATAGACGGTTCTTACAACAAAATGAAGGCCTATTTTCCGGTCATCAGCCTATAATATTCCTACTGCTGGGATACAGGCCTCCTCGTTGCGAGAGGGAATGGACCATAATCTACCACGCGGGCCCAGTGCGGGTTGTTAGATGTCGCATGTCTTCGAATTTTTGGTTCTAGGACGTGCCAGTTTCCTCACGATGTTTTCCTTCACCGTTTTTGAGAGTGATGAAATAAATTACACAAAGTAATTGCGCCTGGCGGGGTTCGAACCCACGACCTACAACTCGTAAGTCGGGACCGATACCACTGGGCCACCACTGCTCTAGCTATTTTCCAGTACTTTCTGGAAATTATATATGAGCATATTTTTGTCTTTCCGTTCCTGTTTCAAGAATTGTTAAATGATCATCTTACCTGCACAATCTCTTAAACAGTACATGGTAACTTTCAGTGCCGTGCTTGATGCCTCTCAGTAGACCTAACGGAGAGTCTCCCCTGAGGTTGTCATCAAACTGGATGTTATTCAGGTTCTTCACGGTGATCCAGCGGAATATGGTCCTTGCCTTCTCAACGTCGCTCGCGCATCTACCTACTAGCTGTCGGACTAGATCCGTAAAGGTTTTTTGGTCTTCTTGTGCTACCTGTAATCAGATTTGGTACCAGTTTAAAAATCAGTGGTCTTATTTGGGTGATCAAGGATATTCTAGGTTATTTCTATTCATTTTCAAGGTAGAGAAGACTGTAATTTAAAAGAATCTATAAGTAGACTGACTACTGTAAGTTGTTTAAAGTATCTAAAAGCAAATCCCTAGATTTTGTGTTCAGGGAGCGTACCATGAAGTCTTAAAGCGAAAGCACTTCCATTGTGGGAAAAAGACAGAAATATATAAGTTGTCTAGCGCCATCTCGTCATAAACAAGTGATATCTTACCGAAATAGCAATCTTATCAACATCAGCGAACTCGGCGGGGTCTGTATAGATGTGGAATTTGGAGACGAGCGGAGGCTGAGGTGGAGGTGCACGGGCGGGGTACGGAGGGGCCTCTTCGCCGTCCACAAACAGGGAGGAAGCTGCCATATACTCGGACCGACGCTCCTGGATAAGTTCCATCATCTCGTGACTTTGCTTCTCTACTAGTGCTGCTGTTGCTGCTCTGAAAGGTTTAGAAGAAGACATTAGTTTCTATTTATTGTTCTGCAGAGTTGAAGCACATATATTATTTAGAAATTTTGTGAAGGTATGTTTTCTCCAGTCTAAGTTTATACTGCTTTGACTGGCCTGTTGGTCTAGTGGTTAGTGACCCTGACTGCTATGCCGGAGGTCGTGGGTTCGATTCCCACCCAGGACAAATGTTTGTATGATGAGCACGATCATTTGTTCTGTGTCTGGGTGTAATTTATCTATAATATGTATGTATTTAGAAATATTTAAGTATGTTTATCAGTTGTCTAGTACCCATAATACAAGCTCTGCTTAGCTTGGGACTAGATAGCGTTGTGTGATAGTTGTGGAATATTATTACATTGTGGAATATTATTATACTGCCGGAGTCCGGCACCAAACAGATTTGACTGTTTCTTCATTGCGCAGGAGTCTCTGTTCGTTCTGGGTGTCTTTGCTCTGGGCTAAATGAGGCCGAGAGCAAACCAAAATGAGTCAATACGCCCGTCAACTTTTTTGGTTACTACTACTGCGTACATGTCTACTAGTATTTAAATTATCATATTCATACAAGAACATGCCCAACATATCTGCGTAGTTCAATATGGAATATAATAACCATGAAACCAAGACAGGATTGGATTTATAGACCTCGTGGAACATTATGTTACAGATTTTATCAAGCTTTTTGGATAGTCAAACCTCTCATGCTCCAGCATCTTCCTCGTCAAGCTCTCCTTCTTCTTATCTCTTCTCAACGTCATATTCTTCTCCAAGTCAGCTCTCTCCTGCTGATGACGTAACGTGAGGGCTCCTATCTCCGAGTCCGGTCTTCTCTTCTTGACTTGCATCTCTTGTTGGAACCTGTTCGTCAGCCTCTCTAGTTCGCGTTCCCATTCATCCTGGAATGTTATAAATGGGTGTGAGATGAGTAAGGATATGTAGATACTTGAGTTTACAATGACGGGTTCGTCAATATCGTCAAATATTAGGGCCTTAAATGGTCTTGGTCTAATGATATGAGGGCTACAAATCGATTGCCATCCCACTGCCATTTTGTCATGCCAATAAACTTCGTGGTGAGAGAATGTGTTACACGTGAATAATGACCTCTAAGGGTGCTCCCACATCTATCGACGCGGAATCGGATTTTTCCGTCGCCCTCTCTCTTTCTGTCGCTTAGAACTGCCATTTGCTAGACCGAGACAATGCGATAGCACGCGGCCGCGTCGAGAATTTCGGCGCGTGCGATCGCATTATGCTTTCTGTCTCGGTCTAGCAAATGGCAGTTCTAAAGATGTGTGAGCACTCTAAGTAGTTTTTATCACCTTCATTAGACTTGAACTTTTCAATTATGGCACAGATTATGGGTTCATCCAATGGATATTGGGTTCAAATTTTCTGAGCAAAGTAATAACGATCAATTCGCAAAATATGGATATTCAGACTGTAGCTACAACTTAAGATGTCCAAAAAAAAGATGATGATTATGGGAAGTCATTTCTCAGTTTGTTTGAAAAACCTTTCAGTGTTCCGTGAGCAAACCTATCTCATGAGCAACGAGATATTATAACGACTTTTGAGTCTTTGAATTTTAGTATCATTGCCCAGATATAGCTTATAAACGAATATGATCGATGCTGGTACCTGTATTTCTTCTCGTATTCTTCTATTTTCTTCTTCGCGGTGTTTGGAGAATTTTCTGTACAAGTCGTCTTCTTCTTGCCGGTGTTTCATTTCCAGTTTCGTTTGTTCATCGCGATCCTGGGGACAAGAGAAAGAAAATACATTAGATAAGTATTTTTTTATGATCTGTCCCTTTGTATGGTACGCGACACTAGCTTGCTGGGTTCTGCAGGTCGCTGACAGGCAGTTTCAACTTTGTACCCCATTGCATGAAGTACTGATAGTCTATCAAAGCTGAATCGTTTTCGTTTGTTCTGGCTATCGCTCAGCACCCTTTACTAGATTTTCACTGTATGTTGGGTAAAAGTTAAAAATGTATAGGACTGCTGAACGTTAACGATTGTCGCTTGCCGTTTGGGTACAGGCTCTGTAGTGGTCCTTAATTCGGGTGGAGTTGTTGTATCGGTAACTTAGTATATGGAAATCATAATTTCAAACTTCATAACCAATGATATATAGTTCATCATGTTCATCATCATCATCAGCCTATAATGTTCCCACTGCTGGGACACAGGCCTCCTCTCTGTGAAAGGGAGTGGGCCATAATCCACCACGCGGGCCCAGTGCAGGTTGGTAGATGTCACATGTCTTCGAATTTTTGGTTCTAGAACATGCCGGTTTCCTCACAAAGTTTTTCTTCACCGTTTTGAGAGCAGTGGTGATGAAATAAATTACACAAAGTAATGCGCCTGGCGGGGTTCGAACCCACGACCTACAAATTCGTAAGTGGGACCGATACCAATGGGCCACCACTGCTCCCATATTACTGTTACTACTTAGTTATTTAATTATTAAAAAGGTTTCCCACCAGCTTTTGTGTACAGTAAAGTTAAGGTAGGTTCGTAGAATTGTGGTAGAATAGCGCCTGCACAATTTGCCAAGATCTCAATTGCAAATTCTAAATTCAGAAACCGGGTCTTAGAGTCTGGGTTTTTATGAGTAAAAACTATCGATATCACTGATCGATATTCACTTTCACCGCGAACACATCACATTCATCATTCGCGATATTTCATTCTTTTTGGAATAGGTATAGCGAAAAATTTACAGCATTCTTTCGGTACCCATTTGCGTTAAAGGGCAGAGTATCTTGTTTAGACAGTCTCGCGACACCGGTAGAAACCTTCCTATGCTGCCCCTTTTTTTTAACGTGGCAAAATCATCAAATGAGTCCTCCCACCCCGGGCAGGGCGGGAGGGACTGTCAGACTTGTACTGACTAAATCCACGGTGTCCTTCAATAGCCCTTTATGTTCCGGGGGTCACGGTAAGGAAATAAATCCCGCGACCAACCCTATGCTGCCCCTAAAGTAAGGACTAATTTACAGTCAATTAAAATCAAAAACGTTTCCTCGTTTGTCACTCTTCACTAGAAAATTATGAAAAGTAAGCAGCATTAATTGTTTATTTCTGTTTTAGTCTGCCATATTTTTGCTATTTTCCTTGCCTATAAAAAAGATCCACGTTCCACAGTATGACATAGCCTTGACTGGCCTTTTTAGTGGTTAGTGACCCTGACTGCTATGCCCGTGGTCGTGGGTTCGATTCCCACCCAGGACAAATGTTAGTGTGATGAGCACGATAATTTGTTCTGTGTCTGAGTGTAATTTATCTATAACTAGCACTTCGCCCGCGACTTCGTCCGCGCTTACTTCTAACTCTCTCATTATGCAACTAAAATTCTATCGACCACCAAACAACCCTTTAACAGTCGGTTTTCGCAACATCCCATCTTAATAAGCATCTACGTCCTAAAGACATACCCCAGGGAATATAAGAGACTCGTAGCACTTGTAGTACCGAAGTTTCATACAAACTATGAAGGTATAAACGACCACTTTTTTTATCGTGGCAAAATCATCAAATGAGTCCTCCCGCCCAGGGCGAGACAGGAGGGACTGTCAGACTTGTACTGACTAAAATCCACGGTATTCTTTAAATAGCCCTTTATGTACCAGGGTCAGGGTTACCGAGTGAGACAGTCCCGCGATCTCGGCAGGCTCTGGCCCTCTTAGGGAGGTCCCGTCCGATTGCTGACAGGACAGCTCCTTGAGGCGCGCGTGGAACGCAACTCACCGTCGACCCGGGCATGGTCCATGATCAGACGGCGAGTCACCCATTACTCGCCGTCCATATGCCCGCGCCTACGGTGGCCGGAGATCGTCTTGCGACGTCTCTCGCGGCCGCGGCGCTTGGTTCATGAGGTGGACGCTGTCCTCTCCCTCACGTGCTCAGCCTCCTCCTTTGCAAGCTTGCTGCTTCGCAGAAGGAAGCAACCGCTTCCCATTCCGTCTCTCCCCGCAGCATGAGGGCACGGCGGTGATCTGCCCAAGCGGGGCAATCCTGCACCTATGCTCCACCGTATCCTCCGCGCGATCCTCGCAGTGGTGACACCCAGGCGTTTCTTCCTTCCCCATACGACACAGGAACCTCCCGAAACATCCGTGCCCAGTGAGGACCTGCGTCAGTCGGAAGATAAGGACGCTGTGACGCCTCTCCAGCCACTCTTCAAAGAGGGATCTTACCGCTACGATCGCGGCGTGTCCAAAGCTATAAACTACACCTTCAGGAGAGAATTTCCCGTCAAAATCATGTCTTAAGAAGAACCTACGTGCCAAAAGAACCCTCCGGTGAAACTTTTAAAACTCCTAGTTCTTGCTTGTAGTTATGAAGATTCATACGAACTATTAACCCCAGAAGCATCCTCTTTGGGGTCCAATTTCACCAATTTCAAAACCATGTCTGAATGATCATATTCTGTATCCTAAAAATAGCTCCCGCGCAAAATTTGAGACTTTCAGCGTTTGTCTTATGGAAGTTTCATATAAACTACCTCACCTAAAACAACCCTGTAGGGTTTGATTTAACCAAAACTCGTCTGAGGTAGAACAAAATTTTAAATAAGCCATATTTTAAAAATCTTACTATCAGGAACTAAGTTCCGTCTTAGCATATAGGTTTTTAGGGAGCATCTTCTTATTTTGACACTCTTCTTACTCCCACACAAACTAACAACCCCAAAAACATCCCCTTAGGGATAAAATTTCAGAAAATCCCGTCAATGGCAGTACCTACGTCTTAAAAAAATCCCTATGTAAAATTTGAGAGTCCTATCTATCAACGCCAAAAGCAATCCCTTAGGTGTCGAATTTCGCACAACCCCATCTAAGTGAGCACCAACGTTCTAAAAAACTAAATGCAAAACTTGAAATCCTAGCACTTATAGTAACGAAAGTTTCATACAAACTATCAACACCAGAAACAACCCCTTAGCTCTCGAATTTCGAATCACCCCGTCATAGATAGTAGTATCTAAGTTCTAAAAAAAAACCCATGAAAAATTTGAGACTTCTAACACTTCTAGTAACGAAAGTTTCATACAAACTATCAACACCAGAAACAACCTCTTAGCTCTCGAATTTCGAATCACCCCGTCATAGATAGTAGTATCTAAGTTCTAAAAAAAAACCCATGAAAAATTTGAGACTTCTAACACTTCTAGTAACGAAAGTTTAATACAAACTATCAACACCAAAAACAACCCCTTAGGGGCAAATTTCGCAAAACCCCGTCTTAGGTAGCGCGTACGATCTAAAAATAACTTTTATGCAAAATTTGTAACTTCTAGTACTTATAACCTAACTTCCCAAAAACAACCCCATAGAGGTGAAATTTCGCAAAATCCTGTCCTAGTAAGCACCTACGACATGCAAAGAACCCCCATGCAAAATTTGTAACCTCTATCTATTAACACCTTAAATAACCCCTTAGGGGTTGAATTTCAAAAAACCCAATCTTAAGTTGTGCTTACGTCCTAAAAACAAACCCCGTGCAAAATTTGAGATTCCTAGCACATGTAGGTAATAATGAAAGTTTCATACAAACTATCAACACCAAAAACAAAATATTAGGGGGCGAATTTCGCGAAATCCTTTTCTAAAGTAGCACCTACGTTTTAAAAAGAACCCGCAAGCAAAATTTGAAACTCCTAGTACTTGTTGTAAAAAAGTTTCATACAAACTGACAACCCCAAAACCAACCCCTTAGGGGCGTAATATAGCTAAACCCCTTCTTGGTGAGCACCTACGTCTTTAAAAGAATCCCCATGCAAAATTTGAGATCGCTATCTATCAACACCTAAAACAAACCCACAGGGGTTGAATTTCGAAAAACCCCGTCTAAGGTAGAGCGTACGTCCTAAAACAAACCCAATGCAAAATTTGAGTTTCCTAGCACTTGTGGTAACGAAAGTTTCATACAAACTACCATCACCAAAAACAACCCCGTAGGGACCGAATTTCGAACAACCCCTGTCGTAAGTAGCACTTACTTCCTAAAAAGAACCGGCATGCAAAAGTTTAAACTTTTAGTACTTGTAATAACAAAGTTTCATACAACCTATCAACCCCAAAAACAACCCCTTAGAAGTGAATTTTTTCAAAATCCTGTCTTAGTGAGCACCTACGTCCTTAAAAGAAGCCCCACGCAAAATTTGAGACCTCTATCTATGAACACCTAAAACAACCCTTTAGGGGTTGAATTTCGTAAAACCCCGTTGAGGGTAGTGAGTACGTCTTAAAAACAATCCCTATGAAAAATTTTAGACTCCTAGCACGTGTAATAACGAAGTTTCAAACAAACTTTGAACACTAAAAACAACCCCTTAGGGGTCGAATTTCGAAAAACCCTTTTCTAAAGTAACACCTACGTCTTAAAAAGAACCCGCATGCAAAATTTGAAACTCTTAGTACTTGTAGCAAAAAAGTTTCATACAAACTGTCAACCCCAAAAACAACCCCTTAGGGGCGTAATATCGCAAAATCCGTTCTTAGCGGGTACCTACGTCCTAAAAAGAACCCCTGTGCAAAATTTTGAGCCCTTAGCACTGGTAGTTTCCGAGCTTTCGTGTCCTATGAGTGAGTGACCTTTTGCTTTTATATATATAGATGTGTATGTATTTAGAAATATATAAGTATGTTATCAGTTGTCTAGTACCCATAACACAAGCTCTGCTTAGCTTGGGACTAGATGGCGTTGTGTGATAGTTGTGGAATTTATTTAAAAAAAAATAGCCGATACAAAAGTGTTAAGGAGATGGTAGGTAAGTTACGTCCACAGGGAGTGTCACATATTAAACGTTTTATTCATGACAAAAAAAAGTGTTAAGTAGATGTAATAGCTTATATCTAACCGCTGTCATTTGCGACTCATACGCATCTTAACATCGTCGTAGATTAACAATGTCGTTAAGCCTATGTGATGATGATGACACACATTTTAACGGCTTTAAATCGCAAAAACTCAATGAACCTGTCTTTAAGATCTACTTTAACTGCTGGCATAAAGTTAATAAATAACAGTAGTGCCTTTATTGAACCACTGAGGACCATTGACCTCAGCATTTAATGTCGGCATTAAGCAACCACTTTCGAGTCATTCAGATGTTTGCAAACCGATAAGTTCGAACCATAATTATAAGCATATTAATTCTCCGTTATAAATCAAAGCACCTGCCTACCTAACATATATAATTCAATCTTCTTTACCTTAGTAATATGTCAATGAAGATTAGCGGCAAGACGACCATTAGATCGTCACGATGGAAAGTGTCGCCACCTGGCGGCCGCCGAGGAAAGTGAAACGATTGTGTCGTTCACCTGCGCGCGCGCAAGTTAGCGATTAGATCATGGAATAGGAGGGTTCAGAATGACTAGTTGAAACAATTTCGCTAGAGAACACACGAAAATTGACATGATCTTTGGCGAGTGAGATTATGAGGCTTTAGGAGGCAGTGCCGTATTATCCATAAGGCACTTTATGCCAGTGACTAGGGGCCCACTATGACCAGGGGCCCAGCACTCCCGATTAAAAAAAGGGGATTGTGTGGTTTTACGAAACCAATGTAAAACTGAAACTTTTTTCACATGATTAGGTAAAAGCCCCCATTATAAGAGTAACAGTGGAAGTCTGTATTTTTTAATTGTACTGAAATGAATATTTTTTTTTTGTATGAGACACTTTTCTTAATTTATTAACTTGTATATATTTTTTTAAATAATCACTTATTAAATGAAAAATAATTATATTAATTTTAAATCAGCAACTGCAGTGTGGGTATTATTGACAGGGCAAAATGATATCAGTGTCTATTAAATGTCAAATTGCGTTGTTGTGGTATGAAAAAGGGAAGGCCTGAAACGAGCTGTGCTAGGAGCCCGAAGATGGATAATCCGACCCTGTTAGGAGGCAGCTTTTAGTGAGCCATCCACCCTTGATACGTAAAGACCAAGTTACTTGAAGTGGTGTTGTTTGTGGCACCTATCCTCAGCATTGAAGAATTCACAGAGTGGCGGAAAAGAAGTTTCAAAACGCAGATAAAACGGTAAAAAAAAAACACATTCATCGGCTGAAGTTTTGAACTTGTTACAAAGCCTACCTCAGATATGCTGAAATCTAATGATACTGAATTTATACATTTGGGATAAGGAGAACAATCTAATTCAATTCTCCGAATATTGACTGTCAATATCGTGGTACTATAAATTCAAGTTATCTTCATTTTTTTTTCTTGCTTTATTTCTGGGTGCTTTAGGCACGCTGTAAGGAATAAGCCTTCTGCCAGTTCCGTCCTATCTGCTCTAAGATTAGATGACCGATCGTACTCGCTCATTTATTGATAGATCGCGTACAGGTTTATCACAGTGTTCACGGCAATTTTCTGTCTTTTAATACTGTTTTTGCGGTAGCGCGAATCCCGGAAGACTCGATAAATTGTTCATAGCGTCGTAAATCGGAAAGTGTTTAGCAATTTCCTAGTGAATACTAGACAAAGTAAGATGACTTTCTACCGGTTATTGCCTATGAATAAAGTTAGGTTTTATCTTTATTTTTAGTGCTGCAATCATATATCTTTACAAAGAAGCAGTATACCTACATCAAGAGTAGCGTGTAATATCATAATCTTCATTCATAATTAAATTCTGCCGGCCGGGATCCGATAATTGTGGCCAAAGCCTGCCAAAAACGCGGGTCTGTCCAAAATAAAAAACCAATCAAAATCAAAGCATTTATTTCAAGCAGGCCAGTTATCAGGCACTTTTCAATTGTCATAGACAACTAAAAATGTAATTAAACACTAAAAAGTTATGGTGCTACAGTCCGGCTCAAAAGACATAAAAACTGTGAAAGTACCATAAATGCCTATTCCAAGAAGTAGATCTTTAAGGAGAAGAACGGGCAGAAAACTCCATGGACACTCTTTATAGATCGCCAAAATTGTTACAAAATCTTTTTTACATTTTGAGATGGTACATTATGTCATTGTGTCCCAAAGGGTTACCGCAGTCATGGAATGCTATTTTGAAATATAGAATTTGAATTTAACGTTGATACAATAACCACAGATATTAAAAAGCAATTACTTCTTTCTTAATATCATTGGACGCACCAACTGTAATCGTATGCCCCAGTGAATGTGAGGTGTGCTCGATTTCTGATGAGATTTTTTGCTTGAACTAACAGTAACCATTATATCAGTCTGTGATGCCCATCTCTGGTTTTAATGATGCACGTTTTTTAATATTATGGAACCGTTGTCAATCATGGATATTTTAGGTTCTTGTACTTTTTTTTGAATGTGTTAAAGTCGTCAAATTAGTGCTCCTGTCCTGAGTAGAGCGAAAGAGGCCAAACTCGTACTGACTAAAATTTACACTTTTCGTTCCAGGGTCAGGGATAATTGATCAGACAGTCCTGCGACATCGTCGAGTAAGTTTGGAATGCCGGTTGTGAATTTTGAGAAAAGAGATTTCATTCTACCGGTACATAATTATGAAAAGTCACAACTAATAAAATACCTACTTAATATTTTATTGCTTTTCATATTTGTGTAACACAGGTGGTATTTCATAAAATAATCATGGTCATTAATGACATTGTCAAAAAGGCAAATTGGGAGAGACGAAAATGTATAAAAACTAAACAACTATGTATTTTCTACAACATTTTCACAAACGTAGTATTTTGGAAGTCATTCTGTTACGAAAAGGTTTTTGAAAAGTAGAAACTGTAATTCTACGTTTCTTTTTTAAAAAATTAGCTTTTTTATATCATCGGGCGCGTGACTTTATGTCAGACGTGTATTTTGTGTTTCTTAGAAATCATTGAATGACAAACCGCCTAATCCCGCTGTGTTTATGCACAACCGTTCTCTAAAAGCCTTATGAATGGACGTTCGTGATTTTTGATGGCGGGAATTTCCATCAGATCATCATTCTGCTTGTGTATGCTTGGAAGCCTTTTAGGAGTCCCGATTCTTTTTAAAAACTACTCTTTCGAGAACTACCATTCACTTACTTTAGTAGGCTGTGTAAGAACTTTAAAAACGAAGTTTTCTTCATAATTTAATTGAAGAAGTTCAGGCAAAGAATAATTACCTACGAAGTATTTTATTTATCGTGGTAAAGTCATCAAATGAGTCCTCCCACCCCGGGCAGGGCGGGAGGGATTGTCAGACTTGTACTGACTAAAATCCACGGTGTCCTTCAATAGCCCTTTATATTCCGGGGTCACGGTAAGAAAATAAGTCCCGCGACCCCAGAACAGATAGTTTGGGAACAAGTAACTTATTCGTTTTGTTTAAAACGTCATCATCTGTCTTGTCCCAAATTTGTTGCGAGTCTTACCGAATTCCAGTATTTGAGCTTTACTTATCTAAAATCATGTTCATAGGAAAAGCCAGATAAAATATCTACTGATTCAATATCCTAGTCATTCAGAAGCTCCGGGCGTTGAACTAGATCTCGCCAACACTTATATATTTAAACATAATACATTATTACGTTTGCCTCGATTTGAACTCTCGTATTGTGTTATTACATGTTGTTATCTTTTACAGCACTGCGCACTGTTTACAGCTTCGGGCAAGAAAGTAATATGTTGAAACACTTACGTACCAGTTTATGGTTCGAGTCCATTAATTATATTGTGAATTTTAATGTGTCTCTGTCAAGAAGTTTTATTAGTTATCAACAGATGTGAAAAGGAAATAAATAAACGCAAGTTTAAACACCAATTCAAGGTTAACTTCGCACAACATGAACTCATTGCAAGTAGGTCATGACACGATCATTGAATCATTCAATAAGTATCTATTCATACCGAATACCGAGACACACGACTCTTTAATATTATTAACTGCCATTTATTTTACCACGACAACTCAGTGAACGAATGAATGAACCCTGCTGTAGCGTCTCAACTACATGTAAATATTACGTAAATAGTCTCGCAAGTAACAATGGCTGCGCATTATCATTTCATACATAATGCGCGTTTTTATCGTGCCGCGAGAGGGTCGGCGAGCCAGGAATTTGTTTTTGTACAAGCTAATCGTGTAGATAACGGTACTATATTATCGGCAGTAGCGCGACAGCGACTCGCCGACCGGTCGTGTACACTTCGCTTTAGGACTGCATTTTATATACGTTAAAAATGCTCAAACTAGTCAGAGGGATACGGCGGTTGAACCAATGCCGGCACAACCACGCTACCGTCATCGGCACCGAGCCGAACAGAAACGATCCTTACTACCAAGAAAATAAGGCCAGAATGGATGAGCTCGTCGACGAACTGCGGCAGAAAACAGGTGATGCCATCAAAGGCGGCTCGGAGGAGGCCGTAAAGAGGCACACGGCGAGAGGAAAACTGCTCGTCAGGGACAGGATTAACCGGTTGGTGGACGAAGGAAGCGACGTTTTAGAACTGAGTACGCTGGCTGCCGTCGACATGTATAAAGGGCAAGTGCCGAGCGCCGGCATCGTCACCGCCATTGGCAAAGTTCACGGTCGTGACTGCATGATCGTGGCTAATGACGCCACTGTTAAAGGAGGCACTTATTTCCCTATGACAGTGAAGAAGCACTTGAGAGCTCAAGCCGTTGCGCGAGAGTGTCGTCTTCCGTGCATTTACCTAGTCGACTCCGGAGGTGCACATTTACCTGATCAAGCCGACGTCTTCCCGGACAGAGAACACTTCGGAAGGATATTTTACAATCAAGCTAACATGTCTGCGGAAGGAATACCGCAAATCGCAGTAGTTATGGGTTCATGTACCGCCGGCGGCGCATACATTCCCAGCATGTCTGACGAAAGTATCATAGTTAAAAATCAAGGAACTATTTTCTTGGCTGGGCCACCTTTAGTGAAAGCTGCTACAGGCGAATCAGTGTCTGCTGAAGATTTAGGTGGTGCTGACTTACATTGCCGTCAATCTGGTGTCACAGATCACTATGCGCAGGATGATGAGCATGCTCTTCACCTAGCTAGAAATGTTGTTGCCAATTTAAATTGGAATAACGAACAGAGGACAAGAATACATGCACCAAAAGTTGACGACCCTGTCCATGACATTAACGATCTACACGGCATAGTTGGAGCGAACATCCAAAGACCTTTTGACATTCGCGAAGTTGTCGCTAGAATTGTTGACGGAAGCAGGTTTCATGAGTTTAAACAACTTTACGGAGAGACATTGGTATGTGGTTTTGCATCCATGTACGGACATCCCGTTGGCGTAATCGGTAACAATGGAGTGTTGTACTCAGAAGCAGCTTTGAAAGGATCCCATTTCATTCAACTTTGCGCAGCTAGGAAGATTCCCCTCCTCTTCCTTCAGAATATTACTGGTTTCATGGTTGGCAAAGATGCAGAGGCCGGTGGTATTGCCAAAAATGGTGCCAAAATGGTGACAGCAGTCAGTTGTTTCAAAGGACCCAAAGTTACAGTGTTGGTTGGAGGTAGTTTTGGTGCTGGTAACTACGGAATGTGTGGTCGTGCGTACTCTCCCAGTTTCCTTTACATGTGGCCGAATGCTAGAATATCAGTGATGGGTGGGCCTCAAGCTGCTACAGTGTTGTCTTTGGTAGCTAAAGAGAAGGCTGAGAGAGACGGGAAGCCATGGACTGATGAGGATGATAAGAAAGTAAGAGGACCTTTGGAAGCTATGTTTGAGAAAGAAGGACGCCCATATTACAGTACTGCAAGACTTTGGGACGATGGAGTGATCGCTCCAAAAGACACAAGAAGAGTGATAGGACTAAGTTTATCTGCAGCATTAAACGCTCCATTCAGAGACAGTAAATTCGGTGTGTTCAGAATGTGAAGTGATAAGGACAAAGATACTGCATGACGAAACGTTTCGTTATCAGTAATTAGGCGTATCGCCCACACTGATTTCATTATTCGGAGTTTTACAAACTTATTATTGCCGTCGTTTACCTCATAATTAATTGTGATAATGTCCGGCTAACGATTCTTTTAACTGTAAAATAAAATTTGTGATTATATCATGGGTATCTTATCACTCTTACCAGCCACGATAGTGTTGCTAACTTCAAAATTTTGTGATTACTTAGTAGTTAATTTGGCAACAGAAAGATCGTCCCTCAAAATAATATTGATTCTGTCTTTATCATGCCGTGTTATCGTCGTTATTATCAAACACGCCTCCATGACTGTATCAAGAGTATATATTTGTGGATATAATAGTGTCAACAAGATAGTTATCTTCCTATTTCTGACTTTCTGCTTTAAGGTCAAGATTAAGGTCAATTTCTGGACTTGCGTTTTCATACGAATATTGTTGTGAAATTTACTTATCTTATTCTGTTTTTAGAGGTTATACACCGTGACTTTTTAGTCGTCTTACAAAAGGGGTCCACTTAATGTATCCGACCTAAAATACCTCTACGCGAGATTTTTTTTTTAAATCGTTCATAATATTTTTTATTTTTAATAAATAGCTACATTAGAAATATGAAACATCCTGTTAAAATGTTTACGAATCAAACTGTAGAGTATACCTACCCAGCGCAATAGTCGGGCAGATCATTCCATCTCCATTTTCTGTGAGACAAGGGTGTTTTTAACTACGACTTGCGTCACAATAATGAATTTAAATTTTATTTTTAAAATTTTCGAATTTCTTAAATACCTATTTTTTGTTATAAACGTGTTCTAGTCGTTGGATACATGAACTGGACTGCTTTTGTAAGACGACTAAAAAGTCACGGTGTATAGTAAGCCATAGGTACTCTATGTATTCGAGATTCGAATGTTATTTATTTTTAAATAATTTTGCGGAATCAAAGATTTTAAAAGATCAGCCTCAGCAATCGTGGTTTAAAACTTAAAGGTAGATCAATTACTGTACTTTGACATTTCGTTTTTTTTTTTAGATTGTGAATGAATATGTCCTGGCAGCATTTCTCAAGGTCTAGCCTTAGGAAGGCAAACAGGTTATCAAAACAGTCTCAAGTTGTTGTATAATTTAAGAAGACATTCTTTGCTCAATATTATCACAGATGTTTTTTCAATGCCAGCATTTATGTGTAAATACGAGATAAGTATTTATTTTTGCAATAAAATGTTACTTTTCAACTTCAATCTTTTTTTCTGTGATCAATATAGTGGTCTGGGCACGTAATTGTCTTAAAAGTTAAGTAAAATTACTTAAATACATCGTTTAAATTTATTATAGGTAATTTTAGTCTCCAACTCAATTTCAACGTGTATAAGCTACAAAATGCAAATCAAACACCCGAAACTAATGAACTCCTAAATTAGCATTCCATTTTCTTCACTCGCGACGACAGTGTCACATTTCCAAACTTCTTGAGTTATAACTCTTTACTGAAAATGAATCATAGACAAAAAAATCTCCTGTCTACAAAGAGGTGTGTAATATTTGCGGTGACGGTAAATCATAACCAGTCTAATTACACGGAACAAAAGCTTTATAATAAAAAGAGACCGTTGGGCCATTAGCATGCAAATGTAATACAATGACCCGACCGCCATTAACAAAGTTCAAGTTTAACAATTGGATATCAGCCACTCACTTTTAGCACCTCTAGTCTAGATGACAAGGCCGGCTGTATATTGATAATACCTGTGCTCCTTTTATCAAAATGGCGTAACTGTCATGGCGTAGATTGAATTAAATGGCGGGAAATGGGTTAACCTACGATTTTTTTTTGTAATACAGTTAGCTTATTTTTCGTTTTGTTTATGATGTTACATACCACTTATAGTTTTAGATACAAGTATTGTTATCAACAAAAGTGGGTTATTATGATCCGTCTCTAGTTTTCTTTGCCAATTGGCTTTAAAGTATCCAATTTTCTTCACAGTAAATCACAATAATAAACAATTGATTGGTAACAATAATATGTCCGCGCTTACGATCAAGACGCGCCATTTTACGCTTTCCAGTCACAGCGGTCGAAGCGTGCGTGATTTTTTTCTATTTGGAATTCTTTACAAGAAAATCTATCCGCTGGAGAACTGACAGTCTATTAACAGAGTTAATTGGCTATCTACATGGCGGGTGCACTTTGCTGGCCCCATTTTTAAACATTATTTCCCTTAAATAACCATAAAATAGCCACCTAAAGCGTCAATATTGTAAAACTGAGTTAGGCGATATGATATCCAATTATCCACTTCCATTGTGGTATAATTCTATTTGTGCCATGGCATACACTGCCACTTTTTTTTTTTTTTAGCTTGGTAATATCATCAAATGAGTCCTCCAACCCCGGGCAGGGCGGGAGGGTCTGTCAGACTTCTACTGACTAAAATCCACGGTGTCCTTCATAGCCTGTTATGTTCCGGGGTTACGGTAAGGGAATAATCCCGCGACCCCGGCAGGCTTTGGCCCTCTGAGAGGGGGGCCCCGTCATTATGCTGACGCTCTTTGAGGCGCGCGTGGGACACAACGCGCCGTCTACCCGGGCATGGTCCTTGGTCGGGCAGCGAGTTGCCCTTTACTCGCTGCCCGCATGCCTGCGCCTACGGTAGCCGGATATCATCAAGCGACGTCCGTAAGAGGGAGGACGCTGTCCTCTCTCGCTCGCGGCCCGCCTCCTCCTTCACGAGCATTAATGCCTCGCAGAAGGAGCTGACCGCTTCCCACTCCGTCTCGCCCCGCAGCATGGCCGCAACCCATGCCGGGCGCGAGAGGTCTCCGCCTATCGCAGCCGTGAGAACACGTCGGTGCTCCGCCCAAGCTGGGCAGTCTTGCACCGTATGCTCCACCGTGTCCTCCGGGCGATCCTCGCAGTGGTGACACCCAGGCGTCTCCTCCTTTCGCATCAGACACAGGTACCTCCCGAAACTTCCGTGTCCGGTGAGGACCTGCGTCAAGCGGTAGGTCAGGACGCCATGACTTCTCTCCAGCCACTCCTCAAAGAGGGGTCTAACCGCCGCAATAGCGGCGTACCCGATACACTGCCACTTAGAACCAAAAACAAATGAGGTAAAATAAAGAAACACTATTAGGTCTTTAAACTAAAATTTTTTAAAGGCTGCAACACACGTTGCGTAAAATCGTTACGATTTTACGGTACAGTTTAAACTGCACAGTTTAATTGTGCCCACAGACGTAATAGTTCTCATACACACATGTAGATATCGTGGCGGTTTGAACTGTACCGTCCAGTCCTAACGATATTTCGTAAAGTGTGGAACAGCCATTACTTTACCGTAAAGTAAGATTTTTAACTGCTTCGAAATCAATAAATAGTCCACAGTTATTGAGTTAGCTTTGACGTCATAGTTGGCAAGCTAATAATAATAAGGCAGTTGTAAATACCTTTGCCATAAAAATCAATATTAAATTGATGATTAAAATTAAATAAGCCAGCGGTGATTCTGACCCTACAGTTGTCGTAAAATTATTATTTTCTATTTAAGTTTATAATGGTCATAAATAATAAGTAAATGACTTTATTGTTATGAGCGCACCTATAAAAATTCCAAGCTTTATGTGAATACATCGTGTATTTTCATAATTTAAAAGCTTATTGATTTGGTCGTGGGCAAAGTAGATAAGGGACAGAGGTGTATCGGTGTCTTCTTGGATCTAGCCAGGGCATTTGATACTGTCTCCCGGCCGATACTGCTAAAAAAACTAGAGTGTCTCGGTATAAGGGGCTTAGCATTAGACTGGTTCAGATCATATCTGGATGGACGAAAACAGCGAGTTCGCATAGGTGAGCATATCAGTGATACTGCATATGTTCAGTATGGAGTACCGCAGGGCAGTGTTTTGGGTCCTACGCTATTCCTGATCTACATTAACGACCTTTGCTCTCTTGAACTCCGCAATGCTAGCATTTTTACATTCGCGGATGATACTGCCATTATTTTTCATGAGAACACATGGAGTGATGTCGTTTCTGTAGCTCAGGAAGGGCTCAAAAGGGTTGCTGCCTGGCTAGAAGATAATTTGCTGACCCTAAATGTGGGAAAAACTAAGTCGATGTGCTTCAGTATTTCGGATCGGTCTGCACCGGAAAAAGCACTACAGGTCAAACTTCACACCTGTGGAAATGTCGATGATGCAAGTTGTCTTTGCTCGCCTATTGAACAGGTGCGCTGTATAAGATACCTAGGGGTCCAAATCGATGAACATCTGTCCTGGAAAACACAAATTGATGCACTCGTGAAGCGAACTAGAAAACTATCATATATATTTAAAAAATTAAAGTCCGTCGCAAAGCCTGAACTGATTCGGACTGTGTATTTTACTTTGTGCCAATCAATATTGATGTATTGTGTATCAGTCTGAGGATCAGCTAACAAAACTCTCTTGTTAAGGCTGGAACGAGCTCAACGAGCTATTCTAAAAATAGCTTACAAAAAACCCTGGCGTTACTCTACTGATGCTTTGTACTCAGAGTGCTGTGTGCTTCGTGTGAGACAATTATTTATCGCTTCCACATTATTACGCTTCCATAAGCATGCTAGAGAACTGGCCCGTCAGTCATCCAGAATATTAAAATGGGATCGACCAAGGGTAAATTCATCTTTTGCACGAAGATCTTTTGCATTTCTTGGGCCTTTCCTCTACTCTAAATTTTACTCTCACAGTAAATCTATACTCACCTTAACCTACAGCTCATGTCGAAATGTTATCTTTAAATGGCTGCATCCCAAAAATTATGATCAAACCGAACACCTCTTGCATATACAGTCGTAATATTTGTTACAACAATAATATACACAATCTTCACCAAATTCACCCAAATACAACCCACACACACCTCACCCACGCAAACACTCACACACACACACCTCACCCACGCAAACACTCACAACACACTCACTTACACACTAACACACTCACACTCTCACACACACACGCACACTTCCGAAACCACCAAACCTTTCCTTCGAAATTATTGTTACACATTTACCTAATAGTTGTTAGTATGTTAATTAACTTAGTTATTTTTTTGGTTTTCTCAACTTAATTTTCTTTTATTTTTTTTTAAGTTTCTTTTTATTGTGTTTCCTCTAAAATAGTGTAATTAGTTCAGTAAAATAACATGTGAAAATCGCATGGGAAGAGACTGGACTCCACGACACAGGGTACCCTAGTGTGGAGTCCAGGGAATATGTAAATATCTAGTTATTAAGGATTACTGTTCTTTGGCTACTAGCTTTTTAAATATTGTACCATGTTATGTAAACTGAATAAAAATCTTTAAATCTTTAAATCTTTAAATCTTTAAATCTTTAAATCTTTATAATTTTCTCAATCCGTTTAACTCATTTGTTTAATGGACGCAAGAGAGACAAGGAAGATGGAAGTGAGAAGAAGAGAGAGTTTGTCCATGAGGAATTGTTTAGTAGATAGTAGCCAGGAATTGTTCAGTACATAATAGCCAAGGAAATGGATTGGTACCTACCCGGCAATGAGTATATAATATAGTCTTACCCGCAATGGCATGGGACTTCAATATAACTCGCAAGTTATGGCTGTACTTTTACGAATAGGTACTTCTGCCTAATTTCTAAAGGCGCTCCCTCACCGGGAGCATTCGCGTATAATGAATTTTTTTTTTAACTTGGCAAAATCATCAAATGAGTCCTCCCACCCCTTACTGTCAGACTTGTACTGACTAAAATCCACGGTGTCTTCAATAGTAATGCTCAAAGTCGAATCTATAATGTTACATTACACGCGAATGCTCGTGGTAAGGGGGCGCCTTAAGATTAGGGGCGGGTTGTTATATCATACCTATTATTGATTAAGAAGAAAATGAGTGAGTCACCAAAGAAATCTCAAACAAGACCAATATTTCAAACAATTACGATTTAAGAGCTTCAACTCTTGAACAATACCTCATAAATTATAAGACCAGCGGACAAGTGCTTGAGAATTCTCAGAAATGTGCTCCCAACGCTGTGCGCTTATGAATAAGAAACCAAAACACGAGGAATTATGACCGTTTCGATTTTCATTGCTTGAAGTAAAGCAGCAGAGAATTTTTAAGACTATAGGAATGAACTGAAGAAAACTACATGTAGTCCGGATTGGCGTGTTGATGGCAAACTACAGCTTGGCAAAAAACTTTAGAAAACCGGAAGACGCCACTGTCTTCCTCGCTACCAGCACTTTGAATGATATTTTTTTTTCACTTATTACGTTAGTTTTATGGCACAATAATAAATCTAACAAACCTGCGGTCTTTGTTTCCATCAAATATCAAAGTTTTTAAAACATTGTCAGAAACAAAAAGATTACTTCCGTTTCAATCCGTTCTGGCCAAGCTGTAAATTAAGTTAGCCCAGATCAATTTAGCACTTTTGTACGTCGCATTGATTGCAATCGACGCACAACACGATATTAAGTGTATCATCGTTTGAGGAGAAGCACCGCTATTAAACTTCATGGTAGAGTTACTTACCGTCCGATCAAGGGCCAGGTTAGAGTCCACGGCTCGTGTATTGAAGAGCTGTCAGCAAATTGACAGTCCCGCGACCTGGGCCCGGACGGGCAGACTGTCATCAAAGGACACCGTGGGTCTTGGAAAGCAAAAGGCATCCGAAAAACCAGGATGAAGACTCACATTCACAAAAGTCGCGTCGGTAAGTCGTATCGCGTCAATAAGTCGCATCGTGCTTGAAATACGAGTCAAACAGTGTTAAATGTACAGTTTCCCTGAAACTCGATATCTAGCAATAAATCTCATCTCATTGTGGACGTGGTATTCCGTTCTTGAGTTAATAGATTGATATTTATGTGAAATTGCAATTGCACAATTGATTCAATGTGCCACTTTGGCGAGGACGTTGTGCCGGATCACCGTATTCAATCGTTTAAATTGATTAAAAGGTGTTTTGTGGTTATAACTAAATTCCTTACATTTTAGTCTTCATTATGATTATTGATTATTTTACTACGTGTTTGGATTTCGAACAGGGCTCTCAATACGCGCTGAATTTTGACAAACGTAGTTGAAACTTGCGTGACGCACAAAATAAATTGCTGATCTAAGGTCCGTTTGGACCACAAATCATTCAATAAGTACATTGAGAGTTCGAAAGTTAATTGTATTAAAAACATCGTTCTATTTTCAGAAAGATGCAGAAAGGATAAGGATGTTTTAGCGCTCGTTTGACATTGTTGTACAGGGGCTTAGTGATTGACTGTTGAGCTGCGAGTCAAGGGGACAATCCCCCCACTGGATAAATATATTTATAATATGGCTTAGTAGTTACTGATTTGGCTATTTTTGTTATGAGAGACATTTTTAGTGTGAGGCAATGTTACAACAAAAAAATGTATATGCTATTGATCCAGTTGCATAAAAATCGCTCTATGGTCACATTGCACAATAGCAAAAATGACGTGTCCACTTTCTTCGGCAAAGGCATTTCCCTGTTCAGCCACATGCTTGATCTGTTGCGTTCGGTTACACAATCGTCCGCCAATCAGGCGCGTTCTTAATTAACAACTTTCTATCTACGAGTCAACGAACGAAGCTGTAGGTTGATTTGACGTTGCCTTGTAGATTAAAAAATATAATTAAAAATGTTTGTAACTAAAATTTTGTAACGGCTGTCTATTGTTTTTTTCTGAGACGAGAAATGGCGATGATGTTGTTTTTTTTTGAGTTAAAGTCAGTTTTTATTCTTTACTGATAAGTATGGTATACGGATACGGAAATCAAATCCCCGCAAACAGCTATGTTTTTGGCTTGGTTTCGGTTATTAATGTAACGGGTCGATATCGAATTAATGAACTTGTCAATTAAAGTTATTGCTTTAACGAATTGGAATATAAAACGTTAATTTTGGCTGACCTACCCCACATAAAAATTATAATCTACTCAGAATCAGCGTGTACTTTTAATGCTGGGACACAGAGCACCCTTCTTCTTACAACTACCAACTTATTACAACTATCCTGCAAGGATTGAAAAAGCGGGCAATGTGCTACACTTGGTTGTATATTGTATTTGGCTCAATTGACCAATAGCTGCGTTGCGCTAATTATTTATTCCTCATGTATTCTTAATGAAAAATAATTAATATGGTGACTGTCCAATCCAACTGACTCAAGTTTCAAGGAAACAAAACAGATACTATCGCTGGTTTCATCTGAGTAAACTTGTGGTCTCGTATACTGCAGATAAGACAGAAGGACCGGCGGAAGAGTTTCAGAACAATATGTTTGAACCGAAAGTGTTTTAGAACCCAATTACTTGGCACGCGACGATGGGAAGAGACCAGATGGGATGACAATGCGGCTGCTGCAAGTGCATGGCTTGAGTGCCTGACTAGCAACTATGTATTTGAGCCGTTTGGGTTTGAAACACTAGGCCCTAGGGCCTGCTAATTAAAACAACGCTCGCGAAACGCGACTAGTCTTCATCTCGGCAACTTATGACTACTTACTCACTCCGCCCGTTACTACTTAACTGTCTGAGTTCTTAACTCGCTACTGTGCTTATTCGTAGTGCGATACGTAACGGATTTTATTTTGCCTTGTATGAAAACTCATACAACTGCGTCCACTGATCCGCATCGAACGGACGGCTCATCGGCAAAGCGATTCTTACCGATGACGTCATACGGAATGCCGATCAAAAACGAAGCGATGAAGGTGGCATCGGCAATCCGATTGCCGATACTCGCATCGGCAAATCGATCGCCTGCCGCCGACACAGAATCCGTTTGATGCGATGCGTCCGATACGTACGATGCGGACCTGTGGAAGTGTGGACGCTTACCATAAATCGGGCTTTGGGTGAAGAAGTGAGCTCGTAAACGACAGAATACGAGTAGCACTACTGCTCAGCGGAACATCAAGTTTTCATCCTCTTAGACCTTCTGTTCTCACCTGTACGATGTGATGCACAAGTGTTTCCGTATTATAACTGTTCTATTGTTGTATTGTGCTGGTATTATTCACGGATTTGTCGGAAAAACTCTCATGTTATAGAGTGGACGGCGCTTAGTACAGTAATGGTGATTTTGGCTTTTAATTCAGTTTTATAATTCGTAAGAAAATGCTGTGGAAAGAAATAAATATTTAATACCTTTTTCCATAGAGTAGACTAAAAATCAAGAGGCTTAGCTTAGTAGCTAATAATCGTTCGGGATGCGCGAATCGGGTGTTATAATATACGCCATAAAGCTCTATTATTAAAGAGGACATTGAAAAACAAATTATTTATGTTTTATTTAAAGCCCACTAGCGATTTTAATTTAGACCTTAAAAAAACCAAAGAAAAGATTAGGGCGCAAATAAAAACAAATCTTATACTTAGAAAAACATATACCTACCTATTACATTTAATAGCACGCAGCATTTTTCAACAACTTCTAAAATTTTCTGCCAGCCGTCGTATGCCATCATCAAAATCAAACATTTTAAAAACCCCGTATCCACAAACGTGACGCCTTCCAAGCAATTTCCTTCATAATGAACTAATACGGTAATCTGCTCAGTTAGTCTGCGAGCGCGCACGACACAGTAATTCCCAAATTAGGAGACGTGACGTCAGACTAGCTCAAGCCTTGTGAATTCTTTAGTGAGAGAATGGACACATTAAGAGACAAATATAAAGATTAAGATCAAGTAATGATTGATAGATTTATTTGTATCAACAACTTTTTAATGACAACCATTTGACATGGTTTTATTTTATTTTATGAGTTGTATTAATTGACATTTGAATTTGAATGTAATAAATCGTTAGGAAAGCAAAACTATTTTGTTAGGATATCACAAAGATCTACAAATGAATCGCAACACGAAAGCTGTGAAAATATTTAAGAATGGAATAGAAAAGAATGATTATACTCGCTGGACAGTCAAAGAAAACTCAAAGCAATAGCAATATCAATTAAACGTTATTCAGATTCTTGGTACAGTTACTTCCCAAGGGAACGTTACGTTATAAACTACAAAAATTACACCTGATGCCCTTTTTCACCAACACATTGGCTCCACCTTAAAGAAAACAGCTCTATTGCATTTTCTACCTTTAGCCTAACACTGAAAGCGGACATTCCAACTACAACAACTAAGTATTGCTTAGTGTTGCTTAGTGTCGCTTAGTGTTGCTTAGTGTTGCTTAGTGAATATGCAGACTGGCATAAGTGTCGCTGCGGACGCAATCAACGGACCGACATGGTCCGCTAGTGTTTCCTACTGTGTTAGCAGAATGTGGGCAGTGACCATGGATTGAAGGAAAAGCGGGACAGTCTCAAACTGTCAAACAGTACTAATTTGGAGTGACTTTGTTATAAAGAACAGCCTACAGCATATTCGATGTACCTTGTGACCAAAGCATGAGGATTTTAACCTAGTTAAAATAGTTTAACAAGCCAGTTTAACTAACTAAGGAGAAAGCTTTCGTTCAGCAGTGGACGTCTTTGGGCTGATGATAAAGAAATATAACGAGTGTAATAGTGCTTTATTGTAAGGCAGTGATCAAATTGTAGAAAACGAAAATTGACGAAAACGTTAAAACATCGTTGGGTTTACGACAAAATCGAAATAGCAGTATAATACGGATCGAAGGTACGAACTATGGATTTTCTATCCATAGTTCGTAGCGCAGTACTAACTTATTCCAAAGTAAGACGACGAGGTTAAACATTTTGTCACAAATAGATTACTGACAGAAATGTTCCTTTCATATTTGCTTTTTATTTCAGTACGTTCCTTCAGTTTTTTCAATGACGAGACGAAAGTGCACGCCCTTTTTTTAAAAGATATTTGTCGGTTAAACATAGATCATTCAGAAAACTAAAAAGACGAGCCCCTCAAAATTTGGTTTGAAACAAGGGGCATAAATTGATAATATGCCCCTTTGATATATTGTACCACTACCATGCAAGATAAACTCACAAATCACAAAACTCCGGCTTAATATTGACAAGACAGATTGCAGGAAAAAAGAGAGAGAGAAAAAAAAAACATAGATCCTGGGTTTCCAAACTTTGCACTACAGTGGAGTGCCGTCAGACGCTCTTGTTATTTCTCCGGCTTAACCAACCCAAACAAAATGAAAATCAAATAAGAAAATTCTTTCAAACACCTTCAAACCTGCACACCGCCATACACATTAACTTCTGATGCAAATTATACACCACCGCTACACAGCATAATGTCTGTTTTTGTCCGTACTCCATATTATGTACTATAGACGCTCAGATCAAAGAAATAGGCAGATAGAGTGCTCAGAACACGCGAGTGGGTCCACCAAAGTTAATACAAAATCGAATACAATGTCGCGACAGTACCAAGCTACGCGTCGGCGTCGTACCAAGCTGCGCGTCGTTGTTGTTTTTTGCCAAAATATGCCGTCTCGTGTCTTTAACCATCGTAAAAGTTGTTCTCAAAAACAAAGAAAACATGGAATGTAATTCTATTTGATTTTGTATTAAATTTGGTGGAGACACTCGCGTGTTCTGAGCTTTCTATCTGCCTATTTCTTTGATCTGAGTACGTGTATGTGTTTAGAAATCTTATGTGGATCACGATGTCCACGGGTTACGGGCCGTTAATATGGAGAAGTTGAGTTAATATTCCGTGTAATTTAGTTGTGTTTGACTGTTAGATCAATGTAAGTAACAGATCACTATTATGTTTTGCTAAGACTTTTCATTAGTTATGGTTGTAGTATAACTATACAGAATGAATTTTTTAACTGAGCGTGGATGGCTGTATCCGAAACTATACATATACATATACATTATAAGGAATATCGGAAAACATTGAAAGGAGTCTCGAGGCCGATTTTGACGAAAACTAAAACTGCATCGTTATATTTTAGAAAAATCAATAATCTTGGCCGGGAGTTGAACCATGTGATTTTGGAAAAAAAACACACCCTGTATTATTATACGTTCCTATTCATGGCTACTGTCGGCGCATTGATATAACTTATATCCTGTATGTATTCTATATCAATTGGAGAATGAAGATGTTTCATTTGGATCCTGCAGTTAATAATAGTTCTTTCATACATAAATAAACAGCCACCTTAACTTAACAAAATAATAAACAACTTAAAATTCATAATGAAGTACCCTAGCAAACATAAATAATATTATAATCATCTAGTTGACCATGCCCTATCTTAGATTACGCCTTCGCTCACCATCAAAGAAGAATGGTCAATCATATCAAAATAGAATTAAAGCCTGTGACATTACGTCATTAAATTAGTTAACACCATAACTAGCCAATAATGTATTCTAGTTTTAATCCTATCTAAAAGTCAAACGGTTCAACCTACGATAGTTTGAGTATTCAATGAAAATCTATGCGCCATATGTAATCCCCATGTGGAAGTAATTTAGCGACTTATGTTAAATAGGTATAGTCCACAAAAGAAATATGTATGCATGTACAAAAATGGAGAGTGTCAATTAGCCATTTGCCTGTGTGTAGCATTCGTAGTTTGAAAACAGGTCGATGGGGTCCAATGTTAAATACATTTATTTTTGAGATTTTTTTTTGACGTATAAGTGAAAAACGCCAACGCATACAGCCTGCCTGGATGAACTACGGTCACCGTACCCCATAGACGTCTGAAAACACCAGAGATATCGTCTGTGCGTTGTAATTGAGTTGACCTAGATTTTTTCTTAACTTTCAGCAATGAGAAAGAAAGAAAAGACATATATTTGGCGCAAAGGAATAAACATCTTAAAAAAAGAAACAACTTTAATCCAAAACAATAATTAAAGTAGGAAAAAGATTTTGTTGCGTGTCTCTTGGCTGCGCCGAATAGGCTCAGTTCAGCAAAATGTGTAGCAACTAGTGCTCGACGCTTTATAATGCTCATTGGATCACACAGAACACGATATTAAGTACCCCACTGTCAGTTAACTACATGGGGAAATAAATGATGACAAAGGTAATTATCACATCTTGTCAACACAGCACACTAAACACTTTTCTTGACTGTACATGAGTGGGAATACCGTAGGATGCTAGAATTAGGTAATTTATGTGATTCTGGCACATCAACTTGGCAAAAGAAACCTATAAATAGTGGCAAATAGAGAAGAGTGGGATGTGATGGCCCAACGTGGGCATCATCGCCTTCATCCTAGATTCATGTATGGTAAAACATGTGTTAGGTACCATATTTTTTAAATATTAATTAAAACGGTATAATATTTTAAAGTGGTTCTTCATTAAAATTTGCGACGAAGGTGGTGTACCAAGTTGGGATTCATTAAGAGAATGAGCCCGTTCTATAATAATTATGATAATTGGCAATATTTATTAATACCCATGGAGCATTTGATGACTTCTGTATTCATTAAGTTAAAAAAATATTTTTTTTTTATCTTGCCCATGCTGTCCCCCTATTGGGCAAAGGCGTCTCAAGAGCTCTTGTCCTGCACCGTCTCGAACCAGCCTTCACGGTATGCACGTCGTTTCACCACCTTTTTCCTTGGCGGTCGTGGTGGCGCTGTCCATCTCTTGGCATTATAGTTTGAATCCTTGTCTAGTACCTCATTTAATTAAAGACGTGAAAATGCTTTCTATGGGCTGATTATTCTTTTCTTTAAGTCGACTGCGAGTCGCAATCTGCACGAGTATTTTCAAAATGCTGGTTACTATTTGCATCAGATATTAATAACTGACAAACTAAGTGAAAAAAATATCATGTGAACATCATTCAAAAAAACATCGGTATTTCATGAAACCGTGAGAATGTGCACAAAAAATTAGAATTCTTCGTCAGTCAAGTGGATTTTCCAAAATTTTACGGTCTTCCGAAAAAAAAAGTTATTTATTGCGTACGCAGCAAGAAGGTTGATCACTGTTTTTTGAATTTATGCCTATATAGGCTTACACTTTAAATTCTATTCAACGTTTTGATATAAAAAAAACGTGAAATACGACCAGATTTTATGGCGCTATGACAAAAAAAAAACTTTTTTTTTCTAATTTATCTATGCGGGATTGAGTTTTACATTTTATAGGACTAGTTTATTGTTTAAATTAGTGACATTATGTAGTTAAAAAATTGTATTGATGAATAAAATTTGGGCCCTTATGCAATGGGAAATTACATAAAATATTTTCATTTAATAGAGCAAACATTTAATGTCAGAAACAAAAAAGGACAAGGAAATTACAGATATTACAATCAAAAACACTCAAAATTCTCATGCTTTTTTTATTTACACTCGACGCTAAAAGCTTTGCGAAAACAGCGCTCACTGTTAACAGAACAGTTATTAGTTATTCCCACGAAGAAGTCAAGTGCACAGACAGTCACAGACTGCACTGTCTGTTCCATAGACAATATTTTTATTTTTATAGATAGGCAACGGTCCCAAAAGATGTGGCAATTTTTTTTTTGAATACACACATCAACACGGTCTAGGGATATTTCATACTCAATTAAAAAACTCGAAAAGTACCGGCCGCATTGGAATCTTTTATACACCGATTTGTTTGTAATTTATCTCAGACTAATTCCAAATTCAAATTTTTGAAAATTCTTTTGTTTCGGTGGCATAAAAATGTCTTGATGTATAGGAGAGGGAATTTTCATTTGTGCGAAATTTAGAAAACAATACGAATTACGTTTAGTTACAGTTTTTTTTCATTTTAAACGAAAGATAAAGTTAAAATTGAGGTATCGTAGCCATGCAACGCCGACATTTGACGAGGGCGGAGATGTTACGAGCTGTAGGAATGCTGGAAGCTGGATCCGTTCAGCGTAATGTTGCTGAGGCCATAGGGACCCATCAAAATGTAATTTCAAGATTGTGGACACGCTATCGTGCCACAGGTGAAGTAGCGGAGAGGCACCGGGGGCCAAGTCGCATCACTACCCCCAGACAAGACCGATTTTTGCAAATTACTGCGCGAGCACAACCAAATGCAACGGCGACTCATTGGTCCAAAGGCTGCGAGTGGAACACCAAGTGCTTGTGAGTGACCAAACTGTAAGAAGGCGACTGCATGAAAGCAATCTACGCTCTTGTAGACCACTCCGGGTCCCACCTTTACGGAGAGGCAATCGTGGACGACGATTAGAATGGGTTCGGAACCACGTGGACTGGGGCCGTGAGCAATGGTCCAATGTGCTGTTCACAGATGAATCCAGGTTCGGTTTCCATCCAGATTCACGAAGGACGCGTGTTTGGCGATTTCCTGGACGATGGAACCGTCTCCAGAACCCTCAGGAAGTTCACCCATACCAAGGAGGAACAATCATGGTTTGGGCAGGAATTCGTCTTGGAGGACGGACGGATCTCGTTTGGGTGCGGGGCAATATGATGGCTGAACGATACGTCCAACAGGTGCTGGGGCCCGTAATCTTGCCCCACAGAACACAAATGGGGCAAGATTTCCTGCTCATGCACGACAATGCCCGGGCACACACGGCAAGAACGGTAGCAGCTTGGTTACATACACATAATGTTAGGGCCTTAGACTGGCCTGCTCAATCGCCAGATCTAAATCCCATTGAGCATGCGTGGGATATGCTGCAAAGAAGAGCTCTGAAGGAAGTTCCTGAAAATCTGGCTACAGAAGATCAACTTTTTGCGCACCTCAGAAGGACATTTTTTTTTTTTTTTTTTTTTTTTTTTTTTTTTTAGCGTGGTAAAATCATCAAATGAGTCCTCCAACCCCGGGCAGGGCGGGAGGGACTGTCAGACTTCTACTGACTAAAATCCACGGTGTCCTTCATAGCCTGTTACGTTCCGGGGTTACGGTTAGGGAATAATCCCGCGACCCCGGCAGGCTTTGGCCCTCTGAGAGGGGGGCCCCGTCATTATGCTGACGCTCTTTGAGGCGCGCGTGGGACACAACGCGCCGTCGACCCGGGCATGGTCCTTGGTCGGGCAGCGAGTTGCCCTTTACTCGCTGCCCGCATGCCCGCGCCTACGGTGGCCGGAGATCGTCGCGCGACGTCCGTCGCCGTGGGCGTCCTACACCGCGGTTGGGGCGGAGGGAGAACTCTGTCCTCTCTCGCTCGCGGCGCGCCTCCTCCTTCGCGAGCATTACTGCTTCGCAGAAGGAGGCGACCGCTTCCCACTCCGTCTCGCCCCGCAGCATGGCCGAAACCAATGCCGGGCGCGAGACCTCAGAAGGACATGGGACAATATTCCGCAGCAAGACATTGATAACCTTGTTCTGAGCATGCCGAATCGTTGCCGATGTGTTATGAACATCATGGGCGCTTTCTCAGACTACTAACTTCAAGTTTATAAACACAAATTAAATGATTTTTCTATTTTTTTCAGTTTTTACTCACAAATTAAAAGTTCATTCATATACGGTTTCCGTCTATGCTTCATTTTTTTTCCATAAAATCCTGAAATTTTAATCTATACCTTAACCATTATTAAAAAATGGTAGAATATTAAATAACGTATCTTTTAAATATATACATGTCATATAAATAATTAACACATTGATAGCAATTCGCTTTTTTTAAAATATCCCTAGACCGTGTTGATGTGTGTATTTGAACGGAGGTATGCTATGTTTTAACAAAAATCTGGCAACAAATCTATGCGAGTAATAGTTTGTCAGATAACTATTTACTTACAATCTATTCTACACCTCTTTTTCTCAAAATAATGGTCACGGCACAGTTTGTGACCCAAGTTTAATATTACGCTAACTCCTTTACATTCAAAACATTAAATTGCGTCCAGTGACATACGCATCCCTAAATGTAGCCTGCCGGGGTCGCGGTACTATCTAATAAGGTAACCGTAACCCTGTAACGTAAAAGGCCATTGAAAAACCATCATTCCACCATCACCATCAAAGGATTTTAGTCAGTATAATTCTGACTGTAGGGGAGAGAGGACTGATTTAATGATTTACCAAGACAAAAAAAAAACCTAAATGTAACTTTTCTAGGGACTATTGGTTTTAGTAGATCAATATTGGAGTTCAGCAACACTATATTGCTCTAACAGTCTATCACACATTAATCTTATCTCCCTTCTTCCACATTGGCAATCTATGCAATTATAATCTGTGGTCCACATCGCCTGCACTCTCGCTGAGTTCACGTCGACTTTAAGATTCATTCACTATTGTTGATAAATGACGAAATGATTTATTGTCTATGTCTGAATCGCTTTGAACTTGTGGGAACCCGCCACTGTTGCTATTATTTGCCTTTATGTAATTGTAAAGCAGTGTACTTTGATTATAGTCATTACTTTTTGGTGGAACGTAGTTATTTGGGACTTTATGACTACTGCTGGTGCTCCACGAGTCACGATAAGTCCTCGAGGGTATTTAAATCTTGGTTTGGTAAACATTGTGGTTTTTCCTATACTAATAACTATTGTTTCAAAAGTCTTCTTGGTGGATTTGAATGCTACAGAATAAATTTAATGACCGTGAAGGAGAAAATCGTGAGGAAATAAATGTCCTAGAAACAAAAATTTGAAAACACGGGATTCACGAGGGATAAACCTATGTACCCTGGGCCTGTTCTCATTAAAAAAAAGCCTGTGTTTCAACAGTGGGAACAATATTGGCCGATCATGATTATTAGAACGAGACATTGATAAGGATCAGTACATCACACATAAAGAAAGAAAGAAAGAAAAGACGCTTGCCTAGAAGGAACCTGTTCACTCTTGCCTTGAAGACTCCAAGGTTATAGCAGTCGGGAAATGCAGATCTCGGCAGAGAATTTCACTCCTTAGCTGTGTGCACAATTATTTGTAAAACGCTTTGTACGTACCGGAGGGATGTCCAGCATTATGTCAACGGCGCATTGCCCAACGCTCATGGCGGATACAATTTAAACACCCTTGATGACTTACAATCTACTTAGTTTGATCTCGTTTCAACAAATGAAGCAACAGTCGTTGAAACCAACGTACCATTGTATACAGGAGCCATTACAGCCTCCGTAACATTGCGACAGTCCCCTGATTTATCATGTTTGCAAACCTCACCATTCTAGTTTGATATCAAAGGTGGTACAGAAGTGGATAAAGTGCTTTTCGCGATTAAAATGATAAATGAAGGAAGCAATAACTTCAATTAATTTAAGCCTGTCAGAGAAGTATTCGATTCGGAATATAAGATTGGCTAATCGAACAGTAATTAATATCAAGCGGAAAGTTGCAACGATTGCAGATAGTATCAAAATTTATATCAATTGTCAGTTCGATTCGGTAGCCATACTTTGTTATTGGTAGCTCACAGTCTCAGACCACTAAGTAGATACTTTAAGACATGTTTCGTAACATAATTAATGTCTAGAAATAGCTGTGATTGTGGAGAACGTGGCCCGCCATTCTATTCTGAAAGAACGTTTAATTTATTGGTTCTCTTCTAAGGTAAATAAAAATATGTTAATAAACAAATGTTTTCTTAGATTTATTGCCAGAACACCTAAATTATATCCGGTTTTAAAAAACATGCCACATAAAAAGATCTATGATTGTAAAAGATGAAATTTTGAGATAAAAAATAATACATTTCTATCTCTTTTGTGTGAATTAAGTAAAGCTTATCTTGACGACCTAAAACTTAAACATTGTGTTAAATAATGTTACGGTATATTAAATACATACAGACGTGAGAACTTGCGGTGGAAAAGGTCACCAGGTCATTTGGCCTTTTCAAATGATTCAGGTTTTTGGCCACATTTCCCAGTGCAGTTAGTGCACGTACATAATTGTTTCTAATTAAAACCCGGTTTAAAACACTGTTATCAAACAATCTAATTGAAACAACGTTATTTCTTTAGCTGTTTAACCTCTTTTTGACCAATAAAAGTGGTCATATTTTATCTATGGCCGCTGGCCATCCGCCATGATTAATAAAAGCATTTGTCAACATTTTGCCGCGAAATTAACGGTGAGTTGCCAGTTTATTTTTGCAATATTTATATATCAGATTATTTATGGGGTTAATTGATTGTCCCCTTGTTATAATATGTAAATAAAAGGAAATTACAACAGATTCTACACAACGCCAACGGTACAGTTATAAATCTTGTAAAAAGATGTCTGACAACTTGATCAAATAGACTTGACAAGTTAAATTGGCCGTGACAAATGGCGTCTTTGATACATTTAATTTAAATGTATCTTGATTCTAGTCTCGCACAATTAATTGTTCTTGAAGTGTGGATGATGTGTTCTCATGCAATCACAGAGATTTATGAACACATACATATGTATGATTTATTATGAATGATCACTAATTTCTAATACTTTTACTAACGTTTTGGCTTTCACTTGTCCATCTGGTCTAATTTAATGGCCTTTATAATTTCAGTCGCGTGTTTTAATGTTCTTAAAATAGTTTTCACTGGAATTATAATCATAATAGAACGTCTTAAGTCAATCAATCTGAAGAAAATTTTGTTTTGGGTTAGGGCAAGTATAATTTCATGTCGAAATCAACTTTTCTCATTAGTCTTTTAATTATAAATAGGTAGAAATAACTAAAACATTCCGTTATATTTTCCCAACGCTGAATTAACAGTTAGCTCCAAGCTAAATATAGACAATCAAAACATGAAGAAAGACGATAATTAATTGGCAAATATGTAATTAGTCAATATGCCTATGCAAATTAGAATTCGGTAAGTACATACACGTAGTAATAGCAAGACTCATCATCATCGGCAAAGCCTTTATCAACTATGTTAGGATCGGCTTTATTCTAGGACAATCGGATGTTGCTGAATCCAAGTATTTTTTAATGGAACAACTGCTTATCTGACCTCCACATCCACAACACAGTAACTGGGTGATACGACGTCTCCTAGGTAAGACTCGAGGTCAGACATGCGGGCTTCTGATTGCTCGTTAGAACTGTCAAGGTTTCCAAATTACTGCCGGGACCAACAGCTTAAAGTGTATTTCGAGAAACGGAGGGAACTTGTTTTGACCTCTGTTCGCAACAGTCGGTCACCCATCCACAGACTGAACTCGGTAAGCATGTTACCTTAATCTTGAAGAAAAAGAGAAGAAAAGTCAAAATCAACAGTGCTGCTATTATTCAGCTACGAGCCTCTCGTTTTAACAAGACGGCTAATGAAGATAACTCCATTCAAATACAATAAAAGGCCCTATAACCTTTCTCTTCGCCCGTCAAAAAATAAAAGATTGCGTTGTCTATGACTACGCATCTTGCCACACGCAGCTGTCATAGACAAGTACATAACTTTTTAATCTCTCTATAATAGGCGTTATACAACTATTCCCATTGTTGCCCTGTCTTCCTTGCGATAAAACCGCCTTCCGTATCGACAATACAGATTCGTTATCTCTTTCACACAATTCAGAGCTTTCATAAGAGGAAATGGGACGGAAATAGGGTATATAAATGACGGTGCAAAATTATTAGTTGGAAAGTAAAAGTGTTACCAAACAGTACTCGTTAGTTGTAAGTTTTAAAATGTTATCTAGTCATTGTGGGCAATTTCTAAGGTTATGGAAGTCAACTTTGTTACCTTTCGATGTGTCTAAAAATGTTTTGAAACGCCATATCATGGTGTGCATATATCATCAACGTATACAACATACTCCAATATAAATCGTATATGCAATGGCAATCCCAAACTGTTTCATACAGATAGCTAGAAGCAGGCACAGAGAAGCTGAAACACGCGACAGCCACTTGTGACCGGCTGATCGACACTTGTGGTCGCTGGTTGCTACTTTTTATAACCAATGCATTTCTGAGGTAAAAGAGAGAGGGATGCAGAATCGCGCAAGTGGCGTGTGGCGGCGTTTAGTGGCCGGTACGGGCCACAAGAAGCGAGCAGCAACGATTGAAGCGTGTGGTAGCCACCGGCGTCTACTGTGTGTGGCAAGTCCATATAAAATGTATGAAAACTACAAAAAATATGCCGGTGGCGATGTTTTGTGGTTGTGGCCAGTGGCCCATGTGTGGGAGTCCTTATATCCCAAAAGTGGCAATATAAGGTATTCTAAGCTCCGGTAGAAAAGCTACTTGACTCTCTGACATTGTAAGGACAAGTAAATCCCGTTTTATAATAGCACTGACAAGAAGAATCCCACGTAAACAGCGGGGTATAGATTACGATGCGTGGGCGCAAGGCCGGGCGGTGCAGTGTGCACCGGTCGCTGCCATTCATAGCTGACACCGATTTGAGGTGTCCAGTGCAAGTTGAGTTTTTATAAAGTGTAAATAGGGCATAACTTTGTTTGTTCGTTTGTTTGACATTTCAAAAAAAAATTGGTGATGCAAAAAATATCAATGAATGTTGCTCATGTGTAATCGATTTCTTTAAAAAGTTTGTGTGAAATTCCATTCGACGCACAGGCTTTTAATGCTTCAATAGTTGATCGAAAGGAAATTGCTTTTGAATTAAGATAGCTTTAGAAAATTACTAATAACTTTAGATGTACCCTTTTCTGATAGTAAAATCGAATTTGAAGTAGCTAGACAATGAGTTAGTATTGTTTATTTATGGACCGGATGGTCGAGGTTGCAAGTCAAGGAAGTAAATCTCCTAGACTCTAGAGATAAGTGCTCCTGTGTATAACTTGTAAATTTTCAAGTTAAGGGCTTCACACACACACAGCAGCTATAATGTAAAAATGTACATTATAGCACGATCTCATCTTTCCATAGAAATTCGAAGATGTAAAAATATACATAGCTTCACTGACATAGCTGCAGTGTGTGGTCTCCTGACGATTTCTATGGAAAGATGTAATGAGATGTATCGCGCTATAATGTACATCTTTACACTATAGCTTCTGTGTGTGAAACCCTTTAGAAGAGGGTATTCGCTTCTTTAAATTTCACTTTGAAACCTTTTACTGTGCTTTTACTGTCAATTTCAGTTTCGGGTCAACCGAGGTCCAGCGTCAGCGGCCGGCAGGATGACTCACCCAACATTTATTCACAAACTTTTACTTACATCTCCAAGATTCTCTAAGCATTGTATCATTTCGCTATCCTAAAAATACATCAGTTGAATACAATTATTAGGACAATGTGTCCGGTTTTCACCAGCTAGTGCCAAAGGAAAGGACATGCACGACCTCGATCACTGCTCATCCGCTCTGTGGGTCATATCATGTTTAATTCAGCGCGTGGAGCACTGTCGATCGTACGCCACCAGATTTTATAAGGAGACTGGGGTTCCATTGTTGATGCATCTTAAAAGGCTCATGTCCAAAAGCTAGTGAGAGTACTTTATTGTTACTTTTAAAGTATGTTTAATGCATCAGCAGTCAGTCTTTTCAGGTACTGATTTGGTTAGAGATCAATTAAAATTAAGGAAAATTCAGTACAAAGATGAAATGGGTAAAATTCTAGGAGTAACGTAACGTAACATTTGAACAGAAATGTTTTTTTGTTTGTTTACACGTAATATTTTTTCAATTCCTGGAACTAAAAGGTAGATTTTGTAATTTTTAATAAGTATCGCGCTGAAACCCTTTAAAAGCGTGCAAAAATAAAAACGGCTGCTGAAACTATGGCCACATTTGGTAGAGTTATAGCTGAGTAGGAATATTAAGCTGAAAGAGACGTAAAAATGTTTTCTGCTGTAACAACACCAAATAAGTAAAAAAGATATTACTCGTATTATTATTGATCCAAGGAATTCAGTCAAAGAATCATTTTGAGATTAATTAATGTCGTGCCAACACCAAATAACACGCAAAATGAAATGCACGATTCAGATCTACACGAACATGTTCCATCTTCTTTACATCTCATGGAAGGGAAAACTCATGAATGATATTCACATAAGTTCAGATTCATTCATGGGAAAGATTCGCTTACTACGTAATTTTCTAACAATTCATAGTTTTTGCCGTCAAAAGAACTGGGTCTGCCATAGACTCCCACTCTATGGTAACAGTACAATGATTACGTAAGTGGGAAAATCTTCCCACATGATTTATCAAAGAGGTTGTTCGGTTGGTTTCGTACCTCCATGTATGGTTGGCCACCACGAGCGTTCGGATCCAGTAAAGACCAAATATGATGGATGAGTAAGCAATAGTTCCAATTATATGACTGTTTTGTTCGTTGCCAGATTTGGGTAGTTATGGTGTCTCGAATTGGCACCGCTTTGCCGGACTGTGTCGTAAAAATCAATAAAGGAAATGTTTTAGAAATGAACAAAGGTGTTTGTAGTTAATCACGATAAACTGTCTTTAATCTTCTATGATTTCATTGTAACACTGCTAACGAACTTAGACAATAATTAATAGGTTGGTCATATAATGGTTGAGGGAAATGTCATAAACGATATCGACATGTGGATTTCGGATAATTAATTCTTCTCTTTTTATTATCGAAGAAGGCTATAGGCTAAATAAAATCACGCGACGACAACTAGAAGCCGAGCAGCAGCAAAAACAGCGGTTGTATGAAGAGATAAGAATAGAAGGAGATGCAAATGAATTGTGAATTGTCAAATAATTGGTAATGTAAAATTGAACTGTAACGTCAATAGCTTCTTCTAACGGTATATCGACACAGGCCACCCTGGCATATTATTAATTGGAATCTTTTTGTGAAACACTGTTTCCTAAGATACAGGATATCCTAGTTTAGGAGACAGAGTTTATTCTTTTGTGTACAGTAGCAGTTTTATGTTATTATGTATAATATGTTCTTTGTCATTTTGTTTTGTTTATTTTATCTTCAGTTTGAAATTTACATTAACAATATTATCTGTATTTTTGGTAAATAAATACTTTTATTTATTATTTATTTTATTTAAATGGCTGATAAAATAAAAGAACTCTTGCATTATCAACAGTTATAACGCTAAACAGAGAAAGTAAGAAACCCTAAGCTGTTATCATAATCAACACAACCTACCTCGTGTGAAAACCAATCCCATTAGGATATCCCATCGTTAAAGTTAATAAGAGAAGGGTGTTGTAGGTGGACCAGCGGTGCGAGTAGGTTATAAAGTTGTTACTGGACTGAAATTTCTAAATCTTGTTGTAATTATTGTTGCAGATCTGTGTAATGATCGTGAGAAAACAGGGCCAAAACTGTTTTGTTCAGAACAATAATTATTGAACATGCAATTGGATTCGGTGCTTGAATCTCTCCAGCGATGGCGCATTGACTATCGGTACATTAAAGTGTCAAAATAACGCTGAAGGCGTAAGACGTAAGACAGGGAGACGTGATTTCGCCGAAACTGTTTACGGTCACCGATTTATGATACTGATGGTCGGCCTTCGCTCTGACGCTTTGATCTGATATTTACTATAATCCTAACAGATTTTGTCTTTCATTTCAACACTTTTGTATTTCGCGTAGCCTAGGATTATTTTACAATTATCTCTATTAGTTTTAGTTTCTTTATTAATTGTTCTCTTCCCAAGCCATGTTCATACCTCACATAGCCTTTTTCGATTTAGCTTTTATTTGATACTGCTTCTTCTAGCCATTCGACTTACATATTTAACACTTTTCTCTCCAAATGCTCACGAATCTATAGCGTTGCTTCTTTCGGTGTTGCCTTATAGAAATCTCAGTCATTTACATCTATAAACGTAACTCTTATTAAAATGTTAATCCACTTGTGTTCTACCGCATACGTGTCTAGAAACTCTCATATAGATAGAATACAAAGCAATCTTCGACTTTTAAGGCCACTGATAGAAATGTCACTTGGTGACTCATTGTGAGGTAGAAAGGCTATGCTTCGAATGTGGGTGTTAAAATTGGATTGTCCAGCGCAGATTATTATAATAATGATTACGTAAAGAACTTGTTTTGATGCTAATTAGCTTCATAACATGACATCACATTACACAGCTGTGATTTCTGAAGGCAGAGGTAAAAGTTTAGTCAAAATGAATAGGTTCGGTAACGGACGTCCTGGACGATGTCCCGCGATCATATGCGCGGGCATGCGGACGGCGACTAATGGGCGACTCGCTGTTCGATCATGGACAATGCCCGAGGGGTCGAGGGTCAAAAAGCTGTCAGCACAATGACGGGGCTACCTTAGGCCCGGTATTCACCAAAGCGGATACGCCCGGTATAGAGAGTCAAAGCCTGCCGGGGTCGCAGGACTAACGAGCTACCGTGACCCCGTTGAAGGATACCGTGGATTTTAGTCGGTACAAGTCTCACGCAGCTGCTGCCCTGACCTGGGAGGACTCATTTGATAATTTTACCACGATAAAAAAAGAGTGAATAGATTTACTTCTAGGCAAGTTTACTTCACCATCGACCACGTCATTGCTAACTACCACTACTTGCCTGGTAACCTGGAAGCCATTTGCAGTCAAGTGAACACGAATCCAGCGACTGAGAAAGACGGTATGTGACTCAGTGATGGATTTTTACGCTACGTGTTTCGGATTCAATCAAAACAAACAATTGTATAGACTATAACAGTTAGGCCTAGTTCAGACACGGCGGGAACCGCGCGATTCCCGTGGGGGAATCGCGCGGGTTATGTCTGAACGATTACTTAATAACTCATACAAATAAGACTCACGCGATTTCCATGCGATTCTGAAATCGCGCGGTTCCCGCCGTGTCTGAACTAGGCCTTAGTTGTTCCGGGTCTAGTAGTTTGTGTATCTCAGTTTTAATTTAGTGGCAGGACTAATTCCTAGAATTCTATTGATAACTAACCAGGCTGTGCCCAATATGGGTCATTGCGAACTTATTAATGGCCCATATTTGCCCCACTCTGCAAACGAGGCGTTGTAACACCCAGCACAATAATTCCTTTGCCTCATCATTATTATCATCGATGATCATTCGTACGTAATCATCAAGTCACGCCAGATTTCTCGCTGTTAATAGATGGCTGCTCGAGAGAGCAGTTTTGTTATGGTCCAAGTTATAGGAGACTGAAGTTGTATAATAATGCTCGACACAACTTTTTGATAATTCTTTGCTTAAAAGTTAGGTAGTCATAATGCGGTTCAGAGGCAAAACATCTCGATAACAGGTAAAACAAATAGAAACTCAGTTTTGTTCATTCCATCGGTTGGTGTGAAAATACATGCATAACTTGGCTTTTTTTTCGGATTATGGACACACTGTAAAATAGTTTTTACATAACATACTATTAAAGTGTAATTTTCCAAAATGCCAAATTACCACACGCGTTTAGCCACTTCATTTATGTTATAGTTCCATGTAAGTATTGTCATATAAAATTTAAATTGCCTCAAAACAATACAACCATTGAAACTACCTTGTTTATGAATGTTTTCCAGTTGATTAGTAACTTACAAAATCTACACACGCATTTGAATCATTAAGTGCGTGCATTTCATAAAATATTGAGTAATTCAGATTAGGGACACCTGTAATACTGTATGATTTATTGAGAACGCATATTCATTGTATTAATATCATAAAATATGTATGTAGGTGTGTAATAGTGTCATGCTTGCACGCATGTTTTCAAACATGTAATCGTTCAAATTCAGAAGCAGACAATATATCAAGAATCGAGTGTAGTCACGCTTAGAAATGAATATAGAAATATTATATTAATGATCGAAAAGTGCAGTTTTGCATAACATTGTAATAGATTTCGTACAGGGGCAAAATTTTTGAATTCTTAAAGTGCTCGAATTCGAAAATGTTCTATCTCAAACGTCAAACACTAAGTTATAATATGAAGCTACTCATAAAAGTAATTGTGGTAGGTAGGTAATTAAGTGATTTTGCTAAAAATGAGAAGACACTTCACATCTGCTCTGGAACATTATACGAGCTATGTTATCACGTTTATTCCGCCTAAATATACATAACAATACAAACCTGTGCTTAGGTATAGTATAGCAACATTACTATAGAGATTAGAATCGAATTTCACTACAACTAGAGTTCTTTCTTTGTGTTTCTAATGCTTTTTTTTTGCTTTAGAGAAAAAGCATTCGAAACACATAATCCCTTAATTAATCGTTCCCTCCTTTAACTTGGGCCAAACACCTGAAGCGCACATTCCACGGGCACACGCGATATGTTCTAGTCCAAGGCACAGGAATGCGAGGCAGATGTGCCGATATTGCACCTCCTTAGAGGAAAATAGGCTAGAACACACAATTGGTAGAAAAAAAAACCATGACGTTACTTAGAACTTAATTACACTAGCGCCATTGTGATATATAAATGGCATAATTATTTATTGGTATAATTATTTATTATGGTATAATTTATTGGTATTATTATTTATTATGGTCTAATTATTTATTTTTTATCTGTCTAGCCAAACTCTTGCCCTATAAAAAATTAAAAGTGTAAATTGCGGTTACAGTCAGTGCAAGCAGGAATCCGGATACGGAAATATTTCAGTACAAAACATGAAATAACATTGTTTTGGTATTTGTAAAGGCACTAATGATACAATTAAGACATTTTTACAACATTTTCAAGTAAAAAAGCTAGAGTAAATGAAATAAAAATATGAACAGAAGTTACGTGGTTTGCTACTACTTTTTGCTGCTAACAATTAAATTGTTTTTCTTACACAAAAATTAAGGGCTTTATGGATGACCGAGCTTCGCTCGGTTTTCAAAATGTCTATATCTTGGGAACCGAGCTTTTCTCGAACCTTGATAAATCGATTCCTTGAGCCGAAAAACCCCTAATCTGTAACTTTCATGAAAATCCTTGGAGCCGTTTCTGAGATCCTGATTATACACCGTGACTTTTTAGTCGTCTTACAAAAGCAGCCCAGTTCATGTACCCAATGACTAGAACACGTTATAATAAAAAAATAGGTATTTAAGAGATTTGAAAATTTTTAAAATAAAATTTTAATTCGTTATTATGACGCAAGGTGTAGTTAGAAACACCCTTGTCTCATAGAAAATGGAGATAGAATGATCTGTCCGACTATTGCGCTGGGTAGGTATACTTTACAGCTAGATACGTAAACATTTAACAGGGTGTTTCATATTTCTAATGCACCTATTTATTAAAAATAAAAATTATTATTAACGATTAAAAAAAAAAATAACTTGCCTAGAGGTATTTTAGGTCGGATACATTAAGTAGACCCTTTTTGTAAGACGACTAAAAAGTCACGGTGTATATAAATATACAAGAATTGCTCGTTTAAAGATATTAGACGATTTCTAACATAATGAATTGAGAAGGCAACGTTGAATTTGAAAATCGAAGACCGTGCTGTAAGAGAAGATATGTGACATCTACCAAACTGCACTAGGCCATCATGGTTGATTGCAACCTACTCCCTCTATCAGAGAGAGGGCCTGTGTCCCAACAGTGGGGGGTTTATAGGAAGATTGTGCTTATGCACCATGGAGGTACGGGTACCCGTTAAGGGGCTCCCTCACCGCGAGCATTCACAAGTAGGCGTAGCATGGCGCCGTAGAAAGGGATTTTGTCGACGGAAGATTAGACAAAATGACAGAACGTATATTTTATCGTTTTAAGCACTGTAATGTAAAAAAACATCTAAAATAAACGTTCTTCTCTTCATTTGTGTACGAATGGTGTCATATCTGTGCAAAAAAACAGTCAATTTGTATAGAAATAACGATGAAATAACTTTGTCTTTTCTTGCTAGAATAGAGTTATAGACGCGTGCTGTAATGTAACGTTACAGATTCGAACATTCGAAGACAATAGAGCACCAAAATGCGCATTTAAAAAAAAATCTGCAATCGGTCGCCCGCCTTGGTTCAGAATCTAATTTTAGATCATACAAAATATGGTTGAAGAAGAGAAGCGAACACGCAGCGAGCAGTTAATTGCTCAATCACTACACCAATCGTGCCGTCAAACAAAAATTCAATCATTCACAACCTCCTCCTTTTTTGAAATTAGTTTAAAACAGAGCATTACAGTAACAAGCCCTTTTTCTCGCACAAAAACCGTACTTACAGTTTTTTTGTTCCCCACCAAATTGGCCACCGCTGATTATCCAATTATACCGTACCGCTACTTTCGTAAAACCACAATATTGTGACTTTACCAAACAGTTGCAATATCAAAGTACGTATTACAATAATAACAAGTATTGTAGCGTAGTGAATTTTATTGCTCTCGTCATGCGATCTATTGCTCTCGTCATGTCTAGCTGACTGTTGCAATAGATTTGTCTGCAATACAATTCCATTGATTTGGTCTGTCAACATGAGACGGATGAATGGAGCGATTGTAATTAGATTGGTTTAATAATAAAAACTTTTTTGAGTGATTGAATAGTAGACCTTTCGATAGGTTTATTAGAATATGTTATTGTTTTACGACTGCTAAGATAGGATAATGTATTTCGCGAGTTTCTTGTTTTTCATAGAATATTTTTAAAATTAGATAGGTACCGCTAAACGCAATTTGACGTTAACCGTCAAATTAGGTAAGCGTCCACAGGTCGGCGTCGTACCTATCGGACGCATCGCATCAAACGGAGTTCTAAAATCCGTTACGTCAGCGAAAATTAAAAAGGAAAATTAAAGAAAACCTCTGAATCCTGCATAACTTACCTGTTTGTGATTATAATAAAATCAATTTTCAATAATTTTTTAAAATTAGAACTTGTTCTATTTGAAATACCATTAGTCGTGGACTTAAAGATGATAATTCCACTAAATTACATTTCTATTGGCAGCCATAAAAAAACCAGTTTCCCCATAATTTCCCATATCAAACGCCTTCAATCGCAGATAACCATCTCTAATCACAATGAACGTATCATTTAAGCCTACACAACGACATAGCTGGTCATTCATTACATTTATATTCCTACAACCGGTACGCTAGCAGTACCGGGGCTCAGCAGTAACGGTGGTGGTGACCTTGTGAACCGGGGGCGTCGGTGACTGAGGCCACTGAGATTCCACTCTTTAGGTTAGCTTAGTTCAAGCTTAAAATAAGACTAATATAAATAAAATAAGACCGGGCCACCCAGGGCAGGGCAGGATCCCACAGTCAGACTTGTACTGACTAAAATCCATGGTGTCCTTCAATAGCCCTTTACGTTCCAGGGGCCCGCGACCCCAATTCAGCAATTTTGGTAATAGAATTGTGATAAAATTGTCGACGAGTTTTGACACGGGGCCCTTTCTGGCCTAGCTACGGCACTGCCATAAAAGGTGTACTCTCCTCAGCTATTTTCTTAACAACCTAAACTCACCAGATATGCATCAATGGGCTTCTCTCTGGGTCTATGGTACGCCTTCTGCAGCTCTGTCTGCTTGAGCGCATGCGCAATGTGCAGTGCGCTTGCGTCGAAGCGGCCATATTGGTAGTCGGGCGTGTCACGTGACAACTCCCGCGCAGGGGACGCGTGCACGCTCCCGCCGTTTGTGGTGCGTGTTGGTGAGACCGCTGACAAGACTGGAAAGAGGAAATTAGGAATTAATAATGGCTTTGTTCCTAATTGGACAGATAGTTTAATGTCTCCATATAACAGAAAGCGCTCGAGAAGGATGCAGCTAAGGTATGCGAAAATGGTCGAAAAATATCATCAATGAGGCTATAACAGTTGTGAAAAGTTCGCATAATTTTTTAATTTATAATGGATTTTTTTTTAATGCATTAACAACACCTAAATATGTATCATATAGAATCGAAGCGGATATCTAGTTTTGTTTCCAAAAACTAAAACTTGAGGTAAACGCAAAATCCAAATGTTGGTGCAATAGACCACCATATGCATATTAACGAAGTTGCACGTACCAAAACTAGGCTATCTCCTTCCGAAGTTACAAGTTTAGCAAACGCAAGGAACTTTGCCAAGTTTTAAGATTGCGTCAACAATGTAAGAATAAGTAGTGGAACAGTGTACAAGACAGTATGATAAGAAAGGTATGATGGGAAATCACACACTTAGGGAAAACTTAATACAATTCTAACGTAGCGTAAGCGCCGCCAAAAATGCCTAAAGAGTGTATGTCCCTATTATAATTTTATTTCGCGTCCCTGTCTTATACACTGTTCCCCTATTCATCAAGCAAAGTCATCATCAAATAGCTATATAATATAAAGAACTAGCAAACCCGGCGAACTGCGTTTCGCCACGCTTTTCTGTTGAATTTTTTCCTGAATTTTCTTTGCTATAAACCTTACGGAGCCCGAGATCTTTCCAACGAATGCAAAACCGTTGAAATCGGTTCGTGCGTTCTGGAGTTATATCGTCAGGAAGGAAAACCCGACTTATTTTTATAAAGTAGATAAACATTAGCTGTTTGATCCAACTGTTGATGCATCAAAAATAAAAACGAGAAAGTTAGAATAATTAAGTTTCTCAAAACATACTTCTCTAAACTGCGGTAAAGATCATTTGCAAATGAATTAACATTCACCATAAGACTCTCTTCAAAAGAATCTCAATTCATAAAATAACGACCAATCAGAGCTGAGTCCACACTAACGGAAAATGCAATAAACGAGTGATTAGATCGTACGCACAGCCGGCCGTGTGTATCGGACCGAAGACCTCTAGTTAAATTAACTGCAGTTTGTGTACAGCCCATAATAATGTGTTAATTCTAGAAATTGTTGACCAATCAGCTTCAAATTGATTCAGTAATAATGGAAAATGGTTGAACAAGAAATACAGCGGTATCGAATAAAACATTAAAGAAAATTGTATCAAATTGTTGGACGAAACAACAGACACACGCTAGTGCATTCATTCAGTTAATTTTGTTTCTTCTATGATGCAAGATGAAGAACGGTTACCCGAGATCTATCTCGTTTTATCAACGACAAATGAAGAACAAAATCATGCGAAGAGGAAAATAAGTAAAGTCCAGAGTGAATAGGTTAAGTCTAGGTGGATCGAGCGTCAACCACATCATAGCTTGGCATCAAGCAGACTAAACACAAGAGTCGTAAATAAAAAGAAAACAATGTTTTTTAAAGAATGATATCAAAGAAGTAATGGGTGTCGATTAACAGGGAATAATGGAAGACGATGAAGATAGGGTGATTACGGAATTGAATGATACTATATCTTAGCAGACTAGAGATAGAAAAGAAAATTAAACACAATCAATCGTATAAAGGCGTTCCCTCACCGCAAGCATTCACCTGTAATGTAACGTTACAGACTCGAAAATTTCATCAGTGACGGAAAAAGTCGAGCAACACAATGCGCAGGTTGTATTAAATCTATACGAAATGCTCGTCAGTCAGGGAGGTAGTATTGTAATGTAATGCTCAAAGTCGAATCTGTAATTTTATATTACACGTGAATGCTCCAGGTCGGAGAGCGCCTTTAGATACTACTTATTTTATTTAGCTACTAACGTTGACACATGAGCCTTCAGAAATAATTAAGGGATGTATTATTTAGAATAGATCTTTCTTTCACTGCAGCAACTGATAAAGAACTAACTAACTTGCAGTAGATAATCAAAATAAAGATGAAATCATCAGTTTCGTAAGAACTAAGAATGCATGGAAATTAAGTTGTAGTCGTCCTTGCATGCAGTTGGCAATCTGCCACCACTTAATAATTATGTGCATCTGTGATCTTTGCACTTAACATTAGATATTGTATTGCACCTAATTATTCATAGTCAGGTGTCTCTGCATTTATGCTTTTCGTAATATTATTATCATCTACATATGTATAAAAAACTAGCGTTGAAGAAAAGGTAGGGTAACACGAGCAAATTTTTAAAATCGCATGCGTTGTTATCACACCCAACGTAACTTTTATGACTGTGATCTTAGTGCGTACATGGCGTAAGTGAACCCTTGGTTCCAAAAGGGTTGGGCCAAGTACTAAAATAACGGCTAAAAATTTATTAAACTTAATAATAAATATTTATGAAAGAAAAAATCTTTCTAAATGACACACTAGAGAAACCTGATGCTCTTACTAATACGAGTATAGCAGACAAAAATGGAATGTTTCCAATTATGTATATCCTCTATTACTAAAACTCTTAAGGCGAGGTTGTTAGTGCAAACAGTGATGCACATTTTAAATTACAACTTATTAAAGAAAAGACGACCTACAAGTAACAACACAGCGTCTATAATTGAGGGCAGTACCCTTGAAAGATACAATTCTCCCTCTTATCTCACGCAAAAAGTCTCATAAGCCTCATTGATTGCTCAAGCAAAACATCACCGTAATCAGATAACCAAGCTAATAACAGGTACTGTTGTTCATTCAGCATTAATTGTAGATAATTTAGCATATTATAATACTCAAGGTGGACCGGAGACACAAACTAGACACAAACAGAAAGACAGGGCTATAGACAACGAACACACACAGAGAGAGACATGCACACGTTCCGCTAGTGCAAACGCACTTGCGACTGTCATTTGTTTTATGGTCGCTTATCCCTCGTCTTTGGGATCAATTTCAAATAATCGATAGACCGTATTCGGGTGCTCAAAAGGCTTATTTGGGCAACCGATGCATTTATTATACTAAGTACATCGAATTGAATTCGGGAGAAAGACCAAGTGTAATCGAGCCATTAGTGTACGAGTGTCTGTTTTCATTTGTTGTTTGTGCTCAACTATTGAGGTAGGTAGCTTACTGTCTAAAATTGTAAAGACTATCATGGAAGAAATGTGACATAATTAATTGAACACTTTTAAGTTCCTACTTTTAACATTCGCCATCATCTTAGCCCTTATACCATGCTTCTTGGGGTTGACGCAACACTGTTAAAAGTAACGACATAATTTACTTCTTTTTTCACATCATACCTTAGACAATCCATCTTTCTTTGTTCTTCCTCTTCATCATCCACATTCATGCCCTATTATACTTTTAGTATTGTTGATATGTTTTGATAATTATCATAGTTGTCAAGTCACCCATTTGGCTCTTACGATTCTTTGCGTTGTCCCTTGTCAGTACATTTAAATATCTTTGTAAAGATTCGTTTTGCTTTCGATTCGAATTTTTTTGCACGATTTTCTTTGCGCTGTCTCTTGCGTCTGTATACTTAAATATCTTTATACAAACACGACCTTCTGCTTCTAAATATTTTGTACTATGAACCAAGCATTATCAACATGCAACTAATATGGAGTTTATGAACTTTGGTTCATTAATATAATACCTATATTAAACAATGCAGTGGGTGGTGTATGGTGCATTCAAACTGTTCATTGATTGGTTACTCTGCTGTGATGTTTGCCGCTGTTGTGAAGATACGGATCTCATTAATTTTAAGTATTGCAGTATGTGCATGGGTTGTCAAGTAACCTTCATAAGTATTATTACCGTATCACATGATATATATTATAAACTGCCTATAACGTTTCCACTGCTCGGTCACAGCCCTCTTTTCTCACATCACCAGCGTCAGACCTTCCATCCACTGACGAATTCATTAATGTTGTCAGGAAGCTGCCCCTTAACAAATCATCAGGTGAAGATAAAATATCCAATCGTATGATAAAAGAAGCGTGTAAAACAGCGGCCGACGCGATATTAACTGTTTACAACCGGTGTATTGCTGAAGGTGTTTTTCCTCGTATATGGAGACATGGCTTTATACGAATAATACCTAAAAGCGGCGACAAACCACCAGATGACCCTAAGTCTTACCGGCCCATAACATTATTACCATCTTTGGGAAAGCTCTTGAAGCGACTTATCGTCCCACGATTGTTACCGGACGGACCCAAATTCCATAAAAATCAATTCGGTTTTACTGTCGGCAAATCAACCGTTGACGCGGCACTTTCTGTTAGAAAAATGCTTAATACCTCCGAGCACAAGTACGTAGTAGGAATCTTTCTAGACATTTCCGGGGCTTTTGATAACGCATGGTGGCCAATGCTACTACTTAAGATAAAAGCTCGTGGTTGCTATAAAAATATATTTAATCTTCTTTATTCGTACTTTTCTAATGGATACGCTAAACTTAAGCTCGGACATCATTCCGTATCGAAACCTCTTACTATGGGCTGTCCTCAAGGTTCGGTTATAGGTCCTCATTTATGGAATCTAGGCTTCGATGATTTCCTCGCGATTCCTCTTCCAAGTGGTTGTTCTTTAACTGGTTATGCGGACGATGCCCTTCTGCTCATACAGTCAAGTACTCGTGCTGGACTCGAGAATTTGGCTGACACTTGCCTACGATTAATATCTCAGTGGGGCGATCGAAACCGTCTGACCTTTGCACCACAAAAAACCTATCAACTAATTTTAAAGGGTGACCTTAAATCGTGGCCTAGTATTAAATTCAATAATGTTCCCGTTAAGAGAAAACAATCGGTGTGCTATCTTGGTTTAGTCTTGGAGAGGAATTTCACATTCATAGAACATATAAAAACGGTTGGTGAAAAAGCTAAAAATAACTTTTATGCCCTAACGAGAATATCTAAATCTACTTGGGGTTTGTCATTTTTAACCTTAAAAACTATTTATGGGGCTACTTACTTGGGCTGTGTGTGCTACGGGGCACCTGTTTGGGCCGATAGAGCCACCATAGGTGCGGCACGACGTAAATTGCTGCAAAGTCAGCGCTTGGCTTTGTTATTCTTAAGTAAAGCGTATATGACCGTCAGTACTGAAGCTTTGCCGGTGCTTGCTGGTGTTCTACCAGTAGATCTTGAAGTGCAACGACGCGCTGCAATGTACTTTTCCGCACGGGAGACCACTGACGCTGATTTTCTACCGCACCGTGACCGTGATAAGATATCTCGATTATTCAAACCCCAGAGCGACGTCTGGGAGGATCTTATAACCGAATGGCAAAATAGGTGGGATAATTCTATCAAGGGACGGCACCTCTACCAGTTCTTTCCATCCGTTCGTGAGCGGCTGGCTAGGACGTGGCTGGAGGTGGATCACTGTGTTGCCCAATTTCTCACCGGACATGGTAACTTTAAAAGTAAATTGTTTTCCTTCAAGCTTGTTCCCTCGCCTTTTTGTCAATGTTCAACACCTGACTGTGAATATGAACAATCAGCACATCATATTCTTTGGGAGTGTATTCTTTGGCAAAATGAACGCAATATTATGTTGGATGCTGTTCAGACTACATCTGGAGTCATTTATTATACGGACCTTGTCGAAACTCGAACAAACTTCCGTGCGTTCAAGCGTTTTTGCCATACCTATTATTGGAATCAAATATAGCAGCTCACAATTTAGGACCCATTAATATTAGTAATCATTTTTACCCGTGGTGCTAGGCAACTGGGCTTCTCCCAGTTGTAATGTCCCTTTGTGCCTATTGGCCTTGTTCTGTTCTGTCTCCTGCTTGCATGGAGGGAAGTAGAAACATATTTTTCCTACTCCTCCACTATTCTTTTCTGATTAATTTCGTGCAGGATCCAAGACAGGTAAATTCATTCTCCGGGACACGTCGAGACTTCATTGTCTCGGCGCTTTTCTGGTGGTTGCCACTGTTGATTCTGGCTTCAGGAGTTGCAGTGGTTTGGGAATAGTGTGGTGGGTTTGTCCCAAATAAAAAAAAAAACCCTCTTTTCTCCTTTTTCTTTGTTTTGATCTGTTTCCTTGTTTCCTGCTTGACATGGAGGGAAGCGGAAACGTATTTTTCCTAATCCACCACTTTTCTGATTTTATTTCGTTGCAGGATCCAAAACAGGTAAATTCATTCTCCGGGACACGTCGAGCTTCATTGCCTCGGCGCTTTTCTGGTGGTTGCTACTGTGAAAAGCCGACCAGTGAAAAAAATAGCCCTCCTTTTATCCTCAAGACCGCCGTTCCATTCAAGGTATATACAGACATAAAAAAAAGTTAGATGAAAGAGGAGCTCATAACTTTAAATTGTTACATAGAATGCTGATTAAAAATAAAAAACGTATTTCATTATGTTTGAACAGTTGGTTTTTACCAATTTTAAGAAACATAACTTTATGACGTTACATTCATTCTCGCTGTATTCTATATCTTCTGGCAATTATATCGGTTTCCCTTTGTAGTTCCTCAATTTCATCTATTTTGTGTCTTCCTTTTGAAAACGTGTTTACACATTTACCAAATCAATTAAATAAATATAGCTATTTATATTCATAGGAATTATTCACAGCATGATCATCTGTAGTTTTGTACTGACCTAATACTAGACATAGTTATTATTATCTTGTTCCATTTTTGTTTATCGTTCTTCTTTTATAATACAGCTTGTAAAGTAACATTAATATCATGACTTGGTGGAATTTTATAAACATTAAATCGTTCAATAAAACGGAATCATCATTTAACTAATCTTTAATTAAATCTTGTTTTTCGGTCATTCAGTTTGATTATGTTCAATAAATTAGGTTCATCTCTATCATTTACAAGCTTCTAATTATAGTATTAGTTAAAATAGCATTTTGAAGTCCGATTTTATCTTTTTCAGTTCATATTTCTATGCCTCCGATAAGTTAAACAGGTCTCTTAAAATCAATAACTCTTTCTATAATAGCTTTCAAATAAATGCCCGTATCAAAATCAAATAGCAAGACCTCACATTAAGAAACTTTTTAATTTACTACATTATCATATAAATCTGTGTTATATAACAGAAAAAATCCAATAGAATTTCAAGCTTACCACTGAAGAATTAAGTTGATATTTCAACGACTGTTGGAAAACGTTGTATCAGTGTCAATGACCTGGCTTACTCCATAAGTTACACACTATTTGACGAGGCAAAGTGTAGGTAACTGGTAAACGATGCGAAGAAAAAACGTGGTAGAACGTTATTTTACTAGTACATCGAGAGACAGATGCCCCGCGAAGCGTGGTGTATTAATATTTAAATTAATTGTCGATGTTTATGTTAGTTTTTGCAAGAATGCATATCAGATTTTGGGGTGGTCACAAATATTTTAAATAATAAAAACGTCTGAATTTTCTCCGAAAAAGATGATAGATATATGTGGAGTCTTCGATTACTTTGTCGACATTAATTTGTCTAAGCTTTACGCCCAAATATTTATATGTATTGACATATATCAGGGTCAAAGGGTGTCGATACACAGTGGGTGCCGGACGGGCGTCGTTGCCGAGGGAAGTCTAGGAAACGCTGACGTGACGTTGGCCGGAGAAGCCCGCATAGAAAGAAGAGAGGAGGGTTATCGGGGAGTCCATTGCCCAATTGTGAAACAAAACAGGTTAAGAAAAAATTGACATGTCTATAGATAAAGACATTAAAATTTAAAAGTAGGTTTTGAAGTCCGGGCCGATGTGAGTTGACAGACTAAGTCAAGGTCGTCATGGATAAGCTGAAACAATGGAAGATTATTCTTTGGGACACCTAATACTTTAACCTGTCAATGTTCCGATTATTGTACTTGTTCGGATGTCCGTTTTGTTACTTGATGTTATGTTTCGGACTTGAGGCCGGACAATTTGGTATAGGAACTGTGCGTGACTGTACAGCAGTGATTAGCAGATCAGACTGATGCGTTATATAATTTGGAATATTGAAAATGATTAAATTCGTGGTAAAATTATATATCAAATCAGTCCTTTCGTCCTTATTGGACCGAAAGGGACTGATTAGCCTCTTACTGGCTAAAAATCTGGCTTATTGCTGTACTGACAAAAATCAGCCCTATTGCTTTGCTTTGCATTCCAGGGTCATCTCAGGGTGCTTTTATTATTCTGAGGGCGTTTAGCCCAATAGGGATTTCAAAAATGCCCCTTCTGCAGTTTCAAAATTATCTGCCTACTACAACCATCTAAACCTGTACCCTTAGCACGAGTTTTCACTATTTGAGACGTAAACTGGAACTTTGACAATATGAAATTGACAATTTTCAAGGAAAAAATTAGTTCCTTCTTCGCACACAAGGAACGCTGTAAATACTGAAAAGATGCTGTAAAGTAAAAGAGTGAAAATTCGTGCTAAGGGTACAGGTCCAGCCGTTATTATAAGTATATGAAAAATTATGTATAGCCTTAGGTTCTATAAGTAAACACGGAAAAAAATGCTTTTAAAATGGCTTCAACAACAACATAGCTAGAGAACTCTCACCACAGATGTTACATCCAAATTACATAACACTTCTGATGCAACTACATCAATTCAATATTGACACAGTCTAAAAATATGCGCTCAGAATTTCGCTCAAATTCCACAGTGTCATAAAACGATGTATACGGAACTGCAACATGCATGCGCACAGAATTCAGCGCCTTTCTCGGGTATTGCGTTATGCAGAACGTTACACATAGCTGATATGGCTTGGCCACGAGATATACGATCAAAGTAAACGCGTGTTCCTACCAGAGAAAAAATAACACCAACAGCTGCGTAGCCTTTTTCTATGTTGGGAACGGCTTCCTCTCCAACTGAGTGCAGCAGAATATCAGTACTTTACATGGAACGACTGTCAAAATTCACATTTTTGGGATTAAATCTTTGACAGTCGTCAAAATCTTAGCCCTGGAGCAGCTTAGTGGTGTAGTTTGTTCAGAATCAGTAACTGATTCGATTTCAATCATTTTAACACCATGTATTTTTTCCAAAAATATTTTAATTACATTTTATCACCTGTTAATTACAATACAATCACCGTACGGTTAGGTACGCGGGGCTACCGCGAATCCCGGCGAAAGAAGCATGTTTTTGAACGGACAACCAGGTAACCTAGCAAGCCTATAAATTTGTGAATTTACATGATACAGTTTTGAAATTTCTTACGTAGATTCTTTACACAAAATACTAGAAAGGTGTATCGGGTTTCGCACAAGCATAAAATAATGTTGTATACAAATTAAAGAAATTATGTAGAGTATAAATTTCTATAGTCGCCGCGACGCAATGTGACAATACAAGTACCTGTACCCATACAAGAGGACGTAACAAGTGCGTTACCTAGCGCAAGTCGCATTACCTCAGGTTGTGTCCAGGACATTACTACCTATTGCAATGAATGTCGCAACAGCGTAACAGTTTTGTACCGATTATCCCTAAACATGGCGGTGTCAGCCAATATGGGTATACTACAGGATAGTGTTAGACTATGGCAAGATTTATGGTGACTTGAGGCAATGTTTTTAGATTTATTTGATAAAAGTAATCTTTGGTAATAGTGGATGCCTATTATAGGATAAAATATTCGACAGTGAACCGGACAAGATCATTCCTGGCTCAAATATTCATAGTTAAACTAGCACTTCGCCCGCGACTTCGTCCGCGTGTATTAAATTTTCTTTGCTAAACCTCACGGAGCCCGAGACCTTTCCAAGGAATGCAAAACCGTGGAAATCGGTTCGTGCGTTCTGGAGTTATAGCGCCAGGAAGGAAAACCCGATTTATTTTTATATAGTAGATATTGAAAAAGAGCTATTTTTGGCAAGGCATAGGTAACACTGATAGTCGATATTTCATCCAAGTTGCGCAAATATGGTCAGGAACTGATCCTTTGAGTAGAACTCTTTTTTCTTTACAACTTTTCTAGTACTGCTTACAAGTAGAAGTGAATAAAGTTTTACGTTTGCAAACTTTACTTAGCGACATGACATATCATTGAGAAGGTGTGTCATGTGTGGTAATTCATTAACCGTATTTGTAACGTAAGTATTTTTAGTAGACAAATACTTAAGTGAATTGAAAGTTTTGCCTTTTCAAACTTCATACTATCATAATGGGGATGGCAACTGGGGAACTAATGGCGATAGTATAGCTTGTTCCAAGCATCGTCATTGGTTTAAATAAGTTCAAATCTTAAAGGTTCTTCAAAATAGTACTACGTCATTGGTCGGAGTAGGACTACTCTATGGTGACGCCATCTACAATATCTTTGCGTTGCCAACCCCATTGTTAGGATGTGTTATTGATGAACGTTAATGACACAGACCTGCAGAAAAAATACAAGAACGCCACACAATCTTCAATTTGGAAAATGCGTTTCTAAGAACACAATAATAAGGAAATTAGACACATTAGCAAAGTAACATTACTAGAAATTAAGGAAGTTTTTCCTACCATATTTAGCAACACCTATTTCCAAACTAACAAGAAAAAACTCCATTCCAACTACATATTCATGTGCCGCTATAAATTTCTCAAGTTCCTTGTAAATGACGGCAACGCTGCGCACGATTCGTCCGGGATACCTGAGCGTGAGTTGCAAAACTGACACCGGTACGGTAGGTTACGTCACTCCGACCTTCTTAATGTCGTTTACTTGAAACATTTAGATTAGAGACTGTGTAGGCCTATGTTAAGTAGTTTTATTGCCTTTTGAAGTGAAGTAGGGCTATGTAGTGGGATACTGGCATATAGATTTTGAAGGTAAAACAAAATGGAGATAAACGTGGAATTCTGAATGGTAATTTGCTTACATTTCTATTGTACAGAGCCAGGAAAAATATCGATGAGGATAGAGAGTACCTCTAGGTACATCATATCCTTTTATTTCATTTTTCATCATCATCATCAGCCTTTAATGTTCCCACTACTGGGACACAGGCCTCCTCTCTGTGAGAGGGAGTGGGCCATAATCCACCACGCACGATATTTCATTTTTACTTGGACTCATTGCAACACGTTTACTTCATTCATTCTCCCATGTCATACGTCACGGTATCATTTACAGCTTCTTCTTTCTTAAAATTCCTGACACAATTAATTCTTCCTTACTTTGGCCTTCCTCTTCCTCTCTATTCATTCAACAAAGTACCTTTACAGGTTAATCATAAAAAAGACTCATCAACAAAGTAGATGACAACTATAATAATTATGTTTAATTCAAATCTCTGGCGACTTTTTTGAAAAAGAAGTTTGGCGCATCAGCACCAAGAAGGTCACGCATTGACAATTTTTAATAATTATGTCGTATCTCTGTCAATTTTAGTTTTCTTTTAAGAAAAAACACAGTTCATACATTTTTTGATAAATCTATATCTGACTGCCAATTGCAATTCGGCTTAACATTAGCCTAGTCACTACTCTTTGTCAAGCTTAAAACTTAAAATAACTGCACTGTTAAGAAGGCGTGGCCGACCGTTTCACGCATGCGCACTATATCCGTAAGAGTAGGTATTTTATTTACAAAATCTGTATACCCCAAAAAAACGTTTTACTTCTTTTTAAGAAAATTATGCAAACGGAAGAAAATGAAATGACACAGTGCAGAATGCTATTTTTTTATTTCGAGCTTTAAGTTTAAATGATTATGGTTGAAATTCGATCACTGGGCAGCCTCAAGTACGTTTATTATGCCTTATTCTGTTCAACTAAATGTCAGTTTTGCTTTGGTAATGTCCAATTTTGTTTCATTAATTACGGTTTAGTTTTTTTGTTACTTTGACCATTTTTTGTCTTCATTACGAATGTTAAAGTTTTTGTGCAGCTCCCTTAAATAGTGAGTTAATGATTAGAATCTAGTTTATCCTTTATTTAACAACTACTTATAAGCCTAGTTAGTAATTATGCTAGATTTTTTGTTGTTCCTACATAGATTACTTAATTTGAAGATTTTATATTTATGTAATTTTTTAAGACAACGGTTATAAGAGTAAAAAATATGGATATCTAGTAATTCGTTGTTCTTTTTTCTGGGCCATGTTTATTTTACTTGATCTAAGATTAAATCACGAAGAATCAAGAAGTCTTCACGTCTTCTACTTACTTACTACTATCACAAAACTGAGGATGTATTATTAAGTACCTTATCATAAAGTTCATAGAGTCTAGAAAACAACAACAGTTTGTCAGTAAAAAAGGTAATGGTAAAATGTTATAGGTAAGTCATAGCAGAAGTAGTGCCACAAAATAAAATAAAAATATAATTATTTGAAATTAATTTCGTTATTTGCAGCATTCAATCATGAAATTCAATTTAAATTTGATAGAAGCCGTATGTGCCGAACACCCAAATACTCGAATTTCGATATTCCGATTTTCAAAACTCCGAATAATATCATAATACCTAAAAATTACAATCTCTATTATTGAGAATCTCGAAAATTTGACTGAAAGTCGCGTATGTCCGATTTCTTCGTTTTCCGATTTTCACATAATTATTCGAAAAATGTAATGCTCGATGAGTTCTCATTCCACGAATGAGATTTCTCGTTTAAAATTCGTATTTATGAATTTCGGAATAAAGTTTTTCGTATTATTGCCCCCCTTACCATTGTGGAATACTTGGTGCCATTAGCTCAGTTGCCTTATAGCGGGTGCCCATTGCAAATTGGAATATCGCTCCTGCAAACACCCAACATAGTAAATTTACTTGCAAATAAAAAGAAAAAAAGATTGTCATTTGTTATGCTCTCTTTTCTTTTTATGAACATTATTTCATTCCATTTTATATCTAGCCAGCTTTACCGTTGATATAATTTCTTATTCAACCGGAAAATGTAGAAACAGTTGTCGCTTATGGAATTCCTGTATCGCCTTCGACAGACTAAATAAACATGGTAACTGGTGCCTGAATAATTGAATAGAGTAGTGACATAAACTAACAAACTCGGTTTGTTACAGATAAAATAAATATTGTTTATTACGTAAGAGATTGGCGTAAAATAAAATTAAAAATTTAATTTGATTGGAAATTCTAAGGGTGATAAGTAGAGCGCCTTATAAGAACCATTTGCATTGACGAAAATGACAAAATTCCACACACATAAAATTTTTACACACTTTTATCCCTTTTGAGTAATGGGCATTGTTCATTTTTTTTTAATATGCTGTAATTGAAAAACCATTTCGAGGAATAGCGTTACTGATCATTATGTACTAATTAAAAATGAAAAATATTCATATTTCATTGATATTTTTAATAAAATACGTTTGACCTTCCTTGCCCTTCAAATGTTTAACACCTTCTTCAAACCTTTGGCTGTACACAGTTTTGTATCTTTGCCTCAGAAAACAGACAATATAAAAAATATAAAACCGGCCAAGTGCGAGTCGGACTCGCCCATAAAGGGTTCCGTAGCAGCAAGTAAAGTTCTTGTAGTTGGTTGTAACTTTGCAAGGTAAATTGCAGTTTACGATTTATTAAAAGAAAAACTAATATCTCGATCTCGTTCAAAACAATTTTCAATTGAAGTTTGCATGGGAATGCACATCAAATAATTTTTTTTGTTTTATTATTCTCTTAGTTTAGAAGTTACAGAGGGGGGGGGGGAGGGGGCACATTTTACCACTTTGGAAGTGTCTCTCGAGCAAACTGTTCAGTTTAGAAAAAATAACTATGTTTGTAACTTCAATCACAGAATAATAGTCCTACCTCAATATAATTTTTCAAGACCTATTCATAGATATCCCACACGAATGGGTAAGGCGAAAAAAATATATATTGAGTTTCAATTCTAAGTATGGGAGGTACCCCCAAAATTGGTTTTTATTTTATTTTTGTGTGAAAGTCCTAACGCGGTTCACATAATACATCTACTTACAAAGTTTCAATTTTTTGTCGAAATTATAAGAGCTATCTCTTATAATTTCGACAAAAAGTGGCTGTGACATACGGACGAACAGACAGACATCTCGAATCTATAAGGGTTCCGTTTTCTGCCATTGGCTGCGGAACCCTAAAAAATAAGTGACAAGTATTTTCCAGGGTTGTCAAGCATAAGTACCAATGTCTTGGTATACATACCAGTTTGCAGTGTCACGTACCATGTACCAAGATTATTACTCGAGAAAAAAAAAACCAAGATTGGACGTTGACCAACAATACAGAATAAACGACAAATTTTAGGGTGCAATCGAGTATTATTATTATTATAGCCTTTATTTAACAATCTTACAAAACAAAAATATTAAAATTAAGTTTACATTTTTTTCCCTCTCTTTTATATATCTATATAATATGTATTATTAGACACCGATATTGAGATTGTCTTTCGATTTCGCAAAGGCCTCCCCTGTAGCTTGCCACTCCTTCCGTTTATGGGTCATCCTCCTCCAAGTAGCACCAGCCATCTTTCAAAAGTCGTCTTCCCATCTTAGGCGTTGCCATCCTTTCTTTCTTTTGTTATATCTTGGACCAACCATTTGGTTACGTCCTTAGCCTATTTATTATTAGTACTCCTCAACATATGACCTGCCCATCTCCATTTCAATTTCCTTATGCAATATGTGATTTCGTTGATTTTAGTTTGGTTTAGTAATGTCTCTAGTTTGATTTTGTCTTTTAACTTGTCGTTGAGCATGCTACGCTCCATGCTATGTCGACAGGGCTCTAGATTTCGCATATTTTGTTTAGTAATGCTCCAAGTTTGACATCCATACGTCAATATAGGTAAAATGAAGAAATCAAATATTTTCTTAGATTTGGGAGGAACCCGAGGATTTTTGACAACCTTGTGTGACCAATATCTCTTCCACGCTAGCTGTACTCTGTTATCTATTTCTTTAGTTACAATCGAGTATTGCTTACTAAAAAATCTCTTTTTTTTGCCCTCTATTAACAGCAAAAGAAAAAAAAAAGATTTTTCATTCGTATTTGATTTTCTACACATTTTACCGATGTACCAATATTTCATATTGGTACATCACAGTGGCCGTCTGACATCCCTGATGAGAAAATCAGGAATGTCAGACGGCCACTGACAAGTGTTAATTTGGAAATGTCAAAGATGTAAACAAACAAGTTTTTATTGTAACTGCAAATTGCTTCATAATCTCGGTTAAATCTGTTAAATCGGCATCGGCAATATAACATAAACTACAAGCAAAATAGAATACAGGAAGTGCAGTTGTCCCAACTTGCAACAATAATACTAATAATAATCGAAACAACATTTTGTTCGTACTAAAGAAGATTTGCGAGAAAAGTGGTGTCGTGATGACGGCGTGGAATGTTGCAAGGTTTATACAATGTACTGTTGCGAAGATCACTTTGATGTTAGTATTTCAGAAGCCTTAGATTCCTTTGTATGTTCATCTAGGAGTAATTTTGTTTTGTAAACAATAACCTAGTGGGATGTAAGTGACGTTTAGACAGTTGACGTTGTGTTGACAGTTTTTTAATTTTGCTCTAGTAAGGAAACGGCACAACTTTAAGGCCAAAGGTGACGTCACCTACCTCAAAAATTAAAATATTAAAAATAAAAAAGCTATTGAGCCAATCATTAAAATATTCAAATTAGTTTCTCAAAATGCTCTATATTTGCAGAAAATGAAATAAAATCGAATGTTTAAAAAATTAAGACAATCCCCATTCTCTGTCTTTCAGTGAATTTTGTGTCTGAGGTTAAATTGATGTATTTGAACTAAATACGTGGGGGCGTATCTTTGCAAGTTACACCTACGTTCTATACAGGTCACGTAAATATATTCCATAAATAATCTCTATAATATACGCCCCCAGGTTTTGAGTGGCCCCCCTCTCTCAGCCCCGAAGGGTTATTTTCTTAAAAAAACCTTTTGTTAAATTCGCAAATTGGAATAAATTCGAAAAGGTAAATAAAAAAGTACCAAATGCGACAGATTCTTTTAAAAATAAGCATATCGAGGTCTGAGTGTTATTGAACCGTAATTGTTTAGGTATTGAATCTAGACTAATAAAATTTTATCACCACTTTATCAACTTCCAGTACTAAAATTAGACCTCTAAATTGACAGGCTTTGATTTAGAACCTGTAATAATACATTCAACTTTAGTGGTTTTCGTTAAAGACCTTGAGAAAGCACTGGAGTTACTTCTAATGAAGTAATTATTGGATATGATGATCAACTATACGAATTCATATTATAAATTGATGTAGTTTGTATACAACGTGTAACGTTAATAGCGCAAAACCTCTCGTGGGGTAACCCGGGCCCTGATTAACAGGAGTCAATCAGGTAGTAGGAGTTCCGAAGATAGCACTCTATACAACGTGTAACGTTAATAGCGCAAAACCTCTCGTAAGGTAACTCAGCCCATGTTACTGAACAATGTTTGTTCTAAAACTTTTGGAAAAAAAAATTTTTTCATACTGATTATGAGCTCGATCAATTTCTCATTTTGTGAGTTGAGTTACCCCACGAGAGGTTTTTCACTATTAACGTTACACGTTGTATAGATGATTAAATACCAATATCTAGTTGACCGAGCTTCGCTCTCTTTTTAAAATGTTTATATCTTGGGAACCGAGCTTTTCTCGAACTTGGGACCTTGAGAGTGCTATCTTCGGAACTCCTACTACCTGATAGGACTCCTTTTAATCAGGGCCCGTCAAAGGGTTCTGTCAGACTCGTACTGACTAAAATCCACGGTGATCCTTCAATATCCCTTTACGTTCCAGGGCCATGAACTTGATGAGACAGTTCCACGACCATCGTCGTAAGCATGGCTATGTTTTTTTTTATGTTTGTTCAAAAATAATAATTTGATTTGATAATTTACTATACCGATAAAAGGCTATACGTATTAATTAATAAGATGATAATTATATCACACTAGTGTCACAGGCAAAGAAAAAACAGATCCTTTCCGTTATGATAATTTGACATAACGAGAGCAAAGCCGCGAGGCAAAGCTCGTATAATTAATTATAACGGACTAAGGGACGACCCAAACTGTGATGCAACTAATTAACATAAATTCTTGATGCGCATCATAATTATATAACTTTGGTGTTACGTCAAGTTCGGAACAGATGATGACTTAAATATAACTATGTTAATCAAATGACATTAATTTAACATTTTTTTTAAATGTCAAAAATCAGGAAGTTTGCAATTCAACTTAATTTTTGTTGGTCATAATATTATTAAAATATGAAATTAATTCAGTTAATGTTAAAACTTGCATTATTGATTGAACAAAAGCAATTTCTTTGGCAAAAAAAAATTAAGAAAAAAATAATCCGGGTAAATAAATAAAATTCTTTAGCAATATTCAAAGAATGAAATCATTTTCTCTGAATCCCTTGAATGTATTCTAAGGTACAAAGTCCATTCAATAACTTTCATAACGCAAGTACTTTAAACATAAGCTCAATTCGTATAAGGTCCAAATGGTACGAGCTTTAGTTAGGTCACTGGGCTGGCGTCAACGGAATGTGGCCGGTTGTTTTGCAACAAGTTCTCCCCTCCCTCTCCCGCACACACCGACCTCTCGCTCCACCACACGAACGCGCCCGAAGTACCCCGAAGTGTGCCGAAGTTCAAGAGCTTTCGCGTAACTTCGTGCTTCTTCGGAAGTGAGACTGGATTCTTGCAAGTTTTGTTTGTTATTTATGCCTTTTTGATGAGGATTTGTGATAGACGTATTAGTTGTTAAATAACGGAATCTTGTTCGGGCTTTAGCGCATTCCTGTTTAAATTCTTTTGACGTTTTTTTCACCGTAAATGTTTTACAGTTTCACGGTTGCTGTGTAACTTAGTTAAGTTTTTTATACTACAGACAAGATAAAAGCTCTAAAATCGGACAACCAGTCTTACCAGTTACTGGATTGTGGAGGTCCGATAGGCAGACGCTCCACGTACTACTGATATTCAGCTGCATCTGGTTCGACTGGAAGCCGACCCCAATACAGTTGGGAAAAGGCTAGAAAGATGATGATGATAAAAAAATAAGAAATAAAGCTTTTTTTTTAAAAAAAAACGGGTCCTTTATATTTTGTAATTGTTCAACCCCACTGTTTGGCACCTGTTGGTCGTAGCTAGATGTTTTATAGCCTAAAGCCTTCCTCGATATATAGACTATCCACAAAACTATTTTTTTCAATTAGAACCAGTAGTTCCTGAGATTAGCACGTTCAACTAAAGAAGCTGTTCATAAGATGAGTATAGATTTATAATTCCACTTTTTGTCCGTCTGTCGCAGTGAGTTTTTTGCACCAAATCATCATCTGCCTACCCAGTCGAATCAGATGCAGCTGAATATCAGTATTTTACATGGAGCGACTGCCTGTCGGACCTCCACAACTAAGTATGTCCAGTTACTGGACAATACGATACCATGGTAAGACTGGTTGTCAGACTTTCGAGCTTCTGACTGTGATTAACGACTAGTTTTTTGCATTGAATACAGCTAAATATTTATATGTATATCAGTATTCTTACAAGCAATGATTGTCTGTTTGACAAGGATAACCCTTTAGTACGTATTAGCTACAATACCCCTATACAATACCCCTTGGTAAGACTGGTTCTAAGTCCTGGACCACTAACGTTATGGAGTTTCTTGTCCATTCTTCTCCATACAACCTACCTTAGCGAATGGGTGTCGAATCAATCCCTTCCCTTCCTATTCCCTTTAATGATCGACGTTCAAAAGTGCCTCTTTGATTGCCTAATTGGAATAAATGATTTGACTTTGAAAACTTTGACTAACCAAGTGTGCCAACCATCAAAAATAAAATTACAATCGGAATTGATGGAATGGAGTCAATAAAAAAAACCTTCGGCGACCATATGTCTTGATTTTACCTTGATTAGAGGTGTAAAAAGGTTACGATAATAAAATAAAGGCTTGGCTCGACACCAATAAACGATACATTCATGTTACATGAACACAGAGTGACGTTATTTCGCGCCTATGACGTCAGAGGCACGCGCAGCTTTTTGATACGGCTTGACGAATAAAGTGTCAGAGATGCGTGACCTGTAGAACTGTGGACTTGTTTGCGGTTACGTAGGTACTTAGAGAATCTGTAATACCTAGTAATTAGTAGGTAGATTGTTGTATAGATTTACTATTGTGATTATACTAAATTACTATACGTAGACATTTATAGGTACAGAAATAATTAACTACGTAATTATTAAATTATTTATGTTGGGTGGTTCAAAAGGTTGAGGAGCTCGTAGTTGAATAATTACAGTCACACAGGCAGGTCGTCCGGGTTAAGCCGCACTTGCCGAGGTTGGTCTGTTGATGGGTGTCCAAGTGACCATCTCTCTCATCGTCATCATCTGTCATAGCGAGTTTCCACCGTGTCTCGGAAAGCACAATAAAGCCGTTGGTCTCGGCTGTCATTTGTAGATCTTTCACAGTCGTTACTGTTAGTCAGAAGCTCTAAAGCCTTGTAACCAGATTCACCATGAGGGATGTACCTCATGGTAGGTCAGGTTGGTCATGTAGGTATATACGATAGTATTACCCAGTTACTGGGCTGTGGAGGTCCGATAGGGAGTCGCTCCATGTAAAATACTGATATTCAGCTGCATCTTGTTCGACGGGAAGTCGACCCTAATATATTTAGGAAAAGGCAGGCAGATGATGGACACCACGATACAAGAGAAGTTCCCAGTGTGGGGTAAGGTTCGAATGTAAAAAAGTGACCTACTGTTTTTTGCTAAACTTAATATGTCATTGACTTGTTTACCCTTAGCGTGGTCGCACAGTATATTTTCGAGCCATAGACAAAGTCTATACAAAAGCAATAGAATATCAGATTTCAATCATTGATAGGTTAGCGTCAGTGATTCGAGCCATTGTCTGACTGATGTCCGATTGCTTAGACAATGGCTGCCCTTGCACGATGGCATTGTGCTCGATTGTTGACCACTGCCTAGTTCCACTGTGCTTTTGCAATGTTTATTTGGCTTTGAGAATTGCCTATACGAATGCATAAAGAACTTGAAATTAGCGCAATGAAATGAAACTGATAAATGTAAATGTTCCCTAAAATCAACTATTCTATCGCTCTTGAGGCACTTCTTAACTTCGCCTCATAATAGTCGAGAAAATATAGAGATATCATACCATACAAGTTCAGTTGCCAACTGCTGGTCAGGACTATCAAGTTAGCCAATAGCCCTGCTGGAGCGAAAATGTGGTGCTACTCCAGAAACGATGAGGCACTTAGTATCGTGCCCTGCCGACTGTTCGTCACAGGAGCTGACGGACGTTTCGGTGAGCCTCGCCCAATTCTGGGCCGAGTCATCATATGTAGATAGTAGATAAGAAGAAGGGAGAGGAGCTCGTGGCTAAATAATCACAGCCGCATAGGCTGATCTTCCGGATTAAGCCGCGCTTGCCGAGGTTGGTCTGTGGACCATCTGTCATAGCGAGTTTCCTCCGTGCCTCGGAAAGCACGTAAAGCCGTTGGTCCCGGCTGTCATTTGAAGATCTTTGACAGTCGTTACTGTTAGTCAGAAGCTCTAAAATCTGACAACCAGTCTTACCATAGAGTATCGTATTACCCAGTTACTGGGTTTTGGAGGTCCGATAGGCAGTCGCTTCACGTAAAATACTGATATTCAGCTGCATCTGGTTCGACTGGAAGCCGACCCCAATATGGTTGGGAAAAGGCAAGCAGATGATGATGATTAGTTGTAATTTAAAATACTCACATTCATTATCATGGCTATTCCTGGCGAGGCCTCTAATCTGTTCATTAACGTAGTTATTACTCTTAGGTACGTTGAGAGCACTGCGGATGCCCACTGAGGAGTTGTCCAGGTGACCAGGTCCGATCTTAGGCACGTGGCTGGAGCAGTACACCTCCTTGTCTTCTGTCCAGTGCTGGTTGTTGTAGTATGTCTGGGGAAGAGGAGACGAGGTATTAAAATACTAATAAATGGCCATTTTTGAGGAAGGACAGTGGCTCAACATTTTTTCCATAGAAACTTCGTTGGGGTTTTACTCCACTATTTGACAAGGTACATCCAAAGGTAAATATGGTATCGGTTTGCCTTATTATTATTTTTTTCTGTACGGAAGCAGAATTTTGAAATAACAAGCCATTAAAAAGTTACGAGCTTCCAAAGATTCGTTTTTATTGCAAATAACACAACTTTGGGCGTAAATTAGAATTTAAAGAAGCATCAAATTTCCAAAACAAAGTCCGTACCGACACAGAAAATTTATTGAAGAATTTCATTTTTAAGTGAAATTGATTGACGCAGTGGTTTTTTCATAAAACCCCTTCTTTCAAAGGCCGTTTCGTATTTTTTTACGCGCGCCTTTTACTCTGAATGGTCATGCATCTTACTGAATAATGTTTTCCCCTGTTTTCTCCACGGGGGGATGACGCTTGCGGACACATAAACAATATGGCTCGATTTCAGGTGAAATATCATGGTTTTTGACCATGCCTGCCAGTGACTTCGAGCTCGCGACTAGCGCCGCCTTAAACAGCGTGTCGCGAGTTGGATCCCCTCATAGAATAAATATTTGTATGGTGTAAAAGTAGTCGTTCAGGGTTTGGCTGTTTGTGTATGTGTGTTTCTATGTTTATAAGCGCTCCCACGATTGGGGAGAAATTCCTAGTGAGGTGCTTCTGTCTCCAAGTATGCAATATTTTCATTAGAAGTATTCAGTTTTGAATTAGGCCATATATATTGGAAAGTTTCCAAATACAAGAAAGTGCACGAAAAAATTTTTAACTGGCCATATTACCTATCACATAAACTTGAAAGATTGAAAAGATATCAATTAAGAACATTGTTGTTCGTAGTGGACATCATTCATTGAAACAACGATGTATATACTACACAACGTTTTTTTCATCCTTTTATAGCCGAAGCTGATTCATTTTACACAAATTATGTAGGGCGTACCAAAGACCTATATAAAATGATCCATCACATTTCATAATATTAAACTAATAAAGGATCAAGTTACAATGGTCGAATCTGAATAAAAGAGTTGAATCTATGGTCAAAGCGATATGGACAGTTAATTTGTGACAAAGGAAATGTTTTTATTGAATTATTCACTGAATAGATCTACTTTGACGGTATAATTTATAATTTTCCAGCTTGTTATTTTGTGCTTATTTGTCCGTAAATTAATGTAACTAAAAATTACAATTATAAATATCAATTAAAAGAAGCCACTAAAACTATAACGTAATGTTGCAATTATTTACTTATTTAATGTATTTTGAAAGAAATAAAATATTTATTCTTATTTTTATCGTTTATTCACACATATTAATTTCTTAAATTTTCAGAAAATAAATAAATTCTCAGAACATTAAAAAAAAAAACATTCAAAAATATTATTACAAAAAATAAAACTTATTAGAAATTCACTAACCGCCAAAACGCCATGAGAAATTCATTAAATTTTTAAAATTAGGTATCCTACTTTTAAAATATTCTAATTATTCTTTAATTACGTTGTAGAAGTTAAGTAGCCGTTAGTCTTCATAAAAAAAAAATAACAATTAGCCAAATATAATTGTCTATTGTAGACTGAGAACATCAAAAACATGAGTTCATGTTCTGAGTTCATCTACAATGGAAATGTTTTAAAACAATTGAGAGAAACTGAACAATGGTTTTATAAATATGTCTATTATTATTTTAAGAAAATATTAAATACTAGTAGTGACCCGTCATTACTCGTGCGCTATTTGATTTTTTTTAATAATATCGTCACTTTTTACGCGTGACATGTTTAAGTAGTTACTAAATTAAATAACATCAAATGGAATGGCTATAGTAAAGTTTTATTTCATAATTATTTCAAATTTTAGTCATTTACGGACCATGTGAGTTTCAAAAATAACAATTTATTTTTATGTTAACAATTCTTATTTTTAAATTGACCTACATAAATGAAACACCTATTCATAACCAAATAACCCCATTTAAACTCACTCACAGACCCAAACAAGTACAAACACCAGTTGTATGCATTTCCCATAAAAAGTACGTCAAGTAACTGTTAATTATCGCATACTCATCAAGCTGTTGTATTGAAACAACAGTTAGGACCGCGTGTAATGAGCAGCTGAGCCGCATAAGGTCGTAACTCCCTGTTGGCGGAATAAGGCCGTATCTGCCTGTGCGGAATAAGGATGTAATGTGTCATTACAACCATATGACACGGATGGCCGGTTGTAATGTGTCTGTCGTTCATTCATTCATATCCGTATTCGCGGTTCCAAAATGGACGGTGTAATGTTTGGTTGTACGCGACAATTTTATTACTTGAAAAATAAGATGAGAGTTGATTTTTTAAATGTGACGCCAAAGAGATTTAAAAAAACCTATAGAGCGGGCATTGGGAAAATTGTCATACAAAATTGTTGATGCCGTGCGTCAGTAGCACTCCTTCCTGTTCTTCCTCCTGAGGGACTTTTTACCTATTGGTAAAAAGTTTTGGATCACAACTTTGTTCGTGATGTTCCGTCTATTGCTCGTATAATATAGTTAAATGTCTTTGTGTGGCGCACACTGCGAAGTCAATGGCAGCGTATTTGACTATCTCACATACTATGGATTCTCTTAAAACTTCATCATCACGATTGTCTATAATTTTGCCTTAGACCATCAACGTAACTAAATCCTTTTCTCATGATTAATTTAAAGTGTGGTAAGCGTTTCTTCTTTCTTCTGCCTCCCAAAATATGTCTGAATTGTAATTCTATTGTTCACCAAAAGATTTGGGTCATGCATATTTTTTTTATAATAACTCTTTTTCATTTACTTAATACTGAAAGGCAGTTCTTCAGAGGAAGGAGGCTAATTATATAGACCCAGGCAAACAGAATAACGTCATAATTATCTTCTTTTAATTACAAGCAATATAATTATTATGTTACCGGAATAAGGTCGTATGACGCATTACAACCAGTACCCAACTGTAATGACTCATTATTTGTGTACATATATAAAATTTATAGCCGTATTCTTACGTGTGCAAATATGTAATTCTTTTTTGAACTCTGTATTATTTTCCTTGACCTCGACTGTACATACAGCAGCTTCACACACAGCAGCTATAATGTAAAGATGTACATTATAGCACGATACATCTCATTACATCTTTCCATAGAAATCGTCAGGAGACCACACACTGCAGCTATAATGTATATTTTTACATCTTCGAATCGAAGGTACTGAGCGATACGAAAATATACATTATTTTATATTTCGATACAATCATCTTAATACATCTCAATACATTTCCGTATATCTCTCTTCGAAAAGGATGTTATGAAATGTAGGGAAAGATACATTACATTACCCGTTCTGTGTGTGATACCATAAGGTAATTTAAAGCTATACATCCCGGGATGTAATGTACATTAATGTATATTATAGCTGCTGTGTGTGAAGCCCTTTATTGTAGACTTGCTTTTAGACGAGGAAATTTTATTCTATGTGAAATTTATTTTATCTGCTCATTCCCATTGTAGTTGGTTCTGTAACTCATTCATCACGACAATGCATGCTAAAAAGTCTATCCTTAACATTACTTTCTAGACTTACCAAACACCCCACTTTTTAACATCAATTACAATGTTAAATAGCTCACTAGAAGAATGTCACTGAATGAATCTCATACATACATAATACTTATTCCACCACATTTTTCTCCTTACACTTGTTTTGCATATTCATCTCGTGTAGTTAATTTTATTGACATTCAACGGAACTTGCGTACCTCTCTGTTTACGGAGGAGTTTCTTTTGTAATTATGTCTTGTCGTATTTTTGGAGAAAATTTTTATTTTCACTTTTTATTCCTTATCACGAAAAATTGGGCAGAATTGTACTTCTCATATTTTTTAAAACAAATATATTTGAGGGTCTGACTCGCAGATTTTCATCTTGGAATTTTTGTTTTTCATCTGTCAGACAAAGATTATTGAAAAAATAACAAATCTTACTAAAATTGATTCGTTACGTGATAATTTGCTGCAATATATTAATAATTATTTCGGTTTTTACTTTAAAATCGCTTTGTATATTAAACTTCTCGAACTTTAAACGTTAAAGTTCAAGTTTGTTGACTGCATAATTTATTATCTTTTATCACCTAATTAATACATTTTTACGACTATCCCCTTCACAGCTATTTCGTCACAAAACTGTCAGAAAAACATACATTTAATCTAACTAATTAAACGAGAAGCCATTAACAGAATGTTATGTAAGTTTTATTGCTGATACATTCATCATGGCTTCCTAGCCTTTTTCCAACTATAATTTGGTTGGCACCCAGGCAAACCGGTTGCAGCTGAAACTAATGAAAATATAACCCAGTAACTGGGTAATCTGGGTAAGAGCTCTTAAAATGGTGAAGGAAAACATCGTGAGGAAACCGGCATGTCCTAGAACCAATTCGAAGACATGTGACATCTACCAACCCGCACTGGGCCTGAGAGGAGGCCTGTGTCCCAGCAGTGGGAACATTATAGGCTGATGGGTAACTGGTCGACACTTGTGGTCGCTGGCTGCCACTTTTAATAACCAATGCATTACTGAGGTAAGAGAGGGGTGCGGAATCGTGCGAGTGGTGTGTGGCGGCGTTTTGTGGCCCGTGTGCCCTAAAACTACTGGCTCAGGGTCGGGAGCTGGCTCGATCAAGGGTCAGGGAGAAAAAAAACTGATGAGTCGATATACATATGTCGGCGCGCCTCATTGCTTTAACCTTCTTGACGAACTCCAAGTACTGGTGAGGTGGCTATTTATTAGAACGTCAGTTTTTGACAGTGAAGTAAGTTACACAGGGCACACTACCACGTACTCGGCGGACGTTATTTCCAAAAGCTTTAATAACTGGACTCAAGTTACGTGAACGTGATGACCAATCCTTCAACATACCTTTACTACATCTCTCTCCTACATTTGCACGAAGATTCCCAATTAGAACATCTGATATACTAGTCGAAAGACTTTTCAAGACATATTTTATATTTGTGACTGTAACTTGTTTGTAGCAAAAACTTGAAGATGAGGCAAGGTCGATCAAATGCCAACTGGCGCTAACAGAAGGTCATGATGAGCACCAAGGCCGACCAGCACTGGCTAGGAAATGACGTCATTGTCTCGAATTATTAATAGGAGATTACGGTAAACCGGTTTAAGAGGTTAAACCGTTTTGTTTATACGGATTCTTTCAATGTATTTGAGATTCTTTGGTCGTAGATGTAGACTATAGCTATGCTTTGACTTGCAATAGATGATCAAACAGAATGTGTTAGACAAATTGTTTCTTTCTCTGCTTTTTTTATCTTTTCTGGAATTTCTCCCGTATCGTGGATGCGTTTACAAAAATTTAAACTCACGTAACAGTAACACAAACAGCCAGACCCGGAACAACTATTTGTAGGTCATATAAATATTTGTTTCGAGCGGGATTGGAATTCGCGACACTTCGAGCAGCAGTCGATTTACCCACTAAGCCTACCGTACAGTTCTTTCTTGTTCATAGATCAGGTAACAGTAAATAAATAAATATTAAATATTCCACAACTATCACAGAACGCCATCTAGTCCCAAACTAAGCAGAACTTGTGTTATGGGTACTAGACAACTGATAAACATACTTATATTTTTCCTAAATACCTACATAAATATTTTAGAAAAATTACACCCAGACACAGAAATAATGATCGTGCTCATCACAGAAACATTTGTCCTGGGTGGGATTCACGTCCTGCGATATAGCAGTCAGGGTCACTAACCACTAGACCAGTATCTAATACGAATATGGTAGTTTACTGCAACAATAAATTGAAAATCTTTGTAATTAGAGGAAAAGCAACAGGATTTGAACCTTCGATATCCAGACTTTAGAAATGGATTGAAGATATAACAAATAATAATAAATACAGGGTGTAAGGGACCTCCACAAACTTTCAGGGCATGCTCAGTAGACGAAACTGAACAATCGTACACATCCAGGAAATGAAAAAAAAATCAGCTTCTCCATACAAACTGTTAAATCAAGTTAATTATTTTCTATGATGAGGCTGATTTTATTTTTCATTTTCTGAAAAAAAAATTGAAGGTTCAGTTTCGTCTACTGAGTAAGTCCTGAAAGTTTGTGGAGGGCTGTCCCTTACACCCAATAATTATTGTAGGATGTCCGGAATCCGGAGGTCGCAGGTTCAAATTCAATCAAAAATTTTTAGTGGCATCTCGCACGTCAACCTAAAAGGTGGTGAGCTGATTAACCGGACTTTTCTGAGCTTAAATGACTCTAGGCCTCCAGGCAGGGGCTTACAAATAAATTACTACAAACCAAGTGAACACACGCTAAGTCGCAGGTTCAAATTCAATCTTTGAAGTCCGCCACGCATGCCTTAATGCGTATATTTTTTTTTTTAAATATTATCGCAACTTTTTGTGATCTTCCTAAATCTCCAGATCAATATTGCTAAAAACTATTAGTAAGTAAATAATGAATAGATAAAAAACTCACCTTCAAAGTCAACTTGGTGCCACAGACGGCACATTTGAAGCAGCCACTATGGAAGAAAGTGAAATCCTTCAATGGACCAACTCGATCTACTTGGTAAACGATCTCGTTACATCGAAAGCAAGTGCTCTCGTAGAAATTTGGCCGATACATTCTGAATTCTTCAGTTCTTCTCACGTCATAATTAACAACACTATTTAACACATAATCACCACAGTTTTGTCACTTCACTTTTCATTTAGACACTCATTGGGAAGCCTGCGAAATTATTTTTAGGTTAGATTTTTTTTACACTTTTTTTGTAGTTAGAATACCTACAAGACTCGTTCGTTGTTTTCGTCATAATTTATTTACGAATTGAGGTTCATCGTCTTCTGTTATCAAAAGCCTAATGTTTTGTAATTAATCTCATTCTATAATACTTCTTTTAGTTAAGAGGTTAAATCAATTATCTGCCTCGTGTTTCTTGATAACCTAAATCGGTCATTACGCGTTTAATATGTTTTGACAGTTATTTTTAAATCTTTTTTCTGTTTGTTTTTACGGCTAGTGAGATGAGGTTGTAAAGAAATAATATTAGGACTGGATGTGTTTGCTAAGCCTATGTATTTTTAAAATAAAGTATCTTCCTTAGTAGATCTTGCCTCAGACATTTCATAATAGAGCAGAGAATTGAAAAATGTGTAAATCAAATCAAATCGTTTATTTCAACTAGGCCAATTACAGGCACTTATGAATTGTCAAAAGACATAATATAAAACAAGTACAACAATAGTTATGGCACAGTTATGGTGCTACAGTCCCAGTCACAGTACCGTAGATGCTCATTCCAAAGCGTAGATCTCTATGGAGAAGAATGAGCAAGAAACTCCATGGACACTCTTTTTCAATAGCCAAAATTATTACAAAACTTTTGTTACACATGCTTGTAGTAAAATCGATTTCAATAGATTGTCCTGGCTAAGATTATTTTGGTGCTTCGTGATGGCCTATTTACAAGCAATTGCATGAACGTCGCATGCAACTTTGACAACATTGCGGAGTATTAATGGACCATGAACTCAGTTGATCAAATAAATACCGCAATGTAGTGAAAATTGTATACAGCTCCCATGAAATTTTTGCAGCGTGCAAGTGGCGGGGTGCTATGACAGGAAACCTCCACGTGCGCCCGTGGACTGGAGTTCCTTCTCGGATACGTCCGGGGGGAAGACCAGTTTTTCGGGCCGGTGCACCCTGGGATGCGGGCAAAAACTCTTTCTTAAGCACTGTGTGCCTAAGTGGTCTCTTTGCCCGTATGCGAATAGCCTGTCGTGTGGACGCTCCAAGCGGTCCCTCTGATTAGCAGAGGGCACAGCGGCGGAGCGGGCTTGCGGACGGTGAGTGATGGGTAGCTCGCCGTCCGAAGGACCAAGCCCGGGTCGTTGGCGCGTCGTGTTTCGCGCCAAATGCCTGCTGGGGTCGCGGGTTTTTTCTTAACCCAGGATACCATGGCCCCAGAACGTAAAGGGCATAGGAAGGAACACGGGTGGATTTTAGTCAGTAAGAGTCTGACAGTCCCTTCCGCCCCACCCAGGGCGGGAGGACTCATTTGATGATTTAACTGCGGTGGCCTAAACCGCAAAACATCTGGAATATTTATCTAGAGGGATGAAGGTTCAAGTCCCGGTCAGACTTGTACTGACTAAAATCCACGAAAATCCTTCTATAGCCCTTTACGTTCCAAGGTCACGGTTACTTGATGAGACAGTCCTGCGACTCAGCTTACTATGCATGATTCACAAAATATACAAATCACATTAAATATGCAAGTACCTGTATCCAAATCTATCCTCCCCTTAGCGGGCACGCGACTTTATCGATCCAAAAACACCCTTAGTAATGTAATGACCACTCAGGTGCGTTGACCTGCTCATTCATAATGCAGTTTGGAATAGACTGGTCATTTATTTTTACTTAGAATAGGATAGAAACATAAATATCGAATACAGACCCTCATCCATCACCATCATATTTATGTTCCCACTGCTGGGACAAAGGCCTTCTCTATACAACGTGTTACGCCAAAAGCGTAAAACCTCTCTTGGGATAACTCGGACCATGTTACTGAACAATTTTTGTTCTAAGACTTCTGGAAATTCGCAAAATAGAAATTGGTTTTTCATGTAAAATTAGAAATTGGTCGTGCACATCTGTATGAAAAAGCAATATTTTTTGCGAATTTCCGTTTTACACGTTGTATAAGAGGGTTCACCCTTGTTTGGCAGAACAACTTTTGATATAATTTTACTAATTCGAACAACGTTTGAGAAAATAATCAGTTTGTATAATATCGGTTTACTTAATTTTCATTTCATCGAATATTTAGTTCCAATAACAACATTTGAACTATTGACCAAAAGGTATAATGTTCATTTGACGTAATGTTCAGTTGGTATAACATTTAGTTTATCGAATATTCGATTGGTGTAATGTAATGCAGAAAAGAAAACATTGTAATTATTTGTTCCGTTGGTCTACCTTGGTAGGTAGTAAACAGCAATTTGACTAAGGATGCAAGAGCGAGCGAAGCGAGCTCGGGGCTTGGGGCACCCCGACTCGGACAGGTTAGGTTCGAAGGGGTGCCCGAAGCTAGCTACCTTGGTAGGTGGTAATTAGTAATTTATACGCTCGCCCTTAGTCAAATTGCCGATTACTACCTACCAAGGTAGCTCGACGGAGCCCCGCTTCGCGGGACTCCTATTTCTGTTTACAAGGTTTAAAGTAACCTAACATGAAGGGGATGGCGGGGTCTTTCAGACCCCGCCATCCCCTTCGAACCTAACCTGTCCGAGTCGGGGTGCCCCAAGTCCTGAGCTCGCTTCGCTCGCTCTTGCATCCTTAGTAAAATTGCTAGACAATGAAAGGAAACGAATAATATTCTTAACTGAAAATTCGATACGATATTTCGACTAAAGCGCCATTTAGACGGAGGAAGAACTCGTATGCGAGTTTCACTACATTGCAGCATTTGTTTCATTAACTGAATTTGTTCTACCTATAAATTCCGCAATGTAACGCAACTTGCGTTCGAGTTCTTGCATCGTCTAAATGAGGCTTAAATCATTATTAGTCTAGTGAAACATTAGTTTAAATAAAATTAGTGCATTTGAAAATTCAGTCAAATGAAATTATTTCAAAGAAATAAATAGGCTAAATAAAAATATAACAATTAATTATTCGGTGAAATGAATAATTCTACAAAGCGACTTTATTGTAACCAAAATAAGCCGGAGTGATTTTCGACGAAAAATTGTTCAGCCAAACAAGGGTGAACCGTATAAGAGGACTATGAGACAATCAACAATAATTACAGTAATCAAATCATATAACAAAAATAATAATTGAACAAAACAGAAAGTTGTTAAAAAAAAAACAATTAATAGCACTGAGCACAACGAGACAGTTATTAACCCAGCATTTGCTGGAGAAGTTTGCGGGGATGGATGGATGGATTTGTTATTCAATCTTGTGAGACTTTACGATAAAATTACGTCCTGAGGCCTTACGAGCTCTTAATGCGATCGGGTTTAGGCTGTGGGAAAGAGACAGAGCTATACAAGTCGTCTAGCGCCATCTTTTTCATGGTAGGCCATCTGATAACGCAAAGAGATAGGTTACATAGTTACCGTTTGTCTCAGTGTTAAGTTCTCGTGGGCTAGCAATAGCTAGTCCAGCAATCAGCAAACTCGATCTTTTAATAGCTTCTCAGTTACTGTATGACTACTGGTCCACTACTCTAAATACCATCTGCACATGCCACCACGTCATTGGTGCGTTGCATCAGTGCACTTGCTGAGTTGTTTTCGCAACGATACCGTTTCTTACTTGCACGTTGAACGTTGAGTGGTTCAAGTGAAGGGAGTAAGCGGGCATTTGGTAAACGAGATTAACGACACTGCGATTTTGTAAGAAAAGCGTACTCATGTGAAACGCTGAACAGATTTGTTCGCATCGTTGACAACATTATCCTTCTAATAAAATAAATGCGTAAGTTTGTGAGGATGTATGGTGTGTATCTATCTATCTAATATCTTTAAACGAGCAATTCTTGTATATTTATATATAATCAGGATCTCAGAAACGGCTCCAAGGATTTTCATGAAAGTTACAGATTAGGGTTTTTTTGGCTCAAGGAATTGATTTATCAAGGTCCCAGGTCCCAGGTCGCGAAAAACCTAGTGGTCAAACGCGAGCCTATCTACACGACAAAGAGGAAAGATTTTATTGTTTTTTTGTATTGAATAGGCTTTGAAACTACTGGACCGATTTTCAAAATTCTTTCACCAGTTGAAAGCTGTTTTTATCTTGAGTGACATAGGTAATGAGGGGAAGGCTAGCCGCTAGATAAAAAAAAAAGTTGATTTTATGGTCATATAAGTTGAACAGAGTTAAATAAATGGTTATTTTCAATGACGTACGATATTCATGTAGGTGGTGATAACGTTACTAGCACGTTGAGCGTTAAGCGAAGCTCTACTTGTGGTTCTTGAATGGTCCAAGTTAGGGGATTTAGCGGGCATGTGCTATGTGGTGTATGATATGCATGCAATTGCCTTTCGCATAGATACCGTTCTTACTAGTACGTTGAACATTGAATGAGGCTCAACGCGTGGTGCTATCTTTGGTGGTCCATGTGAGGGAATTTAGCGAAAAAGTGAGATGTTAATTTCTTCCAGTGCTGTTGTGTATTTGTTTTTGGTAACGATGGGGATTACGACTTGCGAGTTGAGCGATTGAGAGAGAATTACAGGTGCGTCTGTAGCCTATGGTTTTGAATGATGTAAGGTGAAATTTAGCGTAAGCAGAGACGATTTTTAAGGAAATTGAGTAACTACGCTAAAAGCAATATATTAATGTATGTGTATATTCCATTCTGGTTTCTTCTATAGATTGATTTCACCTACACTAATATTACTGAAAAAGTAATTAAGGTCTGTAATATCAAAATAATTGAGGTGAATTTAAAACGTGATCCCGACAATTTCACACACTTCATTCATTAAAGTCGTATGCATTAATTACCACTCTCTCGACTCTAACTAATATTATAAATGCGAAAGTTTTAGAGGATGGATGTATGTATGGATGTTTGTTACTCTTTACTACAAGGATTTGAATGAAATCCGGTGCACTGATAGTTTATGGATTAACACGTCGGGTAGTTTTTATCTCAATTGTATGTTCCCGTGGGATATTCCTTAGAGTTGTAGCTACATGTATAGCTGACAACTGCAAGTCTCTTATAACTTAAACCACAAGTCAAAGACATAGGCGAAGTATTAGAACGTGCAAGTGTAATGATACCTTACGAAGTATTTACGTGCTCCATACGATTAAATAGCCGAAGCAAAAACTATGCCAATTATGAAAATACATGGATAGTGTACTAGTTTATAGCATAACGATGTTTGTAGCACGATATTGGAGTAAATAGTTAACGAAATATCCAATTATAGAAGTACCTAGTACCTAATTCGTGCTGCTTTTGTATTTTGTAACAAATCTAGAGCCCTAAATGATTTTATGAGGAATTTTTTATCACAAGAAATTATAGGTAGACTGTATAAACTGGAAGGCGGTGACTACGTAGCTCAGATGATAAAATTAAAAATATAGAGGAATGGATGCAGAAAAGATTGGGTACGGTTAGCCGATCCGAAAATTTTAACAGCATATAAAAGAAAAATGGCGAATACTAGTCCGGTCAATTTAGACATTCGAGGTTACATAAAGTCCCAGCAAGCTGAATTTCTGTGAAGTTGTTCAAAACATAATTATAAACAATGTCTAAAAGTTCCCCATCATTCCCCTGTAAGGAAAAAAAACATTCAAGGTCAAAGGTAAAAAAAATGAGTTTTTCGCGATTTTCAGCAAAACGGTAAATTTTATCATACAAGTACCTCAGACAAAAATTGTAGATCATAAAATTATCCATAAAAATGTGTTAATACTTTTTTTCTTACGAGCCACCGTTTCAGAGATATAACGATTCAAAAAGTTATAAAAGTTGTTATCGTCATATGCATCTAATGAGGTAGTGTACTTAGCGCGTTTTTTTTAACGTGGTTTCCCCAGTAGGCCTACTCCACGGGTCAGTTGTGATTAGTGATGTGCCTGATGGCAATATTCCCACTGCCGGCAATATTCCCAATATTGCCACTGCCGGTAAAATACCAAAATTGCCGGCAACTTTGGCAATATTGCCAATGTTGCCCGTCAAATAAAACCAGTATATTTTATTATTTACTGCAGGTACAGTTTATATAACTGTAGATAATGTTTTGCGGCATCAAGCCCGCCTTATAAAACTACTAAGTTGTTACTCTAAACGATGATTTACTAATTATGTAAGAATTACCGAAACAAGTGTATTAAAAGAATGTTATTTTTGTTGATTATTTGTAGTTTTGATATAGATTTAGACTTTTTTATTTCCATATTGTATAGGTTCTTATACTCGTTGTTTTTGTTATGTGATTTTACATGAAAAACTAGTAGCCCACTCAACGAACAGTTATAGAGGGAAATTGTTAAAACATGATTTTGGACTACGTTACTTTGTTTGAGCTAGTTAGGAGGTGAATATAATTATCAAAAGTCGCCGCCACTAGCCCTTGAGCTGTGGGGTAGGGGGGTTTAAAGGTTCCATTTTTTGGTTTTTCGCTTACATCTTAGACTTGGACCGGAGGGCTTTTGATATGTTCACCTCTAACTAGTCCAAACAAAAAACAAAGTTACGTAGTAAAAAATGAGTTCCTAGAATTACCCTCTATGCTTTGAGCATTCGTTGACTAGATTAAACTTCAACATAAAAGAAATTATTCGAATTTATGCCTTTTTGTTCAATATTTATTAAATATACAAAGATCGTCATCGTCTTATCTTAAAATGTATGTGTAATTTCTTATATTCACTGACGTGTGCGGCAACAATGGGCAATATTGCCGGTAAAATACCGGGAATATTGCCAAAAATTGCCGGCAATTTTGGCAATTTTTCCCAAAACGATGTTTTTTTTGTTTATAATGTAGGTCATGGTCCGTAAATGCTAATTTTAAGTGTGTTAAATAGTTTTCGCACTCACTTTGACTTAAAATTAAGCAATATTCCCAAATATTTCCACTCGCGGCAATATTGCCGGCAATATTTCCACCTATATTCCCACCTTGGGCAATATTCCCGGCAACGGCACATCTCTAGTTGTGATCCTGTTTATTGTAAAACTATTGCAAAATAACGGACATTTTCAAAGATTGCGAAAGATAAAAGCGTGCCTGTCCCTGTGTTCAATTTACTTGCATCCAAAATGAAGATGAAGAAGAAGCAGGAGAAGAAGATCAAGAAGAAGAACAAGAATTTGAAACTTACGAATGAGACGAATAAACTTCCACACTTTTTTTTCATTTACATCGCTTTTATCTTTCCCAATCTTTGAAAATTTCCGTTATTTTGCAATAGTTTTACAATAAACAGGATCACAACTGACCCGTGGAGTAGGCCTACTGGGGAAACCACGTTAAAAAAAACGCGCTAAGTACACTACCTCATTAGATGCATATGACGATAACAACTTTTATAACTTTTTGAATCGTTATATCTCTGAAACGGTGGCTCGTAAGAAAAAAAGTATTAACACATTTTTATAAATAACGAGTGTTTGCCCGCGGCTTCGCTTGCGTTATTTTAGAATTTGAGAAACAATACGGATCGTGTGGCGCTATCTGGAATATGAACGTAATTGTTTTCTCGGCAACAGCTCTCTTCTGTTATTCGGGATGTAAGATACCTTATATCCGTGTCTATACTCCTGACAACGTATATGCTAAATTTTGGGACGATCGATTCAGTAGGTAGTAATGCGTGAAAAGGTAAAAAACAAACATACTTGCATTTTTATTATTAGTTTAGATCAATAATGTTATATCTAGGTACATAGTTTGCATAGGAAACGTCCTTATTTGAGCGACATTAATTTCAAAGAACCGTGTTTATTTTAAACATTAGACTATCATTTTTGGGTTGATTTACAGTATCGCTGCAAATTGAACGTACGATAGCATTGCTCTTCTCCCTTGCATTCCGCGTGATACCTAAAAAATAACTAACTATCTGACTCGATGAGTACAACTTGTCGTCGTTTAAATCAGAATCTATGCACTGGTTTGAACACCAATTCAAAACATAAATAAACACAATTTTTTCTAATCTTTAAAATTCCACACCTCGAATCAATTACAATTTAAAAAAATATCCAACTTACTACCTACAATTTAAATCAGTGTAGATTTATATCCTAGAAAACTATTGAAAAAAAAAATAGTAATAATTTAAAATCGCGAATAATATTGAAATAAAAGTATACACATTTTTTTTAATTATTTGAAACTCTCAGGACAAATATAAGAAAACTCAAAAAGTGAAAAAAAGAAACAGCGAGATTTGATCCAGAGACCCCTTGCACGAAAGTCAAGCAGGATATCAACCAGACTGGCTAGTACGCTGACAGTGTTTTCAAATAGCGGTTCTTATACAAATGTCAACAATGACTGAAAATCAACATATTATAAAATTGCTAATCCCCCAAAGGGAATAGCGTAATTATACATATCCTATTAATAGAAGAGCAGTTTAAGGAATATTTGGGGAAAAATTGACTAAATAATATCCAGTGGTTTAGCTTCCAGCTAAAAACAAACAGATAAAAACAACAAAATTTAAAATTGCTTATCTCCCAGGAAAAATAGCGTAATGATACATAGCCTATCAACAGAAGCATATTATTAGGAATATTTGAGGAAAATTTGATCGACAACTTTACAGTAGTTTAAGAGATAGATCAAATCGAAAAAACATAAAAAAATTCGAAAGAAAAAAAAAGTTGATTTGGCATCAGAATCGATCCCTTATCTCGAAAAAAATACAAAAAGAAAAAAATATTCAATGTACAGGAATGACAGCTCTACGATTTTATTATATGTAAAGATAAAGATAAAGATTTTATGATCTACAATTTTTGTCTGAGGTACTTGTATGATAAAACTTACCGTTTTGCTGAAAATCGCGAAAAACTCATTTTTTTTACCTTTGACCTTGAATATATTTTTTTCCTTACAGGGGAATGATGGGGAACTTCTAGACATTGTTTATAATTATGTTTTGAACAACTTCACAAAAAATCAGCTTGCTGGGACTTTATGTAATTTCACTCACATTTTTTTGTCTAAATTGACCGGACTATACTGACTATGCTGGAGTAGCTTATGGCTGAGACAGCTGTCAAAATGCTTCACTCTCGTCTGAACTCAGCATGGTTTCAGTCGATAATTTAGTCAGCATAGCTGACTGTTCAGCATTTCTGTCCAGATTTTGTATCGGCTAACCGTACCCATTCAGTACCTAAATGCATAGCTCTCTAAGCGTGTCTCTAGAAGATAATGATATTTTTTAAGTAATCGGTTAAAATCGGCCTTTTTTTTGATAATCCTTAATTTTACCAATAAGAATCTAGCGGTGTGTTGGAATTAGAAGACTACCTTTATCGCCATATCCGTGAAAATGGCCATACATTTGATAAATTATTTTATTTAACACCTCCCACGTACTAACCTGGTGCTAATTATGTAGGTTGGCATAAAAATTCAGTGGTCACATAAAAGATTTTATCATAATTATTTACCTAATAAGACAATTTGTAATCCGTTGACATAACATCGATAAAAGCCTCAGTAATATTTTAAATAATTTGCATCAATTATGCGTAACTAATGCCTGTGATAATTATTACATTTAAATGTTAATTAATTAGTTTAAATAAACACACATTAGGGTTAACTTAACCATACGGATTTAAAGGGTTTTTTTAAATCGTGGTAAAATCTTAAAATGAATCCTCCTATTCATAATTCATACCGTCAGACTTGTACTGATCCTTGAATAGCCATTTACGTTCCAGGGTCACCGCTACCTGATGATACAATCCCCCCGGGTTGCGCGTGGTACATAACGCGCCATAATCAGACGGCGAGTCTCTTTTCAATTTTACGTTGTTTACAGGCAGATGATAATTTTCAAAATCACGGATCCCTTAAAAACGTATATATGTGAACGAGCCCCTAAAGAATTGAAAACATAAAAAACAATCAGATTATGTTAATGCGATAGTTTATTTATATGTGTATATATTTTTATAGGCATAGATATTTAAACGTTGTTACGTCACCCTTTGTAACTTAGTAGGCATTTAATGTCCATTATATTTTAATGTTTCTGCCTACCAGGTTTTAATAACGAGAGTGATTATAAAAAGTTGCGAACAACTCGTATAATAACACGCATTTATTTAATGAATAATAAATGTTAATATGGAGAACACAAAAGAACTGTGTGCATTTCTGACTTTACTATTTGGAGTTAACTGGCGTGATGTTTCATGTTAAGGCGGCGCTAGTCGCGAGCTCGAACTCACTGGCAGGCATGGTCAAAAACCATGATATTTCACCTGAAATCGAGCCATATTGTTCATGTGTCCGCGAGCGTCATCCCCCCGTGGAGAAAACAGGGGAAAACATTATTCAGTTACATGTACGATCATTCAGAGTAAAAATGTTGACTTGTTTCACCTTATAGTAGGCATACACAATCATGCCTATGTGAACGATAGATGTGACGCTTGCAATTGTTTCAAATCGGCAGTTCGCCCATATACGCCATACACCATAATGCCTATCGTAAAGATTGATTTGACACAACGTCAAATCTGCATCAGTGATGCCTACTCATAACGCAACAGTGGCTCATTCTACATATAAATAAGTGGAATTCTGAAGCAATAGTTCAGTTTTGGGTTGAAGTAAAAAAAATGAAATTCTTCCGGTGGAATAACAAAAAAATTGGAATCGACTTCGTTTTTGATACCGAGTACGCCCACGAAATGCCTGCGGTTCATTTTTTAACACCTTTACCCTTAGCACGAATTATTTTATAAATGCAACCAAGTACTTTCAATGTGTTGAATCTGTGCAAAACTGAGTTTAAAACAGGATTTCTACTAACAGAAAACCACCAACTTTATGTATGCCAAGAAGCAAACTACTACAGTTATCAGCTTGGACTTGCTATAGTTATAAGGTAGGAATGACCAAAGATTATTAACCATACCTACTACTACTATAATAAGTTTATGCAAGATGTGATGATACATACGTACATCAACTATTAAATGCAAAACCATCACTAACAAATTCATATAATGTAATCAACAATTTGATTACGTTTATTGGTTTAAACTGTCTCACAACCCATTTCTACCCCTTAATAGGTACTGGTAGATTAAAAACATACCTATATAGTGTGCACTTTTGTCCGAATCTGTCACACTAATATAAATTAACTGAACTACAATATTCACAAGCAAGAGCCATCACTGAGCCAGCATCTTCGCTGTATCATTTTAGTTACAAGTCTTTTAGACTAGAAAAATGGGTTAATTTAATGGTAATTTCTTCATGTTTACAGATTATTTTATCTTTGGACAGTAACTCTACTGAGAGCAAGGATTGCCTATTCTCAATTTCGCTGCTGCTGTGAATCATGCAAGAAAAACACACTGAATTATATGATAAAATATGTGGTAGTTTACCTAATATTATAGGTATATATAGTGTTTCAACCTTTTATTATTAAAATAAATACTTAGGGAAAGAATAATAGTTATATTTTATTTAGAAATCATATGATTCGTCGTCTCATCGTTCTCCTGCCATTATTCTAATTCATCAAATCTTCTATTTTTCTCTACTCATTAAGTCAGTACTCACCTTTTTACTAACATCATGCAAAAATAATTATATTTTATATATTTGCTCTGGCAGAGCTGCTTAGCTTTGCTTGAAATGCTTTAATAAAAATCATATCAAAATGAAAGTCGTTGGTTTTACTTTACTTACTTTACTTTTACCTATATTATTAACATTCTGTAAGTTATAACAGCATAGGAAAAATACAATTATTGTAATTTAAACACAATCACTAAATAACTATTACTAACAACAATAAGGAATATGATATTTCACTTCACTGAGATGTAAATCCATTGTACATTTTTTGTTAATCGAAGTACCTAAATCCATGATAAAGAATTACACATTGATCCAATGGCTCTCAACTTTCTGTATCAAATTGTTTGCATGAAATAATAAGGAAACATTTTGATCATACTCGTACAATACCTAGCGGTTTCACACTAGGTATATCACTGTGTCAGCTGGTTTTATCTTCCACCTTATTCATGTCTGAAGAATGGCAGGTTCTGCGATTATTTTGTGCTGATCCTCTTAGCATGTCGATGGCAATCTAAATTGAGTCGGGTCAGAATTGGACCACGCGTTTTCCATATAATTTTTCCAGAGCAAAGTCGTCGATGATGATGATGATCTCCCTTAGGTAGGTAGGTATTTTAAACGCTTCTCGATTTTATTGAAACGAACCACAAAATTTAATTTATTGAATTTCCTAACGTAGTTTTGTTTGATGTTTGTTACTATACACATCGATTGTTTTATTTGAATATTCGTTGTCATAGTAACCATATTGTCAGCCTCTGATTTCAGATTTCCCCGTATTTTAATATTACTAAAAAGGTATTAAAATTAAAAATAAAACGATTTTACATTTTTATCCTAACTTATTCGTGTAGTATAAATGCACTTGTTCGTTATGCTTTCACGCCTAAACCGCTGAACTATTTTGATGATATTGGTTCGTAGACCCATCTGAAAAAAAAGTCATAATGACTACTCATTAATCGTAGTAATAGTGCCTGCAGGCAGTTGCTGGTTTTTTTAATCCTACCTAGACTTTTTAAGACGCCATTCGCGCGAAAGTTTGTTTTTTTCTGCTGGCGTTAAAAAACCGCCGATATAGAACAAATGCATTCCCTTGTATAATAATATAATAATATTCCACAACTATCACACAACGCCATTTAGTCCCAAGCTAAGCAGGGCTTGTGTTATGGGTACTAGACAACTGAAAACATACTTATATATTTTTAAATACATACTTACTATATATAAATTACACCCAGACACAGAACAAATGATCATGCTCATCACACAAAGATTTGTCCTGGGTGGGAATCGAACCCACGACCCCCGGCATAGCAGTCAGGGTCACTAACTACTAGACCAACAGGCCAGTCAAAATCTGTTCACACGTCAGCGCTTTTAAAGTGCCAGCAAAAGAAAACGCTCGTTTGAGTCGGGGCTTACCCTTAAGGGCCTTCGCGCCTTTTAAGCCGTAAAAACGTTACATTCTAAAGCACATTCCTGATTAACGGCTGGGTGTAAAGATTGAAAAAAAATATATGTCGAATGTATATTCATGTACAACAATGTGAGTAAATTTTATTTTCTTATGACAAATAGTTGAACTGTAAAAAAATATTTAACAACACGCTATTTTGTTCAAACAAATGCTCACTCCTTCTAAACGGCTTCGTTTATTTAAAATATTTTTGAATAGATCAATCGGTGTTAAAATTTACTACAATGTGAGTAACGCTCATGTAAATCAGTCAATATTTTACAAAGAATATGTTGAAAATTGAGATTTCCACATATAAAAACCGGGCGAAGGCGGGTTTTTGCAGCTCTTTCTGCCTAGCTGCATAGTGTATGATATCATTTTGAGGTGTCGCGGTACGCTCGGGACATATTAATATGTGCGGTGCAGATATGAAAATGTGCGTTTAGCTCCGCCTGGATGCTCAAGGTCATTGAGGGTACTATGCGCCTTAAGTATAATAAATACTTAGTTTTAACTTACCTACCTGTTTCGACACCTTTTTTTAACCTACTTCAAAAAAAGGAGGAGGTTCTCAGTTCGGAATATTTTTTATTTTTATGTATGTTCCCCGATTTCTCGAAGACGCCTGGACTGATTTGGAAAAAAATTCTCAGGTCAGGTTCTGGTGATAGGATCCCAGGGAAAGCGAGGGTAACCTTCAGATTTTATAGGCAGATAGTACCAATTATATATATTTTCTAAAGCTGTTCGAGTATTTGCATCTGATAATCATCATTTCAGGTGGATGAGCTGATGATGGAAGGTACAACTCCTTAACAGTAAGGAGTAGGCATCGATTGATTTAGTTTGTGTTCGCATATCTCCGGAACTTTGAGTCCGATTTAAGTAATGCTTTTTTTTGGTGTGCGAGGTATCATTTAACTTAGGGAACACTGCAAGTTTCATCAGAATCGGTAGAAATCGGTCAGTAATTTTTGAGATAATTATGGAATTTTATTAGCTTATTGTGTACATGAGCGATGTAATTACCGGTGCGAAGGATTACAAAATTCTAGTGCACATGTAAGAGAATGATGTTCTTGACAAGAATTCGGGTTGAATATTTAAACTAAAAATAGTAAAAAAAAAAAATTTTTCAAAACAATGTAACCGCCTTCAAAAACAACCACAATCTACAAAATTACTTTTCATTCGGAAGTCGGTGGCTAAAAGACAATGAAAAGAAAAAAAAAACAAAGGCACCGACAACCGAAAGAAAAGTTATTTTGTAGATTATTTTACACTTTTTTGTGGTTGTTTTAGAAGGCGGTTACATTTTTCTTGAAAAAGTTTTTTTTATTATCACCTTTTCAATATACGATTATTTTGACATTGAACAATTTTGCCTTTTTTTTAATTGAAGTCGAAAATAAAAATTATAATAATGCAGAGAAGTGCTGCTTTTTATTATTTAGCTATTAGCCTCCTAGAGGGTTACAAGCCTCCTAGAGGGTTACACGAGCACAAAGCATGAAGGTTGGTTTTTGGGTAGTTAATTTCATAAAGACCTTCATAATTATTTATTTATTTTACAATTTTTTCGCTTAAATATTGACCAACATTTGAAAGGACCCCCCTACCCTAAATAAAGGGAAAATATTTATAAAGTGGGAACACTGTCTTAAATTGCGTACGCATCACAGACTAGATAGGTACGCATGCTAGACGTGGTGCGTTCGAAAACGTTTGTATAGTAAATTAAATGTAAAATGAAATGCGGAGAATATTTGTTTTTTTTTTTTAGTCAAATCTATTATATATTATTAACGTTTTTGTACAATTATTTTCTTATTTAGTCACTGAATTTGGATTAGTACTGGTTATTTTTAAATAAAAATAAATATTTGTCAAAAAGTCGAGTTTCAGAACGATCCCATATGCAGGACTCTGGGCTGCGTTTATATCCTTTATCCAGTTTAAATTTATACTGCATAGATGTCAAACACCCCGTTTAAGTACACCGCGAGGTGAAAAATGAAGCTAACTAAAATTTAATCTGCCCCGTTTACGGTCATTCGCTGGGATAAGTTTTTACTAAATGGAATTTACTGATAAAATATTGCGACCTTTTTACCTCGCAATATTTTATCCTGCTGTCAGACTGACATTACGTTTTGTTGTTTTGCTCGATACCCGCAGTAAAAACGAATATTATTTTTATTTTAGAGAGTAAATATTATTTGTGGATTATAGATTTGCATTAAACCGGCAAATTGATTATTTGTTCAATAAACTGAGCTGTCAATTGAATTTGACAACTAACATTGACAGAAACTTATGACTCCGTTCAGCGAACCTTCGCTAGTTTAATTTTTTCCGGCGAAATACCGCCGGAAGATTTAAACGCACCCCAGCCCTGGCCACCACTCCTTGACCTTTAGACATGGCGCTAGTGTCTATTTCATTACATCAAATGCATTAAAAAATTAGTACCTAGAAATTTCCGAAAGTCATGAGTGGTCGGATTTTAGTGACTTCTCAGTGATGTCGGCTGACAATAATCCCTGTATTTGTTACAGAGATTTTGCAGTATTTTACTCTACAGAGTCTGCCATTAAGTTTACAGCAAAGTCCCAGTTTACTTAACAGTGAAAATTCATGTTCAGGGTATCTTGTATATTTAAATATATTTTGCCACCGGAAGAATTTCATTTCTTTTTTTATTTCCACCCGAAACTGAACTATTTCTTCAGAATGCCACTTATTTAAATGTAGAATGAGCCACTATTGCATTATCTTGTCTTTTGACTCGGGACACTACTTGACTAATTTTGAAAGTCTCAATGTCATGATGAATTGAAATGGTGTTAGAAAAGTAGCTAAAAAGTTTAGCCACAAGTTACACTTTTTAGCTTCTTTTCTAGCACCTTTAAAAAATTAGCTAACTAGCTCTAAAGTTGCTAAGTAGGCATCACTGCTGCCGATTGGACGTTGTGTCAAAAACGATTTGATGACCTATCAAAATTGGCATGTCATGCCATCAAATTGGCATTCCACCCCCATACACGTTCAATTCTATTTGAGCAAATTGGCAGTTTTATGCCGAATTGACAAATAGGCATGTACGTGTATGGCTACCATTAAGGGTTTCTGGCCATTTACAGTTTTCAATTTCATTGGCAGTTAGGTTCACGCACTTTTACAATGTCAGACCTTAGATAAGTATTAGAAAAAAAAACACAAATCCAGCCGACCCATCCCCACTTCGCCGGGCTTCAAACATCTTTTCACAATTGTTATCGCAATTCATCTTATGATTCCGTTATAGTGGCCTTTTAGGCCTTTTTAGACCTCCAGAATCTACGTGAACAAAGCAGAGGACTTACCACGAGCTTTTGACGCGATCCAGTGTAGGCTGTGGGAAAGAGATGGCGTTAGACTATCTGTATAGCTCTGTCTCTTTCCCACAGCCTAAAGTGGATCGCATTAAGAGCTCGTGGTAAGGCATCTGTTATTAATTAACATTAAGATACTCTAAAAACCTTTTTCCTACGGAACCTTACGAAAATAGAAGATAAAGGTGATTGAATCGATTTTGAAAGCGATATTAAAACAGTGATACACGTAGGAGAAGTTTTTGGCCAGCGTTGGTCAACGGCTCAGCGATCGTAGGCGATCGCTGCGTGGGCGTATATGAACAATCCGAAAAACTACTTTTACTTTATCTTACTAGCTTTTGCCTTCGACTTCATTCGCGATTTGGTTTTAGGTATAATTATTTTACGAGAAGGTTTTAAATATAACCTTAATTCTTTAGAATTTATGTAGCTTCCGAATAGTGATCGAATTTTTGACATAATATGATCAATATTTTCAGAGATTAAGATTACTCATCTTTTTCTAAGTTTTAAAACAATCTTTCGAGTTCTTTCCATTGTATGGAAAGGGAATCGCGAATTTGACTGATAAGTAACTATTTTGTTCATTCAGTTGTCCTTTGCGTTCCAGGATCGCAGCACCCTACTTAGAAAGTTCAGTAACCCTTACCTATGAATTATTCTGGCAGATAATGTAGCTTCCCATTTGTGAAAGAATTTTCAGAATCGGATCAGTAGTTCCGAAGATTACATCCTACATCTTTACTGACAGACATACAAACTTTACTTCTATAAAATAAGTATAGTTTTTTTAATGCATCTGGTATTGTTCGAGAACAGGTGCTATGTTACTATATTATATCACAGTGGTTATGTATTTGAGCTGTGAGAAATCGCCCCAGGTGTTTGATGCGGTTTCATCAATTTTTTTTTGTGAGTAATGGACGGGTACTTCGGCAGGCAATTTTTTGGATTAGGTACTATTTCTATTATATAATTTATAAGATTTATACTGTACGTACGTACATATGTACTTGTTTACTTGTTCATTAATAGTAGTTTATGTAACTGGTACATAATGAGGGGTATTATACACGAGTGTGAGTTTATAAAACGAGCGAAGCGAGTTTTATAATAGTATCACACGAGTGGTATAATACCTAGTTATGTACAGTTTCATACACTACTTTATCTACTCTCATTGAACACGAACATATCAAATAAAAGATAAAAATTAATAAACACAATCATCCACCATGTCATCCACCGAAACACAAACGTCAAAATCCCAACACTCCCTTAGAAAGCGCGCGCAGCCACAGATAAAAAAGTAAAAAAATGTATCTATGATCAGTAATCTGTATCATAATGAAAAAAAATTAAATTATAACCAAACAGTGTTATAATTTAATTTTTTAATTTCATTACGATACTCTATGGTATAAAGTATGTCATTATAAACTCGTTTTGAGTTTTGTATTTCGAAGTTTACGATATGAGAGTAGATAAAATTACTAGCACATCATTTCGCACGGGAGTATAAGAGTCTGAGATTCCCTTCCTACACTGTGGGCAAATTCATTTCATGATTTTTATACTCTAAAGAAACTACTGCACTTCCTGAACGTCAGAAATTAGCACTGCCGACCACCAGATCAAAAAAAAAATGTCGAAGGTGGACCGACGACATCGTGAGGGTCGCGGGCAACCGATATATGCAAGTGGCGAATTGTCGTTCGGCGTGGCGGTCTAAGGGGGAGGCCTATTTCAGCAGTGGAAGTCTTCCGGCTGATGATGATGATGAGGAAAATACGTAATTAACACTTCATCCAAGATTGTAAAAATGATATAGGTAAGCAAACCTTCTCTAGTCCTTTACGTTCGGTACCTGTATGGACAGTCCCGCGAGACATTCCTAAGCAGCTAAGTCCAGAATCTAGTTTATCTACAAAATTGAACGACATTTCAACACGACGCAAACAAATAACTCCGTATTAAGTCCACAGATAAACTATTTCAAACTAAACTCTCTAGTTATGGTGGTGTGGTCGTACCACGACCATGTGTGTACCACATATTACGACCACAACGCTGTGGTCTTGCTTCGCTTCCATATTCATGAGAATAAGACGTGTTTGGCTTATCGTTAGATATTTGCATAGTTGCTGTCACATAGTGCTCTCGTTTTGTTTTAGTGATGGGAGTTGATGGTTGAAAGAAAAGAGAAGGTAAAATACATAATTACAGTATTTTTTGGTATTAGGCTGAGTGTTGAACTCATTCTTTCGCGCTCAAGTTTGATTCAAAATGAAAAAAGGCATAAACGTTTTGATTGAAGTCAAAATTCATTTCTTTTAAAAGAAAATATTAATTTTGGAGTCAGCAATGGGTACAGAAAAATACATATATTTTGATTGAAAAGTTAGGTGCATTAAAAAAGAAAAAACTATTTCCGATGATTATATTAGCGGATAGGCTATATTATCTGGGAGAGGCCATGTCCAGTAGTGGGCTGCAATAGGCTGAAATGATGATTTTTGCAGATTTGAAAGCTCAGACTCAAGCTCAATTGACTTATATTACATTAATAACAGTTTTATTTCGACTTGTGTGTGTATTGGGTGAATAACAAAAAAAAATTGTAATCCAAAATTAGGTCCTCTCTAATTTCTTTTTTGTTTCTTTTTGGCATTTCACAGTCATGAAAATCTTCTAAACACAAACGGGAAATAAATAAAAAGATTGAAATGTAGATTATCAATAGTGTAATTGTAGATTGAATTGTATGTAGTTTTAGTAGTGTACCAATTTTCATTTTAAATGAAGTCGATCTCTAACTAGTGTCACATCACTAGCGGGTGCGCACGCACATAGAGTTGCCATTGTGGTGGCATGCAGTTTGCCCACATCCCAGCTATAAGGCGAAGGCAAACGACGGCTTTACGAGCCAAATGTTGCCGTTCATTCATTACTTGGTTCTACACATTCCTTGACGTTCTAATCGCATGTAGGTACTATCCGTGGTACTATTTAGTAAGTAATTTAAATATGGTTACAAAATACCGTTTACAAATTAATAAGAAGTCAATATTATTGGCCGTGAGCAGATATTTAGCTGAAGACTATCTTATATAAATGGGAGATGGCCAAGATATAATATGAATACGTGGTTTTTTAAAGTTTGCCAGAGACACTAGCCTCTTTTTCATTTCATTTTCTCCTGTATTGTGAATGCGTTTACAAACATTCAAACTCTTGTACTCACATACTCGGAAATGAAAATCATACAAATATTTATTTCGTACAGAAATTGAGCCCGCGAAAAGTAGTGTAGCAGTGTTGACAAGAAAGTTATATAACCTTTTTCTATATTTTTTAAGGATTTTTTTGGGCATGCCATACATTGAGCAAGATTATTTACACGAAAGGTCCTAACTCCGTTATATTCCCGTTACCAATTTTTTAATTTGCATGATAAATCTGTTTCAAATGGTAGTCAACAAAACCGCAATTTATTTAATACTTAGAGTATTAAGCTGAATATTGTGTAATACAATAAATATTTGAATAATATCCGGCTAAACGTTGAACGTGAAATAATTTATTATCCGCCAAAGACCCTGACATTTTTTACGATTGCTCAATGTTCTGAATCTCGGCGAGTTTCATTCACAAGTCTTGTTTATTTACGAGTATATATACTTTAAATATGGGACAGTCAATAACACTTTGGTGCTTATTTTTCGTTTATTTAGAACGTGTGACCTAAGTTTATTTGTCTAAAGTTTCGCTGTCTAACAGAATTTTGTAAGACCTCTTTTTTTAGTAAGAGTCTGACAGTCCCTTCCCAGGGCGGGAGGACTCATTTGATGATTTTACCACCTTAAAAAAAAGACCTCTTTTTTGGCTTGGTTAGTCATTCAATGAGGCTTCTCTTCATAGTGAAGCGATACAGGCTCATACTTGCAATGACTTCATATTCCAGGGTTGATCATTTTTGTGTCCAAAAAATATAGTAACAAGGCCATTTTCAAAAGCTTCGGGTCCGGTCTAATAACCAAACCTGTAACTTTTTTTACGTTGTAAAATCATCAAATGAGTCCTCCCACCCAGGGCGAGATGGGAGGAACCCTGTACCTTCAAATACCTTTGCAGTTCAGGAGGTTAAATGTGCGTATTATGTAATTTTTAAATATTAAATATGTTATGCCCTGAATTCAGCCAAGCAATTTCTATTATTGCAATCATAAGATTATCAAGTGCACATATGATAGCATGCGTTGCAAGATGTAAGGTAAGCAAATGTCTATGGTACAGACAAATTTAAAAATTAGGTATTTTTGACTACGTAATGAAAAAATATGTATCTTTAATTGATGAAAAACTATGTTTTTTTGACTTATGAAAAATTATGTATCTTTGATCGAGCCATCGATAAATCGTTGTGCCTCCTCCAATAGAGTTGCAAAAGGTGCAAATTGCCAGATTTTATCACACGCCCAATGAAAAATCCTACACAATTTGCAAACATATTATTGCAAAACGATTCCGTAAGTTTAACGTCTTCGCGTTAACCGCTAAAGTGACATACATACCCATATAAAAACATAGTACAATGTATGTAAAATCGACAAAGCTGAATTATGACCCACCATAAGCTTATTTTCCTACAGACATTCAAATAGAATTAGAAATCCGCGTTCGCGTAAACATACATATCCATGGCAACGACTTTTATCTTAGTTAATTTGACGAATTCAAACGATTTTTTCTCAAAATGGGTCATGATTCAACTTTGTCGATTGTTCAAATGTATATACTTCTTTATGTACATAATCGCCATACGGGTGTTGATAAGAATTTAATTATTCACTTTAAAGTTTCTTTGGTATTTTTATGTCTTTACATGGAGTTGTTTCCAAGGTCGGTTATTGCTCCAAGCGGCTAGAAGTCCAAGTACCTAATTTACCTAGATTTTTGGTAAAATAAATAAAGCTTTTTTGTCCATTCTTCGCTGATATCTTCGCATGAAATAAGCAATTTGAGTTTTAATTTTTTTTTTATTATTATGTCTTTTTTTGTGGAAGATCATCAAATAATTCATCACATTCTGGATAGAGCGAAATTGGCTGAAATTCGAATGAAAAAAAAAACTACGCTACACCGTTCCTTCAATTGCTCTTTGCGTTCCAAAGTCACGGTGTCCTTTTAAAACAATCCTACGCCGACCCTTAATTATTATGCTTTGTCATAATTGTAGCTAAACTGAAAAAACTCGAAAAGTACTGGCCGCATTGGAATCTTTTATACACCGATTTGTTTGTAATTTATCTCAGACTAATTCCAAATTCAAATTTTTGAAAATTCTTTTGTTTTGGTGGCATAGAAATGTCTTGATGTATAGGAGAGGGAATTTTCATTTGTGCGAAATTTAGAAAACAATACGAATTACGTTTAGTTACAGTTTTTTTTCATTTTAAACGAAAGATAAAGTTAAAATTGAGGTATCGTAGCCATGCAACGCCGACATTTGACGAGGGCGGAGATGTTTCGAGCTGTAGGAATGCTGGAAGCTGGATCTGTTCAGCGTAATGTTGCTGAGGCAATGATATTCTAATATACAGATATGTTTTACGCTTACAAAACAAAAGAAAAAACTGTTCCGCGCCGAGCGGCAGCACACCATTTTTATTCACACATTAGGTACATTCCAAAGTGAAAAGGATAGCTTGATAAAATGCAATAAGAAAAAAAGTGACAGCTAGATAAACAAACAGCGACACGCGTCATCAATCCCCCCGAACGTCGGCATCATAGACTTGCAATTGTCCCACGCAGGACATTTTCTGGTCTTCACTTTTTGCGCGCTCATAACATATCTGTTTACTAAAATATCATTGTGCTGAGGCCATAGGGACCCATCAAAATGTAATTTCAAGATTGTGGACACGCTATCGTGCCACAGGTGAAGTAGCGGAAAGGCACCGAGGGCCCAGTCGCATCACTACCCCCAGACAAGACCGATTTTTGCAAATTACTGCGCGAGCACAACCAAATGCAACGGCGACTCAATGGGGATTGTCTTAATTTTTTAAACATTCGATTTTATTTCATTTTCTGCAAATATAGAGCATTTTGAGAAACTAATTTGAATATTTTAATGATTGGCTCAATACTTTTTTTATTTTTAATATTTTAATTTTTGAGGTAGGTGACGTCACCATTGGCCTAAAAGTTGTGCCGTTTCCTTACTAGAGCAAAATTAAAAAACTGTCAACACAACGTCAACTGTCTAAACGTCACTTACATCTCGCTAGGTTATTGTTTACAAAACAAAATTACTCCTAGATTAACATACAAAGGAATCTAAGGCTTCTGAAATACTAAAATCAAAGTGATCTTCGCAACAGTACATTGTATAAACCTTGCAACATTCCACGCCGTCATCACACACCACTTTTCTCGCAAATCTTCTTTAGTACGAACAAAATGTTGTTTGGATTAATAATTTAAATAGTATTATTGTTGCAAGTTGGGACAAAGCACTTCCTGTATTCTATTTTACTTGAAGTTTATGTTATATTGCCGATGCCGATTTAACAGATTTAACCGAGATAATGAAGCAATTTGCAGTTACAATAAAAACTTGTTTGTTTACATCTTTGACATTTACAAATTGACACTTGTCAGTGGCCGTCTGACATCCCTGATTTTCACATCAGGGATGTCAGACGGCCACTGTGATGTACCAATATGAAATATTGGTACATCGGTAAAATGTGTCGAAAATCTTTTTTTTCTTTTGCTGTTAATAGAGGGCATAAAAAGAGATTTTTTTAGTAAGCAATACTCGATTGTAACTAAAGAAATAGATAACAGAGTACAGCTAGCGTGGAAGAGATATTGGTCACACAAGGTTGTCAAAAATCCTCGGGTTCTTCCCAAATCTAAGAAAATATTTGATTTCTTCATTTACCTATATTGACGTATGGATGTCAAACTTGTAGCATTACTAAACAAAATATGCGAAATCTCGAGCCCTGTCAACATAGCATGGAGCGTAGCATGCTCAACGACAAGTTAAAAGACAAAATCAAACTAGAGACATTACTAAACCAAACTAAAATCAACGAAATCACATATTGTATAAGGAAATTGAAATGGAGATAGGCAGGTCATATGTTGAGGAGTACTAATAATAAATAGGCTAAGGACATAACCAAATGGTGTCCAAGATATAGCAAAAGAAAGAAAGAAAAGATAGCTGATGGCTTTCGAAAGATGGCTGGTGCTACTTGGAGGAGGATGACCCATAATCGGAAGGAGTGGCAACCTACAGGGGAGGCCTTTGCGAAATCGAAAGACAATCTCAATATCGGTGTCTAATAATACATATACACCGTGACTTTTTAGTCGTCTTACAAAAGCAGCCCAGTTCATGTATCCAACGACTAGAACACGTTTATAACAAAAAAATAGGTATTTAAGAAATTCGAAAATTTTAAAAATAAAATTTTAATTCATTATTAAGACGCAAGTTGTAGTTAAAAACACCCTTGTCTCGTAGGAAATGGAGATGGAATGATCTGCCCGACTATTGCGCTGGGTAGGTATACTCTACAGTTTGATTCGTAAACATTTTAACTGGGTGTTTCATATTTCTAATGGACCAATTTATTAAAAATAAAAATTATTATTAACGATTAACAAAAAAAAAAAACTCGCCTAGAGGTATTTTAGGTCGGATACATTAAGTGGACCCCTTTTGTAAGACGACTAAAAAGTCACGGTGTATAGATAAGTATATAAAAAAGAGGGAAAAAAATGAAAACTTACTTTTAATATTTTTGTTTTGTAAGATTGTTAAATAAAGGCTATAATAATAATAATACTCGATTGCACCCTAAAATTTGTCGTTTATTCTGTATTGTTGGTCAACGTCCAATCTTGGTTTTTTTTTCTCGAGTAATAATCTTGGTACATGGTACGTGACACTGAAAACTGGTATGTATACCAAGACATTGGTACTTATGCCTGACAACCCTGGAAAATACTTGTCACTTATTTTTTAGGGTTCCGCAGCCAATGGCAGAAAACAGAACCCTTATAGATTCGACATGTCTGTCTGTTCGTCCGTATGTCACAGCCACTTTTTGTCGAAATTATAAGAGATACCTAGCTCTTATAATTTCGACAAAAAGTTGAAACTTTGGAAGTAGATATGTATTATGTGAACCGCGTTAGGACTTTCACACAAAAATAAAACAAAAATCAATTTTGGGGGTAGGTACCTCCCATACTTAGAATTTTATTGAAACTCAAAATATATTTTTTTCGCCTTACCCATTCGTGTGGGATATCTATGAATAGGTCTTGAAAAATTATATTGAGGTAGTACTATTATTCTGTGATTGAGGTTACAAACATAATTATTTTTTTCTAAACTGAACAGTTTGCTCGAGAGACACTTCCAAAGTGGTAAAATGTGCCCCCCCCACCCTCTGTAACTTCTAAACTAAGAGAATGATAAAACAAAAAAAAAAGTATTTGATGTGCATTACCATGCAAACTTCAATTGAAAATTGTTTTGAACGAGATCGAGATATTAGTTTTTTTTTTTTTTTTAATAAATCTTAAACTGCAATTTACCTTGCAAAGTTACAACCAACTACAAGAATTTTACTTGCTGCTACGGAACCCTTTATGGGCGAGTCCGACTCGCACTTGGCCGGTTTTATATTTTTTATACTTTCTGTTTTCTGAGGCAAAGATACAAAACTTTGTACAGCCAAAGATTTGAAGAAGGTGTTAAACATTTGAAGGGCAAGGAAGGTCAAACGTATTTTATTAAAAATATCAATGAAATATGAATATTTTTCATTTTTAAATAGTACATAATGATCAGTAACGCTATTCCTCGAAATGGTTTTTCAATTACAGCATATTAAAAAAAATGAACAATGCCCATTTAGGAGTCAATAAAAGGTATACTTAAAAAAAAATGTTGTATAAAAACACAACATTTTTTAACAATTTCTATGGAGAAGACTCCATAGGAATCGATGAATAAATTCAGAGTAAGTGGAGAATTTTATTACTTTCCCGGATACACTTTGAAGTTGGCCATAAAAAAATGAATTCCATACTATGATTGGACTACTCCTTGAACACTCAAAATGAGATTGGCTCAGTGTTACTCTGATTGAATGATTACCAGCTCAATTTAATCCTATTACTGTATTTGGGTTAGCTCTCAATTTCAGCTGCACAGTCTCTGTTACGAAATCATCGTAATTAAAAAACAACTTGTTAATATTATTTAATCTGAAAAGTGAATTTTGAGAATAACTCCAGCAATTATGATCGCTTTACAATGTTATGAAATAGATACGTAATAACTGCTGCAAGAGTGCAACGAGAAACTGCAGAATGTTTTATCTACCTGTATCTTTAGAAAACATGGTAACTGAGTAAAGCCAACCTTGTAAGGACGTCTGGTTTATAACTTTACAACCAGACACAGAAACAATGTTAACAAAACACACTGATAATAAAAACAAGACAACAAAAAAAGTAACTGCGCGCAGGTCAAAAGTTACACAGCCAAACCTATTCCATACAGCCAGAAACCTCACGGAAACGTCAAAAACAGAAATACACGCGAGATGCGAGCAACTAAAACAGCATTTTCCACGAGAACAGTCCATTGGATCTCACAGCACAATACGCACGGTTAACGGAAACATCACAACGGTAAATTCATAAAAAAAGTTTGTGTGAAAAAAGTTTTAACAAAAAAAAAAGTAAACGAACGAATCTTGTTTCTTTTTTTCTCATTCGATATTTGAATTTGTATCACAGACACCTGTCGGGTAGGTCATTTATAATGTCGGTGCGGGCGCGCGGCTCTCGCGGGGCACGGGCGAGGACTGTCCGCAATTGTTTACTGTAGGTGAGCCGTCGACTCTACAAAGAGCCTTTTTGTGAGAGTGCGTGTTTGTGGAGAGTTGGGTGAAGCCTCTGTGAGGACTAAATGCTCTGCTTGTGTTTTAAATTTAAAATAAAAAAAATAGTATTCTAGGCTATACTTGTAGGATTTAATAACGAATATATAAATTAAAATTATGATACGAGCGAAAACTTTCATTAATATTTTTACACGTGCTCATGGGATTAGGCATATTCAGACGTTTCAAATCTTCGATTTTAAAGATATATAAGCAACAGGATTCGCGTACAGAGTCGCGGACAGAAGCTAAAATAATTGATAAATAAAAAAAAAGGTTTTTGAAAGCAGGTAAAAATAAAGAAGCCCAAAACACCTCCCCGAGGAACTCCAAATGTTTATTGTAGGAACGGGTTAATAAAAGAGTGTCAGAAACATTCTTAGTTTTTTTTCCATTTTTGCACAACCAAACAAGTTCTCCACTGTAAAAACGCATTTCTCTGTAATTTTGAATAAAATAGTTACTGTTAATAAATCGAAAGCTTGCCTTATATCATAAATAATCCATGTTATTAACAAAAATATACGATTCATTTTCTTCAGGCAAAAAAAAAAAAACAAGTAAGCTTTAATTGACAGTTTGTTGTTAAACGTAACTGATGCGATTTCCGCACGGAACTAAATATTTGCATGTCCTAAAAGTAGTTAGGTTATGTCTGGCTGTTTCTTAAAGTGCTTTTAGACGTTTGTAATAGCACCCACGATGCAGAAGAAATTCCTATTATGGTGCAATTTTTAAGGAGTTATATTGAACTCATTCGATTATGAATGTCATTTAATTTTCTAATTCGCAATAAAGATTGAAAGTGTATATTTCTTCCTCGACAATACTCTTCTGCACAGTTTAATGTGATCACTGAAAAGATAAATTACTCTTATTAGATAATTGTCTTATTAACTGTGTAGTTTTTCATTGGATAATTAGTGGATCTTCGACTTTCGCTAGTTCTTATGGTTTGCCCGAACCTTTCCAAATTTCAAAATATTGTTCAATAATTCGCAAACACATAACACATAGGTTACTATTACCGTACTTGCCGATCTGTGTACAACCATACTCTATGGCCAGGTGGTAGACACGGCACTGTGGCTAGTCGGCACATCGGGCATTCCGACCGACATCGCCCGCCGGCGAAAGTAAACCTTACCAATCTTACGCGAGCCTCTTCACACATCACTCACAACTGAAACCACACCTTATCTCACACCTCCCAAGGTTGATTTCCCAACAACAGTTCCAAAGCTTCTCCAATAATACACAAAAATTAAATTAAATTCTAGTTTTGTGAAGCTAGAGTTGGTTTTCGATTGCGTTGTTGAACAGGTATTGTAATATGATGGTCAGGGTATGGTGGACGGTGAAATAATGCCCCGTAAGGCCTAGGGATTCGTTTCTTATTGTGTTTAATTGTATGTAAATTGTGGTACGATGCCCTTAGAAGACTTTCTGATATTAAAAAGTACAGGTGAGTAGAGAATTTTTACCGCTTTAGCACCATCTCTTATTTAGTACGAGTTGAAAAAGATGAAATGTAAAACAAAAAACTGATATAATTATTCGGCAATATTTATCGTAACAAAAGAGCCGATCCGAAACATTTAGCACGTGCCGATCTGAGAACTCCGTCAGGCGTCCACTTTAGTGATTCGTATATTCGGGCCGGCTCGTTACACTTCCTGTTATACGAAGCGGCTTTTAACAGAAGGCTTTTGAGTTGCATGATGCATGAATTTTGCGGCCCAAATAATTTCGGAAATCGGGCAAAAATTATAATTGCAAAGCTGAGTTGTCCCATAGAAAAGACATCAACGAGAAATATTATTTAATTAATGCTGAAATTGTGGACTTGGTAAAAATGTGCACTTGACGCAAAATGTGCACTTCTCAAAATAGTAGTTCTCAAAACGTGCACGTCTCAAAATAGTAATTCTCAAAATGAGCTCTTCTCACTAAAGCAATTCTCAAAATGATCAGTTCTCAAATTGTACACTTCTCAAATGGAGCACTCCTCAAAATGAATGATAATATTATCACAATAGTGAACTCTCAAATTTACACTTACTCATAATGTATCGTCTACTCATCAAAATGAATAGTACAATATATCACAATTGTGAATAAAAAAAATATTAATATTTCATAGTAACATAGATTAATTAATAATGTAATGAAAAATTCTAGCTTACTGGTGGGTTTTTTTAGCGTGGTAAAATCATCAAATGAGTCCTCCCACCCAGGGCAGGGAGGTAGGGACTGTCAGACTTGTACTGAGTAAAATGCACGGTGTCCCTCATTAGTACTTTACGTTCCAGGGTTACGGTAATGAGATAAATCCCGCGACCCAAGGCGACTGCTGGAGTGCTTTTCCAGTAAGACGCAAGTTCGAATCCCGCTTGCAGTCTCTTTCCAAGAAAATCCTTACAATTCGCGACGCAGCGGGATTTATTGCGTGTACATGTATTGAATACAGGATTTCATTTAGTAAATCGTCTTGCTATAATATAAATAAAAGTAGCGCCAGGAGTTAATGCACCTACCTGCATTCCATATTGTGAGATTGCAACATGGACATTCTAGCCGCGTTTCTTCGCAAGACGCCGATAATTGTCAATTTATCGATCAGTTATCTATAATTCAGTTAGCACTTTCCAATTACTGCTGGGCTGTGAAAAAGATGGATGAGAAACGATGGCATGTAGCGGAGATGAGGATGTTGAGATGGATGTGTGGAGTGACAAGAATGGATAAAGTAAGGAATGAGTTTATAAGTGGAAGTTTGAAAGTGGCGCCTGTTACAGAAAAAAATAAAGGAATCGTCTGTCTTGGTATGGTAACATAAAGAGGAAGGATGACTCTCATGTGACTAAGAGAGTGATGAGTATGAATGTTGATGGATGGAGAAGAAAAGGAAGGCTAAAGAAAAGATGGATGGATTGTCTAAGGAATGATAAGAAAGAAAAAGGAGTAAATGATACTGTGACGTCTGATAGGGGAGAATGGAAGAAAAAAACGTTTTGCACTGACTCCAAGTAAAATGGCATAAGAGCAGGAAGATGATGATGTGTTATGAGTTTCCAATTATCGTTTGTGTCAATAAATTAGTTTTTTGAAGTGAAAACTTCTTTAGCGGCGTTGTACACTTTTTCTGTAATGGGTAAAAAATTTAAAACTCGCGTCAGGGTCACGTGACCAAAACTCGCGTCAGGGTCACGTGACCCTGATCGAAAATGAGTAAGACGTCATTCAAATTAAAAATAAAACATAGTAACAAAAAAGTTTTCACTTCTACCGGCACTCCTGGAGTGCAACCTTTTTTTTTTTTCTGTACTGACTTTTTTTTGCAAATACGTGACTTACTTAGCGGAATCCGTGACTTCGTTTGTGTAGATGTCGGTAAACAAAAATGTGTCGCTTATAGATGGTAAACAGTGGTTTACCATCTATAAAGGCGTAAATCTTTCATCATCATCATCATTTAATCTTTCTGAAAGATTTACGCCTGAAGATGTGGCTAAGTTAGTAGTTGCAGTTTGGCGATATTGCTTGTCATATTGTAGATTTGTGTCATAGGTATAACGAAAATTGAAACTGTTACTTACAGGATACCTTCTGTTATTGTTCATTGGTGTATTGGCTACGGTTAGCCGATACAAAAATCCAGCACTAAAAGAAAAATGGATTGCTGAGTAGCATAGGCTGAGACAGCTGTCAAAATGCTTCACTCTTGTCTCAACTTGGCATGGTTTCAGTCGATAATTTAGCCACCATAGGCTGAATGCTGTTTAGAATATCAGATTTTGTATCGACTAACCGTACCCATTGTTTCGAGCTCCCGATATCTCGACAATGAGAGTTTAAATCCATACTTTACTTTCAAATTATGAAGCTGAAGAGTTTGTTTGTTTGAACACGCTAATCTCAACAACCACTGGTTCAAGTTAAAAAACCTTTCTGTGTTAAATAGTCCATTTATCAAGGAAGGTTATAAGCTTAAAACATCACGCTACGTTAAATAGGAGCTGAACGGCGGCATGAAACCACGGGGGTAACCTACTTCAATATTAAACCGTGAAAGCTTAAAACAGTGGTTGAATGCAGACTTTATCCTTAGAAATTACCTTTAAGGTAAGATTCACACCAACCGGCCGGACTCGGCGGCATTTTATAATGCGGTAAAGAACATTGAAATCTATCAAGAGTAAATACAGTTCATATTTGCTTGTAAAGTTATCTCCGTCGGCATTCCGCGACACGTAGCGACGTGTCCCGTAAATTGCATGCAAATATGAACAGCTGTATTTACTGTTGATAGATTTCAATATTCTTTACCGCATTATAAAATGCCGTCGGATCCGGCCGGTTGGTGTGAATCTTACCTTTAAGGTAATTTCTAAGGGTAAAGTCTGCGTTCAAACACTGTTTGCCGCCGAGTCCGGCCGGTTGGTGTGAATCTTACCTAACAGGCAATACTTGCTTGACCCCATAGCTCAATGGAGAGAGTTATATTACTAAAATTAGCATAGCATAAAAAAAAAGCACATATCACTTGTGAGATTTCGTAGACCACGTCAATAGCTTTCGAAGGGCCTACGACGACGTAGACACTTGTCTACGCGGTTGTTACAATAGTAGCTACAAGTTTTTTATCAACGATTTGCTATGAAATTATGAACAGGCGAACTACGCACTTAGTATTGAATACTTTAGAGCTAAAATGGCTCGATAATAAGCAAAACAAATATTATTAAAACTGCAGCATCATTGAAAGCTGGATTTGGGTGTTGTATATTTTAAAGGGTCGATTCAACAGTAAACTTGAGTCAATTTGGCTTTCATGTGCGTGGCGCGTTTGGAAGCTCAATTAGTCTCATAATATAAGTTTGTAATGTCTTTTTTTTCCTGTGGTTAAATTGTAAATTCTCATATCATTACCCTTAGCACGAATTTTCACTCTTTTACTTTAAAGCTTCTTACAGTTTTTCTTGAATGAAAAAATCGAACAGCGCCTCTGGTGTGCGAAGAAGGAACTAATTTTTTCCTTGAAAATTGTCAATTTCAAATTGACAAAGTTACAGTTTACGTCTCAAATACTGAAAATTCGTGCTAAGGGTACAGACACTGTACCCTTAGCACGAATTTTCACTCTTTTACTTCACAGCTTTTTACAGTTTTTACAGCGTTACTTGTATGAAAAAATCGAACAGCGCCTCTGGTGTGCGAAGAAGGAACTAATTTTTTCCTTGCCTCTGCCTACCTGTAATGGCGTCTGAGTGAGTTAACTCATACATCCCAGCCACTCCAACTCTCGCCACGCTGTAGCTTAGTACATTATAAAGAAGATAGATGGCGCTACCGAATACGTAGATGACTGATGAGCGATCTTATTATTATAATCTTTTCGTTCATAAATAATGGTACAGCTATTCGCAGTAAAAAAATGTTATCTTACTGTTAGTATTGAAACAATATCTAAATAGCCGCCTACATTTTTTGTACAAATATTGTACCTCACTTTTTCCCCATCAAAAGAGAACTTTCTAAAATTTTGATAAAGTTGAAATCTATTCAAGATATTTGACCCATTTGACAGATAATCGTCGTACTAAAGTTTATATAGGAGGCTTTTGTCCCAGCAGTGGGAATATTATATTATGATATTAAATTACTGTTAATAAGTACTATGCTCTACTTGAAGGAAATGTTCGGGAAACGATCACATACAATAAGTAACAAAAACAAACAAGTACATAGTTAAGTTTATTAAATAGTTTGTATTAATCAAGTTTAAACCTAAATATTATCACATTAAATATTCTTTTTAATTACTAAGTAGACGTTGATACAACGTATTAACACAGCCATCTTGATCTAAATAACATGTTGTTAGCATAACTAAAACTATGACGTCATAGATACTTTGGGAACAGAAGAAATCAGTACTATGCACAGTATAATTGGCTACAGTAAAATGGGCTAACTGACTGTTTTTTTTTCAGTTAGATATTCAAAAAATAGTCGACCTGTTACATAAACCAAAATTGACGGAAATTCATTTTTTCAACCGGTCATAATCGGTCACAACTTAGTAAAAGGGGTTTGAACTTTTTGTATGGACCGTGTACCAGGTGCCATCCGCCACTTTGGTTTTTTTTTTTTACACAAAAAATAGATCGACACAATAACATTTTTAAGGGGCAAAACCTCGTAAACCGTCACGTGTCCGAGTTATGAGCTGTCAAACATGTACAAAAATATGTACTGATAGTCGGATAAGGAACTGGTACAAAAGGCACAATGCCCTTTTTACTGAGTTCTTTCTGACCGTCACGACCTCCACTCACAAGTTTTGATGTGTGTCTTTGTAAATATTGAATGATTTAACAAATCGTGTTCATTACTTTTCAAAAATCTAAATGACTAACGAATTAGATTTGAAAATTAAAACTGTCAAATTGTCAAAATTTTCCTCGCAATACAAAACTGTTTGACCCAACTTCCTGGACAGCTGGTTTTGATTAAACTTTTGACCCAAGTTGTACAGGGTGAATTTGAATTAATGCGACAAAATGAGCTGGGAGCTTTATTTACAGTAACATAGTCATTATAAACTATTTTTTCTAAAATCTGAAGCGTTAAATAAAATTACGCGATTATCGTTTTCAAAAGATCCATTGATGTTATTAACTTTATTTGATACGAATCATCGGTATTCCAACATTTAATTTCTGACGAAACTAACGATTCAGATTTTAGAAAAAACAGCATAAAATAACTACTTTAATTGATGATTGCATTTCATTTTGTCGCATTAATTAAAAATCACCCTGTATAATAGCTACACTAAGAGATTCATTGTTAGGTCTAATGTTGCAGTTAATATTGATTGCTTCAGGCTGCACTAGCAACAAGTTGGTAGATCTTATGGCCCTCAATAACTGGTTAATTATAAGGAGCTTTCATCGTGCACGTATAAAACCGCACGTTTCTATAAACCACTGTTTCTTCTGCTCCCTTAGAAGTATCCCACAAAGCCATAGAGTAGACTTAGTCATGTAAAACCGTTATTTAGCGGTTAAGACAGCACTGGCTGATTGGAGACGGATATCCGGAGTTGTTGAGGCAACGAGGTGTTGTTGTTCTTCTTCTGTTCAACAAAATCCGTGCCCCAGGCCCACTGTAACAGAAGAAATAAGAAGGTTATTGACATTTATCGAAAAAGTAAGACACAATTTGTGAGGCTGGGTGAAGAGGGTGTGATCGACAAGGATTTGGTTCATAAAGTCAAAATGTTATAAGAAAATCTGCAAAAAAAAGACTTGGATTGAATAAAAAATCTATGTGCAATTTGAAATACAAACTAACGGTCTTGTCGGTAACAACTCTAATTTTAGCCAGAAAAAACTAAAAGTGAACTAACTTTTTTCCCTAAACATGATTGAGTTAGTACATACTCTATCAGAATAGATGATGACCGTCGGTAATTTGTCACAATAATATGCAGATAATAGGGGAGAGATGGAAATTTTTCGATAAAGCTTTAAAATTGATTTAACCAAAACAAGCCAGTTTGTTGGACCTCATTATTGTCGGAGTTAAAATAATTGCAAATTAGGTCTAGTGGCACTCATTTTCAGGAACTCATCGGATTGCCAATCACCTGTATTTTATCTTAAAGAACTGAACATAGTTATAATTCCCGCGGAATTAGTAGATGCCCGTTAAAAACAGACAACTCCAGGTGAATGATATCATTGCCGTTTAATCAAAGTAAACATGAAAATATTCAACAAGAGTCAATGACTGTCTTTTGTTGAAAAACTTTTAATTAAGAATGTGATAACAAAACCAGAAGATAGTAAACAAATAGATTGTAGTACTCATTGAAATAAAGTCACCTAGTTTACGATTGACATTGTTTTGTATTGATAAATCATCACGATTTAGCATGACAGTCATTAACGTGAAAGATAAAATTGAGTGGCCATTTGCAGTTTTGCAGTATATTTCAGTAACCACACGCGCGATAAATTCATTCATTCGCGTAAATCGCGTGCATAACGCCAGACCCTCGACTCGCGCGTGATTCGCGCGTATTGCGCGCGAGTCGAGATACTAGGGACCCCTTGTTGCGTCCAGTAAAACGCGCGAACTCCGGCCGACGAGACGAATCGGGAACAATGGAGCGCCAAAATTTTGATACGGAATTGTTTAATTCGTCCCCAAATGCTCGCGCGTTGGTACGCTCTTTCTGGACGCAACGATCGTGCGTGATTTGCACGAATTCGCCCTTTCTGGACAAGCCCTTAGGGCTTGTCCAGAAAGGGCGAATGAATTCACGCGAAACGTTTCGCGACCAATTCGCTTCTTCTGGACAAGGTCTTACCCGCGATAGCTGCAGTCGCTCTGAAGTTCGCGCGTTTAACTGGACGCAACAAGGGGTCCCTAGTATCTCGACTCGCGCGCGAATCACGCGCGAGTCGAGGGTCTGGCGTTATGCACGCGATTTACGCGCGTATTTTGAATTCGTGCGATGCTTGTGGACACGATGTATTCGTGCCTAGTATCTCAATAGCGGGCGAATGAATTCGCGCGAAACGTTTCGCGACGGATTCGCTTCTTCTGGACAAGGTCATAGCGTTCTATAGCGCGTCAGTCGACCGACGAACGCGGCGCTGACGAGCGAGACCGACGCGCGTCATCAGCGGCGCGTAGCAACTCGCGCGCCGCTGATGTCAGCGTCACAGTGTGGTGCTTCATAGAACACAACGTATATTCGTACGCGCGACCGATATCAGTGACCGACGTCAGCGACAGAGGAATCCGGGCCTAAGTAAAGAGCTTTTTACACGCCACTCGGCTTCTGACGATCGTACCGTATCGCGGGGCATAGTTAGTATAAAAATAAAGTTTTTTTTTTGCATTAATTTTTTTTATACAAAATTATTAGACTAATATTATGTACAAACTATAATAAAAACTAACTAGTAACAAAAGTACAAAAAAAAATAAAATTGTCGGTCCCACAAGACGAGAACCTCGTAAATGCAGAAAAAGATAAGCAATTCAAGTATCTTGATCTGACTCACGAGGTTGTTTACATGATGGGACATGAATACAGCAGTCATTGTGCCGATAGTCGTGTCTGCCAATAGCTTAATTGCCAAGAGCCTCAACAACATCTGAGGGGGCTTTCGCTTGGCAGCTGGATCAAGCGCCTGTTTCAGAAGGCAGTACTTCTGGACACGGCGCGTATTGTTAGGAGGTTCCGCTCTAAGGAGCCCTGACCACAGGCAGTCCGGACCTGTTCCCGATGTAATACTATTTTTATAAGTTATACTAACCGTCACCACAGCAAAGATAGTTCCCAAAGAATAGCCAGCGAGCACATCACTCCAATGATGCTTAAGTCTGAGATCCTGGAGAGAGCGCAGAACCAGCTCAGCATCACCACGACGAACTGGATAACGTGACGGAGGGTCCGCGTACCAGACCAGGTCATACGGCGTTCTAGGTACAGCTAGAAGAAGATAAGGGGTCTTTAGATGAAGTTTTATTATTTTAGGGATAGTCTTGCATTTGACCACTATACTGATGGTAAGCAATTACGTGGCGATGGTGAAGAATCCTTGCCTAACCTAAACTTTTCACTTTTGACTTATGATCCCAAAGATTAACCCCAGCTATCAGAAAACAAAGATCAGACATCCCTGTCTGACTCGATTTCTAAGCTGTGTGATAAATGAAAGTATTACCTAGCAAAACGTTTTGTACGTAAGGGTCAATCTCTACCATGTAACTATAGCGCATTGACTTTAGTCTTGTTGTCCGGTATGTAGATTAAGTAGCAATAGAATAATAATGGTAAAAGAAGTGCTAGAAATAGATGGATGGCTAGAGCTAGATACATACTCATATTAAACAACTGATTTGTTTACAATAAGTAAACTTTAGGCTCAAACGCATACAACTGCAATAATACTACATTATCAAAGGTAGTTACAAAGATGCGGACTTTGGGAGAGGAGAGGAGAGAGGAGGATTAACAAAAGGTAGTTACAAAGATGTGGACTTTACGTTCAGCAGTGGACGACAACTGTCTGATAGAACAAAATTTCAAAGAGTGAATCGAAATGTATGACGAGAAACCATTACTAGAACTACAATGGTACGACAAACAGTCGGGCCGAGATCTAGACAGAAGAAACTTGATTAATCTAGATTACAGTGCCTTGCAAATCAGATATACTTACAAGGTCATATAAGAAGATATACCACTATTATAAGATAATGGCACGGTGTGCATGGCGAGCTAATTAAAGACTATGTAGGTAATGAAACGGTAGCTGATTGTAAAGCATAAAGTTACGTTATGGCCTTTGACAATCAGGAAGATGAAATGACAATATCATCTGATTCTATACTGTGTAGTGTAGAGGTCACGCTAAAAATTATAAAAGTTGCTCGAACCAAATAGAGACTGGATTGAACTAGGCGATAATTTTGATGCAAAAGAACTACTTTATAGGAAAATCATTATTTAAATATAATATTTTTTTGGAACGAAGTTCTTTATCGCGCGTTGCGAAAGGGTGCTAGAGCTCAAAGAGTGGAGTGGAGTGGAGTGGCGACTATTATTTTTGTTGGTGTAACAGAACTTCGTTAATCCGGGTGTCCTTTGAACCAAATTTCACGGAGTAATTTAGCTAAACCAATTACAGGCACTTTTGGATTGTCAAGATACATAAATCAAAACTAATACAAAAGTAATTATGGTGCTACAGTCCCAGTCACAAGTCATAGTAACTGTGATAGTACCCGTACCCATTCCAAAGCGTAAATCTCTATGGAGAAGAATGGGCAAGAAACTTCATAGAAACTCTGTTTCAATCGCTGAATATTCATGGATCGGACTACTACTAGTATTAAGATAAGAGATGAAACTGTTACTTGGGAATCAAATAACAAAGACCTATGTTTTTTCTCGTTAGATCTGCGGCTTAAAACGAAGATAATAAAAATCCCAGAGTGATATTAAGTATGTATGTATATATAAGTATGTGTTAATAAGCCAAATAATAAAGAAAATACTCACAGCAAGATAAATCATGGTATACGCGGCCCAGGCAGAGTGTCCACTCAAGAAACTCTTGCGCATGTCGTCGAGCCTGTCATAATGGGTGCCGGTGCACGTGTAGTCTGAAGACTGGATGTATCGGTTCTGCCATTCTGAGGAGGTGCAGTCTACTGAGGGTTCACATACCTGAGGAAGAGAGAGAAAGAGTTTACCACCGATGTTATATGAAGGCTTTATGAAGCTTACAAGCTTGCATGGAGGGAAGTGGAAACAATTTTCCTACTCCTCCACTATTCTTTTCTGATTAATTACGTTGCAGGATCCAAGACAGGTAAATTCATTCTCCGGGACAGGTCGAGCTTCATTGTCTCGGCGCTTTCCTGGTAGTTGCCATTGTTGATTATGGCTCTCAGGAGTTGCAGTGGTTTGGGAATAGTGTGGTGGGTTTGTCCCAATAAAAAAAAGCTTTCAAGCCCTAACTTTACAATATGTGACTTCGTTGTTTCGGTTTTTGGCTGATGGGCTTAAATCTCAGAACAATATGCACTTTTAAAATAAAGGTAGTACCAGTATTACAATATCATGATTCATGATAATCAGAACTCGATATAAAACAAACCAAGGATTCATTTACAATTGTTACTAGTGAGATTTGCCTCATGTATAAGCCAACTATCAATAATAAATAATCAGCCTATTATTCCTACTGCAGAGATATAGTCTACAGTCTTCCTGTCTGTAATAAAGAGTGGCTGGAGAGTAACCCACCAAGCGGACCCAGTAAGGGATGATACTTGGATGTCACAGGTCTCCAAATTTTTTGTTTCTAGGATGTGCAGGTTTCCTCGCGATGTTTTCCTTATATCGTTTTGAGAGCAGTGGTAAGAAATAAAATGAAATAAATACACAAAGTGGGTTTGCTTGGGTTCAAACCACGACCTACAACTCGTAAGCTAACGCCTCTACCACTGCGAAACTACTGCTCTTAATATGCAATATACATATAAACACCAGAGCGGACGGAATCATAAATTGATAATAGTCCTCCTACACGTTACTGTATTGCTTGAAATAGATCTTCATCTTCATCATCAGCCTAAAATGTTCCCACTGCTGGCCCACAGGTCATAATCACCATGCTAGCCCAGTGAGGGTTGGTAGATGTCACATTGTCTTCGAATTTTTGGTTTTAGGACATGCCGGTTTCTTCACGATCTTTTCCTTTATCATTTTAAGAGCAGTGCTGATGAAATAAATTACACGAAGTGGTTTTTCCAGGGTTCGAAACCACGACCTACAACTCAAGTTAAGGCCTCTATCATTGAGAAACCACTGTTCTACCTTTGAGAAACATCAGAGTGGGGATAATCATTTAATAATTGTCCACCTCAAAAAAAAGAGGCACACGTTACTATAATGTTTGAAGAAGATACGGAAACAATAATAATGATGACATCTCCTTATCAACGTGGAAACAAAATAACTACAATATTGAATCATTTAAACAGGAAATATTTGCTTCTATCGATACAGATAAGACTATCATATAACTGTATCGGAATTATCTACGTTACTTTATGACGTTAAAACTATGAGTTAATATCAAGAAGTGTTTTCTTGTTATCTACTTGTGACTACCGTTAACCCAGCCCATAATTATTTTCAAGACATTTAATTTCCTAACTTCATAGCTTAATACGAGTATAATGAATGTGGAAATAATTCCGTTTGTTCGTATGGTATCTTTTCACGTCCAAACTACTGAACCGATTTTTTTCATTCCGAAAAAAAGACAGTTTCCGAGTAAAATAGCAATAACGTTCTTATGATAAATAATACATGGCAGAAGGTGTCTTGCTCGTCAACTTCTAAATATTGCCAGTTAGTAAGCCAGCGCAGTGGTAGTCGACGTCGACCCCGACTTACGAGTTGTAGGCAGGCCGTGGGTTCGAACCCAGCCTGGCGCATTACTTTGTGTTATTTATTTGATCACCATTGCTCTCAAAACGGTGAAGGAAAACATCGTGAGGAAACCGGCAGGTCCTAGAACCAAAATTTTGAAGACATGTGACATCCACCAACCCGACCCGCGTGGTGGATTATGGCCCATTTCCTCTTACAGAGGGGAGGCCTGTGTCCCAGCAGTGGGAAAATTTATAGGCTGATGATGATTATGTAAGCCAGAAAAGCTAGTCGATTAAAATCCAAGTCACCAGTCCACATAGAAATAAGTTTTGTTTTTAGACGGCTAAATACCAGTTCCTCGTAAGAATGTCAAAAAAAACCTTTCAAGGTCAGGTTTACCATGACGTCTTAAAGCCAGAGAAGTTCCAGTGTGGAAAAGAGACAGAGTTATACAAGGTGTCTACCGCCACTTCGTTCCCTCAATGGCTGTAAGATGTCATGGTAGATAACCTGAAATTTATTAAAACTAGCACTTTGCCCGCGACTTCGTCTGCGCGTGTTTCTAACTTCGAACTCAGTAAATTTAATTCCAGCTCACCCTCCTTATAGTATAGGATACTTTTGGAAAATCTCAAGTAGTTTCAGGGCCTATTCAATACAAACAAACAAAAATACGCTAGGGTATGATTTTTTAAATATAATAAATACTCGTACGTATCCTTTATTCAATTGAGAGATAATTTATGCCCAGTTTAGAATTTATCGAAGCAAGCAGTAAATCCTTCCCTTAAAACTTAATCAACCCTTTTCAAAATTTAGGGGGTGATTTTCGAAAAACCCAAAAATGGAGGGTAGTTATAAAAAAACTATTAATGACCATCGTTTTTATTGACTTATACTCATATTCGTACTAAGTTTCAAGTTTATCAACCCAAGGAATAGGATTTTACATACAAAGGTTTTTCACCACCCTTTTCACCCCCTAGAGGTAGATTTTCGCAAAATCCTTTCCTAATGCTCACCTACATTATAAACTGCAACTTCCATCTAAAATTCAGGTTTCTACGTTTATTAGTTTAAATACTCCCCTTAAAACTTGAATACCCCTTTTCACCAACTTGAGGAGTGATTTTCGAAAAATCCTGAAACACGTGTTTGATTAATTCTTATCTAGTATATAAATACTGATTTTCAAATTCATTGGCTCACGCGTTATGATTTTCCCATACAAACTTTAACATCGTCTAGATTAGCAATGGAGGGTAGTTTAAAAAAAAATGTAGTGTTAATCTTATTTATTTACTGGTGTTCTTATTCGTGGTAAGTTTCAAGTTTATAAACCCAAGGAATAAGATTTTTCATACAAAAGTTTTCACCCCTTTTCACCCCCTTAGAGGAGGATTTTCGCAAAATCCCGTCTTATTGCCAATCTACATGGTAGACTGCAAATGCTGTCCAAAATTCAAGTTTGTGCGTTAAGCGGCTTCGGCTGTAGTCGAGTCAAAAGAAAAACCCCTGTTCTTTTATATATATAGATGAAATGATTGGTCATCCACTTACTTCAACAAGCATAGCTCAAATCAATCCTTCGAACGAAAGAATCAGGTCTCGGCAAACAAAACAAATCTCTATTGATTACCCTTGAAAGTGCTTATTATTATGCTACTCATTGTTTCAATTGATTGTTCTGAATAACGCATGATTGGTTTACCTTGTTGAGTGCAAGTAAAGTAATTATAATTAACTACTGATCTTCCCTTGCTTTGTATGAGAAAATAAAGATTGGACCGGAATAGTTACTTTTCCGTTACTAATTTCTCTAAAACCTAACTTCAAGAAAGACTTAGTTCAGTCGGCAGGCTTATTATAGGAGCCGAGCACAAGAGGAGTAGGTACGAGTGGAGCACGATCCGAGCATAAATTCGTGAAGTGTGGACGGACTTACGTGGCTCAAACGAGCGTTTTTACGGGTTTAGTTCGTGCTCGACTGAGATCGGCCTATTGTCGGTTTTTAGATGTTCACAAAGGCGTTCCAGGAAAGTGATTGTTGTAGGCTCATTATACGTCCACACTAGACACCGCAAGTAGAGCAGCTCGGCTCGTGCTCAACTCGTGCTCGACTCGACCTCTATAAAGAAATCTACATTCCAAAACCAACTTACATCAAAGAAGTGAGGTCGTGGTCTCCCAATGACTACTTTAGAGATGTTGACGGCTATTTCGGTGAAGCAGAGTCCAATGGAGAAGCCGACGCAGGAGTTGTAGAAGCCTCGCACCCATGGCGGGATGGACACGCCCAGACATCGCTCATCGTCCCGACACTTGCGCAGGATTGCCCACTCGCATACCAGGATCTGGGGAGAAAGAAACCCATGATTTTTGTTTGAAAGTTTGATTTGTATCTAGATGTCAACTAAAAAAGATGTTTTCTGCCAGAACAAAATATTTGGATGCTTTACAAGTAGTTCTGAGTGTGTAGTTTGCTGGGTTTTTGTGTAGTTTTTTATAACGCACACACGATAAAGGAGTTTAGCGTACTTGAAGTATTCCCTGCGCTGATTGCATGGAAAAATAGAAGAAGCGCTTCTGGTGTACGAGCGAAGAACTAATTTTTTTCTTCAAATCGGTTCGTCGTTCGGTTCGTCACACAGATAAACTCTTCTAGATTCCACTTAGAAGGCTTCCTTAGCGCGCCACACTCCATGGCGTCAGTGTATTTGCTACGCCCGCGCGCCGCCCGTTTTTTTACGGTTCAAAAATTAAACCACTTTTCGTGTTCAGATAGTAATTATTATAATTTTCAAAATCGCTCTTTTTTTTTGTTTTGGGTTTGTTGAAGAGTATACTGGTAGCGATATAGGGGATGTCTTTGCCCACCAGTGGAAAAAATATTGATCAAAAACCACAAAAAAAAATTCGCTACAAAAACTACAATAAACCTTCATACTAATATCCCTTATCGCTGCGTATTTCCACCTTCTAATCAAGTTAACCACTGAAGCGAAACAGTTACTAATAGGCAGTAGGCAGTTTAAAAATAAATAACTTTAGTTCCGTCCTTCATTTTTGAAAACATTCGATAAGAAAAACTTGAAACAACATCTTAATTTCACTTTCATATAAAATATCAGGTTTTCTAAATCGGCCACTTAGCAATGTTGAGTAAAAGGGGGTGAATTCCGATGTCCCGAAGCATCCCTGCGTCCCTATCCATACCATTTTACACCTAAGGATTCACTTCGTGATTGAATAAAAAAAAATAGCCAATGACTGTTGAAAATTGACGAAGTGGACCATTAGGGATTTTACTCATCGCGCGATGCGACGCAATCACGCAATGAATCAACCTTGCCACTAAGAAATAAAGATGCAATTCGATTGACTTGACGTTGCCATGGCCATCGTGTTTTGTTTTTCATGTACCAACAGATAACAACGTGTTTTATGTGTTATGCCATAGTGGTAAAATTGATTTTCACTTGTAGTTGGAATTCTTTCGAATAGCATCGCATCGCGCAGTTTAAGACTCGCTGTGTTACAAATTTGAATGCGTCCATCAATAGGTACTTAGTCAATAGCTATTAAAATCTATGAAAGGTATAACAATAGGTAATTATGATGTTTGTAAAAGAAGGATTTATTATCTTTTAACACGTGCAAACAATGGTTTTATTAATAAGTTGTAGTTGTGACTAACTGGCTTGCCACAGACGGTTGACGGTCTACCTATGGGTTATCATACGGGCAGTGATCTGCTGGTGAAATAATTTTCAGTTCAAGAAGATGTATTTCATTAGAAAATTAATTTATCAACTTTTTTTAAATTAAGGGCTGGTAAAGAAGGTCAGATTATGAACTACACGCAGAGAAATTTCTAGCTTCCTATACGAGAACGTCTTCTGGTTGCAACCGTGACAGCAAGACTCACTAGTTGACTTTACAACATTTCTAGTAATAAATACTAAGTCAGTAGTAGAGATAACAAGGACTTAGTACCTATATATTACTAGAAATGTTGTAAAGTCAACTAGTGAGTCTTGCTGTCACGGGTGCAACCCAAAGTTCTCGTATACATTTTTCTGCGTGTAAAATTAATTGACTGATAAGAAAAATATTTTGAAACGATAAGCAGAGTATTTCACTCTATGAGAAACGTAGTTACATTATCCAGTTCTGTCGTTGTGGTCTATCACAGCGAATAGACAGACTTTTCGATACAGTAGTGGCTGAGCGATCAGCAGTTACGCTGCTAGTTGCGGGGAAGACCAAGTTGCATTTTTTGGGTGGTAAAATCATCAAATAAGTCCTTGTAACCTAAGTGAAACGGAGAGGACTTTATAATTGGGGCTAATCCCACCGCAATTTTCCGAAACCACTGCAACTGTAGTGTCAGACCGATCTCAAGATATCCGCAGGAGACAGAGACCCAAAAGAGACAGTTTACTTTTTAATGCATTTTTATATTGAAAATCAGCCGGTCAGTTAGAATATTGAAAATAATGCAGTCGTTTTTTTTTTTTTGAAATCTATGAACACAGACAGTGGTAAAACGCTTCGAAATTATGGAAGTAAGGGGAGGGGGGGTTGTGACGTCATAACGTCTGTAAAATTAAACCGATCGAGGGACGTTTTTTCAATTTTTACAATCGTTGTATCTTTGTCCATTTTGGTTCACGTAACAAAAGAAAAAAATAGGAGTTAAATATTTTTTGATAATCCATTTTTCAGACTTATTAATTTTCTAATGTATAATAGTGTATCTATGCCCAAGCGTGGACTTGATTGCCGTCCACGCTTGGACATAGCAACCGTGTTGATATGATGATGAAAACTTTCTCAAACGCATTTGTTCACAAGGACGTCTCAAAGTGGCTTGCTCTTACAAAGCAATGACCCAGATACATTATCAATACCTATTCAAATACGACGATATTTTCCTCCAATTCATGTCTAATAATAGTACTCTTGTATTGTCAGTTCAATAAGCTAAGTGCATCTAAAGGGAAGTAGTTAGTGTACAGTCGACAAAGTAGAATCATGACCCATTTTGACAATAAACCGTTTCTAATCTGAAAATTTCGTAATCTGTCAAATTGACAAAGATCAAAGTCGTTACCATGGATATGTAGGTATGTTTACGCGAATGTAAACCTAATTGTATTTGAATGTCTCTGGTAAAATAAGCTTACGGTGGGTCATAATTCCACTTGGTCGATTGTACAATGCTATTGCAGAGTGGGGAACAGTCCGGAAGGCAGACAGACAGACAATTTGTGTCAATTTCTTGCAATTACTTGTTTGTATGACACTGTTTGTAGATGATACTGCTTAAATACTGTTGCATTACAGTATTCTTAGACTAGGAGGCCATAAAAGGCTACTTTACATGAATCATAAGACATCTTACGACGAAATTTGTAAAATGGAGTATTCTATTCCTCAAGTAAGAGATTAGATTCGAGGGTATGTTAGAACCTGGGCTATTAAAGGATTACCGTAGTTTATAGTCAGTTCTAGTCTGACGAGCCCTTCCACACCACCTGGGGTGAGAGAACTCATTGTATGATTAAATCATGTGAAATAAAGAAGAATGGATCAAATCAAATCGTTTATTTCAAGTTGGCCAGTTACAGGCACTTTTGAATTGTCAAAAGATAAAAGTAAAATAAAATAGTTTAAAAATAGTTACGGTGCTACAGTCCCAGTAACAAGACATAAAAACTGTGAAAGTACTGTAGATGCCCATTCCAAAGCGTAAATCTTTATGGAGAAGAATGAGCAAGAAACTCCATGGACACTCTTTTTCAATCGCCAAAATTATAACAAAACCTTTGTTTTGTCATAATTTTGGCGATTGAAAAAGAATGAATGAAAAAAGGAGGAGATATGTTAACTTATCTTACTAACATTATAAACAAACAAAACTCTATAAATAAACTAACTCTTTCAAGCAAAAACAAAACTGAATGGAAGTTTGATACACGGATAGTATAGTTTATCCTGGATGAACACATGGGATAGTTTTATCCCTACTTTATATTTTTTCCAATTATAGCCGGTAAAGCTGTTGACCAGTACATTGACCAATACATAATAATGATTCAGTTCAAGTGGCCTGTTTAGACCCCCATGTGTTGACGTATTGTCTATGCAGGTAAGCAACATTTTAGCATTTATTGTTTCTCTGTTTTCCTATAGTAAACAGGAAAACTTAAGACGCAATGTGCTAAAATAAAATGCATTCCAAGTAAAAACCGGTATTGAGCAAAAAAACCGGAGTTAGGTGATTTTATCACCGGTTTTTTGTTAAAAGCATACTGGCAGTGTACATACAATGACATGAAGGAACAAAAAACGTGTAAAAGAATACAATCAAAAAGGTTTTCAAGTAGGCAAATAATGTTTCATTTAACAAGCATTTAAAATATAAACAAAAAGTAATTGTTTGACAATGATTGCGCTAAAATTAATCACATTGCATGTTTTCAAAACTAAATTGACTGGCTTGATATCTTCAGTTGGTTTTATGCCTAACTTAAAAAAAAAATGAGCGAGTCTTACAGGCCAAAGCCTGCCAGGGTCGCGCGACTGTCTCATCAGGTAACCTTGGGCCTAGAACGTAAAAGGCTGTTGAAGCAACACCGTGGATTTAGAACAAAAAGAGCTATTGAAAGAACACCGTGGATTTAGAACGTAAAGGGCTGTTGAAACAACACCGTGGATTTAGAACGTAAAGAGCTGTTGAAACAACACCGTGGATTTAGAACGTAAAGAGCTGTTGAACGAACACCGTGGATTTTAGTCATTACGAGTCTGAGAGTCTTGGATCCTGACCTGGTTGGGATTATTTTGATGATCTTACTACAACTTAAAAGAACCGAAATCCGTGGATTTTAGTCAATACGAGTCTGAATGTGTGTAGTAGTGTGGACTCATTATTTGATGATTTAACCAAATTAAAAAAAAAAAAACGAGATTCACATCTGTCGGCTCGCTCTACCACCGCGTTAATTGGTCAAATAATTGATTGCCAAACAATCATGTTCTACTTCCGTTTACGCCCTTCTTGACGAAAACTGAATAAATAATTTGGCTCACTGAAACGGTTTATTCCGCGTTCAACCCCCAAGATTTTCTACCCTCTTCCGCGTTCGACCCCTAAACGTTTCCACATTCAACCCCTGAGGGTTGAAAGTGGAATTTTATTTCTTAAATGCGGTAGGTATTTCAATCAGTTTTATTTATCGCAGATGTTTACAAAACTGGTGACTAAGTACTATAACAATTTCAGTTAGCACGACAATTCGTTACAGTAATTTTTTAAGAATTTTCCTTGAAGAAAAATGCTTTATAATACTGGCACTTATTATCAAGGTTTAATACAGGAGTGAATATTTGTTTCTCGATAAACAAGTACAATACAATCTGATTAACTATCTGACATGTGCGATTTATCGAATTTTTCTTACATGACAGACATAAAAAAACTTTATGTATTTACATGACAGAGATAAAAAAACTTTTTAGACATTTTCACAAAACAGTGCATCTGTGATTACATGCTACCTGTACCCTTAGCACGAATTTTCAGTATTTGAGACGTAAAGTAAACTGGAACTTTGACAAATTGAAATTGACAATTTTCAAGGAAAAAATTAGTTCCTTCTTCGCACACCAGAGGCGCTGTTCCATTTTTTCATACAAGAAACCTCAAGAAATGCTGTAAATACTGTAAAGTAAAAGAGTGAAAACTCGTGCTAAGGGTACTGTGCCCTTAGCACGAGTTTTCAGTATTTGAGAGGTAAAGTAAACTGAAACTTTGACAAATTCAAATTGACAATTTTCAAAGAATTTTTCTTTGAAAATTGACAATTAGTTCCTTCTTCGCACGCCAGAGGCGCTGTTCCATTTTTTTATTCAAGAAACGCTATAAATACTGGAAAGAGGCTGTAAAGTAAAAGAGTGAAAATTTGTGCTAAGGGTTTTGTTCCCCATGGTTTCGACCCCTCTGCTCGAATCCTATTGGTCGTATCGTGATGTTATATAGCCTATTAGCCTTCCTTGATAAATAGACTATTCAGCACAAAAATATTTTTTCAATATGAACCAATAGTTTCTGCGATTAGCGCGTTCAAACAATTAAACTCTTCAGCTTTAATATTTGTTTAGATTTCACTACGAACAAATTAAACTAAGCAAAATATTATAAATATTTAATATAATATACATTATTATAATACACGGTTCCACACTTCCGTGTAGATTTTTTTTTTCTGCAGGATGTTGTGTGATTTTTTTTGTGTTGTGTGTGGTTTGTCGCTTTCATATTTCTTATACAACATGTAACGTAATTAACGCACACCCTCAGACACCCCAATTAGAATATTATGTTATAATCATAATACATTTATTGAATTTTTAATTTAACATGTAAATGCATTGTTATTAACTAAATTAGTTATTTTGCAGTAAGGTTTATTTTTCTTTATTTTGTATTGAAATACGGAATTTGTATTAATACAAATAAAATTGCACTTTTAAGTCTTGTTGCCTTGATTTACGGTCTATCTTAGTTTGTTTTGACTGTACATGGGTAATGTGACTATAATTTCCGTAGTTTTAATTATTTTTTGATAAAAAATTACCTATATTAAAAATGATAGGAATCGATTCATTAAACAATTTTGAACAAACTAATTTCAGGATGTGCGTTAATTATGTTACATGTTGTATACATACTAATTAAAAGCTATATTATCGTCAAAGGCTAAGTAGTAAGTAGTAGTTCTTCAGATGGAATTAAAATCAAGCTTTGATTAATCAGTCACTAAAATACTAAATAATAATATGAATTTGTAAAACGTTTCTTATAAAATCAGCATGTTTTTATCATTTTAAACACTAAGATTAACATTGGAATATTACAAATTAATTAGTTCTGTACCTAATTATGAATGCATGTAATATCAACGTGAAGTTTACAATCGATTTCTGAATCACGTGTGTAGGGTGTGTAAGACATTCCGTCAACTTGTACTACAGTATTACTGAATAAATATTGTGCATCGGCGAATATCGAAAAGAAAGTACGGAAAAAAAACAATTTTCGAATTATTATTGATCTTAAATGAAATATTATTATTTTACCGCGACTTTGCTTGCATGAAAGATACATTTTATGGCATTGGAAAAAAGGTGTAGCTGCCAGTGAAATAATTTTAAAATCGAATACCTAGGTATTTTCAGAGATTATCTTTTACATTCCCTTCATAAAGTTTTTTTTTCGTGGTTATATCAGCAAATGAGTTTTCCCATCCATGGCAGAGTGGGAGGGACTGTCAGACTCGTACTGACGTATCTACTGATCTTCATATAATTATTTATTAAGATACGATTTTCGTATTTTTAAACGTATTTTATAAAATGTTCAATAACTTGTCGCGGGTTAGATCCCGCATGAAACAAAATTTGTATGATCTGTAAGTAAATGCTCTGGGTCTGGGTGTTTCTTTGTTTGTAATCGCACCCACGATACAGTAAAAAATACTGGTGTGCTAATACATTTATTTGAAAAAAAAAACTTAGTAAAAAGTATAAATAAGTAAATAAATGCCCATGTAACGCGTGTGTATGTGCGCAGCATTTATCTAGTACAACTGTAATGCAAATTTCTTTAGTCACGTGTACAGGGTGTGCCATTTCATCAGCTTGTACTGCTAATTGAAAACAGGCTATTAAGATTACCAAGTAATTAATTTCTAATCGTGTTTTCTGAAATAGCCACAAATTGCGTTTAGAGGTTTAGGTTAAGATAGGTTTTTTATAGAACAGTCAGTGGCCAACATAACTTGACCCATCTTAGTGTTATTCTGCCGTGTATAATATGTATTATATGCCGTATATAATGATAATGATAATAATGATGGGCACCGAATATACGTAGATAAGTAAGATGAAAATAAGCTATTAAAATAAATGTTTATGACTCTTTTATCGAATATAGATATAGCAACTTATCTGATCTATTTCACGTCAATATAATCTGTTTACTGCTGGTTTAAGGCCTCTTCGATAACCAATCATCTCCATTATCGGCTACACTCACGCACCAGATGTTACCCAGCCCTTACAGATTGGTCGGGTATCACAAACCCCAGCGAATTTTGTAAGATTCTGCTGTCGTTCTTTGTAGTAGTCCCTTATTCTCTACATACCATAGCTCTTATTATACATAATCGTGTTTTTGTGTCGATTTCGTATTTTATGTATGACTAGTTTGGTCGGGGTATAACGTACCCCATGCTGCCAACTGCTTACGTAACATTTTAGGTGCAACTAAGCAAGTGTTAAATTTTATAAAGTTACTATCAGCGATTGCAGGTAAAGCCAAGGCGACGGCTCTTAATTTTGTATTTTATGTACATGACTAGTTTAGTCGGGGTATCACGTACCCCACGCAACTATTTACGTAACCCTTTAGGTGCAACTAAGCAAGTGTTAAATATTATAAAGTTACTTACAGCGATTGCAGGTAGAGCCAAGCCGACGGCTCTTAATACTGGAACAGTGACAGTATCTGACTTGTATGGGTACATGAGACTTTGATCTCCGCAGAAGAACCCCCTCTCAAAGGGCTGCCACAGCAAACTCGTCCCAAATATACATAGTATTACTGAAACAAATGAAATAACAAATGAATAACGTGTCATTGAAAAAAAAAATATCTTGGGTTTTGGGAGCCACTGCTGATGCCGTCACGGACAGTGCGCGATACACATCAGCTGTATATCCTTATTCAAGTAAAAATATAAATACTGCTATATTTCGTGTGTAGTACGTGTTCAGGTCTGCTATTTAGCCTGATTTATGTGTGTGATCGTTAGTGAGACTGTCTTGTTTATTTTAGTGGTGTAAATTAAGAAAACAATTGTGATTCTTGTGCTTTTTAAAAAAAAACAGGGGTGACTTACGAATTTTTGTGGTCAGTGGTACCTACATTAATTATATATTACTTCGGACAAGGATCCACGCAGTGTCAAATTTTGTACAGCAAACGACATCTGCCGGCATAGATCAGTACTGGAAGTGTGGCGCCATCTAGCTGCTTCGAGTGGTACTGCTACTTCTGACAACGATCGACGCAGTATCACATTCTGCGTGGCAAGCGCCATCTAGTGGTATAGATCTCTACTAGAGGAGTGGCGCCATCTGGCTACCTCGTGTGGAACCTACTGCCAATATGGTAAAGTGTGCGTCTTGTGGAAAATTCTTGGCGTCCAAAGGGGGCGCTACTTGTACTGGAACGGGATGTCAAAATCGATTTCACCTCGCTTGCTTGCTGCTGCCTGAACAGTTGCAGGTTGGCGGTGACTGGCTGTGCCCCGAGTGCAGGAAAAAGTTGCCCAAGAGTATGGGGGGCCCCTCAACCGTCAGAGACGGTGATCGTTCTGCGCTTCCCTCGGCTGTGCAGGCGTCAGCGTCATCAACACCTGTGGCTGTTGTGGGATCAGCTTCGTCTGCGGCGGCGGCTTCGTCTGTGGCTGCACCTGCGGCTGCTGCGCGGGGCGGTATGGTTGATTCTCCTGTCGCGATGCCCCAGACTAAGGTTTCTAGGGTGGAGCCAGCTGCTAAGGTGCTGTCCCGTGCCGGGAGCGAACAGGGAACAGACGGCGATACCTCATCCTTGGAAACCCAGCTTACTCTCCGGGAGGAAATCAGGCTCTTCCGCTCCGAGCTACGCGAGGTCAGAGACGAGGTCAGAGAATTTCGTCGGGAAATGTCTGGCCTTCACGCTTCTTTGGGGGTCTGTAGTGAGCGGATCGACAAATTGGAGACCCGAATTGAGGACCTGGAAACCAGGCAAAGCACTGCTCTGCCTGACGCCAGGGTTAGCCAGCTGGAACAGATGGTAACAAGGCTGCAAACCGAACTCGACGACCGCGAGCAGGACTTGTTAAGCTCTGACATGGAGATTGCGAACATCCCTGAAGTTCCTGGAGAAAACGTTCTGCACATCGTAGGACTGGTTGCGGCGAAGCTGGGTGTGGCACTTGATGAACGGGATATAGTGTTCGCACAACGGGTTGGCCTCAAATCTGATCGTGAGACTCGGTCGTCGGGCGCGGAGAGCCCAACAGGAGGATTGGGGGTGGTACAGGCACGAGCTCGGCGCATCGTGGTGCGCCTGACCAGGCGCGGGCTGCGCGACGAGCTGCTGAAAAGCGCGCGCGTGCGCCGCGGAGCCACCACTGCCGATCTCGGCCTCCCCGCGCCCTCGCGGCGCTTCTTTCTTAATGAGAGGCTCACCAGGAAAAATAGGCAGCTGTTTCACCGAGTTCGTGAAGCTGGTAACCGTCTCGGGTGGAAGTACACCTGGACTAAATTCGGGCGCGTCCTGGCTAAGCAGGGCGAAGGCAAGCCCACACACTGCATCCGTACCGAGGAAGATCTTTCCCGGGTTTTTGGTCTTGAGGCGCCTGCTGATTATCGGGAGTAACATCTGTTCCTATGTGTCTCGTCTAACTGCTGCTTACTACCATTTTTGGAAACCTATTCATTGTTTACATTTTCTGTTCAGTGTGCATTTTTGTTATGTTTTGTCTTTAATTCTGTTCTGTGTGAGGTCAGATCTCTTCCTGTCTCAGTATTTTTTGCCATTATTCTGCTGGGGCCCTGGTGCCAAATCACTCCTTATATCTTATTTATATTTGTATTATTTATACATTATAACTACAATACTAACTATTATATGTACACTTTTATCAACATCATTAAACATTATCTACCTTACAATATTTTCACACTATTATTCATGTCACTCGCAATATGTGCTTCACAGTAGCTATTTACATTACATTAACTATTTACATTATTTATACAATATGAACATTATATACATTTACATTTTTAAAACAAATGAACAAGACTAAACATCTTAAAGTTGGTTTTTTTAACGCTGGGTCGCTGGGATCACGCCATGACGAGTTTCTTGTTGCCATGGAAAGTATCGGGGTGGACATCATGGCCATAAATGAGACTTGGCTGAGGCATGGAGAGGAGGGCCGTGCTCCGTCAGTCCCGGGCTACCGCCTGCGGCACGTGCCGCGCCCGGCCTGCGTGCGCGGCGGACGCGGGGGCGGCGTGGGCTTCTACCTGCGCCGCGGAGTGCGCGCGCGCTCTCTTCCGCACCCGCCGGGGTCGCAGGTCGAGCAGATGTGGCTGAGGCTTAGCATCAACTCACATTCGGTCATTGTTGGCACTGCGTACAGACCGCCGTGGCTTGATGTCAATGTCTTCCTGGATGCGATCACGGATTCTCTTTCCTCTTTTGCCAATGCGGACAAGGTTCTCCTGGTGGGTGATTTTAACATAAATGTTTTAAATCCCTCTGATAATAAAACTAAGCTGCTAAATAACTTCTTACATTGTTGCAAGCTCAAACAAATTATATCTAAGCCCACTCACTTTACAGACCACAGCGAAACTTTAATTGATGTGGCTTGTACTGACGCCCGTGTGTGTGGACACTCAGTCTCACACATACCTGAACTAGGTCAGCACGCAATTATCAGTATAGAACTGAACTTTAAGATAGAGAAGCCTGTCCCGCACTGGATAACATATAGGCCGCTCAAAGATGTCCTCCCTGAACTTTTTAATGATGACTTAAATAAAATCGACTGGGAACATATTGCAGGTCTCCAAGATGTGAACTCAATGGTGGAATTGTTCAATCAATACATGTTGGCACTGTTTGATTTGCATGCACCCATTAAAAGAGTTTTGATAAGGGAAAAATCACCTCCTTGGATAACCTACACTGTAAGGGAAATGATAAAGCTGCGTAACAAGTGCCATGTAAAGTTTAAAGCTTCAAAATCTGACAGCCATAGGAAATCTTATACAGAGTTAAAATACCTGGTAAGAACGGCAATTGAGACTGAGAAGAGCGCATATTTCAAAACATATATTAATGACAACATTACACAGCCTAAGAAGTTATGGAGTCATATAAAGTCTACAATCACTAATACAAAAAAGTTAGAACACAGTTTGCCTCACTTCTGCAACAACCCGGATACTATAAACCAGCACTTCCTTGATGTACCGGGCAGTGGAGAGGTTGATCCTTCAGATTTATTATATTTTCAACAGCATCGGCACAGTGACAGTAACTTCCAGCTTGAGCCAGTAAACGAGGAAGCAGTGTTAAGAGTGTTGCGTAGTCTTAGATCCAATGCTCAGGGCTCTGACCTGATCTCTCTGGAGATGCTGATGCTGACACTTCCTCGTACTCTTACTGTCATTACAGCTATCGTCAACAGATCAATCATAACTTCTTCCTTCCCTGATCTGTGGAAAATGGCAATTGTTAAACCTCTACCTAAAGTGAATAATCCCACCAGTGTGAAGGATCTCCGACCAATTAGCCTGCTACCTTGTCTCTCCAAAGTATTGGAAAGGGTTGTCTCAAACCAGCTTAGGTCTTATCTGGAGCACCATGAAATTTTACCCAAGGTTCAATCAGGCTTTCGCAGGGGCCACAGCACAACAACAGCTCTCCTGGATGTAGTTGGGAACATTCTCGAAGCCAGAGACAAGGGCATGGGAACTCTCCTTGTCCTACTAGATTTTTCTCGTGCCTTTGACTCAATTAATACTTCTCTTCTCCTCGCAAAGTTATCTTATTATGGATTTAACATTGAAACAGTAAAATGGTTCGAGAGCTACCTTACTGGTCGATCACAATTTGTCCAGGTGTCTGGTGACAATGGTGATAACGTGTCTTCCAGCCCACAGCATGTGAACAGGGGTGTGCCTCAGGGATCAATCCTTGGTCCACCGCTCTTCATCCTATTCAGTGCCGACATTATCAAGTGTCTGATCAACACCAAGTTCCATCTATACGCTGATGATCTGCAGATGTACCTCTCCTTCTGCGCCCAGGATGCTGCGGAAACAGTAAGACTCATAAATGAAGACCTTGACAGAATCTCTGATTGGTCCAGGAGAAACTCCCTGGTTCTGAATCCAACCAAGTCAAAATATATTGTGATGGGGTCTAGGGATTTTCTAAGCAAAATGCTTACTGGTAACCTAGATCTCCGCATTGATGGTTGTGCTATAGAGAGGGCTCTGGAAGCGCGTAACCTAGGTGTAGTTTTTGATGGACAGTTAAACTTTGAATCTCACATTCTGGAAGCTGTGCGTAACTGCTTCTACCGACTCAAGCTCCTGTATCGTGTCCGTCCCTACATAAGTGTGGATATGCGAGTCATGCTTTGTGAATCACTTGTCCTATCTAAGCTGAACTACGCTGACACTGTGTATGGGGCGTGCATTCTCGGTAGAAGTCAGAAGTTAATCCAGCGGGTACAGAATGCATGTGCAAGGTTCTGTTATAATGTGCCGCCCAGAGCTCACATCACTCCATTTTTAAATAAGGGTAATTTGATGAGAATGTCAGCGCGCCGAAAGCTTCACCTGGCTACCCTGCTTTTTGGCATCATTCTTACTAAAAAACCACAGTACTTATTTAAAAAACTGTCATGGTCGCGCGATTTTAATAAGATAAAAACTAGAGCTTCGTCATACCTGATGCTGGCCTCGTCTCACAGAACTGCCGCGTTCCGTGGCAGTTTCAAGTTCGCTGCCAGTCGTTGCTGGAATGACCTTCCGCCACCGTTGCGCGCGCTAAAAACAGTTGGCACCTTCAGAATTAAGTTCAAGCACTACTTACTACAACAACAAAAAGATGCCGCTGATAACTCACTTTGTTCTGAACGCAACTCTCAACGGTGACTGGAGCGTCTGGCATTGAACTTCTTCATTCGTAATATTAATACTCCAGCGTCGGGTGATGAATCCTCTAAACCTGGATGCTTAATGTTTTGTTTATTTTTTCTTTGCAATCAGACTACGTTATTGTGGCGATGTTTGTTCCCTTTGGTAACTTATGCGAAAATCTGTGACTTTACACGTTACATGATTACTTGTCAGTGCACACTATTTTATTTTATTAATTTATAACCATGTATATCAAGGTATAGTCTGAATAACTTAAAATCAAAACGAAATTATAATGTTTTCCGTGTTGACATCATTTTGACATTACGTCTGCGCCCGCGTCTCGTTCGTCTGTGTTGCCCAGTGTTGCCAGTCAAACTTGGCATAGACAAGCGGTGGCGTTGGTGTAGACTATCATATTAATTATTGTATGTTTATCTGTTATAGATATTTTATATTATTATATAATTCCCATATATATACAAGTATTTAAATATATATTTTTTGCTGTATCTGTCCGTGATGTCACTTAGGGCCCTATCAGAATACCAGCGCTGTGACTTTTTTTTTAGGTCACAGCATATGCTGAGATAGTGGCCTTTTGGCCTCGCACAGGACGCATCTTTGCAGCATTCTGTGGTTTTTATTTTTCTTTTATGTTTTCTGTTTAATTTTTTTTTTTTATTAAGTATTCAATTGTTGTTGTTCTGTCCTGTGTAAGTCCAATAAAAACTTTTTCTTTTCTTTCTTTCTTTCTTTCTTTCTTTCACTGGAGAGACTAAAGTGACATTCCATCAACGATGATCTAAAGGGCATATGTGAGTGCTTGTACACGGCGTATGTAACCCGCGCAAGTAAAGGTGCGGGTTTGCGGTTTACCCGCGCGAGTAACATGCGCAAGCTACTTGATCAAGCTACCCACGGGGTGCGTGTACACGGCGCGGCATGTAGCTTGAGCATGTTGAGGCATTTGGGGTAACATGCGCCGTGAACAAACACCCTTAGTACTTCACTGTACACAGAAGGTGATGGAAAAAAGCAAGCACAAAATTTTCTGGGTAAGCTCGCTCCATCGTCTACATTGTCTCAGTCATCTATGATCAACAGAATCATGAGCTCACCCATCTCAAATTAAAAAAAAAGACTTGTTAGTTGATTGTTAAATTTAACAATGATGATTAAAAATCGCTTAAAATATAACACTGTTGATTTTAATGTTTAACACATCGTGTCTATAATTCGCATATAAGTGATACGATGAAATTTAAACTACAAAGGTAAATATTGTAGAAACAAAAATAAAACTAATATGTCCGTAATTAAGTTAAAAACATTTTAAGACTTGTGTAGAAGTTTTTTTTTCTTCTTAAGAGTTTTAATATGCAAAATAAATAACTAGTTTTTAAGTATTTAAAACTTATTAATGCCTTTTTTCTTGTCTATTAAGGAAAATAAGTTAAAATATATTTGCCTAACTTGTTTAAAACTCGGTTTGACACGTGATCAAATATTTAACTAGTATAATCAGAAGAGGATGGTGCGATTTAAAAACAAGTTAAAACATAGGCATTTTTTACACCAATGACATTAATTTAATATTCAAATATCTAAAAAAATAAAGTTTAGAGATACGAGTAGGTTATCATAAATCAGAGTTTAACAAGATAAATTTTGGAATCCAGTTTTTTTTTTAACAATGGTGTGTAAAAGGATCACGATTAATACAAGTCTGACAGTCCATTCCACTTCATCCCGGGCTGGAGGACTCATTTGTCAATTTTACAACCAATAAAAAAGAGTGAAATTCAACTAAATTTACGGGAGAAAGCAAAGTAAATAGCAGCGTGTATTGTGCATTTTTATTAAAGCCTTGATTATCTACATACGATAAAACTAAAGTATTTACGAGTATTTGTTTAAAACCATTGAAGCTAGAAGCATTAAAACCCGGTAAATATCCCAGTTAAATTATCTGAAGGTAGTGCCGAGTGTACCATTTACTTTTCTAATCTGTCATCAGACGTATTTTATTAAAATACAGCCTTTGTAAAGCATCGAATGAAAAACACTCAGTGGGTTTATAAAAATGCTATAAAAAACAGGAAAATCAACATTAAATACTAGATGATCCACACAACACAGTGCATAATTTAATCTAGATTCCATAGAATTTATCTAAGGCCAGCCACACACAGACCGCATGATGCTGTAAGTATCAATGCAGAAACGTAACTGCTCGAACAGTTTAACTGCTTCAGGAGCAGTTGATTCCGAATCTTAGAACAGTTAGTAGTGGCAGCTTTAAGCTAGTCTATGTACCACCCAAGCAATCCATGTATGTTGATCACTGAATCACTGTTAAAGCAAACCGTTTATGTTGATTACTGGCTAACTGCTTAAACAGTCCGTGTATGTTATTCACTGATTTACTGACTAACTGCTCCAGCAGTCCGTATATGTTGATCACTGGCTAACTGATCGAGCAGTCCGTGTATGTTGATCACTGGCTCAATGGTCAAGCAGCCTGTTTATATTGATAATTGACTCACTGTTAAAGCAAACCGTGTATGTTGATTAATGACTAACTGCTCAAATAGTCCGTGTGTGTTGAGCACTGACTAACTGCTCAAGCAGTCCGTGCATGTTGATCACTGGCTAACTGCTCAAGCAGTTCGTGCATGTTGTTCACTGGTCAAACAGCCTGTGTATTAATATTATATTGATCATTGACTCACTGTTAAAGCAAACCGTGTATGTTGATTAATGACTAACTGCTCAGGTAGTCCGTGTTTGTGATCGTTTGCTAATTACTCAAGCAGTCCATGTATGTTGATCACTGGCTGAATGCTTAAACAGTCCGTATAATTATGTTGAACACTGGCTAACTGCTCGAGCGGACCGTGTATGTTGAACACTGGCTGAATGGTCAAGCAGTCCGGGTATGTTGATAACTGGCTAACTAATCCAGCAGTCCGTTTATGTTGATCACTAGCTAACTACTCGAGCAGTCCGGGTATGTTGATCACTGGTTAAAAGCTCAAGCAGTCCGTGTGTGTTGATCACTGTCTAACTGCTTGAACAGTCCGTGTATGGACGACCTAACCGTATGTTTATTCTGACATGTCACACATAAATTCATGGTTGTTAATTCAGAAGATTGTCATAATTATAGTAACTGACGTTACGCCATTTACGATGGATTAAGATCGGTCGGTTAACTGCTAAACGGTCAGTTATTTATAAAACTTCACACGGGGACAACAGCGGCATGTATTTTAGTTTTAAATTGTAGGCCATCTGTAGGTTTAGGAGATCAGTTTGTTCGAATATAGTGACACGTGACTTATTAAAATTATGCCATACGCCCTGGCTCCACACGTTGGATTTTTGAGTTATCCAGTGGATTTTACAAATGAAAATGGTTTAAAGAAACCTTGTCCTAGGAATTTCACGAATATAAAAATGTGTTGCTCCGTCACATTTATTAGCGGCAACTGATTAAAAATTATTTACAGTTATTTTTTTGTTTGTATAATTAATTGAAAAATAAACCTGCGTTAATAAAGCCTGCCTGGAGCACAGTTTTAATGATAATACTAAAATTTAATTTTCGTTTCAAGACCATTAAATTTTTCATATTTAGTGTTAAAGTATCTAATTAAAAATAATTAATAATAACAAGCTTCATTATGACCTATTAAAACTTAAAAAAAAAACATATTTGTGTTGAAGTATCTATTTAAAAAAAATATTTATTACGAGCTCGCAAATGACCTATTAAAAATTATATTAAAATGTTTGAAAAATATTTAAAAGGAAAAACTTACGTCCAATAAGTAGAAAGCAGTCGATGACCAGTTTCCTTAGGATATGGATAGAAGAGTCTTCTTTAGACATGATGCTGCGTCACTTCTACCGAATACACTTCTTCAAAAAATACTTCGACGTCTTCAAATATCCGTGCAGACGGATATTCACGGATACTGCCGGATACTCCCGGAAACTGCCGGATAGTAACTATTTTTCCCTTATTTTTCTTTTTTCCCCGTGTTTACGCGTTTCGGTCATGCGCACGAGTTCGTCCGTCAGTGTTGATATTTGCGCGTGCGGTTGACAGCGGTTCGTCGCATGCACTGATGTAGATTACCGGTCGGCGTGCCTTAAATACTATCTACGACTGATAACGTCATTAGGTTATAAACAATATAAAAGTCTGTTTATGGAACCGAGGGGTGAATTTTGTTTTTCAGGAATATCGACGCCTTTAAGTGTAAGGTATGAGATTTTGCCTGGGGGACGCACTGCAATACGTCCTTCTCCTCTCGCCTTTATCTATTTAACTTGTTTGCCATTTGAAAACTGGTTGACAATTTATTACTTCAGAATTAATTCGTTTGTAACCGGTTTTTTTTGTTATAAATGGCTCTTAAAAAAGGATTATAATTTAATAATTTGCATCTGGTTATTAGACCCTCGTTAAGACGACATATTTATGTTAGTGTCTAGAATTCTAGAAACAGTAAAAAGAAAAGAAATAAGGAAGTTACTAGACAAATGAAGATCTACAAAATAAGGCCGATTATAAATTCATACCTACCGACACGGACCCCTTGTGGGGATGAACTTTCAAAATCAAAAATCAAAATGTTTTATTTTACATGAGCCTCAATGGGCACATAAGAAACGTCATCAAAATTTGCACTCTTTCCTAATATTTTCCACGGGGAAATTTTAACGGATACACGACCTATCTTTATAACTTTGTTTCGTTTCCTTTCGCCCTCGGCTTTGCTTGCGTTAATTTAGATTTTTCAATTCAAGTTGTATACTGCCGGCAACAATTTAATTAAGTAAATCATGATTCTAAAGGCATGTGTGGTCATCTATTATCATTATAAAATTATTTCTGTTCTTTACGGGAACAGTACTTTGACGGACAACGTATAAATATAATATAACTTATATTATTGCTAAAACTATAATTTATAAGTTATAATATTACATAAATATCGCGGAAAGTATCTCTTCCCAATAAGTCTTTATGGATAACTCAATGGAAAAAAAGCAATGGCAATGTTAATGAGGTTACCGTGATGAACTTAATTATTCTGCAATGAAAATGCATTCATCGGGTTCTTTTTCATTACGACTGGCCATTGGTCTAGTGGTTAGTGACCCTGATTGCTGTGCCGGTGGTCGTGGGTTCGATTGTCGACGAAAGGGTGATGTTCTAATGAGAATAACTCCCAAGATACTTAATGTAGAGTGATAATTTTGATATCATTTTATAGCCTGACTCAAATACTTTTAATTTAATGCAAAAACCTTAGCAAAATTCAGGGGTACTTATCGAGCTAGAGTTAAAAATGCGAAATTATTCACAAATTTTTGCGTACAATTTCGTGTTTGCCCATTTTTTATGGTTATTTTTACATATTATTTAGAAAACTTTCATAAGTTTTTGATAAGCCTCAACGTTTAATTTTGCAATAAAGTCATTTGCATGAATGTAGGTCCTTGGATTCAAAGATATTTGCATTTTATTGTACACACCCAGTTCGACAGATCAAAAACATAAAATGGCTGCCATTCGCGAAGTTTTGGAGTAAGAATTTTTTTAAAGCATTTTTGTCGATGAAAATGAGCCTAGAATATTCCCTTCAAATATCGCTAACTCGTGCCCGGACACACTGATGTATAATTATTCTGCTATTCGGGCGGAAAAAAGAAATAGGGCGAATTTTCAATAATCAAAAGTAAAAAACAAGAACCTATGGCTAATTTATACGTACTTTTTCCGTGGGAAATTAATTTTGTGGCGAACCTACAACAACCCTAAAAAGTTTACCACGCTAAAACAAAAAAAAGTCTCAAAATGGTATTAATAATTCATAGGTTTCTAAGCGTTTCCAAACGTCTTTTATAATGCGAACAGCGAAGGAGTGGCATTCTGCCTGCGTCTGTGTTTCCGAACGCATACAACCCTAATCTCTTCAAAGTTAGAGAGAACAGGATTCTGCTGGGTAAGCTCGCTCCATCGTCGACCTTGTCTTAGTCATTCCAGACCTACTAAGGTCAAGAGCAAACCCATCTCACATTTCACGTTTCATATTAGCAGCTGAACTTATCTGTATATCCCCCGGTCTTGGAAAATCCTTCACCTGTTTTCTTTGCGGTCGTTTACTTATATTTTATTGTCATTTGTTATTCTGCACTAGGTATAACGAATTGGATCACATTTAATTTATTTTATATTGTTAATAATGAATATATTTTAAAACAGATCATCTAATGATAAATATTTTTAGAGCCAAATGCGTCAGTCTATTTTTTTATTAGATAAGTCTTTTATAAAAATAATAACAAAAAGTTACATAATCTAAATTTTATTTTTGTCAGATCATACGATAGCATTTTTTTATCGATCAAATTATTATACATTTACGTAAGTACAAAAATAACTGCGACATTTTGTTCGGGTGAAAAAAACAATGAGAAGACACTTAGCACTTACGCCTGGAATCAGTATTCTATCTCAAACCAAATCCTGATCCGTTTTCTTTAACGGTCATTGCAATTTTCTCGTGAAATAATAGTTATAATTTAGTCTAAGTGCTATTTTGTAGTAGTAGTGCTTCCAAAATACCCTTGTTTTCGTGAAAACGTAAAATGCTAATAAATGGAAATGTTTTACCAAGAATGTATTCAATGTAAATATTTAAATACTAATTTTAATCTGGAAGCAAACGTTTTATCTTCTTTAGACAACAGATTACGTTTAATTACAGCTGTCAAAACTTTTATTACAGAACAAAATGCGTCTGCGATGGAATTTCCTTTCGGAAACAAATATACGAAGTGGTATAAGTACAAACTTTCTACTTCTTATTTCATTTCGTGGAAGAATGTCGAGGCGAAGACGGCGAGTAAAGTGTAGCTCGCTGTCTGATCAAGGACCAGACCCAGGTTGCGGCGTATCATGTTCCACGCGCGCTTTAAGCAGTCGCGTGGCGTGTCTGTCCGGCTTAGGCAGTCCACTCACCCTGGTAGGCATTCGCGTTTTAGATAAGGTAGTAAGGATACCGTGGACCCGATACGCAAACAGTAACTGAAGCAACTGGGTGGAATTTTAGTCAATAGAAATCTGACATTTCCTTCCACTCTACCCAGGGAACGAGCTGGAGTTCATTTGATGAATTTATCAACCCAAAAAGGGAACAATTTCGCAAAAATATTTGTTTCATTATTTAGGAGAAAGCCTAGCATTTAACTCCTTACCGGATAGCATATTGTAAATGTTTCGATCTAAAATTCAAATTTTATTCAAGTTTGAATGCTGGCAACACTAAAGACCATAGGTAGCAATTAAATGAAAAAATGGTTCATTTAAACGGTTAAAACTTAATTTTTGAAGTTCGGGTTGTCTTGCTGTGGTTATTCAGACTATGTTGTATTGCTTACTGTACGGTCCTACAGTACACGTCAGATGGTCTTCCCCGAGTTGACCTTATACTTTGACGTTTAGTGATGGGGAAATGTTGGCAGCCTTGGTAAAAAAAGTTTCAAGTCTGTTAGAACTCGAACGTAATAACATCAAAAAAGGGGCTATTATTTTTTAATTATTTATTATTTATGGGTTCCTCAAACTCAAAAGTACAACATATAGTTTTTCCACAAAGATACAAAAGTCATTGCAGTAAGGGGTTAAAAAAAGTATTTTTAGACTACATCATAAATATCATAATACGATTTGTTTGCTATAATAAAGTCTTTTTGATAGTACCCTAATGCCACCATGACACGACAACGTGGGCGCGGCATGGCGGGCTTATTTGATAAGTGATGATAACTGATGACCCTTACTTTGATTACGTTTTTTCCCGATTAAGCGTTTCAAATGGAACATTGGTTCCAGTGGTCTTTGTTTCTCATGATACAATTTGCGGCCTGACTGCGGATCTTGGATATTGTTAGTTCTGTAATATTGTAACACACTCCTCACTTAGCATATGTGTGCAACGTGCAATCTGTACCCTTAACACGAGTTTTCACTCTTTTACTTAACAGCGTCTTTCCAGTATTTACAGCGTTTCTTGTATGGAAAAATGGAACAGCGCTCCTGGTGTGCGAAGAAGGAACAATTTTTTCCTTGAAATTTGTCAATTTGAAAATGTCAAAGTTCCAGTTTACTTTACGTCAGAATAACTGAAAACTCATGATAAGGCCTCTCGGTATACTCGTCATTGCTTGTCTCTTGTATAGAGAGAGGTTTCTTCTTTTGACCAAACACGTTTTGCCCTTCATCAAGGTAATAAAGCAAAGCAATGCAGAATTCTACATTAAATATTACAAAACACGTGTTTCTCTACTCAAGCCCTAGCTAGACTGATTAAGGTGGGTAGACAATTCGAGAGCTCTCTATTCATATCGCTGGTCTCACTCTCGCACCTGCGTCCACGACGCCTTCCGAGAGTAGTCGAACGTGTCTACGTAGACTGTAGTGATACTCTAGCTAGGGTAGTCTCGCTGATGTGTACACGTCATAGATTGCCCTATGAGACTCGCTCTACGTTATTTTAATCTATCGTGAACGAGGCGCTTTATGGAGGTGCTCTATGTCTATAATTGCATATGGTTGACTGATTCTCGATAGAGATGTATATTTGTAATGTGTTTAACCTTGGAATTACCAGCAACCTTAAATGACATAACAACTTAATCCTTTAATTATCGTTATCAGTTAAAGTGTGTCTGTATTTAAATCTGGAGCACCTGTATTAGAAATTATATCTAATATGAAATTGCACATGAAGTGTTGGCATGGCATACATAAATAAGTACTTAGTAGATCCTACGTATCACGGATCTTTGTGAGTGGTTTGCTAAAGTTACCCCTTGTTTTCAAAATTTCCCCCCCAGAGGGTGGTATTTAGGCAAGTTTAATTTCCAGTTAGAAAAATTGCTAGGTATTTTTAAGTACTGAAAACGTGATGAGGGAAAATCAAAACATTATTTTTTAAATATAATGTTTGTTTTCAGTTTTCATAAAAATTAAAAATAAGCCAGCTTTTACAACTTTCATTTGAAACTAAAACGTAAATTCTCACTCTAGTCTAGATGGAGACGAAACAGATGATTATTTTTTTCAATTCTTCCCCTTAAAGGGGTAAAAGTTCCTGCCGGGGACGCGGAACTGTCTGTCTGTCAGTAAACGGTTGTTGAAGGATCACCGTGGGCTTTAGTCAGTACAAGTTCTTGTGAATGTAAATTATTTTATAGATGGGAAATCTCGTGAACATTTTCACTTTGAAATATACTTATACCTAACTGAAAATTACAGTAACCAAAGTGAAAAATTAACAATAAACTTCGTATATAAGCTTTACTTGTTTGTGTTATATAATAATTAAGGATCATAAAGCCCTAAACAGTTTACGATGTACAAACAGTAATATAAACTAATCGACACCACTAGGCAACCAGATGTTTTATTATAGGTACATAAACATTAATTTATTTAAGATAAAATGATCACGTTAATAAAGAAATCTTGTTTTTCTTATCTAATTACAAATTACAATTATTTTTCTCACAAACAATAGTTATAATTTAGCATTTTTATGAGCCTTTTTTGTAATACTGCAGGGCAAAGAAGGTGTCAGTTTCTATGTCACCGGTAGATATCAAGATCCGTAAATTTATAGACTGAGTTAGATTATAAACATATACGGTTGTTACAATTTTACGCTGACTTAAATATTTTTGTGCAGGCCAAAGTTTTCCCTTTATTCTTTCCATATTACCCTTTCTGATAAAATTTCGGCATAATTCTTTTCATAGCAAATTAACACATCATTTTGAAGATTAAATAGTTGCAAGAAGGCGCAACACATTGTGTAAATATTTTCATCACTCATCACCACTGCTCTTAAGGGTCTATAGTACCTCAGCATAATCTTACTCGCTCGCACTTGCACGTACCACGCACTATTGCTTGCTCTTTCTTTTAGCTGTCTACACGCAAATCTATTTATTTTACGGCGAAAAAAAAGGAAATTCAAAAAAGTAAATAACATAAGACCTGCTTTATAGTTAGTTCAGTTAGTGTAAAAAGTTTCATGATCTAATTTTAAGTATTATCTGATTGCCAGCGTTTTATTGTTCAATTTAGAGGTAACTTTGGGATTTTTTTCTATCGAGAAAATTTTATGGAATCATGTTTTCGCCAAACATAAGACCTAACATTAATCCTCAACTTTACCATATATTTATTTCAAAATTAATGCTGCAGTATTTTCGACGTATCACAGGTTTCTGCTAAGCCATTTGAGGTAGTGTAGGCTCTTAAAACGTGCCCGTGACAATATGTCCACGTGTTCGTCTCTTGGAGACAAAACATCATAGATAAAGGGCCAGTAGTTGATAAGTAGTGAACTAAACTATTAATTATTATATAGATAGGCCTTTCGTACACGACGCGACGCAAGTTTCCGATGCCTTATGATTTTGGTATCCAGTGACGCGTGTCTTTGTAAAAAACCTCTATGGATCTGTATTGCCATATTCGCTTGGATACAGAAGTCGAAGAGAAGGCTTAGTTTAAATGCCCAGTCCATATGGTGCATTCCGAAGATTTCAGTTTCAGTCAAGAAGCAGACTTTAATTGCCCGAGGATATGGCCACCGCAAGGGCCTCAAGTCTGCTATTACAATAGTGTCACAATGGTCTATCATTGATTTCATAATTGTTGATTTTGACAAGTTTGGTAATCTACTATTATAATGGCGTCATTATGACTTTCCAATGGACAACCACTGACATTCCATTGAAAGAAATGGCTTAGAATGGTAATCTCGTACACAATGACACATGAATGACTGACGTGGGGTAATCTGCTAAAATTTTGACAACCTTTGATCATTGATCTACCATTGGATCGTCAAAGTGCAGTCATTGCTTCTAATAGCTCGGTAGTCGAAAAGAGTTTGTTATCTATCGTGTTTGTATTGTATTTTGTGAAATATTGAGTGGAGAAATGTATTCACTACGAGCAAATATTCTCGACCAGTCAGCGTCAGTGGACCTAGAAACGTAAGATGCTCACTCAAAAGTCCCGTACATTGAATTTCACAATTTTTAAAAACGTCAATTCGCCCCTGGAAGAAAGGTAAAAGTTCCTGCTGGGTTAATTAAAGCGGGATTATCCAGACTGCGTCTGTAACGATAGCATATCGAAGAATACTGAATTTGATTTTAATGAGTATTAAGGTGACAGACCTAGCCGCCCGCAGTCTCCGCACCCCGCATGGGCGAATTCTTTTTGAAGTTCTTGAAACCACGACACTCACCCGGCAGTAGCCGCAAAGTGTGAAAACGATGACATTACTTTGGAGACTGCGAAAATCTGCGTATCAACTTATTCTGTAAAATAAACACGTAGTACCAACTGAAAAGGTCTTGGTGGTTTTCCATTGAAATCAATTAAGCCGAAACTTGCGTCTATAAGCATTATTTGTATAAAATATTATATAATAAATAGAACACATAAATGCAAATAAATAGCAAAATTTACGGTGAACGCACACCTAGCCGCAAGTATAAATTTCTTATTCGATTCTGCGGCTACTGCGATGCGGGTAAGTGTGCAGGTTTCATAGAACTTATACAAAGAATTCATAATGCGGGGATTGCGGCTAATGTATTTACCATAGATATTATAATTATGTAAAGGTAACGCACATTCAGGCGCACCGCGTCTCCGCAGTCCCTAATTACAAATTACAATTCTTTGTATGAAGTTCTATAAACCTCGCACACTGAGCCGCATTTTATATGAGACGACCGAATTTTTTGACGTCACTGGCCCGCACGCAGCGGACGCTGCGGCTAGCGCGGTGCGGATGACGTCATCCGCATTTTTTGTCTGCCTCGTCGTCTGTATTTTTTTTTGCGAATTTCAAATCTTTGCAGTATTTTTCTTCAATTAAAAACTGCAGCTTATCTTTCAATTTCGTTCTCCTTCTTTTCATGAAGTAAAAATAATATATTTCGTGAACGTTTCACATAGTGTCTAAGTGATAGCATTTTAATAACTTGTAAGTAAGTTCTACTAAACCACTAGAAACAACTGCCACTAAAACGCAATTATTATGTCCACTAAAAGAGGAGTCAAAGACCAAAATTTAATTAGTGAAAAATCAAAGTTGGCATTACAAAATGCGTGCGGTGACTGCGGAGACTGCGGTGCGGCTCAGTGTGCGAGAAACATTAACAAAATGCGATGAGCCTTTCGGGTACACAACGACGACGGCAAGTGCGTTCCGATGCCTTACAACTTTGGTACCATTTGACTTTGCAGTATCTTTGTTTCAAAAATCTATGGGTCTGTATTGCACTGCTAAATACGCTTACACATGGATGTTTTTGCTAAAAGTCGTAACTTCAGGCATAACAATTAAATCATAATTATGTCCCGTTGAGCACGAAATCTTAGTTTAAATTTAGTCTGTTTTTCGAAAATCCACCGTGGTACGACAATGTCATTCGAACGATTCCAAAGTTTGAGCCAGATCTTTGAATTGCAGATTACCGAGATATGGCCGCCGCACAGGTCGATTTTCTGGGTAAAGACGCCCTTGCCGAGGTTGGACTGTGGATGAGTGTCATAGTGAGTTTCCTCCGTGCCTCGGAAAGCACGTAAAGCCGTTGGTCCCGGCTGTCTCTGTAGATCTTTAACAGTGGTTAGTCACAGTCAGAAGCTCTAAAGTCTGACTACCAGTTTTATCGTGGGGTGTTATTACTCAGTTACTGGCTGAGATGCGATAGGCAGTCGCTCAATACTGATATCCAGCTGCATCTGGTTCGACTGAAAGCCGTCCCCAATAAACACATAGTTGGGAAAAGGCTTGACAGTTGAATCAGACTTTAATTGCCCACCGATGTGTGATCCACAGGCCCCCTCAGTGTGACGGTGATGGGCCAATATCTACCACGAGACCAGTGCGGGATTGTAGATTGATAAAAAAAAACTTTCCTGAATAACAAGGTGTAGTCCTACTATTCTAAAAATAACAGTCTACAAATAATGTCAAGACTACATGTTATTATTGTCGCTCATGTAAGCCTTATCTAAGTGGCATACATGAATGGAAAGAAACGTCTCGGGGGTCAAATATCGTAATAATTTATTATGTAGATGTGGTGTTCTTTTTTGTTATGCATGTACGTATAATATCCTCGCAATTTGGTGGGAGAGAGCTGTATATATTTGGATTTAGTACCGTCGAATCTTAGTTTTTCAAACTCATTTTTTGGTTATTCGCGATGAGTCCGATTTTCTATTATCGCATACATATATCATGTTCTCAGTGAAAGTACTCGCATTCAGTACCCTCAGCACGAATTTTCACTCCTATTTAGAATTTACAGCGTTTCTTGTATGAAAAAATGGAACAGCGCCCCTGGTGTGCGAAGCAGGAACTAACTTTTCCCTTGAAAATTTTCAAAGTTCCAGTTTACTTTACGTCTCAAATACTGAAAATTCGTGCTAAGGGAACGAGCAACGAGAACAAGATTTTTACAGATTTGGGATTTGGGAATCCAACGGTAATATTAATGGCGTTTTGTGGAATCCAACGAGAAATATAATTATTAATGTGGGATTCAAAAGTGGGATCTTAAGGCGGCGCTAGTCCGAGCTCGAACTCAAAAAAGGTATGTCAAAAACCATGATATTTCACCGGAAATCGAACCATATTGTTCATGTGTGCAAGCGTCATCCCCCAGTGGAGAGAAACAGGGGAAAACTTATTCAGTAAGATAATTTATTCAGAGTAAATTTGCGTAAAAAAATACGAAAAAGCCTTTGGCTGTTGGGGTTTTATGAAAAAACCACTGCACTAATTAGTTTCAAATCAAATCCATTAAATTGTTCGATAAATTTACTGTGTCGGTACGGCTTCGTTCTGGAAATTTGATATTCTTTAGCTTCTAATTTACACCTAAAGTTGTGTTAAAATTAGCAAAAAAAACGAAATTTAGAAGCTCGTAACTTTTTAATAGCTTCATATTTTACATTCTGCTTCCGTACTGACAAAATTAATAATGAGACAAACGATACCATGTTTTAATTTTGGATGTACGTCAATTAATGGAGTGGGATCCAACGTGAAATATATTCATGTGGGATTCAAAAGTGGGATCTGACGGGAATAAATCTCTGCAGATCTATTGTGATTGAAGAGTAAGCATATTTGTTATTTCCAAAAAACCAGAAGGAAGTATCCTAACTAATATTATAAATGCGTGAATTCCTTTGTTTCTCACGTCTAAACCACTTGAGCGATTTTGATGAAAAGTAATAAACTAAAACGTTGACAATAATCAAATTAGAATAGAATAACAGTTGTAATATTTAAATAAAGATTGCTACATTGTAAACAGATTAAAAAGAGGTGTGTCATGATCAATATCATCGTGTTTTCGCATGTGTTTACAGAAAAAACTAAGTTTAATACAAATGTGTGGCGATAAGAGATTCGAGTTAAGTATTCGATTTAATTTGTACCTAAAGTAAAATTATCTAACGAACGGTTTATGATTTTAAATCTTTCGAAGCTTTTGAATAGTCTAAAACTTTATTGGAATCAAAATCAATTTAGGACCCACTAATTAATACCTAGTCATTTTTACTTGTGGTGCTAGGCAACTGCTCTTCTCCCAGTTTTGATGTCCCTTTGTGCCTATTGGACTTATTTTGTTCAGTCTCCTGCTTGCATGGAGGGAAGTATATTTTTCCTACTCCTCCACTATTCTTTTCTGATTAATTTCGTTGCAGGATCCAAGATAGATAAATTCAGTCTCCGAGACACGTCGAGCTTCATTGTCTCGGTGCTTTTCTGGTGGTTGCCACTGTTGTTTCTGACTTCCAGGAGTTGCAATGGTTTGGGAATAGTGTGGTAGGTTTGTCCCAAAAAAAGTCTAAAGCATGAAACTTTGCTTTTTTTTAAATTTCATTTTGATAATAGCATGAACATAGTATTAAGAAGAATCGATGCAGACAAATTAGACTTAGGGCAGCCACATGCATCAGTTTTTTTTCCGTTCGGAATTCGAAATGATAAATGAAATGTTCACATTTCATTTAACACAATCATACACACACATTTGTATAATTTATATTCCAAGTTTCAAAAAAACATTCAGCCGTTCTGACGTACAAACATTTATCCCTATTTACGAATCTAAACATCGTCATCATAACTACGATTTATTATTCCGTACGTACGTAACAATTAAGGAAAATTCGTATATTTTGATTGTCTTCTACCAAAATCTACGTAACAGGAACTTTTAATTGTCTACCAGTATGTCATTGCAACTATTCGAATTTTTGAATGTCATACGTGCCTAACGAAACGAATCCAACAACGGGGGAAGGGGAAATTCCGAACTGCACTGTTTGAGGAAAATAGTTTAGTTTAATATGTTAGAACGTGTTTTATATTGTAATCTCGTATTTGTTTGTAACTACAAACAGTATATTTTACAAATATAAGATATTCTGGCGATCTTCCTTGACTTCATTTAGGAGTAAGTTTCAAATTAGATACAAACTATGAAACTCAAAAGGGAAAGATTTTTTTAAATTTATCCACTAATTTCAGATATAACTTCTTACTATTGTATAAACTTACAGACTTTACCTTTTAATATTAAATAGATTCTCACGGGGAGATACCATTGGGCGATTTTCAGGAAAATCTTTGGCTTTTTAAGGAGGTACTTCTGCGCTTTCTGGAGAACTTTAATAGGCAGTTTGAACCCGATACCGACGGAATACTTTTTTTCTGTTTGCATATTATTTTTAAAAAGTATTATAGTGATAAAATTAATGTATGTAGTTTTTACAAAAACATGAGATAGTGACACAGTTACCCAAAAACGTGATAAATTTTTATCTTGTTATTTTCAGTTTCAACGATGAACTAATTTTCAGCTTTCAGATAAATATTAATATACAAAATATAAGATAAAAGTTAATGTAATGTGACCGATTGCTACTTGTGCATATTTTCCATGAAGGCTTTGATAACTAGGTATTTACTTTTGTCGGGGTCGCGGGTCTGTCTGTGCAAGATACCGTGGCCGTGGAACGTAACGGGCAACCGAAGGAAAAGAGAGGACTTTTAACCAGTAAAAGTCTGACGGTCCTTTCCACTGCGCTCAGGGCGGGAGAACTCGTTTGGTGTCTGAAAGTGCCAGTTCTAATTTAGCCTCTGGTCAGGTCAAGGTCAGGTCATGGTTAATTTAAAGTCTAGGCTTTCTCACAAAATCAGTAATAGCCTAGATTAATTTAGAAGTCTGAAAGTCTATTTCCCTCCACCAAAGGGCATGGACTCTTTGACTATTGTACCACCAGAAAGAAATAAGGCTGGCCACATACGAAATAGAAGTAAAAAAAAAACAAATAATTTAATTCATTTCTCTCATTCATCAACTCTGTGTCATTCCTACATCACCAGCTTCGTGCCACGCCCACCCCACGCAGCAATCACATCGCGGCTCGCCGGTGATGACGCATGTGCTTGATAAGTTTGATAACAGAGCTATATTTATGTCACCCAACTAGGGTTGCCCACGTCAAGATATATCTATAATACGTCCGGGTTTACGATATTGATAGAGCTTTCATTGTAAGTAAGCCGAAGTATAAGAAACATAGGTGGCCCCGTAGTATCGGCCCCGATTACGAGTTGTATACTGCCCCACCGCTGAGCAAAGGCCTCCCCTACTTCCTTCCAGGAATTCTTTTCCTAGGCCGCTTCGAACCAGCTCTCATGGTGAGCGTCTAGGTCGCCTCGCTATCTTTTTGGGCCGGCCTCGGCGGCGCCGTCCATCTCCCGGCACCCATTGTGTGGAGATCTTTGCCCAGCGGACTTCTTGCATGCGACAGACGTGACCCGCCCAATCCCATTTCAGTCTAGCAGTATTCCTACCAATGTTCTATTATGCCAGTTTTGGAACGCAGCGTAGTGTTTCGCACGCCAGGCACATTACTTTCTGTAATTTATTTCATCACCACTTCTCTCAAAACGGTGAAGGAAAACATTGTGAGGAAACCTGCATGTTCTAGAACTAAAAATTAGAAGACATTGTTACATCCACCAACCCGCACTCGGCTTGCCTGGTGGTTTATGGTCCAATCCGTCTCAAAGAGACGAGGCCTGTGTCCCAGCAGTGGCTTATGACGGCCTGGCCTTGTTTGTTGAAGAACCGCCATGCAATGCAAGATGGATTGGAAGCTGCGTATCGATAACCACACACGGTTGGATGCCTAAACGAAAGAAAGAAAGAAACGTAGGTGTGTTGCTTGGCAAAGGTATTGCAATCAAAAGTGAAAAAATAAACGTAAGAAAGAAAGAAAAGTGTTGCTTGGCAAAGGAGTATGCTGCTCCACATATTTATGGGAGGACAATCAACTGGGTGGACAAACGATCTTGTCAAAGTGGCAGAAACTGAATAGACATGACACAAAATTGACATAAGTGGAATTTGGTATAGATCTACATATGAGGAGGCTAGAAATTGTTGTTGTTTGCTATCGGTTTTTTCCAGTCCTCAATCTTAAATAGCCAGAAATGTGTTTTCTGATAATCAAAACAAAAACCTGCCTGACTAGATGCCGAAGAGCCTTTACATTTTATGAATATCTTGAACTAGACTAGAAAATAACCTCTTTTTTTTTTGAAGTCGGTAATAAGATATCGAGACAGTAGGGCATGCAACCGAGAAATCCCGGTACCGAAAATACCGGGAAATCCCGGGAATTTTTAAAGCAATCCTGTACCGGTTCTTCGTCCCGTAGTCCCGGTACTTTCGATACTTTCGGTAGTTTATTATTTTCCTTCTTTTTTTCAATATAAAGTTACAAATCATAACCATTATACCATTCGTTTACAATATTGTTGATATAAAACATTTTATTTGAAAGTAATGAGAATTTCATAAACAAAAACTAATCAGCAATGTAAGTAAGGGGTCAGTTATGATGATGATTATGATTCATTTATTGCATTACTTTCATTTTGACGAGAATAACTTTAATCATGCTCAGATTTTGTGTATTTTATCATTATTTGGTTTACTAATTTCTAAAAAGCTTTTACATTCTTTTCTTGAGTTTTATATTTTTTTCATCTCGAAAAAGCGTTATACTAGTTTTGTTTTGCTACAGTTTGTTTAAGAGTAGTACGAAAATATCGGCCTCATCTAGTTTGTAAAAAGACTAGGTATATAGATGAATAATTAATATCATTTCATAATTTTATTTCAGTTACTATGTTGTAGAGGTCAGATAGGCAGTCGTCCCATACTGCTACATCCAACATGCTTTATCCAATGCATCCTACAGCTGGATCCAACTAGACTGGAAGCCGACCCCAGTAAAGTTAGGAAAAGGCTAGGACAGAGATGTTGAAAAAACATTTTGGACATCTAAAACATCTATTCTCAATGATCTAATTAAAAATGGTAACCCTACAGAACATAACTTGTTTGTGAGACATATCGTTGTTAGTTTATCTTCACGGTTATCGGGGTGGCCTCACAGGGTAGGTAGAGAGACGCTGCCAGGGGGAATATTAGATGATGCAACTTATTTGACCGACTAAAAAAAAATAAGAAGGAGGTTTCAATTAAAGACGCGTAAAATGGTTTTTGATACAGTAATATAGAACTTCATTTGTTGTTTCTTCTGTTGTAGGTATGTTTATAATAGGTTTCATTGGAAAAGTTCCTTATCGCGCGTTGTGAAAGTAGGGCTAGCCGTTTAAAAATCTAGTACGAAAAGTTGTCACGATTGCTTTTATGGAACGAAGTTCCTTATCGCGCGTTGCGAAACGGTGCTAGAGCTCAAAGGTGGAGTGGAGTGGATTTAGCGGAGTAGATTTTTGTTGAGTGGAGCGGAGCGATTTGGTTGCGGCGGAGCGGAGCCGGAGTCAGTGAAGTGGAGTCCGACGATTACCTATTTTGTTGAGTGTAAAAAAGCATTTAACTTCGTTCCTTCCGAGTTATGTCCCTTGACATTCTCAAGTTTTTTTACGTATAAAGAAAGGCTTACAACTTCAGCCTCGACGCAAATTTGAGACCTAATGGAGCGAGTTTTACAACTGAGTAATGAAATTTTATGTAGTTGCAGTCGTGTTTAAATACGGCAGTCTGTAAAAAAAAAAAAATCGTTTTTATGGAAAACGCAAAACCCTAAAACTTTTTTCCACCTTTAAATCAAAACCATGTAGATTAGGGAATATCTTAAGAAGCCGTTTTTGCAGTCAAGTCTGACAGTACCTTCCGAGCGACTCATTTGCTGAATATCAACTGCAAAAAAGGCAGATTTGAAGCCAATATTCAGCGCATGCGACTTGAACAATAAGGCCATAAATGGATGACGCACAATGTACGTAAATTGAAAAACAGTAGGCAATCTATTGGATACGTATTTAGTTGTATACCAAAAATAATATTTTCATTCATTGTTCACCCGATCGTAAGCGTTGCTCATATGCATAATATCTACGTCACTATTTTATAGTAATGGGTAAATATTATGGCTAATTAGGTTTGAAATTGATTCTAAATGTTTTGTTATTTGACGATACGGCTATTGCCTCAAGGCAATATAATTATGTCATAGTTGAACGATCGATTGCCACGTTTTTTGTTCTTACACGGATTAAATATTTGTATGGTTTACAAAACTGTGCCTCTAGTGAAAAAGGGTATAAGTCCGATTTCATTTAATCGGACTTATACCCTTTTTCACTAGAGGCACAGAAATATTCAGAGTCTGGTTTCCAAGAATTTCCCTCTACACCTTGTTTTGAGGATTCGTTGAATATCGCATACTCCCTTCAAAAACTTTAACCGTAGAGATGATTTTGAGGATTAAAACCCGCGTAAAACGTTCAAACTAGGAAATAGAAGATTCAGCTTCTGAGTGCGAGTTGAAGTAGCCTAATTGTTAAGGCGTCTGGAGTACTTATTCAGAAGACGCGGGTTCAAACCCCACAAAAACTGAATTTTTCTTTCTTCAAAAATCTACTTTTCTATGCGCGTGGCATGCAGTTAATCCGTTTTAAATTAATAAGTTTATGCGTAATGTATCTAAGTATTGCAACAATGATAATAACAACATGTAGTTAAGATATAATGTTGTTTATAATTAAACTATTAATTACAAGTAATTTGCCGTATGTTTGCATCAAGTGATAGTGGTCACGCATTTGTTCATGCTGTTGACTTTTTATGACCCAGGTCATAAAATGATACTAATTATGCCTATGATGCTAATTTGATAATGCTTTAGTGATTGCAAGCGCTACTGGCTGAGAATGAGGTCCCTGGTTGGTTTTTTTTTTAGTAGTTCACCCGGAGGATATGGGTCTTTCGACCTAACCGCCTTGTCATTCGTCATTTCTTGTGTAATGTTTTTAACACATTTATTCTCAATGATCTATTGAAAAATGGTAACCCTAAAGAACATAACTTTATTTGAAAATGAGACATAATACGTTGCTAGATTATCTTCGACGGTTATAGGGGTGGCCTCAATCAGGGTACCGTATGGAATGCTAAAAAATGCCTCAGGGGGAATATTAGATGATGCAACTTATTTAACCGACTAAAAATCAAGCTTAAGCTGATAGTTTCTCAATTAAAGAACGTATGGTTTTGGTCGGGATTGTTCACCCTGTCCTTCTAATTAGTTGTATGTGTTTTCCGGTTTTTTACCGTAAAGAAGAACCTTGAATTTAGTTTAATCGAAGTAGATATGATATCATAGAGTCATTTTATTCTGAATACGGCAGACTTTTGTCGAAGCAAAACTAAAAAAAAATACTATGTATTTTTTATGGAAAACCCTCAAACTTTTTTCCACCTTTAGGTAAATCAAAACCAGGTAGATTAGGGAATATCTTAAGAAGCCGTTTTTGCAGTCAAGTCTGACAGTACCTTCCGAGCGACTCATTTGCTGAATATCAACTGCAAAATAGGCAGATTCGAAAGCAATGTAATCGGCGCATGCGACTCTAACAATAAGGCCATAAGATGATGTACAATGTACGTAAATTGAAAAACAGTTAAACTCTGATATTGGAAACGAAAATAGTTGTATCCTAAAATTTTTTCATTCATTGTTCACCCGATCGTAAGCTATTGTCTCATAATGCATAATTACGTCACTATTAAACTTCATAGTCATGGGTAAATATTATCTAATATTCGTTTGAAATTCATTCTATTATATTTTATATTTGACGATACGTGCTATTGGGACTCCTGGTACAACTATAAGTTATGATCATAGTTGAACGATCGATTGTAACCCCGCGTGCCACGTTTTTGGTATTCTTACACGGGTATTAAATATTTGTATAGGTTGTACAAATCACCCGTGCCTCTAGTGAAAAAGGGTATAAATCCGATTTGCCCATAATAAATCGGACATTATCCCTTATTCACTATCAGGCACAGAAATATTCAGAGTCTGGTTTCCAAGAATGTTTCCTCACACCTTGTTTTGAGGATTCGTTGAGTGGGCTAAATTATTTAAATACGGAATTACGCATACTCCCTTCCGCAAAGTTTTAACCAAATCTTTGAGGATTAAAACCGCGTAAAAAGTTTAAACTAGGAAATGGAAGATTCAGCTTCTGAGTTTTAGACCTGTTGAAGTAGCAGAATTGTTAAGGCGTCTGGAGTACTTATTCAGTCTTTCGCGGGTTCAAACGCCACAAGCAACTGAATTTTACTTTCTTCAAAAATCTACTTTCAGCTACAGTTTTGCGTGGCATGCAAACTAATACGTTTTAAATTCATAAGTAAAGCGTAATGTGAACATTACGATATCTAATTCGATTGCAACAATAACAATAACAACATTAGTCTAAGATAACTGTTGTTTATAATTAAACTATTAATTACAAGTACATTTAGCTGTATGTTTGCATCAATTGATTGTGGTCACGCATTTGTTCAGCTTAAGTTGACTTTTTAAATAACCCAGGTCATAAAATGATACTAAAATTATGCCTATGATGACATTTTTTGATAATGGTTTAGTGGTTGCAAGCGCGACCGGTGACATGAGGTCACCAAAATCGTTGTCGTTTAGAGTATCTAGCGTGTATTATAGGCCATTTTCAAATAACAGATGAGAGTATATATTTCTTCTACCGGATCTCGTACTATTTTATAAGGTTCGATTTCATGTTGACATTGAGTTTGACAATTTGATGTAATATAAAAAAGTCTATCATTATTTAGGTTCGAAGAGAAACGCAATCGGACCCACTAGCGCCGCGTCAAAAGACTTTAGTGGTGGAGCGGACTCTAGATGTAATTTTTGCTGACTAGTATAGTTGTGGCTTATCTACATACCTAAACCTAAATAAACTCACGCCCTCTTCCCATGGGGCAAGGCAGAAACTACAGAGCTGCTACGATCCTTACATAAATAATCCTTTCGCCTTATAAGTACATCTGGTCATGCACACACACCGATTACGAGTACTATAAGGTCAGTGTAAGTCTTCCTAGAGCGTCGGGACCCCTCCAGGCGTTTCCACTCACCTCCGCTAATCCTACACCCATTCCACTCTCCTCTAATATTTATGTCAATATTGTACTCGTTAATCTCAAATATTTACGTCAAAAACAAAAAACGGAGGCTAAAATTTGGTTTACCCAGATAGTTATAACGCCTGTTAACAGAGGATGTTTATCCTAATTTTATGTTCCCGTGGGATAGTATCTTCGAGTTGTAGCGGGTAAACCGCTGGCAACAGCGTAGTCCTGCTACCATATTGATGTCAACTTTTGTACTTTGTATTAGACTCAAATATTTGGAAGCCATACTATTGCGAGAATAGCGCTTAGGTTAATATGGTGAAACCCAGTATTACATAAAATTTGCGTTTAAATTTTGTTGAGTGTATCGCAGTTAGGTGCTACCTAACTAGTACATCGACATTTCCGCCGTGTTATCCCGGTACAGTCTGTCTATAAGATCATGAAAATTGATGAGAGCGCTGCGGATGTCATCGACTTGTTTTTTGACTCGTTATCTATTGCATTTTTATTCCTTTTCAAGTCTACAGTCGGGTAAATAATCCAATACCTTTTAAAATCGAACTTCGTGGAAACGAAATAAAATAATGTTTACTGATCAACGTTTTCGAGCTTTTGTGGTCACTTTGTTTGTTTACTGACCACGTCATTATCCTTAACTTAGTGTTTTGTAAATATTAGGTACTCAATTTTAGCGGAAAATATAAAACCACTTCTCACGTGCATGCCATAGACCTGTAAATTCCTAGCCATTGCCCAACCATTGGGGTCGGCTTCCAGTTAACCAGAGTGCAGCTGTATATCAGTATTCTGACATCCCGGCCGCAGTGCTACACTAAGTTGGGACTAAACACTCCCATTGCACGATCGGATGATCTCAAAGCCGCTTCGCCGTCGTAGAGTCCGGAATGGGCGTTTTTTAACCGACTTCAAGAAGGAGGTTCTCAATTCGTTGGTTTTTTTTTTGTATGTTCCCCGATTTCTCGAAGACGCTTGGACCGAGCAATACTGCAAGTTTCATCAAAATCGGTTCAGTAGTTTTTAAGATAGGGAAGGAATAAAAGAGATGTTAACGATGTTATTACCGGAGCTACGGATTACAAAATTCTAGGGCACATTAAGAAAATGATGTATTTGACAAGAATTGTGTTTGAATATTTAAACTAAAAGAGTAAAATAAAAACTTATTAAAAAACTGTAACCGCCTTCAAAAACAACCACAAAAAAGGGTAAAATAACTTACAAAACTTTTCTTTCGGAAGTCGGTGGCAAAAAAACAATGAAATTAATTTAAAAAAAACCCCGACTTCCGAAAGAAAAGTTTTGTAGGTTATTTTACCCTTTTCCATTAGCCGGCCCGGTCACCGGCGCCGAGCTTGATAAATAAAAGGTTTTGAACTGCATAATCGAAGTTTTTATTAAAAATGGGGCTCTATCACACTGCTTGATTGTTCTTGACATTCTACGTAATCATGATAGTATGTAGATAAGTGATCAGATGATAACAATCTGATGTTGCAATAAATGCCGACATCCTTGCAAATGTTTCTTCCACCAGGTAGTGTGTGGTCGTTTGATTTGCCGCCCCCTGGACGTGTCGCCTAAGTGCGCCGCACACCTTTGCACCGCCTGCTAACGGCGGCGATGGCGATGCGAGTAACGTCGTAATATTCCGATAAGTTTCGAATCGCGAGGGTACGCTGCCCCCACCGCACCAACAGCACAGTATAAATCGTATAAATGTTGTTTTGGTAATAGTTACTTACGAGTACATCGGTTTTGTAGCTTTTTTATATGACCCACGAAGACATTTATTTGATTTCTTCAGCCGCTTTATGCGCACGAATAACAGAACGAGGTGCGGCTTGCACCACCCCTCGCAGTCTGCCGCCCCGGGCCATGGCCCTTTTGGCTTAAGGTTAAATACGCCACTGACAAGGCATATTCATTTAAACAATCTTACATTCTCGAGAAACTTACATTCTCGCCGTTCATCAACAACGTTGATAAACTGTTGCTGAACTGAACAAATGTTTTCCATGAATACGAGATATAAGTTTTTTGTAAAATTTGTGAGACATCTCGCCCCCCAACAGATTTTAATTCTGCGGGCGGTTTATTGCTTTCATAAATAATCATAATTGCGTTTAGTAACTTTTTAGTGAAGCATCCTAGAGCGGATGTCATGTCTATTCCTGAAGAATAAATTGGATGTGTCAAAGAGTCAATAATAGATTCCTATTTTAATAGTCTGTAAATAAATTATACACAAAATACTATTAATTATATTTTTGTTCATGATTGAGTGCAGTGATGTTTTGTTAAAAGGTGGTGGACGGATTATGTGGGTAACTAATGGCGCTGAGTGGATGTTCGAGCGGGCTGCTGGTGACGGCGGCGGCGGTGGTGGCGCTGCTGCTGCTGCCGCCAGGTGCTACGTGCCGTAGCTGTGCGCGGGCGAAGAGCTGCCGCTGGCGCCGCCGAAGCGCGCGGCCGGCGCGCTCGCCTGGCTCGACGGGGCGCTCCGCACCGGCCGCCGCCGTCACCAGCAGCCTGCTCGAACATCCACTCAGCGCCATTAGCTACCCACATAATCCGTCCACCACCTCTTAATTAAATATCACAGCACTCAATTATGTATAAAAATATAAATAGAATTTTGTGTCTAATTTATTTACAGACTACTAGCGGCCAGGTAAGTGCTTTGCTACTTTGACAGCAAAATCCCCATTAACAAAATGATGGCGGTGCAAGCCGCACCTCGTTCTGATATTCGTGCGCATAAAGCGGCTGAAGAAATGTCTTCGTGGGTCATATAAAAAAGCTAACAAAAACCGATGTAAGTAACTATTACCAAAACAACATTCATAATATGTTTGTTAGACATCAAGACGCGGGACTATTGTATTAGAAAACTGTTGGTGTGGTGGGGGCAGCGTACCCTCGCGATTCGAAACACGGAATATTGCGACGTTACTCGCATGACGTACCTATATCGCCATCGCCGCCACTAGCAAGCGTGCAAGGTGTGAGTAGGGTTGCCAGATCGATTCTTCCTGTTATCGGGATTAATACCCGACTTTTCGGGATTTTAGGGCTTTGGTCGGGAGAAATAAAAAAAAAAAAAATAATCGTTGATTTTTGCAAGTCTGTAGGTTTTGTATCAGCTGATCGCAATTTTGTCACCAAAAAAATACAGATTTTAACAGTAGTAAGAGGTAAGTAGTAGTAGTAGTTAAAAGTTACTACAAAGCTAGCTAACGCGATGACCAACTTTTTCTTACTACTGCGTAGAAAACCTTTGTAATTTATAGCGTTCCACGCGCCATTCCAAATTGCAGTCCAAACTCTTGAAATCACATTTACACGCACAGTTTGGAACGTTTGTCTAGATATGAAAGGTTCGTCCGCAGTCCAAACCGTGAATGCATTTTTAATCGTATTTAGCACAACAGTTTGATCCTCAGTTTAAACTGTACAGATCTAGCCGCGGTTTGGAACGCAGTCCAAGATGCGCGGTCCGGCCGGCTCGACTCGACTCAGATGCACTTGCATTTGCAATGTTTTTTCGCTTTGCGCCAAACGCCCAAGTGTTTTGCAAGTTTCGTTTGACGAAAATGTGAACTTAAAATTATCGAACATGTTTGTCGGGAGATTATTTGCTTTTTCGGGAGTCGGGAGGACATACAAAAAGTCGGGAGGATCCCGCCAATTCCCGACCGTCTGGCAACCCTAGGTGTGAGGCGCACTTCGGCGACACTTCTAGGGGGCGGCAAATCGAACGTACACACACTACCTGGTGTTAGAAACATTTGCAACAATGGCTGCTTTTATTGTAACATCAAGTTGTTGCCCCCTCTCAGAGGGCCAAAGCCTGCCGGGGTCACGGGGCTTATCTCCTTACCGTGACCCTGAACATAAAGGACTAATGAAGGACACCGTGGATTTTAGTCAGTACAAGTCTGACAGTCCCTCCCGCCCTACCCGGGGTCTCATTTGATGATTTTACCACGCATAAAAAAACAAAAAAGCATGTTATTTTAATGTAGTTGTACGATGGTTATATGCAGTTGAACCAGTACATGGGCGCGAGGGTGGAGCGCTTGAGCGCGTGGGACACGCAGCAGGAGCAGCTGGAGGTGACGCTGAAGATGGTGCAGAACGCCACGAAGGAGTACCTACAACCTGCTGCTGATGTACCAGCTCCGTTGCCTCGCCGCGCACAGTCGCCGCCCTCCAATTGCTTCTTCGACATAGGATTCGGCATTAGGCAGCATTAGGCGCACCTCCTACACTTTATTATTTAATAATTATAGTGTTGAGTTGTTTACCAAGTGGTGTTATTTCAGGCGCGGTCCGAAGGGGGGGGTCACAGGGGACATGACCCCCCCCAAAACCTAAGGTCACATTGAAAAATCACAAAAAATTCCCATATATTAAAAAGAAATTTCTAACTGTGCCCTAACGGCGATTTTATAGTTTGATGACATCTTGTGCAATATGCAATTCCGGATACCTATTTTTTATTAGTGTAGTGAGTAACCCCCCCCCCCCCAAATTTCAAGCTGCGACCGCGCCTGTGTTATTTAGTGCGCTGTACTGAGCCTGCGCCGTGAAGCGATACAGTTATGTAGTTATGTAGACCGTAGGTACCCAAAATGTTCCGTGTAATTATCGAGAACCCCATTGAAAAGTGTGTTCGGTGGTATCACTCGTCAGCCTTGTTTTAATACGTTGTAATACACCCCCCCCCAGCGCTCTTAGTGCCTATTTCTTTGATCTGAGTTGGTGTACCTAACTTTATCTTTTAGACTTTGAACAGAAAGTTGATGCATTTTGAACTCGGATCAAAATACGCATATTGGTCGGTCATAAATAACTTGGTGATAAGATGAAGATCAAGGGTGGCTGGAATAGTAGGCACATAGTCATCGCGCACGTGTTGTCAAAGTAACCACACTTCGGTCAGGACAAAACGTGTTTGACTTTTTTGTCAGCTAGGTACTTATTTGGTCAACGTCGCGTCATCAAAGAAACTTGTCGTATGACACTATGTGGTAAAAGTTTAGCTTTCTTAAAATGAGATACATAATTAAAAGTTGAAATAATCTGTAGAAACACCTAGTGATTCATATTGAAAAAATCTTTTTGTGTTGTGTTTTTTTTATTTATTTAATGGTTCGCATTTGACCAATACCTCCTGGTGGTAAGCGAAGATGTGGTGGACGATGAAGCACGCTTGCCTAGAAGTAACCTGTTCACTCTGGACTTGAAGACCTCAAGGTTATTGCTGTCAGGAAATACAGATGCCGAAGCTGGTAGGGAATTCCACTGCTTAGCTCTGCGCACAATAAAAGTATTAATAGGCAAAACGCTTTGTACATATCGGTATGGTACCTATATTTATCGATTTATGGGCAGTGTGTCCGGGCACGAGTTAGCGGTATTTGGAGGGAACATTCTAGGCTCATTTTAATCGACAAAAGTGCTTTAAAAAAATCTTACTCCAATACTTCGCGAATGGCAGCCTTTTTAGTTTTGTGATCTGTCGATCTAAGGTATTTATATAAAATGCAAATATCTTTGAATCCAAAAAACCTACATACATGCAATTGACTTTATTGCAAAGTTAAACGATTTTATTTCTCCAAGATTCATAGTCATCCTTCACGAGTATATTGTTTGTTATCAATACATCTGTAGGCGGCGGTTTTCTTATTTTATCAAAACAATTATTAAACTTCTCATATTGCATCATTTCCTTCGCAAATAGCACAAAAATATAAGTTTATATTTTGAATTAAATTAATTATAAACATTAAACGTCATTTGATATTGTATAAAATCATAACAGTGGGTTTGGTTTCGCGGACGTCAAACCCAGTTTTTTATATACGCATAGAAAAGATTAAATATTTGGTATACCTACTACTTTGTTTTTACACGTAATTTGCGCGTTTGCGTTTTGCGGTATTTGCGTTTGGCCGCAACTCGCCTGGAGTGAACCGAGAAGTACGCTTGCCTAAAATAAATGGTTTTAAAATTTACAATCCAAGCAAGCAAAACTACACGGAACTATGGGGGCAACGTCACGTGATATCCATTATTGTTGTAAAATCTTGTTGGAATGTAAAGAACACTTTTCTGAAAACCGCGTCAAAATTGGCTAAGCGATAGATACATGATTGCGGACAAACATAATTTCGATCTGTAATACGGGCCTAAGTGCAAGTAGCATGGAAACATGTGTATGTGTAACAAAAGTTCCATAAAACAACTCAGGGTGGTATGCAAATAGGTATCATGGATACAACAGTTTTATAAAAATAAATAAATAAAATGATTGTAATAAAAACTTAATTTTATTTAATTTTAACTAATTTACATTCAAAAATACAAATCTCTGGCTTAGGTAACTTCAAAAACATATTTATTAACAAGATAAATAATAATTTACTTAACATTAATGTACACGATTTATATTATATTGTGTTCAACAAAATAATCTTTTTTATAGTACTATAGAAGAAAAGGTATTTAGTTTTTCCTATTTTATTGTCCCTGTATTAGGTATATAGGTCTTACTCAATAATGTTTATTTGTCAAAATACAAAGTTTTTGTTGTAAATATTTATTTTTGTCATAAATACACAATAAATACGTATAATTTACTTAATTTCTTATCTACGGATACTTTATTTTCAATATATTATCCACTAATTTCACTCGGTACTTTTTTTCAAAATATTATTTTTTTTTTTTTCATTTAGGGCTGATTTTTTAATAGTCAGATAATTTTTATCTACTGAATAAAAATATCGATTTGACTTATATTTCTATAAATTAAATAAGCTGTTAAACTACCATTTTTGTTCCTCATATAATAATTACCTGACTGTTGAAAAATCAGCCCTTTTTTACATTATATTTTTATGCCAATTCTCTTCAGTTGTTTTAATTGTTGGACGGCTTTTTGGATTATTTCTATGAATTTATTTTCAGTTCTTTGGGTTAAAAAAAAAGAATGTCTTACACAATTGAAACACTAGCTATAAAAATCTAATCGTGGTATGCCAACATCTTTTTTTATTTGATATATTTAATTCCTATCTGATCTGCAGCCATGCATCTGAAAGAACATGAGATTAAGTACATTTTATCAAACTCAGCACTCATGATCAAAAGTAAAAGCAAAGCATAATTGATAGAGGTTTACTCTATTTTTAACCATATTTTTTTTCAGATACCAGCCTAAAATTACTTAATACCTTTTGTAAATGCGTCGATAGTAAGAAATACTTTAAAAAAATCTGATGAGATTGGGCGTTTTTCCATTACACGGCACGGCAACGGCAATAATTTTGCTTCCCTGGCACCGGCACGGCGCCGTCGGCGTCGCCGTCACCGTTGCCGTGCCGTCTAATGGAAAAACGCCCAAACGCCTTTAAAAATATTCTCGCAATCTCTTTCACAACAGACTATCACAACTTTTGACATGGGCAACTAGAATTTATTAGGAACATAGGCCTTTTTTACAAATAAAATATCTATAATGGAATGCATGTTTTTCATAAAAAACTTATTCACACAAATTACTTCAAATAATCTGTTTAGAAGACGTGCCTTTGTGTTGTTCGCCTTAGTGCGTTCTGAACTTTATTTTAGGTTTTTTTTTGGACTATCCTAACATTTGGTATGTTATGAAGATATGCAGTGTGTACTTGCAACTGCTTTTATTTTTCAATTCCACGACTAATTTTATCTAGTGTGCATTGAATCTTATGGCATTGGTCATGTGCTTAATATTAGCTAAAAATAAATTGACTATGCGGCACACTACCAACATAATTGGTGAAAGAAGCAGTTGAAAATTGCTGCTTGCAGACAAATTAGATTGTTTTCGATTGTACTTTAGCCTCTCATAAAAAATTTGGGCCATTAGCAAGTCTATGAATGAATTAATCCTCTAATATATTTTTTTTTATATAAAATTGACTAACTAGTGTTCTAATTATTTATATTAAATGAAAATATTTGTAAGCAATTAAATTAAGATGACCGAACCTCTAGAACGAATTATTATAAGAAATGGATACTGAATTCCTTTATTACTGTTTGACATAAAAAATACTGCCCACATTTGTTAGGGGCAAGTTTTTCATATAGAAAAAAAGTACATAGCTGTTAAAAACTTACTGTTTTACTTAATTTGTTCTTATATTTAATCAGCTAACCAAACTTTCTGAAGTGGAATCGACTTAAACAAAGCAAAAAAAAAAACATTTTTTCCATGCAATTTTAGCGAAATAGTCGGTTTCGCTTCGTTTGTCAAAAAACTAATTGTGAAAAATATACGAGATCTGCTCAAGTCAATTCCACTTACATAAGTCTGGTCACTAGCAAAAGCATTTTAATCTGTAAATATTAAGGTCTTCACACACAGCAGCTATAATATAAAGATGTACATTATAGCACGATACATCTCATTAGGACATATCTTTTCATAGAGATTCGAAGATGTAAAAATATTCATTATAGCTGTCGTGTGTCCTGACGATTTCTATGGAAAGATGTAATTAGATGTATGGTGCTATAATGTACATTTTTACATTATAGCTGCTGTGTGTGAAGCCCTTTTCAATTAAAATCCATTTTCAGAGAAAACGCGTGAAACTCTTACTGTACTAGTTCTTACTGGTATTCAATTTTGGGTCTTAGTTTATTCAAGTTTTAACAAAGGCTCTTAATGAAAACAAGTTCTAACCAGGCAAAAAGGTTACTTCAGAAAATGGGTTTTAACTGTAGCTTAAATAAATAATTATAAATATTACACTGATCAAAAAAAGTTTTTTTTGGGGCTGTTTTTCAATTGCCAGATAACCTCTAACTGAGGAATTAAAATAACGGTTTGACATATTTTCTATTAGATAAGCTGTCAAACCGCCATTTTTATTCCTCAGTTAGAGGTTATCTGGCTATTGAAAAATCAGTCCCTAATAAAACAATTCAGGATCAGTTTGTATAAACTTCTTTTAATGGGTCGATTACACCTAACGAGTACAGTGGTGAGTCAGTAAATAAGCTCTCGGCCGGCTACTCGGCCTAGTAAACAAATTGGGATTCTAGTGACCCCTCTCGCCTCACTTCTCGAGCGAGTACTCGGCCGAGCACTCGTTAAAGTGTTTATACCAACCGAGCACTCGGCCGAGGACACTGACTCGCCGCTGTACTCGTTAGGTGTAATCGACCCTTAAGAGCATGGTCCTACGTTACTCGTTGGTCATCATCGCGCCAGCACGGCTCTTGGTAACGTATTGGCAGGCACTTGCGGTTCTTCCCAGGTCGTTGGAAGAGCTTGGTACTTCTTAGGTTTCAGAACGTAGATAAACTGAAAACATGTGAAATGAAATTTAGAGATGGGTAACTCAGGAGAGGTAGATACAAATGATATGGTATCGTTCCGTCTCACTCAATCACTCAATGCATCACTTTGAATCCGAATGTATCAGTGTATCTTTTTACAACTAATCTTCGTCTTCTTGTCATCTGTCTGTGATGCGTCGCACGGCTCTTGGGGAACGTATATACGTCTCTTTCGCACCTCCCTATTTAGAATGTTATGTCGCGTTTTCGCAGGTCGTTGAGAATGAGCTTGGTACTTCTTAGGTTTCACAAACGTAGATAAACTGAAAACTAGAGTTTATAGTAAATGAAACACAAATTATTGACGTAGTTGAAAATAAAAGTGCAGTTTGGGTGTTGCTGGGGTTGCTGCGCTTCTGTAATGCTTCGGGGATCGGGGCATCCACCGAAACGGAGAGGAGATATTGTGTTTGAATAACCAATCAGATGTCCACATCTCCTCTCCGTTTAGCTTCAGCGGACATCTCATGGATTATTCAAACCCAGCTCATCTCCTCTCCGCTTAGCTTCGGTGGACATCTCATTGGTTATTCAAACCCAGCTCATCTCCTTTCCGCTTAGCTTCGGTGGACATCTCATTGGTTATTCAAACCCAGCTCATCTCCTCTCCGCTTAGCTTCGGTGGACATCTCATGGATTATTCAAACCCAGCTCATCTCCTCTCCGCTTTGGTGGATACCGGGCCTTACTGATGCCCTGGGTGCGTGACAGCCCAATAGTCTCGTGGCTACTGTAGCCGGCAGGGTTGATGGCCCAATAATGTGTCACTGGATGGCGGCACACAGGCCATCTTTCAGATAATTATGTGTTATAGTTTGTTTTATATAACGTGTTTTAGTTTGTATATAGGCATAGTTGTTTTGTTTCAGTTATAAATAAGTATTTATGGTCTTTTTTTTAGCGTAAAAATAACAAATAATAAGTAAAACCATCAAATGTGTCCCTTTACTGTCAGACTCGTACTGACTAAAATCCACGATGTCCTTCAATAGCCCTTTGCATTTCGGGGTCACGGTAATTCGTGAGTCCCACGACCCCGACAGGCATCATCATGCTGACGCTCTTTGAGGCCCACATGAGGTGCCGGGAGCGAGAGGTCTCCGCCTATCGCCGCCGTATTATGAACTATGATAGAATAGGTTTTATTGAAATGATGAAATGTGCTTCTCGGTGCAAATTGATCATAAATCCGTACGTATATGGCTAGCTAATGAATTAAAAGACATCTCACCGTAAGACAAGCATAGAGTGCTCCGATGATGAAGCCGACAGTGACGTCACTCCAGTGATGCATGTGGTCCTGCACACGCGAGAGACCCACGAACCACGCCGCGATCATGACGGCGTACTGTAACCCGTGACGGAACAACTTGGAGCCCCGCCATTTGCATTTCACTTGTAAATAGAACTGGAATGAAGGTTGTTGTGAATTTTAATTGGCATAAAGTTATTAGACGTAATGACGAACGAGAAGATGATGGTTGATGTCACCCTGAGGTTCTGTTTATTTAAATTCCTGGCAGAAAAAGGAGCCCTGCACAACGGGGCTTCGTGGACCTTTGATGAGGTTTGTTGTGGATTGAGATTTGTTGTGAATTTTAATTCGCATGATGTAGTAGACGTAATGACGAAGGAGAAGATTGTTGACGTCAGTGGCACGCTTAGATTCTGTTTTTTTAGATTCCATTAAACCTTGCATACGGAAGTAGGAGCCCTACGCAACGGGTCTTTATTTTATTTTAGTACTTCTAAAGTATAATGAATATATAAGTCTATAAGTTTGTTCAAGCTTTTTATTAAACCTTTAATAATCATCAGCCGGAAGACGTCCACTGCTGAACATAGAACCCCCCCCCCTCCCCCCCATAGACCGCCACGCCGAACGACAGTTCGCCACTTGCATTGCATCCATCGGCTGCCCGCGACCCTCACGATGTCGTCGGTCCACTTAGTGGGAGGCCTGCCTATGCTGCGTTTTCCACTCGCGAACTTTTTTTTTTAATTGTTTTTTTTATATGTACTTACAATGAAAAACACAGCGCAGTACATGGAGAAGCTGGCATGCGAGCTGGGGAATGATAGCCTGGCTTCCTTTATCCTTTCTTTGTTGTTATCTTCGCAAATATAGTCATCGATATAACCCAGAGTGTTTGTGCCTGCGCCCAAGACTGGATGAGGTTTGCAGACCTGCAATATTAAGAGAAAATTTATGAATAAGCCTCGAGTTGGTAAGCAAGCTTGCATGTTTGGCCTCTCTAGGGGGTAGGGGGCCGTCAGAATGCTGAAAGCTTTTTTAAAGTGACACGGACGACCCGGGCCATGACCCCGGACCGTTGTCCATGATCGGACGGCAAGTGACCCATTACTCGCAGTCCACATGCCAGCGCTTGTAGTGGAAAATCGCTTCGCGATGTCCGATGCCGCAGGTGGCTTCCGTGCCGGCTGGGTCGTGAGGTGGTGGCTGTCCTCTCCCTCACGGCGCCCGTCTCCTCCTTCTATTGATACTTACATCTACAAAATGTGGCCTCAGTCTTCCAATGACGTTCTTAGCCAGGTCTGAAGTCAGTTGCTGGCATGATGCTCCGAAGGTGAAGATACCTATGGTCTGGTAGCTCTCCCATATCCAGCCCGGTATCACTGCACCAGACAGAAACTTCTCCCCGATGCCATTGCCTTTCCTGTCCCGGACTATTTCGGTGATGAGTACCTGGAATTCGGAAAAAGGTCTGTTTAGGTCCAGTTTTTATTAGGGTTCCGTAGTCAACAAGGAACCCTTATAGTTTCGCTATGTCCGTCCATCCGTCCGTCCGTCCGTCCGTCCGTCTGTCCGCAGTTTAGCTCAGAGACGCACAGTACTAGAGAGCTGTAATTTGGTGTAAATATACGGATTTGTTGTGCCGAAAAAGTGGTAAAATAAAATCTCGAAAACTATTTTTTTTTAGGGTACCTCCTGTACATGCTCTTTAACTGCAAATGTAAGTTTGTCATCTTTATTTTTACAGCTTTTATAGGTATGTTTTTTGGGGATAGGTAGGTTTCTATCGTCAACAATTTTTAAATAACTTCAAAAAAAGGAGGAGATTCTAAATTCGTCGTAATCTTTTCTTTTAAATGTATTGTACCCGATTTCTCAAAGACTCCTGGACCGATTTTGAAAATTCTTCTTTTTAAAATTAAATTCAGCGAATCAGTTTAGTTAGTTCGCATAAGTATTTTGATTGGCAATTACGGAACTCTACACTGTGCGTGGCCCCACACGCACTTGGCCGGTTTTTTGTTTTGGATTGTATCTTTGATCCAGCCCATAAAGGTTGTTAATGAGTTAAAAATAACCTTGGATAAGATTGCAGCATGAAAACTATCTCTATAATTTTGTAAGATTTTTGTCAATTCTGATTTTCGTAGACGTGGACTAAAGTTACGTCAAGGTTAATCCTTAAAAAATGTATGGAGGATTATTATACTGGTTGTAACTTTAGTCCACGTTTATTAATGAGGGGGTTGTTTTTAATGTCACTGTAGGTCAATGATCTTTACTTTTCTTATCTACCGTGTTTATTTGGTGAGCTAGGTCACTTTGTAACTAGGTTAATGCATGGATAAACTTTATGGAGGCTCGTGAGAGGTAATCTTATTTTTATTTAGTGTTCCGTATGAATGGGTAAACCGGGACCCTACCTTCTTTAGACTTTGCTGTCCGTATGTCTGTCGCCTGTTGCGGCAAATTGTGTTTTATTTGTGCGTAACTAGACTTTCTTTCTTTTGCAGCTTTTACTTTTACATTTACGGCAGCACAATTAAATAATCTTTGAAAATATACTTATGTGTTACTATAAAATCGATCACACCACGCGATGCGAATGAAGGGGGTATAGTACCCGCGGAATAAAGTAGGTACGTTTAAGATCAATATGCCTCACAACCTTTTTAAGTACTTTTAAATTCATATATTTTTTTATGAAAATCAAGCCCATCGTCCAGTGGCGGATCTTCTTTTTTATTTAGCTATAGGTTCGCGATTGAACACTATGTCGCCTGATGGTAAGCGAAGTGGTTGACAGAAGAAGCCTAGAAGTAACCTATACACTGTGGACTTGAAGACTTAAAAGACCCTAAGGTTCTCACCAACGGACCCTGGGAAAGAATCCCACTTCTTAGCTGTGCGCTCAATAAAATGTTGATAATAATTTAGAACACATAATGTTATCTATTGTCAATCATAATCCCCACGCCACGCTTGGGGCTTTCAAGCGGCTTGGGGATCGCAGGGTCACCGAAAGTTTGCAAAGGACGCTGCTGCCCGTCCTTCGGTGGCTGGACGTAGTTTAAGGACGTACCCGGGTCAGACCACGGACCGGAAGACGCAGCATAGGCAGGCCTCCCACTAGGTGGACTGACGACATCGTGAGGGTAGCGGGCAGCCCAATAAAAGTAGATAATGAAGTAAGAAAACCGGAAGACGCAGCGTGGGAGGCCTGCCTGCCACTCACTAGCTGGACTGATTACATCGTGAGGGTCACGGGCAACCGATGGATGCAGGTGGCGAATTGTCGTTCGGCGTGGCGGTCTAGGGGGCGTATGTTCAGCTGTGGACGTCTTCCGGCTGATGATGATGATGATGAATATTATCTTACCGTAACAACGATCAATCCGAAGCCTGCGCCTGCGACGGCTGCTACCGATATCGTCTCCTCCTTGTATGGCAGCATGATGGAAGTGTCATTGATGAAGTACCCGCGTTTGTAGGGCTCCACCCATAGCATAATACCCAGAAGAGGGAAGGACACTGAAAATAATATACATGGGATTAAAATATCTATAACGTACATCAGAAGACTACTCGATTCCGGTCGATCGATTTTGATCTGAATATATTTAGCACGCGGATTTTGTCGTTTTGTAATCGGGAATTATACAATATCAATAAAATATAAAATCGAATTAGGCTGTAAGAGTTTTGAAAAATAACGGCACATTTTTTTTATATTTTTTTGTAAAATCGATCAAATGAGTCCTCCAACCCCGGGCAGGGAGGGAGGGATTGTCAGACTTCTAATGCTCAAAGTCGATTCTATAATCCTTCCATTACTCGCGAATGCTCCGTTCCGGGAGCGCTTTTATGAGGAAGGGAATAATAAAACAGACTACCCTCGGCAGATAAGCTTTGGACCTCTGAGAGGGGGGCCACAAACAGTCAGCTATGATGCTAAAGATGCTACATTATAAGGCACGCGTGGGACATCTCATTACGCGCTTTCCAAAGACCCGGGCAAGAGACCACACACGGGCAGCGAGTAATGCCCTATATACTGTGCCCGTAGGATAATTTGATACTTCGAATCTTCGCGGAAATCCTAGGGGTTTTGCGAAAACGCGGATAATTAGACATAGGCGAAAAATTATCAAATCTTACTGGACAAAGTCAGGATTTTTGCGAAAATACTCGTTATTATAGCAATATTGCGAAACGAAACGCTGGCTGTTATGAAATAAGAACGCTGATTGGTCGGTCAGCGCGTTCAATAAGAGATCGTCCGCTGATTGGTTGACGTCTTAAGTTTGATTTATTCCCTTTACGTCGAGTCCCGTTACGTCGAGTCTGAAAGTCTATTGTTCTCCAAAGTATTGATATTTTACGCTTTCTATTACCTTTATGCGAGTTTGGTGAACAAGTACAGTCAGGGATGTAAATTAAAAGCCAATGGCATAAAAACATGTTAAAATGCTCTGATGATACTTGAAACAAGTATAGGTGAAGATTACCTAAAAAGGAAGTTCAACGAAGCCCGCTTCGCGGGGCTTCTATTTCTGCTTACATGGTTTAAAGTAACCTAACACGAAGGGGATGGCGGGGTCTTTCAGACCCCGCCATCCCCTTCGAACCTAACCTGTCCGTGTCGGGCCCACGAGTCCCGAGCTCGCTTCGCTCGCTCTTGGATCAAAGTCCACAGGACCCATTATTGAAATTCATAAAATATCCTTAAAACTAAACTATCCTTGTCGGGGTACCTTATTTGACGTGACTGTACTTCTAAAATATGATATATTATTTAAACTCGACGTAAAGGTAATAGAAGCGTGGTAAATCAACTAAGCTCGACATAGGGGTAATAGAAGCGAGACAAGGTTTTCGGCTCGACGTAACGGGACTCGAGATAAAGGGAATCAACCCTTAATTTTAACGTTAATCATCAGCAAACTAGGAACCAATTAGAAGTCAGCCAGCAAAATTGTAGCCAATCAGTGTTGAACATCAAATCTTACTTTATTAACGAGTATTTTCGCAAAAATCCTGACTTTGTCCAGTAAGATTTGATAATTTTTCGCCTATGTCTAATTATCCGCGTTTTCGCAAAACCCCTAGGATTTCCGCGAAGATTCGAAGTATCAAATTATCCTACGACATATAAAACGAGTACCTGTCGAATCTTTAATTATGAGGTGCTGTTTGTCAATGCCCATTAATATTATTTGTTTAAACAGGTTTATCGCTCTATAACAAGATTCCGGCCTGTTTTTAATACCTATTGACTTGTAAATCTACTTGTATATAGCAGAGTTTCCAAAGACGTAGAATTATTATTATTGTATATGTTTGTGTGCCCAACTTGTTTTAGATTACTCGGAAGTCTAGTTTCGTTATCTGAGTTCATTCATCTCCTTTATAAGATCTTTGACTTCGTCAATATTTAGTTGAAGATTTTAGTAGCATTATCAAAGTATCATTAGTATGTGAATTAATTTTACACGATATTTTCTTTTATCAGTGATAGTATACTAAAATGTGACATAGGAATTCGTGATAACGATATTTTGCACCTTATCTGTAAGTCCTTATTATGTACGTTGCTGTACAATGTAGATAAACAGTCTACAACACAGGTAACTAAAGAAAGATATTAAAATAAATAAAACTATAATTATATTTACAACTAAACTAAAACAAAATAGGTACCTAACTTAAAAAAAAAAAAAAAAAAAAACACAAAAAGCAGTGACACTTAGGCGTCAAAGTACGAGTACCTACCCCTCCGCATCGCTGTCATCCGGAAATGTGCCCAGAAGACTGGCAGCATTGCCACGTTGGATGGCAATGCTTATTCTTTGACCAAAAAAGGAACCAGCCCTCTATAACTTAGGTTTCTACCTAAACCCCATTATACCTACAAGGAGTAAATAAAACCTTGACGAACATCAGCTAACTATACAGTGTTTTTTATTAAACTGTGCCCTACACTACGAATTTTCGTAAGAGTTTCTCATCAGGAAACCGTGAGACTAGAACGTAAAGGGATATTGAAGGATCAACGTGGGTTTTAGGCAATTGAAACGACAAAGATGAAAATAAATAGAAAATACTTAATTTACGCTTTTTATAAAAATGTGAGCTTTCCCGTTACAATTATCGTTATAAACAGACACACTTTGAATCACTGCAAATCCTCGCTTTTACAAACACCTAAACTCGCCGGCTGGCGGCTATTTCACCCCCTCCGCTCATTCGGGGATGGCTCACGTGCAGGGCAGTGACGTGGCGAGCTGGACTGGCTGGCTGGCTGGCTGCGCAGGCAGGCTTGCCTGGCATCGCTGGCGACATCTGGCGTTACAAGTCGGCCATCCTGGAACAATTGCTCCCGCAATGGGAACAACAAAACAGTGATTACAAGTCAGCTCAGAGCAAATGGCATATCGATAACATTGTAACGTTGTGGATTACCAACGTTCATTTCAAAACTATAAATAGTTCATTAATATAAATTTGTAGGTATCTAGTAAATATTCTTGAATTACGTCGAGACAAAAGTAATTTATAAGTGGGTAGTTCTAAACTGGTAGTAACATTTGACAGTTCTGTAGTGACAGAACTGTGGAATGTTCTAGCTGCGGATAAGTGAGTGGCAATGCTTATGCTGTCTCACTCTCACGCGTGCAAAGTCCAATTCCCCTTCTCTTTGAGCGAGGCATTTTGTAGCAATCAGCTGGGACATGATTTAGTACATAAAAAGTCGACCACCGCGCAGCAAGTTATTCCCTACTTTAGATACTACCTATAACTGTCGGTTCCGGTTATTTTTGATAGATTTATAAATTGATAATTAATAAATCGTGTAATTCAACCGTTGAAGTGTAAAATCCCCGTGAAGGGTAAGCTTGCCAAACCAAACCTTTATAACTGCTAGCTATTGTGTTTCTATCTTTTTGTATTGAGCAGTTACCTACAGACTTATTATTTTGTGTTCTAATTTTTCTTTGTTAGGTTTTTATTTTGTTTAGCCTCGAATGTTCCATACGCTCGTAGGCCTATAAATAATGTTGTGTTAATGCTTCACGCTAATTTAATATTGTGTACCTGCCATGTAAACTCCGTTCTGATGATGACCAAACTCACAAACGCCTCAAGCGCCCTACGTCCTAGGCTTTCGCTTACGCTGCGAGGTCATCATCAGAGAGGATTTGCAGTGGACCTTTTATTTACCGCTGGACGTTGATTCCAGGGAACAAGATTGGGGTTTGAAATACCCATCCTCAACGTTCGTTGAGTTCGACAGCTGACTCACGCTACCGAACGTTCGAGGCCTGCGCACACACAGCACCTAGCCGCACACAGCTGACCAGCCGGCGCATCCACCATCCTGTCCCTGGGGTCTCTCTCACCTCGGGACAACTCCTCGCCCATCGCGTCTCTGCACTACGCGATAAGCCAGGACAGTACTTAGTGCGCCTACTTCCACGGAACGATTAAATACCTAGTGACGGCTGTGAACCACGACCTAAATAAATTTATTGTAAACGTTGGTGAGTTATTTTATTTCAACTCACCCGCTAACCGTTACATTGGCGCCCAATAACGTGGTTTTTTTTATTAAGGTCGCTTGGTTTTTTTTGTTCTGTGGAGGTAGTAAGTGTGTTATTTTGGTGTTTTGTGTTTTTTGTGTTTTGTGAAACGTTTTCGGTTATACGCAACCAAGGTGTACCCTACCCTACACATTTTTTTTTTTTTGTTTGAAAAAGAAAGTAACGATTTTTTTTTGTACTTTTCTTTTTGACTATTTTTTTTTTTTTTTCAAACTCATCGTAGTAGTAGGGCCCTTGTGAAGGCCCGTCCGGGGAAGTACTACCACCACACTTATTTCAACCGCATAGCATTTTATGTTTCGGTTGTAGGGTGTGGGTGCCGATATTTCATTACAGGCACATACAACCTTTTCACCTGGGTTCGTCTGCCTATATTTAAAAGAATTATTACTTTCTTTTCTTTTATATAGGTAAATTGTTTTTTTTTAATTGGTTATTGCAGACCCTACCTCATTCTGTCAATACCAATATTTTTTTTTCAATTAATTTTGTTCAATATTAATAATTTGAAATAACTTAACTTTTGTAAAACCTAAGTACATATTATTGCAGACCCTACCTCATTCTGTCAATTTGTTTTTTCAATTTGTTTTAAATTGTTATTGCTTTTTAAAGTTTAACCTTTTGTAAAGCGTACACATTGGTTGCATTAACTCCTTTTGTGTGTTTTTTTATTTTTATTTCGGTGCAATTGTTTTTGTGCTTGTTTTCTAGATTGTTCTCAACCAAAACGTTACTAGATTTTTAAATTCAAATTGTAACAGACGGAGTGTTAGTACATATAACCGTTAATTTTATTTTTCTCTTTGAATTTTTTTTTTTTGGTTTTGGCACTTACCCTACACTTTTAATTTTTTTTTTTTTCTTTTGAAAAAATTTTTAAATCATGGCTTATCCAGTTAAGTTTATGTCGCTTCATAAGTCTGAACTTAAGTACATAGTGGCGATTAGATGCGAATCATCTTTATTCACGGTACGAGACTTACATAAACGAACTGCTAAATATGAACCATTCTTTCCATTATGACATATTAGTTAGTCATTTATCATTATAGCTTTTTTTAAATTTTGACATTCTAGTTAGTCCTTAATAATTATAACTTTAACTTTATTATTTTGACATTCTTTAAAAATACCCGTAAATTTTAAACCTTAACTTTTTAATATTTTTTTGAATACCTATGACTATACCGAACCTATCTAACCTACCAATTTTTTTTTTTCTTTCTTGTTATAACTTTTGGTCTACCCTATAGTTATTTATGCATAATGATGGCCTACCCCATTCATTATATATTTTTTTATACCTATCGGCCCTACACCGAAGGTATTTATTATATTGATCGTGGCCCTAACCCATCGATCACCTTGGTTTTGTAATTCATGGTTGTGTTTTTTTTCTTTACATGGTTGTGCTTTCTTTCTTTAGAGCGGTAGCAACTCTTTAAATAAGCCCTTGCGGGAGCGGTCGATTACTCCTTAAATAAACAATAAATCATAAAGTACAACTGTGTCTATAGAGCGGTAGCAACTCTTTAAATAAGCCCTTGCATCATAAAAAACACAACTGTGTCTATAGAGCGGTTGCAACTCTTTAAATAAGCCCTTGCAGGAGCGGTCGATTACTCCTTAAATAAACCATAAATCAAAAGAAACAAAACCAAAGGACATAGCTTGTCCACTTAATACTGATGGTCTACACTATTTGTGTTGTTTTCTATAGAGCGGTCGCAACTCTTTAAATAAGCCTTTGCAGGAGCGGTTGGTAACTCCGTAAATAAGCCTTAAACCAAAAATATAATTTTATCATCTTAAATTTAGATTCAATTACTTACATTAAAATTTAAAACTGGTAGGTGGATTAGTATTGGTCGGTAGATGGTTAAAAGGAAAAGAAATAATTTAACAATAATATTTTATTGAACTCGATACATACGATTGCATTATTCTCTCGCTTAGTACACTTTCATCTTTGAAGAAAACTATTGTAAGGCATCAGGTTAATGACAACAGGATTCCTATATATTTTATATTGTGCGACAGCTATCTCTCGTATCACTGAATACAATAGCTGCCGCTGGTTATGATTGTGAGAAGTACGAATGATGATTTTTTGATAGGTAAAACAATAGTTAGATCTAATTCTTTCTGCGGATTTTGTCATTATAGATGACAAAATCCTTGACTGCGCGAGGGGGTATTGTAACGTTGTGGATTACCAACGTTCATTTCAAAACTATAAATAGTTCATTAATATAAATTTGTAGGTATCTAGTAAATATTCTTGAATTACGTCGAGACAAAAAGTAATTTATAAGTGGGTAGTTCTAAACTGGTAGTAACATTTGACAGTTCTGTAGTGACAGAACTGTGGAATGTTCTAGCTGCGGATAAGTGAGTGGCAATGCTTATGCTGTCTCACTCTCACGCGTGCAAAGTCCAATTCCCCTTCTCTTTGAGCGAGGCATTTTGTAGCAATCAGCTGGGACATGATTTAGTACATAAAAAGTCGACCACCGCGCAGCAAGTGGTATCTCCCTACATTAGATACTACCTATAACTGTCGGTTCCGGTTATTATTTTGATAGATTTATAAATTGATAATTAATAAATCGTGTAATTCAACCGTTGAAGTGTACCTACATCCCCGTGAAGGGTAAGCTTGCCAAACCAAACCTTTATAACTGCTAGCTATTGTGTTTCTATCTTTTTGTATTGAGCAGTTACCTACAGACTTATTATTTTGTGTTCTAATTTTTCTTTGTTAGGTTTTTATTTTGTTTAGCCTCGAATGTTCCATACGCTCGTAGGCCTATAAATAATGTTGTGTTAATGCTTCACGCTAATTTAATATTGTGTACCTGCCATGTAAACTCCGTTCTGATGATGACCAAACTCACAAACGCCTCAAGCGCCCTACGTCCTAGGCTTTCGCTTACGCTGCGAGGTCATCATCAGAGAGGATTTGCAGTGGACCTTTTATTTACCGCTGGACGTTGATTCCAGGGAACAAGATTGGGGTTTGAAATACCCATCCTCAACGTTCGTTGAGTTCGACAGCTGACTCACGCTACCGAACGTTCGAGGCCTGCGCACACACAGCACCTAGCCGCACACAGCTGACCAGCCGGCGCATCCACCATCCTGTCCCTGGGGTCTCTCTCACCTCGGGACAACTCCTCGCCCATCGCGTCTCTGCACTACGCGATAAGCCAGGACAGTACTTAGTGCGCCTACTTCCACGGAACGATTAAATACCTAGTGACGGCTGTGAACCACGACCTAAATAAATTTATTGTAAACGTTGGTGAGTTATTTTATTTCAACTCACCCGCTAACCGTTACAATATGGACTATAATTTAGCTGTCTAGGAGATCTACGAGATCTTCGTTTTCCTACTGTTGATTCACACTACTGGCGCTATCGGGTATAAAAGCAATGCTACGATATGGTCGTAATAAATCAGCACATATTGGGCCTGTGAACTTCTTGTATCCTCTAAGACATTTATATATTACAGCTATTATATTTTACCTAAATCCTTAGGCAACAACACATGGGCCAGAATATAGATCATCTAACTTAGAATTAACCACGGGCTGGAATTAACCTTATTGCAGCAAGGAGTTTGAGCCTGGCAACAAAGTACGTACTTACTAACTGTACCTAATCGCTTTTTTTGTAAATTGTGCTATTTTTACGCCTTTATCGCAGTTACGTTTCATTTTCTTGCTAGCTGTTCTAATTCGATTATAATATAGCCCTATTGCGTCTAGATCGCACTGACTCATAAACCAACCAGGGATGGAAACATCACATTCAGATCTACCTACACGAGCAAACATTAACTCGTATAAATTATAGCCTGCTAAATCATTAACAGTATTATTAATACTCCATATGACTTTGGTAAACTATTGTCCCAAATAAGAGGCCTCGCTAGGTTCCGTGGCTCTCAACGCATCGAGAATTGTGCAATTAGAGCGTTCTACCTGCCCATTACACCTAGGCCACGCAATAGCTGTTAACATGTATTTAACTTCACACGTACAACAATAGAAAAACCTGTAATTTATCTAGTAAATTGTAAAAAAAAGCAAAATTTGTGAACCTCACCAGGTAAAACATGTACGGACAAACTAAATTATAAGAACTTGCATGCTTAATTTGTGTGTAAACGCATGTTTTGAACAAATAAAATATCTTTATCTTTAACTGTTTTTCTGTTGCGAACTTCTTAAAGTATCTACTGGTAAAGGCCTTACCATGGACAGAAACTACGTGATCTGGGAAACTAAGTAAACTAGAAATGCGTTTAAACTCTAATAATCACAAAAACTGAATAAGCCTTAGTTTAAACCTGGACTACCAAGTTCAGGCTTGTCTGCGGAACCGCGGTTTAAATTTCTCCGTATACAAAACATAGATTAAACCCTGACCTGACCTAGTGCCGTTTTTTTTTGAACCATTGTCTAAACAATTAAATCTACAATTTTTAAATACATTTTGGCTGAAATTAACATAAAATCAACAACACAATGAAAAACTTTCTATCAGAAACTTTCACACACATTTGACAGCTACTACTGTTAGACCATGGTTTATCACAAAACCACGACATGTAATAACGTTTGTGCAAACCGTTTTACGAGATTCAATCCTGGGTTTTTAGTTAAACCCTTTTTTTTTTACGCGCTTTTATTTTGTAATAAGACGGTAATTGTCTTTACAGAATTGACAATACGTGTAGGCTCAGAAACAACGAATTTAGAGAAAGAATTTGTCAAAACTAACACTTATTGGCACCCCTTTTTAATTTTGCTCAAAAGGGCTCAAATTATCGATGTCTACCATTTTCATTGGTTTAGTAGGTTTAGGGATTCGATGTAATTTGCCTTCTTTTCAACCGTATTCTCTTTTATCGTACGCACAATGTAAACACGACGTCACATATTTCCTATATGTAATGGCCATCGTTTTGATGCATTTGAAATATTTTCTAAGCGCGAAATTTGGCACAACTGATCGGTTATCGTAAAGCATTTTACGAGACAGCCCATAATTATTTACAGTATCACTATCTGTGCACCCACTTTACAATAGAAAAATTTACGTTGCACTCTTCGTAACCAACAGTTTACTTTTAAACGGAACACATTAACGGCATCTATCGGATTCCTGCACAAGGCGTTGATATGCTCTAAGCGCTTACCTGGTCTATAAAATAGTCAACGGCAATTTTGTAGTCTCGAATTGAAAGTCACCAGTAGGCAATGCGTGCAATAAGATCACGTTAGTCATTGTATCGCGAACTGCACTACAATCCGTAATTACACGGACATTTTTACACAACACAGATTCTAAAACTTCGTAATAACGCTGTGAAAAACACTTTTTTTCTTTTCTTGTGACGCAACTAAAATACAAGACAGAGCTCAAACTACCGCCTATCCGTATTAGTAAAAGAATACTTGCTATGGGTAACTTGCATGCATCCGTGTGAATTTCTATTGGCGAAACTAAGATTTTATACCATACCCACATCTCATCATTTTTTTTTATTTTTTTTTTATTTCCGTTAGTGGACGAGCCATTATTGCAAAATTATGGATGAACTTCCTAAAGTAGCTACATAGTCCAATGAACTGACGCACTTTGTGTATGTTACTCAGAACGGGAAATTGAGACACAGCTGCAAACTTAAATTCACCCGGTTCAATGCCATGAACATAATAATTCATCACTAAATAACACAGCTAAATAAGAAATCATGTTTTGTAAAAATTTACATTTACCCACATGTACATAATTAAATAAAAATTCTGCGTTTGACCCCGACCATTTGACGACATTATTGGAGTTACTTTTATTTGATAATTTACTTTGAAATTACTAAACTATCTACGAACTTGTTAATTCAGCGCATAAAAACTGAGGGAGCGCTAAATGTATCTTTAGGATGGATGCTGAGTTTATGGGTACCCTTGGACTACATTCAGACTGGTGAAGTAGGTACTTCTTACCAGATAATTTAGTTTGCTTATCGATATTATATTATAATGGTTATCTATCGCGGAAAATTAATGCATTTAAGGTTCTGTTATCGACACATAGGCAACTATCTCCGTTCTTTCTCATAACTAAACAATAGGAGAGGCATACATCAATTCGGGTTCTTTTTATAATACCTGCTGGCTCAATGGCTCATTAATTTTGACTCTAACAATCTCTTGTTTGTGATGTGCTTAGCTATTCCTAAGGCCTACGTGTAGGTACTTAATGCGCATTTGGACTAAATCTGTATATTCCAACTTCCCAGCTCCCTAGTATAGCTAGCAAAGCAGTTTTATACCGAGATAATCTATACTAATATTATATCTATACTATATTCCATATTACTATTTACTATAGTAGGTACATAATAAAGCTGAAGAGTTTGTTTGTTTGAACGCACTAATCTCAGGACCTACTGGTCCGATTTGAAAAAATTCTTTCAGTGTTAGATAGCTCATTTGTCGAGGGAGGCTATAGGCTATACGGTAACGGGATATTCCCACGGGAACGGGAATAAAACGGGATATGCACGTGCAATGTCGCGGGCAACAGCTAGTAAACTAATAAATTGATTACAATCAGATTTGCTTATCAGGCTTACCCTAGTTTTGTCAAGGTCACCAATGGCATTTTATGATTATTTATCGACACACGAGGCACTCAAATATAAAACACATTTGGCTAATGGCATTTTGCAAACATTGGCATGGCATGACTGACCTGGTTGTTTAAGCATGATTCCTGGCAGCTCTCGGCGCGAAGTATGACGAATCCGTCCTGCCTGCGATGTCCTTGGATCCGCTATTGACGACTTTGAGGTAGCTTTCATTTCCACCGAGAAGCGTTGCTGGTAGCGAGAAGAATGCTTCTTGAAACTCGATCATTAACGGAATAAACGATGCGGCATGGTGTTCTTTCCGACGTGAGGGTAGACACTTCGTGATCCAGATCATGGTTGATGATTTTTCAACTTCTTGTGCAAGGAGACTTCAATATTTTCCTTGCGGGTGGTGCATCGCCTTTCTTCGTTTTTATTTTCAGAAGTCTGGCTAACCAAAGCAGAATCTTCGTCCTCCAGATAAGACGACCGTCGAGATTAATGTGTAGCAGAGCGTCGTTTTAACGTAGGTTTTTTTATCACACTTCTGAATTGAAACGACAAAGATGAAAATAAATAGAAAATACTTAATTTACGCTTTTTATTTGGGCAGAGCTTTCCCTTACAATTATCGTTATAAACAGACACACCAAAATCACTGCTCCTCGCTTTTATATAGCTCGCCGGCTGGCGGCTATTTCACCCCCTCCGCTCAGAATTTGGCGGGGATGGCTCACGTGGTAGGGCAGTGACGTGGCGAGCTGGACTGGCTGGCTGGCTGGCTGGCGTTGGCAGGCTTGCCTGGCATCGCTGGCGACATCTGGCGTTACACAATACAAGTCTGACAGTATGGGTTGGAGTACTCATTTGATGATTTTACCATGATAAAAAAAATACACTAAGAATTTCTCCCGTATCATGTGTGTGTTCACACCACAGACATTGACACCACCATGAACATCTGAACCCGGAACTACTCTAGGTCATTCAATATTTGTTCCGTGCAGGGATCAAATGTGTGACTCGCTGCGCAGCATTAGGTAGCTCAACCACTGCGCCAAATGTGTCGTCTGTGCGAATCGATGCTAAAATTTAAGTATCGTGTTCTCGAAACAAATGTATGCAATCTACTATATAAAAATAAGTCGGGTTTTCCTTCCTGACTATAACTCCAAAACGCACGAACCGATTTCCACGGTTTTGCATTCGTTGGAAAGGTCTCGGGCTCCGTGAGGTTTATAGCAATGACTGGTGGCGAAACGGAGTTCGCCGGGTTTGCTAGTGATATTATAATTAAAAATATCATTGAATTTATGTAGTTGTTCCAGGTCTGGGTGTTTGTGTATGTGAGTTTCTATGTTTGTAAACGCACCCATGCCTAGTGCCGAGCAACTAATTTTTCTTTTTTTTTTTTAAATAAAAATGTTTCGACGATTCCATGAGTTTGTACATAATACAACCTCATCACTACCTGAAGGCTTTATTTTCTCAGACTTCCTTGAACGATTAGAAAATAAAAAGACACTGAAATGCATTACAATCATTTCATATTGACCTAATCATTTGTGTAAATTATTCGGAATCCGGTAAGGATTTCAAGAAATAACATGATAATACCTATTTAACAGGATATTAAAATAAACGTTACCAACAAATGCCTAATCAACTTTCGTATTTATCAGTGAGTCAGCTTATCAGTAATTAATGGTATCTATAATACATAGCGATATTGTAAGCCTATAGTCAATTGGGATTGACGTAATATTTACTTAAAATTTTATTTAAAGGCGGACTGACTATGAGCCATACTTCAGCTTTTTTTATCGTGGTAAAATCATAAATGAGTCCTCTCACCCAGGGCAGGGCAGGAGAGACTGTTAAGCCGCAAACACATTATTTAACACGCCACGCGACGCAACATGTCGACACTCGATGTGCAGTGAACGCGTGTTGTCGCGTCGGGTGTTCATTGTGTGATTCTGATCATAGAAAACAATGATACATTAAAATTTGATTTGACCCAACACGCATCACGTTTCATAGGGTGGCGTCAGGTGTTAATAATGTGTTTCCGGCTTTAGACTTGTGCTGACTAAAATCCACAGTTTCCTTCAATAGCCCTTTACGTTCCGGGGCCACGTAGCTTATTAGTCCTGCGACCCGGAGCTATTATACCACAGCAACGTTTTGTTTCATTTAAAAGGTAAAGAAAGGCTTTGGGCATGTTTCTATGATTTCTCATTTCAGTTTTTTGGGTGTTTGAACCCATACCGGAATGTATCTGTAGTCATTATTATCACTTTTAATGAATAATTCAAAGAAGGACAGATTAATAGATTAGAAAATTAACAAACATGAATGTGATACCGAGACTAAAGACATGACGAGGTAAAAATCTGCCTATAATGATCCCACTGCTGGGACACAGGCCTCCTCTCTTTGAGAGGGAGTGTAGCAGCAGTACAGGTTAGTAGATGTCACATTTCTTTGAATTTTTGGTTGCAGTGCTGATGATGTTATGCTAAGTAATGCGCCTGGCTGGGTTCGAACCAAAACTCGTAAGGGGAAAGTACTGCTTCCTACCTACATAAGGTAAAACAATTAAATTTAAGTACAAAAACGTGTAAGGAAATGATAAATACCAAATGATACACTACAATAGGGAAATCCCGTCTAAAGAAAGGCCTTATCAAAATGACACATAAATGACTAGAAGTTGAAGAAAGTAATTCTCATTATAAATGAAGGTAGACACAATCGACAAAGTTGAATCATGGCCCATCTAAGCTTAATTTCTTACAGACTTTCAAATTTAATTAGGTTCACAGTAACTCAATGTTACTGTTTCTGAACAAAATATATACTCAGGTTTCGCATAATATATACTAAAACAATGTTGTAGATATATGTATTTGCTGAGCGTAGGTGTGAACATTATTGACAACTGTAATGAAAACAGATTAAAAAGGAGATGGAAAGTTCAAGTATGTGGAAAAATTCAGACAGGTATAGAAATGGGACCTAGCACTGTATAACGCTGAATAGCTCAATATTCATATTTCACATAAAAAAAGTTTCTAAAACTTGTTATATCTTCATAACATGATAAAAAAAAACGTGAACACCTACCATTAAAAGTACTACAAAAATTGCAAATAGTGACATTGCTATAAACTTTTACGTAGGCGTTTAGTTTTATGTATGTACGATTGTATTTATTTATTGATGACCACATTTGTGACCCACTCAGATTAATTAAATATCTTCAAACTACTTACCAAATAATGTGATACGTGCTTAAACTTAAAATAAAGACAGTTTTCACAGACGATATAAGTAGGTAAGTAGTTGTAATGATAAACAAACGATATCTTGATAAACCCTTTCTGAACTCGTTGAACCCTCTAATTAGCTAAGGATACATTTAACAATTTCGAAATGAAACAAGAAAAATAGGAAATAGTGTATTTATTCGATAATCTGTGATTCTGATAAATAAATTCTGAAAAAATACGAAGCGACGGACTGTGTTTAAATGTCATTTTATTACGTGATGATGGAAATCTGGATGTGATGTTGTTAATTTCTGCAACTTTGAACTGTTTCTTTCCACTACATGGCGATGGCTTTGCAATATTCTCACAGAACGACCACAAGCTAAGCACTCCGTTGAATAGCTGAATAAACGAATTTCACCAGTTGCTCCTGAATGCAGCAGTTCAAAACAAGGATGACAATGTTGGCTGAGAGATCGGCCTGTGCGGTTACAATTATTATTTAGCCACGAGCTCCGCTCGAGTGTATATGACGCCGCAGTCTTCGCGTGGATATACCACAGTTTATGCATTGCATGATTCACTGTTTACAAGTCAAGTCCGGGTCGAGAAGCGAGAGGTCGGTAGGTTTGCAAGCAGAAAGTCCAATAAACAAGCGGGGGTCAAGTAAAAGCAAAAGAAAGAATCACAACGAACAATAATAATAAGCAGAGCGCAGAGCGTTCAAATGACATCTGACGTTTGTTTTTTTCTTAAAGATGGGATTGGACTCAAATAGTCACAGAACCGATAAAAGAATCGATTGAAATCGTTAGAAAGTAGTATCGATCATACTTCAGTTTTTTTTTTCTCTCCCACTCCAGCAGGTGTAGCATGGCGCCGTAGAAAGAGGTTTTCTCGACGCAAGAATAGACAAATGACAAAACGTAGAAATATTTTTAGCGTTTTAAGCATGGTGATGTAATAAATATGGAAAATAAACGTTCTTTTCTTCAATAGTGTACGAATGGTGTCATGTTTGTACAAAAAACAGTCGATTTGTATAGAAATAACGATGAAATAACCTTGTCTTTTCTTGGTAGAATAGAGATAGAATCGCCATGCTACGCGTGCTGGGCAATATTCTCTTTCCACTCTTACCTTTCACGATGTTGGGCATCTTCCTTCCAGTTCAGACGGTACCTGTCCAGTTAATATTATTCTGCACGAAATATGAACTAAGATTAAACTAAGAAGCTCATTCCCAAGTTTTTAACGAAAATAATGAAGTTGAGTTTGGTGGACGAATCACTTTAAAACAATCCGATTTTCCGAATCAAAACGCATGAAAAGTTGAAAACACAATAAAAAGCAACGAAACGACTCTGAATCTATCGATTCCCGCCAATTACTGTTTCAACGCCAATTTTTAATTTCAGCAAACAAATCGTTTAAAATCACATTAGTAAAAATCGATTAAATACAGTTTCATTTTAACAATCTGGAAAAGCGTTATTACCCTTCCCTAGTTTTCATTATTTCATCGTGACCAAGTCATGTCAATAAAAAATGAGCGAAAAGCAATTCAGATACTTTTTTATGTTTAACATTTTATATAAGTCTTAGGAAATTATTAAACACTAAACAATTCATTAATTAATTTTCAAATACTACGAGTTAAAATGAAATTCTTATAGGCGACTGGGGCAGTCATTTAGCCATCTCCTTTGGCAAGTTTTCTATTCTTTTCTAAGCCAGTTTTCTGTAAAAATCTTCGTCACACAGAAGGTTAACACATAATTGTCTCGAATTAACTATAAGTAGGTACTATAGCAGTGGTGGCCCAGTGGTGTCGATCCCGACTTACGAGTTGTAGGTCGTGGGTCAAACCCCGCAGTTTAATTCATCACCACTGCTCTCAAAACGGTAAAGGAAAACATCGTCGTGAGGAAACCTGCATGTCCTAGAACCAAAAATTCGAAGACATTTGACATCCACCAATTCGCACTGGGCCCGCGTAGTGGATTATGGTCCACTCCCTCTCACAGAGAGGAGGCCTGTGTCCCAGCAGTGGGAACATTATAGCCTGATGATGAGGTGCTATACTCACAAATTACATCAAAATACGTATAAAGTCACAAATAACAAGGAAGCTAGTGGAATTCCTTGCCGAAGTCTGTGTTTTTGTCTACTTAGCTACAAACTTGGACTCCGATTGTAAACTTGAGTATTTGATATTCATTTTAGTTTGAAATCTCTATGCGTTCCTGAGAAAAAGAATCTTGATACATACAGACGGACGGAACATAGTGATGCTACAAGGGTTCCCTTTTTTCTATTGATCCACGGAACTCCAAAAACAGCGAGGAATTAGGAAAACCTATTAGGTGTTTGCATTGTGATTAAATAGATACTTATTGTATTTGTAGTACCCAGAAATCACAAGCTTTAATATGACTAACATGAGTGACTAATGAAATAAACTCTTCAAAATGTGTGAAACTCAACTGAAGTGTTTCGGCTCAAGAAAATAAACAAAGCACTTGTTTCAAGTGTTACTTTAAAATCCCCGATTTCCCTTGAGCCATTGTTACTTGGCCAATGATATTTTAGTTAACATAATATAATATATTATGAGCGCGCAAAACGTGTAGATCAGAAAATGTCCTACGTGGGACAATAGGCTAGTTGCCCTAAAAAATGTAATTAGTCCGTCTTTTAGATTATTCAAAAATGACAAAGATATAGCCTATTAAAGTTACGTGTGACGTCACGATGCGTGGCATTTTTCGCGCAGGGTGACGTCACAGGTAACGATTAAATAGGCTATCTTTGTTATTTTTTGTTTAATCCAAAAAGACAAAATACGTGGCCAATATTTTTTTATAATCTAAAATACGGACTAAATAGAATGTAATTATTTTGACCCTGGAAACTACGCTATTGCTTTTAGTCTGTGTCTGTTTGTGGGGGGCGCGAATGCACGTGAAGCCGTGGTCCCAGTTGTCATTTGTTGATCTTTGACAGTCATTACTATCAGTCAGAAGATAATCAGTTACTTAGTTACTGGGTTGTGGAGGTCTGATAGGCAGTCGCTTCATCAAATTATTCATATCAATGCTCATCTACTGGAGGCCTACAACCGGGAAATCCCAGATGTGATGATGATGAAATGAAATGTCTTAAGAGGTTACAGGAACAGGGTGGGTTTTAGTCAGTACGAGTGACAATCGAGTGCGGACTCATTTGATGATACCGTATTAAAAAAGGGTGGTGAAGCAAAGGTAAACAAACAATAGTCATTACGTACTTAGGTAGTGAGAAATTGGTAGCGTTTTCAATTAAAGTAAATGCACCATTAGCACTAATGAATCGAGACTTTTTTTGCCCTGCCTTGGGTTGGAGGACGCATTTGATAATTTTACCACGTAAAAAAAATAGTCAAATATTACTTATATGAGCCGCTAGTTGATACCATAATAAGTGTATGTACCTATCTATTTTTTATCATTAAGCTGAAGAGTTTATTTGTTTGAATGAACGTGCTAATCTCAAGATCTAGGTACTGGTTCGAGTTCAAAAACTCTTTTTGTGCTGCATATTCCATTTATCGAGGAAGGCTTTGAGCTATACAAAAACAACGCTATGACCGATAAGAGCTGAGCAGTGTTGATGAAACTATACGGGGAACAGCAGCTAGACTTTAACAGCCTTACTACAAAATCTTGAACAGCTGTTTAACACTTGTCTAAAAAAAGTTTGACTGCGTAACGAAGGTCCGTTACGCAGTCACACTTTTTTTACACAAGTGTTCAACAGACGTTTTAAAGTTTTTGAGGTACGACGCTAATAATCTCCATAGAACTCGACAGGGAGATAAAATTTCTCCAAGACAAGTCAAGAACAGCTAAACGTACATAGATTTATCTTTATAGTAGAATACTATCGAATCTGTAAGATTTTTAAACTGATAACCGAATAACAAATGGCATTTTTGATAAATTATGTAGTAGCAGATATAATAAGATTATCAATAGTGTAATCCACGAAGAATTAGGCAGATATGTACAAAATGTTGGTCCTTGGTGGTTTAATAGATCTTAAATGAAATGAAAAGAACTTTTGTCTCGAATTTTGTGGTAAGCGGCGCAGGAGCTGTGGGATTTTATGGATGCACCTGCCCTCAAAAACAGCGGAGCGGCTTCTCCATTATACATCCCAATCGCAGTAGGAGACGCTCAAAGCATCGCCGGCGGTGTGACCTTATCGACAGACGCCGACAGCGAGTAGTAAGTCCCTTCATACACAGACAATACGCCAGTCTCCGATAACTTAAGACTATGTATGGTATCTAGGCGACTTTCGCAATTTATATCCATAGATATTAGTACCCAGCACGCGTCAATGCTCGGAGTCTCTCTATGCGCGATTGATTCAGAAATGAGGAGATTCGTAGACGAACCAAAGTTACCAACATGGCCCAACGAATGTTCAGCGGTGACGCCCTACGGCTGATATGATGTTGGATGATGATGACTCGTCAATGGATAACAGAGTCGTAAGGCATCGGGGATCGGAGGGGGCGCGAACGGGCTATCTCGCCGTCTATCAAGGATCAGACCCCAGTGCTAGGTTATGTCAGAAAACTGATGGCTTATTCCTAACCTGACCTGCAATCTTAAACCGGCCTTACGGAGTCAAGAAACAAACAAAATCACATTTGTAAACAATATTAGCAAATGACTTTAAACTGTTATCCTATCACAGCATGAATCATCCATGTTTATCAAAATATTGAGATGACAAAGTAAGTGAGACAAACTGTCTATGTAAACACAAATATCGTAAATGGACGTAGTATTTGTGAGGTTATAAAGTTAATCTGTCTCTTAATGGAGTTAACCCACTTAACCAATTAAAGTAATGAATTAATTGCTATGCACGGCAGATTGTAAAAGACTGGTTACTAGGTTGTCAAAGATTAGTTTATTTTTTGGAGTTGTAGACTTTCTTCATCTATTTTGAATATTGTCACTTCATACTGTCCTAAAAGCGTCGGACAGGGATATTTTCCTAAGAAAGACTTTTTATCTAACGAGTATTCTATGGTTGGTTTGGAAATGTTCGATCTCTGCGCAGAACAAGTATTTTTGTATGATCTACAAGTCTTTTTTCCGGATCTGGGTTTTAGTATATGTGAGTTTAAATGTTTCTAAACGCACCCACAATACAGGATTTATCCTAAAGAGGGGCAAAGTTTTTGTAAAAAAAATATTCTCAACCTGATGGATCGATATTAAATAGTGATGTATTTCACATCAATAATATGGCATGTGCAACTTTCCCACCCTTTTAAAAAACAAAGTTTAACGATCGATCTCCAAGGTTAAGCCACGCTGTCCAAGGTCGATCCATGGATGGGTACTCGAGTACAGTACCGAATTTCCCGGGAAATCCCGGTTCCATGTCCCAGTACCGAAACTTCGGTACCGGGCTTTAAAAAGTACCGGTTCTGCAACCTCTAGTCGCTACGTCACGTCAACCGTGCCGTCAACGTCACATCGGTTTTGCTCAGCTGAGCGAACTAATTGTTTCCTGGTTACGACCCATGTACACTTAGGTAAAGGTCGATTACAGATGACGAAGTTTTAATTGCTTAATGGTGTAGATAACTGACAGGTTTCGCGGAAAAAGCTGGAATGAAACACAGAGCACTGAAAACCTTCAGAGTCCCCAAAAAATTCATCCATGAATAGATGAGAATAGCATTATCAATACAAAGAGCCATTGAAAAGGGCTATTTGAGGAATGTGGTGGATTTTAGTCAGTAAGAGTCTGACACTCCCTTCTACTTCACCTTGGGCTGGACTCCTCCCTCCTTCTTTCTTCTTTACTTTTTTGGTGATAATATCATCATAATTATGACTCCTCATATTATGATGACTTCACAAAAAAAAAGATATTAGAAACCTCAATATCATTTTTGAAAACCTATCTAGATGACGCATGGGTTTGATGAAAATTTCAGTTCTAGATATGGGGAACCTAAAAATTGTTTTATTCTATTTTGTGTGAAAATTTTAAGACGGTGCACAGAATGCATCTACTTATCACGTTTCAACAGAAGGTCCTTATAGTTTCGGAAACAGTGTCTAATGACATAAGGCCAAACAGAAATGACCATTCAACCAATCCATAAGGGTTCCGTTTCTTGGCATTTGGCTAGGGAACCCTAAGAAAGAGAGTAGGTAGAACGCTAAATGTGCGTGTCGCACATAAAAGAAGAGACGCTTTAGACAGCTTAGTATTTCAGTCAGCTAGCAACATATTTCTTAACCCCTTTTAGAGATAGTTAGATCACCTTCAGACTTGCTTTTACCATGTGTGTCTTTTGTGCCATTAAGATCGATAGCCTTAGAAGTCAGGGCTACAGACTGTATCTAACTTAGCGATTCTTGGCAAGGTGCCAACAATAAAATTTATCCTCATACGCACTTTTTTTTCTTGTATACAATCGCGATGAATGAAGATAGAGTGAATTTTTATATGTTTATTTTGGCTGTTTCTTTTCAGAGTAGTCAGGTACGAATCACCGGTCTCATCTAGTTATAAAAAAAGTGTTTTGGCGTGTAAAAATGTGTGCTAAAACCTATCTGCAAAGTAAATTATTTAATGGAAAAAATCCTATGAGTAAGTGTTTTAGTTTTCAGAGACCCTTTGTGTTTCTTTTGCTATTTTTCACAGTTTCGAATAAGACCTATTTGATGATAATTTATGACTTTTACTGCGATTTCTGCGAATGGGAAGAAACGCAAATGGGACGCACCTGGTTGAATGGGACGAAGAAGTAATCTCTTGAACGACTGAACCAATTTTGAACATATTTTCACCAGTAGAAAGCTACATTATTCTTGAGTGACAAACATAATACATTTTGTTAAATCTGATCGGTCGAAGTAGCTGGCGGAGTGCTACTTTGTGCCTACCTTGCAATAACAATAAAGCCTACCTTGTAACGGGTCATTCACACGAGGACGTTTGACGAAACATCTTTTTTATTGCTATTTTATTAAATCACGGAGCAATTCTTTTTAAATGGCTGCGTTCACACGCGTTAGCAGTCGTAAAACATATAGTCTCGTCTCAAAACACGATTCACGTCCGTCTAAGAGCAAGTTATTTAATTTATACTTTTGACAAATTATAAAATGGCAGGATGCCGAAGGACTGCCGAAGCATTGCTGCTAGTTCTAATACATTGTTGCTGCGCTGATTCCGAGCAAGGCAGCATGCTGACACTGCCACGCAGCAGAGATGCATTGCTGCCGAGGCATACATAGCTGAGTACCTCGGAATGTAACCTCAATTATAAACCTACATGATGACCGAGCGGAGTTTGAAATCAAACCTTTATACATAGGGATCTCATAATAAAAAGAAAAAAACTTAAGTACTATTTTCCTTTGCTGACTAACTGCATCCAAAATTATTTACGAATTTGCATTTTACAGCGTCACTGATGAGTGTACATAATTTATGCATATTATGACCTCACCGTTTGAACCAACGACTGTGTGCTAATGCAGTCTTTAATATTAATAATTTCTTCTCGATTGCAATGTTCACATACACCATTAAAATTAAATAATTTTGATGATCAATAATAAACTCTAGCCTTTTTGTCCTGGGGATATCCAGAAGCTAGATAATCTGCTACTATCATAATTTTTTTTTGAAAATTATTATAAACTTAATTATGCTGTCGATTATTCTCGAGGCTATGGCTAGAGGAATGGCTCAGTTTTGTTAAAAGTCTTATACTTTGGTATGGTATGCAGTCTATGACAATATAAGTATTCACATTTTTTTCAGTATTTATTAAAACCGTCGCTTATGATATAAAAATAACAAATAACAGGAGGTTTGTTTTGAATTATCCGGGCTAGTATTATAAATTCTACGTGGTAACCAAACCAGCCATGCTAGCTGACATTAGCAGCTAGTGTTTTGGTAACACCAGGCTGTAACTACGTCTTATTTATTTGTTTTAACTTCAGGCACATGAAACAAGACAATACATAGGCGGACTTAATTCTCATCCTTTGCTACGCGTATCGTAGCCTACGTAGGCTCAAATTACGCCATTTGCTACGGGCATCGTAGCACGTGGCGAAGGCTCTGACTACGCCATTTGCTACGGGTATCGTAGCACATACATAACGTAGGCTCAAACTACGCCATTTGCTACGGGTATCGTAGCACATGGTGTAGGCTCAAACTACGCCATTTGCTACTTGCTACGGGTATCGTTACCTCAATCTACGTTTTGCGCTGGCAAACCGAGGGCAGACCGCTGAATTACCAATAACCAATGCCAATAACTGTATAAAGTTAATAGTTTTACCAAATGTGAGCTATTCACATAGCTCGTGCCGATATGAGTATAAACTTCCATGTTATAAAGTAATCTAAACACGTCAGGAGAGGTTTACAATAAAGATAAGTTTGCCCTTTATCATATTTTTATCATCGCCCTTTTATCGTATGATGTAGGTCATATTGACGAAAATAAACAAAGTAGTTATTGATTGCTGAAAGTTACATTATTTTTTGATGAAAAATAATGGACCCCCGCAGCTCTAAATAAAACGGAACGGACTCTCAGACTTGACTGAATAAAAACCAACTTGTTCCTTGAGTTGCTATTTGAATTCCAGGGAATTTTTAAAATGTGGTAATCATCGAATGGATCCTCCCACACTGGGCAGACCAGACGGCGCGGCGCGCGTGGAATACGACGCGCCGGTCGACTCGAGAATGGTCCATGATCGGTCAGCGAGTAGCACATTACTCGCCGTTCGCATGCCGGCGGCCTTTTAGGGTTTCAGTAACTTGTTAAAAGAGTCCTAGAGCCTTACCACGAGCGAGTTTAGGTTGTGGGAAAGAGACAGAGCTACACAAGTCGTCTCGCACCATCTCTTTTCCACAGCCTAAAGATCGTGTTAAGAGTTAATGGTAGCCCACCTGAGATTTAAATCAATCTAAAGTAAGAAAATGGTAAGGTAAACTGTTCATTTGTTAATATCCTATAGGTTTTAACAAATAGTTCGCTTAACTACTGATCAAGTAACTGCCCTAATAGTTGTCTTCCTAAGTACATATTTATTCTTTTGTTGACTGTACTAGCGCAATGCGGTGAATTCTTAGGTAATAGTAGGTATATGTATAAGACTCGGCCGCACTACACCATAATAAAATTATGATTTACTGTTATGTCTAATTGATAAATCAATTTTAATGCAGGTCAGTGTATATTAAATCGTGCGATACCGCGCCGCGGTTCAAACTATTAACAGTAGCGGTGTGTGCGAAGTTCTTTATAATAAATATTTATAAATATAACTTACGAGTATATTATAAAATAGTGAAAGTGAGTTTGTTACGCCATGTTGGCTGATCGGATTTCGATGAGGTTTGTTATACGAATAAGACCATTATATAATCTGTTCTGTTGGTAAGAGGATCCCCTGGGATTACTTTGGACCTCCATTGATAACAACTTGGGTTGAATTTTGTACTTAGGTAACTTTAATAATTCCATGCAAAAATTGACTCTGACTTTCTAAATTTTTTTAATAAGGATAAAATATGCAAAGAGGTTTAACAACAATGGCTTAAAACCTCTTAAAACCATTATCTTTCTTTTGATTGATTTACGAGGTCATTGCATTGAACGAGGAAAAAGTCATTCAAAGATAATGTTTAGTTGGTAAATAACAATATACCTAAGTATTTAACAAATCTTTTAGAACTGTTTAATTTAAATGTAAAATATTCTTCAGTTTTCAGTTTGCTTGAACATGGTGTTTGCCGAAAATCAGAAAATAAATAATAATTGTTTTTCAGGTTTTTTTTTTCTTCTTTGGCAATGAGTTGCGTGACGGTAGGTACTCTGCCAGTAGATAAGTATCATTTTGTGACATGATATTTAACTTTTCTATGATTTTGGTAAATGTTAAAAAATATACAAATCATGACTCTAAAGTAAAGCAAGCAGGTAATAAATAAGTACCTAAACACGGAAGTTAAAATCAAGATAATATCAAAATCTCAACCTATATTTTTATCTTAGCTCTTTTAGCTTAGATTAGCTCTGTAATCAAAATTCGACAAACGAAAGCAACAAGTTGGCACAACAAACATAATAATATGGCCAACATTAACACATATACAATTCTCACTTACCGCATACTAACACGAAGAAGTCCAGGATAATTTTCCAAATTAATTTGTCGACCGCCATTGTTGCACTATAATAACATAATATTCACGTAAAACCTTTTTTTCACACGACCACGCTTCCTCGGCCACGGCGAACGCGATAAAGACTGCTACAATACTGATAAAATGAGTAATCTGTGGGTAAGTTTGTAGGCGGCGTTAGTCATTGTCAAACATTGCAAAAAGCACCGTTATAGAGGTCCTTGCTCTATTATATTCCATCTTGTTTGCGATAACGCGACTATGTGGTTATGTATTCGGTTAACAGACTGTAAATATTGTTGACTGTGAATAAATAAGTCTGTATGTATGTATTGATATAAAACCTTCTTTGTAAAGTTTGAGGATAGTGCCATCTGTGTTTTGTGTCTGGAACTGCCGTGAATATTTCTGCGTCTAGTTTGTATCTGAGTAAATAGATGGCGTTAGTTATACAGCTATCTAGCTAGCTTTTGGAAATATTTTGGGAAGAATGATGAATTAAAAAGAAAAAAATAAACACTTTATACAGATTTATTATTATGCTTTATAAACTTTTAACCACATTAAAAAATAAGTAAATAAATAGCTGCCTCAAAGCTAAAATACATCGAGAATTCTAAAGGCAGTGCATTTTAAGTTCTATTATACATTAAAAAAATCATATAAACAAGTAATTTACTTAAAACAGTTTAAAAACTGTAGACATCTGTGTGTCAAAACGAGTAAAAATATCCTTCAACTATAATACACTTATCTAGCACCTAATTGGACCTAAAGCTAATTTCTATGGGGTATTTGTAACAGAGACGAGATTATTAGATATTAATTAGTCAATTACCGAATGCATAAAAAACTGGCATGATGTTGACGCTGCATTTTAAGTTTAAAAAAAAACTGTCAAAGTCAGCCATATTGGAAAAAAATGGCGGGATTTTTTATATTTTTTCTTCACTGGTATTGTTATTATTGGTAATTGACTAACCAGCTATAAACTCATCTCAGATCTATTATTCCTTTTATTTAAAAGCCTATATCACAGTATAAAAAAATACGTTTCAGTTGTCTTCGAGACTTCAGATTACGTTTACTATGACTAACATAAATACATGAACTGTGTGTACTTTGCTTCATGCATACTTGTCTATGGCAGGCGTGGTGGATTACGGCCCATTTCTCCGAGTGGGCCGTAATCACCCACGCGGGCCCAATATGTAAGGAGTCAATTTGACTACTTCATTAGAATAAAATACGTACACACACAAGTAACAAACATTTGAAGTAAATGCGATTAAACCCAAATTAATATTGCGTAAAGAACATTTTTTATTATTTCTAATAGGCTGAATAAGTGAATGCAAAATATGGAGGTAAATTTCAGCTTTATAGATTTAAAAGTTTCGACAAAAACTTTCATGTGATATTTATATAAACGTATCTTATACAGGGTGAATTTTTCAACTGGGCGTGGATGGCTATCTTGGAAACTATGAGGAATTTTGAAAAACGTTGAAAGGAGTCTCGAGGCCGATTTTGACGAAAACTAAAACTGCATCATTGGATTTTAGAAAAATCAATAATCCTGGCCAGGAATCGAACCCGCTGATTTTGAAAAAAAAATCACATCCTGTATTATTACTCCATTCGATAGTGTTGCTAATAAGGATCAATTTCTGGGAAGTAACCATATACGGCAAACATAAGGAAACAGCATATTTTTATAAAACTGCTATTTTTCTGTCACTTTACTTCAACTGAGCCATAAATGTATTCGAAATTACAAAATTTCGTTGTTTTCAATGTTTCACTGGATTTGACGCCTCAACAACTGCACTTTATTCAGAAATACGCAATTATTGAATTGAACAAAAAATATCATTATTTCCAAGAAGAAACGATAAACCTATGTTTCGAATACAGTCATTGCCTTGAGATTGATCAGTTTTTTTCATAATTAGACATTTTCCTTCAGTTTGCCGTATATGGTTACTTCCCAGAAATTTATCCCTATTAGCAACACTATCGAATGGTGTAATAATACAGGGCGTTATTTTTTTTCCAAAATCAGCGGGTTCGGTTCCTGGCTATAATTATTGAATTTTCTAAAATCCAACGATGCAGTTTTAGTTTTCGTCAAAATCGGCCTCGAGACTCCTTTCAACGTTTTTCGATATTCCTCTTAGTTTCAAAGATAACCATCCACGCCCAGTTGAAAAATTCACCCTGTATAATTGTACTATAACGTTATAATGTGCAACTAAGATATTCAAAATTGGTATGTTCAAAGGCTAATTGACACAAAATAAAAAAACTGACTGTTGTAATCGTATTTCTAGTTAGATTACATTTTTTAATGTTCTCATTTCTAGGACACAGGCCTATGCAGGATACAGAGAGCCATAATCCACCACGTGGGCCTCCACGCCAGCCGTAATGCACCACACCGGCCGTAATCGAACACGCTGGCCGTAATCATAGGAGCCCAATTACGGATTTGTAGAAGTAAGTTTCCACGCGTTTTTTCATTCACCTTTTTGAGAAGAGTGCGGATGAATATTTCAAATTGGCTGTAGCTATATAAAACAGTATTTCATTTTACTTGAGTTAAACAATAACCGTTATTTTTTTGTGTCTATTAGCGTTTCAAAAACACCTTATTATTATGTACGGTAATTTTAAGTAGGTTTGTAGATCCGACGCCATTTTATACTAGCGTAGACGCGCACTGGCAATTTCTTTATAGTGATTAAAATATCTGCATTTAATATTACAGCTGGGGATTGCAATCCAGGAAAAGATTCGCGAGATTTTGCGATATCCACAGGCCGTAGATGTTGACCCAGCTGGATACGCAAGATTTCGCGATATCGGCTGGCTGTAGAATAAGATTGCTCTATAGAGATCCAGCTGGATCCGCTAGATTTTGCGATATCCAAATGCCTTAGTATAGCGTTAATCTATCTGGGTCAGTTATGATTTCGCGATATCCACAGGCCTTGCGATATCGGCTGGGTGTAGAGTAACATAAGTCTAGCGGGATCTAGCTGCAACCGCAAGGTTTTGCGATATCGGCAGGCCGTAGTAACTTTGTGACTTTGTGAGAAATCAGAGTAGAAAAACTTCACATGTGCTAGATTACAATCCTTTAAAGCTTAGACTTTAGGTTTTTTTGTGAGTCGTATTAATAATTTAATTTTTAAGTGCCAGAACTTGAACACCTAATTTTTATTGATAAAGAGGCCCTCAACGACTATTAGAGGCCCTAATTCGTTTTATTTTTCTTATAATCCACAATATTTACAAAAATTGGTAGATATGATGAAATGATATAAGTTTAGATAATCTAAACCCAACTCATTTAGAAATTGGTAGTCAAAAAATCTACCCTAGTTTACACTGCTCAATATGAAGCTATTCATAACTAGTATATCTTGGCCTCACTTCATGACCTTTTGGGATAATGATTTATAGTCAAGTTATACTGGTTATATTATCTCGATGTGTAAGCCCTATATTCGTACGTATTAAATGATATTTCAAATCTCTTGATGACTGTCCTAAACATATTATGTACAAACTTATTGATCAAAATTTAAAACTAAATACGTGCAAGCAATATAAATTGTACTGTTTTAAAAAAATATGTACATGTAGGTACGTTGAATTGATTGGGGTCAATTATTTAACTATTTATATACAGAATTTTTCTTTTTTCAGCCTCACAAACAATTTTAAAAAGGGAATATTTCTGTCCTAGATTATCTTTTCCTTGATTTTACTTTTTTTTTACTTCGTAACTTACGTTTAGATGTACTATTTTTTTATCATTCAAACTTTAAAATAAATGTATTTCATTTTTAAGCCCTAATTTAGTTTACAACTATAAAAAAATATTATCTACAATATAAATAATCTGATAAATTCAACATTGTACCAATAAAAACCGATTCACAGTATATTGCAACCGAAACGTGCCGAAACTATTACTGTACTTATTTCAATCTTAGCGCCCAACATTACTAGATCCCTTATTTTCTGTTGTTCCTTTATATTACAGGGATCAAGTAATAACGAAAACTTTTTGTAGATATTAGGTGAATCGATTTTTACTGACGTTATTAATTTTAAAGAAAACAATATCCAACCTTTTTACAATTCCTGTCTTAAGACAAGCAACACTGACAGTCAGGTAATGGAAAAGATCTGTCAAAACTCAACGTAGGTGGCGCCATTATAGCTAGGTCACTCCAAATTAACCAATGAGGTTAACTAATTTTCAAATATAGAATCGACATTGGCTGATTTTTGAAACTAGCTATACTGACGCCGTTAGTTCAACAGTTACATCCACATTATATAAAATAATATATTAAAAATCTAAATAGCCTGTCTAATTAATTAGACAAATAATTATCCGAATAATAACATTCGAAAATTTTGCTGTCTCAAGCCAGCTCTAATCTACTTAAAATAAATACAGTTTGACATTTATTGGCACTCTTTCAGAAGACGAAATTACTGAAGAATAAGTTTTTTTTTTAAACGAGAACAATTCATCAAAATTCTGATATAATTATAATTTCTACTGCCAATAAAAAAAAATCAGTAAAGATTGTGCATGAAGTAACGAAAAATGGTATTTTCACTCCTGAAAGATTTGACCAGAATTTAAGTCAAGTGTTTATAAATAAAATAATAGTTATCTTAAAACGAACCATTTCGAGTACTGTTAGTAATACTTCTAGTACCCGATACTGTTAATTAGAAATATATACATATAGTATCTGTTATAATCTCCTATATAACATTGCACAATCCTCAAAATATCATAATTATTTTCATCGCGAAAACATTGACTATCGTAGTTACTGTAATTTAGCATTTACATTATTATACTCGTATTCTAATTCTAATATGGATTGCAATACTATTTTTCAATAATAGTTAGGTGATACCATTTTTTTTATTAATCTGTTTATCTACATCTAGAAAAAGTTGAGTAGATTGAAAAACGAGAAAATACAGGATAAAAGAATTCATAACAAAAAAATAAAAATATTTATAAATGAAGGTAAAAAGATTATTTCAAATATGTAAGATGTCAGCTGATAAGAAAGTAAGATTAGAAAAATGTTCTAGATCATGTCTTGTTTGAAAACTATACTTAGCAGACCAGCTTTTATTTAATAAAGTGTACTTTGACAGTCAAAGTTAACGCAATGTTTAATATCATAAAACTTTGATACAACACTCCAAAAAAGAAGCGTAGATCATCTATGCAAAACTCAAAATAAATACACAAACTCATAGACAACTCAAAAAACATAGATACTCTCATGTACCATAGAGCTGTCATTTCGACAGCAGCACTCAAATGGCTTAAAAGTTACAAGTTCACAATATTCAGCTACTATTTTGTCCTTGGCCGTAACTGAGTAACGCAAAGCTATGTACACTGTCTGTCTTTTAAAATAATAATATAAATGTTATGAAGAATATGGTATTCACAAAGTTTTACAATAAATTCATCACATTTCGAGTCCCTAATCGATAATATCTTCTACTTGAGTTCGATACAGAAATATAATCCCGTGATTCGTCGAAAGGGAATGTCAGATTCCCACCGACCAAGACCTACACCCTTCCTTCAATTATCTTTTGCGTTCCAAAACCGCGGTAATCTCTTTTTTAAGATATTTTCGCAACCCTGGTAGCACTTGGCTCAATCAAGCCTCGTCAGTAATTCTGGCTGCTCTTTGAGTACCGCGGACACACATGGTCTTTATCTGACGGTGAGACAAAATTTAAAAAAAAAAAACTATGGACCAGATATTTTGTTGAAGGTCATTGCTGGTCTGGAATTAATTACTGAGTTATTGATATAAAGTTCTCGTGACGATATCCTTTTCATCATATAAAGCAATCTAATTGCATGTCTTTTTGAGAGGCGATACCATAATGCATCCAGGGTAAGTCATGAAGACATGACTTACTTCGAAGGAAATAGCTTATCCTAAATACCAGAAAGAAGAAAAAGCAGTATCATAAAAAACAATGCGTTACTCAGTCGGAATAAAGTTCATTATTATCCACAAAATTCACCACACACACATCAAAAAATTGTGCTCACTTGAGTCAAAGTTCACTGTTCTTTCGTCTGACTGACGGACTGACAGGCAGATTGACAGGCAGACTGACAGGCATCGATGTACTCGTGGGATATCCACGAGACAGTTGGTTGTTCGTATCATAGTTCTTCAGCATCGCTTTCGTATCGGGAGCTGGTGGGAGATGACTGTCAAACCTGCACTCGGGTGTTCCCGTTGGTGACTCGGAGCTCAGCTTCGTGGCTGTGCTGCCGTGATCGTGGAGTCTTACGGAGGTTTGATACGAAGGCGAACTGGAAATAATGGAATGGAAATATTATAACGTAGCCATAAGCGGCCGTCTCGGGAGTAAATAAGTAATTTTCACCCCTTGGTTAACAATATACTGTTACGTGTATTGTTTAGTATTCTAATTTATTAACCTTCGACATTGTTTTTGTTTACTGTGCGTCTGCTCAAATTCATAATACATATTCAGATTTCTTCTTCTGTAATATTATACATGACATATGTGCTCAAATCAACGAATGCATAGGATACATAATAACTCCACAGTTACTAAGTCTTCAAATTGTATTACAGTGCATTTACAGTTAAACAAATCTACTGGGCTCTCGAGCTACCACATCATATCCGATCGCCCCGCTCTCCGTTTTTTACTTTTTCCGATTTGTGATACTCACAATCCCCCCTAGAGAGCCAAAGCCTGCCGGGGTCGCGGGAATTATTCCATTACCGTGACCCTGGAACGTAAAGGGCTAATGAAGGACACCGTGGATTTTAGTCAGTACAAGTCTGAGTCTCTTCCGCCCTACCCTGGGTGGGAGGACTCATTTGATGATTTTACCACGCTAAAAAAAAAGGGTACTCACAATAACGATAGCATAAAGCAAGCCAATGCAGACTCCAGCGAGCACATCGCTCCAGTGATGCTTGTAGTCCGACACGCGAGTCATGAAGGTGAACCACGCGAACAGCATCAGCACGAACTGAATGCCGTGCTTGATCAGCTTGGAACCACGCCAGTTGAAGCGCTTTTGAAGGTACATCTGTAAGAAATAGGTGATTTAGTTATCGTGCTTGATTCTTTAAGGGGTAATATAACGAGGTGTAAAAACAACCCAAATCTCTAAAAAGTTGGAGTGAACGGGATTCTTCTGGGTAAGCTCACTCTTGTAGATCTTGTCTCTGGCACCTCTGATGTAGACTTGAATTAAGAGGAAACTCATCTTAAATGAGCAGTGGTGGCCCAGTGGTATCGGACTCGACTTACGAGTTGTAGGTCTTTGTGTAATTTATTACATCACCACTGCTCTCAAAATGGTGAAGGAAAACATCGTGAGGAAACCGGCATGTCTTAGAACCAAAAATTCGAAGGCATGTCACATCTACCAAACTCCGGACAGCTACTGGGAAAAACCCAATAGTAATTTAGCTGTGAGAATAGGAAATTTAAAGATCGTGAATTAAATGACCCTTGCATTTCATGCGAAGGTTGCGGGAATCTTAAACAGGCTGGAACTCTAAGGGCAACCGAAAGAAAAGGGTGGAACTTTTAGACCGTAGAGTCTAAGTCACTTTAGCTCAACCCAAAGGCTATTTTCATAGTATTTTTAGAGGGCAAAGACGTGAATTGATACATTTGTAGACTGGTAGGTCTCATTTATTTCGGGACTCTCCAGTCGTATTATGCGCTATCGCTTTGGCCAGTATCTAAATGTTTTGTGGAGGTCACAAGTGTTTCTTTTTGGTTCTAAGAAGAAATGCAGCAGGTTTCCCTACAGTGTTTTCCTTCACCATTCGAGAGTAATGATGAAGAAATAGACTAATTAAATCCATCCTGCAGTTAAGCAGCGTATGTTGAGCAATAATGGGTATGTGTGCTGCTTTAATTACAGGTTGATTTCAACATTGTCACTAAGGTAGGTGACTTGTCAGTAGCCCCTGGGGTATTGCATGTGGCTCAATAGGCAGCGGTAATAACCACTTTCCATCACTAACTCTCGTAATTCACGCTCTCACTAGCTCTTGTAATTTGGAGTAAGATTTAAGGTGTATAAATCTTATCTGGAATTTCGGCTTAGTTGCCGCAATGACTATTTACCGCGTTACATGTCAAAAGTTGGATTCGCACGGAAATGAAGAAATGGTGAGATAGGTTTCTTTTCTGATCAGTGTTTTTTTATACCCCCCATCGAAATATCTCATGATGAAATAGGAAATTAAAGCGAACTCTGCAGTGGGGATAAGGTCAGCGATATGTTTTCCAATGGTATGTAGTCCTGAGTGTAGCATAAGTTGATTTCAACATTGTGAAGCGTAAGGTCAGGTAGTGACGACAAGCAATCTTGTCGGTTTTTTTTTTTTTACGTGGAAAATCATCAAATGAGTCCTCCAGCCCCGGGCAGGGCGGTAGGGACTACTTGTCCATCACTAAAATCCACGGTCGTCCTTCAAGCTCTTGTGTCACGGAGCTCTTGTATATTGTGTCCCGCAACCCCGTAAGGATCTGTGGCTTACACATATAAATCCCCGTCACTATGCTGACGAATCCTCGAGGCGCGCGTGGGACACAATGCGCTATCGACCGGGCATGGTACATGGTCGGGCAGCGAGTTGCCCTTTTCGCCGCCCGCATAAAAATTTGCCTACGGTGGCCGGAGATCGATTCCGCGACATCCGGCCGTTTTTAGCGTCTAGCCACCATGCGTCTCGGGCGGAGAGAGGACGGTATCCTCTGCCTCAAGCGGCCCGCCTCCTCCTTCGCGAGCATGACTGCTTTTCGCAGAAGGAGGCGACCGCCTCCTCCGTCTCGCCCCGCAGCATGGCCGCAACCAATGCCGGGCGCGAGAGGTCTCCGCCTATCGCCGCGGTGAGGACACGGCGGTGCTCCGCCCAAGCAATCTAACAAATAATTCTCATGAGTACGGCAAAAGTACCAAACTTCCCCTTTTTCGCCTCCCCGCCCTGCCAAGCGTATCTCAGAAATTAAGAAACCCGTGTTTTGTTTTTCTATACGGATTTGTATAGAGGTGGCTCGGAAAAGTAAAAACCATTTTTCGATGTCCCCCCACTTGCCCCCCTTTTTCCCACTTTAGGCGGATCTCGGAAGTAAACAGACTTGCAACCGAGTTCATAAGCTTATAAATGCATCGACAATACAGAAGTTAAGACACTTACGGAGAAATACAGCATGGTATAAGCAGAGAAGGAAGAATGACCACTGGGGAAGGACAGCCTCATCTCTTTCTTCAATTTCTCGTTGTCAGCAAGACATGTGAACACTTCGATGTACCGCCATTTGTTAGCTTCTAGGTTGCAGTCGATATCTGGCTTGCATACCTGGAAAGATGAAAGAAGTTTGCTTCAATATACTGCTTAGAGTCTAAAACAGGCAAGAACTGTATTTTTCTTCTATAGGAGGTCATAGTGATAGTTAAAAACAGTGATATTGTCCTACATAAACGCGAAACTAAGTGATAGATTTCAAAATCCATAGATTAATCTATTTGAACATTCGTATTTATAATTTTAAGGACCTATTTAGACACATTTACTATGGTTTTCTCCACGTTTTTATACACTCACTTTTCTTGCTTGTTTATTTGTTTGTTTTTAAATGTTTAAGTAATTTACAACGGATCGAAAAGAGCATTTGAAGGCACAGGGGTTTTGGTCAGTTACAGTCTAACAGATTCCGCTCAATCCAGAAAACGGGAGGAATCATTAGTAGATTAAAAAAAAAAAAAAACTTCTAAAGCCTAGGATATCACCTCAAAAGATAAACGAACAATTTTGAGATATCCAAACACAAAAAGTTGTATTCTTTAACCAGATACTAAACCTGTAAATCCATAAAATGCGTTAACTCACGGAGCCGATAAAATCCAGATTCAATTTATTGTTCTGGCAAATAGTCAAAAAGAATCAAACAGTGACAGCAAAGTCGATAGTGAAATATTTTATTCACAATAAAACTTTGTAACATAGTGTCCATCTGTTTATTTACTGTTTAAACACAAACATAATACTAGAAATTTCAAGGTTGTAAAAGCAAGAGATGCAAATAAGATGATTGGGTCAGTAACATCTGTTTCCAAAATGGATTCCACGTATGATTGTGAAATAGGGGAAAACCCAGTTCCTAAGGACTTCCACGAAACGCTTCGATTCTGACGCAAATTTTAAAAAAGAATATTGGATGCTTTAAATCAATACGTGATAGATAACTCGGCTGTAGTGTTTTTCCATAAAGCGAATTCCGGAAGGTGAGGGACCTTTGTCCAGAAGTGGGTTAATGTAGTTAAACATGTTCTCATCCCCGAAACCTTAATGTAATGAGGTAGAAGAATGGAAAGAAAGATTTCGTTTCTAGTCATGCACTAGTCACCATTTTGTCTACAAGCTTTTATCCACTATTTCACCCGTATCGTAGTGGAAAATTGTTCTACAGGAACATCTCGAAATAATGGCGTAAGATATCTTGTTGTGTGTTATCAATTATCATATACCTATCTCTGTTTTGTTCTTAGGCCTTACCACGAGCTCTTAACACGATCCAGTTTCAGCTGTGGGAAAGAGACAGAGCTATACAAGTCGTCTAGTGCCATCTATTTCCTACAGCCTACAGACTCAAGCTTTAAGAGTTCATAGTAGGACACCTGACGTTTTTGAATAAAAGTCAATCCAGGCCTCCAAACTTTTGCATTTCTATTGTTAAGTTTGATACCTAATAGTAAGAAGTAAAATGAGGAAACGGGTATGTTACGAATGGGCAACCATCCTAAAACCCACAAAACAGCAGCATGGCTAACTTTGAAGATCGACCCATGCAACTTTTGTTTAGCTAGGTGATCCTAAATTATTACTTTTGAACCAGTGACCTTATAATTTCGTAATTCGTTAGTACATCACCTCCGCACATTCATGACACCTACAATAGTTTTATTTTTAAGGTCACACAAACTTTCACTTAGTTTTAAAACCAGAACAGGCGCTATTGTTGTACGAATATGTCTGGAAACTAGCGAAATATATGCAAATACGTTTTTTGTATTGTCAACATGAATTTCTATTACAAGCCTGTACTGAATCCATTATTGTAGTTTGTAAAGAATCCGTTCAACATTTCGTAGATTTTTGTATAAACCGTGGCGTGAGCCGACTTTGAAAATAAGATTAACGGTATTATACGACTATTTTGTCGTAACGGCGATGAAACATTTGAAGCAATTTCAGAAGCGATCATCCAGTTAAAACATTGAAGTGAATTATACTTTAACAACAGTTTAACAAAAGTAAATTAATAAAACTTGCATGACACACATGCAACAAGAAATACGGCAACAGCATCAATTTATAACTTCCAAATGTTAACGATACAACGTTAACATTCAATCAAGAAACACTTCTTAAGAACCTGTTTCAATTTCGCCAAGAACACGTTTGGTAATAAAGCCATTAAAAAAAATGAAGATATCAATAACTTCACTAATTTTTATCTTTCGGAAGTATTACAAGAATTCGATAGACTTAGAAATGTATCACATTATAAACATTCTTTAGATAGCAATCAAATAAGATTAAAATATTGCCATAAAATATAAGTGTAATGGTTCAAGATTTGTTGAAATAGAACCACTGACGAATCGGAATAGATTGGTTGAATACAATTTATAATTAAAAAGATTGGTGTCACAAGATCGGCCTATTATAAATAATAATAAATATAGCAATTAACTAGGAAAAGAAAGGTCAGTCAACCCCCGCAGGTACAATATGCAGGGGGTTGACTTCAGAAATCTACCCGGATGTAGTTGCTTTTCGGAATTTTACACCAATCTCCCATACTAATTCTTCACAACCCGGTAATAAACCAGTGACGCCTAGAAGACTGGTTGTCAAACTTTCGAGCTAAAGCAGGCTAAAAATAATTAATAATGCAAATTCTCAAAATGTGTCTACAGTACAAGTTTCTTAACGTAAGAACTACAGTATTTAATAACCGCTTATCATTCACGCACGTCGAACAAGTCAATTAAGGAGAAATGGTTAACTGCGGCGCTTGTAAGCTTAACGGCTTATCGATAAACTATCGATACTTATATGCATTGCGATATTCTAATGCGAAACTTGTTTGATACGTGATTTTACGCTTTTCTGTTGTGGCATTAAAACTGATTGGTGTGCAGTTAAAGGGAAAATCACATAATCCGATGCAAAGATACAAACAAACACTTATGGGAAAGTAGGTGCGAACTAGGGAATTCGCAAACAGTTTCTAATTACTGCCCATGTTGAAAGGTTCTGAAAGTGGTAAATTAATAGGAGTATCATCCATATAAGTTTTTAAGTTAAAATTGGTCAATAATATATTTAATACATCTTGCATGCATCCATTTATTATAAAGAAACCATAAAATTGGATATCAAAATATCCAAGTATAAACATCAACAGTGTAACAATTAACCATGCAAAATACCATCGTAAAGTATTTGATGGAAAGCTCTGCGTATCTCCAATTAAGGTTCGCTGTCAGCTCCGCGCAAAACGTTGTAAATCGTCCGACAATTAATATCATTTTGCTTTAAAACAATCTCTTGATTGACGTCTGCCCCCGAGACATGTATTCTTGCCTTACTTTTGCTTGATACTTAAGTACATTTTAAACTGTATTTATCCTTTTTTTAGAAATGTAATTTGCTTTAAGTGTAATTTGATACTATAATAGCAAATTATTATAGTCTGAAACCATTTCTAAAGTGTGTAGGTAATGGCTGAACGGAATTTAATGACGTTTCAATTCATCGGCCTCTAGTTTCAAATTGCGTGTCTGATTAATTCTTATTTTATGCGTAAACATTCACTTAAATTTCCGATTCGAATATATTGTGTATTTTATAACATCTGCGTAAAATGTAACGAAATACTAGGCAAACAGTACAAGTCAGAATTATTCTAATTTACGAGTCAGTAAACTTTGGTATTTGCTTTTGTTTTATGTATTACTCTATCTCATAAAATAATCTACGGCTTTGAAATATATTAAGCGGCTTGCCTACATTCCAAAAGTATTTTTGTAGTACAATATTTTGCAAATTCTAAAACATGATGAACGCATAATAATTTTTATTTTTCCAAGATAATTGGTAATCAAATTCCACCCTGACCTGAAAAAAACATGAAAACAAAGGTATTTTCTATCGATAACTTTATGCAAAAAAAAAAATACATGCCGCAATACTTTTACTGCTTGCACGTGATTTTTGCGCAAGCAGAGCTTGAAACAGAAGTAATTTGAAAATGTAACGTAAGCTGAAGTCACATTTTTTAGGATACTCGCAATTACATTAATACTTTCATCCACAGTTTCATGGGTTGTCATTAATCCATCTTTAAAAATAATTTCAATTCACTCAATTTATTACACTCACGTCTGCAAAACCAAGTGCTTTTTGCAGAAACCAGTAATGACCAGAACAACTTAAAATAACACTAAATAGGAAATAGGTGAATTACATGCTAAAACGGCTAGTCTAAATTCCAGTACACATGGGCAAACACGGTTAATAGTGAGCATTGTTACCGGTCATCGGGCTGCCAAGAATGTTGTCATCATAGTAAACAATAGATTCTTCATTTCACAACTTGAGCTTAAAGTCAGTACACTCAGTACTTACAATATTTACTTCTTGACGCCCTAAGATATTGCAATTTTACTTCGCCATATTGATTTTGCAAAACTAACAGTCTACACTCCTCTACGTCTTACCATACATGAACAGGTTGAATTTAAACGCATATAAAATGTCGGAAATTTATAATTCTGTTTGCAATCTCGATAACATGCTGTTAAGTGGTTTTATGTGCTTTTTTCGCCATTTATGGGCGAGTCAATCATCCAATCAAGTTAGCGCCCCTTCACTGGCCTAAAAACGAGTTCGTCAGTTAAGGCTGGAGCTAAAAGTATGGTGGCTCGGTTTTTGCTTGTATTTTTATGGTCATTTTTCCTTACTAGGTGAACAGCTCCAGGCAACTTAATATAGACGATGTTGTTGAAAGAAAATAAAGGTAAATGCTACTGCGTGTCTTCGTAATTGTATGGAAAGTGATGGAGTGGAATATTTGTAGGCGAGACATGCAAATATTCATACGTATAATTATGTAGACGAGTATTGCAGACTATTGGCGCTTCCAGAAAGGATGCTTGGTCAACAAGTTTTTGATGAGCGTCAAGCATCTAGTTGACAACCCAAATTGATGAGCATGCCTAAGCATTTAAAAAGTACTTAATACCAAAACATATATAATATTTGACTTGCAAAGAAAAGTAAACGACGATACAGACATAACTACTTAAAATATTTAAAGATCAAAGTTAATCCTTTCACTTAGTGCATCTATTGTTACTTTCTCTCTATCTATCTGCAACAAGCCTTGTTTCTTTGACTGTAAACATGTCGCCACCTTCGTTGACGTGACCTTTACCAACTTTAGCCTTTCGCTTGCCACCTACAGCACTTTGAGTTAATTGGCACTGAGTGGTGGCAATGAAATCAATTACGATATCTATTAGTTACCGTTTACATGTATTTTCTCCTTAAAGGAAATTGAGCTTACAGTTGACCTGAAATTACTGTTAGCTTATTATGCTGTCTTTTCTTGGTCTTTGCAAGAATAGTATATGGCGAGGTGCAAAGATTTAACAGTCAGCTACAGTGATTGTGAAGCTGTGTCACTGTCAATTCAGAATGCAATGGATGTTCTCGAGTGTTGTCCCTTGTTGAAGCTATTTTATTGCGCAACCATGCGTTTTTTTCCCTTGTTGTGATGTGAGGTCTATTAGTCTATTAGTTGAACGAGTGAAATATGTTTGTACTCACATCTCTGACTTTATAGGTTACCACTAGTAGCTAGGGCGTTGTGGCTAATTTTTATTTTCATATCCTTCTATTGTAATGAGGTCTTTTTATGCGTTGGAGTACTAGATTTTTATTTAAAGTTCTAACTCGATTCTCGAAATCATTCCGCGATTTTAGTGATAAGCAATATCCCTCATTGTAGCCTTTACTTCGCTGGGATAATAAATTGTTTCAAAAGTATCTTGTTCCACCAAACTATTATTTAAAACTGTCAATTCACCACAATAATTCACCTCTACAAACTTCACCTTAACAACAACATTATGCGAAATATCACAAAATTGGTTGCTTTTTTACCGTGCTCTTTATAAAAAGGTAAAGTATTTATTTTTCGTGTTTCGCATGCTAAAGTCGTTCGGTAATTTAGTGATTACCAACAAGGCAACAAGAGGGGCGGGGAAGCTGCCTTGGGCAGAAGTAGGTACTTCAGAATTGCGTGAGAAACACGTTGCATGGAAATAGGATGTTGGAGAAATTGATTTTTACTTGTATTTGGTTATTTTTTGTAAGTAGCGATTTAAGTAGGTATGTTAATTTGAATTGGTTCAGGTGTTTTACGTGAATGACATAAAATCTTCTACGTGGCCCGGGCGGCGATGCGAGATGCAAGTCATCAATAATCAGGACTCGGTAGCAGCAGTTTTCTTGAGGTTTTATTAATTTAACTAGCACTACGCCCGCGACTTCGTCCGCGTGATTTTCGAACTTTACCTTTGTGATTTTCTAGTCCCGGCCACCCTCTTTAAGGGATACTGTTGGAAAAACGAAATCAATAGGTATTCAACAAAAAATCTATCAACCCGCAATATTCCGTCTTAGGTAACACCTAGGTCCTAAAAATAATCCCAATTTAAATTTTAGACCCCTAACTATCAACACCAACACAAACTTTTAAGGGTCGAATTTCGTATCATCCTCTCTTAGTGAGAACCTGTATTCTAAATAGAACCCCCCTGCAATATTGAGTTCTCTAATTACAAAAACCAAAGACAACACCTAAGGGGTCGAATTTTTTAAAATTCCGTCTTTGTGAGAACCTAGGTCCTAAAACAACCCCCATGCTGAAACTCCTAGCATTTGTAGCAACAAAGTTTCATACAAACTGTTAACCCCATACACAACCCCATAAGGGTAGAATTTCAGAAAATAGTGCCTTGGTGTGTATTTACGTCATAAAAGAACAACCTTGCAAAATTGAATACTCCTAGCATTTGTAGAAACGAAGGCACACAAAATATCAACCCCTTGGGGTCTATTTCCACAAAACACCCGCAAATACGTCCAAAAATTAATCTCTTTGCAAAATTTGAGTCTCCAAACTATCAACCCCGAAACAGCCCCCCTTAGGGGTCGAATTTTGCAAAACCGTCTTAGTGAACATTTAAGTCTTAAAAAGAACCCCTTGCAATATTCGAGACACCTAGCTTGCAGTAACTTTGTAGTAACAAAGTTTCATAAAAAACTATCAAACACAAAAACAAACCCCTTTGGGGTCGAATTTCACAAAATCTAGGTAATAATAGGTATTACTTAATATATAATAGGTATTACTTACGTCTAAAAGAGAACACCTATGTAAAATTTTAATCTCAACTATCAATCCCAAAAATAACCCCTTAGGGGTCGACTTTCTCAAAATTTCCACCTTGGTGAGCATTAACATCTTAAAAAGTACCACTATGCAGAATTTGAGACGCCTAGTACTTGTAATAAAAAAGTTTCATACAAACTATCAACCCCAAAAACGACCCCTCAGGGGTCGGATTTCGCAAAATCCCGTCATAGTGAGCATCTACGTTGTAAAAAGACACTCCATGCAAAATTTGGAGTTTCTAGCACCTTTAGTAGCGAAGTTTCATACAAACTATCAACCCCAAAAACAACCCCTTAGGGGCCGAATTTCGCAAAATCCGTTCTTAGTGCTCACCTACGTGGTATAAGGAGGACTTCTGCCAAATTTCAAGTTTCTAGGCCCAGCGGTTTGGGCTGTGCGTTGTCAGATCAGTCAGTCAGTTTTGAATTTTATATATATAGATAGATAGTAACTAAGACTTCAAGAAGGCAGACAAATATGGAATAAAAAAGGAAGAGGATACTCGGCATTTAGTGGATCAGGGCTGTCAATAATGGTGATGATGAAGATGTTTGGAACATTGAACACCACAAAATTACACAGTTACAACAAGTTTAAATTAAAACAAGACAACCAATTCCCGGTTAACTTTCCTTTCTTTACCAGATTGTTTTTGTTACTGCACCGTAATCATCACCCAATTCACCAAAACACCTGTAACCACCACCTACCAAACATCTTCATAAAACCCTTATCTCGTACACACCACTTAGAGCTGCATTATACAAATTAATTCTTGCATGTAAAATTTACGGCGCCATATAACCGCTAAGTCAGGGACCAAAAGAGCCGTGAAAACGTTAATGTCGAGTATTATGGCAGTTTTATGCGCAAGAGTCGGTGTTTGGACTTTCCCTCTCTTCGTGGTATAGTGAGACCGCTAATTCTATACCGCTGATAAAGTACAAATCTTCTTTGGTTTTTTCATCTCATGTGCTTTTGACTGACACTGTCTGGTGCAAATAATGTCTGTTACCGCCGCAAATTTTGAAGCATTCGCAACGTGGAGACTTTAAAAAACAAACTGGGCTGGACTTCCACGGCGTTTCGCCTCGCGAGCACCAAAGGAGTGGTACAAACACCAGGGTTTTTTTTTAAATTCTTTTTTAATTAAGGACTTTTATAATCGCCATGCGTATGACAGTCCCATCATAACCTAAATACGAACTAGGTACCATCCAAGATTGTAATTGGGCTATAAATTTCAACGGACTTTTCGCTTCATCGCCATTTGGTTCACTAGCGGTTGTACTATAACAATTTTATCATTATCTCCCTCCTTGTTGTCGCTGCATGAATTAAAGAGATAAGATGATGGACAGGTTATCTTTATAAGGCTGTCTATGCAAAGTAAGAGGACCTACATGGTTGTGAGTGAATTTGTAATTATATCGATAGTGGTTAGGTTATCGCAGACTGGAAGTGGTGACAAGAGCCTTAATAAGAAATGGTAGAAATTATCAAAATACTCATCTACCTAATCTTTTCCCAGCTATGCTGGAATTTGATGTTGGTAGCATAGGCTTTGGTAAGACTGGTTGTCAGACTTTTGGATTCTACATACGAGAAAAGATTACAAATGACAGTCGAAACCAAAGCTACGACTGCTGAACGTAGTACAAACGGCAAGAATGGTGAGGCTAAATAGTTGAACGAAGTGATTAAAATTAATATTCCAAGAACTAGCAGCAACTTTGAAACATAAACGGTAAACATACTAACCAAGCATAATGTGGATATCTTTATTAAACTTAGTAACATGAAAAATGAATATCATCAACATAACCATTAATGATGAAAATGCAGCTGGGACCAACGTACTCGGAATTTCGTTGGTCAACAATCACGACAAGCTAATATTTTATGAAAAATTATGACTCCCTGTCACCGCTGCACTCATCATACTTTCCATGGACGGAAACCAAGTACAACAAATTACCATTTTTATCGCAGAATACATTGACACAGTTGAAGAACACGTTTCACTTGTAAGGGAATTTAACTGGTGAATATTCACATCGAAGGGAACGGTTACTGTTCAGCCGGTGAGAATCTACGGTTTGGTGAACGACAATCGTGATCGCTTGTGCAGGGCCGGAATGTTATAAACGATTAAAAAATCACGTTTGGAAGAGAACTAAAGATTGGAATTCAAAATATTGTTCAACGGAAGTTTATCATTAATTATACGGAAATCACCTCAGTCGTGTCGGAAGATATCACTAATACCGAAATTAGTGATAAAAATGACATGTTTTTAATGGCCCAAATTGTCCTACAATTGGGAATCTCTCTAAAGAATTGGGAGTAACCTCGCCAATTCTTTAGAGAGATTTTACTCTGTGCCTTCTAGAACGAGCCTTCGATGTAGTTACAGGTATGAAGCTATGAAAAACATTCGCTGACGAGCCTACAGATTAGAAAATGCCTCATTCATGTGACTGAGGTAATGATGGAAATCATGGAGGACTGATAAAGGAAAGTCTTATCGCAGTAACGCTTTCTTTTAACCTTAAAAGAAATCAGTAATACGATAACGCAACTACAATTACGAAAATTGACGACACCGATTATCTTCAACCGAAACTAAATCTTATTTGAAACGAATCACACAATATTAAGCTCGACAACTTCATTAACTGTATATACTAACCAATTACAATCAATTTGCATCAAAATACACTACATCATTCGGTTCTAACGGTGTAAGAAACACCGTGACCAATTGCGTATAACCATGATAAAAGCTAACATATTAGACGCCTTGAGGCATGACGATGGTATAGATAAGGTTATGGTATTTGTCATTTTGATATCCAGTACTAATTTGGAATTTCCCGCAGGTGTAAAGGTTGATGCATCTGTTTCAATCAATGAGATTCTTTTATGTCGGAAGGTAGAAACAACTGTAATATATATGGAAGACCGTGTTTTCATTAGAATTGTTTTATAGGAAGCGCGGAGTTGCTGGAGTTTATAAAATCTATAAATATTGTTGTAGCCCTAAATAGGTTGAAAATCAGCACAATGTCCAGTTTTTTATTGCAAGACATCATACACCGTGCATAAATTAGGCTTCATCATCGACATCACTGTATTTTCTGCCATCGTCCAAATTTATTTGTAGGCGCTGCATTTATTCTTTTGCCATATTCCTTAAAATGATGAGTCAGGATATTGAAGATGCAATTTGAACTCCCTCCCTGGTCACCTACATCGACTACCTAAAATCAGAAGCGAGTCAATTATCGGAAACAATTGTTGTAGCATGCGGCGTCACGTACGCGTACGCAGGCTTATTGATCTCTGGTCACGACCTGCCGGCACGAGTATTGAATATAGTCCTATCAGTGAGAGTCATAGTGCACCATGGAAATGAGAAGAAGGTTTACTATGCATTTCTTTCGAAAAAGTTACCTACCAAATCTCTTTAGTGCCTTAGGTCATGGCATGAAATGCACATCATGCTCTCACTCGCAAACTTTTAGTTGCTTGGCCATCACCATCGTCATCAGTCAAACATCAGGATGTCGACAATAAGCTTACTTGTGAGTGCGAAACTATTTTGTACTTAATTTGCAACTACTTCAGGTGCGTGAGAATCGGAATAGATTTCAAGGAGTATGACGAATAAGGTTAAAAGTTCCTCATCCCCTATAGAAAAAGAAAAAAGATCAGTCAACCAAACGGGAGTTGTGTCTGGTGGGCTTACTACTTGAGCTTTAGCCTGGTTTAATTATAATTCTGTTCTAATCTCGAGGATACTCTAATTTCCCGACCTTAGATTTTGATGTTAGTTCCAGTAGCTCCAGTAAGTACTCTTGTACTATTTCGCTGCAAGGACACTGCACCAGCAATACCTGCTGTGTTTTTATGAAGTGTATCTTCTGTAAATGATCTATTCTGTGTCCATAGACACGATAATGATAAAGCATTGTTTTCGAACGAGGGTATTACCTTTGTGCCTGTCGAAGAATATTGAGTGGTGTCCGACTGCAAATTGGTGCAGTAGCATGCTTTGTGACGTCATCAATTTAATGTGGTATAAAGCTTCTGTTGGTACTTTGATTGTTCTTAGATGTTGAGTATGATTAGAGTGTCAAAATTGTTCCACTTTCACATAAATTATTAAAGCCACTTATGTTGGAAATATAGTAAAATTATTCTAACCTACATTTTATGAAACAGTTAATATGAATGTAACTGATACATATGAACTTGAAATAAAACGAGATATACAAGATGTTTGATTGAACCATTAATATTTAAATCTCGATTGATGCTGTTCCATTAATAAAGCAATTCGTAGTACCAAATATAAATATTAAGATAGATGAATATTTAAAAAATAAAGGCGCAGTAGAAAAGAAATGAGTAGAAAGAACAGAACAAGTAAAAAGTATTGGATGATGCAAAATGCACTTTTGCTATTTTTGTAGATTCATCTCAGATTTTATCGCATTTAAACTACAAGGTACAGGCTATCATAATCAACGTATCAAGAATTTAATCACGAACCTATACAAGCGGAAGGAAAGATTTCCTCGATAAGGATCTCCGTAAGGCTTATGGCGCAAATTGCACAGCCTTATCGGCTCGCGTTGGACCGAGACTTATAATGCCATGTTGAATTGATTCACTTGGCTGTGCAGCGTGGTGAATTTCAATTTTAATCAACGGATTGACCGCTCGTTAAGGAGAGTTTGCTGGAACTTGTGTAATGTGGAGTAACTAGCTGTTAGCTTCAGACGTGCTTTGCATATCAATCATAGATCAAGTTTGAGATTCGAAAAAAAGTAGAATCACGCATTTTGTGTATATAGGACACGATAGTTATAATACCAGTTACTTTTCAAATTCCAGAACAGTAATAGTAAGAGTTTGGGCTTTGAAACTTGTCTTTATATTTTTTTTATCCTCGTATTGGGAAATGTGCTTTTAGCATCTTCATCTTTATGTTACTTCATTATACAGAATTACTTCGATATCAAAAATCACCACTGAGTCTGATTAGGATTGTGGTTTAGCATTATAAGCTGATCTTGCTTATGCTATGGAGTCACTCTTTGCTTGCTGTGCAAGTCAATCTACTAAATGAGGAAAGCCGGCGCTAAGATCAGTTGGCATTTAATCCCCAAGAAACACTTCCTTGAAAACAATTTTGCCAACTTTTACCTGGCCATAATATACTCTAAATATGGCCTATGTCTTGTCAAAGATGTAGGGAATGTCAGTGGTTATAGAAGCCAAAGGCCATAACTCAACAAATGTATGTTTCCAGAAAACATTGTGCATGACAGGATTTGAGAATCGCAAGACGGGTTCTAATGTGTTTTTGTTCAACTGTCAGGAAAACTTTTTGTATGATTAAGATTTTATCTCGGAAAAGTTTAATGGTATTTTTATAACTTTGTTATTTCAGTTTCAAGGCTAGTGTAGGTAGTATAAGAAGTGGGTTTAAAATTCGACAAAAACTATCTAAAGGAAAGTACTTTCATAAAAACGTCAATAAAGATTCGATTATTGGATCAGTTCCTAAATTTGTTAAGAGATTTTGATAATCCGGTTGTCACATGAAAAAAGAAAACTCAATTTTCGATTTCTAAGAGATAGGTAAGTACTGCTTTCTTGCTTAAGAGCAGCTATGCTCCAAGCATGCGGAATTAAAGTAAAAGCCGTTCCTCGTTGGAGGCAGGAGATTAAGATCACGTCATGACACGAGTGTTAGACAGGCGAGGCGTAACTAAATGTATCAGAGATATGATACCTGCGAGAAATGTTTAGATTTTCACCGGACAAGCTATGGGCGTGTGGACTCGTGGAGAAATTATATGGAGTATTAAGAATATCAGATTTTGCACTTTTATGATACAGACGTTAATAAAGGCAAAGGTATCGTTTTGCATGCAAAAGTTTTCAGGTAGAATCAGCTTTTCAAATTATAGATGCACTTTTAACCAAGCTTGCAGCATGTAAATGGGGTATAATGGCAGTAGTTCGGCTGACCAAATTAATCATTTTTTTTGTGACTGTATTTCGTTGATTAAATCAAGTATTGATACCTACTCATTAGTGGCTGAAGCTTAGTTCAAAATATTTGGGAATGAAATGGTGTTGTTTTCACGGAGAGGAGATCTATGTCCTAGCAGTGAGAAATACCGAATTAACATCGAACTAATGCTAAATACAAGGCTGAAGTTAAACGAGCGTAAATTTTTGTGTTGTGAGTCGCGTAATTTTGTGTTAATGGTAATGTACAGACCACTCATTTTGCGTTTCGAAAGATTTTTACTATGAAAGTGACCGACATTCTGCGAATCGCGACTTACAAAAAAAATGTGACCGCCTTCAAAAACAACCACAAAAAAGGGTTAAATAACCTACAAAACTTTTCTTTCGGAAGTCGGTGACATTTTATTAATTTTACTGTCTCTTTTGCCACCGACTTCCGAAAGAAAAGTTTTGTAGATTATTTAACCCTCATTTGTGGTTGTTTTTGAAGGCGGTCACATTTTTTTGAAAAAGGTTTTATTTTACTCTTTTTAGTTTAAATATTCAACCACAATTCTTGTCAAATACATCATTTTCTTACATGTGCTCTAGAATTTTGTTATCCGTAGCAGTGGTAATAACATCGTTAACATCTCATTCATTCATTCCCTATCTCAAAAACGACTGAACCGATTTTGATGAAACTTGCAGTAATCCCTCAGTTGAACGATTCCTAGTACAACAAAAAAAGAATTACTTAAATCGGACTTGTAGATCCGGAGATATGCGAACACAAACATAATTTTCTTACTTGAGGAGTTGTACCTTCCATCATCAGCTCAGCTACATGAGATGATGATTTCCATACGCAAGTACTTGAATTACTTCATAAGATTTGCGAAAAACTATGTGTCAGCCAATAAAATTTGAGGGTTGCCCTCGATTTCTCCAAGATCCAATCATCAAATCCTGAAATGGTGACAATGGGACCACACGGGCAGCACCAGCTTTCGATTGAAAAAAGAATTATGAAAATCGGTTCACCCAGTCGCAAGTTATGAAGTAAAAACATTAAAAAAAAATACAGTCGAATTGATAACCTCCTCCTTTTTTTGAAGTCGGTTAAAAATTAGGCTCGTTGGGCCTCACCCTAAATGGGACTTTAGTGTCAAATTAATCAAGATGGCAAAACTAGACCTTGTTATTATATTTAAAACATTGCACAAAACATACTTTTGTTAAATAAATCCCCCATATTATGGTCCATGTCTAAATCCAAATAGTTTACCAAGAAAAGCACGCTTCGTATTACCCGGTTACTGGGTTATGGAGGTCCGACAGGCAGTCGCTCCATGTAAAATACTGATATCCAGCTAAATCTGGTTTGACTGGAAGCCGACCCCAATATAGTTGGGAAAAGTCAGGCAGATGATGTAGAAGTATATTTTTTTAGCTTTGAAGTTCCCAATAATAAACCACATTTTGGAGTACCTTCCAATGTTTTCTACAGCAACTCTTAGACGTTTTTTTTATAGCAGTTTTTCAAGTGTATAACAGAAATGAGAATTTCATAGGCAAAATTATTTGAAAGTAAAGCACTTATTCCATATTCAAAAAGAAATTGTCAGTAATGGCGACTTTCCAAATGCTATCTATATGTAATTCCATATCATTACCTAAATCGACGTTATCGAATATTTGAAATTGAAATAGCAACTCAAATAAGAAGAAATAAACGATCAAGGGTGACCGTGAAGCATGCTAATGGTTCTGTACATTTAAAATTCTGTTCTTGTACTAGATTGAACTTTTGATAGCATTGTTTCAAAAGAACAATGTAATTTACAAACTGCAGTAACTGAATTTATTACTTTAGTTTATGAGATGAATTTATGTTGTTTGAATGATTAAGTTTTAAATATATTTAATGCAACTTCACCAAGGTCAGTTTTAAAATTACAGTTTTTTTTTGCAGTTAAACAAGTTACAACCATTCAGCAAAATAAACTGAAAGCCGACAATAATGATAAATACTAAATACGAAAGTCCGCTCTGATAACCAAACACTATAATCTAAATAATACAACTGCCAACGTCTTGAACAGGGTCAATGGTTCTGACACTTTGACAGAAATACACCCAAGAAAATGAGGTTCTTTAATATTTGTGCCCACGGAACCCTAAGAAGGCCAGGAATGGTTCCATTTACAGACGTCCGTGAGTGTGAAAATATTATGGCAGTTATTATGATACAGCGTATTATAACGCCGACAGAGCGCTGGGGGCTGACAGAACCGGTTTGAGATAGGAAATCTAAGATGCAATTATAGAAATGTTATGTTCAATTTTGCGATATATGAATGTTAATCTTTTATGTTATGATGAAGGTAGGTGTGCAGTTTTCTTGGAATTTGCATAAGAGAAATATAAAAACCTGAACGTAGGAATAAAACGTCAATAGTCAATTTTTCTCACGGAAACGTGTTTAAATTTTGCAAACATAACTTTGCCTGTCAGTTCCCTCATCATTATCAGACTTTCATAACTAATTTCGGACTGGATAGATGTTGATAATCACAGAGGTACACCAAGAAATGAGTTGGAAGAAACTTATCCCAACCGTTCTTTCCCCCTGGATAATTTAGACTTAACAAGAAGCCGTGACCAATGAAACTGCGGGTAACAGTTGGTTTTTTTTTTTAAATTATGATGACATCAAAAACGCATTAAACATTTCTTGCAAGTATGTTTCAAAATTACTTTCTTAAAGTTATTGCATCAGGAAAGTCTCATAAACAAGAGTAACGAAACAAATATAAATTGTTTGACCTTTCAGGTCAAGAGAATATAAAAACTTTTTGGTGTAAACTTTTCCAGTTACATTTTGTACTCGTAAAACTTAAATAACCATGGAAACAACGTGTGTAATAAAAACGCCATAGGAAACATAATGGGACTATACTGAGTGCATGAATACTAAAACAACATCAAGCAAGAGTATTTTTATGAATAGTTTATTATTCTTGTATAAAGCGCATCAAAAGATTATTATGACAGAAAGCTGAATGAGTTTAAAAAGCATTTGTTTAACTTTTTTTTAAGAATTCTATTGCATTCCAAGACAACGTGTGGATGGATGTATTAAGTGCATAGTGAAAAGTTAGCAAACAGCTTCTCGAAAAGTCAGGATAATTCTGTTCGCAATTTTTTATCGGTAGAGAATGTTATGTGAAGTAGTTTAGTTCTATTTTTCAGCTTAATTTTATTATTTAGAGCTGTCTATAGTGTACTCAATTATAGACAGCTCTTTACAATAAAATTAAGCGAAAAATTAGAACTTAAGAAAAAAAACAGAAAGCTTGTCGAAAGAGATGCTTAAGCGCACTGCAATGAGCAAAGAATACTCTAAGAATATACAACAAGACAAGGATGGCAAGACAAGGATACATAGCAAACAAGACAAGAAGGAAGACAGGAGCAGGCTACAGGATGTCTAGAAGAAGACTGAGAACTGGATAGATTGACCGAAAAAGAGGCCATAAGACACCCAAATCAATCCAGAACAAACATGCCAAATACAACATCATCAAAAATCGATAAAACTAAATCAGAACCGATTAGCATAAACATCCAATAACAAGTCAATGGCACTCGATTGATGGATATGACGCAAACATACACAATAGCACTACCGATTGATACAGACGAATGAAACCTGAATGGACTATCAACACGAAGAAGGATCGTATTAGCCGTAATTAGGTGCCAAATGGTTTGTTCGGTAAGGGGTTTGGTGTCAGGCAAAATCGGTAGTAGTATGGAAGTAATAATGGAGTCATTTGAGATCATGATGTAAATGAAGGTCCGGATACAGTCAAGGCAGTCATAACTATAGACAAAAAGAGAGTTGTAAAGACAAACAAACGTAGACAGACGGTATTGATTCTGAACAGGTACTCTTTCTAAGTTCTCATCATCTATCTGCCCTTGGATAGGCAAAACTTGTCATCATTTTCCATTCATATTATTATGTCACACAAAATCTATCACTCCTATTTAATAAAAGTTCTTAATATCGACAAATGAGGGACCATATTTTGAAATTAGCAGAGGTTGAATGACGATGGTTTAATTATCATAAATGGTTATCCTCCTTTTGCTGAGCTGTAGAATGATACTAATGTCATCATAACAAAGGTGTAATAGATTGCAACAAAAACTGGTGCGTTTGACATTGAGACACGCAATGTGGGCGCTGATTATTCCAAGGTGAACAGCAAAAAAACTGGCAAATAATACAATTGTAGTAGGATGAGGATAGTGTCGCGGAACATTGCTTTTCGGAGAGTAACATAAAAAATCTTAGATACCCGACAGTCATGCAGCAAAATCATTCGTAATTGAAAAAAATATGCGAGGACTGTTTGCGAGAACACTGTATCTAGAGTTAGACTACAATACTTTTCATCATTTAAGTACTTGGGGGTTTTTCAGGGTAAGGGACTAGAAAAATATTTGGGAGACCTCAACAACACCCAAAGATATGTGTTACTTTAATAGCCTTTGTCAAGTGCATAACTGTTAAATGCTCTTGCCATCACAAGAATAATAGGAAGTACCTAATAACTATTGGCGTGACCATCGTCCATACACATTAAAGTGACCCATTTCCTTCATTGAATAGCATAGCTTCCAATTTGTTTCAAGTGGAACAATCTGTGATAATGACAGACGATTTCATATAGACCTAACCTTAGTTCACTGTTGACAGTATGGCGGCTGACCATTTAGTGAGGGACGACCCTAATTAAGATGAGGCTGAGAATTTCCTTGCAGTCGAAAAGGATAAAGATTAGACTTGGTTTATCTGCAATTGTGGCTGACTACGAATACTAGAGGCAAATGATCGCCTCCAATATTGATTGTTTGTATTTCACCTCTGCAAACAGTTATTTATTGGATCTCTTTACTCTCTTGTTCTTGCTATAAGTGTAACAGCCTATACACACCACGTTTTTTAAACACGTTTTAAAAACGCGCGTCGACGGCGCTTTTTCTTCAGAGTAGTTTGTTGCCGTTTGTTTTAGGCCGTATCTGACTTGCGTGCATATCGCGTCTTTATGTCGTCAAACGCGATGCATCGGCGTGTTTAAAAACGTAGTGTGCAGGCTCAAAGATCTTTCAATCGATCCCCGTTGTTTGACTGAACGCTAAAATATCTTGCAGTTCAGCAGGGTCTGTGTCTATAGTGAGTAAGCTATCTTTTATTTGGGCGATCTTGGGTAAGCTAATTGCTAGCATAAAGATTATAAGTTGCAGTGTTTAGACGATTAACCAAGTTGCCATGAAAGATTCTAACCTTACCTTTAACCTTGGCAGACTCATTCGACTTCCTGAAATGTAACTAAATATCCCGTTCATTAAATTATTTCTGACCAAAACAGAAACCAATCCTCACAAAGGAAACCACTAATTAGAAGTTAATAACAACAGTTTTGTTTAACATAACTCCTTTGTACCAATTCTGTAAAACAATTTTGAAGACGTGTCTAAAACCAAAACATGCGCTTGTGCGTGTAGGAGGACCACGGGTTGTACAACATGTAATATTAAGGCGTGGTATTTTTGCGAAAATGATAACTTTTGGACGAATGAGGGTGAATGTTTCTCGATAATCTGTTGAAAAGGAAGGTACCTGTAACCAGACGGGTGATGTATCTACCATCATCATCAGCCTATTAATGTTCCCACTACTGGGACACAGGCCACCTCTCTGTGAGTGGACCACAATCCACCATGCGGGCCCAGTGCGGATTGGTGGATGTCACATGTCTTCGAATGTTTGGTTCTAGGACATGCCGGTTTCCTCACGATGTTTTCCTTCACCGTTTTGAGAGCAGTGGTGATGAAATAAATTACACAAAGTAATGCGCCTGCTTGGATTCGAAACCACGACCTACAACTCGTAAGTCGGGGCCAACACCACCGGGCCACTACTGCTCTCGATATGTCTTTACACGATGTTAATTGCACGATGCAGGATTAAAGTTCTCGATTGGATTTTTGTAGGTCTTCGATATATCTAGGATTTTTTGAAATTCAACACCTAAGTCAAATAGAGGTTACAATTCAGTACGAAAATCACAAGCTGTAGAAGTGTAGAGTACACAATCGATTGGGTAACAGTAGATATATCCCGATATTTTTGCAATCGACGTGGGAGTCGAAAGTAGCTCAGATTTGAGCGATATGTAAATACGATGAGGATAATCGCATTCCACCCATCATATAATGATGAACAGTTCGTAAGAGTTTATATTTTAAATCAATCAAGGTATAAAAACAGGGTTAGAGTTGTTGTTGATGCCCAAGTATTTCGGGATTGAAATGGGATAAAACAATGTGAAAATTATTTGTTTTGCAAGAAAGTAAACGGAATTTTGAGTCTACAGTGGCATCTTTATTATTTTTATTGGCAGGTTTATTACATGATTACATTTACTTTACGAACAATTGATTTATTTATTTCTGCAGCAAAAACAATATTGATGATTGGAATAATGTATGAGTAACAAATACGGATAAGTTATCCGATATAGCGAAGCAAAAGCAAGAAAGACTCAACTGCAAAGTCAATTTGTGGAAATTGCACGAATTTATCGTCTTGAATACATTTTATTCAACACGATGATTCCTTACAAGGATAACAAGAGATTACAAGCTCTAAAACTTTCCAACAATTTCTAAAGCAACATAAATCTCAAAGTCCATCCATTTGACGAAGAAAAACTTACGAGCCTCAGTCAGAATGGCCTAACTTAGCTTGTCCGTTGGTACAAACATTTTCGAACCAAATGAAAAAGCACTGCCAGTATTGGATACTGTTGTTGGCCAATATTGGTTTAACTAGCATTATGATTGATTGGTCTTGGAGGTATTATATACAGGGGAACGATAAAATCATCTAAGGAGGGTTGGTGTATAAGTCAAAAAATAAGCCAAGTAATTAATTAAGCCAAATAATACATATTTGTCAGCTAAAGTCGGATTAATTGCTGAATCGTGATCATGTTGGTGCAGTACAGTTCAATTTAAACTTTGAGTATATTCCAAACGCGTATCTACCACTATTACGGATAATACAAAAACATAGCAACTTAAATATGCTGGTGGTTATTTACACACCAAATCCCGCAGATCATTCTAGCAAATCAAAAAATACACACAGTCAGATTCCCTTTAACAGTTACTCAAACATAACCTAAATCGTAGTGCACCCGTTGGCAAACGCTGACGTCACGTCACCCACAATTGGTGACGGACAGACAAACAGTGACAACAGTAATTGAGGACTCGTAGCAGAAACAACATCATCATTATGTACTTGGAGTGTTAGCAGAAGAAATGACTCGTGATATTTGTGGTGTTTTGTAAGACTAGTGTTTGGTCAAGACTCATTGGAGACAGTTAAATGAAGGGAGCTGAAGTAAACAAGCATAATATTAACAGTCATTGTGTTGGTTCATACAAGAAATAGAGTCTTTTAAGTGAGCCAAAATTAGAATATCGGTATAACCTTTTCTTAACCAAATCGGAGGTTTTCAGATAATGAAGAGTATTTTACTTAACCTCCACAACGAGTAACCTTTAGCCGGTCAAAAACATTGATAAGTCATTTATCAGAACTATATACCACCTCCAAAGCTCCTTACTAAATGCCCATATTTTAAATTTGTCAGACTGCGCTTATTTGTTTCAAATAGGCAAAACCTTGCTGCAATAAACTTACGTGTCTAAAGTTCACTTGAACCCTACAATGCATTAATTGCTCCACAATTCATCCTCGCTGTCTTAATTTTTTTATTCGCATCGAACCATTAACACTGCTGTTCCCCTTTTGTTTAGTAATCACGACCAATTGTTAGTAATAAAAGTGCAGCATCAACAATCACTCAATCAGCTGCGCAGGGGCACATCGACGCTTTTGTTTTAGCTGTTAGCGTGTTGGATTTCAAGAGGTCCTTATTGGAATTGGGGGACTTCTCAATAAGTTCAAGATGAACGAAATAAGGGGGACATGTGAACACGTGTTCGAAAAACAAGCGTCTTTATTTATATGTATTTCGAAATGTCAGTCTATGTCGATGAAGAACTAATAAAAGTGGAACATAAAATCTACCCTTATGCTTAAACAAACTATAAAGAAAGGTTAGAAGACAGGCAGTAGCAAAAAAATCTGCAACAAAGGCGTCAAGAATACCGCCTTTCTGACATCAGGTGTGAAGTAAAAAATAAATAAAAGAAATGATACAGGTAACTTGTACAATGCACAAAACACACGACAATCTTCATCTATTTGAAAAAGCAAAAGAGAAGAATAATAAAATAGAACAATTTCACGGTGATTCCACTAATCCCTATGGGCAACCATGACCGTGGCACCACAAAAGGTGTAAGAGAGACAGACATGAATTCATTCAAGCCGACAGACATTGTGAACACAAAACCAAAATCCATGGAACCCCTGATTGCATTCAGTGTTAAAGATGAGAAATAAAATTCAAAAGGTCACAATAAAATGGATGGTTATAAGGTCATACGAAGGGGGAATGCTAACAAATCAACGCGTTCTCAATGGAAGCGCTATATTTTCGTAGGGGCAACACTGATGCGTCATAACTTTTAATTAAAATGGAACATTAATATGGGGCCGACTGGCAAAATAGGTCCAAGTGTGAATGAGAGAACATCAATGGACATTGACGTGTAATTGTGAGGAAAGGCGAATGGGAAGATTGGGCTATAATAAATTGTATGGGATGATATTGGAAATGATGTCACGCGTGATTTTGAAAGGGATCCCGCTGACAGCACCCTTTGTGTTGGCTGTGATAATGATGTAGCTGCATTACACGGTTATAAATTACTTGCACATTATTAACAAGCAAAGTTCTTTTAAGAACACAAGCATGTATTACTGATTGAAAAATAATTCCGCTTTTTCCTTTTAATATTGATGGCAATTGACAAAATTATCGTAAACATTCTATTGCAGGTATAATGATCACTTTTACCAGATATTCTACTCTAAGTTCTCATATTCTCACGAGGTACTATGTTATGCACCTGCTACTATAAAATGAAATGACAAAACTGCCATAAACCATAGAAGATGAGCTTATTCGTAATATCAAATAACAGCTACTTACAGAACACGATATACCCAATTATTTATTGCATTTAGAAGGAATACATATGGCTCATTTCACCATTTGAAATGTCACTTAGAAAACATAGAAGCACGTATTGAAGCCATAAAAAAGAATGATCTCATTTACCATGAACTAATGTTTCTGATATCAGTGAAGCTTTAAACAGGTTTATTTAAACCTCGATTGTAAGTGAAGGAGAACTTTTATATGGAGACGATAAAATACAGGAGTTAAAGTTTTAAATGAAGTACGATTTATGGGGTACGGCCATAAAAATAAAATGGGGCAAATTGGAATAGAAGAAATGGTTCATGAACAGAGAGAAAGGTGTGAAAGCAGCTTTATACACAAATCAAGTGATTTTAAATTCATGGATGTTTTTCTCTAATTAAAACATTACTGTATCTATCAATAAATTGCTTTTACAATTTTTATTTCTAATTCTGAACATTCTTAACATCTGCATTTAATAGCAGTTTCTTTAACATTTGCATGGAAACTTAAGGTGTCTTCATTTAGTTATTGCATTCCAGGAATGGTTTTGCAGTAAATTGTTACGGCCAGCCATAAGAAAACTCTATTACTAGAAACTATTCCTGTAAAATAGTGTTGTAAATGTTAATACTATTTTATGTAGTCACATTTAATAGCTTTCCTAGATATTATCATGTGGTGAATGTTTTCTAACTAGATCCATATATTTGCAATTATTGACGAAATAGATTTTTAAAAAACTTTTCCTTAAATAACTTTGGGATAATTCAACATTATAGTTCATAAAAATTTCAAATAAATTGTAGGTCCTCAAAGATTGACTTTGTACAATGCAAAGTTTGACTGCAAATATCGCACATTTATGTAGTTTATACAGATTTAACTGAACGTGACTTTGGCACTGTTTAATTTAGAATCTTTTGTTTTTTCTTGTCGAGCATTGTATCTTTCAATAACCTCCTTAATTCGAAAAGCTACTATTTCCATCTCGTTTAGGTCATGTCTATTATCTTAATTTATAAGACACTCTTGTCATTTTATGTAGGTACCTATTGTTAACGCTGTGTAAGCATTAAGCTTATCAGAAAGGGTATTTGTAAAAGAAAATACTATCATCATAATTATTTATGCCAACTACAACTAGGATGCACGATTATACAATATTAGCGTTGGTATTGCATCTGCACTTCCCTGGTCTCGATAACAAGCGAAGCGTCTATTATAAAAGTCGTTAGCAAACCCATTACATAAACAGAGTCCTGGATTCTGTCTATTTAATTCTTGGCTTTTCCGTCGGTTACCGCAATTAGACTTCGATATCTGATACTGATACTATATCTCTAGGTAGCCTTGAAAGTTACTATCATTTCAATTCAGTATTTCCAAGGTATAATAGCATGAAATAATGGTAATAGGTCAACTGATTGAAGGCGGGTCTTAAGCCATTCAATAAACAACTAGTATTTAGTACGCACCATAACTTCAGATTATTATGTTCTGATCACGAATTATGATTAACAAACAAGAGTATTGTGAAATTATTTGTAACTGAAACCCACACGAAGTATTAGATATCTAGTAGTTAAATATTCCATAACAGATACAAAAGGACCCATAATAGCTCCTTTAGGAACACCTTGATAAAACTCCGTATATATATTTTAATGTGAACTTAATATAGCAATATATCTGAATAATTGGGAAGATTCATGTAGCCCGATATAAATAGACTCAGTTATATCGCCTATTATTTGAATTTGGTATGAAAACATTATTAATATTTCATAATCGACAGATTCGTTTGTTTGGCTTAAAGCTAAATACGACCAAAGGAACGCCGTGTTTAGAATCCTTTCTTCTTTTACAACTAATACAACAAGGCACCACAATGGGTCATGAAACTAATATTATTTATAGAAAACAAAACGGTCGCACTTTAAAACACATAAAGTAATACAGCTAGGAAGCGGGTAAGACGTTAATAAAAAGAAATTGCCTTTACTCGACACTAAACAACTTTACGAGTAAAAAGGCGCCTTAGAAACAGCGGGAAGTGAATAGTAAAGCAAATAGTAACCATCAGATCCAGAAGTACGTAATGCAATTTTACAAAACGACGCTGAAGTCTATATTATTACCTGGGAATGGTCTCCATAAAATTGCTGACATTTGACGGCAGAAGGTTAGAATTGCATCCAACAATAATTATTTTATTTAGTATTTTTAATTTTAAAGAACTCTTTTGTGAACTATTTTTATTCTCGTTTTTACTAAAAGTTCAGTATTGCTACAAATATTTGTAGCAATACTGAACAAATTTTTAACAAATATTACGAGTATCTCTCTTCAGGGGTCAAAAACACGCACAAACTAATATATTTGTGCGTAGGACGAATCATAAATGGATGCAGCGACTCCCAAATCGCTTGTCTCGTGGCCATGAAGTAACTCAATGAGATCATTGACCTACTCAGCAAGATACATCCAACATAAATAACATCTTAAAAAGGAAATAAGGAGACCAAGGGAAAATTTTAAGTATAAAGTGCATTATTTACTTTAACACAATGAGAGATTACGGTAAAGCTCTGATAAAATCGTGTTGTTTTGTTTTAAGAACAAACGATATGGCTTATCTGATGATTATGGAAACTCCGTTTTCGGAAAGATTAGTTTCTCGATTCCGACTTACCAAATTATCCTTTACTTCAAGCCTATTGTTTAAGTTTTTATTTCAATTTGATTATGAAAATCTTTTCTGTCTTTGACAAATTGCCATTTTAAAATTTTCTTGTTGTAGAGTTTTCTTCTTGTTCATTTTATTATTTTTTCTTGTCTTATCATAGGATGCCGTAGCCGAATGACAAACATACGGAACGCTTTTAGATTTTTTAGTTATAATTGCATTAGCATATTTGGCAATTAAGACATTGCAGGTTTCATAAACATCAACACGTTTGATAGTTTTAATAAGTAATTGTTCATTATTAATTTCATTTCATGAATGTAATTTCATCACTGGTTCGTCAATTCAAAATTCTTGTCCGAGCAATAAACCCGTTTGCAATTCTCATCTGTGGGTGGATTAGGAATAGCGGGACTCAGGCTAAAGGTCATTGTTTTAATTAGGCATAGTCGTTTTACGATTGATTGCAATAGAGGTACTTGAGCGGATATCCTCTAATAAATAGGAATTTAGAACGAACTTTTACGAGTTAGTTCTCATTCACACGGAGGTCCGTTTTACAGGTCCGTTTTATCCTTTGACATTTTATTTCTGCGATGATGTATTTTGTTGTATGAGCGACACACAAGACAGATTTACGGATCCGTAGCGTGTGTGAACAAGATCGTTTAAAACAGTCCAGTAGCGAAGGATCTGTCACAAACGATCCTGTAAATACGGGATGTTCTGTGTGAACGAGCCCTTGTGTTTTTTTTTTAATTATATCTTGGTAAAGTGAGACACTGAGATCATGCTCAGCATAACCAAACTTTAAGATTCCCATTGCCGGGAAACAGGCGGTGATGGTCCCGACTTATGAATAGATCAAACATGCGGCTTCGACACATTAATTTGTGTAATTTATTTCATCACCATTGCTATCGAAACTTTGAAGGAAAACATGGTGAGGCGGCCAAGTCCTTGATCCAAAATTCGGAGAGATGGGGACATCTACCAAACCACACTGGGCCCTTGTAGTGGATTGTAGGCCACTCCTCACAGAGAGGAGGTCTGTGCCCCAGCAATGGAAACATTATAGGGTGATTATGCAAGTCTACCATTTTATTCTATACCTTGACTGACTACATTAGTCCCACATACATACATCAAAGAAATTAGATATTTATCGTCGTGCAAACTGTCAATTAAAAGTTACGGATTAAACTTTAACTAGTAACTGGTTACATAGGCGAACTCTTTGCTAACCTGTTTACTACATAAGTGGCGACCAGGCTTAGGTATATATTAACTGTAAGTGCTCATTCACACAGAGGTCCGTTATAAAGGTCTGCTTTTTATTCGGCGATGATTTATTTTGTTGTTTGAACGAATTCACACGTGACAGTATTAGGGATCCAGTAAAAAATACTGATTCGGTGAAATATACAGAACTTCCTTATACAGGATCGAAAAATCATTTAGATTTTTATTCGGCACTGACGTATGTTATTGTACGAGTTTACAAAACGTTACTATTAATTGAGTATGAACATCACCTTCAATACCGACGGATTCGTTAAAAAAGATCCTGTAATACAGATGCTATGTGTGTATGAGCCCTTATATACATAAGTGGGTTCCTAGTTACGCAATGTCACACAGGATAGGTTTCTTGAAGATTTTTTGCTTGTTAAATTACTTAATTAGAAAAGGGCAAGAATATGAATATGTAAGTGTGATAAAGATGTAGAAATTACTAAGCATTTTATATTATAGTCTTTGCACTGTATGGGTTTCGATTGAGAAACTAACTGCAGTTTTATTTCTTCTTAATATCGGCTAGTGAATCATGCGCATTCATATGATAATCAATTTATTAGTGAGTACCTACCCGCCGCAGCTTCGCACGAATCATCATCATCTTCCCACTGCTGGGACACAGAACAGGTCTTCTCTCATCGGTAATCCACCACGCGGGCTCAGTGCGGCTTGGTGTGCTGGTTTCTCAATATGATTTCTTTCACCGTTTGGAGTAAACATTAAGTAATAATTGCCTGGCATGCCGGGTTGGAACCCTCTATGTCGGGACTGACAACATGCAGTGGTGGTACGACTGCAATTTACTAATGAAAAAACATGACTGTCTTTTTTAAATGATCAGATATCCAATTTTTCGACTAGGAATAATAGGGACTTAGAAATAAACCATTCCTAAGAAAATCTATAATCTATCAATTTTATTTTATTTAGTCAATCCAGCATGTGGTCCCCAAAACGATTTAATTACCTGCAGCAAACAAATCTACATAAAATAGTGAATTTAATAAATCATATAAAAACAATCAATTAAGATTTATTAATAAAACGTGTTAATAAAACATAATTCGGTAATGTTCACTCCTACAACGTGTAATCATGCAATTCCGATTCTGCATTCAAAGGCTACAAATATTTTATTAGCCAGTTCCACTGAATATAAATAACTATTTAACATGGCCTCGTCATACCCATTCATAGTAATAGGTACTAACGTTGTGGGAAACCTCAGGAATCGATCCGAGATCCATATTAATACTGCTTATGAGTTTGAGGACTTTGGAGGAGGTAACATGATGGGAATGGGATGCACTTTTTATTGGAGTGGTCACTTATCAAATCATTCTTTCCGTCCCAACTGGACTGTCAGACTCTTATTGACTTAAAATCATCCTGTCAATTGCCCTTAACGGCCCAGGGTTAAAGGCGCGGGACTCACATAGAAAAGGCGTAAGACGCAGATGGGGCGGAGACATATATGTCTCTTCGGCGTCTCATTCATACAAAATGTATAGAAGCGTCACGACGATGTGAAACTGAAGAGAGGGGGCGCGGACGCGACTCTCATACATTTTCGCACGTCCGCGTCTTACATCTTTTCTATATCGCCCGCGTCTAACACACGGTCTTGCGACTCCAGAAAGGACTGTTCTGAAACGAGGTTATCGTCTTCTTTATCATTTCAATGGTACTCCTTAATATTGAATACCGACAGAGTTGGTTACTCAAAGCAAGTGCTTCTATTAGTTTTTGCATTTCCGAACTTTAATCAGAGAATCGAACGAAGTGTCTTTCAATGACCAAACCAAGGACTGGTATCACCAGGGGCCCAATTCTGCTAATTTAGTAATGACTCAATTGAATATCAATTGGATCTCAGTAGCAGTTTTAACTACATTTGGTATTCTGCTACTAATTTAAGACCAATGGTTTTCCAGTGACATTCCATTGAACTGCTATCAGAATATTTGCTAGTCTGCTCTTCAATCGTGTTACAATTGTAAATCGTTTGTGGAACTTTATTGGTATTCTTGACTTTCAATGGCAATACTTATAACTGTTCAACTGAGAGTCAATTACAATTACACTACGATTCCATTACGACTCTATTGAGATTATACAAGTTTTTGCAGAATACCAAATTTGTTCTAATCGTAATGGAGTCGTGATTGAGTCTCAATTGAATATCAATAGCATGTGAGTTAAATAAAATTAGCAGAATTGACGCCCAGGTGGCCTACCGTAATGTCTACTAATGCAAAACACGGTTCGGATTATCAGCAGCAAACACACTTAGACAGTGAAAGAGGAGCAGTGTGATGTCAAGCAAGATGCAATAAAAGACAGAAGAAACGGGAGACGTCAAGATGGCGTTACCAGTATCCGATGACACGTCTCCTTCCAAAGGTTTGTGCCTTCAGTCAAGATCAGACTTCATCGTGTGTAGCCCCCATTACTATGCATGACAGGTGGTCTTCCAGAAATTGAAAAACAAGAAAAAAAAACGAATTTATTTGTACGTGTTCACGTATTAATCACTTAAGGAGACTTGGAATATAAATAGCGTATTTATTTATTGATTAAAGTGGGAATGTATTGGTGTTTTATTGTTTTGTATAATTTGTATTTTAATGTGAAGATGTAAGAGGCATATTGAAGTGTGTAATGGAAAATTGTGTAAGAAAACGTGTCGCAATTTAAATGTTTAGGTACCTCATCGCATAAGTAGGGGATATTAATTTTCTATTGTAAAGCTGTCTGACTAATAGTTTTGCGAAATGGACAGCATTTAAAGCTGCTTTCGTAAAGACGAAGAAGAGAAGACGAAAGTTTTGGACAAAAAAATGCGTTTTATTAATACACAATGGGGTTTCATGACACCACCAGTGACTGTGAAGACGATAAAATAATGAAGAAAAACAGTTTCTTAAAAAAAAACATAAACCTCCACCTGTTGCAATCGGGTAAAAATGTAAGGTCCATGTCAAATGAATATGCTCGAAAATTCTCTGATCTTTTCAATAATCTATCCAAGAAAATTAAGCAGGAAAAATAAAGCAAAAATCAACCAGGAAATGTGACAGCAAACGTGATTCGTGGACATATTTACAGAGAACATTGTTCTAACATAAGCGTGGGATGAAATGGTCCATAAAACGCCATACAACGAGCCACTCCAAGCGATATTACGATAACCAACTTAACTGTGCAGATGGACAACTGAATAACAATCAAACTTAAACCTTATGCTGAAGTGGATAAAGAGTTGGGGCTGGAGAAAGGTGATAAAAGGTTTGGCAGAGATATCAAGCAGATGGAACGAGGCTTATTGACAGATTGTCAAGCTCTCGAACTTGAATTAAGATTAGGGAAGCATCTATTCGTATCTTAGAAGAAAATTGTAAAGATATTTCAGAGATTATAGGACTTGATGAACTTTCTATCTTACCAACTTATACCCGAGGCGTTGACCACGTTATGTTTGGTCATTTTCCAAGAGGAACGTCGTACATATCGAAATAAAAGTACCCATGATACCTGTGTAGGTACCAAATATCCAAATATGTTCAAAAGTTTTTTCCTAAAATTTCCCATTTATAAATGTAGCACGATTACTCATTGGATCCTCATAATCGAAGTGGTAAAAAAAATGTAGTAGTAAATATTCTTCGTTTATATCTAACAAAATGCCTTCAAACTGTTTTTAACTTAGTTGGTCGTGCACGTCGCCACGACGCTAAGATGAATACAGACATTTAAATAGTGGGTAGGTACTCAATAAAAACTGTGCAGTAAATGCATCGTCTACATTCCTATAACAATACTTACAGTTCCTTATCTACTTCATGATGTCAGAAATATTCATAAACAACTTGAAGTATTTTATTAAATACTCCAAACAAGTGAATCTTGCAAAGGGATACTCTGTAACCCAGTAACTGGGTTCTGGACGTTCGATGGGTTCCATGTTAAACACAGGAGCACCTGTTTAGATTGGAAAAGTTAAGGCTATATAGCGACTGCCTATCTGACCACCAAAATTCAGCTAGTTCAGAAAGATTCAGAGAAAACTCACTCTTTTGGTAGTAACCACTGCCAAATTTTAATGGGAGTAAGTTTTCTCTGGACCTTAACGTGATAGTAAATATGATACCCCTTAGAAAGACTGATAGCCAGATGACTGCCAAATGATCAACAAACAACCGGGACCAACGACTTAACATTCATTTTCATTTTCCGAGACAAGGAGAACACTCTGTATGTAATTGATGGTCACCCATCTACAGATCAACCTTGATGACCGACCCAAGCAGCAGATATAATTGAGCCAAAATCTTGGGTGGTCTGATACTTAAAACGTTGAAAAAAATCATAAATAATTCAACAATTACTACCAGATGTAAACACTTAACCGTTGACCCAAAAAACATAATTCTTTTTTTCTTTTAAAAGCTCTTCATCACGGTTGACATTACCGAATATGTTACCAGTTAAAACAAAGTGGTATCGGTGCATTCGGTACCGATTCGATTCAATTACAAACTCATGTTACAAAACAAATCCTATTAACTGGATGGTGGGGTGCGTGTTATAAGCGAATAGCGATTTGATATGAGCGAGAGCCTAAAAAGGACTAAAATACGGCTACGAATTACTATGGGTTGAGAAAAAATAACACATTTCATCTATACTAGACAACTAAAGTCTAATCCAAGTAAGAGGCGAATGCCGTGTGTGTTAATCGTGAGTCGTGTTGGTGAGACATTGTGAAAAGGTAGTTATGTTTTTAGTCAGTCAGTAATGATGGTAGCTGATCACTGTGGTTAGTTTAAGTCCACTGTCAGATAAAACTCTGGACTTACCCTACTACTTAAAGAGAGGAGACCAGTCGAAGGAACTAAAAAAAGAACACAGGAATGCTTAACTACTATTCCTATATCCTTTGGTAAACATAAAACGACGCAGTTATTATGAAATGACATTATTCAAAGAATTCTTTAAATACCTATGAGATAAACTTTGTAAGAATTAAATAAAGCGCACGTACTCGTACCACTTGATTTTACCGACACAGTCCTCAATCTTAATCAAATAACAAATATACTCAAATGTTTATTAACACGCGGTGTAAAAGTAAACCCACGTTTCTTCTATACCTTGTACCACACATGAATTCAGATGGCGTTTCAATCGTCGGCGGCTAGATAGCGCTAATTGATCGTTTGAGACGCGCCGCTAATGCGCTCGAGAACACTACGAGTACGGAACGATGACCTGAAGGGCTTTGATTTAAAATTTAAATCTTAAAGATTTGAAATTTTAAATATTCAATAATAAAACACAGCACAGTTACAACTTACAACCCATTATGCCTCACAGAGCGGAGTCCTGTATCAGCAGCGGAAAATCAAAAAAACACTTCAGCTAAGCATATAATTTCTTTTCTTCAGATAAGCATAATATTGTAAATATTATTGTAAATATTATGCTTATGCTAAGGACAATTAAATACTGCTTCTACAGTATTATTGGGTTCCTTTCCCGGTACAACCACAATCAGAATGATTTGTTCTGCTATCACAAGAATAACTAAACTAGTCCTCACAATCCGAATCACCTTGCAAACTAAACTATGGCTAGCAGACACTTAAAAACCTTTAAAAATGTGCATTTTTAAGAAAGTTATGAGAGCGAGCCTAGATTTTATGTTTCTTAGAAACTAATGCCACTGACAACAATAGGTGCCTAAGTGTAAAGTGCAGAATACTCAACAATTAAAACAGTAGAACTAAATACAAACTTCACATAAATCTCCTTCCACTAGTTACCACACAAGCACATGTTTATCTTTATCGACAAATCATAATTCACAACAATACTAAATAAGGACGTGACACATGACCTATTCGATAAGTATAAAAATATCGATTGAGCGTAAAATGAACCACGGTTCAAGATTACCGACTATACGATAAGAACGTGCGAATCGATGAAAATAAATACCGTATCGATATGGATCAATGCATTGTTTAAGTAAAGTCTTAAATCTAGCATGGCAACACTCGTTTATTAACTGAGTTTATGCAAAACAGAGAAATGGCGATAACAATTTCATAACAATTAATAATATTAACAGTGCAGTGAATTGTTCCCACAGCTTGGCCGCAGACCTCATCATTGGCATTGAAAACGGGCTGCAATCTACTACGGAAACTTACCAATTGAACTTGACCAAGTTCAATTTTGTACATTTCATTTTTTAAATAAAATTGTAAAATCGGACTCATAACATCCACAATACGTTGGAGACCACTGCTGCTACGACATAAACGTCAATCAATAAAAGATGGGAAACTGAAATGCAATACAATACAAACCATCTAAATTAAAGGTCAAGTTCGTATGAAAGTAGAAATAAATTGAATCTACGAACATCAAAAAGCATAAGTGTGAGAAAACAGAGCGTAATTCATATAAATTTACTAGTAGGTACTAAGCTTGATTTACGAAACAAGCTCATAAAATACAAATAAACATTGAGTATTTCAATGTTATGAATTAGCTAATGCAATAAACTATTACAAAAAGTTGACTGTTGAGCGATTTATTTTAAAATATGATCGAATTTGAAAATGTATGTCAAGAATGATAATCTAAATTCCTATTGTGATTGATCAAGTATAAAACGCACTTAAAATATACCACCCACGTGGATACCACTAAATTTTATTTGCGATGGTATCGTATTTCTTAGAGAAAATAAACCAGCGGCAAATATTCATGAAATCTATTTTAACGACGAAGATTCATGTTCCGATTTTATTTTCCATCGATAAATCTGTTGTCGAATTTCTTCACTTCGAATTCTAATTGCAGCAAATTAAACTTTTATGTTAATAGCATCTTAATTAACAGAACAAACAATAATTTAATCAATTCCATTCTAATGAGTTCAAAATCTGACAATGAATCTCAATCGAAGAGGATGCTTAATGGATTTATAACTGAAACCAAACTCAAAGTTGACGAAAATAAAATATGAGAGGGCAATAAATCTGTAACCTCCAACAATTTGTACCGCACGTGTCCAAGAATATCTTTTAATAAACTAAAACAGGACGATGCGCAGGATTGCCAGACGTCGCAGACATTTGTCAAGGAGTAAAGAGTTCAAATAAAATAAGTTTTTACAGGGATAAATTGATGCGATGAAATAAAAACTTTTTAAAAACAATGTGACCGCCTTCAAAAACAACCACAAAAAAAAGAGTAAAATAACCTACAAAACTTTTCTTTCGGAAGTCGGTGACTTTTTTGTTAATTTCATTGTCTCTTTTGCCACCGACTTCCGAAAGAAAAGTTTTGTAGGTTATTTTACTCTTTTTTTTGTGGTTGTTTTTGAAGGCGGTCACATTTTTTTTGAAAAAGTTTTTATTTTACTCTTTTTAGTTTAAATATTCAACCAAAATTCTTGTCAAATACATCATTTTCTTACATGTGCACTAGAATTTTGTAATCCGTAGCACCGGTAATAACATCGTTAACATCTCTTTCATTTATTCCCTATCTAAAAAACTGCTGAACCGATTTTGATGAAATTTGCAGTATTCCCTAAGTTGAACGATACCTAGTACAACAAAAAAAGAATTACTTAAATCGGACTTATAGTTCCGGAGATATGCGAACACAAACATAATTCCCTTACTTGAGGAGTTGTACCTTCCATCATCAGCTCAGCTACATGAGATGATGATTTCCATACGTAAGTACTTGAATTACTTCATAAGATTTGCGAAAAACTATGTGTCAGCTAATAAAATTTGAGGGTTGCCCTCGATTTCTCCAAGATTCAATCATCAGATCCTGAAATGGCGACAATGGGACCACACGGGAAGCACCAACTTTCGAATAAAAAAAGAATCATGAAAATCGGTTCACGCAAGTTATGAGGTAACAAACATAAAAAAAAAAAATACAGTCGAATTGATAACCTCCTCCTTTTTTTGAAGTCGGTTAAAAAGGAAATCAAATGAAGGATTTGTGTTGCGTGAAAGATTTACAATTTTGGATATAAAGTAAGATCTCCTTTTGTTTCGGAAATAAAAAGTACAGACATAAAAGTATTTTAGGATTTTGCGCAAATTCTTTTTAATAGTGTGTACAAAAGTAAACGAACCCATCAGCAAAAATATAATCATAACACAATTCAAAACGTAAATCACGTTTATTTTAAGAACAACGTACCTCTGAAATCTCTTGAGATCTCTGATATTGACATAGTATCAAGCTATAATGTTTCCCTACTCAGCAATAAAGATGAATCACGTCTTGCTAAACTCCCTAGAGAGGCTTACATATCAGGATTACCCGCTCCAACAAAATTCGTCTAAATCATGTCACATCGTGCCCCTACCACAACAAACACTTTCGCGAATCATTGTTATTCAAAGTGACATAAAAAATAAACAAACTAAATGACAGGACACATTTAAACGATGCACAGTACCTAAATACACATCAAAGTGAAACCGAAACGCATTCTGACAAGCGGATTCAGGAAATAAATGTTATTGGAGATGACGATGGACGTTTTCCAAAAGAGGACACAAAAGACACTGTGACAAACAAAACTGTACTTGACAATGTTGAAGCTCCGAGTGCTAGCTGTCAAAGGACAGACACTGTGTTTAATTTGAGTGGGTTCGAAGAGGTTTTTTTGTATAGATAAAAGTAGTAAGCCCATATGGTAGTTCACGCTTGGCATGTTAGGGGAACGATGGTACGTGACACAATATTAAAAATAATATCTATTGAAGAATTTAATAACAAAGGTATTACCGCTGAACAGTTTCCGATCACGTTGGTGATTTTAATACAAAAAGAGTATAAAGATGGTAATGTAAACGTGCGTCTGTTGCGATATTTAAAATGAATATTTTTTTATACGATGCTTTATGCATAACGAGACCGCGGTGCTATTTTGCGTGGTACTGATTTTTAATAATGTTATTAATATTGGCGAGAGACACAATATTATTCGTGAAGAAATTTACTTAAAGGTACTTAAGTTCTAACCAGAATTCAATGAATTGTAGACAGCATAATCTTACAAGAACAATACAGTCGAAACCAACAAAAGCTTGGCATAAATAGAAGAAGATTAGAATTAAGACAAGATATTAAATACAAATCAATGAATGAAAGGAACCACCCAAATAATACAAACAAACGCGAGACCGCCAAAACACTCATTCTCAATTAAAATCAAATCCGATCTAAAAATAACTGCACGTCACATCAGACATGTCGTTCTGTGCGCCGGCGCAGTGTCACACGTCACCGGCCAAGCGTGAACCGTTTCAAACGCACCCTTATTTGTGTTAACCCTTTTTGCCGTTACTAATACGATTTCTTGTTATCCTTTTGTTACTAAATTGGTTTCTAATATTAGACTTGGTTGAGATGAGTAAAACGTATCGGTGAGTTTGATTTGTCTATCATGTTTATTTGTATTGCGACACTTCAGATTCCTTTAAGTTCTTTCTTCATCTCCTAGTGCCACTCTATAGTTAGTGAAGTTTGATCATCTGCATCAAATATTTCTTCTTTTCTTTTTATGGTTTTGTAACCAACCATTGTGGAATCGTCCTGTCCGTTTGCTTGTCCAACCATATTAATATTATTCAGATTGTAGGAAATAAAAAAAACAGATGGTGCATCAACCTTACCTGCTAATAGAGCAATAAAAATTACCTTTTACAAGACTCAATCTTGGCAACTATTACTCAAGACCGAAGATAATTATTCCTCTCACATTTATCAAAAGATGCTAGACTCAATCTTGTAATAATTTCCCATACTTTATCGGTAGACTAGCACTATCATTCATAAACATAAGTAAAGATTTATAAACCCAATAAATTGATTGAGGAAATAAAGTCTCAACTAAAATGATTGAAAGCAATTAATCAATCTAAAGACAAACTTGAAACTTCATTAAATCCGACATTCTGATAGAAATATTGATCAAGCTTTGGTAGTAGGCGTGAAGACTTGGCTTAAGCGTTTTGTAACTAACGGCATAGATTGACTGCCTTTTGATCAAAAATATGAAGTTCTATATCAAGTTCATGGTGAGATTTATTTGAAAAGTAATATTATGTATATAATATTATTATCTGTAAAGCAAAAAAAGTAACACACTATTAATAGAGGCCTTTTCCGGGCTTCTTGTGAACACAAAAAATCAATACACAGTTTTCAGGGTAGATATCAAAGATTTGATAGATTTTTGGGTAAATCAATGAGAAAGAGTGGCCGTTTTGGGGGACTTCCTTTTGTAAATTGACTTTAAAAAGTGACTGATTAACAATCTATTTTGAACAATTAACTATTGATACGGCCAAGAATGAGAATATGATTGGGTGCTTACTTCATTTATTATTTATATTTATTTACCATAGCTTTGATAAAAAGATTAAAGAAGACGAAGCTGATCTAAGTTGAAATATAGGTAAGAAAGCTTTACTAGACAGCGGTGGATAAACCATAGCGTTACTAAGAAGATTAAAATAGACAAAGAAATCCAAAGCATTGGTGAGGAGACTAAAGTATACAAAGGTGACTAAAATTGACAAAGGTGGAAAAACCATAGCGCTACTAACAAGATTAAAATAGACAAAGATGTCCAAAGCGTTGGAAAGGAGACTTAAGTGTAAAAAGGTGACTAAATTCAAAACGACAGTAACACAGACTATATGCCGCCTGCGCTCAGCCAATAAGTCAAAATCACACGGTCGCAAGCGGCGAAGCGCGTAGCCGCATAAGCATTATTTATACCGGCAGCTACTTAGATGAGAAAACATACAGTGATGAGGTTGGCGAGTCTCCGCTGGGAAAGAATATTTCCTAAGCCAAATTCTTCCGAGAAGATATCATAACAGTCCGCTTGTAATCATTGAAGGGTTTTAAAAACAAATAAATGTATAATTTTGCAACAATAATTCAGTGGAGAAGAAATTTTATCTTTATGAAGATTTAAACTTAGTAGCTGCACTGCTACCGATCAATGGAAAGAAGACACTATTTTGAATATAGCAACGGAAATGTAAAAAAATAAATTAAGTGATAACGATTTAATTTATAATTAGGTATCATTAAAATATCAAGGCTAATTTTATTGATATTAACGGTAAAATACGACTGTTTCTAGAGGCAATAAAAATAACTAAATATTAATTTTAATTGGTTAGCCTCAATTTATGGCAGTTATAGAAAGTTATGTCAATTTTAATTGGCCTCCAATTAATACAAATATTGGTTCTCCAATCAAACACCGGTCTTTAGCGCCTAGTCGATCTATGAATGAATTATTACGCCAATAAGAAGCACTAACAGGCTTCAGAATTTAGCGTGTTATACGTGTTCTGCTAAATTGGACAAATAATAGTTGTCGAGCAAATAACAAAAGTTTGAGGAAAAAACAGGACCAAATTGAACAAGGCGAATTACTAGGAAAAGAATATGGAACACATTTAACGAATAAGGACATTATCTAGTGCGAGTAACAGATAAAAATACGTAAAAAATATGTGAAAGTTACTCTCCGTGTCTGTATCATTTTACGGCCTATGACCGTTTGTCTTTTTATGAAATGCACGAGCATTTAATTCATTATTTACAATTAGACCACGATCAAAGAGACATTGTTTGATTTTGATTTTTGCGTACGTAAAAATCATCGAATGAGTAGTCCAAATTCTTGGTGAATTAAAACTTCCCTGTTCCTTCACATCCTGTAGTGTTCGCAGTGCCTTTTAAGATAGACCCGCGACACAGGCCTTTGGAGACACGGAATACTAATAATTTTCACAGTACCATGGGATCTATTTGTATCACTTTCAAATTACAAACGGACAAAGTTGCAAACAAAAGCGCGTACGAAGCTGATCATAAAATAAATCAAGATAAGAAAGGAGGAAGACGAACGATAATGATAAGATTTACATCAATAGTGGGCATTAATTTCCAGAAAGGGTTGAACGAGAATGTTCGAAACGAAGGTCCGTATGTTTTCATGCTTATTTACAAGAGCCACCCAGACTACAAAACGTCCTAAGAGAGTGCACAGTAAATATAGAGGGGACATCTCGAAGCTTAACTTGAAATAATTTAGATGACTCTGGGGATTTCTGCAGATTTGTGGCGAAATATACTTACTAAGTTACTGAGCTTTGTTAAATCCAAGCTTTATTTAAGTGAAAATTATGTTGAAAGATACGTTTGCGGTAATGTTTTAAGTTTATTACATTGAGGTGCTTTGTATGATATGTTACGTATACGCATGTATTATTTAGAAGTAGCCGCTTTGTTAACGTCTCATATACACAATACATACCCATTATATACGCAAAGTGTACCAGAAAATTACGCCGCGTGTACTTTATGCCTACGCAAAGTTAACGTGACAATTACGCCGTTTATTTACGGCCGTATCTGCGACCACGGCGTTCAGGCGACTTTTATGCTATGGAGCAATGCATCATCCATTCAAAGCCTTCGCAAGTTTTACGCATTTTTACGTAATATTTACGTATCACCCGCAGGCTATAACTGTGAAGTAGAGTAGTATTTTCATACAAGACAAGTTTGGAAACAGTAGCGCCACAAGCGACAAAATAATAGTTATAAATTACATCATCGCGATGTTATAAAACGGACATAAACCGATAAATATAGACATGACGAGGACATAGGATCTATGACCTGACCGTTGCCCACGAGTAAAGATGCTATTAACTGATTAGGTAAAAGGCGATCTACATCATGAATGGAAACTTATATTGCTACAAACTTCTTTCATATTGAGGCATCATTATGTCACAGAGTCGATTTTTTTGTACAGTGGGTGTGGAAAATAATTAAATGAGCAATAATCTGGGTGGAGCGGTAGAGACTGTTAGAATCGTACTGACTTAACACCACCACCTTCAATTGCGCTGTGTTCCAAGGCAGCAGTAATCGCTTAAGGCATAACCGCGACTCTGGCATGTATTAGCCTTATTCTGTCCTTATCCCATTTCTTGACAGTCCTCAAGCCTGCGCTTACGGGTGTCCAGAAATCATCTATTATTATAAGCCCGTGTAGTCCTACTGTAGGGCAAAGGCTTCCCTTCCCTCCTTCCACTTTTCGCGATCTAGTGCGATTTTAGGCCAATCTCTTAATCAGTCTAGCTCATTCCGCCATCTCCTGGGCCCGCCGCGTCATCGTTTACCGCCAGGATCCACTGAGTAGTTATTTTTGCCCAATGCTCCTTCGACATACGGCAGATATGACCAGCCCAGTTCCACCTTGCAGCTGTTAGGCCAACATCGGCTATTTGTGTTTTGGAGCGAAGTATGGAGAATCATCAAAGTATGAGAAATCATCTAGTGGAACATTTTTAGTATCGCCGACGCTGCGTTAAACGGGTCCCCGCGACGGACAACCGTCGCGGGTCCACGTCCGTGGTCCCGCGCGTGGCCCCGTCCGTGGCCCCGTCCGTGGCCCCGCGCGTGGCGCCGCGCGGGGACACGCGCGTGGATACGCGGCTGGTTTCCGTGGGTATGCCACGGTCCCCGTCGCGGAGACCGATTTACGCAGGCCGTTTTAGGCTAGTTCAATTTGAAGATTTTTATTTCAATTTTAAGTTAAAGCGCGATATGTAAAAAGTTGATTTGGAGTGACACTGAAATCGAATTTGTTGGATGTTTATACTTCATTCTAACTTATACTTTTTTTTCCTATTATTTCATTTAAACAAATACCTACAAAAAGAATTTGAGACTGAGGAATTTTTCGCAGAGAGCTATACATATGCAATTTTCATGTTTTGGTAAAAAAACAGAACTTCTCGGCTAAAAAAATGTTGGATTATTGTGCATCTATAATCTGTATCGCCTACTCTCACCATATTCCAAATTTCAACATCGGAGGAATTTTTCGAAATCCTTCATACAAAAAAAAAACATAAAAAATTCATAAGCACACATTACTTCTAAGATTTTCATGATTCACGATCAGCGTTCTTCACTTTTTAAAATCTTAGAAGTAATATGTGCTTTACGCTGTGGAGTTAAGGTTGAAATTGTTATGTTCAGTTTTAAAAATACGCTTCGATGCGCTTCGACACTGCGCTAGTATAAATCGACCCTTACATGCACCGTGTATAAGCACCCTTATTGTCTGAACAAGCCCGTGCGTGTTACCGCTGGCAGGAACCGCGCGTAGACCCGCGCGTGGCTCCGCGCGTGGCCCCGCACGTGGCTCCGCGCGGGTCCCCGCACGGGTCCCCGCGACGGAGCACTTTTGTATAGAACCGCGCGTGCATCCGCGTAACGCAGCGTCGGGCCTAAGGATAATTATGAATTTTTACATCATTGATTTTCATCAGATTTAAAGGTTGGTTTTTGTAAATCATCACTACTACTACATACTAACTCATAGTGGCAATACGTGCAATGTAATTCTTCAAGCCACATAACGCGGTTACTTCATACGTCGCAGTACTGCCAAACTGCGAGCGTCCTTTTGTTCCAAACCAGGCCATCCCAGCTAGATCCCACCCCAGATTAATGCAAATACAGCTGGAGCAGCTGTCCTAAGAACAGTGCCTATTTGACATGCAATTTCAGACTAATTGATACGTCGATTCTCAAGTGGGTCTAATTAGATAAACGTTGAGGTCAAGCGAATTATACAAAGTGGACATGGATTGGCTTAGTGCATTGAGGACTGCGTTTTGCAGACCCGCGGTAGAGTTTGAGGCTAATTGGTTAGTTGGTCGATTTGGGTCCATGTGGTGGGTTATGGCCCACTCAATCTCATAGAGAGCAGGCCGTTATAGGCTGATTATGATGAATGTTTGATAAGTGTGAGATCTGGCAATTTGGAGTACGTAGAGTATTAAGCGTGCTAGTATCTTACAATGAAAGAAAGAAAAAGTGAACAACACAGGATGCATTCCTTATTGCGATTTTTTATAATATGATTCTTTTATTTTTGTGTTAGATTGACTACGAATAGAACTCTGACCTGGTGGCCTACCATAAACTCTAAACGCGATCCAGTTTAGGCTGTGGGAAAGAAATGGCGCTAGAAGACTTGTATAGCTGTCTCTTTTTCACAGCCTAAACTTCCTGATTTTTGTGGGAAATCAGAGATTAACTTCGTGGTAACTCTGCCTCTGATCCCTGAAGTTGATTAGCTAATAGAGTTACAAAAAGACTATGCAGCATTTCATTGACCGGAAGATTTCACCATTAAACCAAAAAAGGACCACAAAACCAAATCAAGTGTGGCAACCCAATCATTAACACCCTAACTGGTCAAAGTAAACAGTTTACCAAGCCAATATAGCCCATTCAGTTAGAATAGCTTACAGTTACGGGCATTCCGTACTTAAATGTTAGTTTATAGCTCGAATAGTAGCAATTTGCTAGTCCGCTGCTTACGATCACTGTAATGAGCTGTTTCCTCAATTGACTTGCAACTTGTGTGGGATTTATACTGATGTACGGATATAGTGACAGTTATACTGATTTATTTCACGCTTTCGAGATACTCGTAGTAGTTTCTATGAATAAAATGTAGGATGAAATATATCAGTAAGTTAATACAAAAAATATTTCAGTTGCTGAAGAATTTTTAAGGAAAAGTCGCAGTGATCAGAACAGTTACAGAGTATATTTAAGCAATCATCATCATTATCAGCCTATAATGTTCCCACTGCTGGGACACAGGCCTCCTCTCTTGTGAGAGGGAGTGGGCCATAATACACCACGCAGGCCCAGTGCGGGTTGGCATTTATTTAGGCAATAAGGCAATAATTATTCCCAATTTTTATTCACTTCGTCATTTTCAAGCAAGACTCCAAATTGTATTTTAATCTATCTGATTTAAGTGTAATAAAGTGATTATAAATAAAAAAACATAGAAATCAAGTCAGCTTTGACCCCATACCTCGCCATCCATTCCACTATAGCGTGTATATTATTATGTATTACAGAAAAAAATAAACAACTTCTCGGAAATTATGGGCAATAACCACACCTCTAATATTAAAACACGTGTTTCCAAGATATAGGTTTACTAATAACGATGTTATGGTTTTTAACCGCGGTCATTAAGAAAACCGTCACCGGTGCGCACACGCGCGCCGTAAATATCCACTCTCTAAATGTTTTACGACCATTAGTAATTGTTTTACGAGTGTATTAAAATATACATTTCTTAGTCGTGGTTTTGGTACTGAAACCGTATTTTATTTGCTTGATCTGCGACGCATGATTGTAAAATATCTTCGGATTGGTGACAATATGAAATACATCAGGTAAGCTAATATTATTCCAACTGGAACACAGCCGTCAAAAAACGAGTAAAAAGAAAGTACTTATTGCTTCTAAAAATAATTTATAACTTATGGTCGAAAGCAGATAGTAACAGTTTGGTCTTAGTTCAATGCAAAGACCATAAAATCAAGATTTTATAAGATAACATCATAGATTAAAAAAATCAAGGAAGTCAATTACTTACTTGATTTTTTTATATCATCAACTTTCAAAAATTCAGTCTACATTATTATTTAAGTATATTGTTTGTCTGACTAATGACTGCGTTCTCAGGTTAAATATTTTGGTTTCCTAGCACTTCGCCGTAATCATGAGTAACTGACAGAACAATCGCGTATTGAATACGTAATTTAAAGAAAGTATGACTTGTAACATCTTTCGTAGAAGATCATGTTTGTGACAACCTGGAGACCTTTCTAACTAACGGGAACTATGACTCCATTTTGGATAACTTAATGAATTCTATTTCAAAATACAGGAGCCTATTATTTACTGAATACTTTCGTTCTTTTTTTTTTTAAATCTATTTTTAGTTAGGGGTTTTTATCTATGATATGACAACCCCATCTACTTTCGTTCTTAGAAACAGCTATTACAAGATATTAAAAAATAAGTGGGCGATAAATTGAGAGGTAAGGGAAAATAAATCAGCTGCCATCTAGTCGTTAATTATTATATTATGAGAAAAAATATAGGTTCAATGTTAACCCAACCATCAAACGATATCAACTTTTTAACAGTTTTTATCCCTCGTCTCACACACTATAGTCTACATTTCTTTTTCATTTCTCCTTTCGCGGGTCTGCTGGCAGAAATTTCTATAGAAATAAGCAGTACAAGTAGTTCTATGTTATAATTATTATCCTGTGTTGTTTTTTGTGTGTACTATAGTAAAATAAATGATAAAACTTTATAAGTTTGCCGCTCGTGAACGCAACTCTTTACTAGATTTTATTACGAACGCTTTTCTATTATGATTCAGGCAGTCCTATGCAAACAGTGCGTATGTAGGTATAAGTACGAACATCTTGGAAAAAATGGCGAAAAAGTGTATAATTAGCTGGAACATTAAAATACAGAAGCCTATAATTTACCGAATACTTTCGTTCTTAGAAACAGCTATTACAAGATATTAAAAATAAGTGGGCGATAAATTGAGAGGTAAGGGAAAATGAATCAGCTGCCATCTAGACGTTAATTATTATATACGATTAGTTAAAACTGCATGAAATAACAGGCAATGAGAGAACTATAAAAGACACTATGCAAACAAATGCAGACAAAGTCACGAGTAAAAATCTTCCCATACGTAATACTCCAATCTCTAAGAACAAATTAAACATACTATCTCATATTTACTTTGATACATACGTGGAAACCTGCACGTTCAACATAGCTACACGTGTTCTAATCACAGAAAACAATGAAAACACAATATTTCTCTTGCCGAGACTGTTCAATGTTATAACTTGCGCATGATTATGTTTACTTCAAGAGAAATAAGCTCTTGATAAGCGTGAAATTCATGAAGAACTTAGAATAAGGAATAATGATATTGAAATGGGAGGTCTTACTCGGATTGAAAATGGAACTATGATTGAAGAAAGAAGCAACAAGGATGTTTATGAAGCAAAAAGTAAAAAACAAGAAACCGTACATCAATTTAGGATAAAAACGATAGTTCAGTTGGAATAGGAAGCAATTAAGAGTAAACAGACGATTTTTTTTATATTGTTTAACTCGTTTAAAATAAGTGTGAAGTTAATATTTATTGTTTAACAAAGCTGTATGCACTTGACAGAACTTAAAACCAGTAAAACACGTTGTCACAGTGCCCAATTTAGATCTGTATTGCGATTATAATTATGTAAATCTATAATAAGGTTCAAAGGGATTATCTTGACTTGACAAAGGCCCCATAGTTCGGTAACCAATGCTGAATTTGGATTATTGACCTACTGAAGCCACGTTTGCGTTGGATTGCCCGGAACGTGCCAAGTCTGGCTGGTAGAATTTACTGGCGCGTGTTGGCTCCTATAAATGAACTACCTCAAAACTTGCCAAATGGAAAAACAAATAAAAATCACTTACATCAAAGAAATGCGGCCTCAGTCTTCCTATGGTGTACTTGGCGACGTCGGTGGTGAGTTGCTGGCAGGCGCAGCCGAAGAGAAATACACCGATGACTTGGTAAGCCTCCCAAACCCAGGCCGGAATTCCCGGCCTAGGACTTTGCGGGAGCGCCCGCCCACGTAATCGCGTAGTCTTATCCATTCCGTGAGGCACATCTGCGAAAGAGGGAAAATAAACTTTAAATGTATTGCCAAATAGTCCCGAATTCTTTAATTTTAAATATCTTTAGACACGTATAAAGAATTCTGGCAGGTGCCACTTTGTGATGAAGAAATTCGAATGCTTCGGTTAAATCCAGAAATAGGTCAATTAATTGATGACATGGCTCACGAATATTTCATCTAAACGAAGATATAAAACATCTAAAATAAAATACACACAAAACATTGTTTTACGGTCGTAGTATACAAAAAGCTTCTGACAGCAGCGATCTACTACGATGTCAACAACATTTATCAAATCCCTGGATTCAAAAACAGTAAAAAAGCAATCCCAGTTAAATGTTTTGAAGACTCGTATCCGACAGAAAGATTGAAACGTTAAAACTGTTGACACACTTTTTTAAACAACGTAAGGCGACTACCATTATACGCATGTACCAATATTGGCTGTATGCCAACATCATTAATTAATAATTACTAACTAATCATCAGTAGGCGGTCTGCATACAGATGAGACGAAGGCGTTGAGGCGTGACTTAGCTAAGTTATTGAACGCAGCGGTTATTACATCTCACGAGAAATCTCATGCACAACAAAATGTAGAATGCAAATACATATACAAACTAGCTTTTGACCAGGACCACGTCTTCATTCGCATATGATAATGTAAGTTCCCATTTGTGAGATAAGTTTCAGAATTGGATCAGTAGTTTCGAAAATTACCTGTCATATTCTAACAACACGCAGTATGCACCAAATTGAACGTGCAGAAGATGCGTCACCTCTTATCCTTTAATGTGCTGAACAGTCAAAATAAGTATGACATAAGCCTTTCCTCTTTATTAAAATTCTTGGTGCGTGTTGGCTGTGGCACACCACCAGTTTCTTGGCAATTTTTTTTGTCCGGTGACACAACAGTCCACGACAGACATTGATTTGAACTTGAACTTCGATGTCTTCATTTAGTCCTAGCTTAGGATGTTTTGGTTCTCCACTTCATCTTTTATTTCTAGGACTAACAACTGTATATGCTATAAATTTTACCAATCGAAACAATTTTTTTCTGTCCCATATTTGGCCCACAAATTTTAGGTAAGAAAATAATGACCTGTGCCATTATTTTTTACAAAAAACTTTTAAATATGACACAAGGTCTTGGCATTTTCCCAAACTGAATTTGGAGCATTTCCCTCGTAATTACATAGCTATTACATATTGTGTGTGTCGTAACTGGCCTTGTGCCTGATACGGTGCAGGGTCGGGTCGCACGCGCATGGAATATCATACCATATATGAACCGTTTCTGATTTATCTGCCTCGTTACCATATTGATTTCTGAGCTGCAGAAAATCTAGTCTCTGCAAGGAGGTTGGTAGATCGTATATCTGAATTCCTATTAAGTGAAGCTATTTATGTTTTAGGAGATGTTCGTGGAGCTAAATTTAGAACAGGATAGTTATGGGTTTCGTGAGTAAAATTCATGTTCATAGACGAATACGGTTCGCGATATCTCCGCATGAAGCTTGTAAAACAGGTAGGGCAGTCTATCGTCAGTTACAGTGTTGTGAGTTAGACAGTTGCATGTTTGAAACTATTTTAAGTGAATGTCCCAAAAATGGTACAGCTCGGTAATTTAATCATGCTTTTGATTGTTGTTTTATTTGCAATCATCAAGAACACAATTTGATAAATTGTTATATTTTCATTGATGTTCAGCAGTGGACGAATGGAGACTGATGATGAAGATGATATTGAATAGGTTTAAACTCCAAAATTGAATACAAGGTAACTTAGTACAGACCTATATCGTAAGCAACACCACCCTTGAAATTCCTTAACTGCCGATCCGAAATGCGCCTCAGTAGCTACTGTACACCCACATTTCACCAGGGACCTGTCTAGGTTTCAGCTTTATTATCGACACAATCACGACACCCCATATCCCTAACTTTATGAGCTACATTACCATATTACATTTCGCATATCCGCAACTCCAATGGGGTCACTACCCACATGAGTTCCCGTTACTGGGTTTCATGACAATTTTGCATATGTTATCTTCAAGCCAGGAACTTGATATCGAAAATGGTCCTAGATTTGCTGCAATTCTATAATTGTGTATGTGAGATTTGTGTCAATAAAGTTTAGGCAAAGGTGTATCTATAATACAATCAGATTTCGCCAATTATCTTAAGGGGGATGCTCCAACCAGCCCGCGAAATTCAAATTTTTTTACGTTTTTTGCAATTTGCAGGCCAGTGACATGTTGTAGCTTTATAAACATATGAGTTGCGGTAATAACAAGTATAATTTTAAATATAAAAATTATCAAAAAACTCGCTCCATCAGCTCTCACATAGAAAAGGTGCATCATGTTAAAATCTCCGAAATCTAACTACGATGCACCTTTTCTATGTGAGAGCTGATGGAGCGAATTTTTCGATAATTTTTATATTTAAAATTATACTTGTTATTACCGCAACACATATATTTATAAAGTTACAACATGTCACTGGCCTGCAAATTGCAAAAAAACGTAAAAAAAATTGAATTTCGCGGGCTACATCGAAGCAATCACCTTAAAGTCCCAGTGATAAGAGGCCACACTTTTGACAACCAATGGGAAGAAATCCAAAATCCATGGCTGCTACAGAGAAACTGGTGTAGTAAAACCAATACCACTTTACCTGATCTTACTATCGGTTTCACTGCCTCATTCACCACTAAATCAACGAGGTAGACTGTAAATGCTCATGATAAAAGACAAATTATTTGGGGTCAAAGTTCTACTGAAGGTGCTCTGATATCTTTGTTAGTTTTATCAATTGACAAGTAAATATAGTGCTTAGATTGTTATACACCAACACACACGATTGCAAATATATTATGTTATTCAATATTTACTTTGCAAACATCTGAAATTGGGTCAAGTTGATCCTCCATACATTTGCTCTGTTAGTAAATGAATGTTTTATACTGCATTATGTAGAAGTCGCAAGCTATTGATGTTTGGTTTCTAGCTTTGCATAAACACCGGTTCGTTGATTTTACCTTTTTCAACATTAATAATATTCCATATTATTTGGGGTCTTTTCTCGTAGATATTGTAACATCGACCTACACCAATTCAATCGCCAAGACTAAATTACATGAACTGACACAATCTAAGCTATACTGCATAACTTCACCCTTTCTGTCGTAAAATCTGTATATATTTGGCAAACAGGACAGACAATATACCGTTGACCAGATCAAGGTAGAGTTCCCTTGACATAATTTCCAACCGCCACGCAAGCATAGTCCTGGGCAAAGGTTAGTCAACCTTATAGTTTCTGCGGTTCGCCATCATCACTTGCATAGTAAAAAAAGCAAAGGTGAAATCCGGTATTCCATTAATAAGACAAAGAAACTGAACCACGAGCAGCAGAAAGTTGCAAATACAGTACCGGTTTATAATAGCAAACTGTTATTACTTATGCACTATTTCACAGTGATTAAAGCTTAGCATTGTTTGCATACACATTGTTTTCATAAAAGTTAATAACACTGTGTTCGTAATTAGAGAGAGGCTTTTGATTGAATTGTGAAAAGGCTTTAGAAATGCATGTTACATAAGCCAAAATGGTTTTGGTAACAATAGAATTTTGCAAGTTAATATTTTTCGACGTTTTACCGTGGCCGATAACGTTTGTGGAAGAGATAACCTCTCTGATAGAAGCACAACGCTAAAAAGTAAAACAAAGGTCGGATTTCCAGCGGATTCAGGAAATTGAGAAGACATCGATAAAAGAGGAAAGGTAGAAAAATATTAAAAGCAAAGAAAAACATAACATGAATAATCCAATGAACAGATCAATTCATGGTGATTTATTTGATACGACTGCTAATGAAGTAAACTAATCATATGAGGAGATCGCGAATTTGCAAGCGCCGTGTTAGATGTCTCGCTAAACGGAGTTTCGGCCATAAACAGATGAGCGGGTTACACTGAATTCGGGAAAATGAAGCACTGGATGCTGTGTCTTAACTTAGCCGAGACATACATAATAATATGTCCAGTACGAGACTGAGATAGGCCCAGCCCACATCAGACTGTCGAATTCCTGCAAAAGGTTTGTTCCCAAGCCCACCGCATTAGTAGAACTCACAATTTCCTTAAAAGGCTAGGTTCATTACCAAACCCAGTAACATTACAAGCTATTATCACTTTCCAATAACCAATAAACATAGCAATTCTCACCGCAGCAGACGAACAACAAACATTACATAAGAACCAGATGATCTTGCGCCCGCGCCGCTCTCAAGGGCGTAAAACATAAACAATGAGTCATATTGAACTTGTTAGTGCCTTGACCGTGTGACGGTAGTATGAATTTCTCTTATATGGACATTGTTTTTTTTTTAGGTTTCTTACTAAAAGCTATGGCTGAAAGTGAGAAAGTCAGTAGTCTCCATAAGACTTCAACTAGAAGATGACTTACGGAGAAGTAAAAAGCTTGGTCAATCACAAATAAATTGAGAACAATAATTATGCTGATGAAATATAATAAAGTATCAACTAAATTGACTATCGGAAACATCTATGTCTAATCTAGCGCTGATCAGAGTGCATATATAGCATAGTAGCAAGAAGACTGAAGATTCCTCAGACATAATGTTGAACCAGTAACACTTTAGGGACTCTTCGTGGCGTAGAAAATCCAAAAAAGATGGCCAAAAGAGAAAAAAAATTAAATTAAAAAATCGAATTAAAGTGTGCAATATAGAAACAGATATTCCATAGATCTCAAAGAGAAACTGCATAAATTGTTCTCTATCAAGACTTGGCAAATCTCGATGTATTTATCAATGCATGATATATTAGAAGTGTCGGTAATCGCACGTAGTAAATAATGGGTAAAGGTCGCCGTAAATTAGAAGATTAGTGTCAGTACTGACAAGACACTTTAACCCATCGGCGCTAGCCGTGATAAGAAGCTCCTTAGTAGGAAAATAGCTAAGCTTTTTTAGCCATTCCGATAAGCTTTAAATGCCGTAATTAGAGCAAACGGAGAGTCATAGTCACTTTAGCAAAGGGATATTTATGAATTTCAATTAAATTCGTAAAATTGACAATTCATCTATATTTCGTGAAGGGACCTTGTACCGCTTTTGACATCGAAAAGGTCGGCGCAATGGTTGTGAGATTGAGTCCTGCGCATTTTCGCAGCAGAGTAACTTATACGTCAGTGGTACGCATTGAACAAAAATATTATAATATTAGGTATGTATGACTTACAAGTAGTTGTTCTGGGCTAGACCCAGTTTATGAATATAACTTTGAATTTTTGTAAGCACAACCACGACCCAGCATTCTGGGTGTCAGCCAAATTTTTTTTTTCTTTTTTTAATACATTGGTGTCATTGCCTTTCGCTAAACCATAAAGTAACTTGTCTTACCGATTAGTCACCAATGTTTTCCAATATCTATTGAAGGTGAATCGTTCCCCTTGTGGAGTTGGCCGCAAAAGAAAGAGAAAGATAAGGCAGCGTGTAAATGGATGCTAATGGCTCCCAGATAACGTGTGCAAACAAGATTCTTTAGTATTTAGCATAGACACGTACCAGTACATTAACCTACTCGCCTGTCAAATTGATTTTTAACTTTATAACCACAATTAGAAAGTTCACTTTGGGTTAGAACAATTTGATACCCCATCAAATTGTTCTAACCCAAAGTTGGTTGGTTGTAGGTTGTCTGTACGTACTAAGTTGGTGTCTGAGGCAATATAAGAGCCGATTGTTTTTGAGGAACTGTGAATGTTAGAGAGGTGGTCGTAAACTTTAAAGTAAAAATCATTTAGGATGATAATCAGCACTTGTTGGATGAATACCAATCACTAATCAGTTACTTGTTGCAAGCCCCGTTTATAATTTCTCAATACCAATCCTTTATTATAATCTTACCTTGATTGGACTCTTCTAAGTCCCGTTTATACACCAGACGAAGATCGGGATCAACCGAGATAGCGTAAGACAGCAAACATTTTGATTTCAGCATTGTATTCCATCCATCTATCCCATGATGGAAATACCGTCTCGTCTAATTAAAAGATATTTCCTTCTATTGCTCTCCAATTAGTTGATTCACAGTACTTTACGATTCTCAGTAACGATACACATCTACATCGCTCTGATAACTAATAGAGACATACTCGTGAATCAATCATACGCCTTGGATATTTATTAGTTTTCACAAAGGAGAAAGTTTAGCGTTTAAGACATGTTTACGGTGATAACTTTGGTATGTCTTGATTGAAAGTCACACTTTCGCGGTAATTACAGTATTGTAGATAATGGAATATATGTTCTTTACAATTTTAAATTTTACTCAAAGCAGTCTGCTTTTTTTTTTGGACACTGCAATGTTGCCAGACCACTGAAAATCCTGAAAGCTAGAATCATCATTGGTGGTAGAAAAACGCCGCCGCCGCCGGCCGCTCTTGATGAAGCTTGACGAAGTCTCGGAGAATGAATTTAACTGTCTTAGATCCTGCAACGCAATTAATAAGAAAATAATAGCGAAGGAGAAGGTTAAATTTTCAATTTTACCCTAGATCAAAGACTTATTTCCACTTACGAGTCCATCTATTGTTTTTAGTATGATGGAAATACCGTCTCGTCTAATTAAAAGATCTTGGTGTACCTTCTATTGCTCTCCAATTAGTTTTGATTCACAGTACTTTACGATCCTCCTACGAGTAACGATACACATCTACATCGCTCTGATAACTAATAGAGACATACTCGTGAATCAATCATACCCCTTGGATATTATTAGTTTTCACAAAGGAGAAAGTTTTTAGCGTTCAGGCTAAGACATGCTTACGGTGATAACTTTGGTATGTCTCATTGAAAGTCACACTTTCGCGGTAATTACAGTATTGTAGATTAATGGAACAAACGGTATGTATTTATAATTTCGGTTTCGGTTTTTTCGGCCGGTTTCGGCAGTCTAGTTTTTTTCGGTTTCGGACACTGCAAACCGTTGCCAAACCACTGCAACGTCGTCGTGAAAGCGTAGAATCATCATTGGTGGTAAAATCATCAAATGCCTCCAACCCCGGGCAGCCCTCCGCCCGGGATTGGACAGTCCGTCCCGGGACTGTCAGATGAAGTCTACTGACGAAGTCTCGGAGAAGAATTTATTTTGTCTTAGATCCTGCAAGGGAATAATCCCGCGAAGGCTTTGGCCCTCTGAGAGGGGGGCCCCGTCATTATGCTGAAGGCGCGCGTGGGACACAACGCGCCGTCGACCCTAGGCATGGTCCTTGGTCGGGCAGCGAGACTCGCTGCCCGCATGCCCGCGCCTACGGTGGCCGGAGATTTCAATTTTACCCTAGATCAAAGACTTCCTTCTCCTCGCGGCCCGCCTCCTACGAGCATTATACCTCGAAAGGAGCTGACCGCTTTCGATCTAGTAACCAAGGCATTGTAAAACCATTTCTATAAGTTCCATGTTGTATCTGTGATCTGAATGGTGTACCTAATAAAGAGTACCTATCTATCATAAAACCGTGAAACCTAGTTTTGGCATACGAAGATAGGTCAAATGACTTTCTCCAGCCACTCCTCAATCCTACCGCCGAAATGTGCTTGACGCTTCGGCGCTGTTCGCCACGCTTTTTTATAGTTGAGGTGCGTCTATTGAAAGAGTAAGTATATTTTAATAATAGGCTTTTTAATTAAGCAAGTCCTGCTAGTACCCCGGAATTAAATAACCTATGGCAATATTTCACGACGCAAACACCGTTTAATGAAAGTATTTTAACGAACGTTCAGGCTAAGACTGCTTACCCTAATTGCACACTTGGTGCAATTAAATCATAATGCAATTACCTAGTACACGAGCAGCACTGTAATAATTGGAAAATAGTCCTTTGAATTAATGGTTCGGTTTCGGTTTCGGCTGAAAAATCAGTTTCGGTCGGACACTAGTATTTTCATGATGAAAAATGCGCTAACGAAGCTAGTATAATAAGAGGGACTAGACATCTAGACAAGCGGTTTTTGCCTTTAAAACACGTTTCATAAAGTTCTATTCGACTTTCGAAAAGAATGAATACAATGTTTTTTTTTATTTTGAGTTTTCATCGTTGTGGATTGTTTTTCCCAGATCTTCAGGTAATGACATTACACTAGACATTGTCTAGTGTCTCAAGTCTTTTCCAGAATATTTTCAAATCGGCAATCCTTGCCAGTAGCTGCAGCCGAATAAGTAATAGTGAAGTTTTTATTAAAAACTTGGAGTTTCTGACAACTCGTCAAGTTTCAGAATAACTAAACATTGACATCATCTTCCTGCCGCTCGCGTTATCCCATTTTATTTTGGGCATAACAAAAATACTAATTATACCATATTTAATAATGCAAATGAACACAATTACGCATAACAGCAATTAGAAGAAAACGAAAAGCACCAAGAAGCCACTGACTGTACACTTTCCATTAACCATTCATTATTTTAAACTGCAGCTTGTAAAGATGAATATATTAGCAGCACGCTAACTGCGCTAATTTTACCAAGCCATTTTCTTGCCAATTAACCTATATGCAGTATGTATATGCAATTATCTATGGTTACATAAACATGTCTTGTCCCTGAAGTAAAGTTGGAAGGAGCAAGCGAGGTTTCTGTTTTCTCAGTATGGGGTTAAAAGACGTCCAAGGGTGATTCCTGCTGAGCGCTAGCAAAAATTAATAATGTCGACTATTAAATGCTTTTGCTTGACATAATGCTACGGCTTGAAATATGCTTTAGCTTGAGACATGCTGTAGCTCATGCTGTCAAGAGAATTTTGAGTGATAACTACTTTGCCTTTAACTGTTTTGACATCGATAACTCTTTCAGTTTTAGATGACGACGCTGCGCTGTTTTATCGAACTAGCAAACCCGCCCTAGCTTTGCACAGGTGATGTTGCAAAAGAAAATATAGCCTATGATATTCGCTGATAATGCACCTTTCTATAGGTGAAAGAATTTTGAAAATCGGTCTACTATTTTTTATGTTTACTCATTACAGAACTACAGATATTTTCTCTTTCTAATTTTGGTGTAGCAATATGCCAAGAATTTCCAAGTTATAAAACAGGTTATAAGAAATCATAATGAATAGATCATCTATACGAAAAGCAACTCCCATTTCATTGCCACCAAGATCAATGATAAATAGTTATTAGTTTATAGATTCCTATCTCTAAAACTACACCTCTTCACATTCCCAGCCTCAGGCTACTACAGAGTTACGTCGACATTCTCCCGTAATATGCCGTCAATTAATATACACATCTACTAATAAAATAAATACACAATTTATTTTATTAATAGACATTGTTTATTTATAAATGCTGTGCTAAAATAGCGTGCGGACATGATTTACTGCATTTATGCAAACGACGAGGGAGAGAATCGCATGAATTCACATGTAATATTCATTGATGCATCGACCCGAGAACCTGTTTTTATAGGACATACCGAAGGAGCAATGGAGCAAGTTGAATGGACGTCAGATAAAAGATACGCTTTCCTCCCGATACGGATACTGCAATCATCTTGATTTAAATGTATCAGTCTGACTTTAATGTACGCGATATGAGCAAATACGAGTAGTCTGGGAAAGATGAACGATTGGTGCGTACTACAATGTCAGGTTTATTGAAAACAAGTGTGCGTGCGAGCACTTTTTCAACAAACGAAGATCAGAAGCAAGTTTATCCGTAATCAAAGCGTATTTAATTTATTAGTAATTTACTTTGATTATAGTTAGTCGGAATTGCAATCTATAGGCTTTTGAGACACTATATTCCTTAAGAATGTAAAAGTATTTCAATATCTGTCATCCAGCTATTTACATAGACTTTTTCCCTAAAAAGTCTACTATCTTAGCCAAGAAAAATTTCGAAATCATTTCCAAAAGATTAAGACTTATCTTTTATTTCTCGCTCTGGTATTTACTTTGAGGCAACAACGTTATCTTTACCACACTTTACGGCCGTCTTCGAGAATTCTTGTTACAAAGTACGGAACCAAAACTAGAAAGGATTATTGACAAAATAGCTGTAATAACCGTAGCTTAGGATTAACATGCTATTTCTGTAGAAGTAGCAACACGTGTAGAAGTTAAAACTGTTAATTTAAAGTTTCCAGATGATTGAGAAAACAAAAGCAAGGAAGTTGCGGATAATCATGAAGATCTGGAAAACAAATAAAATAAAACTGGAACGGAAAGGATTATTGACGAAATGGTTCTAATAACCGTAGATATGGATTAACACACTACATATTTCTGTAGAAGTAGCAACACATGTAGAAGTTTAAGATGTTAGCTTAAAGTTTCCAAAACCGGATAATTCTGCAGATTTGGGAAGCAAATGAAATAAAATTAAAACAAGAAGGATTATTGCCGAACTAGTAGTAACAACCGCAGGTTAGTTAGTAAGCTACTTTTTGCTAAGTAGCAACACGAAATGAAGTTAAACATGTTCATTTGAAGAAGATTGAGAAGACAAAAGCAATAAAATTGCGGATATTACTGAGGATTTGAAAGCTAAAGAAATTTAAGTTAAGGAAAATGTAGCTATTAAACCAGTAACACACAACAAGGGCTATTCACAGAATCAATTCTCATAGCTAAAGATAATAGTCTAATCTTCATAGAAATGTCCGTGTTATGGGTGTTTATACAGATTTACATACACAGGGAGAGTATTGAACGCTTTTCGAATATAAAGTAGAAATTAGAACCATAATACCGAGACTGTAATGTCAAGGACTCGCCTTGGCATCTGGTAATGCTCGAAATACTTACTTACCTATATAAAATAGGGCTTGGGGATCACTATGCCAATATTGTAGGTGAATTAAAGACGATGCTCAGAATACGAGTATTTACCCAAATAATATCAGATTAACATACTTTTTGAGGAACAGAAGAAACCCAGTATGTAAAGACGGTCATAGTCATCCCATCTATAGACTAACCTTGACAAGCGCTTCTTAACCTAGAAAATTGAACCGTGCGGTTATTATTATTTCGCCACGAGCTCCAATTCAAACAAGATTCAATATTATCGCGTGTGTTTGCTTTTATAACACATGTTTGTTGATAATGTTCAATAGGATGACCTATATTGAGTTTATTTAATATCTGCTTGAATGAATCTGATTATTTGTCTAGCGTATTTGATAATGTTATCTGATACGCGATAGATGTTGTTGATGTTATCAACACTTTTTTTTTTATATTTAATTTGCTCGTGTTGGTAATGATTTTCAAGTGTGCTAAATTTCCTAACATTAGCTGCAATATTGTCACTCTGATGTTTCGCTAAGTCGTCATATGGCTTGATCAAGAGTATGTCTCTCTCTCTGTGGACTTTTAAAGTGATGGTGAATCACTGAGCTTGTTTTGGCTGTTTCTTCGCAGCGCAAGCGCAATGGCTAAGCGATTGGCTCCTGCGCTGTGTGTCTCGAGCTAGATTCCCGCAAGATGATTTAGTTCGTGTATTTCAGAACCATTGCTCTCAAAACGTGAAAGATACGTTGTGAGGAAACCGGCATGTCTTACAGTCCTAGAACCAAAAATGTTATGACATGTGAAATCTGACAACCAACAGTAGACCCGGTTAATTCCAACCCATTCTTTGTCAAAAAGAAGAGGCCTGCTTTCCAGCAGTGGGAATATTATAGGCTGATTTTTGTAATTAGGTGAAAATACAGTTATCGCACAAACACAAGAAAACTCAAGATCTTAAGACATTCTTGTTAAAATTCCAAGACTATTTTACGATGCAGATAGTAATCACAAAAACAATGCATGCTAAAGTTTGCATGCGATTTATTTGCTCATAAAACCGATGAGGCATGTCAATGACATTACGACCAGCGTGTGTGCGAACTATTATTACGGCAAGTTGCGAAATTGTAGCTGAAACAATTTAGATTTCATAGCATGTAACTGTTACTTGTAAGATGATGGTTCTCTTCTGAGTTTGTAAGTCTGTTTTATCTTAAAGGTATCTTATTTGAGCCACCATCTTCCTTCTTTTGTATGGAAGGTTTCCATACTCTAGTTTCATTTTTTCAGACTTAATTAAGCCCCCTCTCAAAACTCCACTGGCCTCTGACGTGGCTTTAAATATGTTTTGATTTTAAAAAGTCCTGCATTCCTTAGAATAAGTTTTCCTTCATTGATTAATGATCAGTGAAGTACAAGAGATAAAAACTACAGATGCATTGAAAAAGACACTGCTCTGGTTTGAACTTACAACCCAGTGGCATGAGAGGTAAGTGTGAACCACTAGGATTTTCCTGTAATTGAAACCAAGGATTACGATGAACTAAACCAAATGAGCATTAAATAATAGCAACGAACATAATCATCTACGATATAGATGTATGACACGATAACATTTTCCCATAGCTGTTCACAGTCAACGTACATTTCCATGTTGACTTTGTTAGAACAATAGGCTTCGACCCAGAAAATAACCGTACGATGAAAAACCTCATTTACTTTATCGTCAACCTGCTACTAACTGCTGCAACAGCTAAAGTTAGCTGAGACCATTGCGGTATCGGTAAATCGTCTAGCTTTAGTATTATTACTGAGATTTGAAGCGGGCGGTAACAGCTGGATGAGGGAACCGGTGATCAAGTGAAATAGCGTGCGATTGAAGAAGCCTATTTGCACAACAGTGGACTGTGAGATGCTGATGATTACGGCAGAGAATTTCCATAAAGAATGTCTCATTACAAAGAGGTTTTAGTAAATAAAGTTTGACAGTCTCATCCACTTCACCCAAAGCGGAACGACTGGTCTGATGATTTTCTACCTAAAAAAAGTCAGTACTTTGTTCGTACAATCCTCAACATCAATAATAGCATCCTAAAGATGCTAATGTTTATAGCACAAAATATTATCATCTTAAAGCCATTGGGCCCATATTTGATTATGACTTCGAAATATTGAAACAAACAGATATTACTATCTATCTATCTAACAGTTCCGGGTAAAATAACTTCACAGTTTGCCAAGTACACGCTTTCGGAACCAGTAATGCCAACTATTTGTCAAGAGATTACCTAGGCAAGAATTTTAGGAATGGAGTAAACACGGAAATATTTTTATGTAGGATTATGAACCTAATGTCAAAGATGTTACGTTTCGTTGATTATATACACGGTTTAATTACTGTCTCAAGGTTAGACGAGATCAAAAGACTTCTTTTAATTGAAATATTTGAGGAAACAAGATTGCCACGTCGGTTTAGAGGCCGCAAGGGCAGTGGCTTAGCATGAAGTCTCGAATTCTATTCCCGAACGTAGTTTTATTCGGCTCTTCATCAGGAATTTCCCAGTTGTAGTCGGTTAACTGACTTCAGGGCCAGTTGATGACAGTAGGGTCATCGCCATTGAGAGCATCAAAACAGGAGAACTTCTTCTATGCTGAAGAGGAAGAAAAGTAGATGTAGGAGAAGTAGTGAACAGCTATTAACACGTGTTCGTATTGTTTTTGGCACCAGTGCATCAAGTGCCGTTAGCGAAAAGGAATGCCCCCAATCCAAAGTTGTGTAATGAATGAGAACAGTCAGAATTAACTTCTACTGACGGTTTAGACTGCCAGACTCCGTTTACTACGGTTCCGATATAGATTCACTTCCGAGTGTTTATTCATGAGATCCAATCATTAATTAAATTACTGTCGAAGTGGCAAATTCCGAGAAAGAAATCAAAAGAGACAGCGCAATCAAAAGAGACTACAAAAAGACAAACTTCAACTTGGATTTTGGACTTCGTCCCGTTTGGTCAATAAAATTTGAAAAACCACGAGGAAACAGAGAACTTATTTGATTCAATTATAGTAATCATTAAACAAAAAAAATAAGAAGCAAAAAAACAGGCGCCACGACTTTATCACTAAAAGTATCAAAACATAAAAAAACACAACGTTTATTTAATGAGATCATTTTATTCACAAACAATCGTGAGTTCAGTTCAAATCTAGTCTGTTTCTACATCTTTATGATGTTCAATACTAAAGACTATAGCAGTTAACAGTCTATAAAGAAGTTTGTTTATTCTTAGTCAGGAATTCGGCGTATTGTCTGAAAACTGAATGATGTGCTTCCCAATCTAACTGAATATCAGTGTCTGCCTATCTGATCTACGCATCTTCAAAGTTTTATATCAATTTTGTAATAAGTGGCCGGATTCTATCAATCTGAAGCAATAAATATTTTAGATTCAAAATCAACTAAAGCTTTTTAAACGAAGACTTTCGCAACATATCCTTCAAATAAGCCGTTAGCGCTTCATATAACCGTCATTAAGAACACGAAATAACAATAAAATTAAAAGGTTCACACATGCTGCATTAACTCTTTTAAAATTATACTGTTATCTACTTCGCAACAACTGTTTATCTTATTTTTAAGCACTTGGCGACCACCACCAATTATTTTTACGATCCCACCATTAAATTATCGTAGTGTGTGGTCTACGAATTACCAGAATCTATATCAACAATTCAATTAATTTCGTAGAAAAACAAAATGAGCTAGGTTAAAACGAAATTGATAAGATACGAAGTATTAAATGTCACACGTTGAAACTCTCGCAAATATTTGTAGAATTATGTAGGTACCTTGATATGCACAAGGACAATTAAACAATAATGCGAAATCAAATATTACTGATACATTCATACACCTAAAACAGATGGCTTAAAACATGCGTCAAGTGTTTTTCCACAATGAAAATGTCTGCTCTAAAATATTCTTAATTGCAAGAACAGATCTGCTGGGCGATTATTTCAGTATGTGCGTACGTGTTTACTGTCATGTCAATTTCGAATAAATCCATCTCAAAGAGATAAAGAATATTGCTCTATAATTGTATATAATTGGTACAGTTCATAATATACGATATCTAGAAGATGAAGACACTTATGACGTTACAACACTAAGAATGTAAGAAATAAAAATAAATTAATCAAGTACCATTTGGTGTGACAAAAGAAATGCAGAATCCATGATCTGGCAGTTTTCCATTAACTACTACTAAGAAACGGAATAGAAGAAAACAAAGAAAAAGCAGATCTAGAAACAAAACCTTTCATACAAACAGACGCCAAGTTGTTGACGCAGTTACGGAAAATAAACGGACGTGACAGAATTATAAACACAGAAAATGCTAATGTGGAAATGATTCGGTTACTGATAACAGAGCTAAAAATAGACAAGTAATAGAAATTCATTTTCAAATAGTAGGAAACAACCTTGATAAGAATTTCGATGAGAATTAAGCACCCACATAAAGTGAAGTTGTGCCAAAATTAAGTTAGTATTGTAAACGATCAATTATCATTAGATCATCAAAAGGCCGTTGGATTGACGAAATAGTCTTTGCCGGGGACAGTTGGAAGATAAACGCACAGAACCGAGAAGTATTGCAAAAAAGGGAAGCCTCTATTCAACAGTGAGCCCAGGCTGAAATGATGAAAATTGGCGTGAACAAAAGTTTTCCTCGATGGATTTTGCTTAGAAGGAGTTTGAACAGAAATTACGAGTACCAGAGGAAGCAAAAAGAGAACTGACCAAAGGGAGAGTAGCGGTTTTGGGCTCAGTAGGTTCTACAAGATGTTTTATTTAAGTACCATTACAGTTCATTGATATGTCATATTCACCTTTTCCGTGACTCTTTCAGCAATTCCACCATCTGCAATATTCACCTTTGCAAGAACATCAAAGAAAACTTTGTCATCGTAAGTTTCCCTCTAGTTAAACCGTTCATACACTTCATAGACACAAAAATAAATGCGTGCAATCGTTATTCTTACACCGGAACGATTTAGTGGGTGTTATGATATTTTAGTAAAACGCAAGTGACATTGGACCAGTGTAACGATTTTCAGAAATACGACGGTGACGTAATATGTAAATAATGCAGAAATAGATGGATGAAACATTCGGAAAAAGTTTATTTTTTGGTCGGAAAAGACATTACTCGAAGATAATTTCGACGTTGGATTACTTCTACAAATGCTTGTCATGACATGAAGCATTCTGCCCACATTCAAAGGTTTGGTTGGATTAGATAAATAGGTGCTAGTAGAAAATATCAAAATGAAACCACGATCAATCGCATGACGATGGTCAATCTAAGAAACAATAAGTCACTCAATAAACGGTTATAGCAAGTAAGATAAATGACGAGTTTGAAGATAGTAAATAACAAAAGAGGAACAAAATTAAAACAGCGGCACTGACATTTTTTGCACTTGTACTAAACAAGCATTGTGGAGACACAAAACACAAAAATAAAAATAATATCAACTTGGGAGGTAAGAAACGCAAATGACCTACAACATATAAATAACGATTTAAATACTTCAATATCAACACTCAATGACAAAATGTCCATTAGTCTAGATAACATTTGGCTTTTAGTGTCAGGAATTGTAAGCAAGTTTGGCTGTTAATTATTTTTTATTGTAGTAGCTGACAATTTATGTGCATATTCCATATGCGTTCGCGAACCATTTTGAGATTAAAGGAATCGGAAAAAATCCATTGCGTCTAAAAAAGGACTTTAGAAATCTATTTGTGTGTTTAATGATTCAGATTTTTGGATCTTTCAATAATTCTTAATTCTTATAAAGTTATAATATCAAATAGAAACGAACGAAAGTCGGAATATGTTTAAGAGACGACCTGGGAACAATTTATGTAATACCACAACTCTTACATCATAGTCATCATTACCATTAGTAGCAGACCCAGTAGCATGTTTAATAATACTAATAATTCCTTCTCCACTAACAAAAACATCATCAACATAAACAAAGACACCTTTATCACCACCATTGTCAAATACAGCTGTGCAGTGAACTTAAAGCTTAATAATAAAACTATATAGAACAGATAATCGAGTATCGACTGGCACCGTGCCAAGCGACGCCATCTTAGCGGTCAAGGCTGATGGAACGGTGAGCTTCAAATAAATATTAGTGACAATCTTATGAAGTGTTGTAGGTAAATATGAGTACTTTGAAAAGTTTTTCTTTTAGTAGTAGAAGCCTAAGAGAACTGTTTTTGGGTAGAATTAAGAGGGATTTCGCTTAATCTCGGTTGGAGAAGATTAAATAAGCATTCGTTGTATAGATTAGAAATATTAGTATTCAGATTAAATCAGAAGGACTTCGATGAACATAGTTGGAAATAAACTAGGAAATTTATGAAGATAATGCATGACTTTTAAACAAGAAGTATATTTATAAGCAAAACGACAACTGATCAAACTTTACAAATAACGTCTAAGCTTAAGCAAATCAAGAAAACTTGGTACTGCCTAAGCTTCTAACTGCACCGTTGCGTTGGTCAGGATATAAATGTCAAAATCCACCTAGCAACCATATTGTATATGAAGTACTTTGCAATCGAACAAGCAGTAAAAGTTCCAATATATTTAAGTAAAGGCTTGTTACGTACGGCACTAAAATTTAATATCATTATTTAACGCAACCATGTTTACCCTGGGGTAGCCATTAATATTTATACCGCCATTGACACACAAAACCTTTTAGCACTAGTGTAATGTAAGAGACAGGTCCATTGCTCGAAGTATTATGATATGATGAAAGATAGTACCGTAGATTAGCTGGTTTTGGGAAAATCGGTCCAGCATTGTTGTAAGATTTCAAGTAAGCTAGAGCTATGGACGACAAGTGAATTAAAGTGGTAATTGATAAGAATAATACAGTTGCAGATGAGATATTGTATTTGACTACAATAATAAGGGCGACAGATATGGCAGTGCTCGACAATGGATGCCTGCAAGGTGTAGAAATTGATGGACATTAATCTTTGGGGCGATTCAGCATGTATTACAAGCTGAACCCTAAGAAGAAGAATTTCAGTACGTTTAGAAGATTCCACTAAAGGAGAAAGCGTTAAAGATGACCAAAAGACCTAACGCCGAACAGACACGTAAAAAATCGTAGATTTATCTATACTACCATGTGTTTAAGGACAAAAGTGATTTCAATATCTTTTTACCAATACCAAGAGCCTAAACACGAAAGCAATAAGTTGATTGGCACATAAAACAGGCTACACGATCAATAAATGCCAATAACAGTGCCCCACAGAGTACTCAGTTCTGAACCCACGTTCCGTAAGGTCAAAGTCATGGTTAGTATAAATATTGGTCTCTGCGGATCATTGCCCAACCTTCACGGTACAGTAATTGGAGTATGTCATCAACGTTATTGAGGTACATTTGTGTTTTATTGAGGATATTAGTCATATTGGTATGATTATCTACAATTTGTTGTATATTGTCTGTAGTTATAGTTGGTAACTTTCTTTTCCAAAGCCAATTTTCGATTTGATTGATATCGTTTTGTTGAAAAGCTGTAATAATAACTTCAAAGCTGTTGACATGATTTTTTTTTGCTAGCTTGTTGCTAATATCAAGCTACCTCCACAGAAATACAGTAGCGTACAGGTTTCACCAAATGCTAACTAAGTATCAGGAAGTGATGGAATTGGTTTGAAATCATACAATACATTTTTTGCAACTAGAATTTATAATGACCCGACTGGTTCAGATGGATAGCGATTGGGAGAATCTATGTACAGCGATCGACTATGATAACAATAAAATACAATCTCCATCCAAATCCCAAGTCCTTGACGGCTGCTTCGTATATATCATCTTAAAAACTTCGACCAATGATTTCTTACAGACAAAGATCCAACGGAAGATAGCAAACAAGATGGATTATTCATTTACAGTCTTCATTAAAATAATAAAGATGCAAGATTGTGTAAAGGTAAAGGGAAAACCACAAGCACGCACTGTTAAACTGGCAGAGCAAGATAAGACAATAGAAAACATAATTAAAATAATAAAACAATTATGTGGAAAAACAACAAACATAATTATAAATAACCAGGCTGTTATTAACTACAGATAGCAGTGGACTAATTTAAAGAGACTAGAGAGATAAGTAATGATTAGACAATTAAACTATGCAACCATGGTGACAGTCTTTCTAAAGCAGACAAAAGAATGAAAGCGTGTAATCGTTGCTTTGATTCCAACAATTTCTTTTACATTACCCTTTTCATTAGAAATGGAAACAATAGAATAGACTTTTTTAAATTCATTGAACAGTTAAATGTTTCTGATTATTACATCAAATCTTTCTATTGCATCTTTAGTTGCGAGCTTTTTTAGTACTGATGTGTCTTCGCGTAAAAGAGCTGTTAACAGTCGGGGTTTCGGGACTGCCATAAAAAGCACCGCGCTTCTGTAATGCAAAGAGCAACTGAACGAACAGGTTGGTTTACAGTCTGCCAGTTTTTCTACTCCCCCGATGGGAGGACTCATTTGATCATTTTCCAATCATAAAAAAGGGTTATTAATGTTATAGTGTATGTTGGCTTTTTCCTAAAATTACCTCGTCTTTAACGATTAAAACAATAACAGTCTCGTTAAAAAACGTTCATTACTGTCAAGTGATACTAGAAAAGTAGAGTAATAATTACTTTATTTTTAACATGCTTCTGCCCAAGATTTCTGCCACGTCATCTTTGGCACTCACCACTAGCGTACATTATGCCTAAATGAAAAAATAATGGTTGAGTGTTTTCGAAGATACCGACACTCAATTTAGAATACGAATGAAATGCTTTTTGTGGTGACTGTTTGTCTTGCTTACCTTGGTTTCATTATCTACTGTTATTATTAAATTCATTAAATTTTACTTTATGTTGCTTATTTTCTTGGAATATAATAGTACTAGCTGATTTGTGCCAATTCATATAAATAAATGTATTATTTTGATAAAGTATTTATAAGCTTTTGTTTTAATGTATAATCCTAGTTCTCCTAACCCCAGAAACAGATGTGTTGCTGGTGGGTGTATTCTTCCCAGCTTATAAGTGTGGCGAAGGCACTGTTGTGTAACATTGAGCTTCGTAAAGTGTTGATTTTATCAAATTTTGATTAAATTATGTACTTTAAATTCTTTATCTTTATGAAGTCAAGAGCTCAGATAATAAATGCAATAACTATCGTCATATTTGCCAGTTAGTTATATTTATTTAACAGACCCGATTCCCGGATTACTGATCATATCAAAGCGAACAAGTCGAAAGCCGCAAAATAGTATAAGACGAAACGCCTAGTTATTTAAAAGCAAAATAACTCTATTCACAAATTCTTGCATAAACGGAAATAGGAATATTAAAATAATTAATGTAACCGTAGTATCTACAAAAACATGAAAAGGGCGTGAGCGTATGGCCTAGTCTTTTAAAACAGCATTTATATTGAAAAATAAATAGAACTGAACCAGTAAATCAACTTAAAGGCCATCTTAAAAGTAAGACTTTAGAACAGCAACTATCCTACATAAATTATTTCAAAATTTGTACTAATAGATTTGTGTTGGGATTTCTGAACGGTTTGCACTCACGCTAGGAATCCAACAAATGGTATTATTACAAAACACAAATCACTTGGACAAACATTCAGCTCGTTTGGTATCAAAGGCGGAATCTAAATCAGCATACTACAGACATTTAACATTGCTGTTAAGACAGTGTACGCTGTAGTACGAGATAAACGACGTGCCAGTATCCTCGTAAGATAATGTAATGCTGTTCAATTTATTTTTCATTATGATTCAAGGTTATAAGCCCGTTGACAAGGGTGAGAAATACCGGCATGATGTTACATGGAAGATGGATAAGGTAATGTGTAATGGCTAAGCTAAGTATGACCACGCTGAGAACGAATTGGATAGGTTTCGGTGGTCAGAACTAGAAGCTGCTGATTCACTGAAAGTGAAATGACTGGAAGGAGGTCGTAGCCTAAGAGTAGGGCAGAGTAGACTAAGAAAGCTTGCATCGGACATGGCATCCTTGTGAATGAATGAAATTCATTAGACAGTAACAGTTTTAAATCCATTCGTGCAGAAAATCAAATTAGACAGGCACTAGAGAACTATCACTGATCCAATTAAAAGACGTATCGAATCAAGAGAGGCAATTTTCAACCCTATTATTAACGCTAAAATATTAACAGTTAGTCACGATAAACATACCATAAACGCTGATATTGATAATTAAGTGCCTAATTTCGGCACGGAACTTAATGAGAGGAAATCTAATAGTGCCCATAATGATAGTAAGGTAGAACGTATAGCTGTAGAGGATGTATTATTTTATTGCCATATAGCAATTGAACCTATAATTCAGGTCAATGGAAACAATTGTAATATAATTAATGGGATTGAAACGTGATTGGAATATGGTGAAAGTAAAGGGCTGAATCGTGCAGAAACAGTCAATCATCGAGTTAGATCGTGCTAGTAATTACATGGAAACCATGCACTTAAAGGTAATGGAAAGGGCACAGGCAATAATTATGTTCCAATTGATATGGTTAAGTCTGAAATTGATCAGACCTCTCGCTCCTATTTTCTTATTGATGCCAATTTTCTCTTAGTTACAGCTGAGTATTTATGGGAACGTGCACGTACTTGGAACAATCAGGTCAATCACTTGACCAGAAATTAAGCAAAAAGTAGCTCAGATATAGAAATACATCAACAGAATCATTTTTGCCTATAGAGGTATATTTTACTTTTTATGTACAATCACATCACGCGGTTCGCCGCAATTCCATTTTGCTTTACCAAGACCGCTCGGCAGCTCTTTTTACAGAGTCCAACAACCTCAACAAAAAACCTGAGCAAATTGCTAAACGCCTCCAGAGTTTTTTCTTCATACAACTACACATCTTCTGAAGATTTATTATTGTAGCAATTGTAGCTTTTAAATGAAATGTTCACTCAACGTTAAGCTATCTTTATCTGCCGTTTAATTCATTATCATCGATCAAACCTGTTATAAATCTTGAATGAACTTGTCTCTATTCAAGTGTTAATAAGCAGAGAAGCTATTAATTCATTTTGAATTTTTGTTATCTGCATGAATAAAACTTATTTTCAATTGACGTATGTATTCTCATCGAAATTTCCTCGTTCTATCTATAAAATATGACCTCATGATCAGCCTATAATGTTCCCACTGCTGGGACACAGGCCTCCTCTCTGTAAGAGAGAATGGGCCATGATCCACCACGCGGGCCCAGTGCGGGCTGGTAGATGTCACATTTTTTCGAATTTTTGGTTCTAAGACATGCCGATTTCCTCACGATGTTTTCCTTCACCGTTTTGAGAGCAGTGGTAATGAAATAAATACACAAAGTAATGCGCCTGGCGGGGTTCGAACCAACGACCTACAAGTCGTAAGTCGGGACCGATACCACTGGGCCACCACTGCTATTATTGACTTTTGTATTCTCTTCGAAAATCCTCACCCTATATTTAAGATATGACTTGCTGACCTTTAATTGTAACCACGTTCACCTTATCAACCGAACATATGCGACAGCATCTCAATCATGCAATTCCAATTCCAACAGAAAGATACTACAATAACAAAAAAAAAACATAAGAAAAAGCAACCAAAGGCGGGAGCAAAACTCAGTCGGTAATAAACGAACAAAAAAATCTAATCGAACACCGGATGGTCTGGCAAATAAATAACACAAGTACATTAACGGACATGTACACCAGTCGATTGATCTCGAGATCTTGTTTATATCAGTAAAAAAACTTACCAATAAAGCAATTTACTGTTTAAAGGTTGTTGATTTTAATGTCACAAAATAGGCGACTTCTGAACAAGTTAATGATGATATCGCATCGCATGTGATCTAGTTCTCGATAATGATACGTTCCAGTAATTACGGAGATCAATCTTTTTGTGCGCATAGTTTGAGTCTGTTAACAACATGTGTGGTTGCCGATATAATGTTACTTCTCCAAGATTGCTTTCAAAGGGCAACTGATACGAGGTTTAAAGTTCCACATATTTATGTGACAGTTTTATATTAATTTAAAGGAATGATCTTTGCGAAATGGTTTTGCAAAAAGCTCTTCAACAAAATGACACTGTACAGACAGATGTATGTTCTTTCTTGATAACGTTTAAATAAAAAAGTTGCGTAGCAATAAACCGTCCATTAATACCAAATCTGTACCAAAAGAGGCCACCTACGTAGAGTTGACATTTAGGGTTGGCTCTTATCGTAAAATTAAAAGACACTCGACTAAGAGATAAAAAGAATACAGGAATATGTAAAAGATAATCTTCAAAAAAAAACCATGCCAAGCAATCAAAAGCCTATTCGCAATATATCAAAAAGAGCTTTCGACTGGTAATGTCGCATTTTGATATATTGTAAAAAATTTAAATTATACAAGTCTCACACACACTGAACTGATTAAGTTCAATCTAGACGGTAGAATGCTTTCAACCTATAAAGAATAAATTCCATAGATGCAGTCACAGAATTAACAAATACGCGTGAAAAAGTTAACCTTGATTTTGCAATCGCAAACTCGTGTGAAAAAACAATAAAACTAGCACCAAAAATAAACGACAAACGGAAAATGTGCAATCTTTCCCGCATAAAAGGACAAATCGGATCTATAATTAACAAACCAAGGCCGATCGTCAATGTCCGATATTTATTTATAGCTATTTAAGTGGGTTCGATCGATAAAGACGTGGGAATCGAACCCACTTGTCCTGTTAAACGTATCTTCTTTGTAAGCGATGGACAAGAACGATTAGAAGGGATCGGGTCCGATTGTGACGATAACACTGCAGAGGATTATGTTACTGTTTGTATTGAATATATTAATTTAAATGATGAGAAAAGTGTTAAAGCTAAAGATAACGGTGTTAAAGCCAAGCTGCATTAAATAGAACCTCAAACTCTAAGGAATACAATGCTAAAGTTATTGAACTCATTTGAACAAACCATTTTGTTAATTACGATCTTGCGAGACCAGAGGAACATTGAAGATTTATCTTTAATAGGGACGAGTAAATCTGGTACTATGCACGCGAGAACAGGAGACAATAATTTATTTAAATCCAAAACGACTAAAAGCTTTACGGATCTGTAACTGCCAAGTCTAGAACAAAATTTAAATATTTCTAATCTTTACATTGATCCTAAGACTATAATAGCACTGGCCTTTAACTAAAGCTTACAAACACAAGCTAATGAGGCTAAATAGATTATAAGATTGACAGCCTCGCACTGAATTATTTACCAGCTTGCATTGAATAAATTAATACAAATAGTGTTAATGATGGAACTAAAGGATAAAATATCCCTTGTAAGGCATGGAAAGATACGCAGAATACTAGAATATGAGCTGTTGTTGATGCCGAGCATTCGATATTATCTACTTTACATACCTAGTTAATTGATGATACACAAGACAGGTGACACAAACTGTCACGGACTTTGTAATTACACGTTTAGTAGCTTTGTCAATAGAAGATGCATAGGACTTTATAAAACATGTTCAATAATTTCTGTAGTATCTACTCACTTTATCTAGTCACACATTAAAACAAATGCCACAGAATACAGAACCAGTCTCGCGTAACCAAGGAGCTTTTATTTGAGTAGTTTTTCCAAAACTGGAGAAGTGGGGAAGGAGCAAACCACGAAAGACATGGCGTGACGAACTGGATGCCTTCCTTGAGAATTGGAAGGAAATAGCGCACAATGGTAACCTTTACAAGGAATGTAGGTAGACCTCTGCCCAGCTAGTGGGACAATACAGGTTGGTAGTAATTTAAAAAAAAATTTCAAAAACTATCATAACAATGTACAAAGTCATTGCTGAAGCATTAAATCCAGTAGCAGAGTATAACAATGTCTTGATCGTTAAAATTACGCACATTGATAAATATCAAAATTACGACTGTCAGATATTTGTCAGAACTATAAAATTTATGTGTTTGCTAATATTATAGTAATGGCGTTATGTAAATGATTTAAGTAGTATTAGAGTTGATATTTCAATGTGTTATAAACCGATAATATAATTGAGATATTATGCAACTCACCTTGTCACAATAAATACGGTAAAATATGTGTAATAACAAAACAAAGCAGACAATACTTTTCTAAGGGACTTACTGAAATCATCAATATACACCATATGGATTTATAAATTAAACAAAGTAAATACTGAAGAGGCTTCCAAGTTACGTAGAATCGCCTTGGATACCAAATAAACAACCCAATGCCCTTTAGAATTTTGAGTGGGAGGTTTTACCATTTATCGTATTTTATCTCGAAAACGACTGCAATTGGTAATAGAGTCCAAATCAGATGCTTAGTACCGTGAGAAAATATTGAACGGACAATTAATATAAGCATCTTAAGTACTTGCATACCTAAGAGACATAATAAAACCACCAATTTAGAAGAGCAAATCACACAGAAAAATATTGAACTTGAAAGTTTTCAATATTTGGTCGTAAAAGTCACATAATGAGATCCCAAATAAGGTTCTTTATCAGGCCAATAGTAAAGAGTTGACCAAACATTGGTCTTATTTGTCATCCGAATTCTAATCGAACTAAAATATGTTATGCCAAACAAGTTGGGCCAACATTGGATAGATAAGTGTATGGACACAGAAATTATGAGCAAACAATGATCGATGGCCCACTAAAGCTGTATTGACAAACTATGGTAAATAGAAAAAATAACATTCTCATTTTGGAGATCTAGTTCGGTGTGAAAGCGTACTGATTTCGGTGTACATAACCGCATAAATATATTTGATGGTGATAGGATTCGTCGTAAAATGTATGTCACGTCAACTTATATTTGAAAACAATAAAACAGAAATCATAAAGGATAGCGATAGCAAGAAAAGTTGAACAAAACCTACAAACAATGGTCCATATTGACCCCGAATCGAAAGACTAGATAGTTATTGGGAAAGCCCAGTGAAGATAACGCAGGTTTATAGTAACAGTAATAAAAGTAGTAATTTCACTAACCGTAATAGCAGGGAGGCCAAGTCCAATCATGTACAGCATAACATTGGTGACAGTAGATTCTCTGTAGGGGTGCTTAAGGGACTCATCATCACAGAAGAAACCCCTTTTATATGGGGTGCCCCAAAGGTAGAAGACTAGGATCAAGAATCCAACTGTAACAAAGAGAAAAATGAATTAGCTCATTATCAGAATCACACACGGGATCATTGGGGCTCATTACTACATGAACTTTGTGAATCCAGAGACACAACAGTAGATATAAAAGAATGTTAGTCAAAATACACAATAAATAAAGCAGTAGACGGCTAAAGGTATTTTGAAAGGCGAGGTGTCAACAGAGATATCTTTGTTATCGCTTACGAGTCTTACGACTGTGAAACTTATTACTAATCTGTGTTTGTGGTCTTTATTTTGTAAGTTTATTACTCCAACTATTAATAATGTTGTAGATGAAACTGTCGATATAAAATCACTGTCCGAATTCATCATCATTATTTCAGAAAAAAAACGTGCTCTACTGGCTATTGGCATCTTCCTTATGCCATATTATATTGTGCTTACGGTGCTTTTGTTTTCAACTGCAGTGTTCACACAATCAAATAATTCCATAACTCTAAGCTTTGATTTGTTTGTAGAAAGTCCTTTACCAAACGAACTAATAATAAATCTAAGAAGTTCATAAATAATAATCCTCTGTACATCGTTTATCATATTGTGAGCCGTGTCTTAGTTGTCTTCACTAGAGTATTCACAACTGTTTATATCTTTATGTATGACAACAGCTGCGAAAATGTTATCACCTTATAAATCATCTAACTGTTTAATAGTCGTATATGAAATGTGCTGTCCGTCTGTAATTCTTCCGTATATAAACTTATACTTTTTTCTCATTACAAACTCTACAATATAGTACAATATAATTATAGATTATATTACAAAAATAACAATATAATTTGAATTTAAAACGGGATACTTTCCATGTTTATAATACTTATTTCAGTTTCCGATATTTAAATACTGTTGTAAGCGCCATAATCAATTGATCACGGATGCGGATGAACTCAAAACTAATTATAAACATGGTAAATATCACGTTTTAAATTGTCAATTTATCATTGATATCGTTAGTGACCATGTCAGTTTTCAATGTTATATAATAAAAAGACCACGTATTGCCATTCCTGTCTACTGAGAAATTCAAGACGGAAAAAACTTATAAGTACTTTGCCTGTTTTGTATAGAAATCACAACCACATACTCTACAGTAACGCTTTGCGACAACAAAACATACGAGGACGTGGACTATAGTTATAATGTAGACTTGTCTATTATCAAGACCAAATAAACAGAAGCTGTGGAAGTAAATTCACATCGAAAACAAAACAAACATGAAAGCGAAGTTGCAGGCGATAGTATGAACAATAAGTAGCAAAATGAGGCGCCATAAATCATTTAAGTATAGATTTACCGCCATACCAGCAGTCGCAGAGTGGATTTACTTTATAAATAGACTCCCGATTAACTCAGATTAATGTCGTGGACAACGAGACTATTGATTAACGAGCTTATTTATACGACAAGTCAAACAAGGCGAAAACTTATTAGGGCTGCAAAGACAGGAATGCGTAACACAATAGATTTATGCGGCGCCTAAGAATTTGGTTTGGTCACAATAACAAGATGTTAATGTATTCCCTTTGTAATTATCAGCATGTTATGTACATTATTATTTATTATATTTTAAACGGGTTTAACTTAAACCTGGCATTGGTTTTAAATATGATGATGAATTTGAGAGAAGAAGGTAACACTACTGCAGTAGATTTTATAATGAAACGCAAATAACAAAATGTGATAAGAAATTACATCACTAGAACTGAATGTTTTGTTTTATTTGAACACAAGACAGTGAAAAAGAACGCAGATATTAATAGCACAGAGTTTTGGTTAATTATCATGATGAAGAACCACAGAAGATAAAGAAATGAAATGAAACACTCGCAACAAAATGTGACGGAAAATTACACCGTTTGAAAAAAAAACAATACCAATTATGTAGACAGAGTTTTGGTAAACCGTAAATAACGGCTGGAGTAGAAAATGATGCAGAAACAGCAGCAACAAAAATAAGATAAGAAATTACATCATCACTTGATGAAATTTAAATACCTATTTAAAACACGAGATATGCTTAAAATTATGAAATTAAGTAAAGAGTCATAAAGTGTTAACTAAATCCCGTATTAAAACAATCTTACTAAACAGGCTGCATTTTATTATCTTAATCTTATTTATACACCGGTTAAAGTCACATTTAAGTATTAAATCCAACTGTTGTAGAAGTTAAATGGCAATATAAGGAAGACCAGAGATTTACGGAGACAGACGGTTAGATAGCTGTACTTAAGCCCACGGGTGACACGAAGGTTTGTGTTTAACAGTTTTGAGTTCAATTAATTTAAAGTTGGCGAACATTTCAAAAGCTCAAGACTGAGCTGTGTGGCGTGCATTGAGAGAAGCCCTAATCCAGCAGTGGGTGAATACAGAATGATGATAATGACCATTTCCAACAGAAGTATTCCAAACACTTCCAAAAAGGTTATACAGATTGAAACTGACGAACTTACAAATAAAGTTCGTCAGTTGCCAATAGAAAATGTAATAGTATTTATCAAAAGGAAACTCGAATTACTTGAACCTAAAACGGTTAAGGAAAGGGTTGTCAGTCCCATTGTAGTTATAAATCAACTACGGGAAAAGGATTCGGCGATTTAACCTAAATATTTCATGGTGTGACTATACAACCACAAAAACCTATTTAGACTTAATACGAGTAGGTTACTGGTGCGGCAACAATAATTGGTTCTCATTAAAGCTATTTATTAAAAAGAAAAGTGTGAGAGCCAATTTTAATGGAGGTCCTGCTATTTACGAGTGGAAGTCATACAGGAAGCACGAACATGTTTTAAAACAGAGAAATGAAAACACGTTGAAAAACGAGGTGCAAAATATAAAGTAGGTACATAATAAGAATTCTAAATACAAGAATAGCACGAATGTTTATAGAAATACAAACACTAAAAGGAACAACAAGAAAGAAGTACTAGGGACAGTTAACAACAATATTTTTGTACACATTAATGTTTTAATTGGCCTTGTAGTAGAAACAAACGAAACTGTTAAAATACTACACCATGCGATAAAACAATTAAAACAACATGCTCTATATTTTATAGTAGAAAAAAAAATAGACAGACAACACATCATAAATCACATACGTTTTCAAACAATAAATCTGAGCAGGCAATTAACGTTCTAAAAATGTTATACATAAAAGATCAAAATTGACTGACTGTTGTCAGAGAGGAATTTAGATTGGGAGAAGACTAACCCCATTTGGTACAAAATTAACTATTGAGTATTGTTTCACGGATTGTTGGTTGTCCAAACATTATGGATGGACAAAAAACAGCAGGTACCACAAATGGGTTGGCCGTGGAGATAGATGGATGGATACGACATGGTAACATCAAAATAACAGCTCTGGAGATACTTAATGACATAAATAGGGGTCTGTTTAATTTACACAGTGTTTTTGTAGACAGAGCAGGTGTCAATTTTGAAGAACAATTTATTAGGAATTTTATGGGCAGAGAAGAGAATGTATAGGAGGACGGAAAAACAAATCATAATGCTCACACCGTGATACAAATTGACTCGATTTGTATTCTAATTTAGGTAAACCAAGAATGAAAATATTGTGTTTCGAGCCAACAAAAGCCACAGTCGTATTAAATTACCATTGTTTATAAAAATATTCGGTTAAATTACTTTTTAGTGGTTTTATTTCTTTTCCTTTACAACAAATAAAACTGGTCCTCAATTTTACTATCATAATTTATTTTTAGGTCATAATGATTCCCTATTAAAATTCCATTGAATACAATATTATTAACATCAACTTCAACCAGAACTTCCGATTTTGAAACCTAAACCAACAATCAGTCATCTTATTTTAAAACACTTCCAGTAAGCTTACACAATACACAATGCTAAAAGGACTCGGTTTTGTTATTGATCTGGTTAAAAATAACAAACACCGTTTTATGGCTGCCATTATCGAGTTACAGCTGCTTCTATAAACAAGTGAGTGGACTAGGATCCAGCTGGTCGGCGGATAATAACTGTCTACGAGACAAAGATCGGAGATTTTGTCACTAAGATTTGGCAACGCGATATTGGGGAAGTGTGACAAGTAGTCGGATAGTTGTCTGCGATAATTTTATACTGGGAAACGGTATAATCGAGTATTATTTGAAATCAGAATACAGCTGTTTGGGGCAGTAGACGAATTTGGACAAAATAAAGCAAGAGTTCAGAGCTACTGTAATTTTGGATTTTAATGGCTATTACATATCTAATACATGTTTATAGATCAAAAGAGAGAGTATAGACTTGGAATCAAGGACATGCATTTACACTAGCTAAACAAACATGCAACAAACACAATTATGCAATAATATAACCACCGAATAGAAATAGAAAGAATTTATTTGGCTTCTAACCTTGAATCTTGTCTCAAATCAAACAACCGTATCAAAAAACTAACAAACGCAAGACCTGCAATTAAAACTAATTGCGAAAAACACAATAAAAAACGAAATTATGTCAGAATTACGTGCCTACAAAGGAGGGCAGCGTAGTAAAATTACGAGTACGAACCGATACGGTTTGTTAGAAATAACAATGAAATTGCTGAACAAAAAACAGTACTACATCAAATCTTCATGCTTTCCAATCAGGTCAGTGGGACTGCTACTGTGATAGTAGAAATGCTTTGCGAGAATCAAAAAATATAAAGTGCTTAAGAAAATAAAGAAGAATTTGAAGTATTAGCGGCTATAGATGTATTCAGACATCATTGTAATGGCGTCAAACCATAAAGAATGACAATGTAATAATGATTTACATTCTGTAGTATCTTGTCTACAATCGAAGCGCTTCACAACAAAACGCAGATGATAACCTGATGGTATCGCCATTATAATGAGTCCATTTCTCACTAATCTTGCCTCCTTCTCACTAATTGATAGCAATGTGGATAATTATAATTAATCTCTTTGAAAATTTAGTATTTTTTAACAAAAACATTCATGATGAAGGTTCTGGCCTCAAAGAGATATAAACAACATACATGATGAAGGTTCTGGCCTCAAAGAGATATAAACACTGACTTAATGCAGGAAACAAGGGAATATGACACCTTTTAAAGAGGACCTGAAACTGTCAATATGACCCTCAGAAATACCTTCGGTTGTAGCTGCTCAAGAAAGCAGTTAGATAATTCACGTCAAAATATGATATAAAAACAGTTAGTATTGGGTCATACGATACTTCGTGGTAACTGATCGTTAGAATTTGGGACCACTACCCATAACGACTGTCAATGATTTACAAATGACAGCTGAAACCAACGGCTTAACGTGCTTTCTGAACTACGGAGTAACCCGACATGTAATGGCCCATGTATGTCTGTCATGCCATGTATTTCCTATCTATGGAACGACCTAGGCAAGCGCGGTTTAGCCTTGAAGAGCAACCCATGTCTTTCTCATCACCAACGTCTGTTATTGTCTAGCCTAGAGTTCCTCTAAACCCCTTCATAGGTACATTATATTTTATTATCATCTACGTCATCATTCTTAATCGCGACAAAAGCAGTGGCGCGTGGCAACCTTGCCGCTTCATGTTCCTACAGTTACTATCTAACTATAGTAATACTACTCATGGAAATAATGTCTAGTTACTGGTTAAAGACAATACTTCTTTTAGTGCCTCTTCTTATTTTGCCCATAACTGCTGACTTGTCTTCTGAGATATGATACAAGAGAATGAAGCTAAAGATGATCAGCAAATAATTATAACATCGAGAAGTTCTGTTTTTCATATTGTCTCTAATGATCCCCGAAAAATCTGATAGAAGAGTTGATGTGGCGAGAAGTGATGATACATTACCTATAGGCATGCGATAGTAATTTCATTCTGGGTTAACCCAAAAGCAGTATCGAACTATTTTCATAGATGCGTCACCAAAACCAAAGTCCAAGAAACCAACGTGTTGGAATTTAAAGAAATCTTGATTGAATGATGACCGGCACCTATCGCATGTTACCATTGTATGGCTTATAGCATACATACTAAATGAAACTCCGATGAGTCTCGACCGATTAGCGAAGGCATAAGTGCAAAGCAACTACTTGAAACCCTTGGCGTGAAGACTGAGGATTAAAACTTGATCCAATTGCGGTTTGTAGTGACAGGTGGACAGCTACCTAGTCTTAAACAGATATAAGGGTTTAGTGGTACCTGGTAAGTATTTGCTATTACCCCGTAAACTGTAGGTAACTAATTCTATAGAATAGACTAAACAAAACATACAATGTAAATACTTATAGATAATTTTACTTCAGGCTTCATTAAAAATGTTCTTGATTGACTAGATTGAATTAAACCGCAGTTTTTGGCCTCCTGGCTACTATGAACGACTATTGCTCTGATTCGCCAAACAATTGTATAATAGACCTATTATGTGCTCAAATGAGTCAGATGGTCAAATTGCAATTGACCCTCCCAAATCTAAATTGAGATAGTAGCTGTAAAAAAGGGTTCTAAGAAACAATAAATTATTTCCGCAACGTATCAGAAGGAAAAAACATGCAATAAAGATCGTAAGCAACAATTTTGTGCTGCGAACGAACGTCTATTGAATGACAATGAAATGAATGAATTATTCACAATTGAAGGCTTCCAATGTCAATCCCATTATGTAAGTGACATCGCTACAACCGTAAAGTGTGGCGTTAGCTGATGTATTAATTGTATAAATACGTGGTAAGAATACGACAATAATTCTAGTTTAAAACATGGCGTAGTAGTCTATGACTAGAAATGGAAACTAGCAAGTTATGATTTATATCTCATCTGCAGTCTTACCCTTGCTCGCGGATTTCCTGCGTCGTCGTCATTACAAATACAAATCAATGATAAATTCCAGTCACCAGGTATAAATTACAAACCGTGTGTAAATTCGCACAGGGACACTTCACCAATCTGATGTTCAGTTATAATTGCTAAGATAGAATTGGATACAGGCTGACTGGTAATTTGTTAGGGAGATGAGCTTGTAGATAAATTATAGCCTTGGATTTCTATGGTAGATGGATCCCCTTAGCTGTCCCTTTAGCATTTACCTAATTTCAAACTACAAGCAAATCTTCTAGTAGTTGTTTTCTCACTTCAGCATCAATATCACATGTTGTTGTTACATCGTCATCTGTTACAAAATTATCTCTTAATTTTCTCAATATCTTTCTAACCTAACCATTTAAGGAAATTCAGTCGTCAAAACATGCTGCACCCTCAAGTATCGCCTCAATTCTCGTTCTATTCGCACAAATTATAACCATGAATGCTTTATCTAGCAATAGTGAGAACTATTAGCATACACTTGCTAAATCCTATTCAAGAGTAATTCACATTCAGGACAGGAACACAGGTAATCCTCAATTATGTAGGCTCAATGATATTTAGCACCACCTGCTACATCTGGCATGAGCTACCGGTATTGCATGGAAGACTGCCAAGATTTGACCATTCAGAAACAATTGATTTTCTATGGTTGTCCCATGAGACATATTGGAAATTTAACCTGATTTATAATTAGGTAGGCTACACGAAGTACAATATTTAACGTTCAGTTCCATTTAAAATCAAAATATTTCACATTTGATACAGAAGACTGATACGAGTAGTTCTGAATGTATTCAGCAATTTGAAGATACAAAAAAATCAGAATCTGACTTGTGGTTTAAGTGATTTTAACTTAAGTTTTCATTTTATTTCGGTCTTACAATATAGTCTCTTTTTTTAATGTAAAGGATTGGTGACCTCTCACGGCCACATCTGTAGGGGCTTCCCTGAGATTTACCATAACAAGTTTGACTAGTCAATTATAATATTTTTTCAAAAGGCTGCTGACGAATATTTGAGATAAAACATCAGTGTTTCCTCTTACATAGATTAAAATAGATATTCTCTTCGATCCTTTTGTAGTAAGCCTCAGTACATTACCGGACCGGTCTAAGCCTGATTTATTATTTTATATTATCTACTGATCCCGAGAAAGGAATTTGACCCGAGTCCTATGCATATGCAAATATCCTTGAAAACCACAAGCGTTGAAAATATTTGCGTAGGCACGTGCTTGATTTATAATATGCATTCTCATTTGGTTAAATAGAACTCCATAGAGATGAGAGAGACTTTATGGGAGCAGATGATACTTTTGTAAAATATTATTTGGAGTACAAATGTGGAGGGTTGGAGAACTAGGAAAAAAGCACAGAAGTTATAGATCGGCTCTGTGAAAATGGTCTATACTGAAATGGTGACTAAAAGAGAAAGAAAAAAAGACGAACTTATACTGCATGGATTAAAAATAAACCGTCCTTATGGCTAGAAGATGATGATGATAAATAATATCGAAAATGATTAAGATAATGTCAAGTTGAGACTGAATCAAGAAATAAATAAATTCTTGAGTGACAACAATATCAGACGAGACGAACCTATATAGAAAGCGTGAATATGCAGCGCAGCCAAGTTCAACAAAAAAGTCTCACCTTGCGAGCCACACGATAAATTAACTCAAGATAAAAATCTTAACACACTTCCCATTCACAAACTACACGTACTATCTAAACATCCTATAGATGCATCCTAGTAAGGCCATAAAACCGCAGTGAGTCACTAGCGGTCTCGGCTGTCACTACAAATTGGGCCATTGACCTGACCGTTGCATAATGAGGCCGTAATCTTAGATTATGGGTGAAACAAACCACACGTAAAAGAATATCAGTGTGTTAACACCTTATCTTTTGCGGGGAACTCGGCTCATGTTCTTGTATTTTATGACTTTTTCTTCTTCCGAGTTTTGTTGCTTTTTAGTGTTGTGCTTACTTATTTTCTTGCAGTTTTACAACAGCTTTTGTGAATTTAGTTACAGTAGCGTAATATTTGTTTTTGCTGAGACCACCTCAATTAGAAAAACTACTTGAGAAATGAGATCGTTTATAATTCTGAACATTTATTCCCTGATGTCCACTCTTTCAATTGAATCCTCATAATCCATTCTCTTGCCCCTCTCATGCCATTTTTTTTTTTCATTCGTGTAATTTTACACACATCTCCATTGCTTGAAAGTTTTGTATATTTCCCTGAATTAATGATGCAAACGACATCGTGGCAAAAACTTCTATCATGGGTACCATCTAGAATCATTTATTGATGCTTTGAAATACTTTGCGCAACTTTGTCCCTTACATTTTTTAATTCTTTTTATTTCACCGTTATAACTAATATGTCAATCTTATTTATTCATTTATAACATCTTTTTATTATCTTTACTTGGATTTGTTTTACTCTTTCATCTTGTTCTGTACCAGTTTTAGTGCCAACAAAATTAAAATCGTAGATTTTAATAGGTAGTTCTGATAACGTTTTATGTGTTTCTTTAGTATTTAAATTATTCTGATCGAATCTTAAGTAGATACGTACATACTTTTAAACCAATGGTAGTAAAGTATTTGAGGCAATCTTTTACCGTAACTAATGTTTGTTTCCCTTGACATTTAGCTTTAAATTCATTTTTGATAGAAGAAATACAACTGATGTGGATTATGACGTTGACTATCTAGCCAACTTCGGCAATTTAACTACGTTTATAGTTGTACTTTTATGTTTTCTATTTGAAAACCTAAATTATAATTAGGATGTCAATGGATGGTCGTAGAGTATTTAAAAGAAACATCAATTGGTTACTCCAGCAACGAAGTAGGTGCTTACAAGGGGGTTACATATCATGAAGCGGATTCTACCAAAATTATATGGTACTATAAAGTCATATCTCCAGTCATCAAACTCTTCAGCAAGGGCGAAGAGTGATAGACAGGTTGGTGAAATTGCTGGAGAGAATCGGTAGGCACTAAATATGTATAATATAAATATTTATCTAGCAAGAAAACTTTCATAATAAAATGAGAATGGGAAAACTTGCCCTAGTGGCCTTAAGCGCCAATCGATAGATCTCTTCAAGACTGAAGAGCAATATCAATCTTCGTCGGATTTGTGATGCACCACTATACAGTGTACATGCTCTGCGCATCAAAGCCCCCATTCCAAATTAAATAAACAATTTAATTACACTTAAATAAAACTAATCATCGCCTTTTCAGATGAAAAGAACATCCGAAGTTAACCTAAACAAAAAAACGCAGACATGAAAGACAAGATCAAAATATTTTCAACTGGTTTCAATTATAATTAGTACGAAATTTTATATGGAAGAGGAAGTGTTAAGCTTCAAAGTGCATTCATGAGAAATGTTAAAAATTTAAACGATATACGATACAGAATCGATCGTAAGATACATTTTTACGATGATTGTATAAATATTAATTAGATTCTTACGTAATTATTAATTACATACATGCTGCTTAGGGAATTTTGAACGATTCACTATTAACATATTAAGTGTTGTATTCATTAGTGTTAATTCAGTTAGTTTGGCTTCTTTTAGTGTAGTCTCATGTAAACCGAACTCACTCAGATTTGTCAGTAAACAAGTATTAAAGACTGAGCACAGCGAGCATTTATTTGTCTTTAAAGGCTTTGGATGCCTTTTCTTTAGCACTAAGCCACTATCTAAAACTATTACTCTGTTCGAATTTAAACTATACAGTTTATTCAGTGTACGGTTCTGTTTATAAAAATAGACATTAAGGCATTTTTATTACTTGCTAAATGCTACTAGTACTAATAATAGATAACAAAAAAAACCCCGTGTCGGGTCAACTCAAGTGTAGGGTTCCGTAGTTGCCCAAAAAAATACTTATGCGAAAAATAAACCCACGGTCAATTTAATTTAAAAAGAAGCCATTTTCACCCTAGTCTTCTCACAGAATAGAGAACATTCTCACATATAACTGTAAATGTGGCTCCGTCTGTCGGTCTGTATGTTATTATTTCCTGCTTAAACGACTGGCGAAAATAGGATAACATTTGGCATGGTCAAAACTATGACTTCAATTGATATCGATGTCAATCAATATTTGAAGCATTAATCTAAACTTATAATTACAGTTAAAGCCTCCGCCAATACATTTTGTTAAGAAAATCAAGATATCAAGTTACATATTATAATTGGTCGACTATTACTCGCAAAGTTGTAAAGCCTACTTAGTCATGATAATTTCAAACTTCGTTATATGTACTACTATTGTGAATTTTTTCAACCCAAACATAACCGTTTAGCTGTAGAGGGGTACGGACCTCGATATCGAGCAAAAATTTGCACGTTAAAGCTTATATTTTACAAACGATCTTTTTTGGTCAAAAAATTGTCAAACTGGAAACTATCATTATTTTTCAAAGGTGTCCTTTTAATGATACCCCAGATTAAGGGGTTACGCGATAAAAAAGTCCCGAGGCATCCTCACTTTGGACGTGTAAGTACTGGAGGTACCCTAAATAGCAAAAATCTTAAATCAGTCAATTTTATTTTACCACTTTTCGGCACAACCCTCCGTATATTTACACCAAATTACAGCTCTCTAGATTTATTGCCAATCTGAGCTAAACTGCGGACAGAACGGACGGACGGACGGACGGACGGACACGGACAACGGACATTGCGAAAAACGTATAAGGGTTTCCTTGTTGACTAGGAACTGCTAAAAACCATCAAGGTCAACTCTAATTAGTGAGAAATAAATGTTTGGTAAAAATTTACCCACGGTCATTACATTTAATTGAGCCATTTGTTGCACCCTTTTCTCACTATCAATAGAGAACATTCTCACATATAACTGTAAATGTAGGTCCGTCTGTCGGTCTGTGTGTTACTATTTCCTGCTTAAACGACTGGCGAAAATAGGATATCATTTGGCATGGTCAATTACTTACTTACTTAAAAACTACGTCTTTTAATGGTGACTATCGATGTATTTAATGATTTCTGATACTCGCATTAATCATAAGAACATATTACTGGTAACGGTAAAGCCTCCATGTGCCAGATACATACTTGTTGGTAATAGTTCAAGATAGAAGGTAATTTTGAATATCATAGACAGCTATTTAGTGCAAATGTATACTACTGTCAGTTGTCACACCTTGCATTTGTCACTGTCGAATTTGAAGGGCACACCTCGGGCGTATCACAGCACAAGAATGTAGATAGACTGGTAATTACGGATGATTTCAGTTTTAAGATTTTTGTATTTTTATACATACTTAAGAATTTAAATCACCCAATTATATTTTCATTTACTAGTTCGAAAGCCTCTACTTCGTAAGAACCACGTTATTCACAATCTAAACTGACTCCAGTTTCATCAAAACAAACAATTGTGACAAACGTTTGCATAATTTCCATTAGCCAATACTGCTATATATTCAATTCTTTATCACGATGCTAGAAGATTGTTCAAAATTAACATAGACCTTGGTGGTCTAAAAATTTCTTTTATCTAAGCTCTCTGACATAATAAGCTTGTAGCTCAACATTAAGCTTGCCTTTCTTTAGCTACTATCAAAGCTGCACTAGAGCAAGCCAAACAGTTAGAACCACTACTGTGGAACTACCCTGATCTACTCACTGATAAGGATACACATTAACGCCACTTCAAACAGGTAATCTGGGTCAGAGCAATGACATCACGACATACGCTGAGCGCACACTCACGTCTTTTAATGGTCAGACTATCTTTCTATTAGAAGGATTTCTTTAGTCGCACGTAATACTTATGGAAGCAACGCTGGTAAGGCAAAACAAGTAGATGTGGAGATTTTAGGACAATTGTTGGTAAGTTCAAAGTAGAAGATAATTATGAAAGTCCAAGATTTTTATCTTCTGAATCAAACTGAATCTGCAATCGAAGTTAAACTATAGTTTAAAAAAAAAACCTTGCTATTATTGATGGAAAATACTGCATATACTGAATATGAAGAAAATGTGTGCTAGTTCTTAAACAAAAGTTCCATCACTTGAACTTTATCATGAAGAGAACCTAAATTTTAAAAGTAACAAATCTGGCCATATCATTGTTGCCAAACGAGGGTCATTGACTAGTACAGATAGTACAGACAGTACAGACATTAATGATTGTATTATTTTAGCAGATGTATGGTCAACTAACCTACCGAAACCACCAACCGGTTTCACGGATGTCTTTAAATCGCCGCAATTGGCGATTGTTGAATAAATATTCTCTGATTCGTGCGAATGATAAGTTGAAAGGACATAAAAGACGTTTGCATGAATGACTTTGACGCCGTTTCAAGTCTATAGTATTCGCAATACTTGATTGAATAGGTATTGTTAACCAACTGTGTCAACAAAGTCTATAGATTCGACACAGTTTCAATAAGTCCGTTTCAAAACTAGATAATATTCTTTAGAGACTCATTGAGAGGAGATTTCATGTTTGGGGGATAAAGGTAGGCTGGACAACTGTCTGCCTTTTGAGGTAAGACTTACCTCGAGAACCGAGGCTGAAGCAATTAATGTTGAAGTACCGTATTTCGCAGATATGTTAGCTTGGTCACAATCACAACAGCTGTGGATCGAATGAGCTGCGACCAGAAGGCGTCTAGAAACAGTAGCTCTAAACATTTATGCTATATTGAGCGAAAAAGATTATATTGAATGAATAAGGATGTTGTATTTTAATATAATCTTTACACCCACGATCACGACACACACAATTTTCCTTAAATTGATTCTGAGAACTGTCACCATTCGTTTCTAGATACATACATACTTAGGAACACTTCTATGACCTTTAGGGAGTTCAGAGGCATATTTAGCTACACCCATGAACGTACCCATGATGTCATAAGTCCCACATGATAGAGGCGAGGCATAAAACAAAATTTTCCATTCAGACATGAATTTCGCGAGTGTGTTTAAAACAAGTGTTTTTAAAACAAAAGAATAAATTATACACTATGCTCGTTGTCTTTAGGATTTCAGTTTTTATTTGAATAGGTAGGAATATGTTATGACCTTGTTTTTTATGACGACAAAAGTATTACGGTTGGTCTGACATTTATTAAACAAATAAGGATTCATTGTCTTCTGATTATTTTAAAATATACGTTACACACCTTTACCTGCCAACAAAAGTGCAACTGTACGCTGTCGAGCGTACTGGAAAAGCTGCAGCTTTCAAAATATCGTAAGTATAAACAAAAAACAAGAATGGCCCAAAAACTCTACCTTGTGGCACGACATAATTTATTTCCCTTTACGGGAACAAAGGGAAATAATCTTCACCTTTAACAACTTTACACGTGCCAACATTTTGTTTTGTCTACATCCGAATACCATTATAAACTCATTAGCAAAGAATACATAACATTAATTAACATTTTACCCACTACTACAATATGGAACGCTTCACAAACATCTTTAACTACGGCGTCTACAACTCTATTGACAAAACTTCAATATTCACGAAAGTACAGTTGGACCAACAGTCACTGATCAAATAAAAATACGACCACACAGCATCACAGTTACGTAGACAAGACAAGCATATCTTGAATATTCTCTCTGTATGTCGTAATAGTAAAGAAAGGTTGCATTCTATTATGCTTCTGAGATGTTTGATAACATAATTTTTGAATTGTCAAGTAAGGTTGGAGGACTTTAAAGATGTTCGTCTTTAAAAGACCTATTAAATTAGAATTATCTTCAAATTAACCGGATAGGGAATAGCCAACAGCATCCGCTTTGTGCGTTTATGAAACATACTCTTTTTGGGTAATTATTTCAAAACTCTTACGAGTGATTCTCATAGCATTTCCATATGTATTAAGCGAAAATCTACAGCAGTAGGAATCACACGCAGCTCAATACTGCGAACGTTTTATAGAAATAAATTGCTCGATATTTGCACCATGTTTTCACTATCGATAAAACTATTGTTCTACCGCAATTCGATCCTTTAGTGCGTGCCTTTTAGGAACCTTTACAAATACTAATTAGGCCTAAAGCACATTTAAAACAATACGCATACTACCTATTTGTTGCAATAAAACTCTATACTAAAGTTGTATCGAAACATTAATCTTAAGCTACACAATTGAGGTGTCCAGTTACCGAGGCGATATATGGGTAATTCTATTTAATATGTTGTGTGTGGCAGCTTTCAAATAAAAACATTGCTGGATGAATGGTCCCGCTGTTTCCTTTCGACGTCCTATTACGTACTGTGATGGCGACTGTAACTCTATAGAAACCGAGGCTATTAACGCAAGCACAAGAGACAAAACTTAAAAAATTGTCCCGATCGACAAAAATATACGTACTACCTACAAAATTTATTTTTAAACAATATTTTCCAATGCATTTTTCCTTATTTTGTAAACAAACTTTACTATGACTAAGTGATCAGAGTTTATGCAGCACGTGGTCTAACATAGTGATACTATGTTTGCTACTGTTATGAATACAATAATATTATTAGAATGGTTTATTGGTCCATTAGTTTTTTTACAACAAACACCTTGTCAATTTTATTAAAAACGGCTGACAACAATAAGTTCACTAATTTTATATGGACCTTGATGATTTTTTTGTGACCGGCCTAATTTTATGACGAAAAACATCCTAAATATTTTGTCAAACTACGTCAAAATTTCTCATGAAATATTCTCATGTTCAAGGGAAAATCTTCGTCGTAATATTTTTAAACATTTCCAGTAGAATTCATGAACATTATTAATGGTAAAGTGTTCTAAATAATATAAATCACTAAATAATACTGTAAATAAAAATAAAAACTTAAATCACGTTTATAAAGTAAACAGAGATCTATAATCACCGGTCGACAAATGAAAAAAAATTTTTGCTGCATGATTTATACTTATCATATTCGGACTTATTCATTGCATATTTATTTTAAAAATGTGATAGAACATCAAAATATTTGCTTTAAGAATTTTTTTGAAAGCTATCAGAGGCGAAAATTAAAGCTGGAGTCTGTGAGTGGGCGCTCTAATTCCATAAAAATAAATACTAATTGTGATATTTTGCTGAAGTTACTTAGTATTGAAGAGGAAGAAGCCAGGGATAGTTTTAAGGCAGTACTGTTCATGATTTTATTGTAACAAATACCTAGATTCTGAAAGTTATGACGAGCTGATCACTGACACAACTACAAACACTTTTTCATCATCGGAACTGTTGTCTCTAAAGATACACTAAAGATGCATATGCTCCATTCTCATTTGGATAAATTTAAAGATAACATGGAAGCTTGTACGGAAGAACAAACCAACGTTTCCATTAAGACAATTTGAGTAATACAAGCATTTGAGAGACTTTACCAAAGCCAGTTGAAAGGGAAATGATGAGACTATATTTGGGGGTTAAAGAGAAACTTCTACTGAAAATAGCAGGAAAACGATAAACTATTAAAGTTAATAGTTTAACTTTATTTTAAAAAGATTATTTTGTAAAAACGTATTAAACATGAATGGATGTACGGTTTCCTGTGTAATAACTCATCTCTGTGTCAATTTCTAGGTATTTTCATTGATTTTAATTTTCCCATTTTTTACTCATAAAAGCAAATTCAAAACTTTTTTTTGTTCATTTTCTTATTTCTAGATATACAAGCAATAAAAATAACTTAGGTAGAACCCGTGCGCAAAAATGCTGTCGACCAGTGTAATAATACCTTATTATACGTCATAAAGAACCCTGCATTCAGATTTTATTGACAAAAAATGTTGACTTTTTTCTAATTTTGGCTCTCCTGTAAAATTGTAAAGTTCCGTTTAGTAACGGTTTTACTTTAAAGGTGCGATATGTAAAGATATTGGTAGATATATGTTATGACCTTGTGTTATGACGACAAAAGTAATATGGTTGGTTTGACATTTATTAAACAAATAGGGATTCATTCTCTTCTGATTATTTTGGTAAAATGTACGTTACACACCTTTATCTGCCAAGTGCAACTGTACGCTGTCGAGGGTACCTACTGGAAGAGCTGCAGCTTTCAAAATATCGTGAGTATAAATAAAAAACAAGGATGGCCCAAAAGCACTACCTTGTGGCACGACATAATTTATTTCCCTTTACGGGAATAAAGGGGAATAATCTTCAGGTTTTAACAACTCTACACGTGCCAACATTTTGTTTTGTCTACATCCGACCATTATAGACTCATTAGCAAAGAATACATAACATTAATTAACATTTATCCACTACTACAATATGGAACGCTTCACAAACATCTTTAACTACGGCGTCTACAACTCTATTGACAAAACTTCAATATTCACTAAAGTACAGTTGGGCCAACAATCGCTGATCAAATAAAAATACGACCACACAGCATCACAGTTACGTAGACAAGACAAGCATATCTTGAATATTCTCTCTGTATGTCGTAATAGTAAAGAAAGGTTGCATTCTATTATGCTTCTGAGATGTTTGATAACATGATTTTTGAATTGTCAAGTAAGGTTGGAGGAGTTTAAAGATGGTCTTCTTTAAAAGACCTATTAAATTAGAATTATCTTCAAATTAACCGGATAGGGAATAGCCAACAGCATCCGCTTTGTGCGTTTATGAAACATACTCTTTTTGGGTAATTATTTCAAAACTCTAACGAGTGATTCTCATAGCATTTCCATATGTATTAAGTGAAAATCTACAGCAGTAGGAATCACACGCAGCTCAATACTGCAAACGTTTTATAGAAATAAATTGCTCAATATTTGCACCATGTTTTCACTATCGATAAAACTATTGTTCTACCGCAATTCGATCCTTTAGTGCGTGCCTTTCAGGAACCTTTACAAATACTAATTAGGCCTAAAGCACATTTAAAACAATACGCATACCATTTGTTGCAATAAAACTCTATACTAAAGTTGTATCGAAACATTAATCTAAAGCTACACAATTGAGGTGTCCAGTTACCGAGGCGATATATGGGTAATTCTATTTAATATGTTGTGTGTGGCAGCTTTCAAATAAAAACATTGCTGGATGAATGGTCCCGCTGTTTCCTTTCGACGTCCTATTACGTACTGTGATGGCGATTGTAACTCTATCGAAACCACAGCCATTAACGCAAGCACAAGAGACAAAACTTAAAAAATGTCCCAATCGACAAAGATATACGTACTACCTACAAAATTTATTTTTAAATAATGTTTTCCAATGCATTTTTCCTTATTTTGTAAACAAACTTTACTATGACTATGTGATCAGAGTTTATGCAGCACGTGGTCGAACATAGTGATACTATGTTTGCTACTGTTATGAATACAATAAAATTATTAGAATGGTTTATTGGTCCATTAGTTTTTTTACAACAAACACCTTGTCAATTTTATTAAAAACGGCTGACAACAATACATAGGTTCACTCATTTTATATGGACCTTGATGATTTTTTTGTGACCGGCGTAATTTTATAACGAAAAACATCCGAAATATTATTATCAATCACGTCAGAAATTTCTCATGAGCTATTCTCATGTTCAAGGGAAAATCTTCGTCGTAATATTTTTCAACATTTCCAGTAGAAATCATTAACACTCATTACTTACAGAATGATTCAACGATATCATCGTCTGATTCTAAGGAATACCTGCCAAATATGTGTGTAATATCATTACAATGAATCACCCCGTCTTATCATCAATTGATATGTTTACGTTTGATAAGAAAGTACAGTAACTGCATAGATTAACTCTAATCGATTAAATCTAATAAATACGTTTGTACTTAGTTCATTGCACAGCCATATGCACCACACTAATTTATTGATTTTGGACTCTAATCTTGTATTCTAGAAGTTGAAATAAAAATTAAAATGACCGATTCATATTTTTTTTCCAAATAAATCATCTTAACGTAGTCTTCATAGAAATGACTGTCTTCTAACACGCACTCGAAACAAAATACCATGATTCTTATCTAACCCCACACAAACCATAACCATTACATCTCAAACACTATCATCATTAATACCAACTAGTTTAATAACCATCAAAACATACGACACGTAATAGGGCCGTTGGTCATTCAATGTAGTCGATCGCGCAATGACCCCGCTCCTGCGCGAGCGCCGGGAAGCCGCACCATTTGTTTTTGGGATATAATCGACCAATAACTGTTCGTGTCGATGACTTGCATTTGGAGGGTTGAGGAATGGAGCTGTTGTTAATTAAAAATGCAGTAAAATTACGGTTAAATTTAACTTTTAAAGTGGTTTAAGTTGACTGCTAAGATCTTTTGCATCTGTGCAACGTATTGTACTTTTAATATGGAAGATTTTGCCTTGAATTGCTTGCGCATTCAATGATCACAAAAAGCAGAACTTTGAGAGAACTAAAAGGAACAGAAGAGTGGCTTTGCCCAGGATTGAGAGACAGGCAAACAGATATTTTTATCAATCATCGGGTCACACTGTAGAGTTTCTTAGCTTATCATACTAATGAGCAGTATGTTAGTATCGACTGGAACCATCTCTACTCTCGTATTATTCTTACAGTCCATGTTATGGTTTTCCGAAGGCATGAGAAAGCACCTTAAATGCACCATAACTATTTACATTAGATGGTATGATAGGCAAGATCTTGATGCCTTTAAATGCATCGCTATGCATTTCGATTTTAGGGATAATGATCTACTAATGACTCTTCGGTTTCAAATTTTATGACTGTGCAGTAGCGGGATTGGAAGCTTTTAATGGAAAATGTGAAAAAAAACTATTGAACATTTTTTTAAGATCAGAACTTAAATCAACCCCTGCCTAATATAACTCTCAAAGCAACACTGCATAATATAAGACAGAACATTATAATTACTAATACCTAAAAAGCAAAACATGCAGCATACGTTGCAGCGTGGGGCGACAATATTGTTAAATTATGTAAATACAAACCCAGATGCTAAGCTTGTAGGATTCTAGGTCTCTAGGAATAGACCAGAAGATCTGTCACTAATAAACCCCGAATGCGGAACAAATATTAATACAGTTTTCTCCATAATTCCGAAAGGCAGTACAAAAATATTAATCTTTAATATTGTCATATCAGAATTCGTGCAAGGGCGTGCATGGGCGGGTCACTTGTTGAACAATAAAATAATATACGCTTATACCCGTAAGCAGAGCATGAAAGCTGGAAGTGTATCCGAGCCCAAGTGTTAGTGATTCATCGCTCCCGGGCAAAGTGTCGGTCTTGAAGATTGCAGATAAGGGCACGAACACGATTGCTAATTCAATGTTACTACCGAAAGAGCATACCTCATAAACTAAGGACTTCTTACCATTTCTATTTAAGAAGAAATTTTATCGAAAATTCTGAGGCCGATATTAGCAATAGTGTAGAAGAATTAGTTAAATATCGAGAGACAGGTGATGATAGGAAAAATAACAATGACACATATAAATATAACAACATACAGAACTTAATACTTACAAATGAATCGGCAGACAAAACTTACAACAACAACATAACTGAACAATTTAACATAAATTACAATAACAAGCCATTGTAAGCGAACTGATTTCTACAAACAACTGTTGTTCCTGCTACAGGGATTCTGTTGAATATTTTAAAAGTTAGGGAGCTTGTTTTATTTTTAGAAACTAACTGTATAAGTATTGACGCCCACAAAAATGTTGGGGATAACCAACAAGAGAACAGAGTTGGATCCAAATACATGACTAAGTATGAATAAACAAGTCGATAATACACAACTTTCAGAAAAACTCAAAATAAATGTTTTTTTTTAAGTAAAACCATAGGCTTAGGTGAAATAGATTGAGATGCTATAAAAGTATTAATTGAAACCAAAAGAAAATGTTGAAGTAGGTACATAACATTTTATGAAACAAGACTAAGTTCTATTTAAAGTCAACAAAGACGTTTTTGCCAAATAAAACTAAAAATAAAGATCAGGATACTAACTCCTTGTACGCTATAATTGGTCTATTAAAACGAGCAATTAATCAAAATTATAGCACAATTGCACCGACAGAGTACATGCAATGACCATTGATCTTAATTAAAGTTACAAAGTTATGTCAGTTTAATTACGAAAATGACTGTATTGATGCAACAGTTATTTCTAACTGCAAACGCTGTAATGCAAAATTCTTCAAGTGAAATAGGGCGGAAAATATTGAAGAAGATTTATGATCATTCGTGACTTTAAAAGGCAGAAAACGACTTGTAGTTTTTAGAAGGATTTTACCAATGATTGCTAGACTCATGATCAAACCAGAAATCAAAGATAAATAATAATATTTCCTGCAGCAAAATTTTCGTTCCGATATAGATAACAGGTACTTATATTTATGTATATTCTGGAAATTGGACTTCGAAAGAAAAACAAGTCGTTACTCTAGGTATCTATTTTTCATATGGACAACCTGAATTGTATTCGTACACCAATTGAATACTAATGCAACAAAGGCTTTGTAAGAAATCCAAGAATTCAATATTTTTTCCCATTTATTCAAAGTGGACCACCAACCGCTTTTCTTAAAGACGACACTTACGTTTTGCATATCAATAAGCAAGAAGAATAAACAAACGTACAGAATGAAAAAATAGACAATCACGTAGGTCCCAGCAATTCTTGTATAAAATTACGATAAAACTCAACTAGCCTTTTGAGAATATCAATAGAAGATCATTAACACTATATCATTAAAACATTTGGAAGCAAATGAGCAATTGAATACTGCAACACTGGTTCGGAAACTTTTAAAATACATTCCATTGCCAAAATCAAACGTGATTGAATTGTTTGTTGCAAATTGATTGACAATAGAATTATAAACAATTGATTTCATCATAGGATATGCCATAAATCAGCCGAAAATATAGCCGTTGAGTTCTGAATAACAATATTAAAACGCAATAGTATAAAATATTAGACTGCGTTTCGAGAATTTCAAATGCTCAATTTTGATGGACATACAAATTGGAAACGGTTGGATTTGACAATTAAATTAAGTCACTGCATGTATTTTAGCTCGAGTTTGCACAAATGTGGACGAGTGATAAATCTGAAAGGACTATAACTCGTATGAATACTAATTACATGTGAGGCTTTCAAGGAACTCCTACTTACGTTCATAATGAACTCAAACCTGTATCTAGAGAAGTAACTAAGAAACCATACGTCGTAAATCAGATTGAATTATTGCAGACCCAACATAACATAAAGAATATTGAAAACTAAGTAGGTGCAGCTCGGAATAATTAAAGGAGTACGGCCCTAGCTGGCATAATTTATAAACCAATATCAAAACGGAAATTACTAGGATTTCTCTTCTCCGTTGAAAGACCCTCGGACACACCTTTACCAACTGCCATTCATTCATCTTTTATCATCGATAAAACTTTCCCAGCCGTACATCATTCAGTTTCCGACTATAAATATCAGAGTATACCACAGTGGTTCTAATTCACGTTTCTATTCACACCACAATAAAACAGTCGTTAATATACACCGCCTTTATGTCCCCCCTAGTGGGTAGTTGTAAAACGACCACATTAAAGTGGAGAGTTTGTTCAGTGAAGGGAAACGAATCTCTGACACCTACGCTAAAGGGAGCCGTTTGTTTGATTTCCAGAGAAGATATGAAGTTATTGATGCTTCAACATTCAGACATGTAACGGGGTAAGTAGTTGCATTAACTGCCAAAGAGAAAGCAATATTTGAAGCCACAGAAGTTAAATTAAATACAGCAGTGTGGATATAGAAATCAAAGCCAAGAAGACAAATGGTACGAAATTGAATTGTGATTTATGAGTTTAACTCCTTGTTGTAGATGCTATCGAGTTGCTTTTGTAACACAAAGTCATGTTTCATAATTAACACTAGAAACAGACGACAAAAAAAAGTTCGTTTTGTACGTAAGATTCAACATCTATGTGCATTGCATTTCATACTTTTTGTTCTGACCATATGAAAAAACAGAGTTTACTAAATCTTACTCAACATACAATGTCTCTTGCTACTATTAATTATATCAACGTGTTGGTTGTTCAGTATTGCATTTTCTGTCACCTGTGTCCATAATTATTGAGTGCATGAATTTTGGGCCAAACAGACATGAATTTCTTGCCATCACGCAATGGATCTTAGAATTAATATGGCTTTTTATAGAGATACCAGTAGTACATTATATCAAATGCAACCAATATCCACAGTTCAAACTCATCAAAACTACGTGCTCCAATATAATGTTCCGGATTTACAGATCACAGTATTGTACCGAGATTTGTAACTCCTTTACGTTCAAAAGCACTTAGGTGACTCATACAACTGAACTTGACAAGGGCCATGTCCAGGTCAATATCAAAGTTATTGGATCTTGGATCAATAACCCACCCTTTCTCTTCAACTATGTGAAACTTAAGCTTGTCAGTATGTGAAACGATAGATATGGAAATATTCAGATGACCGAACACGAGCGCTTGTCATAAATCTAATGAAAATATTTAGCTTATTAACTCCGTTTTAGCTTTTTTTTTTTTTGTCGAGGTTGCTTTGTATCGGGGCATATACATACCAAAAATAAAAATATTATGTGTAAAACGTGTATTTTTAAGTGTAAAAACGTTAGGCACTCCTGCTACCGTAGTATTGGGAGTCGGAGTGTGGATGTTGCGTTGATAAAGTTTCTAGTCCTTTGAAAGGGAACAATTCGAAATTCGGAAGTTATAAACTTAACAACGTTCCACCCTTTGAAATGAATATTTACTACTAAGGTATTGGTTTCGATAATCAAATAAACTTTGAAAATACCAACCTAATTAGAAACCTCACCACAAACGCTTATGGTTTCACCAAATACCATAAGTCATAATGATACTAACAACGTTAAAAAAATAAACAAACAAGACACGGCAGATCAAAGTAAAAGTACTAATTAACATAAAAACACAAATCAACATCTACTTAATAAACGTAACATTAATTACAAGCGGTAGGTAAGTAACATTGACACTGGTGCCGCTAATGAGTCAAAAGCGATGCGATTGCGCTCCTCAGATAAAGTATAGGCTACACGCCTACTGATGTGTAACAAATAGGGATGCACAATACTTGCATTTGTGTCGATGCTTTTATGTTAATTTGTTTGCGTTCCAGAAGTCAGTATAAATTAAAACAAAAGGTTACAACTTCAAGCAATCATGGAACCTAATAAGATTAATTCAGAACACATAATAAGTGCTTTAGAACTTTCTGGAACGCAACAATCTAGAATTTATTTGAAGATCGTATCGACTAGTTTCGATTTGATTGTCCAAAACATATAAAATCGCATCATATCGTCTTTCGAATCAAAAATTTGAATACTTAATTCCTATTCCTCCTTTGAATTCAATATTGTATTATTTCGAAAGAGCTGATGAAGCGATCCAAGCATTTAACGTGTATTTTGAATCGATCCAAAATAAAGTACTATCGCATAGTGTTAGATCGATCATACCATGCAGCATTACGGAGTAAAAATTAGAATATGTCGTTGAAGTTAGGTCAAAAATGAGAAAGTTCTGAAAAAAAAAAATAATGGCTGGTAATGATTTTGAAAATTTTTGATCAGGGAAATGGTTAAAAGCAAACAGATAAAATAATAACAATAATGGTTATTTAAAGGAAAAGAGAGAATTTCCTCATAATATCAATATACATAATTAGTAATTTAAAATGGTAGCGTTTGAGCCACATGTTTTGAAGGAAGTAGGCAAGGGAAAATAAATAATGTTGTAATATTTTTGTGGTCATGTTTTATAAATTAAGGAAACATGGATTAAAGTTATGGGCCGTAGTAACTATTTAATAACACAGTACCTACTACTACCACTAATATATTTTATGATTAATTAATTGACGTAGGAAAAACACAAACTAAAAATACTTTACATACAATAAGTATTAAAAAAACAACTTCACGAATTATTATTTTTTAATTTTTTTCATACTGCAACGGGCCTCAGTTGATGTTTAACCTTATACTGATTAGAAATACCATCAACAATTTACCCAAGTAGTACGCTGTCAATAGATTTTTTTTTTTTTTTGCGTGGTAAAATCATCAAATGAGTCCTCCAACCCCGGGCAGGGCGGGAGGGACTGTCAGACTTCTACTGACTAAAATCCACGGTACTTACCTATTTCCCGCGACCCCGGCAGGCTTTGGCCCTCTGAGAGGGGGGCCCCGTTTTTGACGCTCTTTGGAACGAAGTTCCTTATTTTTAATCTTTTTCGTACTGCAACGGGCCTCAGTTGACGTTTAACCTTATAGTGATTAGAAATGCCATCAACAATGTACCCAAGTAATACGCTGTCAATAAATACATGAAAAACGATGTTATCACTTAATTCTCATCCCTAATCATCGTCATTATCAGTCAGCCATGTTTTACGACCAATTACTTTCTTTTAATGTGCCTTTACTTTATTGTCATCCGCTGCATCGTATTTTTAACTAAAATTTATGTTTGTATTTGGTTCATGTTTTTCTTTTTCCATAAACTTTTTCAAAGCTAAGTGTCTGATAAAACTATTTACATAGCTATTAAAACGTGCTATTAAATTTAACTGGTAGGGAGGTAATTATTTCTCTACGCTGCGCTACTTGTAAGTAGCTTAAGTGCCGATTACATCATGATTACACTTTTTTGAGTCAAGGATATAATTTATAAGCGTTACTTTCATATACGAAAGATCACCTATAACATCAAGCATTCCATTTTAATCTTCATTGACTATCTTTACAATTAGTACCTACTGTTTACTTAAACTGTTCATTGCGTCTGTGTCATTTTGTAAGATCAAGTCAAGTTCAACCATATTTTCAATACTGTCTGTTGGATATGCCGCATTATAATCTACAACTCGTAGAGGCGGTACAGGCGTGTCAGTGCCAGCCCCATCATTAATAATCCGAGCCATACTGCAGATATCATCAGGGCTTTTACCAACTGTTCAAGTATGCTCGTGTACTTTATTGGAACCATAACCCACAAATACAAACATATCAGTTTCTAAGAAAGCTTTGAAGACAATAATAAATGCAAACCTTTTGTCTTTATTTATTATATTGTTGTTGCTATCATTCACGGGAAAAAACTTTAGACCTTTACAAGCCTAAGATAATAAAAAAGCATGAAGTTGCCTAGGCAAAGGTCAGAAACTTAATGAGCTTTCGAAATGAAAACTTGCTTCAATTAATAACTTTAATTGCAAAATTTGTCTCTGCCAGTGTATAATTTGTAAAATGAATCAAAATTTACAAATGGGGCACACCTGACAAGAACAAAACATTGTAAACGCGTTCTGCACTCATTCATTTTGTCGTCGGCCGCAAATCGTATTTCATGGCGTCTGAGCTAAACACCTTAAATTATGCGATCCTTTTACTTTAACCCAAGGCCTTATTACCTAGCAACAGAGTTGAATTAAGCGGTTGAAGATTCTCAGCACTTAGGTCCTAATTTACTTGTACAGATATCGCGATAAGGGTAACTTCGAATCGCGTGGGTGTAGCATTAAGAAGTCATAAATCTTATGCAGAGCATTAATTATTTCACATCTCGGAAGATGGAGCACAAAAGAGTTTTATTTCATTAGACAGTGTGATAAGACCCAATGTTGATTTATTGATTCTGATCGGATCTTTGTCGTAATTTAACTGGACACTTCCTGCTAAAGGATTTGGGTCTTCGTGATCCTTATTTTGGGACGCGTTGAATTCGTGGGTTGTTTCTTTTTATATTTTACAAGATGGTCTAATAATATCAAGTTTGAGAGATTAGACACCTGTATGTTGTCGAAGGCACAATAGATCCACCTCAGGAATTTGATAATCGTCTCAATTAACAATGAAAGTCTTTCGGTCCTGGTTTCCGTTCTATCTTTATTGAGCGGTCAGCGTTCGATAACTTAAGCGGTAAGACTTTTTTTGATTGAGACCCAAATTTAATTGTAATCAAGCCAAAAGTAGTTGTAGTAGCTGGCCTTAATGCATCACGTCTAAATAATAGTACACTGAACGTTTTGCAGAATAATGTTTGTTTGACAAAACATTTATACTAAAATCTACAGGAGACGGAAATATCTGGTGCCCCAGTTCTAAGTTTGCCAGAATCCATCCAAACGAAATTTATGTTCCTCTCAATCTACTATTACTAAAATGCTTTTAACGTGACACAATTTTGATATTAACCAGCTCATCAGCTTTATTACTAGCTTCCTCTTTGCCTTTCTCATTCCCTGGTTGCTATGACAATTAAATGCACGGATGTGATCATTTCGTAACATCCTCAGAAGTGGCAAATGTGGTATTAAGGGCAATATCACGTTGTGAATTGTAGCGAAAACTGAGATAGGTGGGCTTAAGTAGTGGGTACTGTACGGTAGATTACGCTAATGCAGCGTGAACCTTGTTTACAGGCACCGAGTTATTCAATGCACAAGATACACTTGATGTAGAGCTTAAGAGAAATGGTGGAACATATTTTTAAATTTAATTCTGAAGTGATATTTATAGCTCTGCAAGTTTAAATTGAAAACGGAGATATTAAAGCGGCGGTAAACTTCAATTAATGTGTTGATGATAACGTTGAGTTTAATGGAGATAAAAACGAGTATAGATTTAATAAGACTAGGGAGGTTTTGAAGCCGCGGGCGTCGGGAACGGGCGGTTGAATTAATAAGTACCTACGTGAGAAAAATATATAAATACGATTTAATGAAACTGTAAGATAATCTTGGCGAGAAGATGTGTCGCAGCTTAAATAAGGGTAAAGAAAGGATGAACAATTCAAATTGATTCTTGCTAACACCAGCAAAATTTTTACTACTAATACAAATTCTGACAACCCAGAAGCTTATTGAAGTGATCAAACCCAAACACGTATCGTTAATAATTGTAAGCTTTCACATAATACTTGTAAACAAAACATGTTGTGTTCACTAATGTTTATCTATATGTCACAATGTGATTACAGCATGTGATATAACAGCAAACACTTAACTAAAAACCATTGACACAAATGTTTTTGGTCTAAATTGTTTGGCACTTCCGTACCTAAAAAGTTTTTTTGCTTTACCATCCAAAGCAATTACTTGAGCAATTTATTTTTGAAGAATGGGTGTGCTTTAAGTTGCTTACAATTTGACACCGCCTATTCAAGACACAATATCAGAGGATCTTATTTTAAGTGCAGTCTAGTGCGCGGCATCTTTAAATCTGTGATTCACTTTAATCATCTGTAATCTTTGTATTAGTCAAGATTCATAACGATGTTATCGGTCACTGTCCACCCACTTCATTCATTTCATTATTGATTATATCCTAGAGGACGGAGCAACTAAAATCTACCATGACAATACCTTGGATAATCTTACCAATTAGATACTCCAAGAACCCAATAGCTAGTACATTTTAAAAACCATATCCCTTTTCCCTTTCCCCCCGAATTGGATTAGGATATTGAATTTCCTCCCACTCCATCATTTAATTGATTGAGTTCAGCGTGTAATTTCAGCCAGGATTCAGCCCACGTAGCCAGGATGGTATCGTTTAGGAGGCACACCATCAATTGAGAGCAGACGCAAAACAGCAGGAGATTGATTAGGATAAATAAGGATATGATTGATGCAACAAAGGAGATGGACGAGGAAAATGGAGAAGTAGTTCCATGAAACGTTGTAGATGTAACTACTTAACCAAGTGGCAGTCATGATAAAACAAACATTTAGCGAGGTAAAAATGTGTGTATCTAGGAAAAAGATAACGAAAATGTTAATTAATAGGAAAAACATGATGGAGGAAATGAGATAAAGAAACTGATAAGCGAAGTAATGCAAAATACGGTTATGAGGAATATACGTAGACTGTAGTAAAGTATAAAAATTAACGAGCCCATTTTCAATGTACCTAAAGAAACTGCATGAGATTTTATCAGACCTCCGGAGATATAAGATAGCTAGACCATAAAGATTTATAAAATACAACTACAACAAACAGGCTAACCAATCAGTAAAGTGGTCATTAAAATACAAAATTCCTAATGATTAAATATGGACGATTAAGTTTCGGATGCAAGACTCGCAGGTGTAAGTACGGTACGGATACCGCAGCTGATAATGCAGGTAGATACAAATATTGATACAAGGCATACCACGTGGGAACGACCGCCGTACTACGTTAGTATATGTGTGGCAAAGATTATGGAAAAACAGATGCGGGGATAGGCATGGAATGAATGATGTGAGGAAAATGTTTTTTATTGGTTTTTTAATACCAGAAAGGCATACATATATAGCTCACCCGATGGAAATCGGTCACCGTAGTAAATGAGGCATCCATTTACTACGGTGACCGATTTCCATCGGGTGGGCAACACCAGAGGTATCTCTTGCGCGTTTCCGACCCTGCAACTATTCGATGATCCCGATGTCCACCCCCAATTTGACCAACACGGGGGGACAGCGAAACTTTTTATATAAAATTTTCCCTCTTTCCACCCCGGAGTGGAAAGGAGAAAAAATCAGGAAGAAAAATGAAGATTTTATCATGTAATATTTTTCTCTGGCCACCACTGGCCACTGTCCAAGTAATGAATCAGAATTAATGTTGAAAATTACTGAAAAAAGAATTTCATGTTGGTTTCTGTAAGCATTCATTAATGATACGAGTACATGATGTAAATCAATGCATAATTTGCACGGATCGTAAATGTGTCATCTATATATATAAAAGAACAGGGGTTTTTCTTTTGACACGACTACAGCCGAAACCGCTGAACGCAGAAACTTGAATTTTGGACAGCGTTTGCAGTCTACTATGTAGATTGGCAATAAGACGGGATTTTGCGAAAGTCCTCCTCTAAGGGGGTGAAAAGGGGTGAAAACTTTTGTATGAAAAATCTTATTCCTTGGGTTTATAAACTTGAAACTTACCACGAATAAGAACATTAGTAAATAAATAAGATTGGTACCACTTTTTTTTTAAAACTACCCTCCATTTGTAATCTATACGATGTTAAAGTTTGTATGGGAAAATCATAACGCGTGAGCCAATGAATTTAAAAATCAGTATTTATATACTAGACAAGAATTAATGAAACACGTGTTTTTTGATTTTTCGAAAATCACCCCCCAAGTTCATGAAAAGGGGTATTCAAGTTTTAAGGTAAGTTATTAAACCACTAAACTTAGCAATCTGAATTTTTGATGGTAGTTGCAATTTATGATGTAGGTGAGCATTAAGAAAGGATTTTGCGAAAATCTACCTCTAAGGGGGTGAAAAGGGGTGAAAACGTTTGTATGAAAAATCTTATTCCTTGGGCTTATAAACCTGGAACTTGGTACAAATATGAGTATAAGTCAATAAAAACGATAGTCATTAATAGTTTTATTATAACTACCCTCCATTTTTGGGTTTTTCTAAATCGCTCCCTAAATTGGTGATAAGGGGTGATTAAGTTTTAAGGGAAGAATTTTACTGCTTGCTTTGATAAACTCAAAACTTGGCACACAATTATCTCTCAATCGAATAAAGGATGCGTATTTATTTATATTGGAAAAATCAATCCTTGGCGGGGTGAAAATCAGAAAATCAGTTAGTCTACTGCGATTGATTGTTTGTTTGTATTGAGTTTTTAGATTTTCTTGTAAGGAGGGTGAGCGGGAATTAAATTCACTGAGTTCGAATTTAGAAACACGCGCAGACGAAGTCGCGGGCAAAGTGCTAGTTATGTCATAGAATCTTATCGCAGAGGTCATCAAAAACATTAAAATTAGTCTCATTACTATCAACAACCAATTATACTTGACACCTTTTAATGAGTTTGTAGCAGTAACATGTAATTTAATAAGGAACATTGACAGTGCTGTTGGATTTTCAACTTTCACCACTCAGTTGAAGATTGGAAATTCAACAGCGTGTCCCAGTCTTTTATTGCATTTTATACCACCGAAGTTTGACATAGAGATTAGCAGAAATACTGAAATTTATGATGTAATAAGAAACACGTGCTCTCTAGGTATTCAAACAACTTAAAAGCTAATATTATGGTAAAATAGTCAATACCTAGTTTCCACTCAAACATTTTAAATGCGCATAATAATGAGTTCTACACTGATAGCTAAAAGACGTATACTGTGCAAAAAAAAAATACTTTAAAAAAAAGTCCGCGTTTTAGAAAAATCTCTCGCTTGGAGTAAGGTGATTTTTGGAAAAAATCTTAATTTTTAAATAACATAAAGTGCCGTCGTGGTAGATTATGGCCCACTCCCTCTCACAGAGAGGAAGCCTGTGTCCCAGCAATGGGAACTTAAAGACTGATGATGATGATTAGGTACCTCTTTATGTGTAGTGTGGAAGGCATGATTTTAAAATCAGAACTATTTTTTTTAACGATAGACTCACATTTGTCCACTAACAGGGAAAAGCAAAGGTCGACGGTATAGCACGCTTGCCTAGAAGTAACCTAACCGGAACTTTGAATTTTCTATCTAAAGAAAGCAGGAATGGAGACCAGGATAAGAGCTCCTGGAAGGTATTGCGGGAGCCTTTTTCCCAGTTGTGGGATAGCATAGGCCAATTTCTCATCGAGAATCCCACAGTGTCTCAAGACAAGGGTGTTTAACCAGTGTGTTGCCAGTGATGACATATGGCTCTGAAATATTATGGTCTTTGACTGCTGGTCTTTTAGAGAGACTAAGAGTCACTCAACGAGCAATGGAAAGAGCAATGCTCGGAGTTTCATTGCGGGATAAAATCCGGAACATGGATATTCGGCGAAGAACCAGAGTCACCGACATAGCTCATAAAATTTGCAAGTTCAAGTGGCAATGCGCAGGCCACATCGCTCGCAGAACTGATAACCGACGCGATGGGGAAGAAAAATTCTAGAGTGGAGACCACGAACCGGAAAACGTAGCGTAGGCAGGCCTCCCACTGGGTGGACCGACGACATCGTGAGGGTCGCGGGCAACCGATGGACGCAAGTGGCGAATTGTCGCTCGGCGTAGCGGTCTAAGGGGCAGGCCTATATGTAGCAGTGGACGTCTTCCGGCTGATGATGATATGCCAATTTAAAAAAGGAGTGCTTAAAACGGACTAAAATGAACTACTGTAAGTACATGGCTTCTATTTCGAGGACCTACCTTCATGACGTGTCGCATACGCGCAACGCAATTATGACTACAAGTAAAACAATGACCAATAAGTTACATTAGACGATCGACATCGTTACATATTATTAATAATTAACATTCAATCAAGCAGGGTTAAAAGAAAACTAATTATAGACATAACGAGATAATGAGCAAGTTATTAATTGCTACAAGTACTGAATATTCGTAACTAATTTATGCTTGTGAATTAATTAGCTTGTACTTTCTCGAGCCATGCTTTTTTTTCTTGTTACCGTACCATGAAAACATGATTATGTATTTAAATTAATATGATTAGTCTGTATTCGGAGTAAATGTTATGGAAATTAACCATTTATCCATTGGACTACCAACATATATAGCAGTACTTTTCTTCATTTTTTTGGTGGTAAAATCATCAGTGCAGACCTCGCGAGATCTAAATTAAAAACCTTCAGTCCCTTTTGTAATGTTCCTGAGTGCCCTTTTCGTCCCAGGACCACGGTGTCCTATTAAGACAGTCCCGCAACCCCGCAGGCTAATCTAAATTACCTTTCAATAAATAACTACCTTTGCATACAAGTGCTAAAACTAAATTGCACTTATATCATTAAGGCCAGGCTATTAATAAACGTAATTACTGTTACGTCTAATTATCATTTACATTATTATTGCACATTAGAGTATATGTCAAATGAACTAAATAGGACATCTAAATACGTCACAGGCATGTAGAAATTATCTATGTAGTTGAACATTAATTACTTCCTGTTAATCGCCTTCTGAGAGCAGTGGTGGCCCAGTGGTATCGGCCCCGACTTACGAGTTGTAGGTCGTGGGTTCGAACCCCGGCAGGCGCGTTACTTTGTGTAATTTATTTCATCACCACTGCTCTCAAAACGGTGAAGGAAAACATCGTGAGGAAACCGGCATGTCCTAGAACCAAAAATTCGAAGACATGTGACATCCACAAATCCGCACTGGGCTCGCGTGGTGGATTATAGCCCACCCCCTCTCACAGAGAGGAGGCCTGTGTCCAAGAAGTGGGAACATTAATAGGCTGATGATGATGAATCGCCTTCTGTCTGTCTATACGTGCATAACTTCCGAACGACTGCATCAAATTGGATGATTCTTGTTTTGTTGTGTCTTTAAGTTACACAGTTTTTGGAAAATGTACTACTTACTAGGTACTACTACTACGGTACTTTGGAAACTTGAAGGCTAGTTAAATTATGATTCTATCAAAATGTTTTAAGATAACATAACATCACGGCTGTAATCCTCGAAAAGACAGCTAGAGGTGTACCTTATATATTTTTTGTCAGATTGATTGAGTTGATAAGAGTGACTGAGTGAGCTTATTTACCTCAACTGGCTACAAATCCAGAGGACAATCAATCATAGCATACTCTCTGCATTACCATTTGCAACCACTTTATCAACAATACCTTTTTAATTATTTTCGAGTTTGCTCTAATTTTTGTCTAGACACAAAGCCCAACTCGGAGCGAGCTTACCACGAAGAACCCTGTTTACTTTGTTAAAAATAAGTCAAGAAAGCTATTGACGACAGTCAAATTCTCTACATGAAGCTGCACAAAAAGTGGCCCATCTGCAAATATTTATTTATTTTAATCTTTGACAGCGTCGGCATCGTTTAGAAAAGACATGCCGTTTAATTTATCGTAAACGCAGCATGTTTGAGTGAAATACCGCAAAGTTGGTTGCAATACTTTACCCACTTAGAAGTGTTAAGTAAGTACTTAAGTACAACTTAACCGTACATTAGCTGGGTTTCGGAGAAATTCACTGATCACAGGCGCTTGACAGCCATACAGGCGCAGTTAATTACAAACAGGTGTGTGGGAGATAAAGGTTTTAAAGAGCTTTTTTTTTTGCTATTTAAAGACTTGCGTGATCTTGGGATTGGTAACGGTAATTATGATTCTTGATTTTCAATGCCACGATTTGAGATTCGCAAAAAAAAAATGAAGTGATCATTGTGCGAGACATAAAATCGGGAGATATCATCACAACATTTTCAGTAATTTTTCCAACTTTATTATGTCAAAATCGAAACACTTTTCGTGGTTAAGGGCCGAGTTTTGAATACAACTGACGGAAGGTGGAACTCGAACTAGAAGACCTTCTCGTATCTTTTAGGATCTTACGAAGTTATTATCACCGACTGCTCAGCTGAAGCAGTGTTTGAGCGATTGATTTCTACACTGTGAAATTTGAGTACCGCACGGAACAAACATCAGTAGGTACCTAAGTATGATACATCATACAACGGAAATTATCAATAACCTACTATGCAAATACTTCTTAGAGGTAACCAGCACCTACGGATCTTCCCGGTAAAATTGTACCTAGCCTTTAACGACACCCTCAGGAATACATCAATTAGAAAGAAAATGGCTTACAAGAAGTTTCAACTTGTTCCACCCATTCGAACTAATACCTACTTAAGTTAATTATATTCGAAATTAGTCCGAGGTATGAAATACTTGTAGTAGTCGAGTCTTCTCGCTATTCGACGCGATTATTTAGATTCTGTAATAAGAAAAAATAAAAAATCCGCCCCTGGCAACACCAGCTGTCATTTGTCATTCGATTTCTTCGCGCTCAAAAGACGCAACGTAAAAAGTTTATCGTTCATAAAGTTACTGGTTTATTGTAAATTAAACATAAACCAAAGATGCCGAAACGTAACAGTGAAAATACTAGTCAACTAGATAAAGAAAATAAGAAGAGACGGAAATTAGAACGGAAGATTGAAAAGTATAAGGCCAAAATGGCGGCGCTCAATTGTAAGTATTTTTCACCGAAAAGATTAATACATGCATAAGACAGAAAATGTTGGTATTGTGTGTTACATTTTACCTACTTCTCGTTGAGAAGTTTATACTCATGTTGTTTTAGGGGGTTTTAACCCCAGGATATAGGTACTTGAGATCTCATTTTCAAGACTGAACATGTCCTTGTTCTGTAGGACGAAAAATAGGCATCTCGTGTTACGTCTTGCCTCCTTCTCGTTGAGAGGGTTTTACTCTGGATCAATTAGATGTCCTTACAATACTACAAACAACAATTCCATAGTTGAGATGGAGATCGAAAACAATGATTTGGTAAATTGTGTTACAATTACCTACCTCTCGTTGAGACGGTTATGGCTACAATTACCTATGTTTTCTTGGTGCTACATACCAAATATCATAAAAGAAAAGTTTTTTAAAAAACAAGAAAGAATCATAATGTAAGATGAAAAACATAGGTTACTTTTTACACAAGTGAATAAACTAATTATGTCAAAGATTACCTGTTTGGTTATGAGACATACCACTCATTACTAATTTTATTATCTTAGTCTGATAAGCAATTCAATTTATGCTCTACAATTACTGTAGTCTGTATGCATACATAATTTAACTCTGAACGGTTGGGGATATCAGACGGGTACCCTACTATGAGTTATCACAGTCAGTTATGATAAGAAATTCATTATTTTTCTCTAGCACAACGACTAGACAAACCAATAGAAGAGGAAAATGATTGCCTCACCGATCAGGTGCCAGTGTCGGATACAAGTATAATAGAGGAAGAAAAGGTGATGGAGCTATCCGGTGAGATTGTATCTGCTTTAGGTGAGGTTATTGGATCACAGCAGGATTATGGTGAGGACATACACCCTAACATAAGGGACTTACAAGGGAACAAAGAGAATCTTTACACAAATCAATGCTCATACAAAGTAATGCTAAGTTACTAGACGCACCAAAGCTCAATACTGAGATAATTGGAATTATAAATCCACCAACTAGAAACAGAGATACCACTATAGGTATGTCAGGCAATACAGGACATGACTAAGAAACAATTACAACATTAACATAATAAAGATCCTGGGAGAGAGTGCCCGTCTATTAGCTAACTTGCATTGCCAGTACACAAACTTATGAAAGAAGCTTATCTCACCTTTCCTTGACAAAGCTTTACAGCTTAATCTTAAGGACAACAAGCGTACTGAATTCTTGTATTCAAGATTAAAAGAAACTGTAAAGACAACCACAGCCATGAAAAGGGCGGCCAATATATTAAAATCTAAGATCATTGCTGGAAACATTAACATGTCAATGACAAGAAACTACATACCTACCAGCAATTCGGACGTCCCAACCCACCACCAATAAACAGAGGAGGCTACGCAAATCGAGGGAGGGGTCAACCACAGTTGCACAACAGAAGAATCCAACCCCACCAGCCACAGAAGGACTCCAAGAGACAAATGTCATCCTCCATCCGACCCCGAGCCAAGTACCCCTAGAGGTAAAGTTTGCAGCTCGCCTTAAATATTTTTATTCTCACTGAATTTTTAACTAATGATTCAGTTATATTAGACTGGGTTAGAGGATACTCTATTCCTTTTTTAAATCAACCCGTGCAAAGTAAAATTCCTTACAATAGTTCTTTTAATAAGACAGAGACAGATTCTCAAGCAAGAAATAAATAAATTGTAATTAGAGCTAGGGGCTGTGTGTCAACCTAAGCTGATCAATGTTTATCTACAATATTCTCAATACCCATGAGTGATGGATCACATAGATTTATACTTAACCTTAAAAGCTTAAACAAATTCAATATAACCAACTATTTGAAACTAGAAGATATTAGGACTGCATGTTAGTTAGTCCCAAGAGGAGATTTTATGTGCACAATAGATCTTAAAAATGCATACTATGTAGTATCAATTAAAGAAAACAGTAAGATATATTTACAGTTTACATTTAACAATAAGGTTTATGAATTTAATTGCTTACCTTTTGGTCTGTGCACTGCCCCCTTTGTCTTTACCAAGTTGTTGAAGCCTGTTATAGAACATCTCAAAAAACAGGCTATAATGCTAGTTATATACTTAGATAACATAATCTATATTGGGTCAACATAATTATGAAGAATGCCTTGCCCTAATGAATACAGGAGTAGTAAGAAAATTAATGGAACATTTAAGGTTTGTGATCAACAAAGAAAAAAGTTCAAGTATCCCTTCTCAAAGTTGTGAATATTTAGGAACTTTAATCAATTCTAGATGCATGACTTTAAGCCCTACTATAAAGAAAAGAGGAAAAATTCTGTCTTTAGTTAATAAATAAGTATTTAAAATTAAGATCATGTTCAATTACTAGGATTTCACAAAATTATTAGGAATTTATCATCAATTTGCATGGCTATCTCTTATGGTTTTTTCACACAAAGACCTTAGAAAGAGAAAGATATTTAGCCCTTGAAGCTTCCAAAGGAAACTATGATCAAAGTTTAGTTAGAAATAACGAAATAAAATCAGAATTACTTAGGTGGAAGAAAAACATTATCATGTACATACATTATTAGGTGTACAAGATTAAACAATATTATAACTTCATCTTAGAGATTTTTTCAGATGCATTACTAAGTGGTTGGGGTGCATACTGCGATGAACAAAGTACTGGGGGCAGTTGGTCAACAACAAACTATTTAGAGTTGCTAGCTGCATTCTTCGCTTTGCGAAGTTTTGCCAATAATTTAGAAAACTGAGATATTGCTTAGGAACGACAATACTACGGCAAAAGCATATATTAACCGCATGGGAGGAGTGTAATATACTCATTAAAATGGCATCACTAGACAAATCTAGCAATGGTGCACAGACAAAGATATTTGGATTTTTGCTTCGTACATTAAGTCCAAAAACAATAAAAGGGATTGTTATTGAATCTCGTAATTTCAACATAGATACAGAATGGGAACTTACTCATAAGTATTTCAATTCCATATTAAATAAATTTGGAGAACTAGAGATAGACCTCTTTGCATTTCGATTAAATCATAAGTGTCCAAGATACATATCTTGGCATAGGGATCCATATGCTTGGAACATAGATGCCTTTACAATTAAATGGAGTGATCTTTTTTTCTATGCGTTTCCCCCTTTTAGTATGCTCCATAAAGTTCTTCATAAAATTATAACAGACAAGGCTACAGGGATTGTTGTCTTTCCAATATGGCGTTCACAACCGTGGTATCCAGTTTTAAAATCGCTATTAGTTTTAGATATCATAACAATAGGAGCTCGTGACGATATTTTAATGTCTCCTTTTAGAACTCCTCATCCTCTACATCTTACCCTGGGACTTGTTTATTATCCGGCAAGCCTTCAAGAGGAGAATGATAGCAGAAAAAGCAACGGACATTATGATAGCTTCACAATCACAGAACTCTCTGTTATATAATATGTAACTTACGACAATGGTGGTCCTATACAAAAGAATTCAATGTAGACTTATATAAAGCATCAGTTCCTACAATCATCTCTTATCTCACTAAGATCTTTGATAAGGGATCATCATATCAAACACTAAATTGTCACAGATCGGCACTCTCTCTTATAATAGGTAGCCACACTGGATTTGATGATAGAATTAAACGTTTATATAAGGGGTTTCTCAAACTATGTCCATCCAAATCAAAATACAGTAGTGTATGGGATCCCAGCAAGGTATTACTAACCTTAAAATCTTGGTATCTTCTGGAAAGCTTAAGTTTGAAAAATCTTACCAAAAAGCTAGCTATGTTGATCACATTAGCCACAGAACAACGCGTCCAAACTTTGTTCTTCATAAATATTAATAATATAAGAATTAATAATGAAGGTGCTATTATAATGTTTACAGATATTTTGAAGACTTCATGCCCAACTAAAGGGCCCTCAGAGTAGCTTTACCTTTTTTAAGTAATACGCCTGAAATATGTCCTGCCAAAACTCTTATAGCATATTTAGAAAAGACTAAGATTTTCAGACAGGCTGATAGATCTTTAACAAGATTATTTCTTACTTTTCGTAGACCACACAAACATGCAACTACTCACACTATTAGCAGGTGGCTTAGACATACAATGCACAAAAGTGGCATTGATACATCCCTTTTCACTGCACATTCTACCAGACATGCATCTTCATCACGTGCACACAGACAGGGCTTAACTGTTGATTCCATACTACAGGTAGTAGGGTGGTCTTCAAGGTCCTCCACCTTTGTAAACCATTATAATAGACCTTTATAAGATGAAAATGATTGTCAAGACAAATTTTGCTAGGGCAGTATTGACTGATTAAACTGCTCTAAGTTATAATACTTAAGTGTGAGTTAATCTTAATTTCAATACTGGGAGTGTAATACCTATAAGAAATATTTAGTTGATTTGTAATGATTATAATTATTTGGTTAAATACTGTGATTATATATAAGACTGTCTTTGACAAATTTATTAAAAAGAATAATTGTTAAGAAGAATTTTAATTTTAGTTACTGAATTGTGATGGAGTATAACTCCAGATGATTATTTCTAAATATTTTGAAATTGAAAAGTGGATTGTTTTCATTTAAATTTAACTTAGCTATGCGCGCCTAAGTTTTATCAAGATATTATATTCCTATTTTAGAGATAATGAATACTTATTGATACTAATTAATAAAAAACAATTTGTTATCAACATAAGAGTTTAGTATTTTATGTTCTCTGAACATCTACAAGTATTTCATACCTCGGACTAATTTCGAATATAATATAAGGATTAAACGAACTTACCTAGTGAAGTTCTATCCTTATTATATGAAGAAATTAGTCCGAGGTATGAGATTCCCACCCTCCCAAGATTAACTTTCAGTTAATCCTTCCCTGAAGGTACCTGGTACCACTGCTCTAAACTGAATGACAAATGACAGCTGGTGTTGCCAGGGGCGGATTTTTTATTTTTTCTTATTACAGAATCTAAATAATCGCGTCGAATAGCGAGAAGACTCGACTACTACAAGTATTTCATACCTCGGACTAATTTCTTCATATAATAAGGATAGAACTTCACTAGGTAAGTTCGTTTAATCCTTATATTATCGCGTACTATGAGTATGAGGATTCTTGAAAGTACCTACTGCAAATAAATCTACAAAATGACTCCATAATGAATGTCCATTTATTTATTAAACAAGATGAAAGTTTCCAGGAATAACTTGTTCATGTTCTTGGTATTTTATTAACAGTAAAGATAGGGTTTAGCCCCAGCAATGGGAAAGTTTAATAAAAAAGGTAGTGGGCTGAAAGGAGAAGGAAAAAAATGTTGATTATTGTCAACGTAAGGCCCGGATTGATGGTTTGATTGATTGATTTTAATATTGGAAGGTCGTTTCTGAACTTAATTCTGACAGCATTGAAATTGACAGCTGTCACGTCCAACTTATAAAATTAGAGCCTTTGACTTCTCAAAGATATTTTGTTGTTTTTGTATCGGTATCAACTTTACTGAAGCGCCCGAGCGTCTGCAGGAATTTGGTAGGCAGTACCAACATACAGAAAATGTAGAGGCTTTCCACTTGGTTTCCCCCGAGGGGACGCAGATACCGGAATAGTCGAAAGGTCAGTATTTAGTACCTACTACAGAGAAAGTTTGCAAATGAAAATGTCAGGCCGACAGCACAGAATGTCCCCACACAATGATAGATTCACACGATTTGAAAATTAAAAGCTATTCTCAAATTCCGAATTTGTACTGTCGAATGTTTGACAACAAGTAATCCGAAATGCAGAGCACTGCACCTCTGTAAATTCTGGTTAACTTATCACTAAATAGGCCTTAATACAACCAAAATACATTATTTCAAGCCGTACTTTTAAACGTCATTCACAATCCCCGCCAACAAAGAAAGACCGCGAGATTTAAAATTAAAATTGGAACTCGTTTTACTTTTTAAATTCTCACACGGCACGGCATCCTGCCATCCTGCCTGTCATACGCGAGCCTACTTAACGGATACGTTTAATCTGACAGGTCGGACGCGTAGGATGTTTTGACAGCAAGCCAATTACCTGCCACTTTGTTTGGCGGGCCCTGTACGCAATGTTTCACATCCTGCGGACCTGGGTTTTGATTTGGGGAGCGGTGAAGATAACCCATGAGAGGATCTAAGGTTGTTGTGATTGCATGGATTGTGAATTGTTCTATGAGGACTTGTCCATTTATTATGGATTGGTACGACTTTATTATTGAAATAAGGAATTATTTATACACCAACATTTAGATCCCTTCAGCTGAGACCAATAAATACGTTTTATTTTTGGGGTAAGAATCATACGATTTCCGCCTTTATGGATAGAACGGAAGGTAGTCTCCAGATATTGATTAAAAGTCTACACAATGAAGTCAGAGCCAAAAACACATTGGTTTTTTCAACTATCCATAAAACTTCGATAGACAAAGCGTGGGAATTCAGAAGTGAATGGTGGTGCTAAATAGCACATTACTAAGCACAAATACTAAAATAGCTAAGCGAGTTAGCTTAAACACGCGATCTCGTTTATGGTGACTTGCTAAAGCCGGCTGCAAATGAAAATGGGAGAGTTTGCTTCAAACTCCCTTGATCGCCTGTAGGAAATTTAAACGCGGTTCAGCGTTGGTGTAACTATCGTTTTCAATTCAACCATCGAACTACTGTATTGAATTGAAATAGTAGATTAGTAGCCAAAGGCTGTAAGGCATCAATTGCAGCCCGAGATATTTAGGCGCACGAGCGCAGCGGGTCATTTGGCTGAATGCATGATGTCTATTACCAATATGATGATGGTTAGATGAACGCGAACTTTTTGAAAGAGTGAAGGGTTTTTTTTTTAATTATTTACCGCCCAAGGGCTTTTCTAGCTACATTATTACCCTGGAGCGCTAATTGGTTACCTACGTGCCCTATATGGGGGTAATAAGGGCCTACTTACCGAATATGAGAGATGTAAAAGTAGTTGGTGTGACTGCAAAACGGACCTTATTTCAACGTCATAATGTGTAATTTTTTAGACAAGAGTTCAACAAACGTTTAAAAGTTTTTATGGTAGGTACCACAGTTTAATTTATATTTTGACCTTGCCCCCAAGACGACCTAAAGAGGATAATATTTATTGTTAAATCTTTTTCTTGTTGAAAAACCCGTTCAGAGACCACGTGATTAAAAGCAGTGTAACAAATACATTATAATTATAATGATAAGTAAATTCTTGTTTTGGTTAATATTGTTATCTCGAAGAGTTTACAACTTTATTGTACCTTATGTACTTATGTTCTTTTTCCTTAATAAATTGTAAAAGGATTTGTTTCTGTGTGGCTTATGCAAGGCCTAATTATTATGTATCTAAACTGTCGAGCATAGTATTGAATCATTTACTTGGAATTGATCTGAGATAACTCCTTAACTAACGGCGTGAAAAAAATAAACCTTTAATTGATACATTTTATTATTCTTTACTAGTTATTATGTACTTACTTATTCAAAAAAATTACTTATTCAAAATTGTTACAATAAGTTAGTGAAACTATACCACATTTTAAAAGAGTAACCATGGAGTTTCTTGCCGGTTCTTCTCCATGGAATCGACCAACCCGAACCGAGCACTTGTTCTCGACGTTTTATAAGTGCCCTCATGGGCCTATGTGAAATAAAAATATTTGATTTTGATTTTGACTCAAGATCGCGCGGAATCGGAGTAAGCGATTCTATACCTTTGCTCGCTATATACTACATGTTACGTTACGCTACACAGATATATTATATCAGAGTAATGTAATATACTGACAACCTTGAACTGTAATCACACAGTCATAATATGATAATAATCACGTAATTGTTAACAGCTTTAAACCTTCCTTCTCTAAGGTTAAACGCGGGACTGTCTTGAGATAATATCGCGACACTGGAAAGCATAGGGAAGCAACCAAAGGAAAAGGGTGTAATTTTAGAGTAGGCTCTTCCTCTCCACCTAGGGTGGGAGGACTCATTTGATGATTTGACACACCAAAAAATAAAGATCAACAATCAAAGAATCACCAAATTTGGATATTTTACTTTTTCATATTATTCAGGGGTTCATGCTAAGAATTTCATAGCATTTTGGCTATCCTACACCTAGCCAGCTTTTAAAGGATATATTTTCAAAATAAATTAAGATCTTTTTAAAAATAAACTGTAACCAGTACCTACCTACAATAGCGCAAATCAAAGATTTTAAATTCTTATTTTTAAATATTGAACAGAAAAATCTAGGTAATATAATCTAAAAATAGCACACACATCAAGCAACAATATAACAAAATGGAATATTTCCAAGTACAGTGTTTGAATGGGAATGTGACTGGTCAATCAATGGGGCCACTGTGTTGAGACAGTGCAATGCAACCATCGGTTTAACATGTTAATGTGTCAGTAAACTCTGTTATGTCAGTCGTTATTGGCTGAGGAAACAAGGAGTTTGTATTTACTTGCATCAACCTCTTTTGTTGAAATAAATGACTGGCCGGTAACGATACTCTTTAAAACTTCTACACTTGATTTTTTTAAACCATAAAGTTTTCAAATCTTTACCAGCCATGACTTTTTTTAACCTATAGAGATTTAGAAACTTTTTGGTTCGATTATTAGATAAGATATTTTTATTGTTATCAAAAAATTGTGTTTACTACAACAATATACTATGAATTATTGTTTCCGGTTTAGTTTATCAAACTCAGTTACATAATACATGTGGCATTATTTAGATTTAATATTACAATTATTCAAGGAAAGTGTTTCGTTTAAGTTTCCATAATACTAAGTACATTATATTTTATGAATGAAAGGACAACTAATAAGAGTCTAACACTGACTTGAATTGGGCATTTGTTTGTCCGAGAAGCTGAAAATATGTTTTATAAAAAATGTTTATGCTTTGGAGCATTTATGCCTCTAACTTTATAGATATGGTATATTATAATAGATATGATAATGATATTTGTAATGACCTACAGGTTGTTCCAGGTCTGACTGTTCATGAGTGAGTTTTAATATTTTTTAATATAACACAGGATACAAAAATTATTTCTGCATTTTTTATTTATTAATTTAAAATATATTAATGAACGATCACAAAAAATGTTTTGAAGAGTTGTTCAGTAGTGGACGCCTTCCGGCTGATGATGATGATGATATTCTTTAAACTTTTAAATAGGGCATATAAACAAGATTTAGAATACTCATCAGGCTTACATTCACCGTTTATTACCAATAGTGATTGTATTTTATTTGAAGTGTTTCTTTTTTGTATTTGTTGTTTTAATAGAATTTTGATTTAAGAACTGTCATGGAAATTGAATTCCAATGAAAGCATAGATTAGAAAAATAAATGGTTTTAGGTAAAGAGTTTTACCACTGATTTATTTTAACTTCATTATTCTATACAGCATCAAACCTTTAGTAAGGAAAAAAATATTTTATAACAATAACTATGTGATGATTTATATCAACGCTAGATGTTTCTCTTTTGGTCATATCACGTTAGTTGTTCCACTTGACATGAAGGGGAAAAGACAGTCAGACTCAAACTGACTAGAACCCACCCTGTTCCTTAAATTAGCCTTAGCATTCCAGGGCTACGATAAACTTAAAGACATCAACATGGCCTATGCTAGGATTTTTAGCCATAACATGAGATGATGGGAGAGGAGTATGTCAAGATAATAGCAGGTGGCGCTCTGTAGTTTCTGTCTACTCATTAGGGAAGGTGTGAGTTTATGTTTGTTATGTAAAGAACCCTTGATAAGAATTTGTGACATATTATTTTACTTGTATTGTTAGGGGCTCCCTTTTCCGCATTTGGACTCGTAGGTGGTCCGTTATGCGTGAGGTGGTAAGGTTGGCTATATGAGCCAATCCAGCTCCTTCCAGAAGCTCAGAAGTCTGTGTATGTATGTATGTATTATTTTACTTACATCATGCATAGAATATGCAACTCCAATATTTTTTAATGATAGTTTATTAGTAAATTGTAATTATCTCTAGTAAGAAATTGTGATTAGTAAAGACTGACAATTAATTAAGTAATAAGTTCATACAGTCAACTAATTAGGTAATAATAATTAATAACAAAAAAGTGCACCTGCTGTTTAAGTACAGTAGCGGTTCAAAAGTGGTCAAACACACTTTTAAGGAAATAGCTTGACGTTTTGTTTGACTTACGACCTTCTATTTTTAAGAAACACATTCATCATTAACTTCTGATTGTATAGGATTCATAATTTCAACATATATAATACTTGTTCAGTTGGCCTAATGGTTAAGCGTTCCACTACATAATATGCGGTGAACAGCAAGGCACGAGTTCGATCCCCTCGCAGTGATATTCTTTTTGTAAGTTTTACTCAATTGTTAAATATTGTAATGGGACAGAAATATGATTATAATCGCTTGTTCACAATTTCTGTGAGGTAGACCAGGTTTTAGGAATATTTAACTTGATCGAAATCAAGTTGTCGTTAGATTGTGGTTGTTGGTTAGTGACGTGTGATTATATAGATAGCGATATATTTAAGTATTCTCATAATGCCGGCGAATATCAATATTGAGGAAAGAACGAATATTTTTGCAATGTCATGTTGAAGTTCATCAAATGAGTTGACTGTTGACTGAGGGATTGTCAGATTCGTATGAATGTGATATCAAAAATATAATTTATAAGTTTGTTAATTACATAAATAAATAAAACAAAATAAACATTTTAATTCAGCATGACTTTTTTTATTTCCACCAAGACCAAAAAAAAAAACATTAAACTAATATTTAACTTTTTTGAAATAAATAATAAGCATGACAAATTGTAAATTAACATGAATAACTAACAAGACATTGATTAATAAGATCATGATTTCAAAAAAAACTAAACAATAGCTAAACACATTATAAGACTCAGATCTCATTGATATAGCTCCACTTAGCCCAACAGCTATCAGTAATAAAATAAGTAAATTAAAAAATTAGAAGTCAAGATAAAACAATATTATCCAATTTAATTAGCTGATTATAAGACTAAATTACGTTTAATTATATTTAAGAAATTAAAGGGTTTATTTTATAAAGTGCGGCCATTTTAGTATGTTATCCCATAAAAAAATTAATGTGTAATTTTGTCTATAAGTTAACAAAAGAAATATTAAAGATATGACTATATAATAAAGCCATTTGAAATAGTAATAATTCAGCAGGCCAATTTCTCTATGCGTTCCAAGGCCGCGGTGCCTTGTTAGTATTTCAAACAAACGTCCCATGGCACTTCGGTCCTGGAACGCAAAACGCTAGTTGCCCTTTGCGTTCCAGGGCCACGGTCCAGAAACAGGTTGTTTAAAAAAAGTTAGGTATTTAAGGATGAATGTTCTTTTACTGAAATAGAAGCACGCAAATAAATAACATTATCACTTCATAAAAAATACTGCTACAGCTATGATTGTGAAGGCACCACGGTCCTGGAACGCAAAGGGCCAGTTGCTCTTTGCGTTCCGGGGCTGCAGTGCCAACAATTTTGTTTCTATGAAATCAAGCTTTTTGCGTTCCACTAGGTCCGATTTAGCAAAAAAAATAATAATATCGAAATATGTTCTATATCTGAAAAAATAATTTTATTATTATTTTCTTAACCATAAAAAAATAACCGCTCTCCATAAATATACCCTATTGAGGACATCAGTTTAATTTTCGTTTTCTTTATGAAAAGAATGATTGAAACTTAGCCTCAAATCTAAGCCCTAAATTAATAAGAACTGTGAATAAAATGATGTTTTCGCTAACTAAGAATGAATACAACAAAAGCCATAAGTATAAAGAATATGGTCGTGCTTTTAAACGTTTCTTTTATTTCTATAAAACAAAAGGGTTTTTGGCTGATTGGTGAAGTTTTCTGTCTTGAGTGCACGGTGAAACTGAACGGTTATTCATTTCGTGTTGAATTAGTTACTCATTGGGGGAAGCCATTTCCTTCATATTCATTCACCATAATTTTATTATGATGTCTGACAACCGTCGGTGTTGGACTTTGCTCTCGACCGTTCCTTATATCTCATATCCACTTCCACAGGACTCACAGTATTTCACTAGAACAAAACATGGAATACTATTATTATCTTTATGCAAAATACAACTGATAATTAATTTTACTAAAAGTAAAAACTATAAGTAAATAACACGTTTAACTAGCTATCTTTTAAACAAACCTATTGTAGGGGATTCCCTACAATAGGTTTGTTTAAAAGATAGTTAAACGTGTAAGATTTTACTAATAAATAAGATATTAACATGTGAAACAATTAAAAATTAAATATTAATACTCACACTTAGTCCGGTTTAATTTGATATTTGTATTGTTTCATCCATATTTATGCACGGCTATAATATTCAACCTCAGTGATTATATTATTTCCACTGTTAATATTTCACTACAAAACAATAACATTAAAACAGCGTAACATAGATGTAAACAATCGTCACACAAAATAAGTACCAATTAAAACAGGATCAACAACGTTCTATAATGAGACTCGAAACGAACTAACATAGTTATGTCTACCTCACAAATCGAAATAATTTACTTTTGTAACTTTTGTTTTATTTCCCTGATCTACCTACAAAACTTTATTATACTTATAATTATGATGATAACGGTCGACACACAACACTAATGACTAGTATTAGTAATTACTAAAAAAAAAAACAATTTTATTTATCAAATTTCTACAAAAAAATGCATGAAAAATAACAAAAAGAATATCGCAACTATTTAAAATTATTAAATAAAATAAAAATAATTAGAAAAAAGTGAGGATCGATCCTTCGCCAGCAGTGATGGAAATATCCGAGCACGTTAACCACTGCGCCAGCATTACTTGTAGGAAAAGGTTGAAATTATGAAGTATACCGTAAGTTCCTTTGATTTGTATAGTATTAAAACAACTTATAATAAAAGGTCGTAAGTCACAGCGAAGCGTCAGGCTATTGCTTTCAGAAATTGACCCAGGAATTTGGAATTCGACTGTACATATGTATGAATAACTATGACTCATATTAACAAATAAGAATAAATTCATTCAATAATTTCGTCAGATAAGCAACTATACTAATATTATTTAATCCTAGTTAGAATTACTATCAACACTTTTGTTTGCAGAGTAGCGCGTTAATTAACCCAATGTAAGACTGATAAAAAATATGATCAGCACGGATTTTTTAAACATCTGAGTCTTTTCTTACTTTTTTTTTATATACACAGTGTTCGTAATGTTATTTTAATTACGTATAAAAATGTTTAATAGATTACTGAAAACATTGTTGATAAATTAATCATAAAAGTAGGTATAGTTCGCACGATGATAAGTAGATTCAGCTGCCGGTTACAATAAAAACAAAGTCGTATTCGTAAATTCTCATGTTTTTTCTACATAACATCCCACACCACTATTAAAATCAATCAAATTAAACAACAAAAACACTCACCAATAAATAGAATGGTGAAATCCAAAATGATTTTTCGCAAAATAAACTTTGAATCTCTGTCTATTTTGATTGTGTTGCCACGAGAGTTCGTTTTCCGGTCATTTCTTTCCATTTTAACTTATTTTATGATAAACTACAGTCAGAAAATAACAAAAACACTCTCACTGCGAACGAATTCACGATTTTCTAACGTCAAAACCTTTAAGAAAATTTGACAATAATCACACGTCAGACATCGGGCGCATGCGCTCGGGGACTGAGTGCGTTCGGTGCGTTCGGAAACAGCCGGTACGTTTGCGGAGCTCGCTACTCTATTCATGTCGTTTATTTATTTGTTGACTGTTGACAGCCGGCGACTAGCCGCGGGTTACTGCGAATTTCGTTCTTATTTGAAAACAAAGTGGTTTTTTGAGAGATAAGTTAATTAATATTCAGATAATATTGTAATCTAAAGGTCGACGTAGCTAACTTATATACATCTTTTCCATACCTAAACCAGTGGCGGATTAAGAGTTTCCGAGGCCCTAAGCAAGCACAGAGCCTGTGTAGCCTGAAAACATTTTTTTCCTTGCCTTATTTAGAGCAAACGCTCAGGAGGCAGCCGCAGGGCCCTGCAGGGGTGTATGAATGGTCACTCCCGGACCGCTTTCGCCTTGCGATTTCGAAAATGTAGATGAATCTCGATAAAATATAGGAAAAAAATGAAACGCCAGCAGAGGATAGAGGCCCCTGGAGAACAGGGGCCCCAAGCACGTGCTTGTAGTGCTTATACGTTAATCCGCCACTGATAAACATTTTTATTAATCGTAGTCCACTTGTGTGACAATTAATTCAAGTTTACCATTGTATTTACCTACAGTTTTTTATTTTTATAAACACCTAATTATTGACATCATTTGCATGGCATATCTAGTTATTTCACCATCATCTGAGCGCCCAACCTTTTCCTTAACTACCTACGCAAATTGTCAATATTTTATGGAGTGATATAGTTTCTCTAACAACAATCTAACGATACCCCATAAGTACCCCATAATGGAGGTCGTTATTAATGTCATTCCCGCAATAACGATCAAATTCCCTATTTAAATTATTTGGGATTTTATTGAATAAAAAATATTGCCAAGACCGAAAGCATAATGATTGGTAGGTAGCTAAGGATGAAGCCATAAAATATCAATTTTATAAACTAAATTGATTTTACGCTCAAAACATTCTGAACATGATAACGCTTGACTTATTTTTCTAGTTTCACAAATCCCGAACGAACCGTAAAAGATTGGATGCGACAAAGACCCTTTTAATCCTTTTTTTTAAGTTGTTTTTTTTTTCCTGTTGAAGGAATGCCGCTGATCAGTAGCTATTGAGACGACACCTGTGTATTTACTATTATTTATTTATTACTGTGTTTTGTATCTATCTAGCTGTCTTCCCAGCAGGCAGTAAAGATTTTTTTTCAATGTTCACGAGAAAAGTACCATGATGTGATGCCCTATGAGTTTTGTTTGTAATTATTTTTATCCTGCTCAGCTGGGTGCAGCGACTGTCGGTTCAAACTTTATCAAAATAAGCAAAAGGCGTTATCAAAATAAGTACTCAATTAAAACTTAAAACTAAATTCAAGCCAATGAGTACCTGCCTACCTAATCTATTTTCTCCATTAAAAAAAAACGCGTATGAAGTAGCAATTAATTACTTCATACATTTAAATACTTAATTGAGACGGGCGAAGCGTGTAACGACCATAACTTTAGTCAACTAGGTACAGTACAGATGCCAGCAGTTCAAACTACCTCAATCTGTCTTTCTATAGTAGAGTTTCACCTTTAACACAAAGGGAGAAGGTTCATTTTTGATTGCAAACATTTTAAAGTTTGGAATTGGTTGGCTGGTGTCTGTACGTCAAAATGATATTCATGAAAACATTATATTCACAAAACATTTTGTTAGATGTAGAATAGAAGATAAGATAAATGAAGCCAACAAATTAACTGACATTCATAGGCACAGTGAAGAAAGTGTACTAACATTAATTCATATTACAATACCTACTAACGAGAGTACGCCTGACGCCTACTCAGTGGCGTAGTGAGGCCGAATCAAAGAGGGGGCAAAACATATCTGCGAGGCCCTTTTATTACATCAGGGCTATTGGCTAACTTCATAGTCACTACCCAGCGGTTGTCCATTGAACTTAGATGGCTTGATACTTGTTATGAGGCTAAGTTGAGGAGTGGAGTGCCTCAAGAGCGTTAGAATAGTTGATTTTAGGGAACATTTACATTTATCAGTTTCATTGCAAATGCAAAAGCCAAAACGAAAACATTTTGACAGCTATTTGATGATCACCGTATAGACACCGAGATACGCAATAGCCCAGCAGAACGACAAATTATATGACTTGCAAATAATGACGTCGGTCGTCGAAGAGTCGACTAATGATCTGGCGATACATCTTTAAAACATTGTGTTAGCACTCGGACCCCATATAGAGTTAGATAGGTACCTAACAGGTGGTGTAGGTAGTTTGATTTTAATTTCCGATGGGCGTTTTACTATTAGACGGCACGGCAACGGCTTCGGCGGCGACGGCGACGGCGCCGGCGTAGTGCTGGTGCTGTGAAGCGAAAATGTATGAACGCCGTGCCGGCGCCGGCGCCGGTAAGTGCAAAAGCGAGCCATACATTTTCATACATTTTTGCTTCCCCGGCAACAGCACGGCGGCGGCGCCGTCGCCGATGCCGGTGCCGTGCCGTCTAAGGGTGCTCCCACATCTAACGACGCGGATTCAGATTTTTCCGTCGCCCTTTCTCTTTCTGTCGTTTAGAAATGCCATTTGCTAGAGCGAGACAATGCGACAGCACGCGGCCGCCTTGAAGATTCCGTCGCATGCGATCGCATTATGCTTTCTGTCTCGGTCTAGCAAATGGCAGTTCTAAGCGACAGAAAGAAAAAGGGCGAGGGAAAAATCCGAATCCGCGTCGTTAGATGTGGGAGCACCCTAATGGAAAAACGCCCAATTCAAACAACTTTTATACAAATGTCACGTCATACTTGTATGCAAGACTTGCCTAATGGAAACACTCTTGTAGTGTTATCATCAACATTATTATCATTTTTGTCTTAAACTTTAGCGCAGTGGTGATGGTAGAACGCTGCCACGCTTTACATACCACTAACACAATTAATATTCAAAAACATTGAATACTTACATGCGTAGTGAATTTCAAAGATTTTCTCTAAAAAGTCAAATTCAAACCGCATGCAGGATTCGAACCCGCGAGCTTCGGATTCAGTACATATATCCGACGCTCATTTACAACCGAGCCAACGGGGTTCTTTTCTTACCTACCGCCCTACCGCAACATTGTGGTACTTATCTAGTAAGTAGGTACTAATTGTAATAAAGTTACTGACTCTCATAATCGAAGTTACTGCCTGTTTGATTTAATGTTGCTAACACTGTTGACTACGTCCATGGTGCATACTATGGCTTAAAAAAAAATAGAAATCAAGCATAAGTTATAGCCGTATCATCAATTGAGTACTCCATAAACCAGCTGACCCACATTTTATTCTAATTGCTGGTGTATCATTATAAGTAATGGTCGCGTAAAAGCATTTGAAATACCTTGGAATAAAGTACCTGGGTCTTGAGACCATAACAATAAATTCTATGTTTAATGGTTGGAAACAGCATGTAAAATACATACATAAATACATAATAATCTTTTTTATAAAATTTCGAATTCAAATAAAGTAATTGAGAATAGTGCCATCTATACATTATTATGTGAACTAAAGCAGCGACATCTACCGTTATATTGTGAAACTACTTTCAAGACTGCATAACTTCGTTTATCGTGGTTTCGGTTTCTTTAGATAGATGGCGCTTTTAAATATTCACTAGTTTATTCATTGCAACAATAGATAGCGCTTTATTAAAAATGAAAGTTTACTCTTTAGATACATAGATGGCATTACTTAAATATTTACAACAAAACAAATGTTTTGTGTGAAACTGAATAGAGTTTGTTCAATTTTATTGTTTGTACTTTCTAGAGTTTCAAACTAATGTTTGAAAATTATAGCATTGGATCAACGAGGACATTGTTTTGGTACATTATTCAGTCCTATGGGTTCATCAAAATTCAGGTGTGTCACTATTTTTCATGTCTAATTTAACCGGACTAGTATTCCTTGCTCATTAACTGAATCGTACAATGACTAGGTACCCCTCCATCATGCGTATGTCAACAAGAAGTGTTGAAACCTGGAGCATACCTACATTCCCATTTTTCTTTTAGCAAGACGGAAAAGGTAAGCAGGTACCTAATAGCGCGATGGGGTGTGCAGGGGAACGCAGCGAGTCGGACTCGAAAATGTTACGCACAATTAATAAATTATACATAGACAGGCTTGGTCGCAGGACTTACGAATTACCGTGACCCCGGAACATAAAGAACTATTCAAGGACACCGTATGGATTTTAGTCAGTAGGTACTAAGTTTGACAGTCCCTACCGCTCTACCCAGGGTGGAAGGAGTCATTTGATGATTTTACCACAATAAAAAAAAAAAACTGTAACAGGCCGATGTCAATCTGTAGTCTGTACATTACACTCCGACTAGCGACCCAACTCGCTGACTCCACCTTGGCTTTTTTGTCATTTTGTGGAATATCTTCTATAATAATTACTTATGTAAGGTGGAGCATGCATGTTATAGGTACTCTTACATAATACTTATACAAAAAGACCTTCCTCTTATATCACTCTATCTTTTAAAAAACCGTATCAAAATCCGTTGAGGAGTTTTTAAGATCTAGGGCTGGCCACATACATCAGTTTTCCTGATCAGGAATCCTGATCCGTTTCTCGAAATTTAAGCCTCTTTAGCGACCCTTTTAATTTTTCGTGGTTAAATCATCAAAATTAATGAATTTTCCACCCAGGGCGGGGCGGGAGAGACTGTCAGACTTGTACTTACCAAAATCCACGGTGTCCTTCAATGGCCCTTTATATTCCAGGGTCACGGTAATTTGATAGTTCCTCGACCCGACATAACAGACCCTTCAATCCAGTCAGCCCAAATACTTACGTAGGTACCTAAAAAAAAGATATTCCAACTGATACCGGCAACTCTAAGTAGATGTTAGATCTTTAAGCTCAACAAAGTTTGCTTGTCTACCGCCTGGTCGCAGTAATCCAGCTCAAGAGCTAAGCTAAGCTAAGCTGAGCTGAGCTAAGCTGCCTTCGGAAGATATTGAAATGTTTGCTCTTGTCGGGTAAAGATGGATTACCTGCGAGCACTTGTTTGCTTTATGAGTAGTTCGGTAGAATATTTTGTAGGATAACAATGTTGTTTGTGGTTTAAAGTGATCGAAGCCTTGAAATGTAGGCCTTAAAAATGACGTGGATATCTCTTTAATAATCAACTAAATTAGACGTGCACAGTAGGTCTGTGTATGTGTGTGTCTATCTGTGACATCCTAGCTCCATTCATTCTCATTCTTTTAGACTTTAAAGTTTAATCAAGGGAAAAAGTTACAATAGCGAGAGTTGACCACGTATTTTTATTTTTTATTTATATTTTATTAATAAAGGACATCATAATTATAATTATGTAGACCGCTTGAAGGTATTAATCAATTAGATTATTCTCATTATTTTAAAGTTAGAGAGTTTAATTTAATTCCATTAGTCTCATTTGTTGCCTATCTGAACAAGAAAAGTGGTCATACCTTTCAAATCGTAGGACCGATAAACTCAGTTTTTACATTCTGGATATTGTGACCTCTCTCAGCCCCGATTCGATTTGATCTATTATACTTCTAGAGCACCTTGTAAGTACATTGGAAATAGGTTTATTATCATTATTACTCATCAAAAACTGAATTTTTCCGATGAAGTTTCATAAAATTCAGCTTGCGTACTAACTGTTAAGTGATAGTTTTCTAAAGACACCCATACCAAATTATTTTTATGAAAACAATCATCATCATCATCATCAGCCTATTAATGTTCCCACTGCTGGGACGCAGGCCTACTCTCTGTGAGAGGGAGTGGCCCATAATCCACCACGCAGGCCCAGTGCGGATTCATGGATCTCACAGGTCTTCGAATTTTTAGTTCTAGGGCATGCCGGTTTCCTCACGATGTTTTCCTTCACCCTTTTAAGAGCAGTGGTGATGAAACAAATTACACAGTAATGCGTCTGGCTGGATTCGAACCCACGACCTACAACTACAAAAAAATCCGACCTACTAAAACAATAAAACCACAAAAAATGCAAGTGGAAATCTACTTGCCTCTGTATTTTCGAACGAATTGTTGTAACAATTCGTAAGAAAATGCATCTCTTCAAAGTTAGAGTAATTTGTATAAATGCTTTGTGCTTTGTGTAAATGCTTTTGGGCACAGTATAAGATACCTATTATTACCGTGTTTTGGGTAAGCTCGCTCCATCGTAGGCTTTGTGTCTATCACCTTTGACCTAGACTAGAGTCAAGAGTAGGTAAATCTTATCTCAAATAAAAAGGGTTTTTTTCAACCTTATATCATCCATTTTAAATATTTCGGCTCGAAACTGTAGGATCTGAATTATTGTAGGGAGAGCGGCGGCGGTGGCGGCATTTCCAACGTTTTCCTCGTATTTTCCTGTGCATTCTTAATTAACATCCAAAGCCAAAGAGTTTTTTCACAGAGATCATGTAATAGACACAACCATATAATAACGTATTGTCACAATATTCAGGCTGGCGCAGGGGTCAAGCGAACGACTGCTACGCTGCATGTCGCAAATTCGAATCTCGCAAGAACACATGTTTTTAAGATCTACTAGTAGTTGTTCTAAATCTGGCTGTTTCTGTATGTGAATTTAAATATTTGTAAATGTCCACAGGCCTCCCACTACTAGCAGTACTAGGTGGACCGACAATATCGTGAGAGTCGCGGGCAACTGATGGATGCAAGCGGCGACCTGTCGTTCGGCTTTGCGGTCTAAGGGGGAGACCTATGTTCAGTAGTGGACGTCTTCCGGCTGATGATGATAATAAAATGTCCAGATGCAGTCTCGTACAAAAACGACAGGGGACGAAGAGCAAGCGTGCATGAGGAACAACGCTGGATTACGTCGAGCGGTACTTACTTATTACAATTCAGCAATCGATTTCTATCAAAGTGTCTCACAAAACAACAATATAAATTACTCTCGGTGCAACCGCATAATTCTGCACATCAGCAGTTTAAGCCACGTACATTAGAACTCATTATAAAAAGTTCAGTTCGCGTTGAGCTATCAAGTCAGCCAGGCGTTCTCGTTACAGCCAACAAGGGCCGCGTCACTCACGTCATTTCCGCACCATCCATTAATAGTATCTTTCGGACAATACAATAGTGATCAGTACTAAACTTCTTTTATTCATTTACAAAATCATGTAATATATGTATGGTCCAGCATAGGATCATACACTCCATATAAACCGTTGCTCTACGACCTGCATACTCAAATATTAAGCACCAGTTGCAGTTAAGAAGATAACAAAACAAAGAAGAGATTTCATCGGCCATTCTCCAAATAGGTGTTATTTGCCTAATTACCGTGCCGTTTTTGAATTTCACTGATATGAACTTAAACACATTAGAATATGAAACACATTAAAGATAGGAATACAATAGTTATTTTGGCATTCTACTATTACTGATGGTTTTCTAGATATTGAGATTTAAAAAAAAGTTGGGTATGGTAATTAGACAAGTTGAATATTTGATGCTACGGTAATTAGAAAATATTTTGTATCTCCATATTTGTATCCATAATTTCTTCCATTTGCTCAATATTGCTTAATAATGACAAAGTACTAGTAGAAGAAGATGAGAGAGCACTAGTTGGACGCGGAGTTGATGTTATTATGGTAAGTAAGGAAGTGTTGGCATCACCTCCGAAACTCTTAAAAACTACGGCCCAACCTGTGCTCGGCGAGCTTAAGAGGCTGTTCAACTTCGTCAAAGCCAGTGGGATTACCCCGGAGGCGTGGGGCAGGACCGTGGTGACATTTTTTTTCAAGAAAGGAGACAAAAATCTCCTCAAAAACTATCTAGACCAATCCCGTTCCTGTGTCACGTCTACAAGCTGTTTTCGAGGGTCGTCACAGATCGGCTTTCCGCTAGATTTGACGTTTTCCAGCCACCGGAGCAGGCTGGGTTTTACAAAGGCTATGTAGCACCTTAGACCACAAACATACAGTGCGGCAGGTTTTACAGAAGACAGGACAGGGGAGTATAACCGGCCGCTGTGTCTATATAGCCTTTGTGGACTACAAAAAAGCCTTCGATTCCATCGAAACCTGGGCTGTTCTGGAATCCTTGAAGCGATGCCAAGTCAATTGGCGGTACATAAAGGTACTAAGGAACCTATATTATAGCATAGCGTCGATGTCGGTCCAAGTACAAAACCAGCATCCAGCTGCTAAGAGGTGTGAGACAGGGAGTTGTAATATCCCCTAACTAAACTGTTTACCAACGCGCTGGAGGATTTGTTCAAGAAGCTGGACTGGAACGGACTGGGCATCAAGTCCACGGTGTATACCTAATGCACCTTCGTTTTGCCGACGATATATTTATTTTTTATGGCGAAATCGCTGCAAGACCTGCTGATCAGTCTCAATGCTGCCTCGAGACGTGTGGTTTCGGGATGAACCTGGACAAGGCCAAGGAATGACCATGTCGTCTCAGAACCAATTTCTGTCGAAAGTATAACACTCCAAGTTGTCCAAGAATACATCTACCTCAGGCAGGTATAGGAGCCTAAACGTGGAACTGTCAGTCAAGCTGGCCCACCGACTTCATGTCACGCAGCTATGAAAAGGTCTGTGCTTGGGGTCTCACTAGGGGATAAAATCTGGAATGAGGTACGGCAAAAGACCAAAGTTACCTACATATATTTTCCAAATCTGCAGCAAGTTGCAGTGGCAGTGGGCTGGTCACGTCTGCCTTGATAGGTGGAGTAGGATGGTTCTTGAATGGAGACCGCGTGTAGGTAAGCGTAGTGTGGGACGCACCCCGGCAAGATGGACCGATGACCTGAAAAATGTGGCTGGCAGTAGCTGGATGAAAAAAGCAGGAGATCGTGCGCTGTGGACTGCTATAGGCTGAGATGATAAATGGTGTTAGAGTTTCAAGAGGATCTGATATGCTGTTATCAAGCACCTCTAGATCTATGACTACTTCTTCCTCGATTGTTTCCAAGTTTCCCTTTTCCTTTTGTCTTTTATTACTCTCTACTCTGATTTTTCTGTATAAGTTTTTCATACAACGGTAATTATTAACACATGGTAATTAGTATACGGTAGTTAGAAAACGATAGACTTTCTTCAAAATTTCGAAAACCATCACAGCCTGCAAATACTGGCTTATCATAACATACGTAAGCCATAGTACTGTTTCATTTACATTATCAACTAGGGTCTAACTTAAAAAATTGAGTATTTAAATAAGTATAACGGTAATTAGAAAAGTTTTGAACCAAGGGCTACGGTAATTATATACTCAAGTGTTTTGTTGGCGCTACAGTAACGTTTGAGACGTACGACTGCTAATGGGCTGCAGCACACCCTGAGGACATTCGACGCGTGCGGTACCTACTGATGTGCCAAATACCGTTATTTAGGAATGTGCACCCAAGAACAGATACTGTTACGGTAATTATAACTTTCTATCGGACACGCGGTTATTCAATTATAATTATTTATAGACTGGTTCTATTGAGTCCATATTTTGGTAGGTGATACACGTTGTTTCGTATTGTTTAAAACGTTGAATGGATCAAAGTAAATCTGCAGGTTTGAGAAATTACAAGCAAGTTTTAACATTAAGTTGGAGTGCGGACAGGCCTCGGTAATTAGAAAATAGTGCTTTTTCGAACAGAGATTCAATTAATTTGGGCTTACTAGTTTAAAACAAAACCCAATATTTTGTATACAGCTAGATACGGTCGTAATCTAACATATAAAAAAAAAACCACGCTTGAATATGATCATATTACGGATTAGGTAAGCGCGGACAAATAAAAACTAGCAACCGGAGAATGGCCGTCATATAGCAAGCCCCGAAACACAGGGCCGCGATTTGCAACTTCAAGCGACGGTGATACACAATACGAATAAAATAAGTCCCGCACACTTGTCGCCGTAAGTCAAAGCGGATAAGGAAAATTCCTTACCTTAGGTACTTATCCATAAAAACGGATATGAGCGAAAATGAGACGCAAAAGTCTTAGCAGCGAGAGAGCTTAGAAAAATTGCTGGTCTTAAATAAGTCGCAGACTATCACAACTCAAATGAAATATCTCCTCTAGGACAGCATCTATAGGACCTGAAGCGAAGGGGAGACGAAATATACAGAATTAGTTCAGTGTCTCATTCAGACTTACAAAAATAAACTTCAAACTGAACTTAGTACCTCAACCCTAATAAAAAAGAGGTCGTGTTAGCCCTATGAACACAAAATAGCCAGTATAAACCAGCCAATATTCATAGAGAAACACAAAAATACACGATAATAATATCGCCACCGAAATCCGAAAGCCGCGACAAAATAAATAACGCTCTAACCAAAAGCGCTCAACACAAATAAGCAAAAATATTCACCGAATCCTAACTTTGTATCACAAATTCTGTACAACGGAATCCCGCGAAAATTCGTTCATTAAAGCCAACAATGCCTTCAGACGGGGTACATACAAATAACCGACCGAGTCCAATTTAAATAACAGGCTCGCAAAGCTGAAAAACAAGCCTTAACCGAAGTTGGGAATAAATTAGCAACCCCCCTTGAACACCCCCTTACCCCAATGTGTACATTGTGCAAAATATTATTTGCCTTGCCAGACAATAATAGGATCTAATGCCACGCCCTGACATGTTAGCTTTTGGGAGCTCCGCCCACTGAAATCTCGTCGGCAATTGGTGTACTTTTATCTCTATCTCTATCTTTGCTGTGTTCTGGCTCGCTCCCTCGTGTAGCTTTTCCCTCAACGCCCGAGGGGTAAATGTTATGGTAGGAAACATATACGAGGGTTTTCTAGTACCGCGCTCGCATTGTCATGCCGCTTTCACGAATATTTTTTACGCAACTTTTATTTGAAGATATCTACCTGAATGGAGTACTAGAATTCGTTTTATGAGATTTTTTTTCGATACGCGAGTCTTTTAACGGATTACGGGATGAGGATGTCTCTGCAAACAGTTTTATTCGTAACGTGTTGGATTTTATTTTATCTTACTTAGAGTCTGGGTATTTTGACTTTTGTAGAGTAGAGGTAGAGTTGATTCGCTTATTGGTTTTAGTAAAACTGCCATTACTCATCATCAGGTATTATTTGGGGTGATACTGATTATTATCCTATTGAGTACAGTTATCTTAATTCTAAAAATGCCAAAACTTATTATTGGTTTCCTAAAAATAAATAAGTACAATGTAGGGCTTAAACAAGGTCAAGCTGGTTGAAATTTTAATGCTCACACACTTAAATTATATTCGTAAATTGTGTAATTTCAATATTTTGTTAAAATGTGAACGCCATGTACCTTTTGCTTTTTTTATTTTCTATTATTTTTTTAATTTTTAGTCTAGATTTTCAAGGTACATTGCTTTGACATTAATTATTTCAAATGCTGTTAAAAAAAACATTGTAAAACATTTTTTTAAAAAGAGTAAGTATGGAGTTTCTTGCCCATTCTTCTCCATACAACCTACCTTAGCGAATGGGTGTAGAATCAATCCCTTCCCTTCCTATTCCCTTTAAATTTAAATATCGACGTTCAAAAGTGCCTCTTTGATGGCCTAATTGGAATAAATGATTTGACTTTGACTTTGACTTTGACTTAAAAATCTTTCAACAGTGCCCATTAAACGATACTAAATAAGCTTACTTAATAATAATTATATCTAGTACGAAAAATGCCAAAGTGCGCAATAGAGAACTAAAAATAAACAAGCCTTATCAGAAAACTAAAAATAAATACCACAACAAAGTCGAATCGATAAACGCGAATCGGCCTAATAATTATTAGTCGACGGCCTGAAATTCATGCACAAAGCTCCGACCCGCAGTAATAATAACGACAATTGTTGTGTTTAGTGGAACGTAAACGAGGGCCGGTGAGCGGGGCGGGGAGGGGAGAAGCCGGGGGATGCGTCCGTGGGCGGAGCCTCCGGGGGCAGAGCCTCCACGCGCGAGGGCGAAGCCGCAGTCCGCGCCGCGACACGCGCCACAACGCACCTCTGACATGTGACCGAAAGCATGGAAGATTGTGATCTTGCCCAATACCGCGATATGATCATCGAGGGCGAACTACCGCTGGACCTGCGACCGCCGCCGCGGTTGTACCTGCCACACTACTTGCGCGACGAACGCGACCCTGACTACCCTCAAGACGACACATACGTCTCCGTAGACGAGGACACTCCTGAGGTCCCGCCGGCGTCCAGCGACTCAGAGCGGTACGACGCCTCCAGTCCAACGGAATCAAAACCATCCACACCAAAGAAACCAAAGCAGAAGTCCTCCTCACAGCTCATCAAGCCGCCTTACTCCTACATCGCACTCATCACGATGGCCATCCTGCAGTCTCCACACAAGAAACTGACACTCAGTGGGATCTGTGAGTTCATCATGACGAGGTTTCCGTACTATAGAGAAAAGTTTCCCGCGTGGCAGAACTCGATCAGGCACAACTTGAGTCTGAACGATTGTTTTATTAAGATACCGAGGGAGCCGGGGAATCCTGGGAAGGGGAATTACTGGACATTGGATCCTTTGGCGGAGGATATGTTTGATAACGGGAGTTTCTTGAGGAGGAGGAAGCGGTATAAGAGGCCGGCGCCGTCACTGCAGCATGCACACGCGGTGGTGGCGATGCTGGCGAGGGAGGCATACGCGCCATTGCTGCCGCTGCCGTGCTACCTCCCGCCGACGCCACTGCTGTCACTGCCTCGCCCGCCGCCGGCAACACTCCGGCCCGTCCCGTTACCACCACGCGTCGCTGAAACAACGGAACCACGAAGTAAGCGATCCCGAAATGGGTTCTCTATCGAATCTATCATAGGTTCACAGGAAAGCTCGATGAACGAGCCGAGGAGAAGTGCCTTCTCGCCACTCCATCAAACCAACTGTCCGCCGGACGACTGGGCCAGATGAATGTACCTAAACGGGTACGGTTCTAGTCCATCCCCGTTTTAAAACGTCCCGACGGACGCGTGGGCCTCGCAGGTAGACTGATGTGTTCCGACAAGAATGAGGTGTTCGTACAGTGATAAACGATACGATGAACAATTGTAAAAAAATAATGTAAATTTTTGAGGGGTGTCGATTTCCTATGTCTGTTTAGGATTGCCAAATAATTTAAATGTTACCATTCCACAATTCCGTTTATTGCAATGTGAGTATTTTTTCTTCTGCTGAAAATATAGAATTGTTTTTTTTTGAATGTTAAATACCTCATGTATCATTTTTCTCGTAATAGCAGGTACTGGAATTTAGTAAAAAAATGTAGCAAAATAATTATAATAACTTCGTTTATTTTTTTACGAAATTTAATTTATTTTGACAATAAATTTTAATGATTGATTCATAAGAAATTTTGTAGGTACTGGTATTAAAAAACTGTACAGATAACTATCTTAAAACGTTGTTTTTCTGAATTCAACTGACAGTTTTAGTTGTTATTTTCAAATGTTTTTCTCGTAAATTAACAAATGTTGTTAATCTAGAGTTCTAATTATTACTGACCTAATTTTTTAGTCTTTTTTGTAAGATGTTTTGCCAAAATGTGTAAAAAAAAGAACTACGAGTATTATTTAAGTATTTTTTAATGTTTTTAAATCATTATTTTGTAACATTTATCCAAAAAATAGTGATCTATAAATAAGTCTAGTCATTCTATGTACAAAGTAGGGTCAAGTTGTAAATGTAAGTATTATTAAGTCTTAATGTAAATATTAATTTAAGTTATTGTAAGTAACCTATTGTCAGTCGACATTAAATGCGGTAATTGTATTAAAAACTAATAACGCGAAAATTATTCTTCCGGGAGTAACTTAAGACTAAACGAAAATGTTTTTTTTTTGAAAACCACTTGAAGTTAACGGTGATTGAATTATGTTTTAACTTATTACCGTTAACTATAAAAGCGTTAAACTAGTATAACATGGTAAAAGTGGGTCAGAAAGTTTAAAATCATATTTGTTTAAAAAAGGGCTGATTGTCCCTTTATACATTAATATTACCTTAATTTGAATTTAGAAAATTATAACGTAGGTATAATATTATATGTCTTTTCAGGCGTTTTCTAAAACAAACTCCTCATCGATTTTTACAAAACAGGCGCGAACGAAGTTAAGTAAGAAAACCTCAGCTAAAGTTTATATTATGGATTAAAGTGAAGAAAATAATTCTTTAAAGTTTACTTTAATAAAATACGGGCATATTTCGTAATATATAAATACTTGTAGATAATTCAACTTTGCCCCTTATTTAATGTCGACTGCCACCATTGCAATATTTCTTGTAAAAAAAAACTGATTTGGTTCAAAGGGGCCGTGATGTATATCTAAATGTTATCATAAACTGTAGCTATTTTGTGTAACGTAACAAATAAGGAAGAAAAATATAAAATAATGTGAATGATATTTTCTCGTTTCATTTATTTTTTAAGCTCATATCTTGCTTAAGCGAAAGGCAGGTAATCAAGAGATAATCGTAAGAAATCGACCAACACACTAAAAATTATAAAATACTTATCCTATTTTTAGGAATTTATAAAAAAAATGGTCCTCCCGCTATCAGACTTTGTTGGCCAGTGGTTCTTTTAGACATTAGACAATTTATCATCGAAACCTCTTTTAAGTAGGGTAAACTTGCCTAATTCGTACTTAAGCCAAATTCGTACTCCACTTAAATCTCAGCTTTGGTAAGAGCTATCAGCGCCTCTAGTGTCAAAAAGTATAAATAACAGTCGGCCATTTCACCACCTGACAGATAACATCTGTGAAGCTGCTATCGATAAAAATATTGAAAAAGTAAGTTTTTTTCAACTTTTGTTGTAATATTTTTACACATTTCGTAAGAGTTTTATTCAAATAAGGTCGCGTGTATTCTATTTTACAATTTGATATTTATTAGTGTGTATTTGTGTAATTTCATATGACGTGTTATCATACTCGTAACTGTTGTCAATTTTTTTGGCGGTGAATTTAAAGTTTGTTTGGCTCTTGCTCCTATTTCGTACTCGAGTTAAGTTCTTAAAACGTACTGGTAGGTACGATTTAGGAAAATGATATTTATCTATTTATGAATTTGAGTTTGATAATTTACCAATTTTTAAACTATTTATGACAAGTTGTTTTATTAGATTTTTGATTGAAAATAGCCACAAAAGTTAAAAACATGTTAAAAATAATTATTTTCTATTTTAGAACACCATGATAAAAAGAAAATATTATTCTTGGAGTAAAGAAGATACGGAAGAAGCGATAAGAAAATTTTACAATCCGATTCATTATTGAATCTGTGTTTCATTCCCCGAAACACAGATTCTATAATGAATTGCAACTAGCTGGTTGGAAATGGTATTTATACATTTTATGAAGAATCCAGAAATATCCTTACGAACCCCAGAAACCACGTGAAAAGAATAAAAATGCGATGATTGCCGAGAATTGGCAAAGACCAACCGTCGAATTTGTTAAGAATTACTACTTGTTTTAATAACACATGGTTGATTATGAGGCTGATTCACAAAACTGTAGGTATACCAATGAATAGATATCAAAGTACGAATTAAGGGTATAGCAGTACGATTTGAGATGAATAGTCATAAATCGTACTTTTTTCGTTTTTTTTTAAATTGGTTTTTTTTTTAGAAGTTTATAAGGTTTACGTTAAATTTGATTATAGAACAATTAAAGCATTTGGCAACCAAAAATTACTTTTAATTAAAACTAATTTATCTTTCCTAATTTTCTAAATATGATGGTTTTCTCTTAAGGGGTACGAATTAGGCAAGTTTACCCTACGCATTTCCGTATGTTTAGTGAAGCAAAAGTGCCTAAAAACTGTTTTGTCAAAACATACCCTGTTCCTTCAATTGCCATTTGCGTTCAAGGATAGTGGTATGCTGGAGAGACGTCACGGCGTCCTGACCTATCGGATGACGCAGGTCCTCACCGGACACGGAAGTTTCGGGAGGTACTTGTGCCTGATGGGGAAGGAGGAAACGCCCGGGTGCCACTACCAGTTTACAATTAACTACCAGTTTTACAAGATATTCTTGTAAAACTGGTAGTTAATTGGGATTATCACAGCCTCTGCCAATTCTGCTGACAGTTTACGTCCTATTATACATTTGTCGACAAAGCAAAAATTGCTGTCTATATTTAACAAAACTTGAAATAATTTTAATAACTTTTAGAACCTTGTAACCAGTATTGAAACCTTGGTTTTTCAGTCTTGTCTGTAATTTCTGCAGTGTGGAAGCAGAGTCCATTCCCTGATGAAAATGGGAACAAAGGGAAACTAAGCTAAATCAAAGTAAACCCGAAGCAATGAACTAGTTTATGTTTACAGAAGATTTATATTTTTTCCACAAGAGACAACAGCTTTCAAAGAGTGTCAGCATAATGACGGGGCCCCCTCTTTAGATTGCCAAAGCCTACTGATGGATACCGGACACCGTGGATTTAAGTCAGTACAAGTCTGACAGTCCCTCCCGCCCTGCCCGGGGTGGGAGGACTCATTTGACGATTTTAACACGATAAAAAAAAAGACAACACCTTAACAAACTTGATAACCAAAGTAACTACGGACAAGACATAGAAAGGTGTGGTGTAAGGCAAAGGTTATTTGACTGAAAAAATCTAATTAGTCCGTTCAGTTTTATTAACAAAAAAATGACATGTTTAAAATTGGCAAAACGTCAAAAGCACTGAGTAAAAGTTTTGTTAAGTTCAAAAAGTTTTCCGAAATACGAGTACTTTGTTCGATATTCTAATTACACTACACGAATGTGCAAGAAATCTTTAAAATCTGAATGAACATCAATAGTACGTTATGTAGTTTAATGTGCAAAAAGACACTTGTTATAAGTTTGTTATTTGTAGGTATGTGTCTGTATGTGGCACCGTAGCTCTTAAACGAATGATTTATGCATTTTTTAAATTGAAACGGATTTCAAAGTCATGGTTCTTGGACTCTGAAAATCAGTTCAATTAACTTTTTGACAGAATAAATACATCTTCGAAAATGTAAAGAGACAAAGTCACAAACATAATTGTGACAAAAAAAAAAACAAAAAAAAAAAAATCCAAACTAACAAGATTCAAGTTTAAAACTAAACCTCGACGTGTGAGGTGCGCTACCGTCGACAAACATTTCAAGCCCGGGACAGCGAAAGCTCCCGGATTACGGAGCTTATCACCGCGGGCCGGTGATAACGCGAATTACGTCACTAACTCCAAATACTCGCTGTTGGGTGGTCTAGCTACCTCATAGAATTGTCTTAGAAATGTTCTGTTTTACGAAAATCATTGATTTTTATTTGCTTACTAGCTGTGCCCGCGACTTCGTTCGCGTGGATGTCGGAATTTATCAATGTTTTTTTAGTGCGAAGCGCTACATTTTCGCCTTGTTTTTTATAAATCATAATCGTTTTCTTATAAACCCTATTATTATTAAAATTTATTTCGATTTTTCAAGAATATTTGAGCTGTTTGTGATAAACGCCCTCTGTCGTTCAAAGCCCACCTAGCAGCATTTGCATTGCATCCCGCTCCATCCCGCTCCATCCCGCTCCATTCCACTACATCCCACTCAATCCCACTCCATCCCGCTCCATCCCGCTCCATCCCACTACATCCTAATCCATTCCACTCCATCCCGCTCCATCCCGCTCCATCCCACTACATCCCACTCCATCACACTCTATCCCACTCCATCCCACTCAGTCCCACTCCATCCCGCTCCATCCCACTTTATCCCACTCCATTCCAATTTATCCCACTCCATCCCACTTCATCCCACTCCATCCCACTTTATCCCACTACATCCCACTACATAACACTCCATCCCACTACATCCCACTCCATACCACTCCATACCACTCCATCATGCCACTCCATCCCACTCGATCCCACTCCATCCCACTCCATCCCGCTCCATCCCGCTACATCCCACTACATCCTACTCCAATCCAATCCATCCCACATCATCCCGCTCCATCCCGCTCCATCCCACTACATACTAATCCATTCCACTCCATCCCGCTCCATCCCGCTCCATCCCGCTCCATCCCACTACATCCCACTCCATCACACTCTATCCCACTTCATCCCACTCCATCCCACTCAGTCCCACTCCATCCCGCTCCATCCCACTTTATCCCACTCCATTCCAATTTATCCCACAACATCCCACTCCAAACCACTCCACTCCAGTCCACACCATATTTGAATATGTAGTTTTTCTATTCCAAGCTAGATCGCGCTACTGAACTGCGCGTTCGGTGTAAACTGACCGTAATTTTACTTCTGGTACACTTTGAATTCAAATAACTTTTGATAGACTGATCCGATTTCCATGAAACAAAAACTAAATGTTACTTCAAGTTACGGTCAGTCGTTGTGTATTAAAGTTATCTACATAACTTTCGTACATTTTACGTGATGCCCGAACAAATAAACATACAAACAGACAAACAGACATACAGACAAACAGACAAAAATTCTAAAAATGCTAGAAATGGGTTCTATTGGTTGTCCTTTATAACCCTGGCTATATTTTTTGAGTTTTTTTTTAATGTACAAAAATTACTTTTCTACAGTTTTATTATATGTAAATAGATAGATATAGATTAAGAGCGCATATTCTGAAAGTTGGCAACGTCGCAAATGGCTGTCAAATGTTTATAAGCTTTAATTATTTTTACAAATTTCCTGTATGATAATTTGAAATATGGCTCTGTACTGCACTAAAAAATTGATAAGGAATACAATTATTAATATCTAGTTTTGGACGAACAAAAGCATTTGGAAACATTCCAAATGCCTTTTATACACCTGAGACGGTTACAACATTAAATTCAGTGTTTTAATTGTATTCCTATATCAGTTTTCTAGTGCAATACAGAATTATATTTCTTATTCCATACAGTAACATTGTTAAAATAATTAAAACTTGTAATGACAGTTATTAAATTAGCGACGTTGCTAACTTTCTGGTTATGCGCCCTTAATACTCGTATCTTGAAACTTAACACTTTCACTGTCCGCGCAGCAGACACAATAGATAAACAATGGTCGTGAGTCACATGTGATTCATCGAACAGGGAAGTGGTTAAATTACTTTTTTGGGGACTGGAATGCAAAAAGCCGCTGAAGAAACATACTGGTCTTTAACTCTTTAGTAAGTCAAGTCTGAAAGTCATTTGTGCGGTCCATGTAGAGCGGAAAGATTAATTTGATTATGTGCCACAAAAAACGCTAAAATAATAAGAAAAGGTATATATTATTAATCTTAATACTATTACAATGTTTTTTTGTTCGATTGTTTTCAACACCGGAATGTATTCAACTGAAAATTAATTATTCTTATAATAATTATTTTTATAACAGGATGCAGACATAACAAGGTCGAGCGTTTTGTTGTTTCAGATGTAGGTTCTTTAATTATATTCTTTTAAGTATTTATTTTTAGTTTCCATGGCAGTTACTGATCGGATGCCATTTTATTTTTAAGCCACGTTTACCCCATAGTCTCGCGACCCCGGCAGGCTTTGGTCCTCTAAGGGAGGCCCCGTCATATTGCTGATAGCTCTGTGAGGCACACGTGGACCACGACACGCCGTCGACCAGCAGGGCTAGCATGCGCAAGTCGACAAAATTTTGTCGACACATTATCTCGTGCTGAGACGACTTATGTCTGTTTGTCGATGGGAGGGGCTAACATGCGCAACATTATCTCGTCCTGAGACGACATAATGTCTGTTTGTCGATGGGAGCTAACATGGTGACACTAATATGTCGTGTCGTTCTGACATAGAACTCATGTCGTTCTGTCAAACCTGTTTTTGACGTCATGCGCGCTATATTTAGTCGAATTTTGACATTTTCCTATGACAAGTTTCTCGTCGATGGTTTAGGAGGACGAGAAATCGCGACAACAGTGACTAAAAACTGAAAACAGTGTTCTGTGAATGTTGTATTCTGTAGCTGGTGTGAGGTGAGGGTGAGGACAGCAGCTCTGGGATCTCTTCAATGATGTTTTTTTTATTACTTTGCATTAAATTACGTTTATTACTTATTGGTTTAACATTGTTGAAATAACATAAAAATTAGAGACAAGACGCGAACGCACGTCCTTCCGTCCCGATTCGAGGTAGCAGAGCGTGGGCGGAACCGGATGCCGCGCACCGCGTCGTTGTCGCATGACGCCGCAGGCTGCGCGCGGGAACGCCGCGAGTTTGTGCAATGTTCCTTTTCTTGGCGCCTAGATGGCGCTGACCGTCACTTCCTTAACAGTGAACTTTTAAGTATAATGGCGGCGCCGTACTACAATTATGATTTAACTGTGTATGAGGAGAGGGAAGCAAGAAAAATACAGAGGAAGGTGATTCGCGACGTCTGCAACCCATTTGACCTAAGGGATAACGAGTTCCAGTCCCTTTAGCGAATTACAAAGCCTATGGCTATTTATGTTATAGATAAGCTCCAAGACATTTACAGTTATTTACAGTTCAATTTGTGACTATCAATCTATCTCTTTCAATTGATAAGGGCACTATTATTGTACAGTGCACACACGACAAGTACCTAAACTTTCGTTCGTATTACGAATGTTTCGCAGCAATTTCAGAACTTTGTACTTACTGAATAGTCAACATTCAATCTTGATTTATGGTTGGCATAGTGTTTATTTTGTACATTACATTTAGGACATTTCATCGAGATAATTAATGTTACATAGTATTATGATTACATAACTTAGAACTTTGAAAAATCCATTATTTACACGGTTTGTTTTGTAAATCAATTACAACATTCATCATCATCATCATCAGCCTATATTGTTCCCACTGCTGGGACACGAGCCTTCACTCTGTGAGAGGGAGTGGGCCATAGATATATTATAGAAGGAGATAGGTAGGTATGGCGTGGAGTTCAAAATGTATAGAAAACCGGTGAAGCCACAACTGCCCCACCATAAAGATAATATTACGCATGTAGTATATCAAAACAATACTACGAACAAGTGCACACACGCGCCGTCGAAAACTCTCTGTCATTTAAATATAAACCTTATTCTTTAAACCACAGCGTACTTTTTCCGTGTAATTTACTCACACTAAAACAATTATCATTGTGTGTCGTCGGGACACGGGGGCGGACTCGACAGTGTTTGACTAAATCGAAGAGTCCACGATAAATATATCGATAAATTATAAAGGTTTGGAAATAAAATTAATAAAAAACTATATGAAACCGTTTTTATTATCTCTATTGTATAGATTACTATTAGTTTAGTCCATATATTACTAAACTAAACATTAATTAATTTACTTAACCATCTTCGGTTTCGCATTTATATAATACTCTGAAAAATAATAAAAAATTGTAGAAATCCATGAACCACATCGGCTTTCCAGCCTTATTACTAGATAAAAAATTCAAAAAAAAAACTGAAATATTAAAATAGCAATTAGCCGACTTTCTTGTCGATAGACTTTGTCGGATTTCCAAGAGCACGTCACTAGCCAGCGGCCGTACCATGCGACATTACGGCTGATTGAGGTATCGTTATGTCAGTTTTACATTGCTTGTTCAGTCACTTTGTGATGCAATGATGTGGTTGTAAAAGAGCAATGTATTTATTGCAAAAATAATACCGTCGGAGTAATGTAGGAAAACAAAAGTACAGTAGTACAAGTCAGATATATTTTACTGCTTGTTGTTTTTCGTGATTTTTAAGACAAATATTGTAAAATACTTGTAATTACATGTGAAACCCGATGCCATGACTTCTAAAATATTTGTTTTGGTTTCTATTTTTGCACAAAAGCACCGAACAAGACGGCATAATCGTTTTTTTCACGAATGCGGTTGACAAAGAACTAACTCGCGGTGACGGCCATTTTTTCACTTTCTGAGCGTAGCGCTCAGAACCACATGGTAGCGGACACGTCCCCTTGCCACTTCTCCTGTTTTTAATATTTCTGTGGAGTGGGCCATAATCCACCATGCGGGCCCAGTGCGGATTGGTGGATGTCACATGTCTTCGAATTTTTGGTTCTAGGACATGCCGGTTTCCTCACGATGTTTTCCTTCACCGTTTTGAGAGCAGTGGTGATGAAAAAAATTACACAAAGTAATGCGCCTGGCGGGGTTTGAACTGGGTTTGACCGATACCACTGGGCCACCATTGCTCTGGGCCATCATTGAATAGGTGATAATAAACTAAATTATGCATCTCCGCCATCTGTAACGGGATTTTGATCTAATACTTACAATTTCTTTGATGCCAAAGCCATCTAACAATTAGGTATTTCAAATTCGAAAATATTTAGCACGAGCGAACCACAGGGGGTGCGTTTAAATCTTCCGTCGATGTTTCGCCGGAAAAAAATTAAACTAGCGAGGATTCGCTGAACGGAGTCATAAGTTTATGTCAATGTTAGTTGTCAAATTCAATTGACAGCTCTGTTTATTGAACAAATAATCATTTTGCCGGTTTAATATAAATCCATAATCCACAAATAATATTCACTCTCTAAAATAAAAATAATATTCGTTTTTACGGCGCGAATCGAGCAAAACAACAAAACTTAATGTCAATCTGACAGCAGGATAAAATTTTGCGACGTAACTTAACTAATAAGGTTTGTTTTCGTGAAATAGTAACATCGGTTATCTCGCATCGTGAAGGCGAAGTCACGACGAGATATCTTCTCGAGCGTGGCGTGGTGCGCATGTTATGAAAAGTGACAAACGAATCGAGAACGACAAAATACGAGATAATGTCGCCTTGCGCATGCTAGCCCTGCTGATCATGGTCCAAGATCGGACAGCGAGTCGCCCATTACTCGCCGACCGCATGCCCATTGCACCTAGAATTGTTCGGAATTCATGCAATGAGTGTGACAAGTAAAAATATCGACTTATCTTGGATTTTACCGTTACATAAAATCATGACATCATATTGGATTGTTTCAGAGCAGTGAGTGAAAGAGACACGAGCTATACAAGTCGTCTAGCGCCTACGGGGGCCAAAGCCTGCCGGGGTCGCGGGACTTATCTCATTACCGTGACCTCGGAACATAAAGGGCTATTGAAGGACACCGTGGATTTTAGTAAGTGCGAGTCTGACAGTCCGTCCCACCCTGCCCTGGGTAGGAGGACACATAATAGGTATGGTGATTTCACCACGTAAAAAAAGGCGTCTAGCCCCATCTCGATCACTCACTGGAACAAGCCTGGTTTTAAGACGTCATAATACAACTGCAGGTATGGCATAGCTCGGGTAGGTACTTGGGGTACCTACCTGGTCTCGAACAGGTTTCGAAGTCGAGCTGATGATGTTCCTCTCATCCTCTTACATTTCAATTTAGCTGTAACTTACATAATGTTATGTACAGACTAGCGATGTGCCCCTGCATCGCGCGGGAACAATGTAGGGTAAAGAGAGATTAAGTATTTGGTGACTCTCAAAACGTTACCTATGCATGCTGTAATGCGAAATGATGCAACTAGTTCACCACAAAAGTGGACAAGATGTAGTAACACATAATACTTATAAATTATAGAGAAAATTAAGAAAATTACTGGTTTTATACACTTATTGCTAACAGTTGTATTTAAATAAGGTAAGCGCCACAAATATCTTCTTTCGTACGAAAACATTTAAATACGTAATGGAACTAAATAAAAACAATGATATTATAAGTAAAAAAGGTGTAGATACGTCATACGCGCTCAATAACGTATACGCTCAAATAAGGCTGATTCACACATCTTGATCTCAGTGCGACTTTGCCAGCGGCACTTCACGTACCACAGACTGAATTAAAAGTAAAAGTGACTCAAAACTACCGAAAATGCCGTCGTGTGTGATGAGATATTGTACAAATTAAACATGCAAGACTTCTAAAAGTCAAGGAATCACATAACATTCGTAAATATACTATTTATCTTTAATATTTTCACAAATAAAACATTACGTTTCTATAAATATGGCGTCGTAAAAGAAAGAGTGCGAGCACGGGTGCGAGTGAGAGGAGACGCTGACGTGCGGGGGGATTGATGACGCGTGGCGCTGTTTATTTATCTAGCTGTCACTTTTTTTCTTATTGCGTTGTATCAAGCTATCCTTTTTACTTGTAGTGAAATTAATGTAATGTGTGAATAAAAAGTGTGTATCTGTGCTACCGCTCGGCGCGGAACAGTTTTTTCCGTCGTTTTGTACGCGTATAACATATCTGTGACTTTATAATATCATTGAATAAAAATGTGTGTTTTGTCCCAAAATAAATTAAACACTTGTGTTGATTTAATAAAAATGTTTCAAGGTGTCCTTGCATGTGAAAATAACATTTATTTATGGAAAATTTTCGCAGGGAAGTAGACCAGGTATGTGTTTTTCGCATAACGATAGTTTTTATCTTTTTTTTTTTTAGGTGGCAAAATCATCAAATGAGTCCTCCCGCCCTGGGTGGGGCGGAAAGGACTGTCGACTCTTACTGACTAAAATCCACCCGTGTTCCTTCCTATGCCCTTTACGTTCCGGGGCCACGGTATGCTGGGTTAAGAAAAAACCCGCGACGCTAGCAAGCTTTTGGCGCGAAACACGACGCGCCACCGACCCGGGCTTGGTCCTTGGTCGGACGGCGAGCTGATAGTCTTGATAGTTTTTATCTAATTTATAAATACCTACCTGTATATTATTTTTTTTTAACATTGTCATACACTAAGAATTTCTCCTGTGTCATAGGTGCTTTTATGAACATAACAAACTCAAATACACAATTACCCAGATCCGGAACAACTACCTGCAGGTCATATAAATATTTGATCAGTGTGGGTATCGAACCCGAGACTCACTGCGCCGCAGTCGATCACTCAACCACTGGGCCAGCCATGCCGTCATTGAAAATAAGGCTTGCTAAAGGCGAGTTCTGAACTGGGCAGGGCATCTGGCTTGACGCAGAGATGGCAGATGGAGTAAGGTTTTGACCGAATGGTGGCCAAGGTTCGGCCAAAGAAACCAGGGCCGCGCAAAAGCCCATTCACCACCACCACCATCAGCCTATAATGTTCCCACTGCTGGGACACAGGCCTCCTCTCTGTGAGAAGAAGTGGGCCATAATCCACCACGAAGGCCCAGTGCGGGTTGGTAGATGTCACATGTCTTCGAATTTTTGGTTCTAGGACATGCCGGTTTCCTCACAATGTTTTCCTTCACCGTTCTGAGAGCAGTGGTGATGAAATTAATTAAGTACACAAAGTAATGCGCCTGTCGGGGTTCGAATCCACGACCAACCACTCGTAAGTCGGAACCGATACCACTGGGCCACCACTGCACTCAACAAAAGCCCATTGGGTTGACGATATCGTCAAGATCGCGGGGAATAAATGGATGAGAGAGGCACAGAACAGAGAGATGTGGCAGAAAAAGGGGGGGGCCTATACCCAGCAGTGGGTGATTCCGGGCTGATATGATGATGATGATGATGAAAGGCGAGTTCCACATGAGACATTGATACAGCATAACGCTCGTCTGCATAATGTGGCAAAGCTTGTTTACGCGGTGTTCCTCAGGGAGACGAGAGATGAGTTGCACTCGTCCACAGGCGCCTACCACGGACTCTTAACGCCATCCAGTTTAGGCTGTTGGAAAGAGATGGCGCTAGACGACTTGGATAGCTCTGTCTCTTTCCCACAGCTTAAAATCGCGTTAAGAACTCATGGCAAGGCCTCAGGTGTGTTAGGCCTCAATGGAACCTGAGGATACAGTGAAGCATATTGTTGAGGGCTGTCCAGTTTCGGCAGATCATCAGCTTCTCCTCTCAAGCGCAATAAAGTGGCGGCGACCACAGAGTGGCGGAGTCTGGTGCTAATCTAGGTCATGGGGAGCGGTCTCCTCTTTATCTTTGACTTGCCTGTTGGTATAGGGGTTAGTGACCCTGACTGCTATGCCGGGGGTCGTGGGTTCGATTCCCACCCAGGACAAATGTTTGTGTGATGAGCATGATCATTTGTTCTGTGTCTGGGTGTAATTTATCTTTAATGTGTATGTATTTAGAAATATATAAGTATGTTTATCAGATGTTTAGTACCCATAACACAAGCTCTGCTTAGCTTGGGACTAGATGGCGTTGTGGGATAGTTGTGGAATATTATTTATTTATTTATCTCTTTATAGTAGTAATTATGGCGAAAGAGATGGAGAAAAGCGTGAGTAGCAATCCTCCTCCTCACGCCCCAGCCCCCTCGAGTTTTGCCCAGGGCGTTGGAGATCGCGGAGGACCAGGCTCGATTTGACGGCGATGGCAAATAGACGTAGCCTAATTGAGCTAAATACTAGCCGGGTTCGTAGAAATTTCTTATGAGGTTATCGTTTAAAGTCCTGGAACGCAAAAGGCGGTTGAGGAAGCAGGATATTTTTTAATCAATAAAGTTTCATGGTCCTTACCCGCCACCTAGAAAGGGAGGACTCATTTACGATGACTATTTATATTCATTCTATTGATAAAGAAAAATCTGTTTCACAAACGAGTTATTCTCTAACAACCAGTCTTACCATGGAGTATTACCCAGTTACTGGGTTGTGGAGGTCCGATAGGCAGTCGCTCCTCTTAAAATACTGATATTCAGCTGCATCTGGTTCGACTGGAAGCCGACCCCAATATAGTTGGGAAAAGGCAGGCAGATGATGATGACAAACGAGTTATTCGCACTTTGCCTATCATTCTTACTTGGTTCCATTCGCAGTTCGTCCTATACAAAGGTTTAAACCGCCCGGTAATTTTAAGATCACCCATCCATATTTACAACCTACATAACTTCCTCTCATCATTAATTTGGTACAACCTCAACATTTCCAAGTTGCTGCTTGACATTTCGCAATAGTCAAACAACATACGAAACCCGTAAATAAAACTAGCCACAGTTTTGTGTTGAATGAAAAACAAACCTTACTGTTTGCTTAGAGATCTGTGTACTAGTGGTGACAAAAGTGTTATTAAAATCTGTGTAAAGTGTAATACTCGTATATTATGGATTTGACGCATTTGGTGCACTTCTTAACTTGTACACCATGCTCACATGGTGAACTTAGCAACTAGTACACTTCTCAAAATGATTTGGTTAGGTACAACATGTCTTGAAGTCTTCTAAAACTTTTGCTTTGCATTGTATGAAGTTATTTGTCGACATTTCGCTGTTTAGACCAACTGATTTTAGTCGTTATGCGCGTAGGCGCTTATCGACTAGTAGTGGCCGAATGGCATTTCATACAAATCAAATATAATAAAGTATAAAACTTTATGAACCTACATAAGCAGCATACAAAGGTCTAAAAAGTTACAGAAATTAAATATGTAGGGTTATAATGGGATGAAAACTTACATTTCTTTCTATTTACTTGTAACTTCGAATGTAGAAGTACCTATACGAGTACTTGGTTATAATTTATGATTGTTTATTTTTGTGTTATTTATTATCAGAAAAAGTTTTGTATGTAAGAAGTCTACTAGGCAATACTAGTTTGAACCGGTGAACTACTACACTAACTAACCATTCCACCATTGTTATCGACTGTACAGTACGCAATGCGAGTAATTTAATGTTAAACCAACACAAGAAGTGTTCTCGTTTAAAAACATTGTGACATTTTGTGACATCTCGACGTGTTATGATAGTGTGTCGTAGTGCAGATAAGAAATACGGATTTTTGAAAGTTTCCTTAAGGCACCTGTAATGGGGTGCTATGACAGGAAACCTCCACGTGCGGATACGTCCGGGGGGAAGACCAGTTTTTCGGGCCGGTGCACTCTAGGATGCGGGCAAAAACTCTTCCTTAGGCACTGTGTGCCTAAGTGGTCTCTTTGCCCGTATGCGAATAGCCTGTCGTGTGGACGCTCCAACGCGTGTCCCTCTGATTAGCAGAGGGAACAGCGGCGGAGCGGGCTTGCGGACGGTTAGTGATGGGTAGCTCGCCGTCCGACCAAGGACCAAGCCCGGGTCGGTGGCGCTTCGTGTTTCGCGCCAAATGCCTGCTGGGGTCGCGGGTTTTTTCTTAACCCAAGTTACCGTGGCCCCGGAACGTAAAGGGCATAGGAAGGAACACGGGTGGATTTTAGTCAGTAAGAGTCTGACAGTCCCTTCCGCCCCACCCAGGGCGGGAGGACTCATTTGATGATTTTATCACCTAAAAAAAAAAAAAAAGGCACCTGTAATGTAATATAAAAGTGCGCAATTTGATGCTCTATTGTCTTTGAATGTTCGAATCTGTAACGTTACAATACAGGTGAATGCTCGCTGTGAGGGAGCGCCCTTAGTGGTTGTTTTTTTTTTTGTTCCAGGTTAGGTATACGATGAAAAATAATCTGTACCATGTATTGTTCTACACAGTCAGGTTAGGTATCCCAAATATTTTCACTTTTCTCGTCGGTTTTAATTTACGTATTTTATGTGTACCTACCTTATAATGTAGAAAAGTTAGTAGGTACCTAAGTTAAGGACTGTCATTTTCTTGGTTTCAAAAACGTATTCATTTTCTTAACTCTGATGTTAACTTGGAATTAAATCTTACATCACCAAGTGTAATACCGTATCAAAGCGACAGTTGATTAGGTACGTAATTAAATAGATAACAAAAGTAATTTAATTTTCTGCGTAATTGTCATAATATTTGATGGTTTACAAAGATAATGCTTCACGTATTCCAATAAAGAAAAAGTTTATCTTCACTTTGCAGATCTATGCGATAATGGCCAACCAGAAATTTTTGAGAAAACCAAAAATGTTAACTTTTCCAGCTACATGTAACAGTCATCATAACTCAAGTTCCATAAGTACTTATAAAAACAGTGTGAACCAGCACATTTAGTGCGATTACTTAATTTACAACTACTTTACTTGTGTTATCTTTATTTTTCGTAACACTGCAGTAAGAGCATTGTCTGATAACTCCAGATTGACATACGAAGAATTTGGTAAGACAAATAATGTGCTCCAATTCTTTTTATGGTATTTGGTTTTTAATTTAAATAGAATTTCTTGCCCATTTTTGTTTATACGAACCTACCCTTTGCTTTATCCCATGTGGGATGGGATGGTAATGATTCTATAGGTACCCACTTTTAAACGTCGATTTTTAATCCTTTAATTTTAAAAATCTACGTTAAAAAGTGTCTCCTTTATAGGTTCTAATTTTAAATGATGAACCCGCGACACGCTGAGCAGCAGTCAACCCTATCAGCCGCTACTGCGTCATATCTATCCTATACTTTCCTTGCACACAATGGGCGTTTTTCCATTACCCGGCCCGCGGCGCCGGTGTCGGTGCCGACACCGGCGCCGGCGCTGCCGTGCCGGTGCCGAGGAAGCAAAGATGGCTCGCTTTTGACTGCGCGGGCAGAAGGACGCGGGTCGGGTAGGAGAATGCGGAATAGAGGGAGAGAGACTCGTATTTGATTTGTGCTTCGTTTTGATAAATCCAAAATTCGACGTCTCTATGTTGGTATTTGGCGTCGTAAATGAAAAGATAAGACAAAATAATAGTCGACTTTTTTTTTTTTTTTGGGACAAACCCACCACACTATTCCCAAACCACTGCAACTCCTGAAAGCCAGAATCAACAGTGGCAACCACCAGAAAAGCGCCGAGACAATGAAGTCTCGACGTGTCCCTGCACGAAATTAATCAGAAAAGAATAGTGGAGGAGTAGGAAAAATATGTTTCCACTTCCCTCCATGCAAGCAGGAGACAGAACAGAACAAGGCCAATAGGCACAAAGGGACATTACAACTGGGAGAAGCCCAGTTGCCTAGCACCACGGGTAAAAATGATTACTAATATTAATGGGTCCTAAATTGTGAGCTGCTATATTTGATTCCAATAATAGGTATGGCAAAAACGCTTGAACGCACGGAAGTTTGTTCGAGTTTCGACAAGGTCCGTATAATAAATGACTCCAGATGTAGTCTGAACAGCATCCAACATAATATTGCGTTCGTTTTGCCAAAGAATACACTCCCAAAGAATATGATGTGCTGATTGTTCATATTCACAGTCAGGTGTTGAACATTGACAAAAAGGCGAGGGAACAAGCTTGAAGGAAAACAATTTACTTTTAAAGTTACCATGTCCGGTGAGAAATTGGGCAACACAGTGATCCACCTCCAGCCACGTCCTAGCCAGCCGCTCACGAACGGATGGAAAGAACTGGTAGAGGTGCCGTCCCTTGATAGAATTATCCCACCTATTTTGCCATTCGGATAAAAGATGCTCCCAGACGTCGCTCTGGGGTTTGAATAATCGAGATATCTTATCACGGTCACGTTGCGGTAGAAAATCAGCGTCAGTGGTCTCCCGTGCGGAAAAGTACATTGCAGCGCGTCGTTGCACTTCAAGATCTACTGGTAGAACACCAGCAAGTACCGGTAAAGCTTCAGTACTGACGGTCCTATACGCTTTACTTAAGAACAACAAAGCCAAGCGCTGACTTTGAAGCAATTTACGTCGTGCCGCACCTATGGTGGCTCTATCGGCCTAAACAGGTGCCCCGTAGCACACACAGCCCAAGTAAGTAGCCCCATAAATAGTTTTTAAGGTTAAAAATGTCAAACCCCAAGTAGATTTAGATATTCTCGTTAGGGCATAAAAGTTATTTTTAGCTTTTTCACCAACCGTTTTTATATGTTCTATGAATGTGCAATTCCTCTCCAAGACTAAACCAAGATAGCACACCGATTGTTTTCTCTTAACGGGAACATTATTGAATTTAATACTAGGCCACGATTTAAGGTCACCCTTTAAAATGAGTTGATAGGTTTTTTGTGGTGCAAAGGTCAGACGGTTTCGATCGCCCCACTGAGATATTCATCGTAGGCAAGTGTCAGCCAAATTCTCGAGTCCGGCACGAGTACTCGACTGAATGAGCAGAAGGGCATCGTCCGCATAACCAGTTAAAGAACAACCACTTGGAAGAGGAATCGCGAGGTAATCATCGAAGCCTAGATTCCATAAATGAGGACCGATAACCGAACCTTGAGGACAGCCCATAGTAAGAGGTTTCGATACGGAATGATGTCCGAGCTTAAGTTTAGCGTATCCATTAGAAAAGTACGAATAAAGAAGATTAAATATATTTTTATAGCAACGACGAGCTTTTATCTTAAGTAGTAGCATTGGCCACCATGCGTTATCAAAAGCCCCGGAAATGTCTAGAAAGATTCCTACTACGTACTTGTGCTCGGAGGTATTAACCATTTTTCTAACAGAAAGTGCCGCGTCAACGGTTGATTTGCCGACAGTAAAACCGAATTGATTTTTATGGAATTTGGGTCCGTCCGGTAACAATCGTGGGACGATAAGACGCTCCAAGAGCTTTCCCAAAGATGGTAATAATGTTATGGGCCGGTAAGACTTAGGGTCATCTGGTGGTTTGTCGCCGCTTTTAGGTATTATTCGTATAAAGCCATGTCTCCATATACGAGGAAAAACACCTTCAGCAATACACCGGTTGTAAACAGTTAATATCGCGTCGGCCGCTGTTTTACACGCTTCTTTTATCATACGATTGGATATTTTATCTTCACCTGATGATTTGTTAAGGGGCAGCCTCCTGACAACATTAATGAATTCGTCAGTGGATGGAAGGTCTGACGCTGGTGATTCAGGCGGGACTGTAGCCCATGCTCTAATCTGTTGGTGGTAGTCAGTATCATTAACAGGTAAATCATCAGGTATAAGAGTATTTAATAAAACTTCCGTTGTTTCTTCAATACCGGTGGTGTGTTTATTATTTACTTTAATATTCTGAACATACGCTAGGTCGACCGATCGATTGGCTTTAAACTCATGATATAAAGGAGACCACGGACCTTCCTTTTCTAATTTATCAACTACTTTGCGCAACAATTTAACCTTAGACCTTTCAACCGATGCTCTGTAACGGGACCTGGCAACTCTAAATGTATTTAAAGCAGAGGTTAGTGAGTCTCCGGTGACTTGACGTTTTTTAAGCTTATTAAGATGTTTACGCGCTCGACGATAAGTTTTACGCTGTTCGGTTAGGTAGTCACACCACCAATCACATCTACGTACATTGGTCATAGGTCCGCGACCAATAGCAATGTCAGCACAGTAAGTGAAGGTGTCTGACATAATTTCAGCACTTTCTTCAGCTGACAGCCCTTCACGAGTGAAATCTTTGGCATGACACGCAAAAAGCGATCTAAAGAATTCCCAATTAGCACCCTTACTTTTATACCGAAAGTTACCAATTACATGTGAAGAACCATGAGTAGAAACTGGAACAAATTCGTACACAATCAAGCGATGATCACTGCAAGACGCGTCCGGTAGGACACGCCACCTATCCAAGCGTACGTCGGCACTAGAAAGTGTGACGTCAATACAAGATTCGCCCATTGGGCTGCAAAAAGTAGGTGGTGCATCGGGGGTGTTATGAATGGTTAAGTTCATTTCAGCAATGAAGTCTTCAACAGCGCAACGCCGTATGTAATCCGTGGACCGGACTTTGCCATACCATAGGGACGAAGACGCATTAACGTCTGCGCCAACGATAACTTTGCAGCCCGCGAGTGACCGCAAGACGTGACGGAGGTTATGTATGTGAGGAGCAACAGGGTCTGAATATTGAAAATAGCAGCTGACAACGTAAACTTTAAAAGTAGCTGATGAGACTTCCGCAACTGCACAGTGAGGCGTCATCAGATTACGTAAAGACGTTACTGTATAGTTAGAAGAACGCGACACGTAAATTCCGGCTCGTGCCTTGCTATCCAACTGAACTACCTTGTGACGTAAGCGCGTGTTTTGGTATTGTTCTTGAACCAATACAATATCTAAGTTATAATCAATAATTAATTTGTCCAGTTCTGAAGTCGCTACCCTATTGTTATGTAGATTCAATTGACCTATTGTTAAACTATCCATTATATTAGTAATTAGTGTTGCGTATTAATTGTTCGAGCCTAACTTTATAGGTGGTACACTGTTGCGACCCACACCGATGGTCAAATGGTTTTTTAGAACGTTTACACGCCACACATACCGGTGTAAAATCAGAATTATCCTTATGCGGGCATTCTTTTGTTTCATGTGCTTCTGAGCAATTAGCACAAGTAGGCGATTTATTAACGCAGTATTTTTTCACGTGGCCAAACTGCTGGCAATGTAAACAACGAACTACATCGATATCATCAAAAAAGCGGCAAGTCGCGAAGTCAATAAAAAGCTTCTCTTTGGTACTAACTAAATGCTTTCGAATAGCGTTGTCGATTTCGATGCCTACCCACTTCCGACCATTATCTAATACAAAATAGTCGACGGCTTGATGATACGAGTACCATTCTTATAATCTACACGTTGTTCTTTACGCGTGGTCATGTTGAAGTCCATGTCAGTTCTGTACCACTCACCGGCATCGACACCGGCGTAGTGGAAAAATGAAGCCCCGGGGCGCCGCGCCGGTGCCGGTACACGGCCATGCCGGTGCCGTAACGGTGTCATGCCGGGCCAGCTAATGGAAAACGCCCAGTCACTAGGAAAACAATTGAAAGGCTGAAATTAAACACTCTGAAATAATATTTGTACAAAGTAGCGCTGTATACAGTAACATAATCTATATACAGGGTGATTTTTTAGTCACCATCCAAATTTTAATATATTAATCTTTGGCGAAAATCATTGAATACGTGTTTTTTCTTTTTGTATCACTCAATACAAAAATATCGAGATATCACGTCTCAATGTTATCTATAAAAAGTTGATGAAGCTGGACACCGCGCTGTGATGTGTCGCTCAGGTGTAGAGGGGCGGGGCGGGGGGTCAGCGGGGTGCGCTCTGCACGTTTCATGCGTCGGCAAGTGTATATTATTAACGTTTAGCTTAGTGACCACACAGAGCGGATGACAAAATGATTTAATATGACAATTTGACATATCGTTTTTTTTTCAAAAATGGGGTTAGTGATTGATACCTAATGCCTAGAAAAATTTTGGACGGTGGTAAAAAAGTCATCCTGTATATAAAAGAACAGGGGTTTTTCTTTTGACACGACTAAAGACGAAACCGCTTAACGCAGAAACTTGAATTTTGGACAGCATTTGCAGTCTATCATGTACATTGGCAATAAGACGGGATTTTGCGAAAATCCTCCTCTAAGGGGGTGAAAAGGGGTGAAAACTTTTGTATGAAAAATCTTATTCCTTGGGTTTATAAACTTGAAACTTACCACGAATAAGAACATTAGTAAATAAATAAGATTGGCACCACTATTTTTTTAAAACTACCCTCCATTGGTATTCTAGGGGTTGTTAAAGTTTGTATGGGAAAATCATAACGCGTGAGCCGATGAATTTGAAAATCAGTATTTATATACTAGATAAGAATTAATCAAACACGTGTTTTTGGATTTTTCGAAAATCACCCCCCAAGTTGGTGAAAAGGGGTATTCAAGTTTTAAGGGGAGCATATTAAACCAGTAACTTAGCAATCTGAATTTTGGATGGTAGTTGCAATTTATGATGTAGGTGAGCATTAAGAAAGGATTTTGCGAAAATCTACCTCTAAGGGAGTGAAAAGGGGTGAAAACGTTTGTACGAAAAATCTTATTCCTTGGGTTTATAAACTTGAAACTTGGTACGAATATGAGTATAAGTCAATAAAAACGATGGTCATTAATAGTTTTTTTATAACTACCCTCCATTTTTGGGTTTTTCTAAATCACTCCCTAAATTGGTGAAAAGGGGTGATTAAGTTACTGCTTGCTTTGATAAACTCAAAACTTGGCATAAATTATCTCTCAATTGAATAAAGGTTGTAAAATATTTGAAAAATCAATCCCTAGCGGGGTGAAAATCAGAAAATCAGTTAGTGTACTACGATTGATTGTTTGTTCGTATTCAATTTTTTTATATTTTCCAAAAGTATCCTATAAGGAAGGTGAGCGGAAATTAAATTCACTGAGTTCGATTTTAAAACACGCGCAGACGAAGTCGCGGGCAAAGTGCTAGTATATTATATTTAATTCAAGGTCGGCCATACATTGTTATGTATTTGTCTAAGTTAAACATAATACTTACTTGTAATTGTAGGTAATTTGTGTTTCTAATATTAGATGTAACTGTGTGTAGATCTTGATAGGACGAAATATATGTAAACTTTACGTTTGTATTCTTCGTGTTAAGGAACTACGTGTCTACGATGGCAACTGGACTCGATTTTTTTTTTTTTTTTTAATTTTATATTCAAATGTACCTTTCGATTGCTTGCTTTGACTTGACGGCACGGGCACGGTTGGCCTGGTGGCATTGAGATCGACTGTTGCGCGACGTGTCGCGAGTTTGATCCCCAGGCGGAATAGACTTGTTCCGTGCGTGTATGATCTAGAAGTTGTTTCGGGTTTGGGCGTTTGTGTATGTGTATTTCAGAAGCACCCACGATACAGGATAAACTCCTAAAAATTATGAGGTCAGTGTTTCATACCTGACTACTTTGAGAAGAAACAAACTCAGAGATCACAGTCTCTCCTAAAGTCCATGTTAAATTGACGGGGCCCCCCTCTAGAGGGCCAAAGACTATCTGATTACCGTGACCCCGGAACATAAAGGGACCATGAAGGACACCGTGGATTCAATTTTAGTCAGTATGAGTCTGACAATCCCTCCCGCCCTGCCCGGGGTGGGAGGACTCATTTGATGATTTTACCAGGCTGAAAAAAAAAGTCCAGGTTAAATAAATTATATGAAGACCATGAAGGATGCAGGTTAGTAGTACTACTGATCTCAATGAAGGTCTAAAAAATAAATGAAAAGAGAGCTTGATCTTGTGGGGGCGCCGTCATTTTGCTGACAAATCCTTAAGGCACACGTGAAATTGGTTCTGATAGGCTTGTGGCGTGCAACCAACGGCCCAGTCCGACCCTGGGCAGTTGTCACATGCCTTCTATTTTTTTTTAACTTACGTAGATAAAAATATACTCTACATGGGATTTTTTTCAACTCACTAATCACGCTTTTCTAATCAGACTACAATAACAACATAAGTACCAAGTATCATCACAAACAGAGCTAAACAAACAGTAATTTCTCCGTTATTTGTTAAACAAATATTTAGCAACACTTGTGTGTTATGACAACAGGCATTAACAACATTGTAACAACAATAATAATTAAATTAGACGTTTGTTTAAACGCGTCGAGTGCGGATCCTAGTGATAGATAGATAATTGTGTTTGTTCTGTCATTGTGAAATGTTGCTGTGGAATCTTTTGATGATTTTGTAGTAGTTAAGCCCATGAATAGTGAGAGATCTACAGTCAATTCAGAAATCTTTTACTTTGTTAGCGTTACAGCAACAATCTAAAAAATAGAACTGTCACGACAATGATTTTATAGTTGACTTCTCATAAATATTTTTAAACAGGACAAATAGGGATAGGTGGTACGGAGGAAGAGCATTAATGGCCTCTTCTCTTTGCCTTGTTTCCTCATCATGTTCATTAGGCTTTTCTTCCTTTGTAGTCTTTCCATTTTCCCCAAGAGGTGGAGGTGAAAAAGAATGAGACCTGCTTCTACTCTTAGATCTGGATAGTGATCTGAAAAAAAATAACGTAAATTAATTATTATTAAATAACGTCATGTTATTTTTCTTTGGGGGACACACATTGTCTTTATAAGAACTTTACTGTCATACTCGTACTATATCGTACCTAATCTTTTTATTCCTGTCTAAATTATCCATGCATGATATACTACTTCTACAGGAAGTGCTGTGGAGTCTCATGGAATTCTAGTCACTTGGTGGATTCAGTGTGTCCAGATGCCTCTCTATTTCTCATACAAGAGACAAGTGACCAATATGGGTATCTACGAGTCGATTTTCTGACGGGAACTCATCATGATGACGGTGTATTGACTAATTCTGAGTAAGTATAGTGCATGTTTTGTTTCCACACATTGCACTATGGGACCTCCAGATATCTACAATTTACTAAGTCTCATACAGAATAGTACTTCGGATCGTCTATAAAATACCTACGGTTATGGTTTTTTGCACCCGCTTCTCCGAAATAAGACCTTCCGCCCTGGGAGAACTTCTCCCAGGGTGGGAGGTTCTATTTCATGATTGTACCACCGAAAATAAAGGAACAGCAATCATTTTTTTTAAGATGTCATACTACATAGTTGTCATTTATTATTCGAGACACCGATTATGTCACGCATTTACAAATACATTAAAAATATCGTTAAAACACATTATCAGGCCCACTGATCAATATAAAATAGACTGCATGCATATCAATTGTATTTCAGGAAACACTCTTCTTCATCCATTGTATTTGACGTTCAACCTTCCGGACACGAAATACATCTTTATCCTTATCAAATCGACTATTAATAGACTCCCCACAGTTCCTAAGACATATCTGTTGTAGTGCGCATAATTTGAATTGTAAAGTTAACGCAATGCGCGCACAATTGATCGGAGCGCGGCTTGTTTAGGGCGCATAATCGCTTTGTGTTTCGGATTGCCAGAGATTAGTTATGTGCAGATGGGATACTGATGCATAATGGAGAGTTTCTTGAGTGACAGGAGTATTTTTCATGTTTGTATGATCTGTTATAAAGGACAAGACTAACGAATTAATATTATATTAGATAAAGTTTGATCGATGAAGTCGAACCGACCACTGATAAAAATTAGTAATTAATTTATACTAAAACCTTCACCGGAATGTAATAAACACTTTTTTGATAACTGGATCAAAATCGGCTTACTGTGAAAATATTGTGAAACTGTGTAACCAAGTTAGTACCATTAGCACAAAGTAATAATAGATTCTCTAGTGTTTCAGACCTAAATAAAACATGTGCACAACAACGCCTTTTAGACAAAGCTTGTAGGTTTATGAAGATAATTATGTACTTAGGTAATTTCATCTAAAGTATATTCATGAAAAAATATACATACAATTTTTAATTGCTATGCTGCAACTCAGAGTAAACCGCATAACATTCTACCTACTTCCACATCTGCACCACACAACCCCTATACTTCACAATAATGCCCTAACAAATGTATCTACATACATATTATGACGTGGGCACTCAAGTGCGCACAATTGTACTGAACCACTCGACCACATGTACCATATCTTATTGAATTTGTTATTTGAAGATGTTTTTTTCCCACTTCAATGGTTCTGAGGACGTACTTAGTTCAGCTACTGTGCATAATAAGAGAATAATTGTGAATGTGTCATGTTTTGTTGTTGAGAAGTGATGGTGGTTGGATTTTAACTTTATTTTTTGCACAAAAACATACATATCGTTGGCCGGTTGTTGGATTCGGCACATAATACGCCAGCTCTTCAAGATGTGCCAAGTAAAAGGGCAGGCGGATCTATGAAGCAACGAATTTTTTGACATATAAAAACGATTTGTGGCAATCCTCTGCTCTGTATATAGGAAACGGTTATTCAAACCAGGCTTATTCCGGCGAGTGAAAGTGACAGAGCTATACAAGTCGTCTATCACCATCTCGTTCACTGACTGGAACAAGCCTGGTTTTAAGACCTTGAAATAAACCCCCAGGAGCCAAATATGAAACCTAAGATAAAGAGACCTGACCTTGAAGAAGCCGGACTCCTGGGCACGAATACAGTGAATAGGGTGATTGCGCCGGTTAGCGACCAGTTAGCTGAGTTGCCAACTTCAGATGAAGAAAAAAAAATGTTGTTTACACGCAAGATGGTATATGTTAACGCGAATTTGTCCCAAATATAATGTAGTTTGGATACAAAACATAAAATAAAATACTTTCATACAAAAATATTTATAAAATGCTGAAAAAGTGAAAATATAGCGAAAACGTCGGTTTGCGACCATTTTTATCAGTTTATGACCACCAGTGAGCTGGTTTGCGACCGCGATGATAAATATGAAAAATATGCCAATAAAACAATTATAATCGCTTTAAAAATACTTTAATTTTTGCCATTTAATAAAAACAAAAATGGTAATCATGTTATAATTCATAATTAAAGATAACAATCTCACATTTTGTAGAGAATTAGTCATAGTTGTAATAGAATCAACAATCATTGGTCAAACAATATCCATATCCAATGTAGAATACGTATAACATTTAAAAATAATCAGTATAATTTCCGAGGGCAAAACGCCTGGAGCATGGACCAGGGGTGAGGTGGTGCTGTTCTTCAAAAAAGGTGATAACAGCCTATTGAAGAACTACAGACCCACCACGCTTCTGAGTCATGTTTATAAGCTGTTTTCAAGGGTTATCACGAACCCTCTCGAACACAGACTTGATGACTTCCAGCCTCCCGAACAAGCCGGTTTCCGAAGAGGCTATAGTACCATAGACCACATCCATACGCTGCGGTAATTATACAGAAGACCAAAGAGTATAACTTGCCATTATGCTTAGCGTTTGTAGAATCTAAGAAAGTCTTCGATAGGGTGGAAACATGGGCGGTACTTAAGTCACTCCAGCGATGCCGTATTGACTATCGGGACACCGAGGTGTTGAAATGTTTGTATAATAACGCCACCATGTCGGTCCGAGTACAGGAGCAGAGCACGAAGGCGATTCCATTGAGAAGAGTTGTAAGACAGGGAACTTTCTCCCCGAAACTGTTTACTGCCGCAATGGAAGACGCCTTCAAGCTCCTGGAAGGACAAGTTCTTGCCATTCCAGTTATTAACATCAACGGCGAATACACCACTCACCTTCGGTTTGCCGACGACATCGTAGTCATGGCAAAGTCGATGGAGGAACTCAGCATGATGCTCGATGGCCTCGACCGAGTTTCACAACGGGTGGGCTTGAAAATGAACATGGACAAGACGAAAATTATGTCAAATGCCAATGTTGTGCCCACCCCAGTCTCTGTTGGAAACTCGGTACCCGAAGTTGTTGACTCATGTATCTACTCAGGACAAGTAGTCGAATTATGTAGGTCCAACTTCGAGAAAGAGGTCAACCGCCGAATCCAACTCGGTTGGGCAGCGTTCGGGAAACTACGCAATGTCTTTTCGTCCGACATACCCAGTGCCTCAAGACGAAAGTCTTCAACCAATGTGTGTTAGCAGTGATGACTTATGGCACTGAAATGTGGTCTTTCACTATCGGCCTCATCTCAAAGCTCAAAGTTGCTCAACGAGCTATGGAGAGGGCTATGCTCGATGTTTCTCTGCGTGATCGAATCCGAAATGAGGAGATCCGTAGACGAACTATAGTCACCGACATAGCCCACCGGATTAGCAAGCTGAAGCGGCAATGGGCAGGCCATATTAAAGTCACCGACATAGCCCACCGGATTAGCAAGCTGAAGCGGCGATGGGCAGGCCATATTCAGATGGCCGATGGGGTCGAAAAGTGCTAGAGTGGAGACCACGGACTAGCAAGCGCAGCGTAGGACGTCCACCAACAAGATGGACAGACGACCTTATAAAGGTCGCCGGAAGACGCTGGATGCAGGTCGCTTCCAACCGGCATATGCGGATAATGTGGAGATCTAGATAAACCTATGGCCGAGATGATGAGGTACCTACAACAAATAATTATGAAACGGACATTTAAATAATTACGAAATACAAAAAATTAGACGTGGTCGCATACTCAATGAACTTTCATACTTATTTCTGTTAGCGGCCGTTATTTCTCTCATACTAAATTATGGTGGTCGGAAACCAATGTCTTTATTTCGCTTACTTTGGTTTACGACCACCTGTTTAGCGACCAATTTTGTAGGTAAATTAAATAAACTTCTTACAAAGAAACTGGTGGTCGCTTACCAAAGGACTACAAAGAAAGACTTTTACAATACTACATTTAAAATTATAACAGACCTATATGAAGCATAAGGATCATTTATTGATCAAAACAAAATAATGCTGATCTCGTCGGTTTGCGACCATGTGGTCGCTATCTAACGTTTTTGATAAATAAGCATTTCGGTTACCGACCACTTGATTTTATCATGATAATAAGTTTAAAAAAAGCAAAATACAACAAAATTATAATCCATACATTATCGATTATACAATTTAACATGTAACTGGCGTGAAAAACATGAAATAAGTATTAAAACTTACCTTTGAGCGCCGCGCGCCGTGTTAGTTTTTTTTTAACTCGCGGTACCTCCACTCATCATGGAATCAAGACGCGCATTGAACAATATTTTTTCGGCTCTGGGTTAAACCTTTTGTTTCAAACTTTATAAATTCTTATTTCATAATTAATTAGAAAGCACGTTATATTTATTTTTTATGTATATTATCTCTACAAATACTATTTTCTTGATTTAAAGAAACTTAGTCCGTCAAATGGTCGCCTACTGAAGGTGGTCGCGAAACCGGCGAAACGACCCTACCTACTGATTCCGACATGATGGTGGTCGCGAGCCGGTGCGATCGTTAAGGTGTCAGCGCAGGTTACACGTAGGTATAGTCAACTCGGCGAAGACCGTCTGGCGGGTATAGGACCGTACAATAAGCAATAAACAATGTATAAATAACCGCAGCAATTAAATGAAAAAATGGTTCATTTAAATTCTTAAAATTGATTTTTGTTAAGTTCGGTTTGTCTTGCTGTGGTTTTTCAGACTTTGTTGTTTTGCTTACTGTACGGTCCTACCCGCTAGACAATCTTCGCCGAGTTGCTTATGCATACGGTTTTTTTTTTATCGTGGTAAACTCATAAAATGAGTCCTCCCACCCAAGGCGGGATAGGACGGACTGTCAGACTCTTACTGACTAAAATCCACGGTGATCCTTCAATAGCCCTTTACTTTCCAGGGTCACGCTTACCTGATGACACAACCCTATGACCCCGGCAGGCTTTGGCCCTCTTAGAGCCGTCAGACTGCTGTCTGCTCTTTGATGCGCGTGAAACACGACGCGCAGACGACGAGTGAATGATCCATGGTCGCACGGAGAGTCACCGATTATTCGCCGTCTTCACACACTATAGTGAGTCTGAAATATAAATCTGACATTTCCTATCTCATCCAAAATACATGATATTTTTCAAAACAAAAACACAGAACATACAAGCAACTTATTGTTCAACACATATTCAATCAATTCGTCGGCAAATTGTTTTCTGAAAGTCCCTTGAAGGGATGTTTATTAGATTTACCGAAGGGCCGACATCCCTTTCCATATAATCCTTATATTGTGTACGTACTATGTAAAGACACTGGGATTGAGCTTTCAATATCAAAATGTTCATGTTTGTAAACTGCCGTTTTTTATGAGTATTTTTTTATTACAAAAGGAATATCGGTTGGTTTTTAATTACTGCTCATATTCTTTTTTTTAAAACGTTGCCACACACTAGGAATTTTTCCTCTATCGTGGGTGCTTTTACAAACATAGACACACATACACACACGCCCAGACCCGGAACAACTACTTGATCATTTAATATTTGCGCCGAGATGGAATAGAACCCGCGACACGTAGCGCAGCGGTTCCATCACTCAGCCACTGCGCTAATAATGCCGTTGCCGTTTTGATAATTCACTTTGATATTCACCAATGATTACATTACTACATATTTTATTTCCGAAGTCATGTATAATAATATTATTTTTAGGTCACAAAGAAAGAAGGCTATGAGAGTTTAAATAATGAAAATAAATAAATAAATGATTGGAATGGACTGTTTAAGCGAGAAAGAGTGACGGAAGTTAATCAGTCGCAAAGTCTGTATATTGTTGACTTAAATAATTCTAGCAAATTATGTTTAGAACACGGTGGATTTTAGTTATTACGAGTGTGACAGACAGTTCTTTATGATCCAACCAGGGGGGCACGAGTAATTTGATGAAATGTACCACATAGAAAATGGATATTGTTGGGATAGAATTTTGTTCCCAGTTCCAATGTAATAGGCTCGCTCGCCCTATATCATGGAACTTACTTATAACTTAAGCAAAATGGGGGTGAGCAAAATAGGGCTGTACTAGGTATCGTTTGTTATCTATATCTATATCTATACATATAATAAAACTGTAGAAAAATATTTTTTGTACATTAAAAAAAAACTCAAAAAATGTAGCCAGCGTGTTAAAGGACAACCAAAAGAACCCATTTCTAGCATTTTTAGATTTTTTGTCTGTTTGTCTGTATGTCTGTTTGTCTGTTTGTATGTTTATTTGTTCGGGCATCACGTAAAATGTACGAAAGCTATGTAGATAAATTTAATACACAACGACTGACCGTAACTCGAAGTAACATTTAGTTTTTGTTTCATTGAAATCGGATCAGTCTATCAAAAGATATTTGAATTTAAAGTGTTCCAGAAGTAAAATTACGGTCAGTTCACACCGAGACGCGCAGTTCAGTAGCGCGATCTAGCTGCTTGGAATAGAAAAACTACAAACCTATTCAAATATGGTGTGGACTGGAGTGGAGTGGCTTGGAGTGGAGTGGAGTAGAGTGGAATGGAATGGAATAGAATGGGATGGAATGGAATGAAAGAAAAAAAAGGTTTTTATTAGACTCACAATAGAATAGGATGAAATGTTATGGAAGAGGATGGAGTAGGATGGAGCGGGATGGAGTGAGATGGAGTAGGATGAAGCGGGATCGAGTGAGATGGAGTAGGATGGAGTGGGATGGAGTAGGATGGAGTGAGATGGAATGGGATGGAGTCGGATGGAGAGGGATGGAGTGGGATGGAGTGGTATGGAGTGGGATGGTGTGGGATGGAGTGGCATGAAGTGGGATGATGTGGGATAAATTGGGATGGAGCGGGATGGAGTGGGATGGAGTGGGATGAAGTGGGAGAGAGTGGGATGGGATAGGATAGAGTGAGATGGAGTGGGATGGAGTGGGATCGAGTGGGATGGAGAGGAATGGAGTGGCATGGTGTGGTATGGGGTGGGATGGAGTGGGATGGAGTGGGATGGCGTGGGATGGAGTGGGATGAAGTGGGATAAATTGGGATAGAGCGGGATGGAGTGGGATGAAGTGGGACGGAGTGGGATGGAATGAGATGGTGTGGGGTGGAGTGGGATGGAGTGTGATGGAGTGGGATGGAGAGGGATGGAGTGGGATGGAGTGGGATGAAATGGGATGGAGTGAGATGGAGTGCGATAGAGTGGGATGGAGTCGGATGAAGTCGGATGAAGTGGGATGGAATGAGATGGAATGGGTGCTCTAATCCAGTGGCAATTGAATAGTACTACTGAGAGGGCGTTTATTACAAACACGTCAAATATTCTTGAAAAATCTAAATAAATTCTAAATATAGGGTTTATATGAAAACGATATGATTTATAAAAAACGTGGCGAGAATTAAGCGCTTCGCACTAAAAATACATTGTTAAATTCCGACATCCACGCGAACGAAGTTGCGGGCACAGCTAGTATTTAATAGTTTCAAGATCCTTATCAATCATTTATAATCACTGAGCTAAAACAATCAAAAAGAACGCTCAATTAATTAAAAAAATAAAGGTATTTAAAATCCAATTAAGTATGCAAATGAGTAAAACAGAACTATTAAGTGCAAGCCACCTAGTGTCTCAGTTGACGCACCCCACAAATATTACATTCAAAATTAAGAGTCCTGTGCACGTCTATTTGAATTAAACGCATCTCACTTACACCCTTATGCAAAACCACTATCAAAAAACACAAAGGAATTTCAATTTTAAAACTTACTTCATAAAGTTTAAAGTTTCTCAGCACTTTCAATGACAATGGGTGTACGTTTGATCGTGGTATTATCCTCACAATAGTGTTCCGCATTGAAGCTACGTTGACAAATTGTTGACAATGGATTTTCGACTTTATTATTGGAGTATAAGGTTGTTTTTGAACGAGGTTCGGTGATAATACCGCCGCGGGGGTCGAAAAATCCGGCCCTTGATAGTGACGCCCCGTGAAGTAAGCTATGATCTGTTCGTATGCTGAAATGTTGCAGATAAAGTTTGAAAACATGGATGTGTTTAAAAAGACTAGACCATGATTCTTGTGCAATTTGGTCAAGTTGCTATACTTGCTATCTGCGACAATGCGGCGTCATGCAACGTACGGTTGTTTTACTTAAAATACTTATGTATGCAGTGACTTTTGATTAGTTTGAATGATCCGGATAATAATAATGCAGGTATTTAAGCGGTAAGCGATATGAGCGGTAGCATCAAGTTCTTGAAAGATTCTATAAAGTCAACTTACTCGTATTTATTTGATTAAATGATTTTTCTTAACAAAGTGGTAAAGTCGAAACCAGAAGTCTGTCTGTTTTAGTCTTTTGCCAAATCTTTTTATTTATCGTAACCTTTCCCAAAAAAAATACAAGCTACGCTTTATTTTTAATTGCCTGCATAGCTTAACTTAGGTACAGCTGTAGTATCACTGTCACTGTATAAAGCTAAAAAAAACTGACAAAATATAAAATGTCCAATTTCATACTCCCATCGCAACACAGATTAGAGCCTATGAATAGAAGTAATGAAATAAATATTATGTCGGTGTGGGGCAAATTGTACGACGCCCGGCTGCACAAACCCCCAATTTAACGCTGCCCGGCCATTTCGCAAAACACCCGATTGTGTGTGGTTAAGGAGCGTGGATAATTTGCACCGCGTGAGATTGGGTGGAAACTAACTACCGGTAGATTTGTAAGCCGTGATATGTCTTATGATGTGTGAAGTCGCCTTTATGTGGCTTCTAGATTACCGTAGCTTTTTTATATTGGTTTGTTTTTTTACTTCCTCTGTTGTTTGAGCAGCTTGTATCGTCGTTTGAGTTGCTTCTAACTCTGTAACATATTTTCTCCTTAGCAAAATGTATTCATCACATACGAAAATTAGTGAAAATAACTCGTACGTAATCTACCGGTAGTTTCGTAAGCCATGATAATAAATATTAAGATGTCTGAAACGCCTTTATGTGGCTCTTAAATAAGAGTACGTAGTTTTTTCTATTGGTCTGTTTTTTTGTATTTCTACTGTTGTTTGAGCAGCTTATATCGTCGTTTGAGTTTTAACAAACTCTGTAACATATTTCCTATCTTCTAAAAATTCATCACGCACAATAATGAGTGAAAATTACTCGTACGTAACTACCCGTAGTTTTGTGAGCCGTGATATGTCTTACGATATGTGACGTCGCCTATAAATGGCTTTTAAATAAGAGTAACTTTTTCTTGTGTATTTTTTGTTAAATCTAGTCGTTTGAGCAGATTGCACCCACAGTAGTAGATATGTCCTGTGACTGGGACTATAGCAACATAATATATTTTTTCCTTTTATGGTCTTTGACAATTTAAAAGTGTCTTAAACTGATGAAATAAATGACTTAATTTCGTTAAGAGTACAACAATCTCTACATTCGTATTTTCTTCATCATATGACTTGACAAAATTGTATTGTATAATATTATTTTTTACGCGTAAAAATGGGTGACAAGTACTCGTAACTCCCGGTAGCCTGAGTAAGTTGTGATATGACTTATGATGTGTGGACTTGTGGAGTCGCCTTAATGTGGCTTATAGACAATTACGGTTGTTTATATCTTGTTTTTTGTTACTTCCACTATCGTTTGAGCAGCTATTGTATCGTCGTTTGCGTGCCACCAGTTCTGCAACCGTATTTTCTTAAACTATATTGGTTGATAGGCGATGGCTGTCAGCCATTGGTATTTTAATGAAAATTAATCCTTAAAACATCATCATCATCTGCCTAGCCTTTTCCCAACTATATTGGGGTCGGCTTCCAGTCAAACCAGATTCAGCTGGATATCAGTATTTTACATGGAGCGACTGCCTGTCGGACCTCCACACAACCCAGTAACTGGGTAATACGATACCCCTTGGTAAGACTGGTTGTCAGACTTTAGAGCTTCTGACTAACAGTAACGATTGTCAAAGATCTACAAATGACAGCCGGGACCAACGGCTTTACGTGCTTTCCGAGGCACGGAGGAAACTCGCTATGATAGAATGGTCACCCATCCACAGACCAACCTCGGCAAGCGCGGCTTAACACGGAAGATCGGCTTGTGCGGCTGTGATTATTTAGCCCTAAAACATCACAAAAAATAATTAAAAACAAAAATCGCACCCAGACAATTAAACAACAAAAGAAAACAGTAGAATAATGGATAACTTAAACAAGTGTTATTTGTTGAATAGCTGAGTTGCCTATGAGAATGTTTCCATCTGCAGTGCAACAGTAAGCAGTACGGCAAACAACTGCCGTAACCCTCCGAAGGCGCAGGCGCTTGGCGGATTTTAGTTTTACTTGGAGAATACTGGATAAGAGGTTTAAGTATTAGTAAAGTTGTTTATAGCATAATATTATGGATTTTTCTTAACTTCTACTAATGCTAGTGGCCTACGCCGTACGGCATTTTCAGTCCTTGTTTTTGGAAATTACTGAACTGAAATGGTCTCAGATAATATAAATTTAATGCGGTTATGCAGAAAACATAGATTAGGTCTAAAAATTAATCTAATAAGTAAAATGAAAAAAAAAGTTTTATCAGAATTGGTTCAGCCATTTCGATAGAAGGACATAAAAGTTTGTACGAAAAGCCGTAAAGTGTGCTAGATTACTGAGACGTTAATAACCGAAGTAATCTGCTTGTGTATGTTTTCATGTCATTGGTTCGGTTTCCTACTTTATAAATAGAAAGAGGAAATTATGATTCATTCCCATTCCCATAACTTTGAATTTAATTGCATTCATTTATTAAGTGACTGGACAGGAAAGACACATTTATTTCGGAGACGAGTAGCATGAAAAATCCTGAATTAGTTTAAAAAGGAACCAATGTTGCGTAAAAAAACAATATTAAACTTTTTTATTTGACAAATATTATCACTAATCTAACACAATCGACTCAAGTGTTCAAACAAGCTACACTCCCACAGGATTACTTTGATTTCAATCCAACGCGTCCCCAAAAAGTGCTAAACTATTGACTTTGTAAACTAAAAACTACAAATAAGATTTAAATGAGTGCGGCGACATTTTAGGGTTGGGTTTAATATTGGGGAACGAATTAACGGACCGAGTGATGAGTAATGCAGTTTATGTATTTTAATTTAAGAAAGTTCTTAAACGTAATGTTGTAGGTATTAAAAGACATAGTAAAACTGAAAGTTAAACTTAGTTTAAAAGATAAAATAAAAGCTTTAAAAAAACCGACTTCAAAAACTTTTCTTTCGAAAGTCGAGACTTTGTTTTTATTTTATTGATTTTTTGCCACCGACTTTCGTCATCATAAAAATCGTTGAAATCGGACCAGAAATCTTGGAGTAATCGGTTTATACAATGTTGATAGATTAGATTGATTTATTTAAAACCGCTAGTCCAATTTCGATAAATTTTTCATGGGACCATTTCGACCATTTACGACTTTATACGCTTTTCAACAAAAAAATATTTTTTCAAATCGGTTGGTTAGCGTCGAAGTTGAAAACGCCTTATTTTATAAGAATATATACACGTCTGCCTAACTCTTTAAGTATTAAGCATTTGTTTGTGTAACTGTTTAATATGTTATGATTAATTTTAGTACTTATTTTGCACAAAATATTAAATAGTTTAACACTGAACGAAGAGACAGAACAAAATGGTAAGTATGTACTATTAGTGTTCTAAATGGTTTAAATATATTTCTTACTTCGAGTTATGCATTTAATAAGCCTGAAGCAAACAGCGTTCATTGACGTCATTGCGTCCTACTAGGTACTTATAAGGCTCATAAATACTTTTCATACAGACCTACATCAATAGATGTATTTTTTTATAATTATCATGATAAAATTATCAAATGAGTAGGATCAGTATTATACCCGTGGCGGGTCAGGATCAGGAGGGTGCTGTCAGATTTTTACTTGTTAAAATCAACGTTGATCATTCAATAGCCCTTTACGTTCCAGGGTCACGTTTTCCTCACGAGACAGTCCCATGAAACCAGACAGTTCCGTGACCTCACATCTTTAGATGTACAGCTAGGCTTTTTATAGTGCCATAAAACAAACGGAATAAGTGCAAAAAAAACATTTAAAGTGTTGGTAGCGATAAGCGAGAGCACAGTGGCGACTTTCGGTTTTCTACTCTTATTTGCCAATCTGTATGGCTGGGTCAGCGATGCGAGAGTATTCACTTGATGATTTTCTCACGTTTTTTTTACATCATAATCATAATGTCATCATAATCAGCCTATAATGTTTCCACTGTTGGGACACAGGCCTCCTCTCTGTAAGAGGGAGTGGGCCATAATCCACGCATACTCCACGCGGGCCCAGTGCGGGTTAGTGGATGTCATAGGCCTTCGAATTTTTGGTGTCAAGTAAAATTCTAATCCCAAAGCCCTCGTCCTAACAATATACCCAGATGTAGCACATAATCGTCACAAGCACCAACTAAGCCGCGTGCACACTGCAGGTGTGACACCGTGTTGGCGACTGACTTAATCTCACTTGTGTTGCGCTCAGTGCTCACTTCAGACGTGTCATCGCACTGAAAGCCACTATTTTTGTTCCAGCTAGGGAGGGGAATTGGAAAGATATGATTTTTCAGGTTTTGCAACGATGTTCTTTGATACACGTGTCAGGTTGCTAAATAAAAACGATTGCAATTTAATGGAAAGTTAAATTGAGATTATTTTATTATAATTTTGCCATAAAAAATATTATTCTCGAAAAAAAGTATTGATCCTCTTCTCCTAGTACTTTCTGTTCAGATTCCACATTGTGTCCTCGTTTTCGTTGTAGTAATCGGCAGTTTCGTGCTGGATTTTATAATTTAATTGTTCTGCTATCGTACGAAAAAAAATGGGTCGAATGTAGAATAATCAAAATTTTAAAAAACCAAAAGCCGTTGGCTTATACATATGTACTTTTTTTCGTGGGAATTCAGTATTGTGGCGAACTTACAACACGTTGTACGCACTTCATCCCGCAATCGCAGAAGATCACACTAGCAGTTCGTCCCCTTCGCACTTGGTTCCATGCACGGTTCATCCTATTCCTTACGTTGCCGATATCAAAAAATCTGAAGTTATTTATTCAGAATAGGCAGATAAAATCAGAACTTTTTGAAGGTCTATTTTACATAACACTGCATGTACCAAATAGCGCCCGCCTATACCAGTATGTCATATGAATATCTCCTCTGCTTCTTAATTCGCTAAAGTGCTTTAAGATGCACGAGGGATGTAAAAACTGATGTTCTGTCATTCCTCACTCCAGTACTCAGAACCACGAATGTCTTCAGGTCTTATGGTAGCCATACACCATACTGCCTATTTGTCAATTCGGCATAATACTGCCAATTTGATCAAATAGAATTGAACGTGTATGGGGGTGGAATGCCAATTTGATGGCATGACATGCCAATTTTGATCATCAAATCGTTTTTGACACAACGGATAATCGGCAGCAGTGATGCCATCTTAGCAACTTCATAGATAGTTAGCTAATTTTATAAAGGTGCTAGAAAAAAAGCTAAAAAGTGTAACTTGTGGCTAAACTTTTTAGCTACTTTTCTACAGGGACGGTTAGGCCACGTTCACACGGCGATTATTTTCCCGTATACCGTACACGAGATTTTATCGAATAGAGTTGAGTTTTAGGACAACTTTGCACGGTACACGGTAAAATATTATATTTCTCAAACACGGGATTTTCCCGTATGAACGCCGTTTAAACTATTTTTAAGTTTTCATTTGTAAACTGTTATTACTGCTCTATTCGATAAAATCTTGTATACAGTATACGGGAAAATAATCGCCATGTGAACGTGGCCTTACCAGGAAAACTGAGGCTTTTCGCACATGGATCGCATGTACACTCGTAAAAAAAAGAGTTATTCATTTTATTTTAAACCAAAATACGATTGAAAACTTGAGAGGTGTCAAGGGACCACGAAAGCAAGTTAAAAAAAGGTTCATGCTATTTTCGACCTTATTGACATTTATGCAAACACCTGATTTTAATGAAGGAGCAATGTTAACGAATGAGAATGTGAGAAAAACAAACTAAATTTTAAATGTCGATAAGGTCGAAAATCGCTTGCACCACTTTTTTTAACTTGCAATCCTTAAGCAAATGTTTTCCGACCTTCAAGCGATTTTCGACCTTATTGACAACGATGCAAACACCGGATTTTAATGAAGAAGCAATGTTAACGAATGAGAATGTGAGAAAAACAAACTAAATTTTAAATGTCGATAAGGTCGAAAATCGCTTGCACCACTTTTTTAACTTGCTATCCTTAAGCAAGTATTTTCCGACCTTCAAGCGATTTTCGACCTTATTGACAATGATGCAAACACTGGATTTTAATGAAGGAGCAATGTTAACGAATAAGAATGTGAGAAAACAAACTAAATTTTTAATGTCGATAAGGTCGAAAATCGCTTGCACCACTTTTTTTAATCTAATTCGATAGTCTCATGATGAAATGAAAAGGTGCTAGAAATTGTAGCTGTCGTCACCGAATAATAGCCAGATCTAGTTGCTGAGTTGGCATCACTGCTGCAGATTTGAAGTTGTGTCAAATCTATCGTATCGATAGGCAGGATGGTGTATGGTGTATATGGACGAACTGCCGATTTGAAACAATTGCAAGCGTCAAATCTATCGTATCGATAGGCAGGATGGTGTATGGCTACTATTAAACTGAGTTGTTGAATCTAGATACTGTCAAAAACAAAGGTTTTCTACAGTTTACTAGTTGTTAATAACAGCTTCGCTCGCGTGCAGCTCCAAAGTCACATGCGATTCCCATGCAACTTCATACGTTCCCATGATGGGAACCTAATACCATACCGGGGTAAACGGTATCCTATGTGCTATTCTAGTCTAGAAAAGTTGCCTAGACTTGTGCTAGACTGAAGATTCGTTTTGACGTGATTGAATAACAAACATCTGTCAATGCATCCAAAGCTCTCACATTTATATTGGGCATGAATTTTATTGAGAAAAGTTTTCTAGCATACGTAACTCCTGCCAGGGTCGGGGGACTTATTTCCTTACCGTGACCCCGGACCGTAAGGGGTTATTGAAGGACACCGTGGATTTTAGTCAGTACAAGTCTGACAGTCCCTCCCGCCCTGCCCGGGGTGGGAGAACTCGTTTGATAAAAAAAGCATAAGTAACTGAAAAAATATCGTCATCGCCGCTGAAAATCTTTATTCAGCCTTTATTTTTTCAGTACCTTTACGCTGATCGGATTTCGGTAAACAAAGCAGAGTTTCTAACTTTATACAAAAAAAAATCAAATCCTAGTTCGTCGATATTGTACAGTCCCAACCGGTTCGCGCACGGCAGCAGGAGAGCCGGTTTATTTGCGCTTATATTGTGTGGACACAATGCTTCAGAAGGATCATGTCGCGAGTCACGACTGTACTAAAGGACCTATAGATATAATATGTATACTGATATTTATACACCAGTATTTGTATAAAGATATGTGTATAATGGATACCCTTACTTACAAGTCGTAGATCGGAGATTCGAACCAAAACTGGCGCATTACTTTGTCTAATTTATTTTATCACCATTACTCTCAAAACGGTGAAGAAAAACATCGTACGAGGAAATCGGCATGTCCTAGAACGTAGAATACTGAATACGTTTTTTTTTAAATCTATGAATAAACTGTATTGACAAAGAAAACGCTCCGAAATTCTGGATTTGGGGCTTGTGACGCCGAGAGCAGTGGTGGCCTAGTGGTATCGGCCCCGACTTACGAGTTGTAGGTCGTGGGTTCGAATCCCGGCAGGCGCATTACTTTGTGTAATTTATTTCATCACCACTGCTCTCAAAACGGTGAAGGAAAACATCGTGAGGAAACCGGCATGTCCTAGAACCAAAAATTCGAAGACATGTGACATCCACCAATCCGCACTGGGCCCGCGTGGTGGATTATGGCCCACCCCCTCTCACAGAGAGGAGGCCTGTGTCCCAGCAGTGGGAATATTAATAGGCTGATGATGATGACGCCATATCGCCTGTAAAATTATACCGACCCAGTGATTTTTACAAGTTTTGAATCTTCGTCAATTTTGGTTTTTGTGACAAATAAAAAAATGTGTCAAATATTTTTTGAAAATCTATCTTTCGGGCTAATAATTTTTTTTGAGTAAAATAACCTATTGTGTTATTAAAACTAACATTATTATGAAGAAGAAAGAAAATACGAAACATATTTATTAGTCTCAAGGTGTTGACGTACATAACATAACACTTATGATAATAAAAACATTCACAAACATTTATCTATTATTTTAAGCATGAGTTTTCTTTTAAATTGAAAAAAACATATGCGAAGTTATTATCCATCTTTGTTGCTTCGTAGAAAGCACCTTTTCTTTTTAGACTTGTAGAGGACATAATTTAGAAAAAAAACATCTTTATTATAAATACAGGCATAAAACGTCTAAATCCTATGTGTACATCAATAACAAAAAAATTGGGCGTTTTTAACTTCATAGAAACACATTTCCAAGAATTGTGGTACAAGTCTTAGTATTTTTTAAGGCTTCACAATATTATTATTTTTTAAGTATTTTAAATTTCTATGGATTTCTATAGGTATTTAATTTTGTTTTGAGTAAGTAAGTATATTAATTTATATTATTTTTATAAAGAATATGAATGTAAAAATAAATGCAATAATGATAGTTTTTTTTTTCTTCCAGACCTTTATCAGCTGTTTTTTTTTAAATAAAGTAGGTATGTGAAAAATATAAAGTTCTTCAGAGAGACCTTTGCCCAGCAGTGGACTAAGATGTGTAGAAAAAAAACACATTTTCAAAAATATATAATTTTCTCTACCAAAAGAAAACTGACATTTCTACATTTTATTTATTTACAACAAATAACAATACCCTCGTGAACATCACAACAAACATCAAAATAAAGCCTCGTTCAGACGCAATAAGTGTTAGCGATTGATAAAAAGGCGTCGATTGATTACGTTGACACGTGTCATGGCGGACAACAAAGAACATGGACGGTGACATGGGACATCAAAAGTGTGTCGATTACATGTCGTTTCACACTACGTTGGATACCAAAGTGTTTTGTTAATTTAGGAATGTAATTTCCGCTAGTGTTGATTGTGAGGGCTTTATTTGTTTTATTTAGGGTTCCGCAGTCTTGTAAGTAAGAGATTTGTCTGCAAATTCATTGTAGGCAACAATCGGGATGTCGTTGGCTTAAATAATAATAGATGTAGTTTGGTTCCGTTTTGTTTTTTTTTTTAATGCGTGCAGGAAATATCTGCATAATTATGTCTAATAGTCAACTGCAGTCATACGGAGAGGCACTTCTTAAGTGTTTCTTTTTATTAAATGTTTCTCTGGGATAATACTTTTTCCTTTCTTATTATTTCAAATTAAAGGCACTTCTTCTTTCACAATACGTTTCACATCTTTTTCTTTGTTTCTGAAAAAAAAAGACAAAAACCAGGATTCAAATAATATGTATAAATATGATCCACAGATCCGTGAGTGAATTTTTCCTCTGAAATTAAATGCTTGTCTCCAATCACATCCTCAAACAAAACTAAATACCACTGTTTCTATATCAAACACTCGAAAATATAAATTACAACAAACATTCTGATCGTATATATGCCAAGTACGTGTAATTAATACAGTCCCCGTGTCGCCGCGAGGGTATTTGCGATTCGCACTGTCGCACTGACGCGCAGTCGCGTGTCTGAGCCCGCCCTTATAGATGGCTTTAAGCTTGTAGTGACAATCGCGATTTATTTGCCAAGTTGAAGGGGTATTTAGTTATAGGTTTAGCTGTAGTGGAGTCTTGGGGTTTCATGAGGGGTAGACATGTGAAATCTGATTCATAAAATGATAAAAAAAGATTTTATTATTTCCATAGCAGTATGTAGGCGAATTTCATAAGTCCACTGCTGGCCAATAGCTATAGGCTAACGTTCCATCTTTTGTCTACCATATCTAGTCTACTATCTCTTTTCTAAAGCCTTTCAAACTACATAGTTTGAAAGGCTTTAGAAAAGAGATACAGACAGTTAGCGATATATGTAGACAGTTAGCGAATGCTAGATAGATATCGCTTATTAACATTAATAAGCGATATCTATCTAGCACTCGCTAACTCCATCAGCTGTCAGATTAGATAGCTAAAAGCTTACTTTCAACGAAATTCCATCAAGATGTGATATTGAGGTGTGCAGATGCAATTGCGTGTTGATTCTCAAAACGCGCGTTTAAAAGCTCTCGATGTGAACCGGCTTTAAAATAAAACAAATACTACCACTTTCATTGGTGAAATTTTCCCTTTCAAAGATGCAGTTTTTAATCCAGTTTAAATAGATACATCTAGATGCCTAACTATCATTCTAGCACACTTGTCAGGCAATTAGTGTAACGTTGAGACACGCTTAAACTAATTGAGTTGATAGTTTCCGCGATCTCACGAGAGGAGAGGCATCAGTATGTAGGTTAGTAAGTGTCTTACGTACAAATGCATAATGTGTGCTAGTATAAACGTCAGGCCGCGTATTGTACCAGGAGTTGGCTCAAAATGACCCTTTTGAGAGCAGTGGTGGCTCAGTACCACCAGGGATATGGCCAAGTGGTATGGTGGTCGTGGGTTCGAAGTTCGAACCCAGCCAGGCGCATTAGTTTGTGTAGGTAAATTATTTCATCACCACTGCTCTAAACAAAAAACATAGTGAGAAAACCGACATGTTCTAGAAGCAAAAATACGAACAAACACAAAAAACCCGTGGTGGGTTATGGCCCACTCCCTCTCTCATAGAGAGGTCTGTGTCCCAGCAGTGGGAACATTTATAGGCTGACGATGATGATGAAGCTTAGACATAGATGGCTTCTTGACCTAGACTCATGTCCATTGTCAATTCTGCTTAGCTTTTTCCTAACAAGGCGTTCGCTGCTGTTATATTCTGGCATTCAGCTGTATTTGAAAGCCGACCCCAGCTTTATGTACTTAGGAAAGGCAAGATAATTGATGAGTCACCAATCTTCTTTAATTGCTAAAAAATAAATTTAACAAAGTAACGTAAAACATTTCATTCTATCGCAGCAAAATGGTCCGTAATAAAAACGTTTAATGTTATAGCATTAAGTAGTTAGTAATGAGCGGAAGAAGCGGAGTGAGCGGAGCGGAGCGGGATGAGCACCGGCTGTAATAAGTGTTAACTCACCAATCATGAATATTGTACACCCCATTCGTCTGGTGATATGTTCAGAGTGAGATACTGTGGGATTTTTCAATCATAGGCTTTTCAGCTCTATCATTCGTGGCTAGGCTGAAACTGTCACGCCGTAAGTCTAGTCGTCTTTCGAAAAATAAAAACCAATGGAATCTCCTGTTTAAAATACGACCTAGTCTTTCTTTCGATATATTTTGTCCTAATGTTTCATTGTCCAATAGACCATTTGAACCGAGGTTTGATTTATACTCATAAAATTAAAAAAAACATCATTTGCTTTCATACTCATTTCCCAAAACATCCATTCTCAAATAAAAATATTTTTAACCTCCATCAAGAAAAAAGTCTTCATTTTTTTTTTTGCTTTTCTTATACTATAGCAGTTGAACTCCAGCCTCCCAATCCGAACGGCACAAAACAGAATGGACCCGCTGAATCTGTCAGCGTTTTTAATAATTGAAATAATATTTAATTGCGCGGCAGCTCAACGTTTCATTGCGTGACGATGAAAAATAAAGTGTCGTTTACTGCTATTATTGTTTTTTCCTTTGCCTTTCTGTCTTAATGAACTGTTCTTCAACTTATTAGGATATTGTCTTGGTTATATTTTGTGGGGGATTCTGTTCGTGTAAGGGTTGGAAGTATGATGACATTTAAAGAAGTCATCATACTCCAAATCTTCATAGAGTTAATTACCTAGGTCTAGGATAAATTAAGAAAAAAATCGGTTGTCTGTAAAGTCCGTTTACTGACGATAGTTGAACGTGACAATGTCATAAGAAAATACTGCACTCACGTTGCTATAAACAAACAATTGACATGCTGTTGCTATGGAACGCTACAGAGCGAGGTAACGCCGCATGACGTCAAAAAACTTTTTGCGTGCGTACAGCCGGCGATCGAATTATAAGATGTTATCACGTCAAAAAATTACAAGATTTTGGGATGGCTTTAATAACAAAAGTAGAGGAAAAACAAAGAAACGATAGATGGAACTACTTTTATGTTTATAGCTAGAAAGCTTACTGCTGAGATGAAGTATGTAATAGAAAGACAAAGAAGTGTGGCAGGCCAGCTGCTGATCCCTATTAACTGAGTTAACAGGCTAATAATGGTGCTAAGACTTGTTATTTTTTTTTTTTAGCAGCATCAGGTCAAGAAAAGCAAAGAAAAGCAGGTCAGAATTAATAAGTACTTATTTCAGTTTCAGCAGAATTAACATTAGCTGTAGGTATTGTAGAGGACTCTACTCACAGCATAGAATATATACTCACAGTAGAATTATGTGGCTATTTTTATTATTATTTTTTTTTTAACATTCATAATTATATTTATTAAATTTTTCCTATATATACACACTATACCTATATAAAAACTAAAATTAAGAGTAATAATGTGGCTATTGAATAATCGAATGGAAAAATAATTTATTATCGGGAGAAAAAAATGCTGTCCAAATCGGAAAAGTAGTTTGGGTTGAATAAGAAGAAAATAAGTTAACACGTCGTTGTTTCTCACTAGAAGTCAAGGTAATTTTTTATGATACTTACAAATCACTGCTTTAAAATGCTCAAAAAAACATGTTTGTTACTTCATCAAAACACCCCAAATTTAACGGCAAATTGAACGGCAATTATCGCAACACCATCTTAATATTAGAGAGATCAATTCCCATTGCACGTGGCACACTTCAAGCCCGATATTACATTTTTATTTGCTTCGGCCCCCTTCAAAAGTTGTCAACATGTAACGACCGAAATATATAGGTACTGGGGCAACTTTACATTTGACCCCAAAAGCATAAGCGAATATAAACCTTATGTCTAAGAAGCTAAAAGTAAGGGTCTGACTGATGAAATTGCCAGGGAAAATTGAACTTTCAGTCGATGTGATAAAGGGGTGCTTGTCGAAGTATAGTCCGCAAAATTTAAGTTGGCATAGATGTCTGTTTTTCGTTTGCACAACGGATATTAGTGTGCCAAAGTAGAGAACTATTTGCACATGTACTTTGTGATGTTCCCATGGAAATCGTATTAGGATTTTGTTGTTTTTGAATTTTGGACGCGTTACGGCTTTAAAGCTTTTTAGAAAACCATAGCGGATTTGATTGTGATGTGGACATGACTGAAAAGTAGCCAAGAAATAAAAAAAAATGTTTTACTTACCTTCTTTTGGATTTTCTTTCCTATTTTCGCGAAATAAAAGGCACCGTGGTCATAAAATGCAAAAGACAATCTAAGAAACAGTATGGTTTCTAATCTGTCAAGTCTGATAGTTCCATTTGCTCCTCCTAAACTAGGAGGCCTAATTTCATAATTTTAAACCCAAAATGAAGTACTTGTTTTTCACTTTCCACTTTTGCAAATATTTGCAGCACTTTTGCTCTGGTTACTTTATAATCTCGGTTTTGGAAAACTTATTTGTAATGCTATTCCATAGTAATTTTTCATTGTTTCTTGCGTAATTCTTAGAAATAGTATTAATATACCAACTGTACTGTGTTGTACTGCTAAGCTTGCATTACCCCACTGCCCAAGTGAACCACTGTGCACTGGACGTGGATTTTGTCCAGCACATACATACATACATAAACTAGAGATTCAGAACGCCACCCACAACGATCATTTACATTATTATTAATTGCTCTTATCAATTATACAGTTACTTATTTTCTCAAATGTTGCTAAATACTAAAATGATGTACAAACTAATTGCTTATTTAACTATTAATGTACAGTCACGAGCAATAGTATGTATACACTAAGCTGTATTCAAAAGCAATGTTCTGCTACCATATTGATTAAACTTTTGCCTTTTGGTTAGATTTCTATTTTGGAAGCCGTACTATTCCAAACTAGGTCTTATTTCAAAGTGGAAATCAGTATTTCACGAGCAAATTGCGTTTGAATTTTGTTAAATGTTTACATGTTATTGCTCGTGACTGTACTTACACAATAACAGCGTCCTCTGACTGATTTCGGTCACGGCGGCCAATCTTAACGGAGATTAGCCATGTGCGCGGGACATTTATAGTGCACAATTGTGTGCGCAGGCGCAGAGTACACTCTCTTCTGACTTCTCCTTTACTCTCTTCTGACTTCTCCTTTACTCTCTTCTGACTTCTCCTTTACTCTCATATTAGTTCCGATGGGACGGAAATCCGACACGACCGGAGAGAGATCAGGAGCAGGACCAACGGCTTAACGTGATTTCCGGGACACGGGGCTATTTCTGTACCCTTAGTGAAAAGTGATACAACTCGAGTTGTAGCGGTTTTTAAATCTTAAAAGAATCTTGAAGTTTGAATTTTTTCCTATTTTTCTATCTAATCAGCGTTTCTCTATCTATTATAGAACGGGAAATAAGTTTCGTGTGCAATGATACAAGTCGCGTTTGTGGACGATTTTGATGATTTTTTTTTGTGTATATTGATATTTCTTTAGTTATATTAAATTGAACTAAAGCTTAAACTTATTACAATTACGTGTAAACTGGGCTATCTCGATTTATAATACTTGACACATTTAATAATAGTAACATGAACTTTGTGCTTGTTGATACAATTCGATTTATATTAAGTGACACAAAAAATATCATAGAATTATCAATTGTGAAAAATAATATAAATCGAATTATATCGCTTGAGAATAAGCAGCACTACATAACACCAACGTGTCAAATGATACAACTGAACATGTATCAAATGATACTTAAGTATTCTTAGTAATGCGTTTGGTTCATAATAATATAAATGAATTTAAATCGTATTAGTATGGGATTTTTAGGAAGCAATCAATCTAGTGATCGTTGTGAAAAGCAATACACGTCATGTTTCGTCATGCCACTTCTATCTCTTTCTGTGACGGCAGTCGCCGCAATGAGCAAGTGAGATAGGCAGTTGTAATAGCGCTCATACACCAAACGGCCCGTAAAAAACGTACTAAATTAAGATATCATTCGGATATTCTAATTAGTTTTAAAGTTAGACACTTTAATTGAATTTTATCTAAGCATTTGTTGCCAATATGGAGACGAAAAGTGGTCATAACTTTTGAACCGTAAGCATAGAATACCTAACCGTAAGTCTCAAAGGTACAAAAGTACAGCGCGGTGGCAATGGCGAATCATCCTGCGACTCGAAAAAAATGTAAAAATCAAAGTGCAAATGTCTATATACTCGTATTATAAAATAATGAATGTTTATGTAGTACATTTTCTATAAATACACATCTGTATAAAGGCAAGACGATTTGCCGTATTTTCCGAATTTCCGCTGCAGAGAGTTGGTCAAGCATTTTGATGGAGTTTTAAAAGAATACCTTTAAGTAACACTAAATTATGTTTCAAATTGTACGTTACTTTTAGACGAATTTTATTATGTGATTGTGTAGAAGCTCTTGTGTTTTTTGGTATTTCCAGTCTGTGCTAGTTTTAACTTGACCAAAGTCTGATTCGCAAGAATATCAAGTAGGTCTTTAAATAATTCTAATTATAAGAATAAGCAATACATCACTCCAATTTCGATTTGCGCAATGAAAAAATCTGCGTAACCTAATTATTTTCTATCAATTTAATTTTTTTTTTTTTGGTTGCCACATTTATGAATTTTAAATGTGATCTGAACTAAAAATAATCAACGAGTAATGTCTATAGTTACAGTAGATTTTAATGTAACTTTCTTTTATTGATTCATTAGTCTACAGTCGTGAAAAAAGATTCTGTACAGTTTTAACTAATTTGTACATGTTTACCTACGCTAAATACGAATTGATAAGTAAAAGCCATTAATAAGATTTAGTTTTTAAGATTTTTGTAACGTTCCAAATTAACAATTCTGCCCTCATTGAACACAATTTTAAAGGCACTTGTTTAGTTTTTTTTTTTTCATTTGTAAAGCCGGCATTCTTACTGCTTTAACGTTTTGTGCTGAGATTCGTGTACTAAATGTGCTGAATAACTGGTAAAAATACGTGATTTCTTTTGTACGAGTCTGACAGTCCCTCTAGCCCTGCCCTGGGTGGGAGGACTCATTTGAATATTTTACCAGGATAATTAAAAAAAAGTAGTGCCAATGAAGTAGCAAGAATCGACAAATCAAGTAACTGATTATTACTTTTGCTTGACAACTCACAATGTTTAGAAAATTTCATGGTGTTTCTGAAAAAATTAAGAACGAAATCAAAATTTAAATAAACCAATAGTATCGTCGTATGGTAAATTCTTATAACAACAAATAGTAACATAAGCTGAATTAAACGAACTTGTACAGGACGCAAAAATATTTTCTTGGAAAATGAGTGAAAATTATGGTAAACTTATCGGATATAAATTTTCGGATATAAATTTAATTAGAATAGAATTAAATAAAAGCTGACCAGGAGAATTTTATCTCTCTCCCTGGTCGACCCTGAGGTGCCGTGTTTGACAGATGCCGAGGACGCCTGGAAAGTGGCTTGCCCAAACACGGATCGGCCTGTGAACCCGTTTTCCCAGAGACAATGGGATGAGCCGCTCTGCAGGTTGGTACGGAATAATCTCCTTAATACGTCAACCAATACTGCGGAGCGTGCCCGCCTGCTGGCTGTGGGTGAGTGGGAATCGGGCCTTTGGCTTCAGGCGCTACCTTCACCCAACATAGGTACTATGTTGGGTGATACAACATTCAGGATCGCTACTTGCCTACGTTTGGGCGCTCCCTGTGGTGCTCCACACCGCTGTCAATGTGGTGAAGTAGTCGACTGCCTCGGGCACCATGGCCTTTCCTGCAGCAGGAGTGCAGGTCGGCTAGCACGACACGCTAGCTTAAATGACATAATCCGTCGTGCTCTTGTCACCGCCGGGGTGCCAGCCGTATTAGAACCCAGTGGTTTGGCACGCGACGATGGGAAGAGACCAGATGGTATGTCCATAATGCCATGGAAGCTGGGTAGGCCTTTGGTGTGGGATGCAACATGTGTCGACACCCTTGCGCCATCCCATCTTTCTGGTTCAGCGTGTTGTGCTGGCGCTGCTGCTGCAAGTGCTGAAAACTCCAAGCGGCGCAAATACATTGGCTTAGCCAGTAGCTATGTGTTTGAGCCGTTTGGGGTTGAAACCTTGGGGCCATGGGGTCCGAGTGCCCACAACGTTTTTAAAGATATCGCCAGGCGTTTAGTCGACTCTTCAGGTGACCAGAGGGCTGGCCTTTTCCTAGGTCAACGAATTAGCATTGCCATACAACGTGGCAATGCTGCCAGCGTTCTGGGCACTGTTCCCGTTGACAGCGATGTGGACGTATTCTTTGACGCCCTATGAATTTTCTCTTTTATTTATTTATTTTAATTTTTCCTGTACATATTGCTAGTAAGTTTTTATTTATAGTTTGTACAAATAGGTTTCGCAAAATAAATAAATTAAGTAATTAAAAAAAAAAAAAAAAAAAAAAAAGAATAGAATTATAATTTCACAAGCTGAGTTGTCTTGTCCTTAGAAAACCACTGTTTACGTTTCCCTTTGGACTCTTTCTAGGCAGTTTTAGCAATGAACATCACTGGAGAGTTTCTATCAATACGTCGTTAACATGGAAAATGATTTCAGAGCAACTCGAAGTTCTCAATGTCTATGACTTATTGCAGGACTGCTTGTAGAGATGTTACAGAAGCCGAATATAAGAGGAAATCGAAATTACACATGATATTTTCGTACTTAGTGTGTCAAAATAAATTCTAAAAGCTAAATTATCAAAAGAATAATAAAATTTTCGAAATGCAAAGACCTTTGTAGACTAGTGTTATTATTCTAGACCCGACTCGTTGTTTTTGTTTATGTAAAGTCTTTCGTAAACTGGAACCGTGCGCTTCTGGTCCTGCGGGTTCATTTGACCACATAATTTAATTTCTGTATTTTTTGCGGTTAATTAAAATTTGAAAGAAATCTATTATTTGAAAGTACCAACGGTTGGTATAAATATAATCAAGTGCTATTCAACACGGTTTACTATAAAGAACTGTGATTATTGTGATCATAAAACTAAAAGATTGTGTTCTACTCCTTGACTATACTTAAATTGGGCAGTGGGTGGGTCCATTTCATCAAGGAGTCTTGTATTGGTTAAGAAAGTAATAATAAATAGATTGTTTTCATTGAGACTATTATTGACTTCATTAAGATACTGTTAAATATAAAAATAAAATTTATCATTCATTTACACATTCATTCACCCACTTTTTAAATTGAACTAGACCCTGATTGAACAAGTATATGTGACTAATGCCCTACTATAGAAATAGAATTCAACTTATATCATTTTACACCAAGAAAGTTTTACATTTTGTCTGGTATAATTAAAGTTACATCATTATACACCACTATTTTAGTTGTATTCAATAAGTGCAAAGTAATACAAGTGATGATTTTATCATTGCACATAATAAAGACATAGTAACGATAAAACCTCAATGTTTTCTACACAAAATTAGTTCTAGTGTTTTTACTATTTGTAGCTCAATCGATACCAAAAAGATGTTTTAAAAATACTTGTATCATTCAATATTGATGAGTTTTATAATGTATTAAATGATACTATTTGAGTTATATCATTTTACACTTAGAAATAAAAATGTGACTAATGATACAAGTCTATTTTTTTTAATTATCTCAGATTCTAATTACTTTTTAATACAACCAAAGCATATACGACGTGATACTAACAATTTCCAACCGAAAACAGTTAAAAGTTCAGAAATAAACCAATTAATAAAAAAGTTATGGCCATTTAAAAAATGCAAAACTTTAAATCGTTTTTTCTCAAAACTAGGTTTTTTGACTTGTACCACTTTTCACTAAAGGTACAGATTTTAACGACAACGTCCAAACTCTGTGCAGCTACTGAGGAATTATTTTTAGAAAAACCCAATACCTAGTACTTTTTGTCCGGAATCCAACCCACAGGACACCACGCTTAGCAGTCATGGTTGTGACCACGAGACCAACGGGGCAGAATGTGCACGATAAACAATATTTATGAAAAGAAAACAGCTTATATTCTTCTTATTTTTTAAGTAATGACTGCCAGCTAACCAGCTAAAGGAGAAACGAAAAAGAAACAGTAGGTAGTGAATTAAATATCCTACCTAAATCAATGTTACTACACTCATTTTCCTACACATTTTCCTTCTTCAAAAATAAACACAACCCACACAAAAAAAGGCGCCTTAAAAAAAGGTTTTTCACCGTTTTTCCTTTTTTTTTAAAGAGCTCGAACGGGTCTTAATCAACGAAGTATTTCATTAAGACCTTATCGGATAGAAAGAGCCTGAAAGAATAGAGCCTCACATTCTTTCGCTGCTCTCTCTTGTTATGAAGAATGTTCATTTTATAACTGGCGTTTGTCTTAAATTCTTTCGTCTTTTGTTTTTTTTTTAAGGGCTGTTTTGTTTTATTTTATTGAGCTGGGGGTTGGTAGGTGTGCGTGAATGTATGTGTGTGTGTGTAAAAACTATTAAGTAACTAAATGTTACAATATACCTATTTATAATTAAACTTACTATAAAACTATAAAGATGATAGGTAAGTGGTAATTTGCAGTACGTACAAATGTCATTATTATTATGGCAGAAGAAGCATGTTGTACCTAGCGATTTAATTAGATGTGACATAAGTAATAGGACCAGTGGTGGCCCAGTGGTATCGGTCCCGACTTACGAGTTGTAGGTCGTGGGTTCGAACCTCGCCAGGCGCATTACTTTTTGTAATTTATTTCATCACCACTGCTCTTAAAACGGTGAAGGAAAACATCGTGAGGAAACCGGCATGTCCTAGAACCAAAAATTCTAAGACATGTGACATCTATCAATACGCACTGGGCCCGCGTGGTGGATTATGGCCCACTCACAGAGAGCAGGTCTGTGTCCCAGCGGTGGGAATATTATAGGCTGATAATGATGATGAATGATGGCTTATAATACGAAAATAAAACTGTTCTTCTGTTTGAAAAACGGACTAATATTTTTCGCAAAAATAAACCTGTAGGTTTGCATCGTGATATAAACTACACTACAGAGCAAAAGTATGAAATCACATACTTATAAATAATAATTGATACGGGACAACATCCTACTACTATTATAAAGGCGAAAGTTTGTAAGTATGGATGTATGGATGTTTGTTACTCTTTCACGCAAAAACCACTGAACGGATTTGGCTAAAATTTGGTACACACATAGTTTATAATCTGGATTAACACATAGGATAGTTTTTATCCCGATTTTATGTTCCCGTGGGATAACTTTCGAGTAGTAGCGGGTGAAGCCGCTGGCAACAGCTAGTTTTAAATAAAGGCATGATTTGTATGATTTCAGTATCAATTAAAAGTTAACAGTTAAACCTTTAAAATGGAACTATACCTATTTATTATTAGAATAGAATAGCCAATTATTGTTAACACAGGTAATTATTGACAGATATGTATTGTTTGTTAGATAGAGCGCTATGTTATGCCGGGGAGGTCTACAAAAATATAAATTTAGGACATGCAAATTAAAATTGAATTATGAAATTAAAATTACATTATTAATTTGGTCTTATTTTTATGTCTATAAACGAGGAACTATTGAGATGTCAATTAGAAAAATAATAATAATACAAAACGAAGAAATGACGAAATAATTTATAAAGTATGTCAAAATAATTTAAAAAGTATTTCAAGATAATTATAAAGTCAACAAATTATTCACTGCCTTTATTATTCTTAGCTAGTTATTATGTTATTATTTAAGTACTCAAGATCGCGTGGAATCAGAGTAAGTGAATCCATACTTTGCTCTTGTAGATCTAGACGGGACATAATAATATTGGCAATCAAGTCAATGCAGCAACTGAGAATTCTCAACAACATTCTTCAGTGGATATTAACTCGATTTTTTTTAGCTTTTTTTTTCCTCTGTTATTTGAGCGGGAAAATACGAAACGAATATATTTGTAGAGTTTACCGGTTCAATTTATATTGCTGCGGAATGGAAGGGAAGGGAATATTTTTGTAAGGAAACCTCAAAAATATATATCTATATGATTCTAACTCATTTCTAACTGCTAAAATTCCCGAGAATGCGGGGAAAATTCTCCAGAAGACGCGAGAAATGTTATTGGGTTTAAATGTTATAATACACAATAACATAAGTTTATAAACTTTACAAATTATACATAAAAGCTGAAGAGTTTGCTTGATTGTTTGTTTGAACCTGAAAATCTCAGGAACTGGTTCGAATTGATTTTTTTTTGTGTTGGATAGTCTACATATTGAGGAAGGCTGTAGGCTATTTAACATCACGCTAAGACAAATGACCTGGGCCTCAAGTCTGCTATTACAATAGTGTCAGAATGGTCTATCATTGATTTCATAATTGTTGATTTTGACAAGTTTGGTAATCTATCGTATGATCCTTTAATAGCTCTTTACGTTCTAGGGTCACAGTTACTTGACATGACAGTTCCCTCGTCCCCTAAAATACGGAAAATGCTCAACTTACGATTCACCAACAAAACACCTACATTACAAAGTAAATAAATAATCCACTCCTGTCCATTACTGTACATAATATGCACCAGTAGGGTGGCAACGCGATGCACTGTCGGTAGTATCGACCCGCTAAGTGATTTGTCCGCTTGCATGCATTATTGATGTGCAACGGGCTCATTTCCCAATTCACTCCAAACTCGATACACCCTGTATGTATATACAGGGTGTATTGAGGCTGCTATCTATGACCGTATTTAGGCTGCTATCTATAGGTATCTATAGATAGCAGCCTATATACGGGGTGAATTGAGTATTTAATTAGAGGTTTGTTAGGTAGGTATTTTTAGAAATAGTTTGGAGAATGAAATTTCTTGTTTTTGCTTTGTAAAATTGGCGAGTCAGTAACTATTAGAATCAGTAATTATATGTAGGTATAGAATTTAAAATCATAAATTGAAGTCTTGAGTCAGACTCTCACTGACAAAAACCACCCTGTTTCTTCGGTTGCCCCTTGCGTTCCAGAGTTACTCTATTGAGACTGGCTCACAGCCCAGAGTCAACTACGCTTTATTCTATTTATAAAATTAAACTATCATGGTGAACTCTGCTTCACTTACAGATAAAGGCAAGCAAGTGGTACTAAAATGAAATGCAAAGTTTATTGATTTATTTAAAACTCGGGTTTTCGGAATTTTATTCGTATGCTCGTCGGCCCAAAAACATGTTTGACTCATCACGCTCACGATACAGAAATTGGAACAATTTTATATCATTGTGCAAAAACACGTTCATAAACCTAATGAGTTTTTTTTTCAATAAATTTTTGGGTAAATTTTAAAAACAGATCCTTAATATAAACATACCTAGCTTCTCCCAAACTTTACGAGGAGAAAATATTTTGTTACATAAATCAACAGTATGGTAAGAATTTTCTAATTATAATTTCTCAATTCATTCTCCCAAAAATTCTTCAATAATTGATTAAACATCAACTAGTACCCTTAGCACGAATTTTCAGTATTTGAGACGTAAAGAAAACTGGAAGTTTGACAATTTTTAAGGAAAAAATTAGTTTTTGCTTCGCACACCAGAGGCGCTGTTCCATTTTTCCATACAAGAAACGCTGTAGGATACTGTAAAGTAAAAGAGTGAAAAATCATGCTAAGGGTACTGGTTAAGTTATATAAAATTCACTTAATTACATGCAAAATGTAGGTACGTGTAGCAGTAACTTGAGCGATGAATAATTCATCAAAGTATTAATTTGCAACCCAAATTCTTGGCAGTACCCTCTAATAAATTGCTTTAATCTTTAATAAAGAGTTCAATAGACAGTGAAGTGCTTGCTGATGAAGCTTGAGGTTTTTTTTTAAATTTATACAGATAGTGACATTTAAGCTGACAGAAGAATCTGACCGAAAATATAAGTTCCCGAGTAGCAAAATATAAAATCAGTATAAATTAGGTCCAATACTATTCCCTTAGCACGAATTTTCACTCTTTTACTTTACAGCGTCTTTCCAGTATTTACAGCGTTTCTTGTATGAAAAAATGGAACAGCGCCTCTGGTGTGCGAAGATGGAACTATTTTTTTCCTTGATTTTCAATTTGAAATTGTCAAAGTTCCAGTTTACGTCTCAAATACTGAAAACTCGTGCTAAGGGTACAGGACGTACTATCGCTAAGCAAAAAACCCGCACTTTCGGTTGAAGTTACGGGCGTTTCCTAATCCATATCAATTACGGACTTAGTTAAAGGGTCGGGATTGGTTAAAGGTCCGAACAAACTACTAATGGCAATTCGATTTGACAGTCTTCCCAACAGCTTAAGTGTATTTTTAAAAGTCAAGAATTCAAAAATATCATTTTTATAGTTTTATACTACTAACGGCAATAGAGACGAATTATGAGACGTTTAAAAGGTTCTAAACACAGCTTTGGATAATTATGTACCTAAAGTTTTATTTTATTGTTCATAAAAAAAAAATCCTACGTAACTAGTGACTTATCACAAGAGTCACATGGTTAAGGAACATTCCTCGGAACAAAGAACCATAAAGGTTTTTCCACATAAAGGAGATCATAAAAACTTTGGACATGAATTATACCAAATACCAACCCTACATAAAATTAAACGCGTGATGTTAAATTCCACAAGCGAAAAAAAAATCAACGGTGTAACTTTTAGTACAATTAACTAAATATGAATTCACTTCCAAAGAAACCATCATCACCAACAAACCATTTTACACCACACTCCACCATCTACAAAGGCAGCATCACACAACATTACGACATCCAAACATAAAACATACAACAGTATCGATCGCCTCAAGCCGCACTGTCTTCAAAGCCACATCCGCCCAATTGCGTGCACATAGTTCAAGCGCAGTGCAACTCGGCGATTCAATTTGAATCGGAGACAAGGGATGGGAGGGTGACAGGGGGTGGTTAGGGGGAGGGGGCGACTGACGACGCCGCGCTGATGGCTAAATCGTGTTCGATTCGCACCTGTGATGTGTGGTGCTCTGAATGAGGCTTTACTTCGCGGATGAAGTGATTTATGTATATTTTGAGATGGTTTTAGTGGCTTATTAATTTGGGGGTCATGTGCTGTTATACAACTAGGTCGTGGCACTGTCTTAAAGGTTATCGCGGTTCTGCAATGCAATGCATAGGGAAAATGACAGAACAGGTTGGCTTTTAGTCAGTCAAGTTTGACAGTCCATTCCTCTCCACCCAGGAGCCGTTTGATTTATCAACTCAAAAAAGATTAAACAACTTGTAAAATTACCAACAACACGTACCGTTTCCGTCTTTATTGTAGGATTTAGCATTATAATTATATTTTACAGATCTAGCTGGTTACAATTGTTTTAAACTTAGTTATGTCAGACTAATTTTAAAACTAGGTATAATTTCAAAATAATTTGTTAACATATCCATTTTGGGTACCTGTTACTTAACACAAAAACAAGACTGACTTCACAAACCGTATCTTCCCCAATCAATTCCCGAAATTCAAGTAGAGCATCTTCCAAGCCGTTCGCTCCATCCGACAATAGCGACACGACACGCTAGGACCGCAATGTTCGCCACGGTAAACTGTCACCTCCTCGGCTCTCTGCGTTAACCGAAGCACTCGCGGCCACAAGTTTCCCCAACAACTTCGTAAGTTGCGAAGCGAATATCGAAAAGAACTTTCGACTAGTACCTAGTTCCGGGTCACTGATGTTCCACTATTGGTATTTAATACAAGTTTTATAGGAAATGCAGTTGAATATCGGTTTTAAAAGCGGTTGTTAAGGTTGAGTTCTGTTTGAGAGTTAGTTCTGAAGTTGTAGCTAATAGGAAAGTTTTAGATTGGTAATTAGTTGGTTGGATAAAAGTTTAGCAATCTCAGGTGAGTTAAGTGATGGATTTTGTATTGATTTTTAATTAATTAAATCTCTATTGAACTTTTACCCAGGCTCTATAAGTAGAGCCTGAGTAAAAGTCTAAACGACTTCCCACATAAGTGTAGGAAGTCGTTTCAGGTAGGTATGGCTTTTACCAGCGGCTTTGCCTGCCTTCAAGTTTTATGAAAAACACAATAACTATTTATAACGATCCCTATGGTTCAATGTATTTCTAAACAAATATCATCAAAATCGGTTTTGCGGATTAGGCGTGAAGGTAATAAGCAAACAAATTTACTTCGAGGCTTATATGTTTTGAACTTTAATTTGTAAAAGCCACATTTTGGGTTGCGGGGATCTGTTAAGAGGTAACCACGAACCTGGAATGCAATTTACGTAGAGCGAGCTCACACAATTTTCAGGAAGTGGAACTCCCGCGCATCGATGGAACACAGTAAAAAGTGTTTGACCGGCGCAAAAGATGCAGGCTAAGATTTATACGAGTATTATGTAGTAAGTCGCGTAATCTTGCCCAAAGAAATTCTACATACCTACATAATTGAAAATATCATGACACCGTTTTATCCAAGCGTCCTGAAAACATTTATTTTTCCTTGTTAGTTCAGGAAAATAATCATACAAATCCCGGAAAATTATCTACGTATCTTCACAAAACGGGTAAAAATATCCAAGAAAAAAAAATACCGACATGTAACAACAAAATACTCCAAGAAGAAATAAAACAAGATAGAGCTCCGAGCAAAATTAAATTTCGTACCATATTATTTTCTTCGCAAAATTCATTATCCATTTACGGTTTCACAGGCAATTGTTTTAATCCGATAGCGGGAGCGGCCCAATGTGGAATGAAATAATTTAATAGCCCCCCTCCGCCCCCCCACTCGGATCCAAGATGGCGGCGGGGCGGGGCCGGAGGTGGGGCGTGCCGCCTCATTTGAATTTCGAACGCGAGCTTTGCGAACGTGTGTTCGGATGGGTTTTCGGCCAATTAATTTGTCGGTAATTCGTTTTCTGCGTGAATCGTGTGATGGCTTCATTGTTATTTAATAGCTGGTTTATATTTAAGGGATGGTAACAGAAGCTTTTGTACCTTTTTTTCGGTATTTAGGTTTTGTTGCACATGTTTAGGGGAATGAATAATAAAAGCGGCGGCAGAGTTTTATATTTCAATGAATTTTATGTTATTAGGTATTAAAAAAATGTTTTTTTTGACGCTTGGCTAACATGCCACTATTATTTTTTAAGCACACAAAAAAAACATCCTCAAAAAAACTGAACCTCAAAATAATTTGTAGAAACTCCACTTGAACTCCAACTTCAACTAAAACATTACAGTAAACACCGACCTAAAAAGACAGCCACCTCAAAGTGCTCAAAAACCTAATCCGACTCACCTCGTAGTACAGAAACAAGTCGCAATTTTTCTGAGCCTCATAATACGTCCTGGCAAACAGAGCATTGTGAGAAGTTTCACAATATTATGTGGAGTGGTGTAATGCCGACACAAAGGCTTCTCCCGGCTCGGTAAATAACGCTTTGTTCTACGAAGCCAAATTTTGACAATCACTAGCTCTCTCTCATATAGCTATGTACACGGGCGGTTGGCAAAGATTAGACAGGCAGAGGTGATGTTTTTCTGCCTAGATAATCTTTAGGTATCGAGCCTTCTGAGAGTCTTCCAACTGCGTTACGCTTTGCCGTGGTCGACTTGGAAATCTGAGACTGCGAACCCAAGTCGCCCGCAACAAAGATAACCTCTACAGATTGGGATTCATTGATAGCTCAGTCCACAAATGTATTATGTGCACGTCACGTACAAACAGTGGCTGACACCTTCTCTCCTGCACCGCAAGTCCTGTCTCCTGTACGCTTGACCTGTGTTGACGGCTGAGCGATCACATTAGCAGTGGTAGAGATCACGATCCTGTCAGAGTCCAGCGCCAATCAGTTATTACTGTGATCCGTCAGTGCGCAGGAGTTCTAGATCCTTCTGAGTGAGCTCGCTCCATCTTAGGTGTCATCTTTGCCTCTTAGCTAGATAGAGGTCAAGAGTCCATTTATTTATATTTAAAAAATAAAAAATAGGGTTTATTAGAAATATACCTACGTACGTACACATTCAGAATATAATACATACAAGATCATAAAATGGCATTTACCGAACAGTGACCCTGAGGTTACATAAACTGGATAAATATGTATGTACTTAGTTGTTTAATTGATAAAACCTATTGTTGATAAAACATTTAAAACCACTTGTTCGTAAATGTCAATACGTCAAAGAAAACATGAAAAACAAGTCATTGTTACCTAAGGCTCGAGCCGAGCAGTACCTAATATTGTTATTCAATATACGTGATCTTTAAATTAAAATATAAATATTCAAATTTTATTTTTGTAGCTTTTATATATTTTGTACATATTAGCTGACAATCAAAATAATTAAGTAAATTACTGAAACAAAATATATGTGGAAATTATAAGAAACAATAATAAGTTATGGAATCAGACGTTACTTTGCAGAAATCCATGACATTGAAATAATTGAAAAAATACAAGTATTTAGCTCTCGCGGAATTGAACTAGATATTTTTTCCTAATATTTTATGAATCAATAATAATTTAAATTAATTAAAAAATTAAAACACAAAAAAAAAAAACATAAATCTTACTTCATTTCGCTACATCGAAAAATTACTAGGTATTTTTAAGTACAAACGAATTAATGTTAAAGACAGTGAAAAAAACATCTCGAAAAGAGAAACGTCCCATCTGAAAATTTAAAACATCCAACATAATCTGCGTCAGTTTTCCCCTGTGTGAGTGTAGAGGCAGGGAGACGAGGGTGGCAGGCAGGGGACGCACGCCGGTTCAATGTTGACAATTGATGGATATCTCTTGTCTTGAAAAGGCAGGATTAATGCTCTGTCTCGGAGAGTACAATAGTGGCGATTCTTGAAGGATTACGCACTTGAGAGCGTGAAGATGTGCTCCAAAGAATGAGGAATGTTGACCGACAATGGTGGGAGTATATTTTTTATGGTGACGGCTTTCTACAGTTGATTTTGTATGAGGAAATTGTGAGAGAAACGGAGAAAATGTTTTAGTCTGGAATTATTTTCATTACCATCTTTTCAGAAGGCATTACCATAGTCGACGCTTCGCGTGACCAGGGAGGTCACGCGAAGCGTCGACTGGTTTATTTCTTGGTCAATTCAGTCATTGCCATCCAACGTGGATGCAGGGTGCTGGGAATTTTCATCATTGACAGCGATGTGGATTAATTTTTCGATTCCTGTAAATTTTAATTGTAATTGGCAAATGTTATACTTTTAATTTTAGTATTTAATTATAGTACCTATGTACATTATGTAAATTAATTGAAAAGGAGTTTTCAGAGTTTTGAATAAAAACTATGTTAGCTAAATAAATACGTTAGATTCACAGTCGTAAAATTGACATTTATTTCAAGATCAAAAATTATGATTGAAATTGATAAACGAAACCAATTAGCAATACAAACAAACAAACCACGGGTTTCTGATAAAACGACCTTGCGTCATCTTGGACCATCGCTCAACAGCGATGAAACCTATGCCGAATGAAAACTTTGAAGATGTTATGCATTTCTTATTATGGCAGCTAAGTCGAATTCGAGCGCCAACAAAAGAAAAAAAAAGAGTGAATAAATAGAAAAAAATCAGCCAAAAATAAAATATCATTTATAAGCAACGTCTGTCGTCGATTTTTCGTTGCAAAAGATATCTACTACGTCCGGCGGCGGCGGCTATCCTTACAAATACTTGTGTATATTTTTATTGTGTCGCGACGCTAACATTGACGGTACGAGAAAAATGAATGCAAAAATTTCAGAGAACTTGTAGTAAATAATATTTAGGTAGGTAGCTACCAAAGGTAGGTATACCTACTTGTATAGGTATTATTCTTAAGGACGTAAATACGTTTGAAAGAACACAATTTCTGTCAATTTGACAGCGTGATGCCCCACGAATAAAAACAAAACACTAACGAAACATCTATGCCTCGTATACCAGAAAGACAACTACAAGAGAAATGCTCTTGTAATTTTTTTACGAAAATTTAAACTGAGTGAGATCCGGTGGCTTCTAGACACTAGTTTATTTTCTCAGTAGGTAACGAATGGATAATACGTTATGTATTTGTAAAATACTGCGTTCTTGCCGCAGTTGGATAATTGACCTATTCACAAATATCAGACTAACCATGGCCGGTTGCTCAGACCAAGGCGTGAGTTTCTCCGGAAAAAGGAGCCAAATCCACCCGGTTCTATCTTTTTGAGGTGTAACAGTAAAAATTACGGACCATCGTGGCCATGATTACTCGTTAGTCCCGCGATCCCGGCAGGCTTTGGTCCTTTTGGTAATTTATTCAGCAGGTTGGTAGAAATTTTAGTACTTATCTATCTGATGTTTATGAAGCCTACAGAGGTGTTGATGCAAAAACAGATTCACACTTGTGTATTCGAAGCCGCCGCGCCGTAAATTAGTATGTGGCGTAGCGTAGCCATATCAACTTATAACTAGATACTGAATCCGTGAATTCTCGGCACAATACCGACACTGATCGGGGAACAGGCACGAATGCGCGTGAACCCCGCAAAAACCATCCACATTCTCGTTCGCGCCTGGTCAGGGGGTTTACGGCACTAATGTGAAGCCGCCATCACAGTGTAAAGCCGGGTCCAGACTGTTGTAATGTAACGCGAATCCAACGTGTAATGTAACGCGAATTCTAGGTGTGGACGGCACCGCCAGCATTACATGTAACGCTCGCGGCTGATCCATCGGCTGTCGGTTTTTGCGCGAACACAAAGGCGCACGCAGTATTCGTGTTCTCAATTTGCTTTGAGTTCGTGTGCCGTCCACACTTTTCATGCAGATTACACGTAATCGTAAGATTCAGGCTACACCAGTCTAGATCCGGCTTTAGTAACCATTGCATACTCTCCCGAAACGTCTTGACCGATTTCATGAAATTTTCGTTTATTGCCCGTGGTCCACCTGCTTGGTTCACCTAGGTGTACCTCGGGAAATTATTTTTGCCCGTGGTTCACCTGGGTGTACCATGGGAAATTATTTTTGCCCGTGGTTCACCTGGGTGTACCACGGGTAATTATTTTTGCCCGTGGTTCACCTTGGTGTGCCACGTCAAATTATTTTCTCTAGGTACGATTCTCGACTAATATTTATGCCACATTCAAGAAGGTTCATGGGTAGCTCACCGTCTGCACAGAATTCCAGCTACAAGCTTAGAAACTGAAAGAATTGTATTAACCAGAATAAGTACCAGGCTTACATAGGTTCAAGGTGGTATGTTTTTAAACACTTGCACCTGACTGGTTTTGTACTTTTGCTAGACTGTATAAATGATTAAAATAATTACCATATTATTAAAAAAAAGACCACCTTGAACTCATGCCAGCCTAGTAATTTTGCTGGTTAGCAACATTCTTTCATTTTCTAACTGGAATTCACGGACTTAAAAAGAAACGGTGGCACTATGGTCCCCATGCAACAAAGTGGACGAGCGACGGTAGTAGCACCATTTCTTTCATTTTCACTGGTTTGTCCCTGGGCCCAGTTTTGAAGTGGATGAGTTGCATGGGGCTCCAATTCTACTCCGTGTTAAAGTACTTCTTTTAAACTTTTTTTATTTTATTTCATTATTATTTTGACGGCATAAGTATTATTTAATTAATTTAGTTAACATTTTAACGTATCTCTACCTCTACGTAGGTAAACATAAATATAAGTAGGTAAGTGGGTAAGGGGGTAAAATTTAGTATAAAGTGGCAGGTGGAGGGGGGAAAAGAGGACCCCTTTTCCCACACCCCTGGGGGCACCACACCCATGATGCGGAAATGTGGTTTTGTAACCTAACCTCAAAACTCGTTTAAGTCACATAATAGGCGTATTCCAAAAATTGGTTTCGTTTAGCATAAGGATAAGGTGCCTCATGTATCCTGGCACCACTGTCATGTTAAGGCAACTCCTAGACCCTAAACCCCGACACGGAAAGGTACTCCAAGGGTGCTCCAAGTCTCGGGACTTGCTCGCTCTTGCATCCTAGGTCAAATAACTCCCTACTACCTACCAAGGTGTCTCGACGGAACCCTGCTTCGTAGGGCTCCTAATTCTGCGTTCAAGGTCTAAAATAATAATCTAACACAAAGGCGATGGCGAGGTCTGGCATTGGCACAGACACCCTGCCATGCCTTCAAACCTGTCCATGTCGGGGTGCCCCAATTCCCGAGCTCGCTTCGCTCGCTCTTGGATCCGAGGCTTTTCTGATAAAATTGACAAACAATGACAGATGACATTCAGTTTTACGTATGCAATCGCTTGATTTTGCGCCATAGAAAATAAGTGGCAAAGATATGGTTGTCAATCGCCCATTTTTACGTTCCGTTTTCGGTTTTTATCTGGTTTGAGGTTGTAAATACTTTTCTTCTTTAATGTCTGGAAAAATAAATTTCCGCGTAAAAATAGTGGTAGCATTACAATCGAGGACTTAAACCTTACCCATTTTAAGCCTCTGTTACCTTAACCGACTACCAATTATTACTAAACCCAACCCTGTAATATCACTATTTTTCTTTCGTTATACTACGATGAAAACATGTGGACATTCAGGTGAACCACGGGCAAAAATAATTTCCCGTGGTACACCTAGGTGAACCAAGCGGGTGGACCACGGGCAATAAACGGAAATTTTATAGGCATATGGAATAGGTCTGAGAATCGGCTACTATTTATTTTTCAAACCTTTAGGTGATAAAGGTTATCCACACCTAAAATTCTACTTTTATTTTAGGACTTTTTTAACATGATATTGATCCATAACCAAGTAAATACGTTATTCATTAGAAGCATTTGAGTTTGAACAAAATTGCCCTTGACTTCAATTCATTTGAATGAATATCTTAGGAGATATCACAGTATCAAAAATACTATCACATCAAAATAATGTCGGGCTGGGCAGGGCATGTCATGATTGCGGCGGTAAGATCCCTCTTCGAAGAGTGGTTGGAGAGGCGCTACGGCGGGCGTCCTCATCTTTAACCTAGCGCAAGTCGGAGATTCGGCGGATTCAGCGGCAGGCAAGGGAAAGGGGAAGAGTCTGAACGTGTGAGGGAATGGACATCCTCTACCTCTCTCCCAGCCACCGCTGCAGACACCCTGGGCGTTGGCAATCGTAGGGCATATTCCAGTCGCTTGCGGACGGGGAGCAATGGGTAGCTCGCCGTCTGATCATGAGTCATGGCGCGTCGTGTTGCAGGCGCTCCTTAAGGGAACTAATTCGGACGGGGCCATAGGGCCCAACGCCTAATTTGACGCGAGTGAAACCGCGGGCAGAAGCTAGTATTTATATAAGATGTCTCTAGAAACATAAATCAAGTCAATCAAGCATTGGGGCATGGACGAGATCATTATGAATTCAATCTTTTTACTTCTGATAATCTAGTTCAGCCAGGTTTCAGGTTAGCTAAAGTTGACACATCTTTCATGGGGTACTGTCTAAAATGTTACAATAAAATACCTCCTCACATATTAGAACTGAATGAAACAAAATTCAAATCATGTATAAAACGCACACTATGTAGGCAAGCATATTACAAGTTGGAGGATTATATTAATGATAAAAATGCTTGGCTCAATGCTGGTCCTGCTCCACAACAATAGGGTTATTAATTAGGTAGCACGCATAATTATTGAGGAAGCTGCAGAAGACTGTAATATTATCTTTGCATTGTATCGATTCAATTTCTTAGTATTATATAATTTTATTGCACATGTGTGAGTACCATGTACTAATTAGTATTGACTCGATTTTGCCCTGGTGGTTGAGAGAATGTCATGCTCACCTAAATGTCTCGCTGATGGTGGCACGTGTGTCGGATCATTTAGCTCCCTTCAAAATGGTTGAGCTGATTGGTGCTGATACGTGTGTCATGTTCGTGAACGGGCGCTGTCAGTTGGGACAGGTCATCTCTTAGCTGCCAAGGTTTTTATTTTAATTATTTCTGAATTGTCTTTTTTTTTATTTTACTGTGGACACTTTTAACTTGCTACATCGTTCTCATATATTGTGCACCATCTCAAAATGAATGATGTAACAAAGGATTTGTAATATTTTGGCGATCTAAAAAGAGTGTCCATGGAGTTTCTTGCCCGTTCTTCTCCATAGAGATCTACTTCTTGGAACGGGCATCTACGGTACTTTCACAGTTTTTATGTCTTGTGACTGGGACTGTAGCACCATAACTTTGTAGTGTTTAATTATATTTTTTATGTCTTTGACAATTCAAAAGTGCCTGTAAATGGTCAACTTGAATTAAATGCTTTTGATTTGATTTGATTTGATTTGAATGTCGGTGCGAACTTATACGGTACCTATATAAATTACGACCACTTTTCGGGTTCAGGTAAACAACCAATGCCTCTAGATTGAAACTTTGGAACTAATTAGAATTTACGATTGATTGAAACCTCTTAGTAGCAGTGATACACAAATCTCTAAGTGTTTGTGTCCGCGAGAATGCTCATACATTGGCCGAGGTCATGTGAGGCGCGACGGATTGGGAAGCAGTCACCTCCTTCTACGAAACAGTCATGCTAGCGAAGGAGGAGGTGCGACACGTGAGGGAGAGGACAGTCTCCACCTTACGACCCAGCTACCCCTAAAATCGGCAGCATAGACAGGCTTCTTCCTAGGCGGACCGACGACATTGTGAGAGTCACTTGCAACCGATGGAAGCAAATTGCGAAATGTCGTTTGGCGTGGTGGTTTAACGCCGAGGCCTTTTATGAGTCTTTATAAAGAAAAAACATTTTTTTTTCCATGAAGAAAGAATTTTTCCAATGCTTTTCCAGTATGCTGCGCGCTTAATGATTGGGACCATAAAAAACTTTTTTTATGATCGTTTACACCTGCATGCAACCCCGCATTTGGGTACTAGTATCGATGCAATACCCGTAATATTGCAGGTTTTCTTTATTTTTTGGTTGCTTTTTGCATTGTATGGTGGAAACTGTTCTCCTCCTCCCTTACGCGTCACGCCTCCTCCTTCGCTAGCATCATTGCTTCGCAAAAGGGAGCGACCGCTTTCCATACCGTCTCGCCCCGCAGCATGGCCTCGACCAATGCCGGACGCGAGAGGTTGCCGCGTATCGCCGCCGTGAGGACACGGTGGTGCTCTACCCAAGCGGGGCAGACCTGGACCGTATGCTCCAGGCGTTTCTTCCTTCCTTATCAACACACACAGGTACCTCCCGAAACTTCGGTGTCCGGTGACGACCTGCATCAGGTGGTAGGGCAGGACGCCGTGACGCCTATCCAGTCATTCCTAAAAGAGGGGTCTAACCGCCGCGATTGCGGCATGCATGCCCTATGGAAGTCAACGCCAGGTTCGCTCGACGAAATTATAAAACACTAGCTGACCCGTGCCCACTTCGTTGGGCGGTAAAATATACATGATATCTTTATAATTTATAGCCTACACTCTCTGCACTCGTGAATAATATAGCTTTTGACAAGTGAGACAATTTTTAAAATCGGTTCATTACTTCCGGAGATTACCCCCTGAGTTTAAATATTGTTGGTGTAAATCTTTATGGGTGTAAATACGGATATAACAATTTTTCCCAGACATGGAACATTTACCTAAATTGATTTTTCGTACCAATAAATACTTATACTTATTCCAAATTTCATCGTAATCGTCGGAGTCATTTTCGAGAACCGTAAAATATATTTATTTTTATGCGCGTTTAATAGTATAGGATAAGATACAGTTATATCCGTATTCAACACATTGATACATTTACATTACAATCAGATCAGAATTAAAATAATTCAAAATATTAATTTGTATCAAGAAAGGTTGGTTACGCTGTACTCTTTGCGATTGGAAAAATTCCTGGCCACCATTCATGACCTACGGAAAATTCGAGTTACTACATTTTTCAAATGCAATTTGATGTTATGGCGAAGGCACTAGCGCCGCGTCTAAAGGTCATGAATGGTGGCGTATATTTTTAATTTTAATGATTACGTGACTAATGTCAAAATGGTTGCGAGCGATACGTCCTCCCTCAATAGGCGCCCCGCGCCGTCTAAATCAAAGAACAAAATGGTCTTGGTTTTATATTGAATTTTGTCATTTCATAAAATAATTGTTTACACTATTATTTTACTTTTAAATGAACTCATTATTTTTTTGATGCAAGGTAAGATAGTAACCTTCGTTATTCAGTACTTTCTAATTAAATACCCATTAAATATTGATAGATAAAAAAATCTAATTTCTGACGAAAATTTGTCAATATCTTCCTGTTTTGCGGAATTACTTTTGGTGTATTTCTGAATGAAAAATAAAGAAATATTGTCTATGTCTTAAAATAGACTATACTTGCCTACTTTCAGTAGTATTAGGAATATTAAAATATGTTATTTGTAGAACAAAATATGTTCGCAAACACAACACGATATGGTAAACATGGCAACGGCAGATCGATTTTAAAGTATTTAAACCTATCATTTTCAAGAAAAGCTTGTCTATCCTGGGAAGATAAAGAACTAATCTGTTTGTATTCGTTATTACTTTTATTCGATTTGATTCAGTTTAGTAAGAATCGGTACCGAAAAAAGGCATAATTTTGCGTCAATTGTAAACGCGTCCTTAATCTGTAATGTCAAATTAATCAATTGTCTAGTAAAAGTAAGGCAAAGTGACTTACTCTGCCTTAATATGTATTATATTTGATTACAAGAATTAAATTTATTCAATTTTGATGTGATGTAGGTAATTAAACAATATTTATGATTTAATTTTATAAGATTTCTTGTGATTTAACTTTATTTAGATTTGAATTTTAAATTATTTGAGCATTGTAATTTGTATAGATCGTGAATAAAATAAATTATATAATTATAGGTAATCATAATAAACAATAATTATTATTATATTCAGCACAACTTCACATCGTGCCTGTGATCCCCGAAAAAAAGCCTAGTAGTACAGCTACACTTATCGGTTATGGGTTGATATTAGGGCCTACTGTTTACAGTTTTTTTTTTAATCATATTTATTTTTTGAATTTTTGCTTTGTCACGGGAATCTCATGTGTGTGAAAAGTTTTACAAGGTTTGATACAGTAAAAGTGGTTGAAAGAGGTTTCACAAGATTTGAACCACACTACTTTAAGAGGCCAGTTAAATAAAAGTGTTAAAAAGTACCTACTCTAGAAGCATCTCGATACAAAGATGTTCCAAGCAGTCAATATATTTCCGTATAATTACAAATACATTAGGTACGTATAATAATACGTTTGTATAAGCCTTTGAGACCAACAGATATTATGGCAATACAAAATCAAGTGTGAAATATATTCACAAATAGGGACCGCATGAAGCAACTGAACCAACAATCACTACATAGTATAAAACAAAGTCGCTTTCTCTGTCCCTATGTCCCTTTGTATGCTTAAATCTTTGAAACTCCGCAACGGATTTTGATGCGGTTTCTTTTAATAGATAGAGTGATTCAAGAGGAAGGTTTATATGTATAATAACATCCATTAAATAGTGGAAAAGTACTGTTATTTTTGAGGTTCTAATGTGATGTCGTAAATAATTAATTTTTTTCCGCTTACATTGCAAACGCAGGCTAAACCCTACGAGTTTTATCAAAATAATGTACTAAGTATTGTACACATTGAAAAGGTCTACAGAAAAGTCCGTGATGGTATATGTCTATCTCTTATGGATAACCCACAATAACTTTTTTTTGTCATTTACTTTTTACGATAAATAATGGCTAATTTTCGAAGCGATTTTAACCAATACAGCATTCATCCTTAACCAATTAAATACCTTGAATACATTGTTCATTTAATATAGATCTATATGGCCCTTTACATCGTTTGATTTAAGTGAATATTTTCGAAGATATTACAGATTTCAAAATTGCGGGACGTAGCGTTTGCGGCGGTACCGGCCGGCCGCCCGGTGCGGCAAGAGCGACTTTGTTGAAAGCCGCGTACACACATCGCGAGGCGTGCGACACGAATGGTTCGTCTTGCATGCCTCAACCTGAGGCATACGATGGTACATTTATACGTACGTCCCGAACGAAACATGCTCAAGCTGAGCAAGCAAACCACCACGCACGGTGTTCGTGTTGACTTGCTGTGATATTTGACGCCACGCGTCTTCCCTTTTACATTTATTGTAATAATCAGAATGTTTAGAGTCCCACAACACTCTATTAATTTCATAAAGTTGAACCAGCTCACGTAGTGACTCGGTATTAGCACGGTAATAATATCTACAGTATTTGATCTTCATACAAACGGACGAAACGCGAGCTATACCACGTGACTCGATGTCGGGGCGCGCTTGAGGCGCAGACAGTCACGGCCGTACCGTAGTGATGAACGGACGGTGCGTTGTTTTTTTAACAAAATCAGTTCAAGGACATAATTTAATACGACGAGTAGGAAATATTGTGCTGTTTTTGGGTGTATGAATTCGTCAATAACGTATCCATATTTTAAATACCTGTAAACTCTGAAAAGTACTGACTATAAAATAATTTTACTTAAGTACTAGTAGATGGCAGGTAGGTACATAATGTGTGACTTTTTAATGGATAAATATTTTCTATTATCTCACGAAAACAAAGGGTATTTGGATTAATAAATACAGTGAATATACTAAAGGAAAGTTACTGAAACGAGTGAAATAGGTAAGTTATAGGCAGTTCTGAATGAATCATGATTAGTGATGGGCGGAGGATAAATACTCAGAAGATAAATACTCGAGTATTTATCCGTTTCGGATAAATACTCTTTTTTTATCGTTTTTATCGGATATTTAGTCAAAATGATGGATATTTATATTTTTTGCGAACAAAATGGTTATTTTTACAAATTCAATGACAAGTATTGTTACTTGGGCTATCCAAAAATGATATTATTGTATTATTAGGTCTCAGAAGTCTCTCCAGTCAAGGAGAAGCAATTTGTTTCTCACTGCAGCCTAACTCTGCCTCATTTTATATGCAGTTTATCTTGTTTGCGTATCTTGAATCTGTAGATATCCTGTTTGGCTTCTGCCAAACGTCCATGTGAGTGATTTGACTGATTGACGAGGCCCCCATGGTGGGCCAAACGCCTGGCGGGGTCGCGAGACTGTCTAAACAGGTAACAGTGACCTTGAAACGTAAATGGCTATTGCAGAAACACCGTGAATACAAGTCAAGTACAAGTCAGTACAAGTCTGGACGACTCATTTGACAGTATATCCTCGTCAAAAAAAACAGGGCTTTGGCTGAGGAAGCAATCGCTCGGGGTGAAGACATCTTGCCAGTGTCTCTCGTCATGACGAACGTCTTCCAGACTTTGCCCTAGAGTTAAATTAAGGAAGCGCTCCGCTATTATGAAGTTTCGAATTCAAACCATCTACGGTGCACCGTCGCATTTGGTACCTGGCACACGGCTCCATGGTATCGACGTTGTCTGCTACGCCGATGACATGTTTGACTGTAAAATAATTTTTTTTCTTTCTTCTTAACGAAGTGGGGAGGACGTACCGTGACTAGTCACTACTGATAACTGCCTGCAGGGCAGGGGTTGAATAGGTCCTGCCACAGACACGGCAATTAGGCCTTGAGATGACGTCAACAAGGCCAAAGCCCTATGTTAGGTAGGGTTGAAAACAAGTTTAGTTGACATGTTTTTTAATAAGGTAAACCGTTTAATATGAAAAAATAGATCAAATCTCGGAGCAAGACCCGGTGTCGAATACGGTTAGACTCAGTAAGACTTGTTTAGACTCAGTCATACTCGGGCAGACTCGGTAAGACTCGGTCAGACTTAGTAAGATTCAGTAAGACTCGGTTAGACTCAGTCAGATTCAGTATCAGATTCGGTCAGCCTTCGTAGGACTCAGTCAGACTCGGAATCATACTCACTAAGACTCCGTAAGATTCGATAAGACACGGTCGGACTTGGTAAGACTCGGTCAGACTTAGTAAGACTCAGTAAGAATCGGTCAGACTTAGTCAGGATCGGAGTCAGACTTGGTAAAACTCGTTTTAGGCTATCACGGTTATTTTCATAATTTAAAATGTCACTTACGGGATATCTTCCGTGATTGTTTTTGATTTTGAGTTCCCGATATTTCGACGCTGTTGCAAGCGCCATGATCGCGGGATGACTGACTAAGTCATCCGAATCAAAAACAATCACGGAAGATATCCCTTAAGTGACATTTTAAATTGGTAAAACTCGGTCAGACTCGGAATCATACTCGTTAAGACTCGGTCAGACTCAGTAAGAATCGGTCAGAGTCAGTCAGACTCGTTCAGACTCGAAATCATACTCGCTACGACTCCGTAAGACTCGGTAAGACTCGGTCAGACTTGTTCGAACTCGGAGTCATGCTCGTTAAGACTCCGTAAGACTCGTTCAGACTCAGTAAGAATCGGGCAGAATCAGTCAGACCGTTCAGACTCGAAATCATACTCGCTACGACTCCGTCAGACTCGGTAAGACTCGGTCAGACTTGTTCGAACTCGGAGTCATGCTCGTTAAGACTCCGTAAGACTGGGTCAGACTCAGTAAGACGGTCAGAGTCAGTCATCTCGACTCGTTCAGACTCGAAATCATACTCGCTAAGACTCAGTCGGACTCAGTCACACTCGGTCAGACTCGAAATCATACTCGCTAAGACTTCGTAAGACTCTGTAAGACTTGACTCGGTCAAACTTGTTCGAACTCGAAGTCATGCTCGTTAAGACTCCGTAAGACTCGGTAAGACTCAGTCATACTCTGTATTAGGTTCAGTCAGTCAGACTCCATCAGAATCGGAGTCAGTCTGACGGTTACACTCAGTTAGACTCGGTTAGATTTGATCAGACAAATGTGCGGTCGTTTGTCCGCGTCAGTCCTACTTCATAATTAATTAAAAACTGAAAATTGTTTTATTTAAGTTTTCATTGAAAAATTCAAAAAAAGAAAACAACGAATTATGAAAAAACGTGAATATTTCCTCCTTTTTTCAACGCTTAAAGTAATTGTAATTGTTAAAGTGATTAAAAAAGTACGTTACAAATCTATATTTAAAGATTTTCATGTATTTCAATCATTTTTCTTGTAAAACAACAAAATTTACGATGAACAATGTAACTTACACTATAAGTAGTATTTATCCACTGTTTTGGATAAAAACTCGAGTAAAAATGGATATTTATTGAGTATTTATCCATTTTGAGTATTTATCCGGATAGAAACCCATCACTAATCATGATACGGTAGGTACTTACGCTTGTGTTAAAATCCTTCCTATTCAATATACAAAGTATTTTATTTGTTTACTGATATAAGAAAAGTATATTTACAATCACAAAACTAAATAGATACAGAAAGTAGGCAAATGTAATTAAAATGCTGGAGACGGGCGTCGGATCGAACAGCCCTAGCGCATGTTTACGTACCGCGCGGCTGTAGGTATTTATTTCTATCATGCGGCCGAGATCCACTACTGTAGATATTTATACTGTGGTATTAGCCTCCATGATGCATGCACGCAACGCAAACAACACCTGTCCGTCCACACGGAGCGCACGGCTCGTACTGAGGCGGCGTTCGCAACGATCGTATGGCGCGAATGCTCACTGTGAGCACACCCGTCCACACAGCCCGAGGCATGCGAGACGAACCATTCGTGTCGCACGCCTCGCGATGTCTGTACGCGGCTTTATACTACTCGTATTAGTGATACTGTAATATGTTGTAAAAATAAAATAAATAGTTAAAAAAGTAAATAAGTAAAAATGTAGTGTATGAATTTAGATATTCCAAAGATAGCAGGAAATCTTCATGGTATAGGGAAAGGGGGATTGTTTTACGCCAAAAACGCGTGCGGGCCACGGGCAGTAATGAATAAATCAAAACTACTGGATCGATTTTAATCACATAGGCTATATATTTTATACCCGTGCGAAGCCGGAGCGGGCCGCTATGTTTTTATATACAACGTGCACAGTTTTTCTGTAGTGTATTTAGTATCAGCATTGCACCCGTGCGAAGCCGGGGCGGGTCGCTAGTTGACAATAAGGGCGACTTTCACCAAAAGTTAAACATGTTTAAAATTTTATTTAATGTCAAAATTCTATTGAATTTTGTGCTTTAATAAAATATTAAACATGTTTAACCGTTGGTGAAAGTCGCCCTAAGACTACAGTTTACTGTTAGTTAACTAATTCATTTAAGTAAAGTTAATCAGATAAAAATACGGAAAATATGGTAAGTATTTAATTCAAAATTAAAATATTTTCAAAAAGAGTACCAATTAAGTTAAACAAAACTTCTAATGATTCAAACGATAATCACGATTTGTTCAATGACAAACCTCCGTTATCATAAACACAGCTGTATATTATAATGGTCATAAAGTTGAATATCCACTGAACACATCTCGCTATACGTCTGCCGTAGCTTCAGCGCTGCTGAAGCGCTGCTAGTCCATAGACTAGTATACCTACCTCAGCCTAGTCTTTTCCCAACTATATTGGGGTCGGCTTCCAGTCGAACCAGATGCAGATGAATATCAGTATTTTACATAGAGCGGCAGCCTATCGGACCTCCGCAACCAGTAACTGGGTAATACGGTACCTCACGGTAAAACTGGTTGTCAGACTTTTAGAGAATAGTATACTCGTAGATAGTTTCACTAATATATTACATATAGAAATATTCTGATGATGATTTTCAGTAAGAGCTGTTGTTGATGCTTTTCTCTAGTTAAAAATGAGTCCTCAATCCTGGGCTTTGAAAAAGATGGATGAGAAAGGATTGCATGTAGCGGTCATGAGGATGTTGGATGTGTGGAGTGACAAGAATGGATAAAGTAAGGAATGAGTTTATGTCTCATGGAAGTTTGAAAGTGGTGCCTGTTACACAAAAAAATAAAGGGATGTCTGTCTTGGTATAGTCATGTGATGAGGAGGAATGACACTCATGTGACTAAGAGAGTGATGAGTATGAATCTAGATGGATTGAGAGGAAGGTAATGCCTAAGAAAATATGGATGGATTGTCTAAGGAATGATATGGAAGGAAAAGGAGTTAATGTTACTGTCTAATCGAGAAGAATGGTAAAAAAACGTGTAGCACCGACTCCAAGTAAGGAAGGATAAGGGCAGGAAGATAATGATGAGCTGGTTTCACTAAAATATTATTTGTAGAACTATTCTGGCTGAAGTTGGACTCAACAAGAGGTGCTGCTAGTACATATAATCTCTAAGTTAAAATTAATTAAATGAGTCCTCAATCCTGGGCTATGAAAAATATGTATGAGAAAAGATTGCATGTAGCGGAGATGAGGATGTTCAGATGGATTGTGTGGAGTGACAAGAATGGATATAGTAAGGAATAAATTTATGAGGGTAAGTTTGAAAGTGGCGCCTGTTACAGAAACAAATAAAGGGACCCGTTCTGTCTTGGTATAGACATGTGATGAGGAGAGATGACACTCATGTGACTAAGAGAGTGATGAGTATGACTGTTAGCTGTTATGCTGGCTGGCAGATGAAAGGGGGCCCTATTGACCAAACTATGCCAATAGCGTTAGCAATGGCTTCGGATCTTTCAACAGACCGGACAGGAGTAGGATAATGGCTGGAGCCTCATTCATAAGATTACTTAATGATAATAAAGAAATGGTAGCCCCTCCTCTGTCCCAACTTCCAAAGCATTAATGTGAAAACATGAAACTCTTAGTTTTTTTCTACAACTTAAACATCAAATTGTATTCGACGTTAAAAAATTGGTTGCATTTGAAGATAAGTTTTAAACCTATCTATTTATTATTCCATTTAATTACGAAATCAATCTTATACAATTGAAAAACATCTTAACACACACGAAGTCACGGTATCACCGTGTAACATTGTGCGTTGCGATGTATCCTGCTGCGACGAAAACCCCGGTAGTCTACATCTTTCCAAAAATCTCTCTCGAAGTACGCATCGAAATGTGCCAGAAACTACCACTGATATGTCAATAAGACGGGCACAACTAATCATAACGGCCAAGAGCAGAGTACCTTACAACTTAAACATCACTTCAACGGCACGAAACAAAGACCCAAATCACGCTTGGTCCGGTGACAAGCCAACATTATCGTTGACAACGTTTATTGCGATCTATATATACAAATATGTTGTCTAGTCTCGGCATTTGTCCCTCCAGCACTACATTATTGACTCGTCCAATAAGCGTGCAATGTCCGCGCGCCTTTTATCAGCTATCTGCTGGGTTAGGGTGGAGACGGATCTCAGAAATTCTGGAGATTTTGCAGAGAATCCTGCTGTTTGAATTTTGATGGATGGTTTTATTAAATCTATTCAGAAATTCTGGTATTATGATGAAATATATTGGTAGGGCTAAATGCCTACTAGAGCTGTGGGAATGACTTCAGACGTTGAAGTGACTGCAACGGACTATATAACTTCTATTCCAGTTTCCTGCTTCTACAAAAAGGAAAGCGGCACACATGAAAAAAACTAGTACAAATATTTGACAAGAGCGAACTGTGTCGTGGCAGACTAGAGCGACGAGAGTAGAATCCAGGGTGATCAATAAGGTATTTAATCAGGTATTGGACCGCAGTCGTGGGTAGTTCCGAGTACCTCATGGAAGGAGCAAACATGGCTTTTGTGCACGTGCGCGTTGGGATAACATGGACTGATATAATAATAAAAACTTACTCGGAGTCACAATCATATCAGTCATTTGACTCACTGCAAGATAAAGGTTTAATAAGATACAGCCAATGCTTGTCAATTTAATCACCACATTTGCGCACGGTAGATTGGCAATTTCTTAGACCCTTTGACTTGCTCAAAATTAGTACTTTTGACTTTCTATTTTCCAGCTTTCAAGTAGATACCTACTAACAAGTAATAATTTATTTCTGAGCTGCCTTAAAACCTATTCCGTCTCCACTCTAACCGACCCAAATGGTCTCCTTATCCTGCAAATTCCGTCGCGTGATTAAATGAGCCGCCGGCCATCGCCATATTGCCGGTCGCGAATACATGTGCCGACGAGGATTGCCTCCCCCACTACTTCAACCCCACTAGAATATGGATGGTGTGTCTCCGGAATCTTTGTTAGTGGTCAAATGGACAATATTTGTTGCTCATAACTATTTCTATGGTGTTTTCTTACGTTTGTAGTGCTTGTTTGGTATTTTGTCGGCTTGTAAGTCATTGCCGAAGTTTGTTGTTTGTTGTAGACGTCCTTAGTGCGTGGAACTTCATTTATTCAATTTTACCCTTAAACAATTAGCTGTAAAACAATACACAGACAGACTAGAAGTTGTGAGTACAAGAGCTTATTTATTGTAATATGAAATGAAAGGCGAGTAGGTACATTTTGAAATGTACCTATCGCATAAAGGAGGAATGAAAAATTGTATGGTGATTTCAATTTTCGCCGTTGAAGCATCTTATCACCGTTACAACAAGAAGCTTTTTTAATAAAATATTAAGACCCCTCTCACAGAGAGGAGGCCTGTGTCCCACCAGTGGGAACATTAATATGCTGATGATGATGATGAAGATTAAGACTGTATGTATACTCAATTGAAACAGCGCGGTAAAACATGTTTCTGAGTTTCTGACATTGAAATTGAATACCAATTACCTACCTACGTGTTATGGTAGGTTGAACATAATACATATAAATAATGCTTAAGTTACACATACACTGCGGCTGTTCAATCAAAGGATTATATTATGTACTTATATAACAATACGTATTAAGCATAAATTATTATAGGTGTTTTCAGTGTGATTTTTTATAATTTATTAAAAATATGTTACCTTAGCAACGTTTTGAATAACATAATTGTAAATGTTATAACAGTGGTTTTAATAAAAACCAATTCTATTATTTATTAAAACAATATGATGACGCACAAGAAGTTTAATAATAAAAACATAACTTATCTCTGTAGGTATTAAGAGGATCGTCTACCGAGCGCTCGTCCATACAAAAAGAGAAAACGTTTTCCTCCCCCTAGATGTTATTCTATCTCAATGATTTTTTAGAATGCAACTGACAAAGTAAAAAACTACGTTTATAGGTTTTCTTTTTTTCAAAATGTATAACAGTTTGAATGTTACCGGCGCCTAAAAAACAAAGAAGTTTAAGAAAAAAAGCAAAACCTACAAACCTATAATATAATATGCTGAAACGATTGACACAATAATCTAAGAGATTGGTCGTGATTTAGTATGTGAAAAACGTTTTCTCCCGAGAGACAACACACACATAAAAAATACTTACAGTCTGTCGCGAGCTGCAACGCAGAGAGCGTTCGGGGTTTTTTCAACGCGTGAGAAGGGGGACAGTACGAGTTTTTCTAAATACCTATATTTTGAAAGCAGCTATTCTATCCTCTTAAATACCTAAATTAGTTAGTTAATATAAGTATGGATTAAAATGCTGGGGTTATCAAAGAGCTGCGTCATAATTTTGTTCTAAATTGAATATATCTGTTGCCAGCGGCTTCACCCGCTACAACTCGAAAATTATTCCACGGGATCATAAAATCGGGATAAAAACTATCCTATGTATTAATCCAGGTTATAAACTATCTGTGTACCAAATTTTAGCCAAATTAATAAATACGTTTCTCGAGTACAAGTCTGACAGTCCCAGAGAATCCTGGGTGGGAGGACTCATTATTAGCTAACAAAAAAGGCCAATAATGGCAGTTGTAAAAAAATTGACAAAACATTAACAAGAGTAGGGGATGAGACAGGAAGATTAGTGACCTTGTTTCACTCGTTTCCTTCCTTCTACTTATATAAAAAAGTAAAACTTAACATAATCAGATTCTCCATCCATCCCCAAAATCAACCAAACAGCCCGTTTCCCATAAAAACCTGAATCAGGGGCAGTATCAACACAAAACATAGACGAAGTATCCCAGCTTTCCCGGTCAATATTCCGCGACGGCCATTTGCAAAGGTCCGTCGGTACCATTAACCTTCTAAATTCATTAGGTGGGCGCCGAATGGATTGCTTTTGGGAAAAAATGTTTCTTTGGACACGTCCTTGTATTAATGTGTTAGGGTTACTCTGCTGTTTGTAGGTATATATAGATATATATTTTGTAGGAAAAAGGAGTTTTTTTGAAGTGAAAACTTCTTTAGCGGCGTTGTACACTTTTTCTGTAATGGGTAAAAAATTTAAAACTCGCGTCAGGGTCACGTGACCAAAACTCGCGTCAGGGTCACGTGACCCTGATCGAAAATGAGTAAGACGTCATTCAAATTAAAAATAAAACATAGTAACAAAAAAGTTTTCACTTCTACCGGCACTCCTGGAGTGCAACCTTTTTGTTTTTCGTGAGGACTCATCTCATCGCATTTTTTTAAGTTGATTAATTACGTGCAATTTCTTTCTTGTTATACCTTTTTATTTTTAACCGACTTCAAAAAAAGGAGGAGATTCTCAATTCGTCGGAAACTTTTTTTTTTAAGTTTGCTGTGATTTTGGTTGCTAGCGGATTATAATTACTATTTTTTATTTGATTTTTATTAATTACTTGATTGTGCCGGTCATTAGTTGGAGCACGGACCATAAGTCTTCAAAGGTAGTCTCCGTGCTCCAGCCAGAAAAAGATAATACTTAGTTTGAGCAGGAGTTTGCATCTGCACCCTGTTTTTTCTAGCCGTGAAGCTACACACACATCAAATTGACATACAAATCTAAACTCCTTCTTATTTATGGGTATTTTTGAAGCTTTCCACACTCACTTTTTTTATAAAAAGTACTCTTTATACATACATGTTTAGACTGTGATCAGTTGCATAAAGAATAAAAACCCTGATAAACAACTAAACAAGCTACCCAAACAATCACTCCAACCTGACTCCTTCAAGCATACCTCACCTTCAATTTAACCCTAAAACCATCCAAAAAGACACTATCTACTAAACTCCGCTATATAATACGATATAATACAGTGAAAAGCGTCGTATTTATATGAAGGCAAACATTTACGACAAAGTAATACGGCCGATGGTGGCTGGTACATTTTTCAGAGTAACAAAGCGAATATTGGAGAGACTCCACAAAGGGCACGCGGCGGCACTGGCATTTGAGGGTTGGAGGGATGTCGATAAGTGGAGTGTCGATAGATTGGATTCTAGGGCTTGCAATATTGATAAAAGAGCTGTGGTAACGTGTGATTATGGTTTAAATTGAACAAGGGTAACTGTAACTGTATTAATTTTAATTAAAGTGCCAGTTCAGATGAAATAATTTGGAACCTTCGTAAAAGGCCTCTAAGTCATAAGTACTCTACTAACATATAGAATACACACGCTTAACAATTTTGGTATATATATCTATACTGTATAAGTTAGATGTTGGACGATAGATATAATTTTTTGGCAATTCATCATAAATCAAAGTTGTACCTACTTTATTCCATAAAAGAAGTAACAGGCCCGACTTACGAGTTGCAGGTCGTATCGAACCCAGCCAGGCGCATTACTATGTCCAATTTGTTTCATCATCACTGCTCTTAAAAAGGTGAAGGAAAACATCGTGAGGAAACCGGCATTTCCTAGAACCAAAATTCGAAGACATGTGAAATCTACCAACTCATAGTGAGCTCGCGTGGTTGATTATGGTCCACTCCTTGTCACAGAGAGGAGGCCTGTGTCACAATTGGCAACAGTGGAAACATTTGAAGCAGATGATGATGCTGCATTTCATGCTGACCCCCAATTAATGCGGACATAGACGGTGGGGACAGCAAGAAATACATCGAATTTCCGTGACAAAATATGCCTGCAAAGGCGACATTTTACGTTCCTACAACAACTTATATAATAATCCCATCCCTAGCGACTGACTCAGCTCCCTCCCGAGTGCCTCATGGTTACATACGTAGGTGTAATTGTTGGTAAGTACATTTTTCTTTGAGGTTACTCTCTATTAAACGCTCAAAGTGAAATGGGACGCAATGGCTGTTACCTTCAAAGGTGTACCAGGGCTCCAAAGGTCGGCCAAGCTTAATTGTTCCTCAATTATTATGAAAATTTCATACGAGGTACAGTCAAAGGGCTGAGTGGTCCTGGGCGGTCGTTCAGGTTGACTGTGGGTGTAATCCTGGTGTGGGTTAAGGAATCCAGGTTGTTAAAATCCTATTTTTAGGACAAGGCGTGCTGTTTTTGGAATCAGTCTTTAAAGGGATCCTTTGAAGGAAATGTCAGGTGACTTGAAAGGGTGAGAGTCACCTGAGATTTTTTTGGCACTCGCCTTTTCTTAGGTATTCAGAAAGCAAAGGTATAGTTTGGTTTTTTTTTTTAGATAATGTTTTCTCTTTGTGAAAAGTTGAATAGGGCTATTATTCCATGTTGTAAAATTCCCTTCAAATATTTATTTAAAGGCAATATCTATTAAGGAAAACTGATTACAATCTGCTGGACAATTTTCTCCGACGGAAAAGCGAATGGAATGCGTGCAAAGCGGTTTGTCTTATTATGATTACAAATTCTTTTACATTACAATTTTTTTTAACGCCATACTATGGAATACTCGTACAATCTGGAAATATTACCTTATGCAAAATTAAAATTTATTTATTTAAAAAAAAAAAACCTTTAAAAAAACATTAAAAATGTGTCAGGAATTTAGGATATATAATTATAGCTTAATAAATATGTTTTTATAATAAAAACCAAAAAAAAAAAATTAAAAGAAAAGCGCCTTCAAAAATCATCTATATAAAGTGTAAAATAACTTATCTTTCGGAAGTCCGTGCTCATCGAGCGGTTTTTTTTTGTTTTCGGTAATTTACAGTCGAATTGATAGCCTCCTCTTTTTTAAGTCGGTTAAAAAGCGCTACCTAATACTCAAAATTCCCATAATAAAAAGATAATAAAAAACGAATCATAATTTTACAAATTGTTTACAAAACATCTGTAGTTAGTTCAGCCCCTTACTTGGTAATTAATATTCTCATAATAAAACGTTAATAATCCTTCGTATTACGAACAGTTGCTTACCCTTCTGTAAATATTTACAAAGCGTCATATGTTTGCCGTGATTTTGTATCGTAAAAAGGTTGTCTTTTTTAAATATGAGGCGATGTTCTCTTGTGATAATGTAATTTGATGTACGTATAGCAATGTATAGGTACTTAAATATGTTTTTGAGTATGAACAATGTATCTTGGTAACGTTACTTAAGGGGGATGCTCCAACCAGCCCGCGAAATTCAAATTTTTTTACGTTTTTTACAATTTGCAGGCCAGTGACATGTTGTAACTTTATAAATATTTGTGTTGCGCAAATAACAAGTATAATTTTAAATATAAAAAATATCAAAAAACTCGCTCCATCAGCTCTCACATAGAAAAGGTGCATCATGTTAAAATCTCCGAAATCTAACTACGATGCACCTTTTCTATGTGAGAGCTGATGGAGCGAATTTTTTGACAATTTTTATATTTAAAATTATACTTGTTATTTGCGCAACACAAATATTTATAAAGTTACAACATGTCACTGGCCTGCAAATTGCAAAAAACGTAAAAAAATTTGAATTTCGCGGGCTGGTTGGAGCATCCCCCTTAAGTACCTATTTACTTCTACTTTAATCTATCTACTATCACTCGTGCTAGCGCCTTTCAGCATAATCTTCAGATTTATAACAGACCTACGATTCGACCACAAAAAAACCACGCCTAAAATAACAAAAACATAGTACCTAGATCGTAGTAGGTACTATTAAGTATTTTTTGAAATAGATGAAAATACCTCATGCATTTTCTCAACAGCTTTAATAAATAAAAAAATGATAATAATTTATTAGATAATAATATTCCACAACTATCACACAACGCCATCTAGTCCCAAGCTAAGCAGAGCTTGTGTTAGATACTAGACAACTGATAAACATACTTATAATTATATTTCTGAATACATACATATTTTAGATAAATTACACCCAGACACAGAACAAAATTAAATGATCGTGCTCATCACACAAACATTTATCCTGGGTGGGAATCGAACCCACGACCCCCGGCATAGCAGTCAGGGTCACTAACCACTATACCAACAGGCCAGTCAACAAATATAAGAAGCGATTATAATTTTCGTTCAAAAAGTTTCCTGTACCACAAAAAAGATCTTCTAACTCACTTCCATAGAAAGAAGACTCTAAGTATAAATAAGTCTTTAAACGCAAACTCACAACACTAGTGTTTTACAAACAATAAATCCATAAACAATAAAAGCTTGCATTTATATCATAACCAATACTTATCTTTACGGCCAATATTAACTGAGAACGCCATCTGTCGACATATTTGAACATCGAACTAGCACCAACTTACTCATACACTCGTAAAAAAATAAATGCAATCGACTTTGAACCGTATCTGCGTGAAATAGGGGTGATGGTAGGATTTGGGGAGTTGATGAAATATGTTTGTGAAGTATTAAAGTCAAAATGTAGAGATGAATCGCGGGTGGTCATACCAGCTGCGATGACACCGATGGCGCGAGGGGCGCTAAAATGTGCTTCGGTTGTTAAAATCTAGTACATAACTAGAATTAAGAAATAGAGAGTTTCACTTTAAATGAAGGTATTAGGTACTTTCATTCACACTATCAAAATAGCGTAACAGTATGATTGTGTTTTTATCCAAGTCAGCGGTTTCGATTCCTGGCCAGGATTATTGAATTTTCTTTAATCCAATGATGCAGTTTTAATATTCGTGAAAATCGGCCTCGAGACTCCTTTCAGCATTTTTCAATATTCTTCATTTTACAGTTTCGAATATGAAAACTATCTAACTATACAGGGTGGAGAAGACAATACGACATTAAATGAACACACGCGTAATGCTAGTTCATAGGAATAATTCTACACCATCAAAAAAACCCAAAACTCAAAACAGAAAAAAAAATATTTTCAAACAAACTAAATGGCATAAAACTGAATACAAAATAAAACACCATTTATAAATATTGGTTCACTAACCTGTGGTCAGAGCGGCAACAACCCAGGCCTGTAGCAACTTGATCATTTGGCTAATGTTCAGTAAAACAATTACACTAAATCACAGACTATTCACCAAACAATCAGACACGTCTAATCCGCTGGTTATTTTTTGATTAAATTATTAATCACTATCTGAATTACTGTTCAAATCACTTAGCTAAGTAGGTACGTTACTAAATTTTTCTTTTTTCGATATCGCCGCCATTAACTCTAATACACAAACTGCAACGTCGTAAGAGGTTATTCCTGACGTCTGACAAGAGGTCCCCATTCGCAGCCATGTATTTTAATTTATTTAAAGATAAGATTATCCTATCTTTTAAATCATCCACAGATTCAACAGCTGTTGCGTACACTTCATTTTTGATGTGACCCCACAAGAAAAAAATCCAATGGCGTAAGGTCAGGGGACCTGGCGGGCCATCGCGTTGGTCCATAACGGCCAATCCACTGCTGTCCAAACATTTCAGATAAACGTTCTCTTGCACTCACCACTGAATGAGCTGGTGCTCCGTCTAACTGGTACCACATCTGCCTGTAAACATCTAGCGAAAGCTTATCCGTGTACTCGGAAACTGGTCCGTTGAGGAGTTCCAGAAACTTTTCGGCATTTAAATTTCCTTCGATAAAAACCGGACCAATTATGGTATTTCTGTGAATGGCAGCCCAAACATTGACAGCAAATCTGTACTGGTGCGAAGTCTCCCGTCCTAGACGCGGATTCACGCGGCTCCAGTATCGAAGATTCTGTCTGTTCCATAAACCATTCCTTGTAAAAGTACTTTCATCGGCCCACATCACATTGTACAGAAAATCGGGATTCTCGAAATGTTTTGTTTCTATCCAGCGACAGAAGTGTACCCTTACTGGCTTGTCTCTAGGTAACAACGCATGCAATTTCTTGTACTTATACGGCTTCCGTTTGTCGCGTTTTATAAAATATGTAACGCCAGATGTCGCCAGCGATGCCAGCCAAAGTCAGGCAAGCCTGCCTGCGCCAGCCAGCCAGCCAGCCAACGCCAGCTGTCCAGCTCGCCACGTCACTGCCCTACCACGTGAGCCATCCCCGCCAAATTCTGAGCGGAGCGGGTGAAATAGCCGCCAGCCGGCGAGCTATATAAAAGCGAGGAGCAGTGATTTTGGTGTGTCTGTTTATAACGATAATTGTAAGGGAAAGCTCTGCCCAAATAAAAAGCGTAAATTAAGTATTTTTCTATTTATTTTCATCTTTGTCGTTTCAACTCAGAAGTGTGATAAAAAAACCTACGTTAAAACGACGCTCTGCTACACATTAATCTCGACGGTCGTCTTATCTGGAGGACGAAGATTCTGCTTTGGTAAGCCAGACTTCTGAAAATAAAAACGAAGAAAGGCGATGCACACCACCCGCAAGGAAAATATTGAAGTCTCCTTGCACAAGAAGTTGAAAAATCATCAACAATGATCTGGATCACGAAGTGTCTACCCTCACATCGGAAAGAACACCATGCCGCATCGTTTATTCCGTTAATGATCGAGTTTCAAGAAGCATTCTTCTCGCTACCAGCAACGCTTCTCTGTGGAAATGAAAGCTACCTCAAAGTCGTCAATAGCGGATCCAAGGACATCGCAGGCAGGAGGGATTCGTCATACTTCGCGCCGAGAGCTGCCAGGAATCATGTGTAACGCTAGATGTCGCCAGCGATGCCAGGCAAGCCTGCCAGCGCCAGCCAGCCAGCCAGCCAGTCCAGCTCGCCACGTCACTGCCCTACCACGTGAGCCATCCCCGCCAAATTCTGAGCGGAGCGGGTGAAATAGCCGCCAGCCGGCGAGCTATATAAAAGCGAGGAGCAGTGATTTTGGGGTGTCTGTTTATAACGATAATTGTAAGGGAAAGCTCTGCCCAAATAAAAAGCGTAAATTAAGTATTTTCTATTTATTTTCATCTTTGTCGTTTCAACTCAGAAGTGTGATAAAAAAACCTACATTAAAACGACGCTCTGCTACACATTAATCTCGACGGTCGTCTTATCTGGAGGACGAAGATTCTGCTTTGGTAAGCCAGACTTCTGAAAATAAAAACGAAGAAAGGCGATGCAAACCACCCGCAAAGAAAATATTGAAGTCTCCTTGCACAAGAAGTTGAAAAATCATCAACAATGATCTGGATCACGAAGTGTCTACCCTCACGTCGGAAAGAACACCATGCCGCATCGTTTATTCCATTAATGATCGAGTTTCAAGAAGCATTCTTCTCGCTACCAGCAACGCTTCTCTGTGGAAATGAAAGCTACCCCAAAGTCGTCAATAGCGGATCCAAGGACATCGCAGGCAGGAGGGATTCGTCATACTTCGCGCCGAGAGCTGCCAGGAATCATGCTTAAACAACCAGGTCAGTCATGCCATGCCAATGTTTGCAAAATGCCATTAGCCAAATGTGTTTTATATTTGAGTGCCTCGTGTGTCGATAAATAATCATAAAATGCCATTGGTGACCTTGACAAAACTAGGGTAAGCCTGATAAGCAAATCTGATTGTAATCAATTTATTAGTTTACTAGCTGTTGCCCGCGACATTGCACGCGCATATCCCGTTTTATTCCCGTTACCGTATAGCCTATAGCCTCCCTCGATAAATGAGCTATCTAACACTGAAAGAATTTTTCAAATCGGACCAGTAGGTCCTGAGATTAGTGCGTTCAAACAAACAAACTCTTCAGCTTTATAATGTACCTACTATAGTAAATAGTAATATGGTATATAGTATAGATATAATATAAGTATAGATTATCTCGGTATAAAACTGCTTTGCTAGCTATACTAGGGAGCTGGGAAGTTGGAATATACAGATTTAGTCCAAATGCGCATTAAGTACACGTAGGCCTTAGGAATAGATAAGCATTGGCACAGGAGATTGTTAGAGTCAAAATTAATGAGCCATTGAGCCAGCAGGTATTATAAAAAGAACCCGAATTGATGTATGCCTCTCCTATTGTTTAGTTATGAGAAAGAACGGAGATAGTTGCCTATGTGCCGATAACAGAGCCTTAAATGCATTAATTGTCCGCGATAGATAACCATTTTAATATAATATCGATAAGCAAACTAAATTATCTGGTAAGAAGTACCTACTTCGCCAGTCTGAATGTAGTCCAAGGGTACCCATAAACTCAGCATCCATCCTAAAGATACATTTAGCGCTCCCTCAGTTTTTATGCGCTGAATTAACAAGTTCGTAGATAGTTTAGTAATTTCAAAGTAAATTATCAAATAAAAGTAACTCCAATAATGTCGTCAAATGGTCGGGGTCAAACGCAGAATTTTTATTTAATTATGTAGGTACATGTGGGTAAATGTTAATGTTTACAAAACAGGATTTCTTATTTAGCTGAGTTATTTAGTGATGAATTATTATGTTCATGGCATTGAACCGGGTGAATTTAAGTTTGCAGCTGTGTCTCAATTTCCCGTTCTGAGTAACATACACAAAGTGCGTCAGATCATTGGACTATGTAGCTACTTTAGGAAGTTCATCCATAATTTTGCAATAATGGCTCGTCCACTAACGGAACTATAAAAAAAAAAAAAATGAGATGTGGGTATGGTATAAAATCTGGAAAATTTGCCAATAGAAATTCACACGGATGCATGCAAGTTACCCATAGCAAGTATTCTTTTACTAATACGGATAGGCGGTAGTTTGAGCTCTGTCTTGTATTTTAGTTGCGTTACAAGTCGAAAAAAAGTGTTTTCACAGCGTTATTACGAAGTTTTAGAATCTGTGTTGTGTAAAAATGTCCGTGTAATTACGGATTGTAGTGCAGTTCGCGATACAATGACTAACGTGATCTTATTGCACGCATTGCCTACTGGTGACTTTCAATTCGAGACTTTAAAATTGCCGTTGACTATTTTATAGACCAGGTAAGCGCTTAGAGCATATCAACGCCTTGAGCAGGAATCCGATAGAATATGCCGTTAATGTGTTCCTTTTAAAAGTAAACCGTTGGTTTCGAAGAGTGCAACGTATATTGATCTATTGTAAAGTGGGTGCACAGATAGTGATACTGTAAATAATTATGGGCTGTCTCGTAAAACGCTTTACGATAACCGATCAGTTGTGCCAAATTTCGCGCGTAGAAAATATTTCAAATGCATCAAAACGATGGCCATTACATATAGGAAATATGTGACGTCGTGTTTACATTGTGCGTACGATAAAAGAGAACACGGTTGAAAAGAAGGCAAATTACATCGAATCCCTAAACCTATTAAACCAATGAAAATGGTAGACATCGATAATTTGAGCCCTTTTGAGCAAAATTAAAAAGGGGTGCCAATAAGTGTTAGTTTTGACAAATTCTTTCTCTAAATTCGTTGTTTCTGAGCCTACACGTATTGTCAATTCTGTAAAGACAATTACCGTCTTATTACAAAATAAAAGCGCGTAAAAAAAGGGTTTAACTAAAAACCCAGGATTGAATCTCGTAAAACGGTTTGCACAAACGTTATTACATGTCGTGGTTTTGTGATAAACCATGGTCTAACAGTAGTAGCTGTCAAATGTGTGTGAAAGTTTCTGATAGTAACTTTTTCATTGTGTTGTTGTTTTTATGTTAATTTCAGCCAAAATGTATTTAAAAATTGTAGATTTAATTGTTTAGACAATGGTTCAAAAAAAAAAAAAAAGGTTGCACTCCAGGAGTGCCGGTAGAAGTGAAAACTTTTTTGTTACTATGTTTTATTTTTAATTTGAATGACGTCTTACTCATTTTCGATCAGGGTCACGTGACCCTGACGCGAGTTTTGGTCACGTGACCCTGACGCGAGTTTTAAATTTTTTACCCATTACAGAAAAAGTGTACAACGCCGCTAATGAAGTTTTCACTTCAAAAACGGCACTAGGTCAGGTCAAGGTTTAATCTATGTTTTGTATACGGAGAAATTTAAACCGCGGTTCCGCAGATAAGCCTGAACTTGGTAGTCCAGGTTTAAACTAAGGTTTATTCAGTTTTTGTGATTATTAGAGTTTAAACGCATTTCTAGTTTACTTAGTTTCCCAGATCACGTAGTTTCTGTCCATGGTAAGGCCTTTACCAATAGATACTTTAAGAAGTTCGCAACAGAAAAACAGTTAAAGATAAAGATATTTTATTTGTTCAAAACATGCGTTTACACACAAATTAAGCATGCAAGTTCTTATAATTTAGTTTGTCCGTACATGTTTTACCTGGTGAGGTTCACAAATTTTGCTTTTTTTTACAATTTACCAGATAAATTACAGGTTTGTCTATTGTTGTACGTGTATAGTTAAATACATGTTAACAGCTATTGCGTGGCCTAGGTGTAATGGGCAGGTAGAACGCTCTAATTGCACAATTCTCGATGCGTTGAGAGCCACGGAACCTAGCGAGGCCTCTCTTATTTGGGACAATAGTTTACCAAAGTCATATGGAGTATTAATAATACTGTTAATGATTTAGCAGGCTATAATTTATACGAGTTAATGTTTGCTCGTGTAGGTAGATCTGAATGTGATGTTTCCATCCCTGGTTGGTTTATGAGACAGTGCGATCTAGACGCAATAGGGCTATATTATAATCGAATTTGAACAGCTAGCAAGAAAACGAAACGTAACTGCGATAAAAGGCGTAAAAATAGTACAATTTACAAAAAAAGCGATTAGGTATGTACAGTTAGTAAGTACGTACTTTGTTGCCAGGCTCAAACTCCTTGCTGCAATAAGGTTAATTCCAGTCCGTGGTTAATTCTAAGTTAGATGATCTATATTCTGGTCCATGTGTTATTGCCTAAGGATTTAGGTAATATATAATAGCTGTAATATATAGGTAAATGTCTTAGAGGATACAAGAAGTTCACAGGCCCAATATGCGCTGATTTATTACGACCATATCGTAGCATTGCTTTTATACCCGATAGCGCCAGTAGTGTGAATCAACAGTAGGAAAACGAAGATCTCGTAGATCTCCTAGACAGCTAAATTATAGTCCATGTTATCGATATGCCATTTGCTCTGAGCTGACTTGTAATAACTGTTTTGTTGTTCCCATTGCGGGAGCAATTGTTCCAGGATGGCCGATTGTAACGCCAGATGTCGCCAGCGATGCCAGCCAAAGTCAGGCAAGCCTGCCTGCGCCAGCCAGCCAGCCAGCCAACGCCAGCTGTCCAGCTCGCCACGTCACTGCCCTACCACGTGAGCCATCCCCGCCAAATTCTGAGCGGAGCGGGTGAAATAGCCGCCAGCCGGTGAGCTATATAAAAGCGAGGAGCAGTGATTTTGGTGTGTCTGTTTATAACGATAATTGTAAGGGAAAGCTCTGCCCAAATAAAAAGCGTAAATTAAGTATTTTTCTATTTATTTTCATCTTTGTCGTTTCAAATAGTTTTATGGTTAACACGAAAATGTCGACCTGCCCTACGCAAACTACGTTGGGTTGCGTTCAAAATAATTTAAAATTTGTTCCTCAAGGGCCACTCTTACACGTGGAGGAGCACTATCCACATGCGGGATTAAGGATCGATTTTCTCGCAACCTTTGGACAGCTTGAACAATCGTGCGCCCGTTTGTCGGACAAACTCGACTGTTCCCATACCTCTCTCGGTATGTCCGTATAGCCAAAGCGGCATTTCTTTGACACTCCCCGTAAATTAAAACCATGTCGGTGTATTCCGAAGCTGAGTAGGAGGAACGAGGCATTAATTGATACACCTACAAACAAAACAAAAAAACACGAAATCGCGATAAAAACTAGTCTAATCTCACTCAATTCACTTAACTCCACAGAATACTTAATAGTTGTTAACACTTACCTCGATACCTATTAAAATGTTACGTGTCCTGTCACTAAAATAATAAAGCATCCGATTTCTCACTTAAGATAAAGAACCACACAGAACACTTAACAAATCACTAATACACGAATGCTGATGCGCCGGGTACTTGAGAAGGTGCTGCGAGGCGGTACGTCCTGCGGTACTCGAGCGCTTACGAAGCGATGACGCGTGAATCGTCACAGGATTCTAGCGACACACTGACCTAAATTTGTAGTTTCAAGTTTCAGCAAAAATTAAGATAAACAAACCTTCAAACCAAATTATTTATCTCTTTCGCACTTACTAATTTTTCTATTCACTTCCGCATGCGTTATTTTCTTATCTAACTCTAAGGATACTCTTTATGACTCTTATTGGCTTGGTTTAAGGTATAATTTTCAGTGAATCAAATTTCGCGACAGTTTTGTTTTTAAGTTTATAGCGAGCTGGCAACATATTGTCTTTAATGTTTTGATGTTTTACCGATGCGGCGGTCGTTAACCTGTTAGTGCTTCCTTAAAATCAGATACATCATGTGGCAAATGTTGAAAATGAAAAATAATTTCCTGTGACTAAACTACTTGATATTTTCAAATGATTTTTTGTATGTATATTGGGAACGTCTTGAGGTATGCGTAGTTAAATTTATTGTCGTATTGTCATCACCAACCTGTATAACATCTTCAACTTCGATACGTAACACAAAGAATCTAAGTAACAATAATTGCCCTCATATTCTTTTATTTTCAGTATCTAATCAAATAAAATAGATATAATCGATAAATCAATTCATAAACAAGAGCCACACCACAAAAATCATACCTTTGCAATTCGGCACTCTGCAGCATTTTAGTGGCCCACCCGACATCATAACTAGCAAGTAGGAATCAAATCCACTATGATCCGATTCATTAAACACTTGCTCAGAACAAGTGTCAGTAATAGGATTATGTTTTATTGGGCACTGTCATGCACGTGGTTGGCCAAATTATTTTAATTTAATATGGATGATTAAAAAGAAAAACCGATGGTTATAAGAGAAAATCAGTGGTCTTGTGAAAGCGGAACTCGCCATTTTGTTAGCGTGGTAAAATCGTTCAATGAGTCCTCTGTCGCTGTCAGACTTGTACTGACTAAAATCCACGGTGTCATAAAACTTATTGTATACCAAAATGGATAAATGCCCAACAAATTGCTTCAAAATTTCAGGGACAACCCGAAGTTCGGTTCGGTTAGGTTTCTTTAGACCCTGCAAACGGAAATAGAAGCCGCGCTAAGCGGGGCTTCATCGACCCTTTGTAGGTCGTTTTGAAGCTATTGCATAGCTTTTATCGCCGGCTCTGAGCGCAGCGCGGGGCGTGGCGACTGAATATAATATAGAAAAATTCTATCCAAAACCTAACGAAAAAACCTGACACCACGCATCATCTTACGTCGTTTCAGTTTGGGAGACTGGCAATCATAAAATATTCGTCAAGACAATTTACTTTTTCTTACAGATTATAAACGGCCAGCTACAAAAGGAGTTTTCACAATGAGGGATTTTCTTTTTATGTTTTCCCTAGTCAATGGATAGATGGCGCTGAACTTGACATGTTACTGCAATGAACGGAACGTCACGTAATTTTTTGTTTTTTTTTTCACATGGATGTAATTCTGAGATCGTAAAACAAAAAGTACACGTCATGTCATTGTCAGTCACATCACATCACACAAATGGCATTTTGAAAATAAATAACAAGAAGGAAAAAGAAAAAAATATTCATTTACCAGTCTTTTTAATTTATGAGTTTTCCACGCCAGAAAGAAAATGTCCCAAGAGAAAAAGAAGAGAAGTCTTTGCCTCGTGGATTTATGCAAAAATGAAGGCATACATCTTTTTCCTAGAGTAACGCCGTCAGTTCAACGCCATCTATAGAGTTCTTGGAAACTACTTTTTTTTTTAAACTCCAAAAAGAAAACTTCTCATTAGTTTTCCATACTTATAAAATTCTCCTACAACAAAGAAGTTCTTTATTACAGTAGTGCACAAACATTTATAAATAAATTATATTCTCGTTAAATATACCTAACTACGCGCGATTTTTTTCTTATAAAATATGAAAATGTTATGTAATAGCTTCACCGCGACAGTCTCCGAGTGTCACATCTATTTCTACAATACTACCTATAAGATACATTATTTGGTAATCATGTATCGATTCTGGCAGGTATTTCAATTTTTCGGCTTTAAAATAGTAGGTACTTAAGTGCTTTTCTGATAGATAGGCATTTAAACACATGCTTTTGAAACATCCAACAGCAGCCAAGACCAAATTAATATTTATTTATTTATGCAAGCAATAAAACTATAATAATCCCACGCCATTCTGAAACATCACGCCCTTGCCATTTGGGGGTGAACAGAGGGTCTAAATGATCGGGTATTTTGTCAGGACAGATAATAAATTAAAGTATTAGTACATATTGAACGTTATTGATATTTGTTGGTTAGCTGACCTACTTGTAGCATATGGATGAACTATTAATTTATTATGATAGCTTCTGCCAATTTTGATTGTTGGAAAGAGTTTCGACAAAGTAGGGTAGACACAAATGTATCATGTGACTTGCATTTATTTGAAAACTTGTCTTCCCCGTGACTTTGTACGGCTGGAATTTAGAATCAACAATCTGAATAAGTTTGTTCCTGTAACCTGTAGTAAGAACCTCCTCCTTTTTGAAGTCGGTTAAAAATAAGTATAAGCCCATAGGTTTATGTTTTGACTCAGTCAGACCTCTAGCATGTAGCAATTACACCGGTGAAAACTGCATTAAACTCCATTTTGGGTGTTGCATGCATATAGCATACAAAACTCAAACAACACTGTTGTTTTGACTTCTGTTGCTCTAAAAAAGACCCCATATTAGTTTTTCTTCAATGTTTCCTTCAGTTCATCAGTGATCATGGCTTTTGTAACAGTGCTGAAAAAACATATCTCGTTTTAAGTTCTAATGATTATGGCAGTAGCAGAAGTCATAAACTTATTAAAGTAAACTGCTTCATCCCCCTAATTTAAAGTTAAAAGCTACCGTAATCTGACTCAAATAATTTGATTTAGGTGGAAATGATTTATGTGTTTACCCAGATTTAACAATTTGTGGTCAATACCTATTGTATTACTGCGGTCAGTGTGGGAACTGAATGGTTATTACTATTATTAAAATGATGAGATTCGAAGCAATTATAAATTGAGGGGTTCGCCGGTTAAACTGTCTGGAAAAATTAGAAAATGTCAACTCATGTTATTCATCATCATCAGCCTATTAATGTTCCCACTGCTGGGACACAGGCCTCCTCTCTGTGAGAGGGGGTGGGCCATAATCCACCATGCGGGCCCGGTGCGGATTGGTGGATGTCACATGTCTTCGAATATTTGGTTCTAGGACATGCCGGTTTCCTCACGATGTTTTTCTTCACCGTTTTGAGAGCAGTGGTGATGAATATAAATTACACAAAGAAATGAGCCTGGCGGGATTCGAACCTACGACCTACAACTCGTAAGTCGGGGCCGATACCACTGGGTCACTGGGCAATCATAAGCAGGATATCGTTTTTTATTCATTTTCACTTCAAAAACAACATTTACTTAGGTATTCAAATAAAAAAATCTTCACTTTCACTATATAAGTAAATATTTTTTTAACAATAAAATAAATCTGACAGAGCCCAGTAGGGAAATTCACGGGATGTGCCAAGGGCGGCCGGCGGCGGCAGTTTTTAATGGGAGTTTGGCACTGATTGTTTCCAGTGACAGTCTGTTGACAATGAAAATTTAAACTTACATGAACATCAACAGTCGGAATGGGCATAATAGGTACTTTCCCAGTTTTATGTCTTGTGACTGGGACAAAAAAATAAAAACAGCTACCAACATACCTACTTAAGTAGCTATTTTTGAACTGTTTTTATTTTTTGAACTTTTTTTAAAATTGCCTGTACCTGGCCTACTTGAAATAAATGCTTTGATTTTGATTTTTTTTTTTGACAGTAGTTTGTGTAATAGGTAGTGTACTTTAGAAACAAGAAAAACAAATCCATTGTTTTTAGAAATGAGAATAATCTCATTTTATTCTGTAAACAAAATGGATGCGGATAAAGTACCTACCTACTAACCAATGCATAATGTACCTAAATAGATCTGGTTTAGCTAAATAGGACCAGGGACCGAAAACCTTTATAAATTACGGTACAGGTATTAAAGAATTTCGGTTATTTTTCAGATTTAGGTTACCGCTATCTGGGTAACGAGACCGAAGAAAAATGTAACCTCTATTCAGGTTACCGTTTTAATACCGGTTAACTAAAGATAACGACTCTTTGTCACACACACATGCGATGCGCGCCCTGTGATTATTGCCGACGGCACGTTTGAAGTGTGCACGATAGGGGTAATTTTTATTTCGGTAACCGGTATTAATACTGGTTATGTATTCACTTTTAAAGGTAATCTTTAAAATTACCTGTAAAAGAAAAAAAGGTTGTTACCGAAAAAATACCGGTATTGTTGATACCGGTTTCGGTCCCTGAATAGGACATTTACTTCTGATACTCGTATGATTATGATCAAAATGTCAGATGTTAACAAAGAAAAAAATCAAACGCAAAAATAATTCCTGCCTCTCATAATAAAATTATCAACAATCAAATGCTCCAAACAACTGTAAATGACATAAAATCAAATAAAAACGAGCGATATACAAATAATACCATTTTAAACGCACCACTTGAGTTAAACAATAGGTTATATTGGCGCCAAAACGGGGCGCGTTCCCGCCACTTGACCATCTGTGAGTTTTTTTTTAATTCAAAGCAGTAGCAATGGTCGGACTACATTCAGCTGTAAGAATACATCTACTTCGAAAGCTTCGTTTTAGTGTTAATTTATTTTGTTTTTTTTTTTTTTTGTTGCTTTTAAACCGACTTCCAAAAGAAGTAGGTTCTCAATTCGGATGTTTATATTTTAATAGTTATAAAAATTAGGTAACTTATTTAGCTCTGTTTATTGATTCTTTCTTTCATAAGAGGCGGACCAGACGACAAAAAAATCGGACTGCTAATAAAAGGCTCGGCTGAAAACAGAGACTGAAAAGAAAACGTAGAAAGCGTAATCGTAAATGTTTGGGGGTCATCCGGTCAGCGTTGGACTAAGTGGCGCTTGACAACCGGGCCCAGCCTGGCCTGCATGGCCCTCCACAGGCCTAGTTTGCGGAATATGCCGCATGCCAGGGCCCGCGCAGGATTGGTAAAAGTAAACTGGTCACCTAAATGACAAGTAATGAAAAACCAGATCAGATATCCAATGGGGTTCGTTCATGAAATTAAAAAGAAAATGGCGACAACACGATCTTTCGGCCCAGTTCGACCCTTCTGTTACTCGAACTTTGTATTTTATTGGCCGGGTAAAAATGTTGGCACAGGAACCTAATAATTTACGATAAAGTTGCGTTAGGTCTGGGGGCCAAGACAGGTGGCTATGATTTCCAAACATTTCTACTAAGACATTCAATTAACATTCTATAGGTTTCGTTTCAACAGCTGTTTGAAATTTAAAGTGCTCAAGCTCGCTGAAATCTTATTGCGCAATACTTCTTCAATTATCCCTAAACACAGAAATATGCAGACCTGCCTGAGAAGAGAGAGAAGCCAAGTCAATCCAAAAGAGAACAAAAGAGATGATGCTACCTTATGTTGTTTATACTCGTAGCTACATGTATCTCTCGAGATCGCAAAAAGTTTTTCTTTGTGAGCAGACTTGGTTTTTGACTAATGAAGACTAGAGTACCTCTTAAAATACCTGTCAAAGTTCGCTGTTCTCAACTGGTCCGCCGTCAGACTCAGCCGGCACCCCGTCAAAGTTGGTTATCTAGCAGAATGCTTTCGGACCCAGGATATGATCCAGGTTCTACAATACCTTGAGAGAACCGGGAATTCCGGTTTCTATTCAATTCTTTCGTGCTGTACTCACAAGAATAAGACAAATTGATTGACGTAATTATCATTCCACTTGTTTGGTCCGCCAACTTAGTGCCACAAAGCAAAAAACATTCATTTTAATTACGAGAAATTACGCAGTCGGGTAATAAAATCTAGATATCATTCCCTTTCAAGTAATGAGACAGCAACAATGAATTCAAACAAATTATACATTATTTAAGTGTAATGCATTTTATTGTCAGCACTTTAGTAATAGTGAGGGGACGCAGGGGATGTGAGGGATTAAAGCATAGTTTGCAATGAAGGGGTGGTTTTGATCACAGCTCGTCAGGGGGTGAAATTTATAACTGTGGTCAATTGGTGTGTGATAAACGGTTCTATTCATATTCTAAGTATGACGACTTTAATCGACTTCTTTTACTACTTACCTAAAAACACTAAGTAGGTACTTACTTCAGAGTGTTAGCTTATTAGGCGCCTACTTTGGTACAGACGCCAGCACATCAAGCTACCATAATCTGTCAGATTTCTTTAATAGAATTTCAACCTTATCACAAGGGTAGAAGGTTAATGTTTGAGTGGTAAAATCTGACAGATTCGGGTAGGTTGACCTGCTGGCGTCTGTACATTGAGCTAAATCACCTTAGTAGGTCTATACCTTATACTTACTTATAATAAGAAGTGCCCGTCCGATCACGAGGCATGCCCAGATCTTTGAGACGCACGTGGAAGAAAACCGACGCGTCGTCTTCCACGAGCATCTCAAAGAACATTACTGTCAGCGGTCTGACGCGGCCCCCATAGAGGACCAAAGCCTGCCGGGGTCGCGGTGCTGTCTGAAACAGGTAGGTAATCCTGGCACTGGGACCAAAAGAGCTTTTAAGGGAACATCCTGGATTTTGTGTCTTCCTTCCGATCCGCCTAGGGCAAAAAGGACTCATTTGTGATTGTTTCATGTTTGTGATTTTACAACGACTTACAAAGATCCTATAAAAATAATATGAGTTGCTTATGATAGCACCCCCACCGGGTTAATGGCGTTGACGTTGACAAAAAAAATATTTTGTACGTTTGGGACCCAAGTTTGTCTTTTCATGTAGGTCCATGGTCCATGTTTCATGTTTCAAAAACGGCGTCTTACATCGCCATCTATCGGTGTAAGTTGGTATCGGTTACTTTGCCTGTCTAGTTCTACCTGGAATGGAACGCAAATGAATCATTCGGAAATTACAAAGGTGAAGATTAATGTTTCAATATCTTTTGGCTTGTATCTTTTCTTTCAAGCACTTGAAACTTGAAGTTTTACATATTATAGAAAGAGCACTACTGTTTTTTGAATAGCAGAGATTTTATTTTCAATGTGAGTTTTGCAGTTGATGTTTCTGAACTTTAACCATTACGTCATCGTTTTGACAACCAAGTGACATTGGTCTATAGATTGAGGTTATCAATTCAATTTTCAAGTAATAATCTGCGTAATCTTGTTAATTAAGACTAAAAGAATGTGTAAATAAGTGATTTTTATAAATAGCAGTAAGCATAAATTTATAAAAATGTGGCAGTTAATGCAAATGAACTCATGCCAGCTGGTTAGACAGAGGTAAATATTAGTTCACAAGTCACAACTTTACTTCGACGAATAAACATGAATTATACATGCACACTTACATGCAACTTTTCTTTCAGGTTACTGACAGCCAAAAGCAATGTATACTTTACAAATCTAATGAAAAGCAAGCCATCAAATGTCGTAAAACGATACTTTTCTGAAGTCAAAACATCGTCGGAGAAAAATTCGAAACCGGGATTATTATTGCTTTGTAGTCCTTGGAAGTTATGTACGGGGGTTAGTTTAGCGCTCGGGGCTCGATATTTGTTGAGCAACGGCCCAGCATACTGTAAAGCCGTGAAACCTCCTACTAGAGTAGTGCAGAGAAGGCCGAATGTAGATGAAGACACTGCTAAGTTTGATTGGGAGAAGTTTCTCTCTTACCTCCAACCATATAGTTTGCTGTTAGCTGCTGCCGTTGCGGTAAGCTCCTACACATTATTGCTACCCTGCATACATATTTAAATTGATTTAAAAGTGTATTTGTCTCTTCAAGTTAATTAATTCTCATACTCATGGTACCTAATTATTTAATAACTTGACTTTATCTGCTTATCTAATTATCATAAAATTTTCTAATCATGATTAAGATCTGCTTATTGTGAATTAAAAAATTTGCCGCTCAGAATAGTCATTTTTCTTTTACTTTTTTTTTATGTTTCCTCAGATGACTAAGTCTGTAAAATTCAGCCAGATTTTTCAAAGCAGAAATAATATTTTATTTAGTTACTATGTTGTAATTACAAATTAATTTTTCCAACATTTTTTTTCATTCCAGTCTGCATTAATGGTAGCATTTCTGAATGTGTACATCCCAGTGTTGTTAGGAGAAGTGGTGAATGTACTGGCAAACCAGAGAGCGAACCCTGCCTCCGACTTTCTTGAGAACATCAAAGTGCCAGCACTCAAACTCATGGGATTATATGTGGGACAGGTGAATAAACTATTAATCTTTATAAAAATGAAAAGCAAATGCTGTGATTACAGGGGGGGTATTACAACGTCTTAAAACCACTCTTATTCCGGCGAGTGAAAGTGACAGAGCTATACAAGTCGTCTAGCGCCATCTCATTCACTCACTTGAAACTGCCTGGTTTTAAGACATTGTAATACCCCCCCAGGCATGATAACATCACATATTCGTGTATAATGCATTCCAACTAAGAAGACCAGTGTCGATGGTCAACTTACTCTTCAAATGTATGGAGAATAATACACAAATGTTCTGATTTGACAGGTGTTATGTCAATAGGTGGTCTTCTTAATTTGATTGCACTATAATTCTAATGTTTAGGTTCCATCTTTACTTACAATATTCCTTCAGAATAATCGTTCTTTTTCAGGCATTTTTCACATTCATGTACATCCACTTGCTATCACAAATTGGTGAGAGTGTGGCCGCGAAGATGAAACAGGACTTGTTTGAGTCCATACTCAGGCAGGACATGGCCTTCTTTGATCAGGAGAGGACTGGCGAGCTGGTCAATAGGTATGATGACGTTATCATTGCTTTGTCAGTCTTGTACCTGCACCCTTGGGCCTTTATGGTGGATGACAGTCCAGTCCCTCTCACAGAGACGAGGCCTGTGTCCCACCAGTGGACTCATTTTTAGCTGTTTGTTAATTATCTGTTTGACTGACAATTTATTCTTTGTGTGAAGATTCGAACGTTCACTTTGTTAACACAACTAGCAAAGCTTTCCTTTGGAAAGAAAAATTTGAACCGCGAGTCGGATCTAATCCTGCTAGCGGTTAATTTTTTTCTTTCTAAAGAAAAGCTTCGAAGTTCGCGATGGCGACGCATGCGTTAATGCATATACAGCTTGGCAAATTAGAGTAGAAAACCGGAAGTCGCCACTGTGCTCTCGCTACCAGCACTTTGAATGTTTTTTTTTTTCACTTATTACGTTAGTTTAATGGCACAATAACAAATCTAACAAACCTGAGTTCTTTGTTTACATCAAATATCAAAGGTTTTTAAACGTTGTCAGCAAACAAAAAGATTAGTTCCTTTTCAAGACGTTCTGGCCAAGCTGTAATATTTGTAAAAACAATTCACAAACTTTTACGTTTTTATAATCTGGAAAGGTTTGCATAAGTTTGCATTTAGGTATAATATTGAGTGTCATGTAATTTCAGGCTCACAGTAGATGTACAGGATTTCAAGAGCTCCTTCAAGCAGACAGTTTCTGGTGGAATGAGGGCCGTAACCCAGGTAAAAATCTATTTACTTCTGAAGTCAACATTAGCGTTCCTTGCATCAGCGTGTAAATGTTCCAACTGCTGTGTCACAGGCCTCCTTTCTGTAAGAGGGAGCGGGCCATAATCCACTACGCGGGCTCAGTGCAGATTCACACACAGACAGGTCTTCAACCAAAATATCTTCGATTTTTTGGTTCTAGGACATGCCGGTTTCCTGACGATATTTTCTTTCACCGTTTTGAAATCAGTGATGATGAAATAAATTTACACAAAGTAATGCGCCTAGTTGGGTCCGAAGTTCCGAACCCACGACCTACAACTCGTAACTCGGGGATGATACTAATAGGGTCCTATACCTCAGCCTAATCCTACTGGGATAACAGTCATGATGTTTCTTATTTCCAGATAGTAGGCTCGTCAGTCAGTCTTCTAGTCATATCTCCTCAACTGACGGGTCTGACGCTACTCTGCGTACCCTCGGTGGTCATTGGCGGTACCTTCATCGGGTCACTGCTAAGGAAGCTATCTAGAGAGGCGCAGACGCAGGTAATAACTTTTTTTTGGGACTTCATCAAATTATATCTTAACTAGTGTCGGTGCGTGCCGAGGTCGGGACTAAGGAGCTAGCGGTGAACCCAGAACGTAAAGGGCTACGGAAAGACACCGCGGATTTTAGTAAGTACAAGTCTGTCTCTACTGCCTTGCACTGGGTGGGAGGACTCATTTGATGATTTTACGAACGAAAAAAAGACTAGTGTCGGTGAAAATGTTTATTAATTAAAACTCGATTTGTTATAAACGGTGATTTTTGCCACTGGGCATGGGGGCCAAATCAGAAATAATCAGGAACAGCATTTTATGAAAACTATAATGTTTTTTGAAAAATCAATATTCGTGGCCAGAATCTAAAAAAACATGCCCTTATATTACACCATTCGATAGTGTTGCTAATATGGATCAAAATTCTGGCAAATAAAATGTCAAATAATTATAAAAAACTTCCCACCTTGTGTATATTCTGTTTTCAGGTAGAAAAATCAACGCTCGTAGCAGAAGAAGCGATATCAAACATGCGAACAGTTCGAGCATTTGCTGGCGAAGAGAACGAAGCTCGTATATTTGCGCAGGAGTGCAAGGCGGCCGCTGAACTGAATATGGAGTTAGGACTTGGAATTGGACTGTTCCAGGCTGGGACTAACTTATTTTTAAATGGGTATGTAATAAAATGTTTGTGTGATGAGCATGATCATTTGTTCTGTGTCTGGGTGTAATTTATCTTTATCATGTATCTATTTAGAAATATATAAGTATGTTTATCAGTTGTCTAGGACCCATAACACAAGCTCTGCTTAGCTTGGGACTAGATGGCGTTGTGTGATAGTTGTGGAATATTATTATTATATTTATTATTACTTAACATCTCCTCATTCACTTTACGGGCTTTTAGTTCAATCGGTTCTAGTTTATTCACCAGACCCGCGCCCTTTGTCCCTATGCTGTCCAAGTTTCTTTTTTTATTGTGGCAGAATCATCAAATGAGTCCTCCCACTCAGGGCCCCAACTAGCAAAAGATGTCGTAAGAATGCCAGCAGCACGTTTCTCATTCGGCTACTGATCGAGAGAAAAAGTCGAGAGATGGATCCGACCACGTTCTCTCGACGCGATTTGGGCGCACTTCTCTCAGCTATTTAGTGCCGTGAACATCGTAAGATTATCTTTGAATAGCTAAATTGTCGAAAGAGTATATAAATAATCGCAACTCGAAAGCTATTTAGTATCATATTAATCGGAAGAAGCGCTTTCATTCGACAAATTTATCGTAAGATAGCAGTGCGGTTGCAATCTCTCGACTCTTTGATCGAGTGAATGCATCCAACTGGCATTCTTACGACATCTTGATCGACTCTCGATCTGCGCATGGGTGTTTGTGAAAAGAAAATTAAGAGTGCTTTCACACGGTTCGTTGTTTTTGTGCGACTTTTGGAACCTGATTCTGGGTATGACATTGCCACAAATAAAAAAAGTACATATACTCGAGAAAGTTTGATTCTTTCTGCGTGGAGTGCTTTAAACACATTTTTAGATTTGTTTACATACATAAGTAAAAACCTTGTCTTTGCAAAGGATGTTTCATAAAATTCTACTTTTTGTCAAACTTTGATACCGAATTACATAGAAGGTATAATAGTAAAATAATATTTTAAAATGTCCATGGTACATCTGAAAGATTATATTTGGACTGCATTAATCACTTTTTTATTTTTCATTCAGAAATAAACCAAAAATAATACTTCAAAACAGAAAGAATTTGACATTTTTTCGTCCGAAATCATATTTTTTATCTATCAAGATTTACTGAATATTCAATCAAAAAGTATTGAATAACTAAGGTTACTATGTTAGCTTGCATTAAAAAAATAATTAGCTCATTTAAAACTAAAATAATAGTATTAAACAATTATAATATGCAATGACAAAATTCAATATAAAACCAAGAATGGTCTGTTCTTTGATTTAGACGGCGCGGGGCGCCTTCTGCGGGAGGACGTATCGCTCGCAACCATTTTGACATTAGTCACGTAATTATTAAAATTTAAAATACACGCCACCATTCATGACCTTTACACGCGGCGCCAGTGTCTTTATCATGACATCAAATTCCATGTGAAAAATGTAGTACCTCGAATTTTCCGCAGGTCATGAGTGGTGGCCAGTAATTTTCCCAGTCGCCAAGAATACAGTATAACCTACCTTTCTTGATACAAGCTAATATTTTGAATTAATTTGATTGAATTTTCCTACTATATTCGAATGTGGGTATAATTGTAAATAAAAAATAATGTAAATAATAAAAAAAAAACTATTTACATAATTCTGATAGCTTTTTTTCTGAATTGGTAATTATATGTAATTTCAGACTTGCTAACTTCCCAAACATTCCAGTTCGTTTGGATAATATAGCTCGCTGCGGGACTCACCATACCACCGGTCATGCCCCTGGTGGTATGCCTTTTTATTACCTGGTAAAATCATCAGATCAGCCCTTCCACCCAGGGAAGGACAGGAGGGACATACAAACTTGTACTGACTAAAATCTACGGTGTCCTTCAATAACCCATTGCTATCCGAGGCTATGGATACCCGATAAGACAATTCCGCGACGCCCGGCAGGATTTGGCTCTCTAACGTGCGCCCCGAAAATCCGTGAAAAATTGATCTGATCGTTTTGAGGTAGCGGTTAACCCAGAGAAAAGTTTTGTTTTAAACTTTTTGTATTCGTTTTTGAAGTCGGTACTTTTTTTCAAAAAGTTTTTTTTTCATCAATGTATTTTTATTAGGTTTTATCTAAGAGAGTTGAAGTTCGGCATCCAGTCAATTGCGGTATTCCGTTTTGGCAGCTGCATTGTATTTTTTTTTTTTGGTAAATTTTCATAATATAATAATAATAATAATATTTTTTTATATTTTTAAATGTTTTTAACTTTTTTTGTATTTAATAATATTTAAAAATGTAAAACTATATGTATGAAAGATGGATAAACGAAATAATAATAATATTCCACAACTATCACACAACGCCATCTAGTCCCAAGCTAAGCAGAGCTTGTATTATGGGTACTAGACAACTGATATACATACTTATATATTTCTAAATACATACATATTATAGATAAATTACACCCAAACATGTGTCCTCCCGAGCGGGACGGGATTTATTACCAGACTCTAGTACTGACTAATCGGGCACGCCGCAATTGCGGCGGTAAGACCCCTCTTTGAGGAGTGGCTGGAGAGAAGTCATGGCGTCCTGACCTACCGCTTGACGCAGGTCCTCACCGGACACGGAAGTTTCGGGAGGTACCTGTGTCTGATGCGAAAGGAGGAGACGCCTGGGTGTCACCACTGCGAAGATCGCCCGGAGGACACGGTGGAGCATACGGTGCAAGACTGCCCAGCTTGGGCGGAGCACCGACGTGTCCTCACGGCAGCGATAGGCGGAGACCTCTCGCGCCCGGCATTGGTTGCGGCCATGCTGCGGGGCGAGACGGAGTGGGAAGCGGTCAGCTCCTTCTGCGAGGCAGTAAAACTCGTTAAGGAGGAGGCGGGCCGCGAGCGAGAGAGGACAGCGTCCTCCCTCCGCCCCAGCCGCAGTGGTAGGCGCCCACGGCGACCGACGTCGCTAGATGATCTCCGGCCACCGTAGGCGCGGGCATGCGGGCAGCGAGTAAAGGGCAACTCGCTGCCCGACCAAGGACCATGCCCGGGTCGACGGCGCGTTGTGTCCCACGCGCGCCTCAAAGAGCGTCAGCATAATGACGGGGCCCCCCTCTCAGAGGGCCAAAGCCTGCCGGGGTCGCGGGATTATTCCCTTACCGTAACCCCGGAACGTAACAGGCTATGAAGGACACCGTGGATTTTAGTCAGTAGAAGTCTGACAGTCCCTCCCGCCCTGCCCGGGGTTGGAGGACTCATTTGATGATTTTACCACGCTAAAAAAAAAAAAAGTACTGACTAATATCCATGGTGATCCTTAAGTAGCCCTTTACGTTCCAGGGTTACCGTTACCTGATAAGACAGTCCAGTGACCAAGGCATGCTCCTACCCTCAAATAGAAATCGCTTCTCGGCGTCGTAGGTCTCGCGGCTGTTCTCCCTCACGTGTTCCACCTCCTACTTCGCTAGCATGACTGCTTTGCATAAGGATTCGAGGTGACTACTTCCTATTCCGTCTTGCCCCGCAGATCGTGGCCTCGATCAATGCCGGGTGCTATTAAATTGACTCAAGTGCATCGAGTTGGGATTTGGCAAACCTGTACCACTTCATGTACCTAACTTTTTTGCAGACAACTCAATAAGTGGACTAATATAGTGGGTCGATGTCAACGGCACCTCAAAAAGGCCAAGATACGAGTAGCCTATCATTTTTGCGGTTACACCTAAGAAAGATAGAACCGAGTCGGATTGGCTCCTTTTTGCGGAAAAATTCACGTCTTAGCAGCATTGAAGCTCAAGCACTCAACCGGCCATGGCTCTTTTGCCTGATATTACGAAAAACAGATACTACTCAGGAACCCCGAAGACTTCCAACTTGAACCACACAATCGCTTCCAGTGCCTAACCGAATGCGAAACTGTGGACGAGATTAACAATGGGTTGGTGGAAACTGTCCAAGCTGTGGGGTCCAAGTTCTTTAAGACCCCGCGCCGCAATAAGCCTCAAAAGCTCTCGAACGGAAAAATCCGGTTGATGCAGGACCGGACCGAGATGAGGCTGCAATCTTCAGCTGATATGTCGGAATATGGCAAACTCAATAGACGAATCTTTAAATAAATGCAATGTGACCTGCGCTCCTTTAGTGCGGCACAGATCAAAGAGGCAATCGAGCGGAACCGGGGCTCAAAAATGTTCGCAAAGAATTCGTCTATTGGGAAGAGCCAAATGACAAAGCTGAAGATTAACGACGGCAGCATCATTTCGACTAAACTAGAGATACTAAGGGAGCTTGAGAGGTTTTACGGACAGTTATATACATCAACGCGACAACCCAGTGTCGGTACATCATGAGACTCAAGAGCTAAACTGACTCGACACTACACTGAGGATATCCCGGACATCAGCCTGTACGAGATTAGAATGGCTCTTAAACAGCTCAAGAATAACAAGGCGCCGGGTGAGGACGGAATCACAACAGAACTTCTGAGAGCGGGTGGAAAACCGGTACTTCTAGTCCTCCAGAAATTATTTAATTCCGTCATACTCAAAGGTTCTACATCAGAAGCATGGCACAGGAGTGAGGTTGTTCTTTTCTTCAAAAAAGGTGACAACACCTTGTTGAAGAACTACAGGCCAATCTCACTTCTGAGCCATGTATACAAGCTGTTCTCAAGAGTCATTATGAACCGTCTCGAACGCAGGTTTGATGACTTCCAGCCTATAGGTATATCGAAGTGTTGAAGTGTTTGTATAGAAACGCCACCATGTCCATTCGACTTCAGCAGGCGGAGCATGGCGCCGTAGAAAGGGGTTTGTCGACGGAAGAATAGACAAAATGACAGAACGTAGAAATATTTTTATCGTTTTAAATTATCATTACACTTACCTTGGACAGATTGTTCAGTTAGGTAGGTCCAACTTCGAGAAAGAGGTCGCCCGAAGAATCCAACTCGGATGAGCAGCGTTTGGGAAGCTACGTGATATTTTCTCATCGAGAATCCCACAGTGTCTCAAGACAAGGGTGTTTGACCAGTGTGTGTTGCCAGTGATGATATATGGCTCCGAAACGTGGTCCTTGACTGCTGGCCTTTTAGAGAGACTAAGAGTCACTCAACGAACAATGGCAATGCTCGGAGTTTCTTTGCGGGATAAAATCCGGAACATGGATATTCGGCAAAGAAGCACCAGAGTCACCGACATAGCTCATAAAATTTGCAAGTTGAAGTGGCAATGGGCAGGCCACAGCGCTCGTAGAACTGACAACCGATGGGGAAGAAAAGTTCTTGAGTGACGACCACGGACCGGAAAACGCAGCGTAGGCAGGCCTCCCACTAGGTGGACCGACGAGGGCAGCCGATGGATGCAAGTGGCGAATTGTCGTACGGCGTGGCGGTCTAAGGGGGAGGCCTATGTTCAGCAGTGGACGTCCTCCGGCTAGTGATGATGTTGATGATGATGAGATACTACTCAGAATAAAACATACAAAAAAATAAGTTAGCATTCCAACAAATCGTAAAAATAAGTGAAATTGAATGAAAAGTGAGAAATTACACGAATGTGTCAAGTTTCATATAAAATAATGAAATCGAAAAAATAATGTTCTTTTTCTCTTAAACCCTGTGTTATTTTACTGAAGGTGAATTGTTCTCTGTTAAATAACGAACATTTTCTATACCGTTTCAATAGAAATTTGGTAAAAAGCCTGAGTGACCAATTGTAGCATCGTAATTTGAGCATAAACAAATCTATGCACTGTTAGTCGCGATTGATCGAAGATGAACTCAGGTACTACTTGCTGTGCGAATGGAATAATGTGGAGTTGAACCACATTTTTTACGCAATTTTGAGCAGTTACGTAACTTCGTTAGGAAGTTTTGCGAGATAGAGATTATAATTTAGAGCTCACCGAAACATTCTGTTTCAAAAGTTCTGAAACCCTGTTGTTTAGATCTTCTCTACACTCTGATAGATCTGTCTTTATTAAAAAAATAACCCAGCTGTAACCCAGTATAAGAAGCACTGAAGCCCAGTCAAAACAGTTCAATAAATATTCTCCTTTGCAAATGTTTAACGAGTTGCACGATCCGCTCCCAGTTAACTGTAGGGGAACCAAGAATCTTCTCGAATATTTTTAATCTTCATGATATCGATTCGAAATTGTCTTGTCAATTATAGGGGAGCTTGTGGCTGGTCGCAATGGAGTTTGTATGATCTGCGTAGTAGATTATCGCTCTCTTTGCGCGGTTTTTTAAACACCAAATCATAAATTCTAAATAATTTCAAAAATCTAATTAAAAAGTTATGAATTCCAATTAGTCACTAGAAACAAAATCAACACTTGAAAGATGTCATAACAAGATAATTTACTAGTATTATAGAATGGAATTGAATAATCTCTATAATGCACACTTTGTAAATTACAAACTGGATATTATGTTTGTAATTTACAAAATGTTTTTTCATTCGCAGTGTGACACAAGGTGCGGTTTAAATATAATGAGTGGCCCTTATTTTATTTTGATAGGTATATATTTATCATATTATCCATTCATTTATGAAAATAAGTAGTGGCTAGAAGACCGGGATCTTACTTTGTTTATTCGAAACAAAAGTGGCAAAAGGTCATATTGTTTTCTTTCTGGTATACGAGGCATAGCTGTTTCGCTAGTGTTTTGTTTTTATGCGGGTGGCATCACGATGTCAAATTGACAGGAATTGTGTTCTTTCAGTATGTCATAGCGCCCTTAATAGTTTAATGTTTAGTATTAAATTTTTCATTATTATTTGTGATATACAATTTTAATGTCATATGACAATTCGTGACCTAAAGTTAGCTAAAAGGTGCTACTTTCATATGCGGAATTAAATTTTTCGTCTATATTCCTTACATTTTAGTTAATATTTTCATGGGCCGTAACATTTCTTAGTAAATTATGAATTAAAAATAATATTAATTTAATAATTTATCCAATTCGCCATTATTAGCAATTCACTTATCATCACACAGCCTTCACTCGGCTTTTTAGCCGAGAGATGGAAATGCGGATTCAATCTTACGACTTCTAGGACCGCCATTGTAGTTATATTGGGGTTCCTTAGCGCAAGATGTTAAATCCTTAATATTAGATCAAAATACTGTCATATTATTAATACTCCAGAGAAATTTGAAAGATAATTAAACATAAACAAAATGATTAATATTTTTAGTATATAATAATAAAAAACAATAAAATATATTTTGTTTATGTTTAATTATCTTTCTAATTCCTCTTTGTCTAACTTTTTCAGCAGAGATATTTTCGAAAGTAAAACTACTACGTAGTTGATGGTTGGTAAATATCAAAAATATTTTCTACAGAACCCGCATATAAATTTAATTTTGTTTGCTCGTCTTCTGTGGTTGCTGCCAATGCAGATGGCGATTGTTTTAAACTTTTATAAATCATGTTCACTTTTTGTCGGAACCGTAAAATATTTTTCCACCAATTGAAATCCATTTTTGACATAACGCAATACGGTACGTACAGATATTATGTTTTTATAACAAAATAGCGTTCCATACCACAATTATGTTGTAAGAAGGCTTTCAAATAATGTTTTGAGCACCTTTTGGCGCTGAATTGATAATTTGAAAGCGTTTTCTCAACTTTAAAAATTATGCGGAATGAAAGCCGTGTGAGAAGCTATCTTAGGACATTAAGTGTCGGTATAGTAACTGAGGTGCTATTTTGTCGAATGAACAGCGTTCTCTCGATAAATATGCTGTAAGAAATACATGTCGAAAGATAGCATCACGAAAGCTACTCTTACGACAAATTAGCAATTCGGTTGCTTTCAAAGAGCTTTCATAGGACTTACGGTTGGTTGCTCATAGAGCTAAAAAGCGCTGAAGGCTAAAAAGTCGAGAGAGCTGCCTTTAAACAGCTTTTTGAATTTTGGGATCTTTCATACGGCTGTCTTTCGATCTTTAGTCGAAAGAGTAATTGCTCTTAAAATCTCTTTGCTAGTTGGGGCAGCTCGGGAGGGACTGTCAGACTCGTACTGACTAAAATTCACGGAGGCCTTCAATAGCCCTTTATGTTCCTGGGTCACGGTGATGAAATAAGTCCAGGCTTTGGCCCTTTAGAGGGGGCCGTCACAATGCAGACACTCTTTGAGGCGCGCGTGGAACACAACGTGCCGTCGACCCGGGCATGGTCCAAGGTAGGACAGCGAGTCGCCCTTTACTCGCCGCCCGCGCCTACTGTGGCCGGAGATCGTCTGCCGACGTCTGTCGCCGAGGGTCTCTACCACGTAAAAAAAAGAAGATTAATACAGAATATTATTTTTTTTCAGCATGGTTCTAGGTACAATGTTCATGGGCGGCCATCTTATGTCTTCTGGTCAAATGTCAGCGGGTGACGTCATGGCCTTCTTAGTGAACGCGCAAACTGTACAGCGATCTATCGCTCAGTTGTCGCTACTGTTCGGCTCTGTGGTGAAAGGCATCAGCGCTGGAGGTCGTGTGTTTGAGGTTAGTTCTTATTGCTTTAGGATTACGGTTCATATTTGAGTGACAAAAGTCCTTAGTATTTTGAGGTTAGTTCTCATTTCTTTAGAACTGGGGTTCAGTTTTGAATGACAGGATTTTTTTTTGTGTGTTTGAGGTAAGTTCTTATAGCTTAGAACTAGGTTTCATGTTTGAGTGACAACAGTCCTTATTGTACTTGAGGTTAGTACTTATTGCTTAGAAATAGGGTTTATTTTTGAATGACAGGAATCTTTCGTAGTGTGTTTAAGGTTTCTGACTTTAATGCCTTAGTGATAGGATTCAATTTACAGCGTACATTGACACTATTAGTCTGTGTTCAATCAACGGCGGATACAAGGGGGGGGTCATGGGGGTCATGACCCCCCCCTGGGCGACAGGCTGGGTCATAGGTGGCCACTGCAATTTTATCTAAGTTTATTATAAACTTAAACAAATTATAAACGAAAGGGGCACATAATCATAATAATGCAATTCTGTGCTGTTATTGGTTATACGTTTTATAGCAGGGGTGGCCAGCTTGGTCAAGTGTGAGTTTCCCACAAAAATGAGTGAATTTTGGCATTTTTTATTCGAAGAAAAAAATCGGGACGGCGGAATTGGTCTTGAGCAAAATATTTTTTCATACAAATTGTATAGGTAAACGAAAAAGTTACCCATTTTTAGGGTTCCGTAGTCAACAAGGAACCCTTATAGTTTCGCCATGTCCGTCCGTCCGTCCGTCCGTCCGTCTGTCCGCAGTTTAGCTCAGAGACTCACAGTACTAGAGAGCTGTAATTTGGTAGATATACGGATTTGTTGTGCAGAAAAAGTGGTAAAATAAAATCTCGTAATAAATATTTTTTTAGGGTACCTCCTGTACACGTAAACTGAGGATGTTTTTTTTTCTCGCGTACCCCTCAGTGTGGGGTATCGTTAAATAGGTCTTTAAAAAATAATGATAGTTTCCATACAATTTTTTGATAAAAAAATTCGTTTGTGAAATATTAAGCTTTAAAAAGCTAAATTTTGCTCGACTTGAGTGTCCCACCCCTCTACCAGCTAAACGATTATGTTTGGGGGTGTGAAAAAATTCACAATAGTAGTATATACAGGATGAATTTTTTAACTGGGCGTGGATGGCTATTTCCGAAACTATGAGGAATATCAAAAAACGTTGAAAGGAGTCTCGAGGCCGATTTTGACGAAAACTAAAACTGCATCATTGGATTTCAGAAAAATCAATCATCTTAGCCAGGAATCGAACCCGCTGATTTTGGAAAAAAAAATCACACCCTATATTATTAAGCCATTCGATAGTGTTGCATGTAAGGATAAAATTCTGGGATGTAATCATAAACGGCAAACTTAAGGAAAAGGTATAATTAAAAAAAACTGATCAATTTTCAAACCAATGACTTTATTCGAAACTTATGTTAACCGTTTCTTCTTTGAAACATTGCAATTTTTTATTCAACTCAATCATTTCTTATTGCTGAAATCAGTGGAATTATTGAGACGTCAAATCCAGTTTAACATTGAAAACAATGATATTTTATAATTTTGAATGAAGTATATGGCTCAGTAGAAGTAAAGTGATATACAAAAACGCTATTTTATAAAAAAATACTATTCCCTTAAGTTTTTCGTATATGATTACTTCCCAGAATTTGATCCTTGTTAGCAACACTATCAAATGGTGTAATAATACAGGGTGTGATTTTTTTTCCAAAATCAGCGGGTTCGTTTCCTGGCCAGGATTATCGATTTTTTGAAAATCTAATAATGCAGTTTTAGTTTTCGTCAAAATCGGCCTCGAGACTCCTTTCAACGTCTTTCGATATTCTTCATAGTTTCCGAGATAGCCATCCACGCCCAGTTGAAAAATTCACCCTGTATAACGAAGTTTAAAAGAAAATTATCATGACTAAGTAGGCTTTACAACTTTACGAGTAATAGTGGACCAACTTATAAAATGTACTTGGATAATATATTTTCGTAAACAAAATGCATCGGAGAACATGTTATTCAACTGCAAATGTAAGTTTGTCAACATTATTTTTACAGCTTTAATAGGTATGTTTTTACGGTATGTTTTTTAGGGATAGGTAGGTTTTTATCGTCAACTATTTTTAACTAACTTCAAAAAAGGAGGAGGTTCTAAATTCGTCGTAATCTTTTTTTTATGTATTTTCCCCGATTTCTCAAAGACTCCTGGACCGATTTTGAAAATTCTTCTTTTTAAAATCCTGTATAGTTTTGGTATAGGTCCTATACTATTATATTTTATATGTTTTGCCTTGCCACGACGACTGGACTAAGTCGTGATAATTATGGTCGTGATCGACCCGTTGGCCACCCCTTTATTTTCTTTTTTTAGCGTGGTAAAATCTTCAAATAAGTCCTCCCAGGGCAGGGCAGAAGGGACTGTCAGACTTGTACTGACTAAAATCCACGGTGTCCTTCAATAGCCCTTTACGTTCCAGGGTCACGGTATTCGGGATGTCTTTCTTTCAAATCTATCTGAACTAAACTACGGAGACAAGCTGTCTGCGACATGGTGACCCCCCCCTGATATAAAAGCTGGATCCGCCCTTGTGTTCAATGACAATATCAACATCATGGTTTTGTTATTGGAGGACGTGTGTTTAAGGTTAGGCCTTACTGCCTTAAGACAGGGTACATATTTGACTGACAACAGTCTCATCGTTGATTTGGCGTTTAAAATCCTACATCCTTAGGAATAAGTTCCATTTCCAAATACAACTACTATACTTGTATAGACTTAACCTTTAAATTCGAAGACATAAAGTTCACTTTTAAAGAAAATTGTTACTTTTCAGTACATCAACAAGAAGCCAACAATGGACCAATCAGGGAAGGCAGTGATCAAGTACCACGAGTTCCATGGTGATATAGAATTCAAAGATGTCAACTTCTCATATCCGAATAGACCAGAAGCAGTGAGTATTCGACTTTATTTGTATAATAATCTACTAGTTTTTGCCCGCGGTATTGAAAAATATACTATGCGAACTTAGTATCAAGATAAAAATTATCCAGCATTGATATATTTTTTTTTGATATTTTTCTCGTCAGTTTCCTGACAGCTTTTTGAGGCGATTAAATAATAATAATAATATTCCACAACTATCACACCGCCATCTAGTACCAAGCTAAGCAGAACTTGTGTTATGGGTACTAGATAACTGATAAACATACTTATATATTTCTAGATACATACATATTATAGATAAATTACACCCAGACACTGAACAAATGATCGTGCTCATCACACAAACATTTGTCCTGGGTGGGAATCGAACCCACGATCTCCGACATAGCAGTCAGGGTCACTAACCACTAGACCAACAGGCCAGTCATTAGAACAACGACGTGCCGTCGCTTTGCTCTTGTTCTTGATTGGACAGTGAGCTACGCGAACACTCACCGTCAGTAAAACCGATCTTACGGTTGTTAGAAATCTCTTTGCAATCCCCGACGCCCTGGGCGTCCGCCTCGCTGTTGCATGAGGAAGAGGATTGCCTCTCCTCTCCTGCTAATATTACTGCTTCGCAGGTAACTGCTTCCCATGCCCCTTCACTTATGGCCTGGAACAGGGTCAGATGCGAGAGTCAACACCGCCACCGAACAGTTTATCTAAACAATTTTTTTGAGGAAAGAGTTATAAGTGGAGTTGCGATGTAACGCAAGCCATCTAGAGTACTTATTCAGAAGACAGGGAGAAGCCCTCCTCGTGGCAATTTTTTTTTCTTCAAAAAAATCAATACAAAACGCGATTTTTATCTATTACTAGCTGTTGCCAGCGGCTTCACCCGCTACAACTCGAAAGTTATCCCACGGGAACATAAAATCGGGATAAAAACTATCCTATGTGTTAATCCAGATTATAAACACTATGTGTGTACCAAATTTTAGCCAAATCCGTTCAGTGGTTTTTGCGTGAAAGAGTAACAAACATCCATACATCCATACTTACAAACTTTCGCCTTTATAATAGTAGTAGGATTTTAGCGCTACTTTGCTCTATACAATATTATAAATTCTCCATGTCATATTGCTCTTTCAGATTGTATTGCAGAACTTCAATCTAAAGATTCCAGCTGGCAAAACTGTGGCACTTGTCGGCACGTCTGGCAGTGGCAAGACTACTATTGGTTCTCTATTAGAAAGGTAAATGTTCTTCTATAACTTCCGGGAAAAAATCAGGGTTGCGAGATTGTTCGTAAGCGTTAAGCGCATTTCACACAGAGAGCGGGCGCGGGTCGGGCGCGGGTCGGGGCGGGAGTACGGCGGGTCTAGTTCTTTGTATTTAAATAGAAGACATCACACTGAAAGCGTGCGCGGGTCGGGCGCGGGGCGGGTCGTGCGGGTGCGTGCGCCCGCTCTCTGTGTGAAATGCGCTTTACTGGGGTCCTGGGAAACGAAAAGCAATTGAAAGACATCGTGAGTTTATAGACTGAGTATCTCACTAGTCCTTTTTTTCTTTAAAAAGAACCCAAAAAAGGTAAAAGAAAATCTTGATTTCTCCTCTTAGGGTTGCGACACATTTGCGGAACGTACTGCACCGAACGTTAAGTTATTCCACATAGGGCACCTGGCAGCTGCGAAAAAATTTGACAGGAGCTTTATGTGGAATAGCTAAGGTGCCAGTGCGCCTGCCAGAGCCTTATGTGGAATACCTCTGGTTGAATACGCTCGCAGCGGTACGTTCCGTAGATGTTTCACGACCCTTAGTAGACTGACTTCTAAAGGTTGGTGGTCTGTTTATGGTGCGCTCCTGGTATGGTCTATCACCGCAAGTAAGGTCTCTCAGCCGTAACTACAGATTAGACCGTTAGGAAGTGGAACCTAAAAATCCCAAATAAAGGGTTGAGAGGTGTCAAGGGACACCCGGATGGAACGAAGTTACTGTATACACTAAACAAAAATAATCGTCGCGACTCCACTCCACTCCACTCTTTGAGCTCTAGCACCCTTTCGATAAGGAACTTCGTTCCAAAAAGTGTCGTGACAACTTTTCGTAAGAATTTTTTCCGTCTAGCCCCCTTTCACAACGCGCGATAAGGAACTTCGTTCCAAAAAAAACTGCCGCTTCGTAGTCCAAATATATGTATTTATTATCAAATAACTATGTTGTAGTGATTTAAAGTGTTCTTTACCTTACCGCACTGTCTTTTCTTTTTAGAAGTATCCAGCATTGCCAGTACATCTATGCTTGCCACTACAGAAAAAAAGTTAAAGACGCCAGGTATTGCGGCTTTTATAGACAACATGAGTCCAGAAGATCAAGACAAGGCAGATGAGCTTCTCAGCAGGGCAATTTTTGCGAGCAGATCTCCTCTCAGTTTGGTGGAAAATTCTCATTGGAGGACATTGTTTTCGTTTCTTCGGCCAGCATATAAACTACCTTCTAGATACATGTTGTCGGGCCAGTTTTTGGAAAATGAGTACAAGAATGTGTCTGCGTTGGTAGCAGAGGCAATTTCCGCTGCTGATTCTGTGGCATTGGCTGTGGATGGTTGGAGCAACATTAGAAATGAACCTATAGTAAATTTTGTTGTCACAACGCCGAAAGCTTTTCTTTACAAGGTTTTATTTATTTATTTAAACTTTATGCACAAAAAACATGTACAAAGGCGGACTTAATGCCTTGGGCATTATCTCCCAGTCTACCTTAGGGTGATGCAGAGACAAAAACAAAGTAGGTGCAACGTACAAGACAATTTCCAAATTCCTGGGTCAATTTCTGAAAGCAATAGCCTGACGCTTCGCTGTGACTTACGACCTTTTATTATAAGTTGTTTTAATACTATAAAATCAAAGGAACTTACGGTATACTTCATAATTTCAACCTTTTCCTACAAGTATTGCTGGCGCAGTGGTTAACGTGCTCGGATGTTTCCATCACTGCTGGCGAAGGATCGATCCTCACTTTTTAGGGTTCCGTAGTCAACAAGGAACCCTTATAGTTTCGCCATGTCCGTCCGTCCGTCCGTCCGTCCGTCCGTCTGTCCGCAGTTTAGCTCAGAGACGCACAGTACTAGAGAGCTGTAATTTGGTGTGAATATACGGATTTGTTGTGCCGAAAAAGTGGTAAAATAAAATCTCGTAAAATATTTTTTTTTAGGGTACCTCCTGTACTTACACGTGAAGTGAGGATTTTTTTTTATCTCGCGTACCCTTTGTGTGGGGTATCATTAAACAGGCCTTTAAAAAATAATGATAGTTTCCATTAACAATTTTTTCGATGAAAAAATTCGTTTGTGAAATATTAAGCTTTAAAGTGCTAAATTTTGCTCGATTCGAGTGTCCCCCCCCTCTACCAGATAAACGGTTATGTTTGGGGTGTGAAAAAATTAACAATAGTAGTATATATAACGAAGTTTAAAAGAAAATTATCATGACTAAGTAGGCTTTACAACTTTACGAGTAATAGTCGACCAACTTATAAAATGTCTTGAATTCCAAATTCCTGGGTCAATTTCTGAAAGCAATAGCCTGACGCTTCGCTGTGACTTACGACCTTTTATTATAAGTTGTTTTAATACTATACAAATCAAAGGAACTTACGGTATACTTCATAATTTCAACCTTTTCCTACAAGTAATGCTGGCGCAGTGGTTAACGTGCTCGGATGTTTCCATCACTGCTGGCGAAGGATCGATCCTCACTTTTTTCTAATTACTTTTATTTTATTTAATAATTTTAAATAGTTGCGATATTCTTTTTGTTATTTTTCATGCATTTTTTTGTAGAAATTTGATAAATAAAATTGTTTTTTTTTAGTAATTACTAATACTAGTCATTAGTGTTGTGTGTCGACCGTTATCATCATAATTATAAGTATAATAAAGTTTTGTAGGTAGATCAGGGAAATAAAACAAAAGTTACAAAAGTAAATTATTTCGATTTGTGAGGTAGACATAACTATGTTAGTTCGTTTCGAGTCTCATTATAGAACGTTGTTGATTCCTGGATATTTTGTGTGACGATTGTTTACATCTATGTTACGCTGTTTTAATGTTATTGTTTTGTAGTGAAATATTAACAGTGGAAATAATATAATCACTGAGGGCGAATATTATAGCCGTGCATAAATATGGATGAAACAATACAAATATCAAATTAAACCGGACTAAGTGTGAGTATTAATATTTAATTTTTAATTGTTTCACATGTTAATATCTTATTTATTAGATAAGATTCCCTACAATAGGTTTGTTTAAAAGATAGTTAAACGTGTTATTTACTTATAGTTTTTTCTACTTTTAGTAAAATAAATTATCAGTTGTATTTTGCATAAAGATAATAATAGTATTCCATGTTTTGTTCTAGTGAAATACTGTGAGTCCTGTGGAAGTGGATATGAGATATAAGGAACGAGCTTAGCTTAAGATTGTCGAGAGCAAAGTCCAACACCGACGGTTGTCAGACATCATAATAAAATTATGGTGAATGAATATGAAGGAAATGGCTTCCCCCAATGAGTAACTAATTCAACACGAAATGAATAACCGTTCAGTTTCACCGTGCACTCAAGACAGAAAACTTCACCAATCAGCCAAAAACCCTTTTGTTTTATAGAAATAAAAGAAACGTTTAAAAGCACGACCATATTTTTTATACTTATGGCTTTTGTTGTATTCATTCTTAGTTAGCGAAAACATCATTTTATTCACAGTTCTTATTAATTTAGGGCTTAGATTTGAGGCTAAGTTTCAATCATTCTTTTCATAAAGAAAACGAAAATTAAACTGATGTCCTCAATAGGGTATATTTATGGAGAGCGGTTATTTTTTTATGGTTAAGAAATAATAAAATTAAATTTTTCAGATATAGAACATATTTCCATATTATTATTTTTTTTTGCTAAATCGCACCTAGTGGAACGCAAAAAGCTTGATTTCATAGAAACAAAATTGTTGGCACCGCAGCCCCGGAACGCAAAGAGCAACTGGCCCTTTGCGTTCCAGGACCGTGGTGCCTTCACAATCATAGCTGTAGCAGTATTTTTTATGTAGTGATAATGTTATTTATTTGCGTGCTTCTATTTCAGTAAAAGAACATTCATCCTTAAATACCTAACTTTTTTTAAACAACCTGTTTCTGGACCGTGGCCCTGGAACGCAAAGGGCAACTAGCGTTTTGCGTTCCAGGACCGAAGTGCCATGGGACGTTTGTTTGAAATAGTAACAAGGCACCGCGGCCTTGGAACGCATAGAGAAATTGGCCTGCTGAATTATTACTATTTCAAATGGCTTTATTATATAGTCATATCTTTAATATTTCTTTTGTTAACATAAAGACAAAATTACACATTAATTTTTTTATGGGATAACATACTAAAATGGCCGCACTTTATAAAATAAACCCTATAATTTCTTAAATATAATTAAACGTAATTTAGTCTTATAATCAGCTAATTAAATTGGATAATATTGTTTTATCTTCACTTCTAATTTTTTAATTTACTTATTTTATTACTGATAGCTGTTGGGCTAAGTGGAGCTATATCAATGAGATCTGAGTCTTATAATGTGTTTAGCTATTGTTTAGTTTTTTTTTTAAATCATGATCTTATTAATCAATGTCTTGTTAGTTATTCATGTTAATTTACAATTTATTCATGCTTATTATTTATTTAAAAAAAGTTAAATATTAGTTTTATGTTTTTTTTTTGGTCTTGGTGGAAATAAAAAAAGTCATGCTGAATTAAAATGTTTATTTTGTTTTATTTATTTATGTAATTAACAAACTTATAAATTATATTTTTGATATCACATTCATACGAATCTGACAATCCCTCAGTCAACAGTCAACTCATTTGATGAACTTCAACATGACATTGCAATAATATTCGTTCTTTCCTCAATATTGATATTCGCCGGCATTATGAGAATACTTAAATATATCGCTATCTATATAATCACACGTCACTAACCAACAACCACAATCTAACGACAACTTGATTTCGATCAAGTTAAATATTCCTAAAACTTGGTCTACCTCACAGAAATTGTGAACAAACGATTATAATCATATTTCTGTCCCATTACAATATTTAACAATTGAGTAAAACTTACAAAAAGAATATCACTGCGAGGGGATCGAACTCGTGCCTTGCTGTTCACCGCATATTATGTAGTGGAACGCTTAACCATTAGAGCCAACTGAACAAGTATTTATATACGTTGAAATTATGAATCCTATACAATCAGAAGTTAATGATGAATGTGTTTCTTAAAAATAGAAGGTCGTAAGTCAAACTAAACGTCAAGCTATTTCCTTAAAAGTGTGTTTGACCACTTTTGAACCGCTATAAAGTATAGTAGTTCCAATTGATGTAGGTAGTCTATAATGTAGAAAGAGAATGAATGAAGATATGAGTTGGTTGATTTGACTTGACACTTTATCACGATCGATTTACGCAAAGGTCAACAGACATCATGACAATATCAAATCAAAAATCGAATCAAATCACCAGATAAATATTCATTGTATTGCACCAGGCTTTAAGAGGATCGTCTACCGAGCGCTCGTCCATACTAAAAGAGAAAACGTTTTTCTGCCCCTAAATGTTATCCTATCTCAATGATTTTTAGAATGCTTCTGACACAGTAAAAAACTAGGTTTGTAGGTTTTCTTTTTTTCAAAATTTATAATAGTTTGAAAGTTACAGGCGCAAAAAAAGCAAAACCTACAAACCTAGACTATAATAATTATGCTGAAACGATTGACGCCAGAATCTAAGAGATTGGTCATGATTTAGTATGTGAAAAACGTTTTCTACCGAGAGACAAATTTCATATAAAAAATTCCTACAGTCAGTCGCGAGCTGCAACGCTCTCTGTCGAACGATCGGGGGTTTTTTAACGCGCAAGATGGGACATCACGAGTTTTTCTAAATACCTATTTTTTGAAATGGCAGCCGGTATACTATCCTCTTAAGCAGCCCACCCATAACATGAGTTGTCATTACGATACTCGATCATACGCATCGACCGCGTTTGGCGCTCTCATTGGTTAAGAGCTCATACAACCTTGAAGCGAGCCAATGAGAGCGCCAAACGCGGTCAATATCGATGATCGAGTATCGCAACGACGATATAATACTAGACTCCTAATAACAGGCGACCGATGTCTGCCAACACATTAGGCAAAAAAGTCTTATATTCGTCTCATTTTGACCAATCCTGTGAGCTGTAAACATACGTTGAGACAGCACAGACCTTGAGTTAGCCAATCACAACGCAGTACCCCGTCCCCCTCGCTTACGTAGTACCTCAGCGAGTTGTCAGAATAGTTTGTGTTCTTTAGATCATGCATGCGGAATCTAGTATTATATCGTCGTTGGAGTATCGTAATGACAACTCATAGAATGGATACTGAATATTATTATTATAGTCCTGTGTATTTTCTTTCGTTGGAGTAACCGTAAATATAATATGAATAACAGTACATAGTACGTCCAGTGTAGTTACCTTAGAGGTATAGAAAATGTTCAAAATAAGGGAAAACGTAGAAATAGTGAGTTTTGCCTGTTTTAACGAACAATAGGCGACATCTAAATAAGTGTGCGTTGAATTTTTATAGCTAAGCTCTGCTCCGAAGGTACAATTTCCATCAATACTAAACTATTTAAGCATTAATTTGGGTGTTGTTTATTGTTATAGAAAATGGGCCAAAATATGGCTGTTAGTTAGAAATAATGTAAAGCCTTTACTGTAGCTGTAAGTAAATTATTTGCCTTAAATAAATAAACCTGTTAATATAAATATTTAAGTAAAATTGTTATGAATAATTTATGTATTTTTAACCAAATCTTACTCGGTTCTTCAAGGCTGAGGTTCTGTAAACGTAACTTATGCTGGCCATACATCATACTGCCTATCGTTCAATCGGCATGACGATTCAAGCTTGATATCGCGTCTACCACCGACACAATTCTTGTTCTATTGAAATCAAATAAACCGACCCCCATACACGTTCCAATCGGAAGGATCCAATAAGCAAGATCAAGCCAATCAAAAACTGTCATACCAATCCACATCCACACACAATCAATTCTAAGTGATCCAATTGGCAGCGTCATGACGATTGGACGATAGGCAGTATGGTGTATGGCTAGCATTAGATAGAAAGATATTCACGTTCACGTTTATAAATCTTAGCCGTGGAGGCTTCCTCTTCGTTAAAAAACGTAAATTGTAAGTTTTATTAGGATCAGTAAAAAATATTATCAGTAGTTTTCCACTAAATTGAGCGTTAATTTATAATAAATTCCAGCACAACAGACGAAGAATTATGCTGTAAATGTTATGAGCCTGCCCTGGGTTGACGCCTTTAAAAGTCTATGACGCGAAGTGACGTCGTCGAAATGCAGTAACGCTAAACAGTTAAAATGACGCTTTTGACTTACAGTGACGTTTATGAGGCAAGGTGGCAATGATGACGCAAGCCATGCGGTGAATGCAAATAGGGAAGGTGACGTCTTTAAGGTGAAAATGCAATGTATAGCAACTTATAAGCGAAGTGACGCCGATGATACATGAACTATGTAACGTTGATGAGGCAAAATTATGCCGACGATAAGAAGTGACGCAAGTATCATCATTCAGGTGATCATCAATTAAATTGAAGCCTATGTCGCGCTGGCGAGTAGATGGAAGATGGAGGTGACGTTGATGAGAAGAAGTGATGTCGGTGGGGTAAAGTGACGTCTATGAGACGAGGTGACGTCGATTAGCGCAAAGTGACTTGAATGATACGAAGTTACGCCCCGCTGACGGGTAATGAGGTCACCTCATTCTAGGTAATCGTCGTCAGTTTGATGCCTATGGCTCGCTGGCGAGTCGATGGAGGTGACGCCGATGAGACGAGGTGACGTCGATTGGGAAAAGTGACGTCGATGTGACGAAGTGACATCGATGAGGCACTGTGACGTCGATGTGACGAGGTTAGGCAACATGACGCCCATGAGACGAGTTGACGTCAATTACATTCAGTGACGGGCGGCGATGATATAAGGTGCTGTCAAAGAGGGTAGATGATAGCAGTACTACGATGCTCCTCTCATTTCCACTAGATGCAATATTTGACGGTTGACTTGACGGTTAAGTGCATACATATATACTATAATTTGTTTTCAGTGTAATGTTACCTAGGTAGCTACCCCAAGTGCTCATGATTAGGTTTAAGGATATTTAATTTATTTAAGCAATTAATAATGTATTGTTAATCGGTTAATTAATTTTTAGGCTGTTGGATTTTAGGGGTGGTCGCACATATATCAGCACTGTACACGTGCCTTATATATCCATTATGACGTCAGTATTTCCATTTTTTTTATGATTTCATACAACGAATTTTAAAATGCGGGGTCGTGTGTCGTATGCGGTGCTGACAAATATGCGATCAGCTTTACCTAACCGTAGCGGAGTTAAACAGGTTGGTTGTTTTTAGATATAGGTTTAGGGGTAAAATATCAGTGAAAGAAATAATGCGTACAGAGGTTTTTAGTACAAGTGCGTGGCGTACGTAAACGCAAAGTAAATTTTAAGATTTAAATAAGCTCATCCCGTAGGTACAGTTATGCTAGTAAGAAAAAATCGACATAAATGTATTTACTTTGCGTTTACGGTCTGCATTCTTGTGCTAGCGCTTCAGATTTGTAAAAACAAAAGAACAGAGAGACTAAAACGGCAATATCTTCTTGCATTTCCAGTAATGTCATTGGCTATTCGTTCACTAAGTGAATTATATTTTGGAACATAGCAATATTCCAAAATATGATTCAGTGGGTCTAAAAAGGCCACTTAGCAAAGTGACCGTTTTAAAATGACATTTGTTTTGGATTCTGAAAAGTGTTTGCTTGTTATACATTTTGAAAAGCTTTTAAAATGAGTGTTCGTTTGTTAATCATGGTGTGGTAAAGATATCAAGAGAGAATAAAATGTTGTTACCGATATTGTGTTTTATTATAATTTACGACCTTCCATGTGAACTTTCACCCCCAGAATTAAGGGGTTATTTCGAGGGTAAAAGTGTGTTTTAAAATTCATCCCTAATACACACTTTCACCCCCCCCCACCCACCAAAATTCTTTTAGTTGATTACCGATCCGTTTCCGAGTTGATACGTGCGCTGCGACCCTAGAGTATCAATCATTTATCGATCCATTCATAAAAACGCATTTTTAAAAGTAGTAAGATCCGGTACAATATTTAGCCCATGATAACATTGGAGATAAATATGTAAGTAAAGGAACATAAAACACAAAATCCAAGGAAATTTATTATTTATTGCATACATGATCACCGAAATATTATTTACATTAAATGATTTTAGTAACACTGATGAATTTATTTACAAATTAACTAATAGTAGGACTAATTTACTATGTTATTATACAAGATGTAAATAGACCTTTTACGAAGTCCTTAGCCAAGCTATTTTAGGCATCAAACTGGGTTAAAAATATTATAATTATTTTTTTAGTGTTATTAATTGAGTTCTTTTTGCGATAAGTCTCAAAATGACCCACTCAAAACATTCATCTAATATAAATCATAGAGTTCATGTAAATGTTTTAGGTATCAAATATTGAAAACTTTATTTATAAAAATAAATAATGAAACAGTTTTGTAGCATGACTACGGGTACATATTTGAATATCGAAGATTAAAATATCTACGCTTTAAATATCGATGTTCAAAATATCGAAAATGAAAATATCGAATGACCATAAAATCGAAAATTAAAATATCGAAAGTTTAAAATATAGAATGATTAAATGATCTACGTCCAGTATATCTAAAATCTAAATATCTACAAAAGTTACATCGAAAGATCTAAATATCGAAGTGCAGGTTATCGAATGTCCGAAATATCGAACCTATCAAGGTAAGTAGACGGAGCCCCGCTTCGCGGGGCTCCTATTTCTGTTTGCAAGGTTTAAAGTAACCTCTTCGACCCTAACCTGTCCGAGTCGGGGTGCCCCAAGTTCCGAGCTCGCTTCGCTCGCTCTTGCATCCGAAGTCCGTCCAGCTACCTTGTTGGGTAGTAATCAGTTATTTGACTAAGGACGCAAGAGCGAGCGAAGCGAGCTCGGAACTTGGGGCACCCCGACTCGGACAGGTTAGGGTCGAAGAGGATGGCGGGGTCTGAAAGACCCCGCCATCCTCTTCTTGTTAGGTTACTTTAAACCTTGCAAACAGAAGTAGGAGCCCCGCGAAGCGGGGCTCCGTCAACTTACCTTGGTAGGTGGTGACAATTTCACATCTACCTACATTTATGAATACACTCATACCTACAGACAATTTTTTTTTTCAATGTTTCAACTAGTAGGTATTTTAAACGGCTTATTCCACTTTTCCCCGTTGGATGATCCCCATTGATGGGGATTAGTGAACTTTTTGTTCACTATTCCCCGTTGACCCAAAATTTTTATTAAATGGGGATAAGTGAACTAAAAAGTTCAATAATCCCCTTTAGGTAGGTACGTTAAAAAAATAAAATATATGAATCATGTTACATTTATTAATTAAAAATATAACTTTCTTATACCTAATAAAGTCACAGATTGTTACAATCATTAATTTAAAATTGTAGCATGAAAATATTTCTTTCTTATACCTTGTAAAATCACAGATTGTACAATTATTAATTTAAAATAAAAAATGTAACTTTCTTATACCTAGTAAAATCACAGATTGTACAATTATTAATTTAAAATAAAAAATATAACTTTCTTATACCTAATAAAGTCACAGATTGTTACAATCATTAATTTAAAATTGTAGCATGAAAATATTTCTTTCTTATACCTTGTAAAATCAAAGATTACACTCACTTAAGTTTTTCTAAACAGTGCCCAATCGTAATTTCATTATTAATGAGTTCCATTTGGACCTCCTGTATATAATTATCGCGATTGATGCTTTTTTTTTTTTTTTTCCGCTATACCTTTATTTTCAGAAACCCCCAATGCAAGAACTTCGTAATACGATGCATCTTCAGCCAACGCTGTGAGGAGCTTCATAATGTTGGGATTCTTTATTTTCACACGCTTTTTTATTTTATTATTCCATGCTTCGACTAAATTCGTAGTGCGATGAGTCTGTCCAAATACACACCACGTTTTAATAAAATCATCTTGTAGCCATTGTCTGAGCATGTAATTTCTAAACTCCTTCCTATTATCATCATCAGGGCTTTGAGAGGCAACATAAAACCAACCCGCAATGATTTTATCTGATGGTAACAAAGCCAAAGCAGTGCTAAGTGCAACTTGTCTTCTGGTTAATTTATCTTTTGTTAGTTTGAGTTGTTTTCCTTTCTTCCATATTGCCTGGGTGAAATGGAAATAACAGCCGCTAATAGATATATTTACAAAAACATTTCGCATTGCGTTCATCGGAGCCACTTCATAGTCACATTTAAATATTTCTGGATTCCAATCAGGTAATGCAGATTTTAGCATACTAAATAAAATTTCATATGTTTGTTGATTTTTATGGCTCATGAGGGCATAAACAAGTGGCACAATGTTTATGTGTTTTTCTGTACTGCCCAAATCCCCATGAATGGTGTAGAGTTGGTAAAAGGGAGATGGACAGATCCAAAACGTTCCATCACCCAATAACATCTTCAAATTTTTCATTTGATGTCGGGCAAATTCAGAGCAAAAAGTTATTACACGGATACCACTGTCATTGTAGTCTGCTAAAATAAATTCCTGATGAGCTGGAGGTACTTTAACTTCTTCAACATTTTTGAACTCAATTTTACTTACTTCAAATGCTGAATTTCTGTGTTTATATAATGTTGTTTTGATAGACTTCAGGGCAGGGAATTCTTTTATTTTGTCAATTCCGGTATCTTTTAGTGAGCTCACAGCCGCGTTGTAAGCAGTGGGAATAGCAGGTGCTTCTGGATCCGCAAGTGTAGTTTTTAGTTTGAATAACCTCAAGGTAACTTCATTCCGCGCAAAATCAGGTTCACAAACATTGTGTCGTTTCTCAGCTACAACTTGATTGTCCTGTAAAATTAAGTAATAATAATTAATTACTTTACATTATTTTTTAAGTAAACAATATTGCACTTACATAGAATACAAAATTAAATAGGCTATTTAACAACCTTTAAAACTTATAACAAATTGTTGTTATCCTATCAGAATAGTTCAACAAAACATATTTCACTTTATGCTTAACTAAAATATGTAATAATAATTAAATATATACAATTCACTTCAGCTACACTCTTTTACACTAGGTGTAATAGACTTGTTTGACAAAAGAATGACGTCACACGTGCCGCCATGACAGAAACAGTGTTTAAACTTTAACGTTGATTTTTAAATTTTGATATTGATAAACATGATATTGATAACACACATAACCTGAGTTATTATTGTCATTATTAATCACAAAATATAATAAGTAACTTACCATGACAGTGATGGATCCGGCACATTTACTTTGTTTTCTTGTGGTACACCTACACTCCCACAAAACTCCACCATTTTTATATTTGCATTTTTTACTGTATTGATGTCCGGCCCGGAGAAGTATGGTAGCTTTACCTTTTTTAACGTACTCTAAACAAACGTCAGTTGAACTACCAGCCATTTCCTTTATTTATTCCTATATTAAACTAATAACTGCGAACTGATAAGAACTGCACGCTTGAACTACACTACACACTACTAACCCTTAACGACTACGAAACAAAAACAAAAGATGGGTCGACCAATCACATACGAGCTAACTCGCACCCCGCTCCGCCACCGCCTTGCGCGCGCGCCTCTAGAAAATGAGCATCTTTTACAGTATTGTGTATCTTATTAGATAGATAGATATAAGGTCTTATTCCCAAACATCGTTAGAACAATTTCGTTGGGGCAACAATCTGTTTTTCGTTCTAATAAAATCGTAAAGTAGGTATGTAGGTAATTTAAAATTTTGTTCTTACCTTATAAAAATAAAAGTACATGACTCATATATTTTATTTTTATATTGTTTTTATTTAACGTACCTAATTAGAAAAACTTAAGTGATTGTAATCTTTGATTTTACAAGGTATAAGAAAGAAATATTTTCATGCTACAATTTTAAATTAATGATTGTAACAATCTGTGACTTTATTATGTATAAGAAAGTTATATTTTTAATTAATAAATGTAACATGATTCATATATTTTATTTTTTTAACGTACCTACCTAAAGGGGATTATTGAACTTTTTAGTTCACTTATCCCCATTAAATAAAAATTTTGGGTCAACGGGGAAAAGTGGAATCAGCCTTTTAAACGTAGATATTATGAAATTAGATATTATTAACTGCGATGTATTAAACGTTGATATTTTGAATTTCGACATAACGTCTTTCGATATTTTGAATCATTCGACATTTTAATCAGTCGACATTTTAATCTTCGACGTTTTAAGCGTAGATGTAACATTTTTCGGTATTTCGTTACAATCGATATTTTAATTTTCGATATTCTGAACATCGATATTTTAAGCGTAGATATTTTAATCTTCGATATTCAAATATGTACCCATGACTACTGCTATTCTACCAAGAATGATAAAGTAGGTAATTATAAAATTCTATTTTTATGGTGTGTATAATTTTTTATTCTACATTTTTAAATATCCAAATGCTCTTGGCGATAGAAATGACTCTATATTTTGTCATTTAGTCTATTCTTCGTCGACAAAATCCATTTCTACGGTGTCTTGCAACAAGTGCTTGTACTTGGCTTAGAATTTAAAAAAAAATGCACAGATGGGAAAAACACGTCTTTGAACTTCGTTAAAGGTTTATTTACACCTTTCATTATTATTATATCGTGGTATATTTACAAGAAATAACAAACTTTTAGAATCAAACGTTCAAATCTTAATTCAAGTATACTTGTGGTATGTTACATAACTATTCTAGTCTATGGTTTTACCATAGGCTTATGGTAATGGCATATCTAATGGTAAATTATATTTTGACTGGGCTAGAAGACATCTGAATAGGTAATACTTTTTATTTTTCTCACGTCTCGTCTGCTCAGATTGCAGATAAGACCCCAACAATGTACATTAGGTAACAAAATGTCACTGTATGCCGTTGGTTTGTTTTTGAGATTGACCTTTACGAATATACTGACATACGAGTATCGAAGTATTGATTCATTTGGTATTAGATGCTCCTTAATTTAAAGAATAAAACCTGATCAAATCGGCTCAGCCAAACGTGAGATAATCGCGGACAAACACACATACTGGTGACCGAAATGAGATCTTTTTTTAAGTCGGTAAAATATTATTCAGATGCTTTGTAACCTAGTCAATGGTTACAATAAATATCCTAAATTAGAAATATCTTAATTTTTATTCCTGAGAATGTACCATTAATTAATACAATATCCATAAATCTTCAAGGTCGAAGATGGTTTGACAAATTTTTAAAGAAATTGAAATATTTATTTTATAAAAATCTGGCACAGAACAATGTTATTTTCTATAATGACTTCAGCTTTTTACATTTCGTACGTATATTTTAATTGACCTTATTTTGAATTCAGATTTGAGATGAAAATTGTCTACACAGGTTGATTATAAACCTACATACAAACAATACTTTATAATATGAAAGGTATATTATTATATCTTCAATTACAAATATCACCTGATTTTTGACTGCCTACTTGTGAAAATTAATGGAATAATAATTGTTAAAAATAACATTCTTTAAATTATATAAATTTGTGGACCAAGACTGAAATTAAATCTAGGTAACAAACATAAAAAAAAACGAAATACTCAGAAAATAAAATCTCAAATGTTTATTTTATTATGTACATTTTAATTATAGAAACAATTACCTACATTTATGACCATTATTTTATTTACACACGAGTTTCAGAATTGTTTATAATTTTTGAGCATAATTTTAATGATGACAGGATGTTTTTCACTTAATTGTTAACACTTTTTTATAATTTTGTAGCTTAATTTTTGAGAACAACAATTTATTTTAATTTTATAATTACTCGAATCTTAAGGGTTGGATTCCAATGTTCATTAATCTATTTTTATAGTTGAATATTAGGGTGTGTATACACTTACGAACCAGGTACATTTTTTTGTATATTCATAAGTGTGCACATACCTTTACAGAAAAAATCCCGTTCCATTCTTGTAAAACATTCTGAATAAAGCCTTTGGGAATATTTGATTACCAAAACGTCAAAAATCCCACAATATTATTTACTAAGAAATTGTTTAACTGTACAATATCGAGCCTATATAGTAAATACAGTCTAAATAAAACTAAATAAGTAACTAAGTTACGTCATTATATTTGTTACTTTAACTAGGTAATGTTACAATCAACTTACGAGTATGTTACAATTCAATGATTGGTTTATTTTAAATATTTAATTATTAAATGTTATTTTTTATTCTACGTTGGCACTGTATGAGGACAATCTTTGACTTCTGATATTATGACTATAAAAAATATGACCTGAAATTCATGCTTTCGGTAATTAATATGTTGCGATCTCGCGCGGGAACCCGGCACCTTAAGGCGGCGCTAGTCGCGAGCTCGAACTCACTGGCAGGCATGGTCAAAAACCATGATATTTCACCGGAAATCGAGCCATATTGTTCATGTGTGCGCGAGCGTCATCCCCCCGTGGAGAAAACAGGGGAAAACTTATTCAGTGAGATGCACGATCATTCAGAGTAAAAGGCGCGCGTAAAAAAATACGAAAAAGCCTTTACCTTACTTTACCCTTTTTTTAGAAGTTGGGGTTTTATGGAAAAACCACTGCACCAATTAATTTCAAATAAAATGTATTAAATTCTTCGATAAATTTGCTGTGTCGGTACGGACTTCGTTTTGGAAATTTGATGCTTCTTGTTGTGTTAAAATTAGCAAAAAAACGAATCTTTAGAAGCTCGTAACTTTTTAATGGCTTCATTTTTACAATTCTGCTTCCGTACAGACAAAATTAATAATGAGACAAAACGATACCATGTTTAATTTTGGATGTACCTTGTCAAATAGTGGAGTAAAACCCCAACGAAGTTTCTATGGAAAAAATGTTGACTTGTTTGACCTTAAGTCCTTAAATGCACAAATTCGCCACTGGCGGCACCTGGTGGCGTGTTTCAAACATTCCTTTCGATTTTTCTGCTAAACGCCCCTCGCTCATCGGTCTCTGCGGCAAGACTGTGAATGGACCGTATGTCGAGTTTCTATGGTTTAAAACTATATGGGAGTAATATTTAACAAAAAAGAGATTTTGGTTCCTCGATTTATTTATTGAGCAGTCATAATGTGACTATTTGAAATGTCTATGTGGAATGAATTTTCTGTAACCCACAAATTCGTATTGCTCATGCTGCATGTTCTTCATGGTAAATTTCAATGCCTTTTTCAAGTGCATATCTAAAAATGTCGTAAAAATAAATGTACAGAACATTGTCAAACTGAAAACCAACCATTTATATTATCAAGTAAGACCTTTATACGAATTTACTAGAAGTTGGGGTGATGCACCAGAGGTGGTGGTCTAGCTTGCCTCTCATGTGCGAGGTTGTGAGTTCAAATCCGGGCTACTTTATAAGTTTATCTTGGACATTGACATCGGAGTCGTGAGGTAAAAAATCGTGTCAAATTTTGTGTCAGAGGCTTGTGAAATGGTTAGAAATGCTAGAAAAATTTTAGAGTGGGGCAAAGTATTAACAAAATTACACAAAATCGATTCTGCGTATACTAGTCAGTTCTTCCATCACTTTCCCCTCTTAAACAAAAAGCATGAGCAATACCTCCCCCCCTTCTCTACCTATCTCCCTCTCATACAGTGCCACATGTCTCTCCTCCCGTTCTACCGTCATCGGAGGCCGAAGTGCAGCAGCACAGACGTCAGCAACAGCAGGCAGGTGCCGCTCGTCGTGATGCCGTGGATAGCGCTCGTGTTGCGACGGAGGATGGCCGCCATCTTGTTACCTGGAATAGAGAGGGGTTGAGGATTAGCATTGATAACTGAGTTACCAAAAATTTAAGCTATAAGAGCGCTCTACTTCGTATGGAAATTCATAAGTTGTTATTTGTAGGGTATCGTACGTCCGTATGAAAAAGCGGAACTCTTGCGCCCTTTACGCCTTTTTTTTTCGCCGGATTCGCGACGGTGTATGGTTAACAATGAAAGCGTGTACATGCACCGGACATCTCTCTGGCGAAGAATACAAGAATATCCGTTTTTGACGGTCCGTTGTCCGGTGAAAAAAACGGACGTATAATTTAAATGATTGAACCGATTTGACCAAAACTTCATACCCAAAAGTCATACTTAGGTCTTAAGAAGGAATAGACATGAAACTTCGTGGATAACTTTTAAACCAAAATATTGAACGCATGGGCTGTGTGACCAAACCATCTTGAAGAAGGTGTGTCGATCTTCGACCAAATGAATAAAATGGTTCTCCCCTGGTAACGTAGGTAAGCTAAATCAGTCAATGATGTTCTCACTGCTAAGACACAGTCCTCTCGGTGAGGGAATGGGTTATATAATTCACAATGCGGGCCATTTGCGCATTGATCTAGACGTCGCATGTCTTCGAAATTTCGATCCTAAGAAATGTCGGTTTTCCCAACTTACATGTTTTCTCTCACCGTTTTGAGAGCAGTGGTGATGAAAATGACACAAAGTAAGGCATCTGGCTGGGTTCGAACTATCACCAGCGTTGCCAGACCGTACCAAAAAGTACGGTTTTCCGTACTATTCGTCATACAATCGTACCACAACCGTACCTTGGCAACCGTACCATTTTCGTACATTTTATGCATAAATGACTTGTGATTTATTTTTCACTACAAAGGTAAAAAACAACTAATAAAACTAAAACTAATAGAAAATAATGAGACTCGCTCTTTTTTCAACTTTCTGACACATTTCATACTAAAATATGGGCACAAATTACATAAATGGAATTTTCTTAGATCCTAAAACATTATAAGTATGTACTTTATTTTTTTTTGGACAAACACCTTGTTTTTTCTGTAGAATATGAGTCTACTCATATTCTACAGAAAAACAGATTATAGCATTTTTCAAAATTCTAGCGAAACCGTGCGGGTCGCAATACTTCTGCAAGAACTAGATTAGTTTTTTTTCTTCGAGTTCATCCTCTATTTGATTTACAAATTAATTTGTTCAATATTGGCAATCAGTAATAATGCTCTACTTCACCATGTGCCTTTGAATATTATCGCTTTTTTTCCAACCTATGATCACAGACAGCCAACTCGAAGAAGAAAAAAAACTGATCTAGTTCTTGCAGAAGTATCCTGACCCAACCGTACCTTGAAGTTAAAAACCGTACCTTTTCAGAAAGCCAACCGTACCTTTTTGGGAAATCATACTGGCAACGCTGACTATCACTCACAAGTCGGAGCTGTTACCACTGGGCTACTACTGTTCGCTAGTACCTAAATCTAGTTATTATGCTTATAATAAAGTTTGTAAAAAGATAATACTCACTGCCTTCAGAAACAAAGACATGAATGGAAGCAGGCTCGGTGTTGCTGGCACTGCAGGTGTAGTTCCCGGAGTCCTTGAGCGTGGCCCCGCGGACTGTGAGCCGGGACTGTGTGCGGGCCCCGGGCTCCGTCTCCACCGTGATCCCGCCCCGGGTCGCGTCGTAGTTGATCATGCGGTCATTGTGGTACCAGAACACATATTGTGGTGGGGTTGGGCTCTGGAAAAGGAAAAAAAAAGAATTGTGAAATTGAAAAGTCATTCAAACTTTAAAAAAAACGGCTCACACTAGGATTTTTTTCTGTATCGTGGATGCGTTAACAAACATAGGTATAAATTCATATACACAAACGCCCAGACCCGGAACAAGTTCTTGTAGACCATACAGAATATTTATCCGTGCCCAGCAATCCAATCGATCAGCTACTGCGCTAACCGTGCTGTTAATTATTTTCAGAATTGAAAAGATAATTATAGAAGACTGCCCTTCAGCGTGGGGTCACACTAACGGAAAATGCCGTTAATTTTCTCGATGATGGACGTTAATGCAAACATTTAAAGTCTATTTTCGCAAAAATTATCTGCATTTCACGGTGTTTTAGTTGTGAAAGGGACGACATAAACTCCCCGTCATTACACTATTGCTTCACATAAGTGCAACTTGAATATAAATTATAAATCTATAGCCTATGTTGCTCGCTCATCATGTAGCTTTCTGATGAAAGAAGTTTAAAAATTAGTTCAATAGATTTTAAGCTTATTCGTTGCAAACATCACTGAAGAAGTAATAGTACTGTCAGGCTTGTCTGACTAAAATGATCATTTGCGTTCCAGGACATTTGTGTCTTAAGAAATTCCCGCAACTCTTTCAATCGGAAACTGGACCCTTAGCACGAATTTTCACTCTTTTACTTTACAGTATTTACAGCGTTTCTTGTATGAAATAAAAACTTTTTTTTAAAAAGTACCGACTTCAAAAACAAATAAAAAAAGTTTAAAATAACCTTTCTTTCGGAAGTCGGTGGCTTTGATTTTTATTATTTCATTGACTATTGCCACCGACTTCCGAAAGAAAGGTTATTTTAAACTTTTTTATTTGTTTTTGAAGTCGGTACTTTTTTTAAAAAAGTTTTTATTTTACCCTTTTTAGTTTATTTAATAAATATGCAACCCAAATTCTTGTAAAATACAAAGTTTTCTTACATGATGTTCACTAATCTTGTAATCCGTCACAACGAAAAAATCCATATCTCCAAAACTACTGAACCAATTTTGATGAAACTTGCAGTGTACCCTAAGTTGAACAATACCTAGTACAACAAAAAATAATTAAATTAAATCGGACTTGTAGTTCCGGAGATATGCGTGCACAAACATAAAAACATACATACATACACTTATGAAATTTGGTACAATTTTGTTCAGACGCTAATATAAACTAACATATCCGAAAACTGGGCAGTTCTGATAATATTACATACATACGGGTCGAATTGATAACCTCCTTTTTTTTGAAGTCGGTAAAAATGGAACAACGCCTCTGGTGCGCGAAGACGGAACTATTTTTTCCTTGATAAATGTCAACTTGAAATTGTCAAAGTTCCAGTTTACTTTACATCTCAAATACTGAAAATTCGTGCTAAGGGTACTGAAGTTTAATTTAAAACGTTTCCCACCTCAAAATGCCAACCATAACCTCATTAACTCGTAAAATGTCCACTTGAAGGCCGAATAAACACAAAAACCCAATCGATTTCCGAAAGAAAGGCCTTCGTAAACGCCACAAATGAGGCTCCACATCAACCGTACATATATCTATGAATGGAAATAAAACCGAACCGATTTTTACGATCGTGACGGGACCTCGTAACACGTCACTTTGGTTGTAAACATTGTAATTATTAGAGCAGTAAAATGAGTGACGTCGATGGAAAACACCGTGTTTTTTATTGATACTAAGATTTATTTTCTCCGGTCGTTAGATGCGGAGGACATTATAAACATCGTAAAAGCACCTTATTTTTTAATCTTAGACGGTTTGGGTCGAGAGATAGTCTTAACAAGGCCATCCCAAGTTCTAAAAGACTTAAAACCAGTTTGACCATGGCGTATCCTACCCAGTTACTGGGTTGTGGATGTCCGATAAGTAGTTGATCCATGTAAAATACTGGTATATTCGGCTGCATCTGGTTCGACTGGAAGCCGGCCCCAATATAGCTGGGAAAAGGCTAGGCAGATGCTGAATAGTGTGACGGTACCTTCTACTCTATCCAAGGTTCTGAAGGATTCATTTGATAATTACATAAAGATCAGAGACTGATGCGACAAAGCCCTGCAGAGCGGGGGTTTTTCACCCCTGCAAGTAGTGAACCCACCTGGTGTACCCAAAATTACATTATTTTTTGTAACTTTTCGGACCAAAACCAAACAGTTTCGGTAATAAAAGACTTAACCCAGCAACCCAGTCGGGGATTCGGAGGAACCTACAGAATTTGGTTCGTATAAACGGGGCTTAAGTATTTCAAAACTGTTAAAATCGAGCTTTAGTTAACTCAGATAAACCTAAGTTTATCGTTATATCAAGCGCATACATACTACTAGTAAATCTATCAATGCGAAACTACAACATTTAAATCGCATCAATGAATCTCTATTTGGTAGAACACCGGTACAATTAGAAGCAGAGCATTAATTACTGCACCCAACTTGGATTAAGCGATTAATGTTCACGCCCATCGGAACACTAACCTATCGAATGCGCATTGTTGCATAAACCAAGAGCTTAACTGCAATGTCTATTTGGAGTCAGAGATATTATTCGATACGTGAATAGACTAACAACCAATAGAACAGTATAAGAGCTCATTGAGATGGAACCGGGGTTATCTATTCGTCAAAAAAACATGACACGTGACGAGGATAGATAGCAAATAGAATCGTGATAGGTAAAAGAGTATTTATTGGTTACTCGTAAAGGCCTATCCGCACACAATAGTGCCGATGCCGACCCGTTCCGTAGCGTGTAACGTGTCCGACTTTTGTGTGCGGATAGGCCTTTAGTCCGTCAACGAAGATGCAATACGAGTTCGTACCTCGAAGGTACTGGCCCAAGTTATCACTAATATGTATTTTATATCCGTAAGTGTTCTGAAGTAGAAAATGCCAGAAAATATCGACCGAAAGTGAAGGTTCGTACTTAGAGAGTTTAGAACCCCTATTCCGTCACAAAAATTCTTTGACTCGATCGTGTTTAACTGATGATATTTTTAAAAGGCGATACGTGATTAAAACGTGTCTTTTCACGATTTGAAATGCGTGTGAAAAGTATTATCATCGTTAGAAAAAAAATGATTCGTGAAAAAACACGTTTCGTCAATCTTCCTCGTGTGAGTGTGCTCTAAATATAACATTATTATTATCACATCTGTAATCCTCAAAGGATAAAGGAGGCAACGGAGTACACCTTTGTCTAATCCTTTGAGGTGAAATGTGGGTCAGTAGTACATTCACATATTGTCAGTTATGTTTTCTCATGTAATCGGAGTGATCCTATTGCGATAAACCGGTTTTTGGGTAATAATAATACGCCTATTTGATCTCTATAACCCTATTTTGGGGTAACACGATACCTCTTAGTAAGCCTTTTTGTCATAAATCAAAAATAGAACCTCCATCGGTAACAATACATTTGGGCAGTGGCGTAGCTAGAGCAGAATGGGCTCCATAGGTATCTAAACTGAAACTTGTTTGCCCCCCCAAACAAGTTTATATACCTATACGCCTTTCTAATCTAAGTGTATAGTTTTGCAGAATAAAGAACATAGCATCTATAGATAAGCCATTAACAGAATTTAGAAAAGAACTAGAAATTGAAAATGCTGATCAATTTATCAACTCAGAACGCGGGAGTGATGAGACAGCTAGGCCCACGTAGCTACGCCCCTGATGTGTATGATTATTTGTGTGTAAATAGTACACTACACCTACAGTTGAATTGCGAGACTGTTTTCGATAGTTGGACTATGTTCAAAGGGCGTTGCAGCCTTAGAACGGAAAGGGCACGTGAGAGAACCGTATTTCGACTTCTGTGGGCGGTCCACACAATTATGACACCTGGGATCTATCTCTAACTTACACGTCAAATCTGTTCATTTAGCACATTCAACTCTCAATTTGTCCATACTGTCCGTAGTCATTTTGGCAACAAGGTTCGCATTCTAAAATTTTATGGGCAATAACAATTTTCCCTGGCCGTAAAATGCGAACACGAGGGGCGATTATATAAAAAAGAACTGAGGCGTTAGTACGCGATATAAAGTAAATACCAACTGGGATTTTAAAATTACAAATGCTGTGTGTCGCGGGTTTGATTTCCGCACGGTACAAATATATTGGATGACCTACAAAAAGTTATATGTGAGTTTAGAATACTTTAGATGTTTGTAAAAGCACCCACAATACAGGAAAAGTTCCTAGTGTGGGGCAATGTTTAAATAAAATCATTATTTACTCAATGTTGTAAATTGATTGGCCTTTTCGCGACATATTTTACCTACTTAAATTTTAAAGGAAACCTGTATTTTTGTTAAAAAAATGTCATATTTACTTTACATTTATTTCACGCTTTCGTGTCTCTGCTTTGCAGTTTATAATAGCAGCTTTTTGCATGTTATTATTAATTCAGTTGTTGAAAACATGCTTTAAAAATTTGTTGTTTTTCCCAGATCCTGTTTCTAAACACAAAGCATAATTTCTAACAGCATAAAGGAAAATACACGAGCAATTAAACTTTACTACATCCGACGTCCTATATACTGCGGACAGTCTACCATACAAACCTAATTCTCACAATTTCGGTTTAGACTACCGCAGAAAATAAAGAGAGAGAGAGAGGAAGGAGAGAGAGAGAGATTAGGAAAACAATGATGTTTATTATGTATTTTATGTAAATTGTTTGGTTCGGTTTCGGTTCATTTTGTACACAATCATGCATTTTGTATTGTAAAATTACCAAAACTTTTGAAAGTATGCAAGGTGCATCAAATTTTTTCAGACAAAAGTTTTATTACTTTACATTTATGTCACGCTTTCGTGTTTCGGCTCTGCTTTTAGTTTATAACAGCAGATTTTGCATGATCTTCCAGTTGTTGAAAACATGCTTTAAAAATCTTGTTGTTTTTCTCAGATCCTGTTTCTAAATACAAAGCATAATTTCTAACAGCATAAAGGAAAATACACGAGCAATTAAACTTTACTACATCCGACGTCCGATGTACAGCGGACTGTCTACCATACAAACCTAATTTTCAGTTTCGGTTTAGAATACCGAGCAGAGAAAAGAGAGAGAGAGAAAACAATTACGTTTATTATGTTAATTGTTTTTCAGACAAACTTATACTTCAAATAATAACATTTCATTTCATTTTGTAGACATAAATTTTGTACTGTACCAAAATTTCTGAAAGTAGGTATGCAATGTGCATCAGAATTTTTCAGACAAAATTTTTCTTATTGTTTGCGTTCGCACTAAGGCTCAGGCTTTTATTTAGTAGAAGACGTTTTCCAGCTGATGATGTAGAGCTAACGTTCTAAAGTTTTAAAAGTAGAGGGGATTTACTCTAAAGGTTCTGTGGGAGGCAACTACGAGGCACTCGTACCTACTATACATGTTTGAAACTGTAGGGGGGAAATAAGCGTAGAAAATTCCATTCAATACAGCTATCGCACACATTATGTTGCAACACACGAGACCAACCAATATAAATCTAGATAACCAACCACCCTCTTTTAACGTCGCCTTTAAAACGAAAATACCCAACTAAGAGGCGGTAAATCGATAGATTGCCACCGCAAACTCGACCTTATTGCTTGTAATTAAACCGAAGCGATCCTACATACTTCCCTGGCTAAGCTTCCTCGTTAAGAAAAATAATGTTTTAAAAAGAAAAAGGTTCGAGCGAAAATATTATTTTTTGTAAAACAAGCAATTAGTCCGCTCTATAATTTGCGCGGGAATTTTTTGAGATCGTTTCTAATTGTTTTTTCTTTCTTTCATTTTTGAAGTAGGTTAAGGATTCTTTTGTTTGTGGATCGTAATGTTAATGTTAATGAGAATGAGAGTTTCTGTGGTTTTCTGTTGTTATTAAATTACCTAGCTCTCATCTCCTTTTGCAATGAAATACAGGCTAAAGCCAAGAAGATTATTGTGAGATCCGACCTTTCACAATAACTTTTAGGTTGAATAAACATTTGATTACATGTGTTCGAAGTTTAAAGAACTTCAAATAGTATCGAAAGTACTTAGTTCTACGTGAACCAACAGAAAAAATATCCCGCATATAGGTAAAACAAAAGCAAATATGTTAAAAACACCACCCTGTAACTATCTGCTAAAGTCCAATCAAATTGACCCGGACTGTCCTCCAGGCACCAACTTTACATAGACCATCTGCCTGCCTTTTCGCAACTATATTAGGGTCAGCTTCCAGTCGAACCAGATGCAGCTGAATATCAATATTTTACATGGAGCGCCTGCCTATGGGACCTCCACAACCCAGTAACTGGGCAATACGATACCCCACGGTAAGACGTTGTCAGACTTATTAGCTTCTAACACCAACAACTGTCAAAGATCTAATTATGACAGCCGGGACCGTGCTTTCCGAGGCATGGAGTGAAACTCGTTATGACTCATCATCACCCATCCACAGACCAACTAAGTATTGAAATGACAGATAAAGTCCACTGTTCACATCTAATCCGAAATCGGGTCCTACACCTTTGGTAAAAAATAAATAAAATACAATACAAATTACCTTTTCCACAATGCAAATAAGATGTATGACGCTGCCGAGATCCACGTGGTGTTCTCCGGAGCCCAGGATGAAGGCTTCTGGCACCACTATCTGGAGTCGCACGTAGTGAGACACGATGCCAGTCCGGGTTGACACCTGAAATACAAAGAAAAGCCGGTTTTATTTCTGGTGGAATTAGCAGGTTGATTTTTGGCAAAAGATTATAAATTATTTGTATTGTTAGATTCTGGCCTTGTGAGGTAGCATGACATGGGAGTATTTTGGCGAACGCTGATGCTTCAGTTGAAGGAACAGGGTAGTGAGACAAACAGACGACGACAGCATACGACAATCGTTATCGCTCAGCAGTTACAAATACATTTTCAACTTTATACCCTAGTGCATAAAGTTAAAAAATTATAAAAGACTGCTGCGCGATAACGAACGAAAGAAACGAAAACGATCTGTGAACTTCAATAGATTTTTACCTTTACGCTTATGAGGTATAAAGTTGAAAATGTATTAGTGACTGCTGAGCGATAACGATTGTCGTCTGCTGTCATCGTCTGTTTGTCTATAGGGCCTGGTTGGATTTTAAGTCAGCAAGAATTCTGACAGTCCTTTCCAGGCGGAGACACATTCGATTTTACCACATAATAAGGGGTTTACCAGGTAGGTAGGAAGTTGCTGTCACACGAAACAATGGGGAAGGCCGGTCAAAGCTAATTATAGATGCCGCCACCATTGATAAGTCCTAATCCGACCAATGAGGTAGTACTATTTTGAAGTCCTATAAGATTTGAACCAATGACGATGCTTGGAACAAGCTATACTAGGGCCATTAGTATCCCAGTTACCATCCCCATTGAGCGTAGCTCTTCCTACAATCCATAACCGACTTCCAGTATAGTCCTGGTGCAAGGATTTTGGGTCATAGGTACAAGTGTTCTTACTCTTGGGAACCTATGGAACCCTAGATTTCATGGTGTAACTTAATTGCTTTGACGGTGGTCATGATTAAGAGAAGAAAAAAAAAATTGAATTGTTCAAGTGGTGTTTATTTTTCACAGCGAACTTCAAAGAAAAGACATCCTTATTTTTGGGAAACTCCACTGACAAAATATATAAATGGATGTGAAAAGATGTGAAAATTCATTCAGTCCAGACTGTTTATTTGGCAACAAAGGGAATTTATTTACAGGAGCTACGGCACAAGTAAAATATTTTTTTATAAAACAATGTTATTAGAAATTCCAAAGCTATTTTCGTTGTATTCGAATGAATTGTTTTTAAGAACCTCCCCCACTGACTGCTGCGATGCAAACGCAAAATGGCCGCGTTATTGTCGCGAAGCTTTCGCTAGCTGTATGCATTAACATAACGCTACCGCAATTTTGTATCAATATCTACATACTATTGCAATGAAAACGCGGTTCAGCATCGTTACAGAAATGCACTTGACTCTTTCTGCATTCTTCGTTTCCGTGACGTCATCAGGAAATGGTCGCGCGTTTGTTTGTATTTTTGTGATACATATTCGACGCTGATGCAAGTTTGTTTTTCGCGAAGTAAATATGACTGGTTTAATAGTACCTTCGTGCAACTTACAATAAAGCGCTTTTTTGAAACACGCCACAAAGATAATATTTTGCTTGCAAAAAATTGAGAATCTTTTTCAAAGAAAATACGGACAGTTTATGGTGAAAGATTCATCATTTTCCATAAGTGCGTATGTTTTAACTTCCAGATTTTCATTCTGACATTGTCAAATAACATGATAAAACAGTATAACATTTTTAATTAAGTGGGGTCGATTATTTACGGTTAAAAATCCAAAATAATACCGATCTAGTTATATTATCAATGTGCTCTTGCCTCCCTTGACAATTTTTCCGATTTGACCAACTACGTTCAGTTGGAGAGTTAATTCGGAATAGTTTATAGTAGCTACAAAATGTCACCGTGGTGGGCGACAGGCCTATCACCTTTTTCAGGACGACGCGACGCTCCCAAAAATAACACCCAGACTGAAGCTTGATAAAAATATATATAGCTACTAAGAACGTAATAGGCGATACAATTCACAAAAAAATCTTTTACAGAAAAATATTCGTACATTTAGATTTATTTGGCTTTTTAGTGAGGTAGACGCCTTACCTTGAATATTTTTTGGTAGAAAAAGTCGTTGTTTTTCATACACAACTGTATGTATTCTACGAGCAGGTGCTTTTAAGAATAATGCGGAGTAATAAGTGTGAAGTGTATTTGGTGTTCAAGTCAGAAATTAAGATGATCTATCATGCAGCTGCTAGCAAAAACCATGATATACAAAATCCAAGCGTATTGTGAGTGTCTTAAAGTCCAAACTAGTACTGGAAAATTGCGGAGACTCTGTACTGAGTACATCGTGATAAAATAACAGACACGCGGGTTGATCTTCACGGCTAAGCCACGTTGGTCTCCGGGCACGCCGCAATTGCGGCGGTAAGACCCCTCTTTGAGGAGTGGCTGGAGAGAAGTCATGGCGTCCTGACCTACCGTTTGACGCAGGTCCTCACCGGACACGGAAGTTTCGGGAAGTACCTGTGTCTGATGCGAAAGGAGGAGACGCCTGGGTGCCACCACTGCGAAGATCGCCCGGAGGACACGGTGGAGCATACGGTGCAAGACTGCCCAGCTTGGGCGGAGCACCGACGTGTCCTCACGGCTGCGATAGGCGGAGACCTCTCGCGCCCGGCATTGGTTGCGGCCATGCTGCGGGGCGAGACGGAGTGGGAAGCGGTCAGCTCCTTCTGCGAGGCAGTAATGCTCGTCAAGGAGGAGGCAGGCCGCGAGCGAGAGAGGACAACGTCCTCCCTCCGCCCCAGCCGCAGTGGTAGGCGCCCACGGCGACGGACGTCGCAAGATGATCTCCGGCCACCGTAGGCGCGGGCATGCGGGCAGCGAGTAAAGGGCAACTCGCTGCCCGACCAAGGACCATGCCCGGGTCGACGGCGCGTTGTGTCCCACGCGCGCCTCAAAGAGCGTCAGCATAATGACGGGGCCCCCCTCTCAGAGGGCCAAAGCCTGCCGGGGTCGCGGGATTATTCCCTAACCGTAACCCCGGAACGTAACAGGCTATGAAGGACACCGTGGATTTTAGTCAGTAGAAGTCTGACAGTCCCTCCCGCCCTGCCCGGGGTTGGAGGACTCATTTGATGATTTTACCACGCTAAAAAAAAAAAAAAAAAAAAAGCCACGTTGGTCTGTAGATTGTTGACAATCTATCATAGCGATTTTCCTGCAGTCCTTAAAACAGCACGCGAACACGTGATCTTTGGTCTTGGCTGTCATTTGTAGATCTTTTGACAGTTGTTACAGTAGTAAAACCTAGTTGCTTACTAGTAAGACTGGTACTCTGACAACCAGTCTTATCTAGGGGTATCATAATTAACCTGTCACTAGGTTGTGGAGGTACCCTTAGCACGAATTTTCAGTATTTGAGACGTAAAGTAAACTGGAACTTTGACAATTTCAAATTGGCAATTTTCAAGGAAAAAATTAGTTCCTTCTTCGCACACCAGAGGCGCTGTTCCATTTTTTCGTACAAGAAACGCTGTGAATACTGTACAGTAAAAGAGTAAAAATTCGTGCTAAGGATATAATAGGCAGTCGTTCTATGTAAAATACTGATATTATTCAGTATTCAGTTAGACTGGAAGCTGTACAGTATAGTTGGGAAAATAATAATTGGCAGATGTCCACTCATCATCATCAGCCTATAAATGTTCCCTCTGTTGGGACACAGGCCTCCTGTCTGTGAGAGGGAGCGGGCCATAACCCACCACGCGGGCCCAGTGCAGGTTCGTAGATGTCACAAGTCTTCGAATTTTTGGTTCTAGGACATGCCGGGTTCCTCACGATGTTTTTTTTCACCGTTTTGAGAACAGTGGTCATAAAATAAATTATGCTATTTCCACTATCAGCCCGTAATTTAATCGTATTGGTTTCACCAAAGTCTTAGAGGGACTTTAAAATTGCCAAAGAGGTCTAATAGTCTAAAAGCCCTAATTTAGATAGCATGTTTGTCCAGACTTAATTTCCATCTCAAATACGAATTCAATCGTACTAAAGTCTCTTCCACTTCTCGCATTCCCATTAAAATAACAATGATCCACTCAACTCCACAAAAAACCTTAAGATAGTCATACAAGGATGTGCCATTATACAATTGGGGGTGTAAGGGGGGGTTCTTTACCCCTCTTAAGAACCCGAAGTGTAAGTTGTGAAATCATTTTCGTTATGTAAATCGAGCACGATACCATCTGCATACGGTGTACGTTTCGTTCTAAAACATCCGAGGACGCCATCTTGATTTTCAAATCTTGTTATTTTTATTGTTTCAGGGGGAATACGAGGCGGGAAGTTAATCCTGTATATTGGGGGAATCAGTGATGTTCTTGAGTATTGCTATCATCGAGGGTACTTTTAAATTCCGTCGGGTAATTTATTGGGTTGTTAATTTTTCAGTTCATTTGTATTGAAAGGTTTGGGGATGAATGGGATCATGGGATTTTGTGTGTTGAGTTGATTCAATGTGAAGATCAGTGTTGAACCAGGAGTTCACTGATTCGAAATGTTGGCTTTGTTTTTTGAGGCTTGTTTCTACAAAAGTTGAGGCTAAAGAAGCAAAATTCATATTGAGCATACTTTTTTTCGTGGTAAAATCATCAAATGCGTCCTCCCAACCAGGGCAAGTTAGGGACTGTCAGACTCATACTGACTAAAATTTACGATGTCCTTCAATAGCCCTTTACGTTCCAGGGTCACGGTAATTTGATAAGTCCCACGACCACTAAGAAATACTAAATTATTTTTTTATGGGACCCAAATATCGAATGACCCCAGAATTACATAAATCGGATCTTAGACATCGGACACACAAAAAAGAAAAAACCGAATCGATTTAAGAACCTACTCCTTTTTGAAGGCAGTTAAAAACTTCTGAAGTGCAATGGCCCTATCATAACCTTGCTGTATTTAATATACAAGTTACCTGCTCATTATTCCTATAATATGTATGTATTTAGAAATATATAAGTATATTTATCAGTTGTCTAGTACCCATAACACAAGCTCTGCTTAGCTTGGGACTAGATGGCGTCACCATCCCATTTCGTCTCAAGTTTAAAGCGAACGGAGAGAAATAGGTCACTATGTCAGCAGTAAACTTGTAACTACGGTAACTGGCTATCGCTTATTGTATTCGCTAAAAGTCACTTTATTGTAGTTCACTTTATTACTAGTAACCCGTACTTGTTTCACAAGGTTTTTGTTGACATTTCCATTAAATGTAAAATGAATGTGCATTTAATAATTGTAATTTTATACACGCAATTAAGTGTAAAGGCAAACTTAAGGTCTAACACGATTTTGGTCTTAGCGGTGAGGGATGCGGCGGGCGGTTATGACTTTGCTACTAGCGGCGCCTTGTGGCGTGTTTCAAATATTTCTATACATTTAATCTTACCGCCTCGCTGTCCCGTGCCCAGTCACCGCTCTCAATGGCAAGGCTTTCATTGATTGCTTTCATAAAAAAATAAAAGCGGGATATTTACTACGTTCAAAATCAAATGTTCGTTATTCTTTATTTTCTTTTTATTTAAAATGTATGAAATAATTAGTAGGAATCCGAAATGAGCGGGTAATAATTTGTAGAAAAAATTGTAACCGACTTCAAAACAACCACAAAAAGGTATGAAATAAGCTACAAAATAACGTTTCCAAAAATAGGTCATTTTGTTTTTTTTTTCATTGACTTTTTTGCCACCGACTTGCAAAATAAAAACTGGTATGTTTTAGGTTTTCTATTTGTTTCATTTATTTATAGGTTCGAACAAACTAGCTGTGACATGAAAATCACTCTGTAGAAAGGTATAGCTGTAGCAATCATTTTGTAGAAAGATCATAACAGGTACTGAATTACAAAAGGCAAATGTTAGCCATGACAATACACTATACCGTATACTCCGGAAGGACCGGTCGTTACGGTTTATAATGCATAGGAATGGAAGCTGAAACGTACGCGAGCCATCCATCCTTATGCATTGATAATACTCAAAGTGCCCGTACAATAAGGCTTGGGACACACGCGATACATCTGCGCCGCGCGGAGAGGCGGTCGTCCGCGTGGAGAGGCGGACGTCCGCGCGGAGAAGCGGACGTCCGCGCGTACTAACGTTTTTAATGTGATAACGTCTGTCTACGCGGTTACTTGGTATTTGTATACAAGCAACACAAATATATCACATCATAGCGACAAGTGGTCAAACAGTGGTCACGTTTTACATAGTGCTCGCTGTAACTTTCTGCAGTTGTGTTGAAGTACTGAAGTAATTTGGTTCGGTTCATCATCCTATAATGTTCCCACTGCTGGGACACAGGCCTCCTCTCTGTGAGAGAGAGTGGGCCATAATCCTCCACGAGGGCCCAGTGCGGTTTGGTAGATGACACATATCTTCGAAATTTATGATCCTAGGGCATGCCGGTTTCCTCACGATGTTTTCCTTCACCGTTTTGAGAGGAGTTGTGATGAAATAAATTACAGAAAGTAATGCGTCTGGCTGGGTTCGAACCCATGACGTACTACTCGTAAGTCGGGATCGATACCACTGAGCCACCACTGCTGCATAACAACACCAATTTAGTTCGATTATTACTTATTATATTTATTGGTGTTACTTGTGGTCAGTATCGTGGAATAATCATCAAATGAGTCCTTCCATCCAAGGCTGGACGGAAGGGACTGTCAGATTTGTACTGACTAAAATCGACGGTGATGCTTCAATAGCCCTTTACGTTCCAGGGACACGGTTATCTTATAAGACAGACCTGCGTACAGTTTCACTTATCCGGTAGATAACAACTGGAAAATGTGGTTCGTGTTTTTCAATTTCCCGGTGTTTAAATCCCTAAAACTGTTAACCTTTCCGGCAATGTATGTTCTAGAAGTGGCAATGTTCGTTAAACGGAACATGCACCTCTTCACTACAGTACAAGAAATGAGGCAAAGACCAGTCAGGAGTCAGTACAAAAATCTTCTACATGTGAGAGACTGTAATACTGCTTTAGTTAAAAAAAAAACATTACTTGCATGGGTCCTATGATTTTATGTGATAAGATACCTGACATAATAAAGAATGATACAATACAGGCAATTTTAAAAAGAGATTAACAGCACTACTTATTGAGAAATGTTACTATTTTATAAACGAATTTTTAAATGATAATGACATCTAATTACTTCATTCTTGATTACCAACATTATAGAAGTAAATTTATTTTAATAATAAAGTATTCGTTTTTGACATTAAATTCAGTAATTGTACTCGTTCATTCAATTGTTTAATTTTATTGATGTTAATTTGTTTGACATGCCTAATTTGTTAATTTGTATTTATAGTACTGTATGTATAATATATCCAATTACAATTTTTGCATGCCTGTTAAGGTAAATTGTACAAGGATCACAACTTATTTTAATAATATCTTATGTCATGTACCTACAATTTATGCAAATAAAGCTTTCTTTCTTTCTTTCTTTCTTTCTTTAAAAAAATTATTTTTTTTTCAATACAAAATATTCACCTACTTGTAGGTATAGTAATGTAGGTACATTGCACGTGTAAAAGAACAAATTATATAACGTTTCATTCTACGATCGTGCGTATGAGCAGTACTCTGTAGTACTGTGTAATGATTGCTTAAGCTTTCACACGATAAAGAAAAAAAAAAAATGTGTCGTCATAAATTCGTGCTCAAATTCAACTCTAAATAACTTCTAAACAAAAAAGAAATACGACGTTAATATTTCGTCTGATATAACGCAGAACCTTACTCCGAGTAATATCGCCCCAGTATCGATAATTTTACGCCTGAATAGAATATATTCTTCAAAGAGAAACAATCAAAGTATTAATAACGTCGGTACCGCTTCCAATGTGAGGTGTACACACAGAACAAGATTTTCTTTGAGGGAATAAAATTATTCGGAAGGGGACTGGAATTGACGATTTATGTAGCTTGCAGACTAAGTGACATGATATATCATGTTGACAATCATGTGACTAAGAGAGTGATGAGTATGAATGTTGCTGGATGGAGAGGAAGAGGAAGGCCAAAGAAGAGATGGATGGATTGTCTAAGGATTGATATGAAAGAAAAAGGAGTAGATGATACTGTGACGTCTGATAGGTGAGAATGGAAGAAAAAAACGTGTTGAGCCGACCCCAAGTAAAATGGGATAAGGGCAGAAAGATGATGATGTAGCTTGCAGACTAAGTAGTGTAGTGGTTTGCAGGACTGTCTAAGTAGGTAAATTACCTCGGTCCTGTAACGTAAACGACATTTAAAACGGGGTGGGTTTTGAGTCAGTAAGATTCTGACAGTTGTTACTACTTCACTGAGCGCAGGACGACTCATGATTGTGGTGATTTTATCACCACAAAAAATAGGTGGAAGAGTCACTGACCACGTTTGTCCTAATCTCAGATCACCTACTTAACAATGATCTGTATAGATGGATATCCATCCATGTATCCATCCATTCGTTAGTTGCTCTTTCACATAAATCTGCAGAATGGATTTGATTGGAACTTGGTGTAACTAATAGTATAAATGCAAGTAATGTTTAAGTCACCATGTCTTTAACAGGGGGTCAGCCAATTGTCAATCAAGCACGATTCCAGATTCTGTTTTCTACTAAAAATTCCAAATGAAAAACCCAATTACACTTTGCTAAGCCGGGGAACCGAATCAAGAACCTCTTTCCCTTCGTTACGTTTGCGAATAATGATGCAGTCAATTTTATCTACAATTCTACATAGTATTATATAAGCTTCTGCCCGCGGCTTGGTCCGGGTGAAGTTCGGTATTTTGGCCAAGGGTACTCGTACGTCATTCCTAGTCAAATCTGTTCAGTTATTCTTGTGGAAGAGTAACAAACCAATCCATCCATCCATCCTCTCAATTTTTTCGCATTTATCGCGAGACGTTACTGAACCATATCTGTTTGAGCAAATGTGTAGGAACTTTAATACGAAATCAATTTCTAACTATTGTTACTGACATCTTACCGATACTGAGTCGCTTCTACAGGCAACTGTCGTTTGAGTCAACGTTTGATGGCATTGTTTATATAAATAGGGCAACATGGCGGTCCTAAGTTTTAAAACTAGGTAAAGGTCGTTTGCCGTAAGTAAGGGATAGCAAGGGAACGGCAAATTTTTAAGCATAGCTTTATCATCTGCCTAAACTTTTTCCATCTATGGTGGGGTTGAATTCCAGTCTAACTAATAATTTGCATGGAGCGACTGCTTATCTGACCTCCGCAACCCAGTAACTCTGTGATACGATACCCTTTGTAAGACTGGTTGTCCGACTACTCTTATCAACTCTCTACTAGTCAACTCTGTAACTACGTCAACGAAGAGAGATAGATATGAATATACTCTTTGTTAGGCACACCATGCGAATTAGGTACGGGTATTTACAGATATACCCATATAATTTATAGAGTGACACAGTGGGCAGATACTCGAAACTTTTCAATGATACTATCATATGAAAAAAAAATTCTTGTCTGTAACAGAACAAATCAATAGGAAAATTACCAATGTGCCCCGTCCGGGAATAGAGCCGAAAACTTAATTATTAACTGTAGCGCTTGGTCAATGGGGCAGCAGGAGTGTAAGTTTCAGCACAATATTATCCCAAATTGAAGATTTTTTTTAAATCTGAGGATGTAGCCAACATTTAGTGCCAGAGTGATCTGTGATATGGCTTTAGACTTAGATTATTTGTAATAAGTTTAAGTTTCCTCAAGATTTTTCCTCCATATCGGTGATGTCAAAGGTAAACATAAAAAGACACACTGTATTGAAAGATGGACAGAATAAACACTAGTAATAAAAAAAAAATGCCTTATTCTCCTAATCCTAACATTGCTAACTCAGCTCTCCCCAAAACACAATTTACGTCGAAAATAAAAGCTTGTTGTGTGTGTAAACATAGTTAAGTAACAATGTGTTCTACGGGAGCCTACAAAACAATCAGGGGGGACGTGACGGGACTCAACATGGCGCTGTAATGTAGCGCCCACTGTATGAGATAGCACAGAAGGTTTATTTTGATGATACATGTGCGTTTGGTTTAGTAAATAGGTTAGTTTCCAGGGTCAAAATAATTACATTCTATTTAGTCCGCATTTTAGATTTAAAAAAAATTTTGGACACGTATTTTTTCTTTTTTCGATTAAGCAAAAAATAACAAAGATAATAGTTACCTGTGACGTCACCCTGCGCGAAAAATGCCACGCATCGTGACGTCACACGTAACTGTAATAGGCTATATCTTTGTCATTTTTGGTCTAATTTACAAATAAAAAAATACGTGTCCCTTTTTTTTGAATAATCTAAAAGACGAACTAATTACATTTTTTGGGGAACTAGCCTATTACCAGCACATACATAAAGTTAACGCTTGTCGGGTAACTTGTGGTGCGATCATGACCATGCCCGGGTCGAAGTTGCGTCGTGTTGCACATACACCTCAAAGAGCTGTCAGTAATTTCACGGAGGTTCTTAGGCCCACTTGCACGAACCCAGGTTTTCTTTTAACTCAGAGTTAGTTGTTAACATAAGGTTAAATTAACAATATTGTATGACAAACTGTCAATTTAACCTTGTGTTAGCAACTTACTCTGAGTTAAAAGTTAACTCGGGTTCGTACAAGCGGGCCTTAGAGAGCCAAAGCTTGCCGGGGTCGCGAGGCTATCTTATCAGGTAACTGTAACTCTGGTGCGTAAAAGGCTATTGAAAGGCACCGTAGATTTTAATCAGTGCGGGTCTGACAGTCCCTCCCGTCCCGCCCTGGGTGGGAGGACTTATTCGGTGATTTTACAACGATAAAAAGGGTTAGAGGACTCATTTAATAATTTTCCACCCCAAAAAATCCCAAACAATAATATCTATACCCAAGCAATAATTAATTCAAGATTATTATACTGATTTTCTGCTCAAATATATTTGCAATGGTGTCTCCATTATACCTTTGAAACAATACCTTACATCTTGTGCAAATATCATTAATGTCTTCCAGAAAATTCATTAGCATTACATTGCTTCAGCCTTAGTTTTTAGGGTTCCGTGCTCAAAGAGTAAAACAGCACTCTCTTACTAAGACTGGGCTGTCCGCCCGCCATCTGTTTGTCACAGATTGTATTTTATGAACCGTCATCAGTTGAAATTGTCAATTATGTATTTCTATATTATGTTGTATAGCAACAAAATACTAAACAAAACCCGAATTAACCTAATATTTAAGGGTACTTCCATTGATCGCGGGACTGTCTTGGGTCACCGAACTGTCTTAATAAGTAACCGTGACCCTGGAACGTAAAAGACTATTTTGGTCAGTACAAGAATGTCAGTCCCTCGCGCTCCGCCCTGGTACGGAGGACTCATTTGATGATTTTACCAAACAAAAGACATTTTTCTTTGGTTTTTATTGACAATGGTACGGAACCATTCGTGTTCGAGTCCGACTCGAACTTGGCTGGTTTTTGTAATTTATTAAGATGTAAGGAGGAAAAAGTTAAGCGTAAAGTAATTCTGTTTCAGAAAGTCGTTAGTATTCTACGAAACAATGACAACTTGCTAGGACTTATTTAGATTTCACTGAAAGTTTAGGAACATGTCAAGAATATATCATGAAACCACTGAAAATGTATTTTTGATTAGATGTCTATGATTGTAGACATGTAGTTTCTGTCTATCTATATGGAACAAGTCGTATTTTATTACACATCAAGATTATAACAATTTTGTTATTACATAGTTGCGCAGTACTTGCAATCGGCGTGCTTTTATAGCAGATATATGAATCCGGATGAGGAAAAAGGTGTATGTAAGCTTTGCGAAATAGTTGTAAGTTTGCGTCACTTACAATATTTTAAAATCTAGTTTTGGGTCAGAGAATTGTTTCATATTATATAATAAACTCATGCCCTATTCCCATGGGGATCAGCAGAAACTACAGAGCGCCACCTTACTCTTATTATCCCATACATCATACTCTTCATCCATGCATACTTCTTTCACTTCATCCACATTCACACATCTGGTCTTACGAGAATGCCGATTGCGACATCTGTCTCATAAATTCCTTTTCAACGTTTTGCGACGTTTTCTTATAACCTCAGTTCTCAATTTATCTTTTTAACACATCGTTGTTACTCTAAATGACAAAGATCATTGAATTTAATTAGTCTACAAAACTAAAGTGTGAATGCATATTGCAGTCACTGTTAATAGCTACGCGGTGCTACGAGATACTACGACGCTACGAAATTGCTACGACGCTACGGAAGTGCTACGAGGCGGCTACGAAATAGATCTTGTAGCACAGAGGCGCTTGCTTGTACGAAATGCTGCATTTCCCGCATAATAGGTTGAGCGTTATTCGAGAAACTATATAAGCTGTTCACTTAATGTAATGGCTATACATATAAGATTTTTCATATAATAAAGAAATTTAAAAACAAAACAAGGCGCTTAACTTTTTCTAATTTACTTTTTAAGTTATGTGCAACTGTTCTAGAACTAAAATATTAGTTAGCGCAGTGGCTGCGGGATCGATCACTACACTGCGCGTCGCTGGTTCTATTTCCGTAAGGAAAAAATATTTCTATGACCTATTCTATGAGTTTTCGGGTTTAGGTTTTTGTGAGTTTAAGTAAGGGGCCCCCAAAAGTATTTTCTGATAGCATTTAGCGATTTGTAATTTTCACAGAATTTTTATTTCTGCTGTGGCTATAACAAAAAAAATGCTCTTTAAATAAAAACTACTGAACTACACCGAATGAATTTTATGGGGCCAAATGGCAATATAATCGGACTAGAAAACTCGGAGTAATACATTAGTTTAGTAGTTCTTACGGTGTAAATACATTTAATAAATACCGACGGAATTGAGAACATCCTCCTTTTTGAAGTCAGTTAAATAATAAATGGTACAGAACCAACAACGCAACATAGCCGATGTTTCTCGCAGATAATACTATCTAATGTTGAAAGAATTTTTAAAATCAGTCCAGTAGTTTTTGAGTTTATGCATTACAAACAAACAAATTTTTCCTCTTTATAATATTAGTGTAGATGTAGATTTATAAGAAACCTATCCAAGGCCTCCAAAGCAATATCACTCTCAATAAATTATTACCTTCTTGGTGAGAACCTGTGAATTTTATTTAAGACCCGCTCCTGATAAATTTTGTTGCCTATACAAAGATTTTACGACCAAAATGAAACATGAAAATCGAAATTTATGGAGTGCAAAATTTATACTCAATAACTTAAGATATAGCCTCCTGTAGTATGGCCGTGGTCATCACTTAACGACATTGCTACGAGGCGCTACGAGACGCTACGAGGCTACAAGAGAGCTACGCCGTAGCTAGAAGCTTGCATAAACTAAAATGTCGTTAGTGACCGTACTAGTTATAGGTTGCAAACTATGTAGGTTGTATTATTTAGTATTATGTAATGTAAAGATGGAGGGTAATAGCTTATTGATGTGACTATGTGTGTTAGAACGGTATTGCTAGTTTCAACAATGCAAAATAATTAAATATAGTTTGCTTAAAATGAGTTTGAAACGAATACAATTTTTGTTTATGGTAACATTAATTTTAGCATTTTATTGTTTGTTTTTATATCAATTATAAGTACCTAAACATAGTTATGGGATTTTTATATCTGATTGACGCTAGGTAAGCTATTTGAGTCCTATTTGAGTTAAAAGTATGAATGCAATGTTTAAAAAGTGAAATAATAACTAAATTAATTCGTAATAATAACTATTTAATTTAACGATGTAACATACGTATGAAACTGAAAATTCGTGAGGATGGATAACACATGAACGAATGGATAATTTTGTTGGTCTTTCACGCAAAAACGATTTAACATAGTTTGGTAAAGTTTAACGTACAGATAGACATCTGAATCGGCCTAATAGATAACTGAATAAGCCCATGTCTGAAGTAACATGAATATTTAAAATAGATTGATATTTTAGCAAGTCGTCTGAATCCATTGCTCAAATCAAACAGACTCAGTCGTAATGACAAGAGTATTTGAAAGCTCACTATAATGAATTCTTAACTATGGATCTTCGAATAAATTAATGATCTCTAGTAGAAATAAGTTGCCTCATACATAAGCTATGTTAATAAAATATATTTATTTAAATTTCTTACACCATCATTCATCATCATCATCTCAGCCGTAGGACGTCCACTGCTGAACATAGGCCTCTTTTGATTTCCACATAATACCGGTTGGAAGCGACCTGCATCCATCGTCTTCCCGTGACCTTTATAAGGTCGTCTGTCCACCTTGCTGGTGGACGTCCTACGCTGCGCTTGCTAGTCCGTGGTCTCCACTCTAGTACCATCATTACAGGTTACAAATTTAATGTGATAGCTAAGACTACCTACTTATAATAATTATTTACTTAGATGAGCCCGCCGGCCCTGAGTGAAGCAAAAGGGACTATCAGACTTGTACTGACTAAAACCTGCCGTTTTCCTTCAATTGCCCTTTACGTACCAGGGTCACGGTAAACTGTTTAGACAGTCCCGCTAGCCAAGGGGACAGCCTTTATTTCCGAGTGGCGGAAGCCGCGAAATGAGCTACTTTGATAAAACAAAATATTTTGTATTGTTGCAAAGTACGATAGTGATTGAATTTGAGCGATATCCATAACCCAATGAATAAATGTAACTACCTACTAATAGAGCCGTATCTTAGTAAATATTGAAGTCAATTTACTGTAGTAGCAATGGAATCCAGAAAGCCAATGTTTTTTCAAGGCAATTTCATTACTAGAATGTCAAGATAATAGAACGGTATAGAAAAAGTAATCCGTTATTGGTTTTACTCTACAAATACACGTTTTTTCTAGTTATATATTAGATCGACTACAGCAATCATGTTTATTTTTACCATTTTATAGCAATTATATAAAAGAAAAGAAGAAAGAAAAACTGATTAATCTGCACAAATTAGTTGCTCATTAAAAATAATAAAGATAATACAAAGGAAAGTAGACAAAAGCTTCTATTTAGCTAATTATATTTTATGTTAATTAAAACCACGACTTTGTATTTTTATTTCAAATGATTGTGTTCATTTTTCATTTCAATGTTTTGCAACATCATTATTTAATAAACATCAAATAAAATAACTTATGTACTTTGTATTTTGGCAACATTTTTAATTAAGTAGGTAAAAGCAGTAAGGTCATAAATGCATCAGTCATAAAATCTGTGTCGCCTTTATTGTTATAAGTAACGACAAATATGAACATCGTCACACGATCACAGCTAATCCCCTAAGCGATGTGATTATCACAACATCCCCTAGGATTATACAGGGTGACGCTAAAACTCAACGACAAACATTCACGACCCGATCCGATGTCGCACGAACCGTAAAACCGAGGATTTATTAAAATCAACCCTGTTTCATAACAAACGCAAGAAAATCAGATTCCAACCCTTTTTTACCGATCTTAATTGATTTTTCCGAACGTTTCGGCCGAAGCACGAAATATAACAAAGGCTCATTCAATTTTGCATGGATAATTTTTTTCGGAGCGAATTTAATTCCGTCGTTAATTAAAAATTTCGCGTCGTATATACAGGGGATTACTTTACGATTTCTATAAATTTTATTTGCTGCGAAATATTGTGGAGGTTCCACGGGTGGAAATCGCAATCAGTCAGTATATTTTCCAGGTTTTTATTGCGTTTATTTATTCAGCAATTTTTTCGCGGGTAAATTGTTCAGCGTTGACTTTTTAAATTGCATCGTCATGGTGTATTGTTTATTGGGTAAGCGAGGTGAAAATTTGATTCATTACAGCATTTATTTGGGAAAAGAATGATGATAATTGCTTTTCTGAATCGGTGGTGATGCAGGTATATTGTTTCTGGAGGCAGCCCTGATTTTCGGAGATAATTTACATACACTCATACATAAATACTTACTAGTTTTGTTAGACTTCATATTTGGGATTAAAATCTGGAATCCAGCGGGAATAAGTCTTCCTTACGCCTTATTCCCTTTCTTATATGTTATTACAAATACGTTTAAGTTTAAGTTTGTGAGGATGTTTGGATTGATGGTTGTTTATTACGTTTTGACGCGAAACCTAAAATACACAACCTAGGTTACATAGGAGAGTATTTATATCCCTGTAGTCCTATCCGGTGCTATTAATACCGAATACCACGCACGTGAAGCCGCGGGCGTAATATTGTATGTACCCTCCTCCTTGTCTTCTTTATGTACGCAGGGTTTTTGTATTCGAAAAAGAAAAGAGAAATTGTTCATCAACTCTTTGAAGTACAGTTACATCTTTATTTATTATCGTATCGTACCTTAAAAATAATAACAATACGGAAACTTTGCAAAAAAAACCGGTCAAGTGAGAGCGCATGAAGAGTTCCGTACCATTATCTATAAAAATGGTAATGGCGTATGAGAGCTCCCTTTAATTTTTTGTTTTATTTTGTGTTTGTTATCATTATATTAGTAAAATATTTTAAGCTTTTATATCTACCTGTTTTCATTATTATTATAGAGCAAAAAAACAACCACGATTATTGTTTACTGTTTTTAATTGTGTTTGTTGCTGTAACGGCAACAAAGAAAACATCATTTTTGCAATTTCAACTTTCTAACTGTCACTTTTCAGTTGCTCATGAAATATAGCCTGGTGACAGACGGACAGCAGCGTCTTAGTACCTACGTTTTAGCATTTGGGTAAAGAACCCTAAAAAGGCAACGATAAAAAATACTAGCAAAGAGGTCATTACTTTTGTAATAACGACGGTTTCGGAGAAAATGTATTTATTCGATACTTTATTCCTTTAATATGATTACTTACATTATTTGAAAGATCTTTTTAAATGACTGTTCATTTTAATAAGAATACTCACGAAGAGTATTTATAAAGCTTTTTATTTTATTTATAAATACTTGCTGTTGCTAGCGGCTCCGCCCGCCCGAATTTATGTTTCCGTGAGATCATTTTCGATATGTAGAAAATGATCTCACGGAAACATAAAATCGTGATTAAAACTATCCTATGTGTTATTCCAGGCTATAAACTTAGCCAAATCCTTTCTGTGGTTTTTGCGTTAAAGAGTAACAAACATACCTACATACACACATACATCCTCAAAAACTTTCGCATTTATAATATTAGTAGGACTAGCTGTTGCCAGCGGCTTCACCTGCTACAACTCTTAAATTATCCCACGTGAACATAAAATCGGAATTATAAGCTATCCCATGTGTTAATCCAGGTTATAAACTATCTGTCTACAGGGCCCCTGTAAGGTCTACTGGCGCCCATGTGCAAAAAAGGATTTTGGCGCCCCTTATGGCATTTTGAAATATCTTTTTCTTATGGTGGGGGGTCAGTGGCGCCTTGGAGCTGTAAAGCTTGCCGCTTCGGAACTTAAACACAAAAAAAATCATCAAGTGCTACTCAAACTTCACACCCAGAGTTCCATACCATCTAAGAATTTTTGTATACCAATAATAAAAATGTAACTAACATAAGAAGCATTTGCTATTGAAAAATGAGAATGAATTTCAAAAGCGAGGGCAAGAAAAGCGAACAACAACCTTACTTGAAGCGCGAGCGAAGCGAGCGCGAAATTTTTTAGCTTTTTGGAATAGAACGAGGCAATTTTTCATAGAAGAAGCAGTGAGCTCTAAAAGTTTAACGTTTCCATACTTCAAGTTTTAATCTAAAAGTGAGATCAAATATTTGAAGTCTTTAGTAGGTATTTAATCTAAATCCAATTTAATTAAGTTCTCAACTTTTATTTAAAATTTATTTTTGTTTTTTCTGTTCCCGTGGCTTTGGCGCCCCGAAAGGATGGCTTTGGCGCCCCTAAAGGATGGCGCCCGTGTGCATTGCACACATTGCACATATGGTAGCGGGGGCCCTGTCTGTCTACCATTTTGTCCAAATCCCTTCAGTAGTTTTTGCGTAAAAGTGTAACAAACATCGATTAGTAGGGTGTGTGAGTATTGTGTAACGGTATATATATTATCTTCTAATGTGTGGCTAAAACCACCTTTTTTTTATTCTTGCGAAGAAACTGGAGTCTATTGGGACAGGAATTTGCCTAGCAGTGAGAACACCACTGCCAACTGCTAGTCAAACTTACTTTCGCATTTACAATAATATTACGGATTACGATTTACTCGAAAAAAAAATCGTATAAAATGAGCAAATTACACAAGAAAATAAAGACTTAGAAACAATAATAGATTATTCATTTTATTTCTTAGAAATTGCTTGCTAGATAAATGATCTCAACTAACAAAATTCTAAGCAAAAAAACAAGACACGTCCCAACGCTCATTTGTTTTTGTTTCAAGAATAAAATGCGATCTCTCCTCAAAACATCTAAACTAGCTTCCATTTGCATTACAGCGCCGTTTCATTTAATGCAGCAGAACCCGGTATAAACGAAACTACAACGATATTACTATTTAGTTGGAGAACAACGACACTTGCCTGCGATTAGGGGCAGTTCACACTGACGCGACGCGAGAAGACGGCCACTTTTTAGAGAGCGATTTGTTTTTTACAGGTCTAGCGTAGGACGATTGTCACGATACCTCGCTTCTTGCTTTATGTTGTGAGTTCAAACCCAGGCAAGTCCCAGTGTATTTTTAAAAACATACATACTTTTTAAGTGTCAATTTAGTTAGACATCACTAACATTGGTGAAGGAAATCATCGTAATACAAGACAATAAAATAAATATAATTCCAAACTTTCGTCAGAACTGTGGGGTTACCAGGCGCGTTTCCAGAGGATGGTGGCAGGTGGTCACACCATCACACAAAAAGATTACATAAGTAAAAATACAAAGAAGTATTCATTTCACTGATGGAATGGCGGAAACTGCGCCCGGAACAAAGACAATTTCCGCAGATGGCGGTTCATGGACGGCTAAAACCTCAAGTGATTATGCGGTATCCAACGTAGATAATATACCACTTTCCGTCTTGTACCGCATGTCTTCTCACACTTGAAGTTTTTTAATCGGGTGCTATTTAAATCGGCTTCTATTTAAAAGCATTAAAGTAAAGTGAAGTAATATAAAATTATCACCTGATACAGGGTCCTGATTACCTGCATCCGATTATACCAGAAAGACGAGACATGAATCCGTTAAGGCTATGGTCTCCTATTTCATGCTGTACGCAGCGTCCCGTTAGGACGTACGCTGCCTCACAATGTTTAGTATAGAAATGTATTATTGTGGTCTCTTTCATGCGTCGACGTTGGCGTCTTGACGCCGTACGTGACATCTAAACGCTGTGCGTCGCGTCTCTAGTCATTTCGAACAATTGCAGCGTGAAGGTCGTCTCTCGCGTCATACAAAATGATGAGGTATAATAAAGAAAAAGATGAATTGTTGATAGAAGCAGTTAAATCTTTTACACTGCATGTGTATGATAAAAGTGACAAAAATCATAATCCAGTAACAAATACACCATTATAAGTTTTAGAACTTCCATGATTGCAAAACCATTACCGTACGCAACCGCTCGCGAGTATAGCAGCGACTGAAACGCCATCCTCTGCTGCGGATGTATTGACCACTAACGCTGTGCGTTGAATTCAGACGTCGATCGGAACAGAATTAAACATTGACGCTAACATCAGACGCCACGTTTGGCATAAAATAGGAGACCATAGCCTAAGTTATGTCGAGTCATGTCTCGCCCCGGTGTGAACAAATCCTTATCTCGAGATACACCGACACTTGCTTGCGCGCCTACGATTACCGTTCTAAATTGCTTTTGCCTAAATTTAATTTCGCCACAACCATTTTGAGAACGAGTTTAGACTTAGTTAGGACCGTTTTGGATTATTATTGTGTAAGTAAGTGGATATTGAATTTGAAGTTATTAGCTTGAGTGCATGTTAGAAAACTTTTTTTAAAAAAGAGAACCGACTTCAAAACCAAACACAAAAAATTGTGAAATAACTTTTCTTTCGGAAGTCGGTGGCTTTGTTTTTTATTATTTCATTGACTGTGGCCACCGACTTCCGAAAGAAAAGTTATTTCACAATTTTATGTGTTTGGTTTTGAAGTCGGTTCTCTTTTTTTAAAAAAGGTTTTTATTTTTCCCTTTTTAGTTTTGATTATTCAACAAAAAATTTCATATACCTAATCGGCGTCTTCGAAAATCTACAACTCTTGTAAGCAACAAAAACGGATCTATGCGGGCAACTTCACGAGGTATCCATTATTGTTTTATACTTAAACCTTCTCCAGAATGTATCAAACAGTTTTCTGAAAACCGCATCAAAATCGGTTCAGCCAAACTCGAGATAATCGCGGACAAACATGCAATCGTCTCTGAAAATCTACAATCCAAGTAAGCAAAAACGGGTCCACGCGGGCAACGTCACAGGATATCTATTAGTGTTATATAGGTACTAAACCCTCTTCCCGAATGAAATGAATACTTTACTGAAAACCACATCAAAATCCGATCAGCCAAACGCGAGATAATCGCGGACAAACATACATACATAGGTACATACAGGTCGAACTGAGAACCTACTTTTTTTTTGAAGTCGGTTAAAAATAACCTAGATTTTTTAACAATAAAATAAAAGACTCGTTTTTACACTAGCTTATGTCATTGCCTGTATGTTTGGTTATTTCCACACGGGAACAGATCTACTGGGATAATTATAATCGCATGCATTTTAAAATACAATGAAAACATTGGCTTTTAATATTGCCAACCATTAGTAATTACAAATGAAAAGTATTCAAGATTGCCCTCGATCAAGAGCCCGTTTCATCATCTGTTTTTTAAATAGAATTAACTCATCAATAATACGAAAATCTCGCATCTCGTTCTTACCTGACACTCGTAGGTGCCGTTGTCTCTCTTCTGCACGAACTTGATCTGTAGCGTCCAGTCTTCTGAACCTTCTCCATGTAACACCTGGAAAAAGATACAACATCAATACATCATCATCATTCTTCCTGATTTCTTCTTCTTCTCTCCGTCGTTAAATACTGGGAAATGGCGAAGGAAACGTTTTAAGGGACTGTTTTCAAGGGTTTGTTGTTAAAGGGTCGCTTGGCTGTTCATGCAGGGTATTATAACTCTGATAACACATAGTTCATGTGAAGAAACAGGGTGGTTTTTAATCTGTAAGAGTCTGTCAGTCTCTCGCGCTTTAACTAGGGTAGGAGGACTCATTTTATGAATGTAACACCCCTTGAAACATGGGAACTGTTTTTTTTTTTATTTTGCTGTTCAAAACGTGCTACGTGCAGCCTAATTTTAATATAATTATAACTTTAATTTCTCAGGAGGACTCATTTTATGAATGTAACACCTTTTAAAACATGGGAACTGCTTATATTTGATTTTGCTGTTGAAAACGTGCTACGTTCAGCCAAATTTTTATTAAATTACTTTCATTTCTGTTTCTGATGTGGATACCTCAACCTATCCCAATCTTCCACTATGGTATTAAGGTTGAAAATCAATTAACTTTGACAGATTGAGGTAGCAGCAGTGGGCTGCCATATATTTAATTAGTAGTCTATAATAAAATACGTCAAACAATCACATTACAGATATAGTCCGTTTCTAAGTTAATAATAAAAAAAGAACACGGTCATCAAAACATCTGCTAAGTTCGCAATATCCTGGGGTGCTATGACAGGAAACCTCCACGTGCGCCCGTGGACTGGAGTTCCTTCTCGGATACGTCCGGGGGGAAGACCAGTTTTTCGGGCCGGTGCACCCTGGGATGCGGGCAAAAACTCTTTCTTAAGCACTGTGTGCCTAAGTGGTCTCTTTGCCCGTATGCGAATAGCCTGTCGTGTGGACGCTCCAACGCGTGTCCCTCTGATTAGCAGAGGGCACAGCGGCGGAGCGGGCTTGCGGACGGTGAGTGATGGGTAACTCGCCGTCCGAAGGACCAAGCCCGGGTCGGTGGCGCGTCGTGTTTCGCGCCAAATGCCTGCTGAGGTCGCGGGTTTTTTCTTAACCCAGGATACCGTGGCCCCAGAACGTAAAGGGCATAGGAAGGAACACGGGTGGATTTTAGTCAGTAAGAGTCTGACAGTCCCTTCCGCCCCACCCAGGGCGGGAGGACTCATTTGATGATTTTACCACCTTAAAAAAAAAAAAAAAAAAAAAAAGTTCGCAATATCCTGTCTTGTTGTAGAAAGTGGGGGATCTGATAATTCAATAACAAAATGATACAAAATAAAAAAAGCAGCCAAGACATTGTGAGACCAAGTTAAAGTATACTTTGTATTATTATAGGACTGTTGATGTGACAAGAGTTATTTCTGGTGACAAGGGTGGACATTAAAAGAATTATTGTAAAACTTTCCCCGTTTTTTTCCCATTATTTGGTTGCATATTTGGTTTTCCTTGACAACCATGGTTTACCTTGGCGACCATCTAATTTCATAATGGATACGTAAATTCACTCTAAAAAAATAATTAAAAACAGTTCGGGTTTTATGTCGTTAAGGCTGTATTAATGGGTAAAAATCATTGATGTATTGGTAGTAAAACTGGTAACAAAAACAAAAAAATATTTTAAATTAGCTGACCGGGCGAACTTGGTACAAAATCACCTTTTAAACTTTCCGTGGACTTCCAAAAATAATTCAAAAACAAAAATTTGCCAAATCGGTCAATCCGTTTTCGAGCTTTAGTGAGACTAATGAACAGCAATTGATTTTTGTATTATAGATAGAGAAGATAGAAGAAGATTTTAGTTCCTTTAAAGTTTCTTTTACTACGAAAACAAGCTTACACGACCAAACTTGAAAATACTGAGAAATTCCGAGTCCAATTCGCAGTTTGGCATCGCATGGGTGATATAGGAACAAAATCCAAATTCAGTCGGAATCTGCGAAAATACAGTTCTCAAATTCGGTTCGGGTCAATGCACATTGTTTTACGATCTCCAATCGGGTAAGTAGAGTAACGACGCGATCCTACGAAATAAAACAAAAACTAGGGCCGAGAGGTATAAACGTTGCTTTGAACGTTTTGACTAAGCACTATTCTCGTTACTGTCAACCAATAATAAAAGATATACTCTGGCACAGTAATATCTAAATCAAAGCACATGCTCAGTAACGTTTATAGACCTCGGTCTAAGGCTTTTTTACGCCTACCACAGCCACACTACGTCACAGCGACAAACGAAGTATTCTACTTATGGCACCTGGCACCTGTGAAAACTTTAGATAAGAACCGTATGTGAAACAGTTAAGGTGTCATTAGCTCAAGTGCCTTTTCAGTGGGTGCCCAATACCTCCGACAAAACGGTGGTGAATGAATGTGATCCATGTAAATTCTTTTAGGTATTTATTAACGCGATTTAATTGTTACGTCCTATGCTCTTTTTAACATACTTATTTAAGAAAAAGAACCCGTAATCCGTAGCACTTTAATCACTGATCGAGAGTCCAACTCACAATTATTTTTCCCTGAGTTAGTTAATTAAAAAGTGCGCTCCGCTAACTCAATGCTGAGACGGAAGAATTTCATCAAATCAACTGTCAATTTGACGTTTAAATGAATCGGCCATTTTTAAAAAATGGCGATGGGAGAAAGTTGTTAAAACTGAGGCGTGAAATTATCGAGAGGAAATATTAATTAAAAAAGGAGGAGGAAGGAATTAAATATGGTAATTTAGCAACTTTTATGTCGACGTAAAAGTTGATGGAGGGCGATTTTTTTACGTCGGAATTAGTAACGCGTTATCAAATTGAATTTTAATTGATTTAGAACGAATTTTTTTTTTATTTAACTGTTTGCCAATCACATAAAATACATTTTTGATGGTACCGAATTCATTGGTTTTGGAATCATAGTTCGTGTGACTAATGTTATGTAGTCTTTAGAAGAAAAATAATAATCTCATGAATGTTCAACACATGAAATTACCTTTGATCTAAAAACATAACGTGGTTTTTACTCACCGTACGGGACCAAATGTAGTTACTAAGCTTATCACTGGCTTTCGTGTTACTAGGCCGAATGATTATGAGCCTACGTAATTACCTACTAAATATGGAATACACAGAGGTGGACTGTATCCCAGCTTTTGTGCATCCAAAGGATTCCGACTACTAATCTCCTAACGCTTTTGAGCGCAGCGCAACCCATTAACCCTGTTGACTCCAGCAAATTGTTCCAAAAGCTCCCCAGCAGCTATTTCCCTATCATTTTCAGAGCAACACGGATATAATACGCAGTAATCCTATGTCCAAACTGAACTAGCCAGCAAAGATGACGTCGGCTAAATTCGGGAGCACGAACATTGCCGAAGTGAGTTAGGTTGACGCCACACTGATAAATAGTCAGCGCATAAATTGTTGCGTAAAGCTAGAGTACGATCTGATTCAGGTCGGCACATTTGATTTGGTAATTCCATGAATCAACTAGGTAGATGGTTTCCAAGAAAATGGGTACACATGTCACAGGCAAATCGTTTAACTATTTTCCATTTCTAATCGGGATCGATGCAATACGAGCTTAGCCGAACGGTATTTCCCCGAAAACAAATATGGCTAAAGCTGAATTACGCATACCTAGCGTAAACATAACCATTGCTACATCATTCGTTCATTCAGTGACTTAGGTCTTTCATTTCTTGTGTTGTGAAGGCCAATTTCTATCATAGCGCAATAAATGAACACTTATTACAAAAACAGCATATTAAAAAAAATAGGTAGGAAAGTTTGGGATAGGTTGACGAGCTGGAGGTACAAATTCTGAAGATATTTTCTGTGAAATCGTAATCCAAACCATCAAAGTAACTCCAAAATCAAAGGCCCGAGCTGTGTGTCTTCGGCCTTAGGTAGGTAGTAGATTTCTAGACCGTGATCGAATCGCCTGACGCAGCACAAATCAGAAACGACGCGTCAATGACGAATTGAGGCCGACGAGACCCGAAAATAGCCGGAAAACACCGAAACAACCGTTCGACCATAACTTGTAATAGGATATTTTTTTGTTGTAAAAAATGAGTTTTTGCGGCGACGTCGTCGTCGATATGAAAAGTGTGTCAGCGGTTTCTCGAAGGCAATTTTTCTTAGTTCTGTTTATGATTTTGCGTCGAGTATAGTATAGAGGGAAATAATAAAATAGAGGAGGTTTTATATTCTGCTTGAGCTGGATGGTGTAGATGTCAGATTACTTTTCATGATGCATCTGGGTTTGAAAGGATGTTATTCATATATCTTCATTACCTACGAGTATATTACGAAAACAGAGTTTTAAAATAAAGTGATTATTTCGTCAGCGTATAGTCGAATGACTCGCCGCGCGTTCGCGATGTAGCGTTGTGTAATTGTGAGAGTTCAATTGGATTCTGGAGTTTCTGGACGAATGCGTTTGACAGCGCGTCACGTTTCGCGGCGGGTGCGCGACTACGTTGACGTTTCGCTCGCACTTAGCCACATAATATTACAACGAACGTTACATTTACAAGGTAAATAGTCACGCGAAACGTGTCGACTGCATATTTTCCCACGCCCGCACTCGGCTGAACTAAACTAAAGCGTGTTTAATTTCTCACTGTTATTATTAGCGAAGTATTTATTCACGGCACATTGTTACTATTATGAAATGCCGCATTTTATGTTATTTCCTCGTTTTGATTACGATTTAGATTAAAATTCTTGTTTTTATGTTATTTAACTCACTTTGGAGTGGTAAGTAGTTGGCTCTGTGGAACGCAGAGCTAAGAGGCTCATTGGCGACATAAAATTGGTGGATGCCAAGTTTCATAATGTAGGTAGATGGATCTAGACGCACGGTAAATTATCATCCTTACCTCATTCCAAAATTTTGCACTAAGCGTTTCCAAACGTTTTTTATAATGCATTCAGTAAAGTCGTGGAACTCTCTGCCTGAGTCTGTATTTCCGAACGTATACAACCTTAATTTCTTCAAAGTTAGAGTGAACCGGCTTCTTCTGGGAAAGTTTGCTCCATCGTCGACTGTGTCTTACTGACTGAGGTGGTCGTACTAATAAATTGTTACGCAAAAAATACTGAACGGATTTCGATAAAATTAGGTACACAGATAAATTTATAACCGGGCCAACCCTCTGTCAACAGTTATTTCCTACTAATATTATAAATGCGAAAGTTTGTGAGGATGTATATGTGTATGTATGTATATGCAGTTATGTTTGTTACTCTTTCACTCTAAAACCACTGAACGGATTTAGCTTAAATTTGGTACACAGATAGTTTATAACCTGGATTAACACATAGGATAGTTTTTATCCCGATTTTATGTTCCCGTGGGATAATTCTCGAGTTTTAGCGGGTGAAGTCACTGGCAACAGCTAGTATTTCATAAAACGATTCATTGATAAGAGCAAGTTATTCAACTTTTTAAGTTACTTATTTTAAATTAACTTATCTAGTGAAAGTAAATACATTAACGAATTTCAGGATTTTCTTTCAGGTCTCGTCGAAAGCCTGGAGTTAATTTCATTAGCACTTGTTAAGTCACCCTCTTAACCTCCGTTTTTCACGACCTGATATTGGGCACAAAATTAGGACGCTCTTAAAAGCGATTAGGTATTTTCTATTATATAATATATTTCTATTGTATTTAGTATTCTTATTATTTCTTTATTAAGTACAAAAAGTCAGCTTTACACTAGTACTCATTAACTGACAGATAAAGGGTAATTGATCAGCTGGAGCAGTAGCTGAGAGATCGGCTTGCACAGCGGCGTGTCGCGGGTTTGATTTCCGAACGTAACAAGTTTTTGTATGGTCTTTAATACACGTGACTTTAAAAAAAAAACCGGCCAAGTGCGTGTCGGGCCACGCACAGTGTAGGGTTCCGTAGTTGCAAGTTATGCGAACTGACTAAACTGATTCGCTGAGTTTAATTTTAAAAAGAAGAATTTTCAAAATCGGTCCAGGAGTCTGAGAAATCGGGGATAATACATAAAAAAAAGATTACGACGAATTTAGAACCTCCTCCTTCTTTGAAGTTAGTTAAAAATAGTTGACGATAAAAACCTACCTATCCCCAAAAAACATACCTATAAAAGTAGTAAAAATAAAGTTGATAAACTTACATTTGCAGTTGTCTCCGATACATTTTATTTAAGAAAATATGATATTCATCCCAACTAGCAAAGAGATCCTATGAGCAATTACTCTTACGACTATAGATCGAAAGACAGCCGTATGAAAGATCCCATAATTCAAAAAGCCGTTTAAAAGCAGCTCTCTCGACTTTTTAGCCTTCAGCGCTTTTTAGCTCTATGAGCAACAAACCATAAGTCCTATGAAAGCTCTTTGAAAGCAACTGAATCGCTAATTTGTCGTAAGAGTAGCTTTCAGGATGCTATCTTTCGACATGTTTTTCTTACAGCATATTTATCGAGAAAACGCTGTTCATTCGACCAAATAGCACCTCAGTTACTATACCGACACTTAATGTCCTAAGATAGCTTCTCACTCGGCTTTCATGCCGCTAAATTTTTGAAGTTGAGAAAACGCTTTCAAATGATCAATTCAGCGCCAAAAGGTGCTCAAAACATAATTTGAAAGCTTTCTTACAACATATACGCCATTTTGTTACGACATCTGTGATATTAATCTAATGAAAAAGTCAGTCATATTATAATATAAATCACGAAAATATTTTGTTTATATCTAATTTTCTTTCAAATTCCTGTTTGATATTATGGATTTAACTTTTTACGCTAAGGAACCCCAAACTAACTGCAATGGCGGTCCTAGAAGTCGAAAGATGGAATCCGCATTTCCATCTCTCAGCTAAAAAGCCGAGTGAACGCTTTTTGATGATAAGTGAATTGCTAATAATGGCGAATTGAATAAATTATTAAATTAATATTATTTTTAATTCATAATTTACTAAGAATTGTTACGGCCCATGAAAATATTAACTAAAATGTAAGGAATATAGACGAAAAATTTTACCCCGCACATGAAAGTAACACCTTTGAGCTAACTTTAGGTCACGAATTTTAAGACTAAATTGTATGGCACAAATAATAATGAAAAATTTAATAATTACATTGAATTATAAATTTTCTTTTCACAAACACCCATGCACAGATCGCGAGTCGATCGAGATGTCGTAAGAATGCCAGTTGGATGCATTCACTCGATGAAAGAGTCGAGAGATTGCAACCGCACTGCTATCTTACGATAAATTTGTCGAATGAAAGCGCTTCTTCCGATTAATATGATACTAAATAGCTTTCGAGTTGCGATTTTTTCTACATTCTTTCGACAATTTGGCAATTCAAAGATGATCTTACGATGTTCACAGCACTAAATAGCTGAGAGAAGTGCGCCCAAATCGCGTCGAGAGAACGTGGTCGGATCCATCTCTCGACTTTTTCTCTCGATCAATAGCCGAATGAGAAACGTGCTGCTGGCATTCTTACGACATCTTTTGCTAGTTGGGATGTACATTTTATAAGTTGGTCGACTATTACTCGTAAAGTTGTAAAGCCTACTTAGTCATAATAATTTTCTTTTAAACTTCGTTATATATACTACTATTGTGAATTTTTTCACACCCCCAAACATAACCGTTTAGCTGGTAGAGGGGGGGGACACTCGAGCCGAGCAAAATTTAGCACTTTAAAGCTTAATATTTCACAAACGAATTTTTTTATCAAAAAATTGTTAATGTAAACTATCATTATTTTTTAAAGACCTATTTAATGATACCCCACACTAAGGGGTACGTGAGAAACAAAAAAAACATTCCCACTTTATGTGTACAGGAGGTACCCTAAAAAAAATATTTTACGAGATTTTATTTTACCACTTTTTCGGCACAACAAATCCGTATATTTACACCAAATTACAGCTCTCTAGTACTGTGCGTCTCTGAGCTAAACTGCGGACAGACGGACGGACGGACATGGCGAAACTATAAGGGTTCCTTGTTGACTACGGAACCCTAATTATGATGATGAATACCTATCTAACCTTATCAATGCAGTAACTGGGTATTACGATACCTACCCCTTAGTAGTTAGTTGCCAGACTTTCGAGCGTCTGACTCACAGTAAAAATAAGTAAACGCCAACCGAGACCAACGGCTTTACGTTTTTTCCGAGGCACGGTGTAAACTTGCTGGGTTAGATGGTCACCCAACAATCTAACCTTAGTATGAACTACTTTACCTTGAAGTTAGACCTTTGCGGCTTTTACGAGTTCCCAAAAAAAAAAACACCTTTGTAGTAGTAGTAAGTAAAGTAAAAATTCGAAGGTAAACCCACATTACCTTCGAATTTTTACTTTACTTATCGTCAGAAAATTTAAAGGCGTAAAGTTATGTGTGTGAAAAACAGTACATACGCGTAGTGTAGTGAAAAACTAACAAAAAAAGAGTTCCCTGGAACCAAAAATAAACCCAATTCACGCGGATACGCACTGCGCATTTTAAGCAGGCAACACAACAATTTCGGAATGTAGGGCACGTTCACAAAATTACGTCAAAAAATGCATTTCTATCTGTCATTGCGATAAGGATCGCTCTTACAGCTTGACACGGATTTGGCTTCAGCCAAGCACATTCTCATTTATGCCGTGTTGTACGGAATTGCATCTGCGTTTATTGCGTTGTAAAGTAAAGAGGGCCGGAGTTAGGGGGCACATCGGGGGCCAAACCTTTCCATAGAGTACCATTATTATAGCCTGTAATTGTTGAAAGGTTAAGTAGAAGTGTAGTTAATAACACACTCACAATTTGCCAGTTATTATTAAATTGTATGTAAAACATACAAGTACACAAGTACAAAGTAAAAAGGGCACAAATCCAGATGTCATATAGCTACTACTGAAAATATCTTGATTATGTCATTGAAACTAAGACTTTTTAAACAGCGGTCGCATTCACGACCAATTATATCTACGAGGCAGTAAAATAGCCACGGCTTACTTTAAAATGGCAAATATTATGAAAGAATAAATGAATACAACTAGTGTAACGGTGACATCTTATTTCAGTTCTGAAGATCATTCAATCATTCACTTTAAGTTTCTAAATCGTACATTATTACCCTCGATTTTAATTTTTACGGTTTTGCCCTACTTAGTTCAACCCTAGCAACGGCCCTGGACAAGTGACATGTATAGCAGTAGAGCTGGCTGTGTGAGGCGTTGGGTTTATTGTGTGGGGTTATTCTAGGTCAGGCGGTGTCTGTGTGTGGGAGTCGGTATTGTTTGAACATCGTTTTGTGGTAACGTTCCGAAGAACACGAAGTCGTAATTGAAAAATGAATAGGTTTTCTTAACGTAGGTAATTTATTTTCAAGTCCGTGACTCCTATTGTATTTTTCTTACTCACATACAGAGGTTAAGTTGACCCTCGTTTACGAGGTGTTGAGTTTAAATGTGGCAAGTAACATTTTTTTATGTAATGTGGGAATTCTTTTACATTAAAAGACTAGATAGTTTCTTTTAAGATTGTATATAAGAGCACTTAGACCTAGGAACCTTTTATAACATCTGATAAGTGACAACGTCTTTCACAAAAGTCTAGACAATTTTTTTCAGTATTTTAAATCTTATTTGAGCAGAGAACAGCCGGGAGTATAATACAATTACTCCAGCCTATATTTTTTAAGATTTGGTTGTAAATTAACTTTGCTCAGTAATGGGAAACTACTACTGGGTATTGGTATTATGTTTTATATTCCAAAATCCTATATCCAACAGACATTCTTACCAAAGCCAACAGTAACCATACATTTAAATTAGAACCCTTTCCAAATTAAAAGCCTACTGCAAAATAGATTCTAACGACGTAATAAGGTACATGGGACTGCGAGCTGCATGGCCAATGCACTCTAAATTGTTCCTAAATTGGTTGACCGCAAAATTAACGCCCTCAAAATGCTAACGAATATGTGATCCAACGACCAGAGTGGTCAAATTTGAGCTGGAATGTGCTAGAATTAGGGATAATTCAGCCATCATTGAAATTTCGGGAACCAGTAGCACGTGTAATTATTTTAGAATAACGCTTGGTACGATCTGATGCGTGAATTTGGATCGTACGGTATTAGTATTAGGGCGCAGGAGAATTTGATTACGTTAATTTGAATGTTCGGTATTAGCAAGTTGCGACTGTGAAATTGCCGTAAAGTACTCAGAAAGTTATTTAACTTTTATGGAAGGCTGTAGGCTCAAACACTGTCTACTCTCGTGTAAATGTAAAACTATTCTTGTGACTAAATAACGGCAAATTAGGCGCAGTGGTGGAGTAATCGACTGGTGCCCAGCGTGTCGCTGGTTCGAGTTCCGCACGGAACAAATACTTGAATGGGCTGCAGGTAGTTGTTTCAGGTCTTAGTGTTTGTGCTTGTGAGTTTCTATGTTTGTATACTGGGTGCGATCACGTTTTTATTACTACACAGGAGCAATTCCTAGCGGGGGGCAATGTTTTTTTAAAATTCAGCCTCAAAGGCCGCACTTTCTGAGATTGGTCTGTCGAAAGGTGACTGTCCATCATAGCGAGTTTCCTCTGTGCCTCCTAGAGTACTTAGAGCCTCTGTTCCTGGCTCCCTTTTGTAGGTCCTTGACGGTTGGTCTTGGTCGTTACTGTTACTCAGAAGCTCGAAAGTTTCACAACCAGTCTTACAAAGGGATACTCCTTTGTATTACCCAGTCACTGGGTCGTGAAAGTCAGATATTTATTTATTTATTTATTAGATAAGAATATATACAACATAACAGACGGAAGTCTAAAAAATTGTATATATAAAAAAGAAAATTATCACTAGGCCAGAAAACATCGAGAGAAAGAAAGAAGGAAAAATACTAAAAATATTATTATATAACAGTTGTCATTTTACATCCATCTTCTCACAAAAGCTCAAACATCCACGACATACTTCCATCCATCTTGACGCAAACAAATCCAACTCAGGTGTTGATGTCAGCATAGCATTTAGCATTGAAAGTGCGCGAAGCAGTGGAGAGTTCGCGTGTGAGACTGTTCGTGCAGGGGGAACGTCTAACAGACAGTGAACCCTCGGCCTAAGGTCGTATTTGGGCACAGAAGGAATAAACAGTCTCACAAGCTGAGCTACTAATTCCGGGCAATCAGAATCACCACGAAGGACACGACATGAAAACAAAAGTAAGAAAAAATTGCGCCTCACTTCAAGAGAATTGAATTTTAACATTCCAAGTAGATATTTGGTTGGGTAAAGGAATGGATAGTACCCAAATATTTTTTTAAATATAAAATTCAAAAATCTCAGAAACGCTTTTTGAATTTTTTCAAGAAGCAAGGAATAAAATTTTTCGAAAGGATTCCAAATAATTGATGCTGATTCTAATTTACTTCTGACTAAAGCCATGTAAACTAATTTTATGGCCAGGGGATTGTTAAACTCGCGCATATTTCGGATGGTGTAACCAAGTCTTCTGTAGGAATCAGAGGCGAGGGAGCGCATATGTTCATGAAAAGTTAATCGCGAATCGAATAAAACTCCCAGATCTTTAACAGAATTAACACGGACAATCGGTTCAGTTCCTAAGAAGTGGTTCGACTCCACACGGAACAAATATTTGCACGTGTCGAGGGTTTTGAGCACGAGTGTAAGACATAACACTGCATTTGGTCGTGTTGAATAGAAGTTTGTTTTCAATACTCCATTGGAACACTGAATTAATGTCCTCTTGAAGAGTAATTGTGTCAGCCAAATTCTTAACACCATAAATTAACTTGAGATCGTCTGCATAAAGTAAGCACCTGGAGTGTTTGAGAACCTTCTCAAGATCGTTAACCATCAATCCAAAAAATTGTGGCCCTAGTATCGATCCTTGGCTTACGCCAGATCGCGTGTGATATGGCTCCGAAACAAAATAACCATGCCTAACATATTGCTGACGATCTTGCATGTAACTCGCGAAGAATTTAAGCAGTTTAGGTGAAAAACCAATGAGACTAAATTTAGCCAATAATACGTCATTATCAATGCGATCAAAAGCTTTTTTGAAGTCGAAATAAACTACATCAACCTGTAAGCCTTTATCCAAATGTTGAGATATAAGATCCACTAGTGTCAAGAGATTTGTCGTAACAGAACGATTCAGTCGAAAACCATGCTGAGAGTCGCATAAAAATGGTTGAATTTGGTAACTAATTAATTTGTGTAATACCGATTCAAATAACTTTGGAAGTGATGATAGAATGGCAATGGGTCGATAGTTTTCTACATTAGAGGTATCTTTCGTTTTTGGTATTGGGTGAACACGTGAAACTTTCCAACGACGTGGATACTGACCAGTGGAAAGAGCTAGGTTGAAAATGTGATGTACGGGTATTTTAATATAATCTTTACATCCCTTTATGATATATGCAGGAATGCAGTCAGGACCTACTGCTGAATTTGGTTTAAGTTTCTTAATAGCATCTTCTATGTCTAGCATTTCTATTTGATTGATGTGCACAAAATTGGAACGGTTTTCCTGATTACAATGGTTTTGATTTTTGAAATCAAGTAGTGGTATGTCAGGTAAAAAAACGCTAGCAAAAAAATTTGAAAAAGCCTGCGCTGCATCTTTACCGACGTGTTCAACACCGTTATATTTTAATTTCGGCATGCATTTCGTTATGTTGTCACTCCACACATCTGCTCTAGCTCCTACATCTGGCTCAATCAATTTGCATACCCACGCAAATATTTTTCCTATTTAAGCATGTTAATGTGATGTCAATCCTGTATGCAAGATTTACCAAACGGAAACGTGCTCTAACTGTACATAAATAAACTAAATTGTACTTTGTATAAACAAAATTTTTATCTCAAAATTTAATCTAAACAAACATGATTAACATTTCTGACTAACTCAAGCAACATACCTACGCATTGTATTCAATTCCCAACTGTTTTTGCGCCCATCCGTTCAGAAACGGAGGCACTGTATCAACTTCTTATCTACCACAAACACACGAGAACAATCCGCAAGTTGTATGCAAGTTTGTATGAAACTTTGTATGGAAGTTGCCCGGGCAAGTTCGCAGGCGTCGGGGCTTCGCATGCACTGTTTCAAGGTCTTTCAAAGTCTTTGTGTAGTTGCAAGGTTTGGGAAATGGAGAATAATAGAAATGTTTTGTTTTGTATTGACTGCGTTGTGTTGTTCGATTGAATCGTGCGCTAGATTGATGTAGTGTGTGTTTGATTTAAGAAACGATCGTGGTACCATATTGTGATGAGAATTACGAGTATGTTTAACATTAAATATTTTGTGAAAATTAGTTTTAATAATATTTATTGTCGCTATTATTTTGTTGATGTTTTTTTCTTAAGATTATTGTTTATTTATTACTTGATAACCATGACCCATGATTTAGTATAATTACATATTTATATTTTAATTTTTGAATACTTGTGTTATTATTTATTGTCATTATTTCTTTCCGAGCCTTTACTTTAGTTATAACTTCTTGTAATACAACGGTGCACTGTGCATTAATACTGAATCTATTTTCCGTGCATTAGTTTTAGCATGATGAGAACAAAAAAACTTGTATTTAAACTTACCTGAAACCTTTCATCATTGGTGTATGTGAATTTCCCGGAGCTCAGGATGTGCCAGTCTCTTTTCCTGATCCACGACACTTGCTGAAATACAAAGAAAAACATAAAAATTATTAAAAAAAAAAAAAAAAATATGGAATCAGGCGTTACTTTGCGGTAATCCATGACATTAAATGTTAGGAATAATATCTAGTTTTAATTTACAGCTCTTGCCCCTTTATCTAGGGACGCTCGGGATTGTATTCTGCAATAAGCCTGGATTTTTGTCGTGGAATTAAAACTAGAAATTATTCCTAACATTTAATTAAACTTATAATTACATAACATTACGGTTCTCCAGAAGTGTATGTTTAACGGCACCACGGCAAAAATTTTTGCCTGATTTCAAAATTGAACCTACTACCTCATCAGTTGAAATTGCGAACTGCATAACAAACTAGCGACCGGGCGGCGATGTGCATGAATGCAATGGCGATGTCTCCTCGCCTTATCCACCTATAGTTATAACTTTGAAAGTTTAAATGAATGATGTTTGGTTTTAAATAACGGCTGAACAGATCCAGATGAGATTTGCCTTATAAGATAGGTCATGGTCTGGTGTAACATACCCGTTGGTGTAACATAGAGTATTGGGTGGGATAATTTTCGAGCTTCATGCGTTGAAGCAAGCTGGCAAAAACTGGTACGTCTATGTTTATTTATCTTTTTGGGCTATATTTAAGCTAAATAAACCTTTTGGAACATTTGCTCCAGTTGGTAGAAACCGCATGAAAATTAATTGTGCAGTTTAGAAGATCTATATGACCACCGGATGTTGAAAGTGACTTTATTGTATACTGAATAAGATAATAAAGAGAGTAATGTATAATTTTGAATATCTCTGGAAATTAATAAAGTATCTCGGTTGCAATCCTGATATTTCTAACCAATTAAGGACCGAATTTGCCTATACAACTTTTAAAGAAGTCAAATCCAAATCAAGAAAATGGATTGAGATTTGAGATATAATATTAAGTACTTATTATTTATTCTAATAATAGACTAGTTAGTTTTTTGTCTTGGAACAGACTAAGCTAATAATATTGCCACACAACGTGGCAACTTTGCCAGTTTTTTGGGCACAATTTTAGTGTCATCGATTTTCATTCTAATTTGGTAACTTACGTTTATTTAATCGATTTTCTTTATACAAACGGCTAGTACTTAACAGACACAATTTTTAATAAAAATAGGAGTGCCACAATTACTGGCATGTGTAATATTAACCCTTGGGGAATGAGCAGGCGCCACCGCGCAAATTGTCTGGCCGTGTCAATGTCGTGCGAAATTACAGGTTGACACACCACAAAATACGTTACGAAGATTAACACCGGGCTTATTTGTTACTGCTAAATGTTCGTCCCTCTGATTACAATATTTAGTTTAATTTAGCACTTGAATATTATGAAGAGAGATATTGTGAAAACAATTCATTTGCAAAACAGATTTATATCGTTTGATTCTCTCTACCATGACTTAAGCCCGTATTACAGAACGTCAATTAAGACTTAAGTGTTACTTAAAACTAGATTCAAGCCATTTGATTGGTTGAAACTAGTTGTAAGTAACGCTTGACTTTCTTTTTCGTATGAGGAAGTGACCACACTCTAGTGACAGATTTATATAAGTCGCATCCAGATGCGACTCATCCATCCTTCCATGATGATCCATGTCAAAACTATATAAGGTGTTCCTGGGAACACCAGACACCTGGGAACTTCCCGTTCTGCCCTGGGTAGGAGAACTTATTCGATGATTCTACCACATTAAAAAAGTATATCTTGGCAATTTACGAGTATATGTCTGAACCAGCATATCTACCTATACCCGGGCCACACTCAAGATATTGACATATAGCTTCTCCTATTGGTCATATAACCTTTCTCGATAATAACCTCGATAAATGGGCTATCTAACACATAATATTTCCTCAATTCGAACAAGTAGTTTCTGAGATTAGCGTTTAAATACAAACAAACCCTTCAAATTTAAAATTTAGTGCACATATTGCAAAGTCTGACTGCGATTGCTGGCAATATTGCTGGCAATTGTATTGCTCCCATTACATTGCTGTAAAATATTGCCCGTTTAGACGCGACTTGAGTTAACAAATCCACTTTATTACCCAATTGTATACCTTTCATCATAGGTCAAAGTTACTGAGTGAGTGGTTGCTGAGAGTTTAGGCATCAATGTCAAAAAGACTTAGCAACTTCTAATCAGGTTTATCACTTTTGCTCCGATTAAGTTTATCTCTTTCTACGACACAGTTATCTATAGGTAGTGCTCTTTCAACGACAGATTTATCTATAGTGCCGTAATTCTTTCGCCTTTTATGTTAGGCTTTATTGGGACGATTTTATTATTCAGTTTATGTGTTTCATTCAATATGGTTTCAGGGGACATCATTTACAATTTCTAAGGCAGATCATGGAATGGAACGGATTTTTGTACGCAATGCCGGTTTCCTCACGATGTTTTCCTTCACAGTTTTGAGAGCAGTGGTGATGAAATAAATTACGCAAAGTAAGTACGCCTGGCGGGGTTCGAACCCACGACCTACAACTCGTAAGTCAGGACCGATACAACTGGGCCACCATTTCTTGAAGATAAGTAAATAAAAAGTTATTCGTACTCACCCCTCTTTCACTCAAGTGTCCCACTAAACAGTGGAGGTAGGCAGTGCCTCCCAGCTGAGCTGTGATATTGCTGACTGTGTTGTTGGCTGTGACGTCAGCGGCAGGCTGCACGCCCGCGCGCCAGCCGCGAGCTCTTGATGTGCCGTGGTGTCCTGGTAGCAAAAAGATGGAGTTAATAGAGAAAAATCATATGAAAAGAGTAGAACTGTTCTTTTTTAGTGTCTTCGCGCATCTCGAGATCATGGGGGAACCCCATGCTTTTCGATCTATTGTGGCTCGAGCAAGAATGATTCCATGAATGCAATAAACTACGTAGATATACTGCAACATCGTCAACATTTTGTTTTGTTTTCGCAACGATGATTGTAATAAAAAATATTATAATTAAGCTGTTGAATTGAAATAGAAGGAATTGGGGGAAAACCTTTGTGTTGGAGAGAGATTGGATAGGTTTAAAAAAAAACTGTCAAAAAATCCTTGTCACTCATATTAATATGCTAGCGAGCGACCACGGAATTGAAAAATTATGCTAACTATGTTTAACTATAGGCGGAGACCTCTCGCGCCCAGCATTGGTCGCGGCCATGCTGCGTAACTATGTTTAACTAAGTAACAAAAAAATACAGAAACAGTGAATAAAACTTGCCACCAATCACCAAGTGACAATTTCTCATAATTATTACAACATTGATATTAAAATAATTATGTTAAAAAGGTTTCATCACAATCGAGCCCATTTATTAACTTATTAGTCATTCTGTAATTAATTCAGCGCCATTATTATAATAAGCCTGAGGTCGATGACGATTATTGGCAAATATATTCTTATCTCGACAACACAGACGAGCCAAAAAAATGGTACGCATAAAATATATTTTTAATTCAAAAAAGATTATTCGATCACTCCCAGTATTCATTGTCGCCATCAACATTCAACAACCTATAAATGTTGATCCCCGGTTTCCTCACGATGTTTCCCTTCACCATTTTGAGAGCAGCGGTGATGACACAAATTACAAAAAGTAGTGCGCCCGGCTGGGTTTGAACCCACGACCTACAACAACTCGTAAGTCCGGGCTGATATCACTGGGTCACCACTGCTCCACTTGGTCATCACTGCTCCAGTATACAGAATGAATTTTTCAACTGGGCGTGGATGGCTATCTCCGAAACCATGTGGAATGTTGAAAAACGTTGAAAGGAGTCTCTAGGCCGATTTTAACGAAAACTAAAACTCGTGGCGAGGAATCAAACCCGCTGATTTTGGAAAACAAATCACACCCTCTATTATTACACCATTTGGTAGTGTTGATAATAAAAATCAAATTTTGAGAAGTAATCATATACGGCAATTTTTCTAAAATCCTATGATTTTTAGTTTCATTAAAATCGGCCTCGAGACTCCTTTCAACGTTTTTCGATATTCCTTATAGTTTCGTATATAGCCATCCACGCCCACTTGAAAAATTCACCATGTATAGCAGAAAAGCAGTATAATCAGCCTATTATAATTTTCTCACTCTTAGGACATAAGGCCTCCTCTCTGTTAATAAAAAGCAAATGAGCACCTCGGAAGCCCAATGTGTGTTGTTAGATATCACATTACCTGTCTTCGATTCGACATGCCGCCGGTTTTGCCCCATCCTAAACTAAAACCTAAACTGAAGTCACGTGCGTTTGTCGGCACGGTTAGCGCAGCGGCTGAGCTATTAGACTGCCGCGCTGCGTGTAGCGGTTTCGATTCCCGCACTGAGCAAATATTTGTATGATCTACAAGTGGTTATTTCGAGTCTGTGTATGTGAGTTTATATGTTTGTAAACGCACCCACGATACAGGAAGAAATTCCTAGTGTGTAATATACCCTCTACGCCATTGGCTATTCATTCACGAAAGTTAATCATTTAGGATATTGCCAAGAAGCAGCCGATATCGCAGATATCTTAAAGCTTCTAAGGTATCGGAAAGAAGTTATACTCACGTATGTCTCCGGTGGAGGATGTGAAGAGAGGCAGCATGCAGAAGATGGCTGCCGCAAGCTGTATGCCCATGCCGCCAGTCTGTCGCCATCTCATCTGAAACAAACAAACGGAATTATTAATTAATTATCTTTTTTTAGCGTCGTAAAATCATCAAATGAGTCCTCCCAATCTGGCAAAACCTCATCAAACATGTATACTGTTATTGTAACGTTGGAAATCGATCAGGACATGTCATCGGTAATTGAAAACGTCCTGATGAAATCTGGACCAGCTAGTTGACCGAGGTCTCATCATCATCATCAGCCGGAGGACGTCCACTGCTGAACATAGGCCTCCCCCTTGGACCGCCACGCCGAACGACAATTCGCCACTTGCATCCATCGGCTGCCCGCGACACTCAAGATGTCGTCGGTCCACCTAGTGGGAGGCCTGCTTACGCTGCGTTTTCCGGTCCGTCGGTCTGCCGGAGTCCTAACAAAAAATAAATGAAAAATTGACAGGGTATGTCATGGACCTACTAGATTCTCAGAGGCGCCTTAACCAACACTGAAACCAACCTGGTAAAAAAAAGACTAAAAAAACTCTCACGTTAACGGGGAGTTTCAGCCACGTCTACGCAGCGTACACGTCCAACTCGCGCCCCTGTACAAACAGTACCACGAATACATAAACCAAACTTTAGAACAGTATGTAATATAAACGTTATCAGCGTTGGATAACCTCCAGTTCAGACAATATCACTGTTTATTCTTCAGTTATAGTTCGGCGTGGGTTTCTGGGTACCCAATCAATAGCTTTGATGCTCTCTAGGCGGGGAGATAGTGATTGTGTTTTGATGTTATCCGTACACTTTAAGGTGAATGAGGAAGTTTTTTTATGTATGTACTACTTTTTGTTTTTAATGTGTTTTTATTTGTTTATTTGAATACTGAATTAACTGACCTAAAAAGAATTAAAATAACTAACAATGAGCATCAAAAAATTTATCCATCTTGCTGTTAACAGGATAAGTGCCCAGAACGCTGGCAGCATTGCCACGTTGGATGGCAATGCTAATTCTTTGAACAAGAAATAGACCAGCCCTCTGGTCTCGCAAGTTCTTTAAAAACTTGGTGAATACTCGGGCCCCATGGCCCTAGAGTTTCAACCCCAAATGGCTCAAATGCATAGATGCTAATCAAGCCACTGTATATACACCGTTTGAGGTTTTCAGCACTTGCAAAGCATACCGTGTTTAGGGTTTTTTTTTTAAATGGAACCATTAATTTCTCTAAAAACATACGTAATTGCTTTTTTCCGTTCTTACACAATTCCACATCTCTTTTTATTTGACTGTAGAGGTTAATGTTTTTATTGTCATTTCGCAAGTCTGCTGGTAAAAGTTTCTTTTGAAAAACAGTAGCAGTTTTTAGGAACTTTTCTAATATTGTGAGGGAAAAAACCCTCATATTATTGCTTGTGGGTACATATAAGTTATACAATAGATAGGTACATTATTATTTCAAAATTTATTGATCTAATTACCTCAAATTTCAGGCAAGAACAGATTAAATGACATTTATTCAGTTCCAAGTAAATGCGTGAATATCAACTTTATTAACAAAAATGGATATTTTAAACTTTGCATGCAATGGATGCATGGTGGTAGACACAATTGTAATTTTATTTTTTATTCTGAAAATAGCGGACACGCGATGAAAACGAACGGCAGTTGACATTTTAATCAATGCAACAAAATATTGTTGGAATTTTATTATTCAGTAATTTGTTCACTGTCATCCAGAAAAGCTGTAGACACTTTGTACTGTTTTTGTTTCACTTCTAAATATTTGTATTAACGTATGTTAGTGAACGATATCTTCTAATATTTTAACCAAGGGTAAACGAAGGAACAAGGTGATTTGTAGTCAGTAGGAGTCTGACCGGGGTTGCGGAACTGTCTCATCAAGTAACCGTGACCCTGGAACGTAAAGGCCTATTAAAGGATCACCAAGGATTTTAGTCAGTGCAAATCTGATAGTCCCTCCCGTCTCGCCCTGGGGAGGACTCATTTGATGACAAAACCACAAAAAAAAAACTGACAGACCCTTTCGCTCGAGCCAAAAAAAACCTCAAGAGATCGCTTTATAAAGTTCAGTGATATTTGCGTAAAACCCTAACAATCAAACTCATTTCTGCATGTGTAATATTATGTAAGTCTAGTTTACAATTTTAAAGAATATCTAGCTCCTAGCCTATAAGCAGTGGAAAGTAACACTATACCCAAGACGATATCTTTAACTAAGTCCAAAATCAGTTTCCGCTCCAACTCGCGTTGCCAATCTGTTGTCAAGGACGAGAAGTACTATACACAGCAGTAGGACAAATACGACACGTTGAGGCGGGTACCTACTAACCGGTGCAGGGGCGGGGCGTAGTGTAACGTGTATCTGTTTTAACTTGAGACTGCATTCCTTGACGCAAATTGCCGATGTTGACGAAAAAGCTGCTAAGCTGAAATGGGACTGGGTCGCGGGACAAACGAATACCGTGACCACGGAACTCAAAGGGCTATTGAAGGACAGCGTGGATTTTAGTCAAGAACAAGTCTGATAATTAATATTATTATATTTATTTTACCTCGATAGAAAAAAAGTGATCTATTATTAAAAAAAACTATATTTATGCTTTTTTCTAAGCAATTTATTTCTGTGTTCAACCAATAGGCACTTAATTTTCATTCTCCTCAAGTTTTATTAACCTACTCAAGTAACAAGATAAAAAAAAGGTTTTAGACCTAGAAAAGCCGGACCTCTACAGAGATTGATGTACCGTTGATTATGTTTTATCCAGAATAATCCTGTTACCCTCCAAACCAAATTACATTTAGATTGATTCGCGGTTTGCTCGTAAAATTGCAATCTCTAAGGTCATGACTGTAAAAGATCTGTCAGAAGTTTCAATTGATTTGATTGTTGGATGTTTAGATAAATGTCCAAATAAAAAAAAAAAAAACAAAAAACCTTTTAATCAACTGAGAATTGAAGCAAAAACACGGCAAAAATATAAGCTCCGTCGTTCGATTTCTACGTAAAACAAGTGAACATATCCAAGGAAAATATTTTAATGTGTGCGTGGCGGGCGCTCACTCACACATTTATAAAAAAAAATACGACGTTTTGTTTCAAACTCGGATTGTGAAATTTTATACCTACCTAAGCCTGGCCGCAAACATCAGTTCTTTTCCGTTCGGAATTCGAAATGATGAATGAAATTGAACAACACACACAAAACATGCACGTACATTTGTATGAATTCACTATGTACGGATAGAAAACGGATCAGGATTCCTGGTCAGGAAAATGATGTATGCGGCGAGGCTAATCTAAAGTTGAAGGCAATATAATAGTTTTTCATCCGACTTCAAAAAGAAAGTCTATGTTCTATGTATGTTTGTCGGCCATTATCTTGGGTTTGGTTGAACTCATTATGATACGGCTTTCTGAGAAGTGTTAATTACATTCTGAAAGGTTAAAGATCTGCTAATTATTGCTACTACAACTAGATATTGTGTTTATAATAAAAAAATAAAATATAAAACCGAAAACCACGTATTTAAAAGATTGTGGTAAATATACTTAACACATGTACTTTACTCTCCGAGTCCCAGTCTTTGATTCACATAATATCTGTCACATCGCGTGCTACGAAGTTTTCAAATCCCTTGAGTTGAGGTCCTTGAGTTATGAGTCGAGCTTCACGATAACAGACAAATGCTTGCACTGACTGGACAGGTCCACTCAAATTTGTATGGCTCTTTCTTCAAAAGACCATCTCGGACACAAACCTGCAGGGTCCTCGCATGACTTAACTAACTAATTTAATGTCTGGACTTTAAAAGAAACGATGGCCTCTGAGTTTGTTTCGGATGTTTCTTCTCAGAGTAGTTAGTTACGAAACACCGGCCTCATCTAGCTATAAAAAAAGTGTTTTGACTTGTAAAAGTGTTTGTGATAACCTATGTATTTGCAAAATAAATATCATTTATTTATCCCCATCACTTCGGACACAGCATATAGCCCCAGAATTCATGTACTCGTAGTATCTAAATTGCTCATATTATGTAGGGACATGTCACCACATTACTAGCATAGTTATGCATGCAAACATTACCAACGTGATATCGAACTCGCTTGCATAATGGAGCGGACTGCATGTGGTATTTTAGCACAAAGTTGGGTTTGGTTGCGATAGCATACCAAACGTAACAGAGAAAGGAAAATACTGCTTGATTTCGGTGACTATTTAGTGCATAACAAATAATATACTAGTTGGGAAAAGGCTAACAACCAGTCTTACCATGGAGTATCGTATTACCCAGTTACTGGGTTGTGGAGGTCCGATAGGCAGCCGCTCCACGTAAAATACTGATATTCAGCTGCATCTGGTTCGACTGGAAGCTGACTCCAATATTGTTGGAAAAAGGCAGGCAGATGATGAAATAATATAACACTATTCTAATCATCTTGAACCAAAAACAAATTAAAAAGTAAATACCGCGTTGAACATAATTCCATAAATGTAGTGATATTACAAATAACGCCATGTTAGACATGTGGGTTTTCTAGAAGTGGGTTATGCAACTCTAAACAACAGAGCAACAGGGTGGGTGGTAAAATGGTGACGATTGAAAAACGAAAAATAAAGAATAAAGTATTGAAGTGGTCGGCGGCTCCTTCTGCAAAGCAGGCGGGCCCCTTGAAGGAGGACAGCATCCTTCCTCTATCCCAGCAGCAATGGTAGACGTCCACGGCGGCGGAAGTCGGCAAACTATCTCCGGCCACCATAGCCGCGGGCATGCGGGCGGCGAGTAATGGGCGACTCGCTGTCCAACCATGGACCATGCCCGGGTCGATGCCGAGTTGTGTTCCACATACGCCTCAAATAGTGTCAGCATAATGACGGGAAAAGGCGACTTTGTCTGCCGGGGTTGCGGGACTCACGAATTACCGTCACCCCGGAACGTAAAGGCTATGGAAGGATTACCGTGAATTTTAGTTAGTACGAGAGTGACATTTCCTCCCGTCCCGCTCTGGGTGAGTGAGAGGACTCATTTGATGATTTTACCAAGAAAAAAATATAAAATAGTGCAATGACCGGGTGGACGACCAAGACGTGTTTATGCGAGATTAGTCTAGTGTGGGAGCGAGGTGGCGCTAGACTAATTATACTGGGTGTAAGGGACAGCCCTACGCAAACTTTCAGGGCTTGCTCAGTAGACGAAACTGAACCATCTTCCACATTTTTTTTTTAGGAAACGAAAAAAAGAATCAGCTTAGCCATGGAAAATTATAAACTTGATTGGACAGTTTGTATGGAGAGGTTGAATTTTTATTCCGTTTCCTGAAAAAAAAAGTGGAAGATTGTTCAGTTTGGTCTACAGAGCAAGCCCTGAAAGTTTGCGGAGGGCTGTCCCTTACACCCTGTATAGCTGTGTTTCTTTCCCACACTGAAGTACTCCCATTGGTAGAACACTAGGCCATGTTTCAAAGTGCTTGTATTTCAGGTGAATTAACGACAAACATCTCTTCATTACTGTCAGTTATTAGAAGCAAACCTTCTTTACCTTTTTTTATTTAGTCTCGAAACGAACTCTTGACAAAGACACGAGATAGGATTTGTCAAGTTATCCGATTCCAGTTTGATTGATTAAGTGCCGAAGTATTTTGAAGGATATCGTTCCCTTTCTTCGATTCTTTTCCTTGATTTTTTTTGGTAAAACATGGTTGTAAGGAATCCAGTTTCATGTTTTTATGTCGATTTGTGAGATATGGCACTATTTTTCGTGCCTTTTCTTGATAGTTTTCATAAATAAGTCTAGAAGCTCGTGGCTAAATTATGACAGTCGATTGATAAACAGAGTTAGTTTCCGGTGGAGTCTTCAATTGAGTGTAGTTTTCCATAGAGTTTCTTGTAAACTACCAACTAGACGCCATTTTCTTCCGATGTTTTATAAGTGCCTAATGACGCTAATGTGAAATAAAGTGTTTTGATTTTGAATGACGGTACAGTTGGATTGACTGTTGCGCAGCGTGTGGTGGGTTCAATGATCTAAAATAATTCGTTACTCCAGGTTTGTGTTTGTGTATGTAAGTTTAAGTTTGAACTGACAACCAATGGGGAAGAAAAGTTCTCGAGTGGCGACCACGGACCGGAAAACGCGCGTAGGCAGGCCTCCTACTAGGTGGACCGACGACATCGTGAGGGTCGCGGGCAGCCGATGGATGCAAGTGGCGAATTGTCGTTCGGCGTGGCGGTCTAAGGGGGAGGCCTATGTTCAGCAGTGGACGTCCTCCGGCTGATGATGATGATGATGATGAAAAGATGATGTAAGTTTAAATGTTTTTAGAACCACCCACACGTTGCTTATAGGGCTCCTTACAAAATAATTGAAGCCGCACTTGGCGACGTTTGTCTGTGACCATCTGTCATAGTGAGTATCCTCCGTGCCTCAGAAAGCACGTAAAGCTATTACTGTTAGTTAAAAAGCTCATAAGTCTGACAACCAATCTTACCATGGGGTATCTAAAATTCCTGATAGTTAAATACGGATGATGAAAAAAAAACCTCGTCTTTATGTCACTAATTGTGTAATAGCCTGAAATAACAAAAATATTTTAGCATCCTTTTAGGTTGGATAGAATAGCAAATAAGAAAATTCCAAGTAAGTAAAGATTTCTAGTACCATACCAGGATTTATAAATCTCCAGTGATTTATTATTCTAGTTATCTGTTGTCAAATAGGCGCCTTGAAACTACGATTTATGGACATTACTTTGAGAATTGGTTTTATTTTCTCTAGATCTGAATCAGAATCTTTTATTTTAATCGTGAATAAGGGAAGGTCATAATGTCGACCCTGTAATACCCTAAAGGTCACATAGAGATGTGCCTAATAGAATACATACATTATGCCTGTTATCTATAAGAGCGCCTTCACGCTAGCATTTGTCAAACGCCACGACAACGTCGTGTTATCGCTGCGTCTCCTCTATGCCACATGAATAAGGAGGAGGCGGGCCGAATGAGGGAGAGGACAGCGTCCTCTCATCACCCCAGCCGCAGTGGTAGACTATACAAAAAACCATACAAATACAAATTACCGTGACCCTAAAACATAAAGGGCTACTGAAGGACACCGTAGATTTTAGTCAGTACAAGTCTGACAGTCCCTCCCGCTCTGCCCGGGGTGGGAGGACTGATTTGATGATTTTACCACGATAAAAAAAAAAACTCATGATTAGTAGTTGCATTGTGACCAATTTCACCATCGGGGTAACCGTGACCTCGGAGCATTAAGAGCTATTGAAGGACACCGTGGATTTTAGTCACTACAAGTCTGACAGTCCTTCTCCGTCGCTCTGGGTGGGAGGTCTCATTTGATGATTTTATCACGTTAAACTACTACGAAAGTTCTCTATTTCTGTGTTAAGTCACTATATTATAATACCTAATCGACGTAACAAAATTAAACGGGCGGGTGGGATCCGTGGGATCTACCACCTTGCGGTTCACCCAAGGCAACAGCACCACAAACTACTTGATGTTATTTGTGGTGATCAGCAATCAAGAATCAGCGATCATAATGGACGTTGCAGGCCTAGGCGTTTATCTTCCTGTATGAGTCCATACTGACTGGCCTGTTGGTCTAGTGGTTGTGACCCTGACTGCTATGCCGGAGGTCATGGGTTCGATTCCCACCTAGGCCAAATGTTTGTGTGGTGAGCACGATCACATCTTGTTCTCTGTCTGGGTGTAATTTATCTATAATATTATGTATGTATTTAGAAATATATAAGTATGTTTATCAGTTGTCTAGTACCCATAACATATAAGCTCTGCTTAGCTTGGGACTAGATGGCGTTGTATGATATAGTTGTGGAATATTATTATTATTATCATACTACATAGTTTTCACTGTTCCGTCGATGCAAAGGAGATCACCCAATCTAAGTTATCATATTTGCTTTTAAATTGAGGCCAAAAGCAAAGACGAAGTAAATAAAAAATAAACAAAAAGAAAAACTCTCAAACTTCCATTTGTAATGTAATTCTCTTTTACACAAAAATCCAATACGTACAGGCACAAGCAAAAGTTTTAGCATCGTGTTTTCTTTGAAAGTTTGGTCTGACAAGTAAAGTCCAAGTCTTTCCGTGTCGTATGCGAGTGTACTCGTACAACAAATCAGAACTTTGATGAGTTCGTACCGTTCGCCGTCAATTTTGTCAAAGAAGAGAGATATATTTTCTGTGTATATGCTATTTTATGCTTTGAAATAGTAGTTTGAAAGTTTATTTTACAATGTAGGTATGTAGTATTCTTAATACTACTTGTACAACACAACAAATATAAAATACTATTTTTTATATTCATTTAGCCCTAGTTCAGAATTTTCTTTTCCGTATAAAAAACTGTATTGTCTATTGCAATTGAATAGTTGGAATTTTTTTTTCGTGATTCGTCTTAGGATCTTTTCCTCCTGAAGGGTCTCAGGTCTTTCTAAGCAGGATTCCATGACCCTAACAAGGCATGGCAAAGAACAACCGAAAGAACAGGGTAAACTTAGTGTTTAGTTAGTAGAAGAGTCTGACAATACCATCCGCCCCACCTGCTTAGACCGTCTATGGAACAAGAGTTTTGGAACTGGTTCCGTACGAGCTTTTCTTTACTTCTATGGAACTGGTTCCCATGGAGGCTTTTAATTTACTTCTATAGAACTGTTGGATCTCGCTCACGAGAATAATGCTTGATATGAAGGCCATAACTGTCTATACTGTATTCACGTATTTTTGTACTACGATTTTCATGGGAAAAGTTACACTAGCGAATGTTGACCACGTATTAGAGAAACCACTGTATTCCAGTAGTTCATGGAACCAAAATACCTTTTCACCTAATCCCTTTAGTTCTATTAAAAAGTTTGGAAAGGTGTGCGTCTACAGGTAGGCATCACACGTATCGGACGTATCGTACGTAACGGATTTTAGTTTGCCTTGTATGAAAACTCATACTACTGCGTCCACTGATCCGCATCGTACAGACGGCTCATCGGCAATGCCTTAATGTGATGCGTACCGATGACGTCATACGGAATGCCGATCAGTAGAAGCGATGAAGGTGGCATCGGCAATCCGATTGCTGATACTCGCGTCGGCAATCCGATCGCTGCCGACACAGAAATCCGTTTGATGCGATGCGTCCGATACGTACGATGCGGACGCTTACCATTAATAAGAATTTTTAACGATAATATTATACTTTTGTTGTACGAGTATTATTAGAGCAAAAAGGACCTTATTTTCATCAGTCGCATAGGTACTCGCGCTTGCCACTACTCGCAAATTATCTACATATTAGAATTCAAATACGAAACGTGTGAATAGAAATTAGGCACCTCATTGTCTAACTAAATAACATTCTTACACAAACATTATTATGTACCGACATTATCACAGGATAATAACTGTCGTGTTAAACCTTTGTTTAACAGAATAAATACCCGGTAATACCGAGATACGTGAAGTCCTTAGAGGTTTTCCTAACAATGTAAAATTTGATACAGGATATATTTACATTCGCGGTTCGCTGGCTTCGAAATATTGAGTGTGGTTTTGGAAAATGAGCTTAATTATGTGTGCTAAAGTGTTGAAATAAGATATTTTTGAGGTAATTATGTGTTTGGAAGGTTGTAAAATTAACTTGTTTGTAAAATACTTTTGTTCAGAATATATAAATTATTAATTTGAATTATGTACATATAATGAGACTCTGCCCGGGCAACCGATGGACACAAGTGGCGAATTGTCGTTCGGCGCGGCGACGTGGCGATCTAAAGGGGGAGGCCTATGGTCAGCAGTGGATGTCTTCTGGCTGATGATGATGATGATGAGACGGACCCAACCCCCAAAAACCTTAAGCTATATCCCGAAAATACATTACAATACTTTCAAGTCTACAATGAACCGTCCAAAATTTTACCAAAAAAAGTAACTTAAAAATATTTGTAACTTTTCAATTCGTTAAACTGTTGTACAGTAACTTTTAACTAGTTCTCTGGTTTCTATTGACGGTCGGTCAGTTTTTGATGATAAAATTTTTGATTTATTTGTTATTATTTACTGGTACTGAACTGTACTAAGCTGAAGTGGCATTGGGTTGGTCATGTCTGCGGCAGAACTGACGAAAGGTGGAGTAGGAAGGTTCTCGAATGGAGACCACGTGTTGGTAGGCGGAGGGTGGGACGTCCAACAGCAAGACGGACCGATGACTTGAAGAAAGTAGCCGGCACTGGCTGGATGAAAAAAGCAGGAGATCGTGCGCTGTGGCGCTCCCTGGGAGAGGCCTTTGTCCAGCAGTGGACTGCAATAGGCTGAAATTTTGATTTACTTGTTTGGAAAATGTGTAAGCATTCAGTGATTTACAAATATTATACTTACTGTAATATTAGCTTTATTAGGCGTGAATCAAAATATTTGTATTAATTTTAAGTCAGAAAATAATTGCTTTCTGCACTTCTCCATATAAACATACTACTCCGTCCGAGTAACTTTCTTAGAAGAGGGTCTCCTATTCCTTTTTACCTTGAAATTAATTATAACAGGTATGTTATATGGCCATTGATATCTGGGCGACCACTTGTACTAAAATGGAGTTTCATGCCTGTTCTTTTCCATAGAGATCTACACTATGGAATGGGCACCTACAGGACTTTAACAGTTATAATGTCTTGTAATTGGTACTGTAGTTCCATACTATATTTTTATCTTTTGACTATTAAAAAGTGCCTGTAAATAGCCTATTTTACTCTGAGGCGTTATCATGAGTTTTCAGTTATTCAGACGTAAACTGGATATTTGACATTTTTAAATTGACAAATTTCAAGGAAAACATCAGTTCCTTCTTCGCACACCAGAGCCGCTTTTCTATTTTTCCATACAAGAAATGTTTTGAATACTGGAAAGACGTTGTAAAGTAAAATAGCGAAAATTCGTGATAAGGGTACTGTTTTAGATATCTACTGAATAAATAATTAAATATGTAGATTGATAGGTTTAGGTTCAACTTAACTGTGACGACATGTCATAGTTATTTGATTACCGTCACTTTGGTGGTTTTAGTCCAAATCTGAAAACTCTAACTATGACTCTAGTGATTCTAATGAACATTAAAATTTTGTAACAGCCTCAGGCCAACTGCCTCAGGGGTCTCTAGACCCTTAAAGTGAACATTGGCTTAACATTTAGATCTTGTACTTATAGCCTGAGGGCTCATCACACAAAGATAATGCGCAGAATCGGGCTTTTAGGCCTTTGTCTGAATGTAGATAGACAACTTATCATCACCATAACGTCATGTCTGTATATCTCGAAAAGTAGGGCAGAGGCGTACCTGATAAAATACTTCTATATTTTGCTGGTTGTTTAAGTACCATGTAATAAGTGGTGTGCTTAATGACGTCAACCGGGCACATTTTATAATTGTTAGTGTATAGTTTGTGCGGATGGATATCCGCACAAACTTTCACATTGAAAGTCGGTGACTTAGTTTCTTATTTCCTTGACTTTTTGTCACCGACTTCTAACAATAACTTTTTAAAGTCAGCTTCGCCCTTTTTATTGAGTACAAGCGACCTATTTTGTTATTTATTGATGTTTAATACCATGTCATAAGTGGTATGGCTTTTGTCGTCATCCGGGCACATAATATGCCATGTGCCTAAGAGTTTACTAGAGCAGCGAAGCTGAGCGCAGTTTCAGTGTCGAATTTTAACTTTATTTACATTACTATAATACATAGTCTCGCATAAGAAACTCCAAAACCATGAACCATCTGTAAAAACCCCTTTCAAACAGAAGAAGAACTTTCCAAATCGTTTCAGGTGTCATCGAAAAATCAAAGAACTTACATTAGAAGAAAAAGATTCCGTCAATTGAGAAACTCTATTTTTTTGAAGTCGGCTAACAATGGAACAGTCTGTCTAACCTCTTGAACAAAAATCTTCAAATCACTTACGCAATAAGAGAGTTAACCTACCCTTTATCAAATCCATGATTCTACCCCCACAAGGGCCCTCAAATTACAGTACCTACTACAAACCAAACAATTCAATAGGCAGCGATAAATAAAACTTATTATAAGGCAACCGCAATAAAAATAAATCTTCTGTAATACCAGACGTATAAAATAGAAAATCATTGAAATAAATTACAGGTTTTCAGCTCGGCCAGTGCTTGCTGTAAAGGCGTGTACAGATTTTAGGTATTTACTTGTTTAGTACTTTGTGGGGTACTAGTAAAAGGGTATAAAGTAACAGGGTGAACGAGTAACAGGGTTAAAAATCACCGGTTGATTATCCGATCATACGGAGAATCCTCTCCCTCTCTTTAATTTCAAATTCGCGCTTTGTGGGGACGGATAAGACTACGATTTTTTCCCTCCGCAAGACGGGAAAAAACGCGTGTCTTACTTCTCACGCTTTGTGGTAGCTAGGTACCCCTCGGGAATCAGACAGTTGGAGACCACCAATACTCTCAAAATTCCTGAGACAAGAAGCTCCTTTTGCGAATCGGCCGCGAATATGAGCCATATTGCCTGCAGCGTTGGCAATGCCTTTTTTTTAAGGTGGTAAAATCATCAAATGAGTCCTCCCGCCCTGGGTGGGGTGGAAGGGACTGTCAGACTCTTACTGACTAAAATCCACCCGTGTTCCTTCCTATGCCCTTTACGTTCTGGGGCCACGGTAGCCTGGGTTAAGAAAAAACCCGCGACCCCAGCAGGCATTTGGCGCGAAACACGACGCGCCACCGACCCGGGCTTGGTCCTTCGGACGGCGAGCTACCCATCACTCAGCGTCCGCAAGCCCGCTCCGACGCTGTGCCCTCTGCTAATCAGGGGGACACGCGTTAGAGCGTCCACACGACAGGCTATTCGCATACGGGCAAAGTAACGGTTAAGAAAGAGTTTTTGCCCGCATCCCAGGGTGCACCGGCCCGAAAAACTGGTCTTCCCCCCGGACGTATCCGAGAAGGAACTCCAGTCCACGGGCGCACGTGGAGGTTTCCTGTCATAGCACCCCAGCGTTGGCAATGCCTAGGCGACAATCTCTATTCTTTTAGGTAAAAAGGTAAAAAGACGGGTGTTTTGTTCTATGTTATGGTCTATGCCTGATTTTTGTTGCATAGGTATAGGTATTTCATATTAAATTATCAGTTCTTCTGACAGATACATTTCCATTGATTGTATCTGTTATTCTGGTACAGAAAGGTTAACTCGTGTTTTACATTGACCTTCGTTTGTATTGTTCCATTCGTTCGTAACATTAACTTGCCCTGGTGTGTACTCTCCTTAATATTTATTAACTGCAAACGGCCTATGATTGTGCGGTAATATGGCCGCGGGAAATTCGCCTGGTTACTCCAAATGTGGGTTTTAGGGCAATTGATTATTGTTCTGTTTGAACTAGCGCACGAATAAATAAAAGCCGGCTTAAGACTTGAAAGAGGTATGTAGGTTTTTAGTCATTTGAAGTTTTAATGCACGTTTTATTTAGTTCATTTTGTAAATTTAGCTTGGTATGGGTATAATCCCACGGTGTCTCAAGACAAGGGTGTTTAACCAGTGTGTGTTGCCAGTGATGACATATGGCTCTGTGGTCGTGGTCTTTGACTAATGGCCTTTTGGAGAGACTAAAAGTCACTCAACGAGCAATGGAAAGAGCTATGCTTGGAGTGTCTTTGCGGGATAAAATCCGGAACATGGATATTCGGCAAAGAACCAGAGTCACCGACATAGCTCACAAAATTTGCAAGTTGAAGTGGCAATGGGCAGGCCACATCACTCGTAGAACTAATAACCGATGGGGAAGAAAAGTTCTTGAGTGGCGACCACGGACCAGAAGACGCAGCGTAGGCAGACCTCCCCAGACAAGGTGGATCGAAGACATCGTGAAGGCAACCGATGGATGCAAGTGGCGAATTGTTGTTCGGCCTTCCTACACTAGATTATTTCTGCTGCATTGTGGATGTATTTACAAATATTTTAACAGTATACATAATAGCTTATTTTTTATAGTAGTAAAATATCATCTGGTATACATGACGAATCACAATGAAAATATAATATGTTAAAAGACACGAAATTTCATTTACAATAAGGTACAATTGCTATGTATTAATTGATTCTGTATTTAAATACCTACAGCTATAGGCGACAAAACTACAGCAGTGTCCCTAATTGAAAAATAATTGAACTATTAATGACTTGAACACGAACACTAATAATATAGGTTTCTCATAGTGACGGGAATCCAAAACATTGCCAGCAATATACCTACCTAAATAATTATATCATTTCTTTTGAGTTGTTACACTTTGGTGTCGGTATCAGAGACTTGATTGACTGAAAATGACTTGGAAAAATCACCAAATGAGTCCTGCCACCAAGGGCATGGCAGAAGAGACTATTAGACTTGTACTGACTAAAATCCACGATTTCCTATAATAGCTCTTTGCGTTCCGGGGTAACGGTAGCTCGTTAGTCACCCAATCCGAGCAGGTTTATACTACCTACCTAGGAGCAAAAACAAACAAGATTTGTTTTAATGAAAACACATTTGCGGAAACTTCCTACTTACCTAATACAACATACGTAATTCTAATTTAATAACCTTTTAATTCTTAAAAAACCCACTTAACTCATCAAAAAGAGAACACAGTACCCACCATAAATATTCATTTGACCTAAATAAAGATGGCGGGGTCCATACCCGCAGCGGATGGGACATATTTGTATAATATAGTCCATAATTTTCACGGTTCAACTCATTTCACTGATCAAAGCTTACCTAATCGTTTGGGTCGGTCTGACCATTAAATAGAGTGGTCACCACCAGCTACTGGATATAAATAGATGATAGAAATTGGTGTGTACTGGGTTATTATTTTATGACAATGGTTCTTTAGTGGCATGGTAATTTAGTAGGTACAAGAGTCAGAAGGTTTTTTTTTTATCCTGGTAAAATCATCAAATGAGCCTTCCCACCCAGGGTGAGTCGGGAAGAACTGTCAAAAAATATTATTACATAATGTCCAAAGCGTCAGGTTTCAAAGTGATTCGCCGAAATATATGTCGAAAAGTGAACATTGGAAAAACAACTTTTTTGCCTTTTTCTGCTTACAAAATGACGGCCGCCCGATATGGTCATCCTCGTACTAAAATCTTTTAACCCCTTTGGATAAAAACTATGTCATCGAGTGCATTAAGTAAGTCATGGGCCTATGAGAAAATAATTATTTTGATTTTCGCTTACTTTTTCTTTTGTGGATCATATTCAGAAAAAAAAACAGTTTAAACGTAGCATTGAACTTAGAGAAGACTACAAAATACTTTTTCTTCGTGTTATGAGAAAAATAATAGTAGGTAACTGAAAACCAGCGCCGTAGTTGGTTATTGACTTTGGTAAGTTTAGCAAATACTAGTAGAAAAATAAAATAAATAACAGCATGTTATAAGAAAAGAAAGTACGAAAAGATCGAAAGTAAAAGTCTAATAAAAAAGTTGTACAAGTTTATTTTTATTTTAGTTGTACATTTAATAAAATTGTTTCAGGTCCATGTCTGTACATTAAAGAAATTGAAAGAAAACTAATATTTCTTTATTAGAAAAAAAAAAACAGAAGCCAAAATATCGTCTTTCTTTTTTCTTTTCTTTTCTTTCAAAAATCGTTGCCCCACACTAGGAATTTCTCCTGTGTCGTAAGTGTGTTTAAAAACATAGAAACTCACTTACACAAACACCCAGGCCACAGATTACCCAGGCCCTGAACAACTATTGTAGGTCATACAAATTGTGTATTTGTTCCGAGCGGAGAGCGAACCATCGACATGTTGCGCAGCAGTCCATTCGCTCAACCACGGAACAAACGTCAAAAAAAAAATTTTTAATAGTTCTCTGTCAGTATGTGTGTACAGTCAGGAGCAATAGTATGTATACACTAAGCAGTATTCAAAAGAGATTTTCTGCTACCTTATTGAACTTATTGCCTTTTCATTAGACTTCTATTTTGGAAGCCATACTATTACGAAATAGGTCTTACTTCACAGTGGAAACCAGTATTTCACGAGTAATTTGCGTTTGAATTTTGGAATTAAATGTAGTTTTCTCTGATGTATTGCTAGGTCTAATTTAAAATAAAGCAACCATTTTACAATGAAAATGAAAGAAATCTGCAAAAAAAAAAATGGAGATGTACTCGATTCTTAATCGAATTCGAAGGCGAAAGCTAGTATAACATAATGGCAAACTAATTCAGACCGTTTAACCATCATCATAAGGGTTAGAATTCCCTCAATTTATACGTATTTACAAAGTAGTCAGCCAGATGCCACTTAATGCTAATACAAAATAAAGACTGCTATTTTCCTAATACAATATGTTTATACCATTCTCTGGTGCTTCAGGAACGAGCAATAACTAAAGCATTAGGAGAAAAAAAGGCTGATTTTACCCCGCTACGGGTAGGGTAACCAGATCTATAAAAGTTTTACGGAAAAGAAATCCGGGCATTTGAAGAAGAATCCGGATTATTTTTTCTTAGATATTGTGCTGTTGTTGTGTGTTGATTTTATTTTGTGGTTTTCACATATAAATAAATACGAGTATGTACGAGTACATTATTATTAATGTACTGCAAAACATTGCTGGTTGCATAAAAATAAATCAAAACTTATACAAAAGAACATAAATCAAAAACAAAATGCGTGTATAAAATGGAGTAAAAATCCCATCTAGATCAAAAATTAAACTTTATCATGAAAGCTGCTTATATTAAACCAATACTGCAAAAACAGTTTTATCAACGTTATCGTAATTCCATATATTATTATTATTCCATACATTTATAATACCTCCTATGATCGTTATCATAACTTTTTTGACTCGTCTGCCAACCTACATCCAGCTATACATGCACACTAGTTTCGAATACTTCGCACTACTTTTTTATCCGTCTGTCTTTTATAATAATATTATGTCCGGAAAAATCCGTAGGTATGGTAACCCTAATTACAAAGAAACCAGTCTCTAATAGCGGAATAGCGTGACATCACGCAGAATTAAATAAATAAATGTTCACACTTAATAGCGTATTACAAGTTTCTTTGTCTGGGGTTTTATGCAAATGTAAAGGCCTATTCAGACCTGAGCGATATTCGCTGCCGCTGTGGGTAGAGGTACATACCGCGCGGGTTTCGCTCAGGTATTTAGTATCAAGTACCGTGGCTAGAGCGACCTGAGCGATATTCGCTGCCGCTGTGGGTAGAGGTACATACATACCGCGCGTTATTCTACCCACAAGAATAGCGAAAGCCGTTTTGGAGTGAACAGTAATATTACCGCATACCCGCTGGGTTTTCTCTGCCGCAGACGGTAGCGAATACCGCTTAGGTCTGAATAGGCCTTAACTGTTATATGTATATCCAATGGGCGTTTTTCCATTAGACGGCACGGCACCGGCACGGCACCGGCATGGCCGTGCACCGGCACCGGCGCCGGGGCTTCGTTTTTCCACTGCACCGGTTCCTACACCGGCGCCGGTTCCTCAGCATGGTTTTATTTCTTACTAGCTGTGCCCGCGACTTCGTTCGCGCGGATGTCGGAATTTAACAATGTATTTTTTTGTGCGAAGCGCCTAATTCTCGCCACGTTTTTCAATATATTTGAATAACAATTCAAGAATATTTGATGTGTTTGATCGCCCTCTGTTGTTCAAAGGCAGTACCATTCAATTGCTACTGGATTAGAGTAATGAATGAAAAAAAAACCGGCCAAGTGCGTGTCGGGCCACGCACAGTGTAGGGTTCCGTAGTTGCCCATCAAAATGCTTATGCAAACTAACTAAACTGATTCGCTGAATTTAATTTTAAAAAGAAGAAATTTCAAAATCGGTCCAAGAGTCTTTGAGAAATCGGGGAAAATACATAAGAAAAAAGATTACAACGAATTTAGAACCTCCTCCTTTTTTTGAATTTAGTTAAAAATAGTTGACGATAAAAACCTACCTATCCCCAAAAAACATACCTATAAAAGCTGTAAAAATAAAGTTGACAAACTTACATTTGCAGTTGCCTCCGATACATTTTGTTTAAGAAAATATGATATCAAGTACATTTTATAAGTTGGTCGACTATTACTCGTAAAGGTGTAAAGCCTACTTAATCATGATAATTTTCTTTTAAACTTCGTTATATGTACTACTATTGTGAATTTTTTCACACCCCCAAACATAACCGTTTAGCTGGTAGAGGGGGGGGACACTCGAGTCGAGCAAAATTTAGCACTTTAAAGCTTAATATTTCACAAAACAATTTTTTTTATCAAAAAATTGTTAATGGAAACTATCATTATTTTTTAAAGGCCTATTTAATGATACCCATATATAAATAAATACACACTAAGGGGTACGCGAGAAAAAAAAATCCTCACTTTACGTGTAAGTACTGGAGGTACCCTAAAAAAAAATATTTTATGAGATTTTATTTTACCACTTTTTCGGCACAACAAATCCGTATATTTACACCAAATTACAGCTCTCTAGTACTGTGCGTCTCTGAGCTAAACTGCGGACAGACGGACGGACGGACGGACGGACGGACGGACGGACGGACGGACGGACGGACGGACGGACGGACATGGCGAAACTATAAGGGTTCCTTGTTGACTACGGAACCCTAAAAATGAATTAATGAAATAAAAAAATATTACGTTGATATAAATAATAAATAAAAATGTTATGTTTCATTTATGTAATTCATTGAATGACACACAAGAACATATATTTCTTCTAAAAAACAAAATAACATGATCATTAGACTTTCAGAAGTAAAGAGGCTAAATTAACCTTATTACGAGCCACAAACCGAGTCTCAAGCCCTCCGCCCCGCGTCCTCCTACACGCCTGCGCACTCACACACGCACACGGCTACAATTCATACACACATTATGCACATTTGCCGGCCGGCACCGACTGGGAAGCTTGCTACCCCGGCGACGGCGACGGCGCCGGCAGGACTCAACGCCGGCGCCGGTAAGTGGAAAAGCGAGCCATACATTTTCATATATATTCTTGCTTCCCCGGCACCGGCGCCGGTGCCGGCGCCGGCGCCGGCTAATTGAAAAACGCCAGGCCAGCACCGACTAGGAAGCTTATCACCCCGGCGCCAGCGACGGCGCCGGCAGGACTCATCGCCGGGCCGGCGCCGGCGCCGGTAAGTGGAAAAGCGAGCCATACATTTTCATATATTCTTGCTTCCCCGGCACCGGCACGGCGCCGGCGCCGTCGCCGGTGCCGGTGCCGTGCCGTCTAATGGAAAAACGCCCAATAAGGTTGAAACTAGTAAGACTTGACATTGAGAAATATCTTTGAACAAGACATACGCCTATGCCACGCGACTAATGACAGCTGTAGTGGAGAAAATTATGAAACAAGTTGTATAGAGCAAAATGTTATAAAGTAACTTTTTGAAACTTTTTTTTTATCTTGTTAAAATTATTAAATAAGTCCTCCTGCCCTGGGTGGACGGGAGGCACTGTCAGACTTGTACTGACTAAAGTTCACGGTGATCCTTTAGTAGCCCTTCACGTACCAGAGCCACGGTTACCTGGTGAACAAACCCGCGACCCCGGTAGGCTTTGGCCCACTTTTTGGACCTTAAATCCTACTTAAGTGTGTTTTATTAAAATCGCTTCCGTCATTTCGAAAATTTTGTAAGTATTAAATACCGAACGCCCTAACCGCTCTTAAAATTAGTTCTAAAGGTTTTACTAAAGGCGATCTGTGGACTGTGCCTAATTACCTAACCCTTCGGGAAAAGTAATAAATAATATTATAATAAAGGCACGTAATATTCACATTTTCACTAGTTCTGATAGTTACCAAGCGAAGTAATACGAGGCCAGATTCGAGTCAGACAACTAAAGTATTGAAGTGTTGAGAACCAAATAGCTGTTTATATACCTATACTGAAATTGCGTATACAGTTTCAACTCTTATATACATACAAACAACCTCTCAAACATTCTATATTCACGCTCCAAATGTTTACTACATAGAACACAATTCATCTAAATAATCAAGAGGCTTTGTAAACTACGTTCTGTTTAAACTCGAGCGTTCACCGACTTAGATCACAACTACCAAGTACCTTTGTGTCGGAGAACTTGCCGAAAGTGCTGAAATTCAATTGGCAGCCATTTTGATTCCCGTATTGGACCACCCGAGATTCAATTTTGATGACAGAGTCCTCTTTTGAGGTAGAAATATATTAGGTACCGGGTTTCGCTCGCGATCCGAACGCCCAGATAACGAAGATCTCTCATAAAGGGGGAAGTTAAGGGTCAAAGGTTCAGCAAAAAGTGGTTTTTCCAATTTCTTTTGGCTTGACTTTCCCACTGTTCATTATTGACTTTTCTATAGTGTATCTCGTTTCATATGCTGATATCGACAGAATGTGGCAGTTATTTGATATTATATTTGGTTTATTAACAATTTTCTATCAGGGGTCTGGGGCAAAAATGTCGTTTATACGTCGAAAAATACGAATATTGGTCGGAAATATGCGGTTTGAAAAATAGTAAAGGAACACATCGTAAGAAAGCCTTACGGCCTAGTTTCTAGCTCCCTATATCTACTATTGATAATATATTAATCTTTTCGGTAACTGTTACGCCAACATTTTTTTTAAATTTTTCGTCATTGTTTCAGGCCCTCTTTTTCATTGGATGGGAAAACATAATAGTATAGTATAATAGTATAGTTCTCTGGTTTTGTGTAAAGGGGAAAGGACTGATAGATTTAACTGAGGAAAAACAACAGCTGTATTTCTTCAGTTGCTTTTTGCGTTCCAATTTAATTATTATTAATAGAATATTTCCGTAACCCAGGCTGGCGTTTGGCACTATAGGGCTATTTAAAACAGCTACTACTCTTGGGTTTCCTCGTTTCATCGTCGAAAATTATCACACGGGAACGTATTGACCATGATGAGTTACAATAAATTATTTCCAATGTTTACTGACAGATTTTTCAGAATCTGATTAGCAGTTCCGTATATTATACTCTATGTACAAACTAACAAAGTTTACCTCTATATTATTCAGTATGGCTATAGGTTTTTTCATACCAGAAGACAATAATGTACGTTAGGAAAAATCTGCATCTTTTTAGTAAGAGAGGTGACAGACACAACTATCACACTAGAAATAGGGATCAGTTAGTTCAGCCGGGCTTCAGACTCGCCAAAGTGGACTATTCTTTCATGGGGTACTGTTTAAAGTGCTATAATAAAATACCACAAAATGTTCTTGAATTGAATGAGACTAAATTTAAATCATGTGTTAAACGCACACTATGTAAGCGGGCTTATTATAAACTAGGCGATTATATCGCTGATAATGATGCTTGGCTCCATGCTGGTCCTGCTCCACCTGACAGTGTAGGATAAATATTGATAGCGATTATTTAGTATTCTTGTTGGAGCTGCTGAAGATTGTACAACTGGATTTGCATTGTATAGACTCAATCTTCCTTGTATTATATAGCTTCATAGCCGACATTGTGTGAGTACTATGTACTTCAGAGCTGTCATTCACTGAGTACCTACGTCTCTTATTGACTTGAATGACCCTGGCGGTTGAGAGTATGTCATGCTCACTCAAATGTCTCGCTGATAGTGGCGCGTGTGTCGGATCATTTAGCTCCCTTCAAAATGGTTGAGCTGAATGGTGCTGATATATGAAATATATGTGTCATGTTCGTGAACGGGCGCTGTCAGTTGGGACTGGTCATCTCTTAGCTGCCACGGTCTATTTTAATTATTAATAACTTTATTTTGAATTGTCTTTTTATTTTACTATGGACACTATTATCTTGCCACATCGTTCTCACATAATGTACCACCTGATGATGAATGATGTAACAAAATTTTTATAATAATTTTGGCGATTGAAAAAGAGTGTCCATGGAGTTTCTTGCTCATTCTTCTCCATAGAGATCTACGCCTTGGAATGAGCACCTACGGTACTTTCACAGTTTTTATGTCTTGTGTCTGGGACCGTAGCACCATAACTATTTTTATACTTGTTTTATTTTATGTCTTTTGACAATTCATAAGAGCCTGTAATTGGCCTAGTTGAAATAAACGATTTGATTTGATTTGATTTGATTTGAAGCAAAAGTACAGGCTATAAGCCTAAACCCAACATTTACAACAAAAAAAAACTAAGTCAAGTTTCCCGTCTGCAATGCAATCAAAACGCAAACGGCCCTTTTCCCCTCAAAATAACAGGAAAAATCTTAAACAACACTTTTAAAATATTACGATGATATTTTTTTCCCTTTTTAACAAACTATGAATTTTAAAAGAGTAATTTTGAAAATGGCCGCCGTAAAAATGGCGGCAGATAAAGTCTAGGTTGTAATAAGGCAGTGGTCCGACCGGCGGCGAGAAAACGAGTAACTATCGGCGATATTCTCTCTCAAGAAACGCACAATACAACATTTACATATTGTACTGTACATCCCATGTAAACGAAAGAGATGCATATATTTATAATTCCTCTCGGACTGTTCACACTGCTGGTGATCACATTACTAGTTTTGTCGCTGAGCGACGAGCTTTCAAAAATAAACTCACTCAGCGATACTCGTTCAGCGATGCTCGCTCGGCTCGCTTGAACAGGTTTGCACAGGACTGAGTGACCGCAGGCGATTGTCTCGAGAAATCGCTTGTCGCACTTGCACACTAACTTATAGCCCGGCGACAAAATTATCGAAACTACACTCGCTTCCCGCCGATCGCCAACTCCTTTATAGTTTCTAGTTCTACTGGTTACTCGTTCATCGTTGGCGGTCGGACCGCTGCCTAAAAGTCCGGATTAGGATTGTGAAGCTGGCATTATTTAGTAGTATTAGAGAGAATTAGAATTGCTCTGCATTTTCGAGTACAAAAAGAATATTTTTGGATGTAACAACCTTAAGAGAAAAATAAATCATGTTTGAAGAATGAAAAGATAGTATCAAATATTATATTGTCTGTTATATTGTATATATTCTTATCTAATAAATAAATAAATTATTGTCACTTCGGTAAAAGGGTTTTATTATTTGAACTACAAAAGAACACATACATAAAAGTAAGTTTTCAGTAAAACTTCCTTTTGTGTTTCCGGGTTTTTTTGCTTGTCCTGCAGGAAAAAGATTGTTAATTTTGTTAAAAGGTAAACTTAGATTTACCTTTTAACAAAATAAGGCAAACTTAGATTCAAAGATACGCATGTGAAGCACAAATAGCGTTGTTGGATAAGGACTTTTTCCAGTACAATTAGTTAGTACAATTTGTCTATTAAACACAAAAACAACTCGTAAAAAAACCTTTTATTATAAGAATTAAACACCCACTTGAAAACAAATTTTGATAATTGACCATTTTGAGAACTCGGCCATCTTTCCATCTGCGTCTAAAGCATTTAGTGTCTTATTACAAAAACTTAAGCATCTATTGAACACTTGTCTAAAAAAAGTGTGACTGCAAACACAACGGACCTTATTTCATCGTCATAATCTGTCATTTTTTTAGACAAGTGTTTAACAGACGTTTAAAAGTTTTTGTGGTAACACGGTAAATGTTTGTAAATACAACCACGATCTCCGGCCACCGTAGGCGCGGGCATGCGGGCAGCGAGTAAAGGGCAACTCGCTGCCCGACCATGCACCATGTCCGGGTCAACGGCGCGTTGTGTCCCACGCGCGTCTAAAGAGCGTCAGCATAATGACGGGGCCCCCTCTCAGAGGGCCAAAGCCTGCCGGGATTATTTCCTTACCGTGACCCCGGAACATAACAGACTACTGAAAGACACCATGGATTTTAGTTTGTAGAAGCCTGACAGTCCCAGGAGGACTCATTTGATGATTTTACCAGGATAAAAAAAAACAGAATACCTCAGGTCAAAGAGGCTCAATCTATACTTCCACCAAATTCTAACATTTCAATTCCAAACTTGCTCCAAATCTCCGTGACCGAAAACCTTCACCACTCCATCTCACTCCACTACCATTCATTACTACCCGGTTATTTTTCTCCCAAACAACTGCGATACATCCAGCACCCAACTATTCTTTCCAGGGTATTTAATCCGTAGCTTACCGAAACCGGCGAACAAATGCGTACGGGTCCTAAGATCGATTGCCTGAGCTTTTTCTCCTCTACTTAGATCCAAGTTAAGAGGTGGACCGATTTCTTTATTCACTTATCTTAAGGTCAGTGTATAGTTAATGCGATGTGAGTGGGGCAATGGAGAAAACTTTTGTCAAATGTGATTGTTAAAACTAAGTACCAACTCTGTCTTTTGAACGTGTGCGTCGAACATCAATTTAATACAAGCTTGAAAGTTCTTATATTTCGAAATGAATGCTTTTATTGAAACCTTACACCATCATCGTCATCATCATCAGCCGGAAGACGTCCTCTGCTGAACATAAACCTCTACCTTAGATCGCCACGCCGAACGACAATTCGCCATTTGCATCCATCGGCTGCCCGCGACTCTCACGATGTCGTCGGTCCATCTAGTGGGAGGCCTGCCTACGTTGCGTTTTCCGAACCGTGGTCGTCACTCGAGAACGAAACTCTACATGCATAAATAAACAGAATACAAAAATAATAAATGAGACAGATTTTAAGCCTTACGTAGCAACACAGATTTTGTAAATCAGTGTTTTCCAAAATTTTCCCTGATAGATTAGCTGCCTGACATAATTATAAGCAGTATAAATAGCTGTTTCTAACGGGATAATTTATGCTTTTTGATCCTTAGCACGTGTTGTGTATTAAATGGTCCATCATAAGAGGTGTATTTTCTTAGTAAAAATAACCCGCAATTTCGGGTATTACCCTGCTTAGTACGAGTTAAGGAGCACGAACTTAAAATTAGTGACAACACTACTGGACAAGTAACTTTACTTGGTATGTTGTTAAAATTCATGAATTAGAAAAAAAGGCAGGGACTAGGTCTTAATAATACATCTCGGTAGCAATCATGATCTGCAACCAAATTTACTTACCTGAGTCTTATAATTTTCCAATCAGAAACAGCCGTCAAAGAAAACCGATCAAGATTTGGATTGAGAAACAACAATTATTAAAACAATCGTCTACCGAGCGCTCGTCCATACTATTATAGAAAACGTTTTCCTGCCCCTAAATGTTATCCTATCTCAATGATTTTTTAGAATGCTTCTGACACAGTAAAAAACTAGGTGTATAGGTTTTCTTTTTTTTCAAAATTATTAATTTATTAATTAATTTATTATTCACCTAAGAGTTACTTTTGAAAAAAGAAAACCTATATTAACCTATCTTTTTACTGTGTCAGAAGCATTCTAAAAAACATTGAGATAGGATAACATACACATACATAACAGGGGCAGGAAAACGTTTTCTCTTTTAGTATTGACGAGCGCTCGGTAGACGATTGTCTTATTTTGGGCGTAAAATGCGAGATAAAATTTCAACTTTTTCATTGTTCATTTACTCCATAGATGTCGCTAGTATTCTTTTGCTGTCAAATTATGTCAGCTACATTTATCCGAATTCATGTTGAAAATGTTTTCACTAACAAAATCTCACGTTACGGTCGTTTCAGCCACAAATATAATAGTCCCAGCGTTCAAACGTGTGGTTTGAGTAATTTAAATCTTTTATGGCTCGTAAAAGGAGGAAATATATTTCATGGCATGGTAATTCATATCTCCAGCATTATCTGTCGCCATTTCGAGAACATTATGCGCGATTAGAATTTATTGGCTGAGCCACGGAATTACTGTTTTGGACTGGTTTTGAACGACCGAAATAGGTATCAATGGATTTTCATGGAAATTGTGCAAGACCATGATTGGTCTAAATATAAGCAAGACGAAAATAGAAGCAAGACGAAAATTATGATTGTCGACCGCCCTAACGAAAACTCGCCCGAAGTCACTCAAATTGCGAATTGCGACGTCGTTCAATCATATGTCTACCTAGGAGCTCTAATATCAAACCAAGGTGGTTGCGTGGACGAGATCAAGCGACGCATGGCTATTACTAGATCTGCTATGGATAGATTCAGGAAAGTATGGAGGAACCGCAACATCACCAAAGCCACGAAAACCCGGCTCATACAGGCACTGGTGTTCCCCATATTTCTATATGCAGCCGAGACCTGGGCGGTGAAGGAATCTGAAAAAAGTAAAATAGACGCTCTGGAAATGTGGTGCTGGAGGAAAATGCTTGGAGTCTCCTGGACTGAATTTCAGCAGCGTCTATCAGCTACGGTCCAGGCTCGAATACTTCAGTTCTTTGGTCACGTGTCCCGGAGGGGCAACGACTCTATTGAGCGGCTTGTTGTCCAGGGGAAAGTGGAAGGCACGAGAGCACGCGGCAGGTCACCCATGCGATGGACTGACCAGATCAAGTCTGCTGTGGGTGGTCCGCTACACGAGTGCACAAAAATTACAGCCGACAGGGAGGGATGGCGTCGCATTGTGAGGCGAATTATGGCAGCACGATGTCTCGCTGCAACATGATGACCACGACCACTCTGTCAAGAGTGAATCGACGAAGAAGAAGAAGAAGAATGATTGGTCTAATGAACTGTTAAACCACTGATGAAAATGAGTGAGTGAGCATCGGATTTAGTGGAAAATGTTTTGGTGTTACCAAATAAATTACTTGTAGGATTTTTTATTTTGATTGGTTGGTCGGTTTGGAACATGATGACCACGACCACTCTGTCAAGAGTGAATCGACGAAGAAGAAGAAGAAAATATGTATTTACCAACTAACATTTACTACAAATGAGCACCGCGGAATCTTCTAAAGACATTTCCGCGACCTTTGTCTATAAAAGCACAAAAAACTTTGTTTTCAATCATGTTTATTTTATTAATTATCGTGTAATGAATTTTTCATAATTATTATGTTTATTTTAAGATCATGCAAGTGTTAGAAAAGCGTTCATAAAGTCACAATAGGGCATTACCACAGATTTGTTCATACTGCGGTCGCATAGGTTAAGTGTTAAGGGCTTCACACACAGCAGCTATAATGTAAAGATGTACATTATAGCACGATACATCTCACTACATCTTTCCATAGAGATTCGAAGATGTAAAAATATACATTATAGCTGTCGTGTGTTGTCTACTGACAGTTTAAATGGAAAAATGTAATGAGATGTATCGTGCTAATGTACATCTTTACATTATAGCTGCTGTGTGTGAAGCCCTTTAACGATACGACAATGCATCACAAAACCTGATAACCCGAGAACTGTCGCATTTAATCGCAACCCAAATCATTCTCTTATCACTGGACCACAACATCAACAATTCACTGTCCTTATCTTAATAAGGGTTTAGATAAGGACAGTGCAGTGCGTGCTCCTTTTAACGTATTCCCATTGATTCAGGGTAGCTCCTTGGAGCAGCTGGTGGGTAAATAATACCAGAATGCAGAAGCTGGTGTTCCAGGCTGACCCTCGTTTGCCTAGGTTGGCTTGTGGATGGGTGCAATGAAGATCTATCATTGATAGTTAACACTGTGTCATGAAGACACGAATAGTCGTTGATCCCGGCTGTCATTTTGTGACATTTCAGAGTAACAGTAGGTAACGCCTACTGTTAGCCAGAAGTTCGACAGATTGATACCAAGGACGAGGACTCTCGCTATACAACGTGTAACGCCAAAAGCGCAAACGGCAACTCAGCCCGATGTTACTGAACAATTTTTGATCGAAGATTTTTGGAAATTTGCAATTTAAAAAAATGGTTTTTTAAACAGATGTGCCCGACGAAAAAAAAATTGTTTTTTATGCAAAATGAGAAATTTTTCTCATTTTGCATGAAAAACCATTTTTTTTGCGAATTTCTACTAGTCTTAGAACAAAAATTGTTCAGTAACATGGGCTTTGCGCTTTTGGCGTTATACGTTGTATAAAGCTCGAGAACGGCTGGACCGATTTAGCTAATTTTGGTTTTGAATTTCCCCTTGAAGGAAGGGTTAGGTTAGGTTTAAAGGTGAAAACAGAATTTATTCTGAGGTGATACGATGTTTGCCGTAAGCTAGTTGTAAATAAAAAAAAAAAAATGATTTATCACAGGGTTTCGGTAATCTTTCCAGTCTTACTGGATGCAACTAAACACCAGTGTTTTTAAAAGGCCTATCTGACTTCTGTATTTGTGTTGTTGTTATAAATGCGGATCACGTCTCACTTAAACCGAACGACGCCACAACGACAACGTGACGTGATTACACGTCTTCAGTCGGCTTAAAACACAAAGACGTTAATATCTTTCAAGGTAAGTAGGTAAAGGATTTTTGGGAATGTAACCTTTTTCGTCCCTTTTTCAAATAGACGTGGTCGTGTGTTGACCCTCTAATCGTTCGACCTTGTATTGGATATTGGTTTTGTTGCTTCTACAATGGTTACAATATTTTATATAGGTTTACGTTTCCTAACTATGTTTGGTTTCACCGATGTGTGTCAGTTGAAGACTTGGTTGACACAGTGGTTGAGTGATCAACTGTCGCGTATCGCGGGTTCGATCACCTCAGAACAATTAATATTAATATAATGGCCTGCAGGTACTTATTGTAGTTGTCCCTTGTGTTGTGTATGTATTTCTTTGTTTGTAAACGCACCCACTCATTATACAGGAGATATTCCTAGTGTGGGAAAACAATGAAAAAAAGAAGTGGTTGACATATCGGGAATGAGGACGGCTCACCGTCTGATCAGGAATCATGATCGATGGCGCGTCGTATGACTCTTTTGACCACTTCATCCTCTTCTACTTCTTCATATTTTTGGTTACCATTGTAAGCGAAAATGTAAGGCAATAACCTCCTTTTTTGAAGTCGGTAAAAAAGAGGTCGATCGGGAACCCATCGCCAAATGAAAAGAAAGCTTCCTTAAGCTTGATTTAAAATAGGTTACATTTATTTTCGTCAGTTATTTATTAACTCAAAGGGAGTTAAACATAATTTATGAAAGTTATGTGAGTAAACTATTAAATACACCTCTGTCTAACCTTCTTCAGGATTACAGGCCTGAATGTTATGTAACATTATTCGGAGCATGAAACTGACACCATGTCTTAATGTAAGCAAAAGGCGACATCTTGCTCGAAATTGCCTTTGTTTGTTTGTCACGCTGTGTTATTACGTTTAATAATATAAGATTCGCAAGTGTACAGAAAGACACTATTTGAGTAAAGTTATGTTTCTTCAAAATATTTATTAAATCTTTAACTTAGAACAAAATTAACAACTAACGAGTTATAGGCTTGAATTCAACCAGAGTTTTTGTAACTTATTTTACATACAGTACGAGGAATTTATGTTCTAAAACCTATTAAATTACATTACAAGTAGTAGGCCCTTGTGGTCGATTACAGCTCACTCCGTCTCAGAGAAAGGAGGCCTGTGTCCCAGCAGTGGGCTCATTTTGACTAATTCATCATCTGCCAAGACTTTTCCCAACGACATTGGGGTCAGCTTCCAGTCAAACCAGATACAGCTGGATATCAGTAGTTTTAGATGGAGCGACTGCCTATTGGACCTCCACAACCCAGTAACTGGGAAAAACAGTAACAGGGTAATACGATACCCCATGGTAAATCTGGTCGTCAAACTTTAGAGCTTCTGACTTTAGTAACGACTATCAAAAATCTAAAAATGACAGCCAGCGGTTTTCTGTGTTTTCCGGCACGAAGGAAACTTGCTATGACAGATGGACAACCATCTACAGACCAACTTCGGCAAGCGCGGCTTAACCCGTCCGACATTTGCCGATGTAATTATTTAGCCACGAGCTCCTCATTTGAGACTAATTATGCTATGATTGAGAGCAGTGGTGGCCCAGTGGTATCAGTCCCGACTTACGAGTTGTAGGTCGTGGGTTCGCATCCTGGCAGGCGCATTACTTTGTGTAATTTATTTCATCACCACTTCTATCAAAACGGTGAAAGAAAACTTCGTGAGGAAACCGGCATGTCCTAGAACCAAAAATTCGAAGACATGCGACATCCACCAATCCGCACTGGGCCCGCGTGGTGGATTATGGCCAACCCCTTCTCACAGAGAGGAGGCCTGTGTCGCAGCAGTGGGAACATTAATAGGCTGATGATGATGCTATGATTAATGGTCATATCTTAACACCATGTTTCTCGATACCCCCTAAAAACGGATGATTCTCACTAGTTCCACCATCAATTAGTTGCATGGAACTAGTGAGACTTTTTTTTCTCAGTAGTTCCATGAACTATGATAATGGAACAAATGAAACAAAACTTAATCGAACTCGTCTCACTAGTTCCACCGTAGTTTTTCCATGGAACTAGTGAGATTGTTTTTTCCCAGTAGTTCCATTAATTCTTTGGATCATGAAAAAGGTTTTGCCTGAACTCAGTGCGGAATTTAAACTAAAAGTACTAGGAGATCAGGATCATGATAAAGAAGATGTTTCTGTTGCCCGCTCTCTTCACCAATAAAAAATTTTTTCAGTGAATCCTGGATGCCCAAAAAAAAATTTTTGTCGCATATCATTATTAGTCCGAAAAAACTTGTGCGTAGAGACAGAACTGCTAAAATAATAATAATAATAATAATAATAATATAATAATTGTTTATTGAATTAATTGATGTACAAAAATGTTTACAATATTAGGGCCTTATTAAACTATTGGTATAAATAAATTGAATTCTACCTGAACTAGGAATAATCCTGTATCTCAGGTAACTCACTTAGTGCATTAAAAACATTATCTAAGATTCCTTAAACAAGTTTCTATTACATAACTTATAAACTATTTTATTAGAAACCTAATATTAAAGTAGAATTGTTGCGTAACACAAATAACTAGGTCGCATTTACTTTAAACCATACTAACAAATATCATATCAGCAAAATAAGAAATATGCAGATTGCATTATAATTATTCTTTAAGTGCGCAATTATAACTACAACATAGAAGGAAACAAGAAAAGAATATAAATGAATAAATTAAGTGCTATGATGTGACGTCATTGTAATCAATTGAATTTATGTATCTTGTCTCTGCCATTTTCTTAGCAGGGCATTCTTGATCTCCTGTTTTGTGATTGCTAGGTTTTTTATATCGCAAACATGTTGCGCACACTGATGGTTCAGCAGTTTTAGTGCACTCATTGAATTGATGACCTAGTCCCCGCAATGTCCACATGTATAGGTAGTCTCACGACAAGTCTTAGCGGCATGACCGTACTGCTGACATTTAAAACACCTGGTCACAAGTGTGTAGTCCCTCACTGGACAGGATGTCCAGTTAATGTACACTCTGTTTTGGTTTATAAGGGTCTTTCTAATGCTTGCAGTTACTTCTAAAATAAAGTTGCAGGTAGGTCTGTCTTTTTGACCTGACTTGTGACTTACTTTTATGGTGGCCATAAACGTGTCACGTGATAAAGTAGGCAACTTGTCGACGAAATTCTGCTCATAGATGCAATCTAACACTTCCTGATCACTTAAAACTGTTGGAACTCCTATGATTGCAATTCTTGGCCTTCTCTTATGGGGCTCTTCCACTTTTAGGCCAGAATTACTCAGCTGACATGATTTCCTAAGTTTTTCAATGTCTTCTTTAGTCTCTGTGCTGATGATGACGCCGCCGTTCTTTGTTTTGTGCAATCCTCTAACGTGTAGTTTCATTTGTTCTGGGCATATTATTTTTTGTACTAGTGATTTTGTGTCGTCACTAGATTTTAATTTATCTGTTGGATAAATTGCAATGGAACTGAGGTTATTAGGGCGCAGATAATTGTTCTTATTTGTTTTAACCATGTCAGCAAACGAAAGTTTTTCTTCCACAGATGTTTTGGTGCAAGTCTCTTGAATGCTAGCTTGAATGGTTTTCTGGAACGATTCTAGGCAGTCCGTGAGGTCGCGTTTTTCTGTCAATGTTACCGTAGAATGTTGAAGTTCTTTGGCCTTGAGTTTTAGGTCTTGGTAGTACACTGCCATTTGTGAAACGCCATGTCCTACCTTACGCGAAAGGGAATTGATCCTCAGTTTTTGTTCCGAGTTCAGCTTCCCTTCCTGTGCAATAACACAGACTTCATTTAGACATTTCTCGATGGAGGTCAACCAGTTACTTATTTCACAGGTTTCCACAGCTTCAAATCTTCTTTCTGCAGCATGATGAGGTGATTGAGATTTATTCGCCGGGCTGCTCCGAGGCGGGATACCCCGCGGGCTATCTTCAATATTTGACATTTCTACTTAGTTCATAGTAGATACTTGTTATTCACTGCGTAAGTAAATCGTTCACTTAGCGGAAAAATGTTATTCGGATTCTAGGTCACTGATCACTCGAACATTATTTTAATTCCATGTAATTAATAATATTGTTTATAAACACGTCCGCTCAACTTGAGTAAAATAAATACCACATAAGCAACCCTAGCACAATTTTTTCATGAGAATGATGTTTGTGATTAACTTTAGTTTCATTTGTTCAATTAAAAAGAATTAATGGAACTACTGACAAAAAACAATCTCACTAGTTCCATGGAACAACTACGGCGGAACTAGTGAGACGAGTTTGATTAAGATTTGTATCATTTGTTCCATTATCAAAGTCCATGGAACTACTAAGAAAAAAAAGTCTCACTAGTTCCATGGAACTAATGGATGGTGGAACTAGTGAGAATCATCCGTAAAAACAACGTAGTTTAAATTGAAACCAAAACCAAAGCCGCTTCAAGGCCGCAACAATGCGACACGTGTCAGACGATAAACGCGCGTATCACTTGTTTCCTTTCCTTCGTGTGAGTACTGATGTCGCTCCGCAAGTGTTGCTGTGACATGCCCTAGACAACTTCTTTCATTTGTTTCCTTTTACAGTCGCTGCTGTCGCAAGACGTATGTCAATTATGAGTTTACTTTACACCTAGTACAACTGTAAATGGCTTCACACACAGCAGCTATAATGTAAAGATACATTATGCCACGATACACCTCATTACATCTTTCCATAGAGATTCGAAGATGTAAAAATATACATTTTATCTGCAGTGTGTGGTCTCTTGACGATTTCTAGTTACAAAAGGTCACCTTTCGGCGATGTGGTGTGGTCATGGACCACAACTGGGACCACTTTGATCAAGGACCTGGCCTCATAGAGCTATCAGTAAACAGATGGAGCTTGATAGGGCCAAATGACTGCCAGGGTCGCGGGAATGTATTCAAGGTTACCGTATGCGGCCCTCAAAGGGTTATTAAAAGACCAGAGGCCTTACCACAAGCTCTTAACGCGATCGAAATTAGGCTGTGGGAAAGAGACAGAGCTATACAAGTCGTCTAGCGCCATCTCTTTCCCACAGCCTAAACTGGATCCCGTTAAGAGTTCATGGTAGGCCACCTGAGGGATTTTTAGTAAGAGTCTGAAAGCTCGTTCCATCATAGCCAGGGCTGAAGGAATGATTAGATGATTTTCCACGAAAAAAGCAAAAAAAATCGTGTCTCCATTTCGAAACGGTACCTCAGAAACGAGACGCCTCTCACCTTTTCCCTATAAGAAATTCGAGTTGTGAGATACTTTTCTTTTTTATTAAAGTAATAAATACCCTTTTTGGGCCGTAATAAAAATTTAATTCGCTATCCGAACACCTACTGTCATTGTACGAAGCATCCGAGCTCGGCCGATCAAAAGACACCTTTGTGTTTTAAATTGGCTATCAAGAAAGATTTTTTTTCGTCGATATTGTAGGTAGATTTTAGGAATGGTTTTGTGCGTCGACCTTGAGGGAAGTTTTTCATTTTAGCGTTTGGAATGTTAGTAGGAGGGGTTCGTAGCTAAATAATTACACTTCCGGGTTAAGACGCGCTTGCCGAGGTCAGTCTGTGGATAGGTCATCTGTCATAGCGACTTTCCTCCGTGCCTCGGAAAGCACGTAAAAATGTTGTTCCCGGCTGTCAATTATATCTTTAACAGTCGTTAATAACAGTCAGAATCTTGAAAGTCCGACAATCAGTCTTACCATGGTGTATCGTATTACCCAATTACTGGGTTGTGGTCCGATAGGCAGTCCCTCCATGTAACATATCGATATTCAGTTGCATCTGGTTTGACTGGAAGCCGATTCCAATATAGTTGGGAAAAGGCTAGGCAGATGATGATATTTGGAATGTTAGTATCTTTCTTTAATGTATACAGCACTTGATGCTGACTGCTTCAGACATTCCATGCTTGGTTGGCTTAACGGAGCTGTCAGTTACTCGTACATCTAACTGCTGGGCAAACGTCTCTTTCCATAACTTCTAGTTTTCACAATCCATGGCCAAATTGGTGCTGCTTATTGGTTTTTTCCAGCTCGTCTCGCCATCTTCTACGAGGTCTGCGAAACGGCTCCTGGCTGTGTCAGGGCTCCACAATGTGGTTATTTTGGACCACAGCTTACTGAGCATGCGGAAATCGCGGCAGGCTCTGGCCCGTTTTAGTTCCACCTATCATAAATTGGACTAGTATTGGGTTAGTAAAAATTACTTGTGTCGAAATTTTGACAGAAGTAGTCGCCTTTTAAAAGCTAAAAACTTATTCTCTGGGACAGTTTGAAAAACCTTTTGCTAAACACAATAATAAGTGTCTACAAACTCATATTCTGTTATCTTCTAAAAAACCGCAAAAAGGGAAGAAGGTTCACAATTATTCGCCAAAAACATGGCTGTCGCCATAAACGTGTCTAAAAAGGGTTGACACGTCCAAACAAAGAGTTTATACGTTATACACAAAAAAGACAGCAAATGAGATTAGTCTAACTTTATGATATGTTGACAAGGGTCATTAGGAGTTACGCGACATTTGCAGTTCAGTGACCTTTCACCATTTCTGTTGGCTTTCAAACAACAAACAGTTGAAAACCGTGTTTGCCTCAACCGCGGCGTAAAAAATGAGAGAAGTTTCGCTAACAAAAATTTTATCATGAGGTCAGGGACTTTTTGGTACCTGAATATATTTTTTTTCACCTCTTTGTGTACTTTAGATGTGTACCTATGAAATTTTATGCTTCTTATAGTGGTTTATGACAAACCGCTCTAAAATAAGTATGTACTAAAGGCCAGGTTTAGTCATAAACCTCGGTTTAAGGCTAGATTTCAGTTAAGATAAATGTGACATCTGTCTTTTTTAAGGCTCAATTTCTAGCATTGTTCTATTATGAAAATGAATAAAAGAAAAGAAACAAAGAAAATACGTTTCATACCGAGTTTTTTTCGGTGGCTCGGAAAAAATAGAGGTACTCGTATTTGAGTAGCTTAAATTCTACTTGCCTGCAAAAAATCTAAAAAATAACAGCTGGGGCCATCGGCTTTTTAATGCTATGGATAAACGTGCTAAAATAATGGTCACCCATCAGCAAACCAGCCTTGACAAGCGCGGCTGATATTATTTAGCCAGGAGCTCACAATGCAGATAGTTACAAAATATTCCATAATATTACAGAAGTAACAGCAAAATCACGAATTTACCAAAACATACCAGCCTACAATATTTCCGCTGCTTAACACGGGCCTAGCGAGCCACAACCCAGGCTCTGTAGGGTTGGCAGATACCTTCAAAATTTGGTGCTAGGACATGCCGGTTTCCTTAGAACGCTTTTTTCACCGTTTCACAAATTTCGATGCAATAAAAAAATTGCGCCTATGTGACATCTATTATCCCGCACTAACCCTCGTGGTGGATTATGGCTTACTCCTTCTCACAGAGAGGAGGCCTATGGCCCAGAAGGGGATAGGCTGATGATGAAGATGATGATGATGAATGAGCCTTTCTAGTTTAAACCCACGACTTACATATTGAGGCCGTTACCAATGGGCCAACAATATTGAGCCAACACTACCGGGCCAACATTGCTCTTACAATGCAGATAGCTACGAAATATTTCCCAGCAATGGTAACAGCAAAATCACGAATTTGCATTGTCTAGATAATTAAGATGAATGTGTTCGGTATGCGTGTGTTTGGGAAATCCTGACAAATGGCGTGCTTGACGTATTACTAGCGATAAACGCTATGCGTGTTGGCCCGACGCAGGTGAGGCAGTAAGTTCACTCAATCCTAAGTTATTTCTAAATGCGAAAGTGACTTTGTTTGTTATGCTTCCATGCCAAAACCTCTGAACGAACTATAGTATATTTTGGTGAAAGAGACAAAATTAGGTAACAAAATTCTGGTTGGAAAATAACGCATTCTGTCTCTTTTTCACATCTACACATACATTGAAGATTTGGGTAACGTTAACTTACTTAATAACTATCAACATTTTCCTGTCATCAACTTTTATTAAGAGTCGACAGTGATCATCAACTCAATTTTGTTTTTACTCACATACCATTAAACATTTTTAATGATACCATATAGGTAAAGTTCTTCTTCTGATAAAGCCATCGTTATTCCTCGTAATCCAAATTATATCCTCCCTTCCAGGACAACTGGTGTTTTCACAACTTTCAGTCACTAGTGAAAATCTTTCCACAGAGAAAGAGGAAAGAATTAAAAGCATTCTAACACGCCCAATGCAGGTTGATAGATGTCATAATAATCTCTTCCAACATTTTTGTTCATCATTTTGAAAACAGTGGTTAAGAAGTAAATCACAAAGTAATGTGCCTACCCGACTTCGAAACCACGATCTACAACTCAAAAAAAAATCCTTGTACCTAACCTAATGTACTTATTGTTAACAGCTGTGGTCGCTAATGATATGATAAAGAGCGACATAAAATAAACAAAGAAATCTACACTGAAACTACATTTTTTTCAGCACAGAAACCCTCCTAATTTACTGTTACACGTGTGCAAACAACGTAACGATTGGATCAATACACAAATCAACAGTAACTAGGGATGTTTGTCGGCAATCGCTTCTAAACATCGCCATTGTTCAGTCAATAGGCGTTTGATCAAAACATTGTTGACACTACAAAATGAAGGACTTTTCAGCTACCTTTCCGTTTAGTATTTGGTAGATTAGCTTTTCAGGATATTAGGAATTGTCTGAATACGATGGCCTTGAAATGCAAAAGGCTATTGGAAGAATAGGTTGCTTTTTGGCCAGTAAAATTTGGACCGCTCAGGGCCGGAGGAATCATTTTGATGATTAACAACCATAAAAACTTAGACTGGAAGATGTCGGTATCAGTGACCGCCGTTTGTTGTCATGGAATAAGGAGTTTTGATAACTGTGATTTATTTTGGTGTAGGTACTATGAATAACTGTGTTTTAATTTTAGTGTACTATGAAATATATTCTAGCAATCTATTAATACAACTTATTTAATGAAAGTGAAACATCACTTCTCACTCGTAGCTGAATTTTTCTTTCCTAAACAATCATCTTTACGATGCGAGTCACATTCATTTAAAAATAATTAATTAGTATCTACCAGATGAGTCCTATCTGTCAGACTTGTACTGATTAAACAACACTGATTTGTGTACCGGAGTCGCGGTATACGTATGTCCCGAAACCTAATTAGCATGGTAGATGCTAACTCATTATACAACATTGATTTGGCTTTGGAAGTAGTCAGATAGAAACTAGTCCAAGAGATGGCGCCGCGTTACCGTAAATTGTTCAAATGAGGGAATAGAAGATTCAGTTTCTGAGTGTGAGTTACGGTAGCTTTATTGGTAAGGCGTCTGGAGTACTAATCCAGAAGCCGCAGGTTCAAACCCCACTCGAAACAGAATTTTTTGTTTCTTAAAATGATTTTCCTTTCCTCAAAATTAAAATGCTCTTACATAGAGTTACTGAGTATTTTTTTCATAATCTTAATGGTTATACAGTATCCGTTTAAAAAGCTCGTTGTCACAGTTTTAGGATTCTGATTATCCGTAAAGATTGTCGAAAATCACAGTCGGGACCAATAAAACACCCACAATAAGGAATTCCTAATGAAAAATCCTAATAAAACTGATCCGAACTTGGGGTTTCATTAGGAAATTCCTGATGGCAACCCGGAACGGCCGGAACTTGCCATTTTGATGGGAAAAATCTCGGTCCTACTGTTATGAACCTAACAACAACACAGTAGGTGAAAAGTAAGTACTGATCGTCAATATTTATAAAAATCAATGCCACTTTTCGTTGCAATCAAAAACGGACTCACCTATCCAAATCAAATGTATTTGTAATTTGCTTGGTTCGGACTATTTAGTTGTACGAAAAAATTTGCACAAAATCTGTTGAGCGGTTCTTCATATTTTTTTTTTGTAACAAATGAATAGGCCACCCATGCGAAGCCGGGACGGAACGCTAGTTTTATATAGATTCTTTACTGGTTTCCTGACAATGATTTCCTTCACCGTTTTGAGAGCAATGGTGATGAAAAAAGTTACGCAAAGAAATCCGTTTCGCTGGGTTTGAATCCACAATATCGAAATCGTAAGTCGCAAATTTTTGAGTTGTGAGTCGCGTAATATTACGGCTGTACTGAACTAACTTTTTTTATTTTAGCGTGGTAAATCATCAAATGAGTCCTTCCACCCAGGACAGGGCAGGAGGGACTATCAAAATAGTACTGACTAAAATCCACGATGTCCTTTAATAACCCTTTACGTTCCAAGGTCACACTATTCCTTAGTCCCACGACCTCGTCACAATGCTGCTGTGAGTGGTGACTTAGCGTGGGGCGGCGAGTGATCAAATGTTACCAATGGTTTGAAACACGTCATGAGCCGCCGCACGTAACGAATTCGCGTACTAACAAAGTAATTATGTCTTAATCACTCTTCTCGTCGCACTACTCACCGTTTGAACAAGTCGTGAAACTTCTGTCATCCCTGCATTGTGTACAGACGGCACAATTCCATCAATTTCACAAGCGAACAGTAAGCGTAGTATCTGCTTGTTTGTACTGTGAATTGCTTCAAAACGTACGATCGTTACCTACGCCGGAGGTTCTAGCACGAATGTAAACGTAGTTCAGACAATCGAGACTTGAATATTTTAGGTGATAAAACCGCACGGGTCAATCTTCAAAGTAACGCCGTAGTTCGGTGGCGCGTCGGGTTTTCGGTGGCGCGTCATGTTTTCGGTGGCGCGTCGTGTTTTCGGTGGCGCGTCGTGTTTCGCGCCAAATGCCTGCTGGGGTCACGGGTTTTTTCGTAACCCAGGATACCGTGGCCCCGGAATGTAAAGGGCATAGGTAACGTCGTAGTTGTCGAAGTCATACCTTACTAGCTGTTGCCAGCGGCTTCACCCGCTACAACTTAAAAATTATCCCACGGATACATAAAATCCTCCTATGTGTTAATCCAGTATTGAGCCAAATCCGTTCAGTGGTTTTTGCGTGAAAGAGTAACAAACATACCTACATACACATACGTAATAGCGATGGGTCGTTGACGGTTTTTCCGTCAACGAAACGTTAACGTTGATTCACGTTTGTCAACTAGTTAATCAACTAGTTAAATTCGTCAACGAGTTGAATGAGATAACGTGTTCATTTCGTTGACGAATTTAACTATCAACTTGCAACGTAAACCGTTGATTCATTAAACAGTTTATAAGCAACGATTTCGCGTTTAATTTAAGAAACAATTTGATTCAAATTTTGTATTGGAAACGTTTTATGTACAAACTAACATCTTAAATTGTGTGAAATAAAAATATTATTATTACATTTTTCACAGAGGTCTGTTCGCTATACCTCCTGCGTCTCAAAAATAGTACATTTCAAATAATACATTGGGATAATTAAACAAACTCCACCAATATTTATGTACTATTCTTAATTCTTAAAATAAATAATTCGAAAATCAACTCATTCAACCGCACGCAATCTATGACTTTAAAAATATCGAATCATAAAACTCAACATTGAAGATAACGTTTAACGTTAACGATAACGAACGAACGAACGAGTTAAACTCATAAACGTCGTTGACGAATTCAACTAGTTGTACACTCGTTCGTTCGTTCTCGTTAATTCAACTCGTTGAATCAACGAGTGCGAACGAACGAACGACTTCAACTCATAAACGTCGTTGACGAATTCAACTAGTTGATTCATATTCAGTTAACGTTAATACGTTGACAGGAGATCAACGGTTGATTCAACTAGTTCGTTGATTCAACGCTCATCCCTAATACGTAATACATCCTCACAAACTTTCGCATTTAGTACGATAGGATATTGGGGTGATCTTTCACTTCAAAAACCGAGTTTCGTCCGTTTGCCAATTGACTCACTCGTTGGTTCAATGGTGGAAAGTGTGACTGCTAAGCAAGAGGTCCGTTCCAACTTCCAATCCCAGGTCGGGGACTACAGTCGATGGCTCAGTCAAAGCGTCAAACGTACCGGCAAAAAGGATGCTCTTAGGCTTCTTGTACACAGTACGTTTTTCGGCCGTGAATTTTACGGTTAATTCGCCGTGTGTAGGTACGGTCGTCAGTTGATGGAACACAATGGGAGCTTGTACACAGTACGTGAAAATCTACGGTTAAAAAAACTCAAGGCCGAAAAACATGCTGTTTATAAGAGGCCTTATGCGCCTGTACTTCAAAATAACAGCTGCTAAAAGAATCTGTTACTGTTTTGTATTTTCTCACTACACTTTGATCAAACAACTGAAAAGAGAAATACAATTCACACTACAAGTTTACAGTGTTTTTAAAACCCAAGTCGTATTCGCTACGATAAAACAGAATTCAGAAGTGGGGAACAATGGAAGCGATTTCATTAAGTATCAATAGTCGATACCTTTACGATAGCGATACGGAATCGATACAGTTGAAATGTAAGAGAATAATTAATGGTTTCAACTTTATACATACGATTGGACGGTTTATTTCACGCTCTCGTACAAATAGTTTTTTTCAAGCCGATGACTAAAAAAAATTATGCCATACGAAATATGGAAAACAGGAAACAGGAGAACCGCTGACTGATGCCCAACATGGGAATCAAATCCAGGATTTCAAACTCAATGGTCGCATTTGCTATCACTACTAAACCTATGAGATTGAAGACCTTTTTACCATTCACTAGCGGTTTCCCGTGGTTTCACTCGCTGCTCGGCGCCTGTCGTAGAGTATATAGCCTATAAAGGCTATAATAGGCTATATAGTCTACGTCAGGCGCCGAGCAGACTTAATCTTTGATCAATGGACTACCCAATAAAATAAAATACAGTCAAATTAATAACCTCCTCCTTTTTTTAAAGTCGGTTAAAAATAAAATTCGAATCGAACCAGTAGTTCCTGAGAGATAATTCTTCAATTTTATACTTCATACTATATTAGAAATAGTATTGATAGACATTCCCAATACAATCAATTCGCTAAATATTCCAACGATTTGCATTATTCGATAGTACAATACACATTATTGCCTGGAACCCATTGAAGCCAATTCCATGAAATTAACCGAAACGTTTACGGATTTAATGAAGTCTTCCGAAACACCGGAATTTATCGGAAATGGGAGGGCGTTATAACGGTTTTTGGCATAATATTAAACTTTAGACGGTTTTAATGTGCAATTTAACTTTTTCGAAGTGCCGCACAGCTTAGCGAAAGAACGATTTATATCATTACTTCTGTCTTCCAGTGATAAAATGAATCGGTTTCCGAACGTGTGAGTTTTGCGATAATACTTTCAATCCTTTCAAAGTTATTTTACTGATATCTATTAGATTTAGTCGACTTAAATAGTAAATGTATGAGGGAGACCTAATATGTTCAGCAGTGGACGTCTTCCGACTGATGATGATGATGGTGATGAATAGTGAATGTGTAAAATACTTTTGGAATGAGTTTACTTTTAAATAAAAAGGTAAAAAAAACTGTAACTGCAAATAACATATTTTAAATGCGATACATTTTTTTTACCGTTTTATTTTTTCTTATTGGTTTTTAAAGTTGTTATCTTTACTTACTTAGGGGTTCGTTCTCACCAAGACGCGAAGAGACTGGAAATGGGTATATATATTTTTTTGTGTAATAAATAAATGAAATCTAACTTAGAAACAATTAAGAGCAAATACCCAGTTTCTATCGACGTTAACGCGTAGAACGCGTAAACTATTCACCTGTAAAATTCACCCTAAGTGCGTCTGAAATAGCTTACAGAAACGCGCGTGTAGCCTGATAGCCTTACGTACAATTTCCAATAGGAAATTCACACACACGTGTGCACCCACCCACACCAAGTGCTGCTCCCACTAGTTTAGAAACAGCAAACCCACGCATTTCTAAACGGATGCCTCAGGGGAATTACGTATACTGCAGACGGTGGATCGAAAAAAAACCAATTGATTTTATAAACTAATTTAATTAAAGAAAAACTACAATTAAAATTGGTGAAACCTATTCGATACAAGAATATGGAATGACACAAAATTACTTAAAATTAACTAAATGCTATTATTGAATATTGCTGCGTCGGCGGCTCGTGGCGGGACCGATGTCTACGCTGCAGTTTCTATGCGCTTGGCGTAAACACGTAGGAATGCGCGAGGTCGACGATATGCCTTAGGGTTCCGTACTTAACACCTCCATCCGCAGATCAGCAACTATTTGCTCATGTTAAGAGAAAATGTTGCTGGAGCTTCATCTCGTTTTCGGATTACATCTTCATATGTATGTATTTTAGGAATATGTTGCTCCTCTTTGTCGCTGGTTCTAAGGTTCCAACATTTATATCGGCGGCTTATAACCAAGATAATAAGTATGGTTGCGCATATTACTATGATGTAGAATGGTATGGTTGTATGATATAAGACGAACGGCTGGGTCTGGTCGATCTGGATTGGGTTTTCCATCAATACTTTATTCTGGATGCTGTGAAGTTCTTCCAAGTTAACTGAATTGAAGCCGATGACGTGAGTGGAGTTGAATGTTTGATTCATGTCGTTATAAGGAATCTTTGATAACTTCAGTGGCTGCCCTTTTATCTCGTTGCTGTCGTTGATGATGGTGAATTCAGCTGTTTCCAGGTAGCAGTCCATAGGTATGGTGACGAGATAACTCCCTTGTAGAATATTAAAGTCTTTTCTGCCGCAGGCTAACTGTACTTTGGTCGGTTGAGGCAATGAGATGACGTAGTGTTGATCGTCCAGTTTTTCAACTGCTTGCTTGGAGAGTGAAATCTTGGTGAATTTGCAAGTGTCTTCTAGACCTTGGTTGATGATGAGCTCCTGGATGCAATCAGGCTTCGTCCGGATCTGATGACTGGTCTTCTTTTCACAGAGATGTATGTTACTGTACTTCGGGCATTCAGCCTCTATGTACACGAATGATTTCTCGTTTGTTGCTATGTAGGGAGAGGAAGGAATAAGGGTAAGTTGTTTCTTATTAGGTACGATTGACAATCTGTATAAATCATAAGGATCTTTAGATACTATAGGAAAACTGTATATTATTACTATTCTCTTCTCAATAAAGTAAGAGCCTGGTTTTATAAGATTATAATATTCTCGTAATTCTAGATTTAAGATTTGATCTGTATTATATATTGATCTTAGCCTATCTATCATTGATCTTAACACTTCTATGTCGATCATAGAGTGATGGGTGCTGGACGCACGTATAAAAGCCATTATATTTTCTAATCTAATTATCTCAAGCATTAAATCTTCTACGTTATTGGTAATGATTCCTAAAATTTGGGCAAACTTTGCAAATTTTATTAAACTGTAATCTGTATAGGCATTTTTCTGTAAAAGTAGTTCCAACGTAGCATTAACTCTTTCTTGATTTTTAGTGATCTGGTCCAAGACGGTGCCATGTTGGGACATCCATTCTTTACTCAGACTGATATGATTGTTAAATTCTGATACAATTTTATTTTCATTATTTTGTAAAGTTTTAATAGCTTCGTCATACTTCAGGGCATCTAGATAATCTAGATTGCCAGTAACACTTTTAATTACTGACCCAAGGCCATCTACAAGACCTCTTTTGACTCTAACAGGTTCCAGAGATTTTACTTGTAACAGTACTTTACTAAGCTTGTCAGTAAGATAGTCAATCTGATATTCGTAAAGCATGTAAGTCTCGTTAGTAAGTCTAGTTCTGAAGGTTTTTAGTTGCGTCTGTACGGAATTTATCTTATCTTCGATGTCAGTTAACTGTATATACTGTATGAACGAATGGTAATGTGTGGTCAGTCTGGTTGGTCCTAATCTGTAAGGTAACAGTCCTGGTCCATCGGCTAAAGTCTCAAGTCTTATCTCCTGAGGGTGAGTCGCATGGAATGTCAGTAACAGCAGGATCCTGTAACAATTGACTTGTTTTAGGAACACGTTTCAGCCGTGCTTTGGCTACAGGGCCACGTTTTTTAGAAGTATATATGTGTATAGGTAGATCAGCAAGTACCGTGTCTTGCGTATAACGTGGTGCAGCTTTTTGACGACTAGCAAAAGGGTTTTTAATAAAAACTTGTTGCTGCGGGGAATATTCTACTTCGGGTTCGCGAGTTTTATTCCTATTGTTAATTAAGGCTGTACGATTGGCTAGAGAAGAGTCATTAATAATTTCGTAAACTTGCTTCATCTGTTGTCTATGATTCTGCGCATATTGTTGTAAGATGTGTTCAGTCAAGTCAATGTCGATTGGGTCTCTAGGGTCAAAATGTCCGGTTAATAAGTCAAACGGTCTGCATTTCGTAAAGCTGTGGATAGAGCTGTTATATGCTATAATGGCGTATGGCATAAGATTAACTATAGGTTCGTCTTTATTTTGCAGTTTCAGTATTCTTATGTGCTCCAACAAGGTTGAGTGAAAACGTTCGATGTTGCCATTGTCATTTGGACTATGAGGTAAAATTTTATGGTGAATTATCTTGTGAAGACGTAAAAACTCGGAGAAAAGTTGGTTCGTAAATTCGGTGCCATTATCAGTTATAATTGTCATAGGTAGTCCGTGATGGGTACAAAAACGCAATAGTGCTTGTATTATGCTAATAGCAGTACCGTCGCGCAAATGATACGCTTGAGCATATTTCGTGAAGACGTCTATGAAGGTTACATATTTTTCGTTTTGAACTGTAAAGAGGTCCATGTGAATAATTTCAAGTGGTTTGGTAGCTGGTGGCACTATATTATATTGAGGTTTAATTGGGTTCCTGTCGTATTTAGCTTGACCACATATGGTACATTCATTAATGAACTTAGTGATTTGTTCTTTCATTTTTGGCCAGAAGTATTTTCGAGATAGAGCTAAATGACATTCATTTATACCGCGGTGGTTCGTCTTACCGTCATGATAGTGACGAATGATATCTTGTTGTCGGAGATATTCTTTGACATTCTCGAGTTCTGTTTTGGCTAATACTAGGTTAAGTGAGGAACTTCTAAATTTATCTTGGATTATGGGTATAATTGAATACATAGCTAAAGGCGGATTGATCAAGATCGCTGTTTTGACTTTAGGATTTACGTACTCTTTGATAGCGTTTATAACGTCGCTCTCTAGGTTAGACTCTGATACTTGAACCGCAATCCGAGTATGATTTTCGAATGGTTTAGTTACTGTTGGTCGGCGTTTTATGTCACCTACTATGGTAAAGTGAATCTGTCGATGGAATTTATTAAGGGGGTCATCTGTAATGGGAATTTCGAGTATTGGATGTTCATTACTGGTATGCACGGTTTCAGTCGAAGAGTTTGTTGGTGGAGGTGGTGCCTCCGATGGATTGTTGAACATTGATCTGAGGTCATTAGTAATTTCAGTCACTGAGTCAGCGTCAGTCAAGGGATTTACTGGTGGAGGTGGTGCCTCCGGTGGATTATTAATCATTGAGCTGAGATTCTTAATGTTGGTGATCAATGAGGTGATTTCATCTGTTTCCTCATTATGAATTTCTATTCGAGAGAGTGCATCAGCATTAGTATTGGATTTTCCTTTCTTGTATACTACAGTAAAGTCATATTCACTTAGTCTGAGTCGCCATCTAGTCAGTCGGGAATTAGGTTCTCTTAAATTCATCATCCATTGCAGGGGTTTGTGGTCAGTTATTACTTTGAATTTTCTACCAAAAAGATAGGGTCGAAAGTATTTAGTGGCCCAGACTATGGCCAGCAACTCTTTCTCGATGGTACTATAGTTTAGTTCACTTTCATTAAGTGTGCGCGAAGCGTAACAGACGGGTTTGTCAGAACCTATAGGTCCTTGAGATAGCACTGCTCCAATAGCTACATTAGAAGCGTCTGTTGTGAGATTAAATTCCTTTTTAAAGTCCGGGTATTGTAATATAGGGTCATTAGTCAGTAAGGTCTTACAAGTTTCAAAAGCATGGACATATTCGAGGCTATGAGTAACTTTACTACCTTTCTTTAGACATAGAGTGAGTGGTTTGGTGATTTGAGCAAAATCCGGTATAAATTTTCTGTAATAACCTAAAAGTCCCAAAAATTGTTTAATTTCCTTAGGGGTACTAGGAATTGGATATTTTTGGATTGCTGAAATCTTGTCGGGATTCGGCTTGATGCCATCTCTACTAATTATATGTCCTAAGTAAGCGGTCTCGAGCTTCAAAAATTCGGACTTATCCATTTGAATTTTGAAGTTGGATTCTCTAAGTCTTTGGAAGACTTTTTCTAGATTATCCATGTGCTCCTGAAGGGAGGTGCTAAAGACAATAATGTCATCCAGATATACGAGGCAGATGTTATTTTGGAGGCCTCTTAGAACATTGTCCATAACCCGTTGGAAGGTGGACGGTGAATTTTTTAAACCCATGGGCATTCGAAGGAATTCAAAATGCCCGTGTTCGACATTAAAGGCAGTCTTTGATATGTCTTGAGGGTCCATCTCCACTTGATAGAACCCACTTGCCAAATCTAGGGTTGTAAAATATTGGCACTTGCCTAATTTATCGAGGACGTCACTGATATTTGGTATGGGATATTTGTCGTCTATCGTTTTTTCGTTTAATTTACGAAAATCAACTACAAGACGCCATTTCTGCTTTCCAGATGCGTCAATTTTTTTTGGCACAACCCAAATGGGCGAGCTCCACGCAGAATCGGAAGGTCTTATAATACCCTGTTGTAACATTTTGGAAATTTGATCTCTAACTTCTTCGCGATGAACGAATGGGTACCGATAGCTCTTAGTATACGCGGGAATTTCGTCTGTTGTTCTAATACGATGTTTAATTTTGTTGGTGAATGTAAGTGGTTCTCCGTCGATGTAAAATACGTCTGCATAGCGAGAGCAAAGCGTTGTAAGGTTAGCTTTTTCCTCTGCGTTAAGATGGTCCGTACGCAATCGCGATAAAACGTTATCTACGCGGTTCGATTGTTTCACTTGGGTGCAATTAGTATTGAACACTTCAGCACGAGTTGGTTGGTCTAACGAAAATATCACATCATTAGGTGTCGGATTTTCTAATTCTACATATCCGCGGCTATTATTAACGGTGGTAAGGCACTCGTGAATAATACAGTTGCAAAAAACTTGTTCGCTTACTAAAACATCGCCATCCGGGGCATTTATAGGTATTCTAACTAATTTGGAACTATTGGCGGGTATAATATCTTCATACAGATTTACGTTCCGTGAATTATACACCTTGATTTTGTTTGTAGCGGTACGCGTAACTAATTGAAAATCTTTTAAATCTATTTTAGCCTCCCATTTCGATAGTAAGTCTAATCCTATTAGGCCATCAAAGTAATCGTGAAAACGGTAAACGAATAATTTTATATAATCGGTCTCGTTAAATTCATTAAAACACGGTAGCGTTATGGAATAATCATTTCTGCTAACGCCATGTACGTTTGTCACTTCGAAAGGGTCATAGTTAAGGGGATAGTCATAGAAAAATCTTTGAACTGCTTCGGGGCTAATAAATGATTGGTTAGCGCCAGTGTCAATCAAAAATTTTAAAGGAGGGCTAGAAATTTCTATGTAGGGTAATTGTCTTTGGGTCTGTAAGTTAAGGTCTATTTTTGCTCTTTGGATGTCCGGTCCTTCTGAAAATTTTGGTTCTGAATTTGGTTTGCACCGCTAGGGCCTGGTTGTGGCTCTGACGCATTTACTACTTGATTATCAGATGTTGTATTACCGTCGGGCATATTACTATAGTCATAGTCACACACAATGTAACAGTCAGTACCGTCTGTGTAGTAATCGTATACCGGCTCATAATAATAGTCAGCAGAATAGTAGGAATTGTCAGGCAAAGCAAGTTCACTGAGGTTTAATTCACGCGGCACGGGTAATGGTTTCGGTATAAAATGTTGAACTCCACTCATGGGTTTCGGACCCGAGTTCTGTGGTGGATTATTCCTAGGTTGTAATTTAAAAACGTTGCTTTGAGGATGGTAATTTGGCAAAGGTGCACGGAACATTTGCTGGGTTCGGGTAGGCATTCGATTTTGTTGCTGATTAGGCATGTTAAATTTAAAGGCTTGTGGCTGTGGTTGATAGCCACGCTGTCCTACTGGAGTAGGCCAGTTAGGTACTGGGGGTCGCGGAACATTTAACGCGTTGGTCGGCATAGCAGGCATTACAGAAGGTTTAAACAAAATTTTAGGTGCACTCTGAGCAGTTTGAGCCTTTGGGGCATCATTACGCTGCTGCAGGTACATTATATTTAATTCCTCTTGCACGAACTCTAGAGCTTTTTCTATAGTATCTGGACGCATACACCTTATACGTGAGCCTAATGGTTCCTTTAGTCCGCGTACGAAAGCCTGCATAGTGACTTTCTTATAAAGTGTCCGTTTCGCGTCGATAGTTGTTGCTAAGGTCTCATGTAACGTAACGTAAGTCATTAAAGTACTGAACAAGGTTTGACATTGATCGTAAAACTCCTGCGGGGTCTTAGTACCTTGCGTAGCCAACGAGAGGTCATTGTATAAAGCCGTTTCATCTCTCTGATCAGAGAAGTTATTAATTAGAGCTGATCTTATACCTGCCCAAGTTTCAGGAATGCCATTAGAGTTGATTGTGGATGCGGCAGTCCCTGTGATCTTATTTAAGATACCGTTTAAAAGACATAGGTTGCCTAGCTCGCTGCCTGGTTCCGCGCTTGCATATTGAGTTACTATGCGATCACAGATGTTAATAAATCTAGTCAGCACGTTAGGGTTTCCGTCAAAATCGGGCACGAGGCGTAAGGCCTTGAAAATTACGTCAGGGTCGTAAGGCATTTTAGGTTCGAATAAACTATTCAAATTAAAATCTAATTCACTATCTAAATCTCTGCTAATATCTACTATATGTCGGCGCGCCTGTCGTGATGCAGGTTCCCGAGGGGTTGATCTTTCGCGATGAAAAATCTTGGACATAAAAGTAACTTAGGAATAGGGAGGAAGCAACACGAGAAAGATTCTAGTGTACTCACATATGTTTCATCTCTGGTTCTTCTTCTTGAATCGATGTCTGGATTCTCCACGCGGCTCCGCAGCTATACCGTAGATTCTGGATACTCGTTCTGTGACTTGATAGCCACCCGGGTGACTCGCGATCGTGGTTATCGATATAAGATGACTCTAACGCGATTCGCGAACCGGCCCGCGAGTATCCTACCGACTGCGCCAATTACGTATACTGCAGACGGTGGATCGAAAAAAAACCAATTGATTTTATAAACTAATTTAATTAAAGAAAAACTACAATTAAAATTGGTGAAACCTATTCGATACAAGAATATGGAATGACACAAAATTACTTAAAATTAACTAAATGCTATTATTGAATATTGCTGCGTCGGCGGCTCGTGGCGGGACCGATGTCTACGCTGCAGTTTCTATGCGCTTGGCGTAAACACGTAGGAATGCGCGAGGTCGACGATATGCCTTAGGGTTCCGTACTTAACAGGGGTGCGATGTTTTGCGTTGTATCCATGTCAAGAAAACATGTTTTATAAATATGAGGATATCCATCACCCGCCTATATATAAAGTGTTCCTAAAATAACTAAGGAAAACCAAACGGTAAGGTGTCGACTCTTGAATGTCTATAATATCTAATATCTTTAAACGAGCAATTCTTGTATATTTATATATATTATATAATCAGGATCTCGGAACGGCTCCAAGGATTTTCATGAAAGTTTCAGATTAGGGGTTTTTCGGCTCAAGGAATCGATTTATCAAGGTTCATCCCAGGTTCGAAAAAAGCTCGGTTCCCAAGATATAGACATTTTAAAAACCGAGCGAAGCTCGGTCAACCAGGTGTTTTTATTTATTTATTCAATTGCGTACTGACAGTTTGCACCAAAGCGTACAGCAAACCAACAACAGTCTTGAAAGTTACCAGGGCCCAGGAATGCAAAGGGGTGTTGAAAGAATAGATTGGGTTTTAGTCAACACTATTCTGTCTCCGCTTTGCCCTGAACTGGAGGTCTCAGATGATGATTTAACAACCCAAATACCATTTATAGAAGCTTGAAATTATCAACATTTTGGCCACTTCCCAAATGACATTTGGTGGAGTGGCTGAACGATCAGCTGCTGCGCAGCGTGTAGCGGGTTGATCCCCGCTCGAAAATGACCTACAATAATTTTATTAGTAGTTGCGTCTATGGGCGTTCGTGTAAGTTTCAAGTTTCAGTGCTTGTAAACCTACCCACGCTACAGGAGATATTCCTAGTGTGAGGCAGCTGAATATCAGTATTTTACATGAAGCGACTGCCTGTTTCCTCCACAACCCAGTAATTGAATACAACAGTAAATAGTAAGAAGTTTGCAGTAAAAATATAGAACGTAACTAGCTATCAATCCGGCAAAAAACCTCAAACCCAATCCAGTCTTTATTACCCGGTTCCCTCAATCTGTCCCCTAAGACGTATCACCGCATTTTTGCCCAAAAATATTTCGAGATAAGACAGTACCTTTAATATACATTACATGCTTGCCTGACCATGTAGGGAAGGCCAACTCGACCCTATTCATACGTATTTAAAATTTGCACGCTTAGGTTCACTCCTGCCTTCATATCCTATACGATTGTGAGCTAAAGATTACACCGGGATCGAGATAGGACCTTTAATATTTTATGAAGAAATATTGTGGGTTATGTTGTGGTACAAGGTATAAGAGCTAGCGTTTTGACATGAAGAAAAAATAAATTAGTGACTGATATATTGAAAATCCGTTTTTAATCCCGGACTAGTCCACTGAGTAAAGAGCTCAATTTAATGACTTTCAAAAAAAATTAATAGTTAATACCTATACAAAAATCCGAAAACGTAGTAGCCCACTAGACTTTTTTTTTAGCGTGGTAAAATCATCAAATGAGTCCTCCAACCCCGGGCAGGGCGGGAGGGACTGTCAGACTTCTACTGACTAAAATCCACGGTGTCCTTCATAGCCTGTTATGTTCCGGGGTTACTGTAAGGGAATAATCCCGCGACCCCGGCAGGCTTTGGCCCTCTGAGAGGGGGGCCCCGTCATTATGCTGACGCTCTTTGAGGCGCGCGTGGGACACAACGCGCCGTCGACCCGGGCATGGTCCTTGGTCGGGCAGCGAGTTGCCCTTTACTCGCTGCCCGCATGCCCGCGCCTACGGTGGCCGGAGATCATCAAGCGACGTCCGTCGCCGTGGGCGCCTACCACTGCGGCTGGGGCGGAGGGAGGACGCTGTCCTCTCTCGCTCGCGGCCTGCCTCCTCCTTTACGAGCATTACTGCCTCACAGAAGGAGCTGACCGCTTCCCACTCCGTCTCGCCCCGCAGCATGGCCGCAACCAATGCCGGGCGCGAGAGGTCTCCGCCTATCGCAGCCGTGAGGACACGTCGGTGCTCCGCCCAAGCTGGGCAGTCTTGCACCGTATGCTCCACCGTGTCCTCCGGGCGATCTTCGCAGTGGTGACACCCAGGCGTCTCCTCCTTTCGCATCAGACACAGGTACCTCCCGAAACTTCCGTGTCCGGTGAGGACCTGCGTCAAGCGGTAGGTCAGGACGCCATGACTTCTCTCCAGCCACTCCTCAAAGAGGGGTCTTACCGCCGCAATTGCGGCGTGCCCGAGCAACACCTAGGCTTGCAAAATCGCTTGTAGCCATCGAGCTAGGCCCGCCTTAGTCACTTCAGTGTGGCACGTCCGCCCCAGCTGCAGTGGTAGGCGCCCGCGGCGTCGGACGTCAGCAGACGATCTCCGGCCACCGTAGGCGCGGGCATGCGGGCAGCGAGTAAAGGGCAACTCGCAGCCCGACCATGGACCATGCCCGGGTCGACGGCGCGTTGTGTCCCACGCGCGCCTCAAAGAGCGTCAGCATAATGACGGGGCCCCCTCTCAGAGGGCCAAAGCCTGCCGGGGTCGCGGGATTATTTCCTTACCGTGACCCCGGAACATAACAGGCCACTGAAGGACACCGTGGATTTTAGTCAGTACAAGTCTGACAGTCCCTCCCGCCCTGCCCGGGGTTGGAGGACTCATTTGATGATTTTACCACGCTAAAAAAAAAAAAAAAGCCACTCCTCAAAGAGGGGTCTTACCGCCGCAATTGCGGCGTGCCCGAGCCCACTAGACTTAATACATTTTTCTAGTAAGTAGATTTCTCCTTATCAATTTAAAATGAAACAGATGAGGAACTGTGAACTTTTTAATGGAGTAAACTCTGACGCTCATACTTGGAAAGCTACAAAGCACATCTCGATAGTAAAAATAATATTTTCCTACATCCCATCACCCTCATTGATCTGTATGGATTATTATATTATTATTATTATTTTGCAAGTACACTTGACCTTTCAAAAACGATGAAATATCAATAACTGAATGTAAACATCGGTTTCACAATTCTCTTCATATATATTTGTTTTAATTAATTTGAAACAACCACGTGTGAAAGGGAATTATTTATACAAATACAAAAACACGTTCCTGTTTTTCTAGGTATTTGTATTTAATTACAAATATAAAGACCAATATGGGTTAAAAAATACTTTATGAAATGCGAAATTTATACAATCTGGTCACGACGAAAATGTAATTTTAAAGTATTTATATTACTTTACAAATGCTATTATTAAAGTACCATATACTGTATAACATGTGTGAATAGAGCCTTATCCACAACGCGGGCCTAGAGTGAGTTGATCAATTTCAAAAGTTGTGATTACTTAATTCTTTTCAAACCGTATAAGTTGTAATTCTATTAATCAACCTCCCAACAAATCTTAAAATGGTAGTTTGACATAAGTTCAATAAATTCTATAATCTCTTTTTTATATCCCAAATCTATTAAAACAAACTTCAAACATGGTAATTAATACTCCTAATGTGCCTGTTTTTAAAGTTCAATTTTATATTGAAACTTTTATTTTATCGATGAAACGCTTCAAGCCACAATGGCTTTTATGACTTCAAAGTTTTAGATGTTGGTCATTAATGTGATGTTAAAACAGTATTTTTAGACCATTTTTATTTTAAGCAATGACGTGGTATTTTTTTTTAACTTACATTGAATGCCATTATTATTTTAAATATAGCAGTATAAGTCTTTAAATTGTAACTAAAACTATCGGAAAAACTTAAAATAAAATTATCGAAATTAAGTACAGAAACTAAAAATAAATCGTCAACATGATAAATACCTCGTTAATGTTTAATAAGCTATATATTATTTTGAGTAAAACTAATTTTAGTTTGTTTGGCAAGCTTGCTTTTGTGGATATTATTCACTTTCAAAATACCTGTGGCTCTGTGTGAGGATTCCTTTAACCATCCAAATATAATAGAATCATTTGATAAAATAATCAGTTATTTTGGGTAGGAGAACCTCAAACCTTTGGAATGGGCAATTGGGCATCTACGGTACTTTTACAGTTATTATGTCTTGTCAATTATTTTAATTGTTGTTATTTTAGTCTTTTGACAATTCAAAACTGCCTGTAATGGCCTAATTGAAATAAATGCTTTGATTTTGAAAGAAATTTACAAATGAACACCTGGAGTCTATTATTGTTTAAAAAAAGTTTTTTTTTTACTACAACTGGGTAAAGAAAACAGTTTTCATTGTTTATTTTTATCGCCCGCTTCCTCTTATAACTTACACTACAACATTCGTTATCCCCAAGCGATGTCCACTGATTGAACTTAATAAATAGATATCCAAGAGTAAATACGTGCTCTTCTCTTATTTACGATAAAAACGTACACAATGAAATTACCGGTCGGCTTTGTTAGGTAGCTGGTCCATTGTAGGTACAATATCCTTGAGGAGCGACTCTGTTTATTGCTTAATCTTTGGACATAGACTAAATAATTTGATTTGCGAGAGACTGGACAGTTCTTTCAGAGTGTGATTGGATGTGCATTATTTTTTTTTTAATTCAACGTTCAGATTCCTTGCTCATATTCTAAAGAAACTGTTATAGTTTGATGTAAAAAGCTATTACCTTAGTTTACAGCACACCTCTTTTTTGGGTTGGTATCAAGAAATGAGTTATTTTTCCACCCGGGGTCGAGTGAAAGGATCTATCAGGCGTACCGACAAAAAAAACCAAGTTCCTTCAATAGCTCTTTATTTCCTAGGGCCGCGGTAAGCTCCTAAAACGTTCACACAACCCTAACTACAGGCATTTGACTCTATCAGGCCTCGTCAAAGGTTTGATTAAACCTCCAATCAAGTAATTTCGTATAATGAACTACCCACGTTTACCATCCAAAAATAAACCAAGTTCTAATAAAATTGCTTCCTTGAAAAAAAGCATTGACATTAACTGAAAAACAAGAGTTATCCTGTCTCCTGTAATTAAACTGGAGGTTTTTCTTATATTTCTCCGAAAAGGGGTCGAAAGAGAACCCTCGGCGATTTCTTCCATGAAATTCCACCTTGTGGAAACAATGAATTAAATCATGAGAAAATAATAGAGGAAAACCGTTTGACTTCCTTCTTTGGTAAACAATATCATTAAGTAACTGGGATTATATAGTAATTGAATTACAGAACATTACCCGTTTTAGCGTTTTTTCTTTTCTTTCTTTCCCCGTAACAAGATACGGGGAAACAAAAACAGTGTCGACTTGGTTCTAGAAGTCAGACAGGCACAAGGTTTCACATGGAGCCATCCATGCGAAACCTTGTGCACGATAGTCAAGAAAAAAGTTGAGAATCAATAAAAGTTGAGTTGTAAATCATTTTTAAACAAACTGAGAATATTTTCGGGCCAAGGATGGATGGAAATTGTACAAAATGTATGGTTTGGAAGGAAAAGGGGGAGTCCTTAGCCCAGCCGTAGGAAAATTATAAGCCACAAGAAAAAAAAACACATCCCTTTTAGTAAACAATGAAAGACTTTGCTGGGTTGGGTGTACACATGGCTACACATTAAGCTGTACAAAACCAGTATAAGCTGACCGTTCATTGTTTGGAAAGATCATAAAAATTGTGACCAAGACAAACTGGTTTTGTATGACTTGATGTGTAGCCTAGTGTACCACGGCTGTGCCAAATAGGTCTAGAGGTTCTAAAATTTTCAGTTAAATTAATATTCCTATTGATTAACTTCAAAACCTTGTTGTATTATTCATTGACAAAATGAATCATTACGAATATTGCTAAGTGGGCTTTTTAGACCTGCATTTCAGTAAAATGTCGATTAACTTGTGCTTGTGTTACTCCACTCTGAAACATAACTCCGACGAACGTTTCTCCGCTGAACCATTCGCCGACACAACGATTCATTCATAGGCGATTCGACGACAAAAACTTTCACCGAAGAACGATTCTTCGACAAACACATGGTTTGACATTATAATACTGGTAACTAAATCCAACATCAGGGGTACCCCGAGGTTCGGTTAGTTAGGTTCCTTTAAACCCTGAACACAGAAATAGAAGCCCCGCGCAGCGGTGCTTCGTCTAAATTAATTTATACAATACTTCATGATCATGAAACACAATAATCATGACTTAATCGTTCTGTCGGCGAAACGTTCATCGAGGAAAGGTTTTGTCGTCGAACCGTCCAGGAATGAATCGTTGTGTCAGCGAATCGTTCAGCGGAGAAACGTTTGTCGGAGTTATGTTTCAGAATCGTGTTACTCGATGACAATGTAGCAATTTAACAAAAAAAAAAAGCTTAAATCGCTTTTGAGTTTATCATATCAATTACAAACAAACATTATAAAAAATCCTTTTCATTTAGAAAATATGTATGTAATAAATCACTAACGTAGACTATGTACAAAACATTACCAGATGTTTGCCAAAAATGACTAAAACGCGATAAATTCAAATGAAATATTTCTATTTTTGAACCAAAATGGACAGTAAAAATACCAACATTTCTCACAAAATGTTTGCTTCGTGGAAAACGGCAAATAAATTAAAACATCCACAAACAATTTTTATTTTTAGTCTATCGACAGTAACATTTTTCATGAGTCAACAATCCGCTCCTGTTTCTTACGTTTTTTATAAATCGACATATTGTTACAGATTATTTTGTTAGTATTATTATTTTGTTTGATTTTCTGGAAATTATACGTCTATCATACGCACAGCAACAGAGTGGAACGCACTACCCGCGTTTGTGTTTCTAAACGCAAACAACCCTATTATCTTCAAAGCTGAAGTCTTTTCTGAGTAAAACCATTTCATCGTTGACTTTGTTATACAGTCAATATTATGTTTGAAGATATATAAATTTAGACACTGATTTGAAATAGATTTGCTTAAAAAGATACCACATTAATGAAGCGCATGTTAGAAGAAAAATGTGGTCACATCACAGATGCGCAAAAGCGTAATCGTACTCACGCGAACTCTAAACTCTTATGATAAAAAAGAAACTAGTGAAAAAGAAGTAAAAAATGTCTTAAAGTGCGTACAGACTATATAACGAAATATGTTATATAACATTGTTATACAACATTTTTCATATTGTGACTGGTCATGTTATATAACATTTTACATAAAGTTGTTGTATTATGTGACATGGTATGTACGCACCTTTAGGAGTCGAAAAGGAAAATTCCTGATACCGAAGAAAATCTACGCATTTCATACATAAAATCAGAGCTTCCTAGTGTCACGGAGCATGATCTTATGACAGCTATTTTTTGTACATTGGCACGATATATTGGATTGTATTAATAGAACAGTGAAGTGAGGATAACGTGGCAATAATATCGACGGCATTCTTTCAGCCGTGAATTATGTAAGAAGCTGAAAAAGGAGACTATATTTACCGCGATGAATGAATTAGGAATTACGGTTTTATTTTTGGAAAACTGTAGTCGCACTTCACATTTTTTTCTCCTTTTGTGTCGCAGATTTTGGAAATAGTTTTGAGGTACGAGTAGGTATACGTAATACTCGGTAATTAATAATTCTTAAAATAAAATCATCATCATTAGTCTATAATCTTTCTACTGCTAGGACACAGGCCTCCTCTCTCTCAGATCGAGTGGGCCACAATCCACAACGCAGGCCCAGTGCGGATTCGTGGATGTCACAGGTCTTCGAATTTGATGGTTCTAAAATATTTCCTCACGATGTTTTCCTTCACCGTTTTAAGAGCAGTGGTGATGAAATTAATTACACAAAGTAATGCGCCAGGCTGCATTCGAACCAACGACCTACAACTCGTAAGTCGACGCCGGTACACTGGGCCACCACTGCTTTACAAAATTAAATAATAATATATGATTAATACTCGAAATGAAACGGATCCTATGAATTATTCTAGATTATATTTATAACCTATCTCTGACCGTTGTAATGTAATTGAACAAAAAATATCCATACAGCCACCCATTGGCCCAAACATACACATTTACAATAATAGATAAACAAAAAATGTATTTCATTCCCTACGTAGCTAAATGGGGGGTGTCCGCCTACGCGTAGGGGGTCATGTCAATCTTCACACCTGAGTCGCTACACATTGGAATGACTTGGCAGGTGACACAATTGAATATGTATTGAATATTTATGTAACTACATAAAATATACGATCGGAAAAAAGATGATTCAGCATCATTTGGTGTCGAACAAAATTTGCCGATCAGCACAAACCGAATGAAAATCGAATGTGTAGTTACTAGCTAATGGGTCGGGTCGGCTGCTTTCCAACGAACACTATCAACCGAAACGAATATCCCCGAAGTGTGTAGTCCGCCTTAATTTTATTCCGGAAGTGCCTCTGTCCGGCGAAATGAAGGATCTTTTTATTTTATTTTTCCCCTACAAAGGGGAAAATCAAACAATCGGATCTTTAAGGGATTGCTTTTACTTACACTAACACTGATGGCTTTCTTTATTATAACGTAAAAGGAAAAACAATAACCTATCTTTACCCGGATGAGTATCAGTCTAAGGGAGTATTAACCAGAAATTTCCAGAAATATGTAACAAAATATTTAAATCATAGATTCTTCAACTGCACAAAAATTGTGGAGAAAGAGTAGTGCTGTCTCGCTCATTACAACTGTGGATCGTATCTATAGTTTCATCCAGTTAGTGCGAGTTTGCTCATCTTACACTGGCTTACACATTAGTAGTATCCGACTCAGTTCATGTCAACCTTGAAACGATACATTGACTACGGTAACCTCTAGTTTATAACATTGACAAAATAAGAAGTAGTTTTCTTAAGAACTTTCCAATGAATCATGAGAAATTATTATGAAACTGCTGCTTTGAATCGCAGCTTTGCCGAACAAATTGACACTAGACCAGCCTAGGATATGGAGTGATAGTGTCATCACTTTCGAGCAACAAAAGTACAGCGAGAGCACATCTATGATTTTCATCTTCACATGGCCCCAATTTTTACACGGAGACGCGGGAGGTTTGTCAATAATTTTGTAAATATTTGATCCGTTTAACGTCGTGTGGCTCTTTCTGAATTATTTATTATGAATCTCGTACACAAAGGAATAATACTGAGAGAATATTACGATATATTTTTAGTCTGGCTTTTATTTACCAAGGAAAATATCATCAATAAACTATTATAAGAGAATTTTCTTTTTCACATCGAGGAGGCATGTCAACTTGCTTGTCATTTTCAATAGAACTGTTGGCAACGATGTGTTCATAAAATACTTAGATGTTCGCAAGTGGAAATAACTTTAAGGTACAGGCGTGCTAGTCGAATGTTTTTCTTTCTTGTTCGAGATGTGTTTGCTTTTAGCTCTAATCTAGATAAGAGCAGAGGTGACAGGCAGACGCCCACGGCGACGGATGTTGCGGGATCTCCGGCCACCGTAGGCGCGGGTATACGGGCGGAGAGCAAAGGGCAACGCGCTGTCCGACCATGGGTCATGTCCGGATCGACGCCGCGTTGTGTTCCACACGCGCCTCAAAGAGCGTCAGCAAAATGGCGGGGCCCCACTATAGAGGGCCACAGTCCTGCCGGGGTTGCGGGTCGACATACGTATACCGCGACTCCGGCACACAAAGGGTTACCGAAGGACACCGTGGATTTTAGTCAGTACAAGTCTGACAGTCCCTCCCACCCTGCCCGTGATGGGACGACTCATTTGATTATTTTACCATGAAAAAAAAAGCAGAGGTGACAGGCAGTAGCCTACTCACTCTAATTTTCAGTTGCTGATGACCTTGTTGCTATCTTGATCCCGATATTAGTATGTAACCAATCAACGGTGGAATCGGCTTATCCGAGTCAATCAGAAGTCATCTTAAACTTATAATTTTCCCACTGCTGGGACACGGGCCTCCTTTCTGTGAGAGGGAGTGAGCCGTAATCTACCACGCGGGCCCAGTCGGTTTGGTGGATGTCACATGTCTTCGAATTTTTGGTTCTAAGTCATGCCGGTTTCCTCACGATATTTTCCTTCACCGTTTTGAGAGCAGTGGTGATGAAGCGGAGTTTGAACCCACGACCTACAACTCGTAAGTCGGGACCGATGCCACTAGGCCACCAATGCTCAATCAGAAGTAGTCGTCAAAAACAAAGGAACAGGATTCAGATTGAAATAGAATATTAATTTTGGGCGTTAGTGCATCCCGTTAGAAGGAACCCGATCCAGCATTGTTGGGAAAAGTTGATGGAAAATATTTCCCATCTACAATTCTAAAATTCAAACCGTAAAATTCAAAAAGCAAATGAGTCTCTCTCAAATCAAAACAAGCCGTCTAGAATCGAAACATTCCTCTTTGAAAGCTATTAAAGCAGCGATGCGCATTTACTTTAGGTGCTTACTTAGTTAGGTACCTGCTGTACTGCCAGCGATTAGCGATAAACGAGTAGAACTAGCGATTGAAAACAAGGTGTTTGCGTGAAAGTTCTTACTAGGGTTGCGATGTGAAGGGTTCTTGTAAACTCGCCACAAAATTAATTCCCCACAAAAAAAAAGCAGTATTGATCGTGTTGTCCTTGTATGTTCTGTTCAGATTCCACATTGTGTCTTCGTTTTCGGTAGTTTTGTGCTGGAAAATTTGAATATTTTTTCGTGGGGAATTAATTTGACATGTGATTTACTTAATATTAGTCATTTGTTACGATTATCTATCAATTGCTACTGCTTTTATGCATTTAATAATAGGCAGAGCACCAAAGCAGTTCAGTAATTCAAACGGGGTAAATATACATTGCGGGAAATCGAACTTTTAGACGAATGACATTCAATTTACATTAAAATATTTTTCGTCCCGAATAACCCCCGTGTCCATAATCTCCCGTTTGATTTAATCGCTACCTCGCTAACGATGGGACATTGCCTTAGATACTTACTTAGAAGCTCTTGTAAAAGGCCTCCCGTTCGCTATCCCGGCTTATTCCAGCCAGGGCTCTAAGCCATCTCAAAATGCAGATTATCTTACTACGATACGACACAGAAATTCGACTTAAACATACTTTTGTGTGTATTTTGGAGGTGGTGATATTTTTAATTAATGTTATTCTTATTACATCATAAATTATAATACTTTCCACAGCTTTTCAATACTTAAATCGCTCAGAAACAGCGATAACCGTGCCGTATTTTTACTGAAATTCGCTTCATCTTTTTAGTCACTGTTAAAAATAAGCTGATGTATAGTGATTGTTTATTTTCTTTTTGTCCTTTTTTAGATCCTAAATAAATAAAAGAATATACTACAATGTAATGTATATTTTTATTTATCCATTTTGTAGTGACTACATGTTGTCGTCTTGTTGATATTACTTACAATTTCATAGAATAACAAATAATTTATGTTATAAAGTTTAGGAAAAGAAGTAATAATTATTTTCTACTATAAGCTGTGAAAGAAATCTTTCTGATGTTATAATTATTTTAAAAAATCAAAGAAGAACACTGCAGTTAGGACGAAGTGAAACTAGGCGGGTAATATCTAACTTGTATTGCACGTTGGAGGAGTAGTGGGCTAAAATAACCGTAATAATACCTAGTGGTCTAGATAGCGAAAGTAGCTGGGACACATCCTTCTTTCTTGTGTAAAAATCATCAAATGAGTCCTGATGAGGGAGGGAGACTGTCAGACTCGTACTGACTAAAATCCACGCGCGTCCTTCAAAAGCCCTTTACGTTACAAGGTCACAGTACAGTAAGTTGTCTGATGACAGTCCTACGAACCCGACAGGCTTTGGCTCTCTAAGGGGACACTTCCTGAGATATGTGTGTGTGTGTTAAGCTATTTTAATATTAGCCACAGCTGGACAAAGTCCTCCCTCCTCCTCTACCATTACCCCTGAGAGAACAATAAACACTAAAATTTTCTTATCGCTGCGATATTACGAGTACCAGCCATAGTAACTTGGGAGCTTGAGTAATTTTTAATTTGATGGGCTTAACTCGAAAACTTTGTAGCGTCATAAATTATCAAAGTAGGGAAAATGAACAGAGAATACTAATAAGGGGAATGTTTAGAATAATCAATGTTTGTGGTGCATAAGCCGCAGTCTTGGGGAAGGTCTTATAAAGATTATTGTGGATGGCGTAAAAGTACAGCACCAGTTAAGATTATACGCATCGACCACGACATTTCAAATCAAATCAAATCATTTATTTGCTTTAAACATGATGGTAGGGGAACAATGTACAAGACGGGGATGCGAGGTATAATGGGGACATACAATCTTTGGTCATACTTAACACAACATTAACGTAGTGCAAGCGTCCTGTTGGCGCTTGCGCTACGTTAGTATTGCGTTAAGTTTGCCTTAAATGTGTGATTTCCTATCATACCCCGCGTCCCCATCCTATACACTGTTCCCATATTACAATGGTGTAAAATAAATATAGTTCGAGTTCAAGCATGTTTAGCTGGGGTACAACATAGCATGCAAAATTTTTGTTTTTATAAATGGTGAGATCAATTTTTCTTAACTTTTAAGAGTTTTGGACGGAGATGGGGGAGTAGGAACCATTTTCTGGTGGTCCACTCCAGACAAAGGCACCACAGGCCTACCTATAATTTTTTTACAAGGTAAAACCTTCACAGGTATTTTTTTTTGAAACATGTGGCTCATACAAAGTTATTTTTCCTCTGTCGGGGATGCGTTTACAAACTTATGAACTCACATACACAAACTCCTAGACCCGGAACGTGTAGATCATAAAATACTATTTATGCATATTATAAACTTTAATCCTTCCTCTTGAATCACTTTAACTATTTAAAAACGCATTAAAATCAGTCTCGTAGTTATAAAGATCTAAGCATACATAGAGACATACAGACGACTTTGTTTTACATTATGTAATGAAGTGATAAGATAAAATAAGCAAGTCTCTCCTTCTTAAAGCAAAGCTGAGAGTATGAATCTTGAAAGACATTACAAACTAGCAGCCAGTTGGAGATGACGTATGAACGTGCTAAGTTGAACTTACTCGCGTTTAGAAACTAAACCATGAAGTTATGAGCATTAGTTTCGACATAACTTAGTACTGGGGTTCTAAAATTGCCAGTTTATCAGTTTCGTAACATGAATTGCGATTAAATTATTCTGTATAATATTTTATTTTAAGAACTAGCTGCTACACGCGGTTTCAGCCGTTGCTCAACTGGTATTGGTCGTGGCGTGAGTGTTCTAGTTTCTTTTTAGGGTTCCGTAGACAAATGGCAAAAAAAGGAACCCTTATAGATTCGTCATGTTTGTCTGTCTGTCTGTTTGTCCGTCCGTATGTCACAGCCACTTTTTGACTAAAGTATTAGAGCTATCCTGTTGAAACATGGTAAGTAGATGCATTATGTGAACCGCATTTTTGGGGGCACCCCCCGTACTTACAATTGAAACTCAAAAATTGTTTATGCGCCTTACCCGTACGTGTGCCACCTATGTTATTTGGTCTTGTAAAATGCATGTTTCCAGGTTTTAACATTTATTTTTTCTAAACTGAACTCTAGTGTTCTAGAATTGGATACATAGAGAATGATAAAACTAAACAGCATATCTGTTTGAACATTTCTGTCTAACCACAGTTCTAACTCTTCGGGGATTACAGGCATGATGATATCTAGCCTCGAAAGCAATCGAAGTCTCTATAAACAAAGATCACTTAAACAAGAAAATAAGAAATAACACAGCAACCCGTCAGAGTCCCCAGAAATCACGAAGAATCGATGACAGTTCGAAACAATAGGACGCCGGAAATTCTCTCCCTAAAATTCCAAGGACGTAGTTCCAATCAGTCACAACATAGGTAAATTACAGAAGATCAGTGAATTCTATAAATATTTTTGATAGAATATACAACGTGTAACGTTAATAGCGCAAAACCTCTCGTGGGGTAAGTCAGCCCATGTTACTGAACAATGTTTGTTCTAAAACTTTTGGAAAAAAATGAAATGAAACAAAAACAGATATGGAAATACAACGAATTTAAAAGAATACTAAAGTACAGATGTAGGCGCAATCTCGGCGCAATCTTTGAGAGTTGCTCAGTTCAAGACAATGAGCAAAAACTCGCGCAGAAGAAAGTCTGATTTCTAATCAAAGCGACCGCCGCGCGAACTTGCGACCTAGCCTTGATTTAGGATGGCTAGGGCTCATTCACACGGAATCCGTCCTTGACGATTCGTCAAAAAAAAAACACGATACGTTGTGAAGAATTGACGTTCACAATGGACAGCAGCACTACAAACGGCTTAGTTTTGTTTTATCCACAATTTGTCAGAATGAAGAAATTTTTGTGTGGCGTGATTTTGCAGAATTACTGGTAAGAATAAACAGGACCAGAAATATAAAGCATTGCCATCGTAAAAAAGTAGCAAGTCGTTTCAAAAGACTTTTCTTCTAACTCCGTGAGTGTTGTTTATGACAAAAAAGAAACAAAATGGCGGTTATTTAGTTCAATTTTGGTCTCATACCAAATTAACCATGAAAAGCTAAAGGTACCTTACCTAAACGCCCACTCACTAACAAATTCAAGCCTGATAACGGTTCTCGAGACCTTGTCATTTGTTATTCAGTCAAGTGTAACGATTCCATTATGTCTATGAACCAATACTTCTCTGGCTAAGAAATGCTTTATTCATGCATTGAGTAGATTGATACAGAAGGCACATCCATAGACTTTTCTCGTCTGTGCTACTCCGGATACTGTAATTCACCAACAAAAGAATCGTCTACATATTCTAAATGCATACGTACGGGATCGTCATTGACGATTCGTCAACAAACACGATACGTCCCGTCACCGTCGTGACGGTTAGGCCATGCATGAAATGGGCGAGTTGGCGTTCATAGGAGACCATTTTTTTATCGTGTTAAAATCGTTCAATGAGTCCTCAGACTTGTACTGACTAAAATTCACGGTGATCCTTGAACGGGCCTTTACGTACCAGGGCCACGGTTACCAGGTGAGACAGTCCCGCGACCTCATTTGAGACCATTGCTTTTGAACTTAAAATGGGATATTTGCGTGACTATTGCCTATGTTTGTTTTGAGTTGTTCATCCGGCATCGTGGCGCTTGTTACAGTTACCAAATATAAAACTCAAACAATATAAAACATGGTAAATGTAATTATTGACCGACCATGTCTCAGTGTTAAAAAAAGTATTGATTTTGATGTGTGTTTGGATACTACTGACATAAATAAGGGAATATTGTATAAGACGGAGACGCGGGGTATGAAGGGAAATCACACACTTAAGGCAAACTTAACATAATACAAAACGTAGCGCAAGCGCCAATAGGACGCCATTTGCTAATGGCCGCTTGCTAATGACGTCCTGATGGCGTTTGCGCTACGTCAGTGTTGTGTTAAGCATGCCTAAAGAGTGTATATCCCCATTATACCTCGCGTCCCCATCTATACACTGTTCCCCTACTAAGTCAGTTATAGTGGAGCAATTAGAATGGAAGCTAACAATTCTAATAAGTCAACCTTCTATACTATTTTGTGCTACAACCTTTAAATTATGAACCCTTATTATTATTAAGACATTCTCATCTTATCTCACAGACCCTTTGTGACCAATGTGGCAGATTGAAGCGTACCATTTACCCTAGTACCTATGTTTTATGTTCTGGATTTTATGCCCAATAAAAATACCTGTTCTATGAAATATTTTTATACCTTTTGAATTTTCGGGCAAGGATTAGGGCTTGTATTAACTGGTGCGGGACGGAGATATTATTATGATTTTTATTATTACTGAGTCTTTTGTGCGAGCACAGACTTTTATGAGTGTCGTAAAATCATAAAATGCTCCGTTTTTGTCTGCTGTGAAATATGAAGAAAGTTTTTGGTTATAAATAGTCTGTGGTTTTCATTTTCTCTTCTTTACTATTTAACAATGAAATGTCAAAACAATGAACCCAAAAAGGTCATCACTCTGAAACATAACTCCGACGGACGTTTCTCCGCTGAACGATTCGCCGACACAACGATTCATTCATAGGCGATTCGACGACAAAAACTTCACCGCAGAACGATTCGTCGACTTCGTCTTTAAATGTCTTTATTATTTATATGTGTATATTACTTCATGAAACACAATACTCATGACTTAATCGTTCTGTCGGCGAAACGTTCGTCGAGGAAAGGTTCTGTCGTCGAACCATCCAGGAATGAATCGTTGTGTCGGCGAATCGTAAAGCGGAGAAACGTGTGTCGGAGTTATATTTCAGAATCAAAGGTCATTCGGCGAGTAAAAATATCAAATCAAAATCAATGTGTAATCTACCTGAGGGTAAACTTATTTCTTGTCTTTTTGTCTCATACAGAGGAGGCCTTTGTTGGGACACAAGCCTCCTCTCTGTAAAAATTCCACTGGGGGGCTGTGAAATAATTACAGACTGATTTAGAAGTTCCTTACCGCTAATTCGCACAATTCAGTTGTATCCGTCCCGACTTACGAGTTGTAGGTCAGTCGCATTACTTTGTGTAATTTATTTCATCACCACTGCTCTCAAAACGGTGAAGGAAAACATCGTGAGGAAACCGGCATGTCCTAGAACCAAAAATTCGAAGACATGTGACATCCACCAATCAGCACTGGGCCCGCGTGGTGGATTATCGCCCACTCCCTCTCACAGAGAGGAGGCCTATGTCCCAGCAATGGGAACAATATAGGCTGATGATGCTGAATTCGCACAATAATATTAACCAGAATTAAGAAAGAAGCCTTTTAAGATTACAATTATAACCTCATCCATTATGCAGTTAAAGAATTAAGTAATGTTATTAGAAAAATTATATAAATATTTGAAATGATACAATGCACTCTATATCTATTATACCTGTATTATGCAAATAAATGATTTGATTTGATGTACAACTAACTATTACCAATGGCTTCGCTTGCATTTAACTCTAAAACTATCCTGCGGAAACGTAATACCGGGATAAACATTATTCCACTATTTCAGGTATCCTAAATATTGTTCCAGATACTAACCTAAATCTGAACCAAATACTCGTAGTTTCAAGGTCCGTATTGCCATTTTGATGTGATTGAGTAAGGAACATCCATCTATACATCTATTATTGAACTCTAGCGAAACCTTAGCGGGTTGCTAGTAAGAAACAAAGTCAAGTTTTGCAATATCAGTAACAAAATTCAGCTTCACTACAATAAAATTAACTTTCCGAACAACCAACGTTCCTTATTAAGGCCAATAACGAACATAATCTAAATAAAAGAGAACTGCAAGAGAAGCCGTTTCAAACTTCCGGTCTTAATAAAGGGAGGAAGTTGGTAAGGGGGAGGGGAGGTAACAAGGGGGGTTTATGAGACCGGATGTGACCACTTTGTTATTCCTTTGTGTTATGAATGGCGATTGTAAGGTCTGAAGAAAGTCTTTTTTACGTATCGTTTTAGTTTCTTCATCTGAAAAAATGATCGTGCTCATCACACAAACATTTGTCCTGGGTGGGAATCGAACCTACGACCTCCGGCATAGCAGTCAGGGTCGCCGACCTCAAGGAAAAGACTAAGCAGATAATGCTATGATAATAAAATTAATTATCATTTTAACATCACCTGCACAAACAAAGCTATGTTCAAAAGAGGAAAGCGGTAGAAAAATGTAGTACCGATTGTGTTGTCGACTATCATCGAGTTGGCTTCAAGTCAAGCTGAAATTCTCGGAATCTGATATGGAGCGAATGCCTATCTTAGCAAGACAACCCAGTTAGTAAGACTGCGGTTTTAGGTAAAAAATAGATTGGTATTTTCTGCCTACTCTGAAGAGAAAATGCTGGAATGATTTGTGTAAGGCAGTGGTCCGACCGCAACGCAACGGCGAGAGAATGAGTAACTCTCGGCAATTTTCTCTAGTTGCTCTCTGACTGTTCACACTGCCGAAGACTACTCGTTTTACTCGTTCTGTCGCTGAGCGACGAGCTTTCAAAAATTAACTCGCTCAGCGATACTCGTTCAGCGATGCTCGCTCACTCGTTGCTCGCGTTCGATACAGTGAATGAAATGTCACATAAAGCGACCGCGGGCGAGTAGCGCGAGCTCGTCGCACTAGAAGACTTGCTGTCGCCCGGCGACAAAACTATCGAAACTACACTCGCTTCCCGCCGATCGGCTACTCTTTTTAACCGACTTCAAAAAAAGGAGAAGGTTCTCAATTCGTCGTTTTTTTAGAGTATACACTCTAAAAAAAAAAAGATTTCTACTCGTTACTCGTTCATCGTCGGCGGTTGGACCACTGCCTTATGTTGAAGAAATCATGGTTACAAAACATTACATTAAAAATGACTCCTCAAAGCAAAACAACAATCAAAATCTACGTTAACAACCACTATTAAAGTTCAAATTGAAACGGCAAGTCGTAAAATGGACGTAACATCAATTGTCCATATCTTACGGCATCGTTGAAACAATTATAGGGCGCAATAATTTCAAATAAATGGATATTCAATAATTAATAAATAATTATTAATTCTTCGTTAATTGTCACGAGGGCGATTACTGGATAATTTATGTTTGGACGTTTCACAATTTGAAACTGAATAAATAATTATTCATTGCCATTTAAATAAAGATTGACTTTTAATTCAGTCCGTTAATTGGTTTTAATTTTCCTTGTACTGTAATTGAATATTTGTTTTAATTTATATACGTAAACATTTTACAGTATTTACTTATTTGACGATGAAATGGGACTCTTATTATTAAGAATTCGCTGGCTTCGTGACAAACGAACAGACAGACGGAATTCTGTCTGTTCGTTTGTCACCAGGATGTAACTCTTAAACCTTCTCTTTCAGAGACGATTTATTTGTTGCCGTATTAACAACAAGTACTATTAAACAGAATATTATATAATAAATATTTAATAGGGCTCCCTTGAAGATGGATCACATTTTTTTTAATTAGACCTTTTCCTTAAGTTTGTTGTATATTATGATTATTTCCCAGAATTTGATCCTTATTAACAACCATTTAGAAACACATTGAATGAATAGGGTGCAATATTGTTATTTTTTTCAAAATAAATAGGTCCGATTCCTTGACAGGATGATGTTTTTTTAAATCACGTATTTCTATATCCTTCATAGTTTCGGGTATAGCCATCCACGGTCAGTTGAATAAAATTCACCCAACATTATGTTTATGAAAAAATCAAAAGAAAATTTATAAAAAAAACAAACGATAACAAGAACGCTTCCTTAACCAATCACTGAATACAAATACAAAAAAAAAACAAATTTTTGTCAGAAAACATTTTCTATACATTATTGCATGATGGAAATCTATACTATGAAAATAGAAAATTGTTTAGACTGTTACCATAATCGCTGAGTCATGCGGGCTGTACTCTATTTGTCAATGCTAACACGAATTTTCTATTTTCATGCGAACTCGTAATATCAGTATGTGATTGATAAAAATATTTCGTTCCGTAACTTTGCATGTTATAACTGCAACGATTGACACGGTACTTTTTTGTTTTTGTGCTTTTGATAAAATATAAATATGAAATGTAGCTATTGCTGGAATTATCATCTGTTGTGTGTTATTAATTGAAAATATTTGTAACCGCTAATTCTTCGATCAAGAACTTTCATGGATAATAAATACTAGCTCAATATAATTTAGGAACAAAACTATTAGTTTCCTTTTTTTGTTATGTTAGTACTCTTGAGTACTACATCAAATTTTGAAAAAAAGAAAACCTATAAACCTAGTTTTTTACTGAGTCAGATGCATTCTAAAAAATCATTGAGATAGGATAACATCTAGGGGGAGGAAAACGTTTTCTCTTTTTGTATGGACGAGCGCTCGGTAGACGATCGTCTCAACGCGATCCGGATAAGGCTGTGAAAAAGAGACAGAGCTAAACAAGTCGTCTAGCGCCATCTCTTTCCCAAAGCTTAACTACTCACTCTTTAAGAGTTCATGGTTAGGCCACCTGTACAGCGCGTTCGGCTGCTGTGAAATAATAAGTAAACTAATATTTTACGGCGTGTCTCAACGGCGGCGGCGTCACACTAAAACACATACTGGGTGTAAAAGCGCGCACTTGAGCAATGCCAGCAAAATAACTCGCGTTTACTGAACGGCGCTGCTCAAGCGCGCGACTTTGGAACACAACTACTACCCCATACATCACCGAACGAGCGAGTTCCAAAGGCGCTGCTAAAAACCAGCCTTACACGTGATTTTGTGTTTAAAGCCAAACGAAGCCACTAGTGCCACGACCCAGCCACATAGAAATCCAGGAAAACGCCTGATTCCCCAAATTGCCGCGGCATTAACTTAACGTAGTATACTTTTAGTGGAATCGAATGTATCCATTACTTTTGTTTGTGGCTCTGGGACCCGCGTTATTACAGTCATCAATGATACTTGGTAGATTTTCTATGAGATTCAGAGATTTGGTTTACCTTATATAGGTCTTTTTATTATTTACTAGCTAATATTTTCATTTCAAAAAATGCTGCCGTTCGCCAATATTTTACATTTAAACTCATATAGACAAACAGCCTGCCAAAAAGGCAAGTTAAAGAACAGGGGGGGTATAACAGTGTCTTAAAACCAGGCTTGTTCCATTGAGTGAACGAGAAAGCGCTAGACGACTTGTAATAGCTCTGTCACTTTCACTCGCCGGAATAAGCCTGGTTTTACGATGTTGTAATACCCCCCCTGGATGCTCTTTTGGTAGTCAAGTCTGAGTGTCTTCTGGTCAAGATTCACCCTTACCCTTCACCCAAAGTGACGCAACGGCCGAGACATACGGAAAAATATTTGTATCTACAAGTAGTTTTGTGATTAATATTATTATCTAAGTAGTTATTCCGGAACTGGTTATTTGTGTCTATGCGTTTAAATATTTAAAAAAAAAATCAGGTCATTTGATAATCACCCCAAAAAAAAAACCTCACATACTTAGCAGTAATACTGACAGACCAACGTTAATAACGTGCCAAAACACCGAGTATTTAACACAATATCCTTACTATTTACTTTGTAAAGTAACAGCGTCAGAATCTAGAATTAGTGTTGCGAAATTGTACCTCCGTACTTGTTTACATTCTCCTACAGGAGCCGAAACTGTTCCCATTTGTTTGCCGCGACAAAAGCAAACGTAGTCCGTGCCACTAGCGTATGTATTTTGTATTCTGAATACGAATTGTGTCATTCATGTCACCTCTAATAAATTCCACAGACTGCGCGGTTTTTGAATTGACTAGTTTTGAATTTTTATGTTGTTCGTGGTTGGATAATTTGAAATTTGAGTATAAGTAACCGTACCAAGATCGTAGTACCTAGTAAGGACCACAGTTCATAAGACGGAGATGCGGGGTATGATGAGAAATTACACACTTAGGGCTAACTTAACTTAATAAACACTCTTTAAGCATACTTAACACAATACTAACGTAGCGCAAGCGCCAACAGGACGCCATTTGTTAATGGCCCCTTGCAAATGACGTCCTGATGGCGCTTACGCTACGTTAGTGTGGTGTTAAGTATGTCTAAAGAGTGCCTCGCGTCCTTGTCTTATACACTCTTCCCCAAATTGGTTTGTGGAGGTCTGATAGGCAGTCGCTCCTTTACAGCGAGGATAGCAAGGGCTGCAATGATGGCCAAGCTGGAAGCTCTCAGTGGTGCCCGAACGGTCGATCGCGATCGACCGGTCGATCGTGAGAGGTTCCACGGTGGATCTTAGAGGTTAAGCAAGTTAGTACCTACAAGATTTTATTTTGGAAAATTTACAAATTACCTCCTGAGCATTCCTATCTACAAATGTGTGTAAACTTTACAAGAGTAAGAAACTATGTAAAACTGCAGAAACTGTGTAACTAAAAATAACATAAAAATAAAGCTGGTGATCTTATACCCTTAACTTTTTCTCAGGTCGATCTTCATCGCAAAAAGTATCTATGAGCATCTCTGGCCTAGAGCGTAGCTAGGCTAGCTCGAGGCAATCATAGCAAGTAAATAAAATATATATTACTTAACTACAAATTATAATTATGCAAGCGTATATTTTTTCTTTGAGTTTCGCGGTATTAAATTTGCAACCACTTATTTAGCTTCATCTGTAATGTCTGGTGGCGGTGAATAGGAAGAATTTACAGCCAAATATGGAATACAATCTTTTTGTACCGATTTCTATAACTGTATTTTAAATAAAATCTTTTTGGATTCGTTTTTTTAAAACGTTGAATCGTCAAAATAGCGGCCGGCAATGTCTTGCCGGCCTGTTAGAGCAGCCAGCAAGACTTTGCTGGTTACTCCTTGAAACAGAACGGCAAGGTCGACTTTGCTCAAACAAGGTTGTCAAAATAATGACCACATTACATGCATTTTTGAGTAAAATAATATAACATCAATAGAGTATAAAAACTCTAAGCTTGACTTGCGACTATACACAGTCATGTGTGCGTTTGTCATCACCCATAACCCCCTGAATTGGGCAATATTTGTATGCGAATTGAGTCAACGGTTTAGGCTATAACAAAGCTTGACTCTATATGCTAAAGTTCCCTCTAGGTATGAATGATATGCACCAATGCATATGCATATATGCACTTCTACCCTAAACCGAGATGTTGTTTCGCTAAACCGTTGTTGGTATATATGGTGTCCAATAAATTGTAGAGCGTCTATTTTACAATTACCTTTAGGCAACGTAGACATACCTGAAATCAACAAAAGTATAATATTAATAAAGGTTTTTTGTAGGTTAACCTAATTTAAGTAGAAAATAAATCAATTTTACAATGGTATCTTCTAAATTCCACAGAATTATAATTATCAATTTAATTTCAATTAATCTCTACCAATACCTTTAAAGTGTTAGTTAAAATAAAAGTACCTACAGAATTGCTAATAGGATCATTTTTTAAATGTAAAACGTTGACCCACTCTAGAAATGTATCATGTAAACTTATGCACAACTACTTACAGATCATACAAAAATATTTGTTTCGTGCGGGGATGGAAACCAAAAGTGCTTTAACAAAATATCAGAAACAAAAAAAAAAACACTCAAAAAGTATCTTGAACAACTAGAACACGTCTTCGTTCGACATTCGTCTCATAGCGCTTTACATTCAAAAGATACGTCAAACAAAAGAATCATTTTACTACAAAAATATTCACAGAACATAACAGATACCCGACCTTAAATAAAGACTGTAACTCACACGCGCGAACGATTCCCGAATAAATATTACCTAGAGTTCTCGAACAAAGATAAAAAGAGTTTCCCTAACATAATTAGGGACACCAAAGTTTGTGCCAAAAGTACTTTTGTCGAGGAACCTTTGGTACGCTTCAGTGGGCACAGGCCTTGAAGGACATTTACTTTGGCCCTGTATTTCGTTATAAAAGTATGAAATGAATTCAGAAACTTTATCATCACATAACATGGACTTTCGTATCGTCTTTGTAAGTATATTACATTAAATCATGAAAGTTTTTCTTTAACTTATGTATATGTTACAGGATCAGGAAATAAATTGATGATTTTTGTGAATGTGGCGTTTTTCTTGGCGAGTAGAATTGAATTCGTGATACGTTTGTAAGTATGTCACATGTTTATGACTGAGTTGTTGGACTTATTTTGATGTCATGTTAAAAAAGTCGTACATTGTCATAGGATTCAAGTTATTCTTTGCATCTACTCTAATATTTTATAGAGGAAAGATTTGTATACGTGTGTATATTTGTAACGAATAAACTCAAAACTAAAGATGCGATTTCAAAAAAATATTCACCACTTATAAAAAGCTGCTTTGGTCCTGAGTGACATAGTAAATAATGAGCGGGCAAAGCCCTTAGCAAAAGCTATAGTATGTTAAGTCTTATGGAATAGGGGTTACTATTGGCATCACCAGACACACATCCATATTAAGTGGCTGCTTCTCAAAAAATTTCGAAAAAAACAAGAAATAGTTTGCCCGAAACCCAAATTACCCCAAATTTTTTCATAAGTTTTTTCGTAAAAAAATGACAACTAGAGCAAATTGGCAATCAACAAACTCACACACGTATTAAATAAGTTTTAAGGGGAAGTTCAAAAACTAACGCAGGCGAACTCATACACCGCAATATACTAATAAACAGTTTTGACAATGCTTTTAATATCAATAAAATGTTTTGTGGTTTTGTTTGTCCGGTTGTTGAGAACATTTTATGACTAATAAGGTAAGGTAGGAAGATACAATGTAGCCAAAATTAGAGTATCAAAAACACTGTAATATTAATTTTATAGGACTCATTGAAGGAAAAGTTTGGCAGTTTCGAAACCCGATATGATAATGAGACGATAGACATCGTTTCTAAATATTATTGCAGTCGCACAGGTTGATATTCAAAGTGAAGCAGCGTTTGTTGAGGTTGGTTTGTGGATGTTGATTGGCCAAAGCAGCTAAGTTTTAGCAACCTCGCCATGACAACTGGAAAAGTCAAACAGCTATGAAATGAAATAAAATGAAGTAAAATGAAATAAAATGAAATGAAAAAAAATGAAATAAAATGAAATGAAGTTTATTTATGCAAGTAGGTTATATCAACACTTTTACACGGCTTTTCATAAAACTACAAGGGGCCGGTGTTACGTACCTGTCTTCTTTGAGAATATACAAAGCTACATCCTTACATAGTTGCCTGACTTTTCCAGCAGTCAACTGCAAAAGACTGTCTCGACTGAAGTTTTGTCCCGAATCCCGCGCGGAACTCGCCTCAGTTGGAGCAGAGCTTTACTCGTGACGTAAAGTGAGCTCTGTCCGAGGTATTTTTAATAATCCGGACAGCTTAACGGCACAACTTTTCACAAGGTGATTGATCACATAAAAAGTTAGATTAGAAAAACGTCATATTTGGAATTTGGACGTTTTTCGGACGACGGATTGTTATATTATCTTTTTTTTCAGTCCGTCCGCTTTTCAGTCGTTGATGGCCGGTATAATGAGGTCATGTTATGTCTCTTTTAGAATCGAAAAAGTTTTTTTTTGTGGTAGATTAGGTTAATTTGATTTGTTGAGGTCCCAATTGGATTCGTTTTGTTGAGGCGTTTTTGTGAAATGGTTTCTCGTTAGGTGATGCTTTAAAGTAACAATTGCCTATCATAATTACGTATTTTCATGTTATGTAGTTGATTGTTTCTTATGTTTTCATGGTGAACTAGGTAAAGTTGGATATAGTGTTTTCAAATTAAAAAACAAAAAAACGATTTATTTCATATGTTTGAATTGGTGTTCATAAGTATAGTGTTCATTAAAAAACAAAAAAACGCTAGATTGACATATCCCGTGACTGTAGGCGTACGCCAGCGAATAATAAACAACGTTGATAAGAAGTTATTCGATGCAACATTTTTTAGGATAGTGTTTTGTTTAGTACTTTAAGATTTTAGTTTGAGAGTGTAACGCAATCGCAATTACAAATAAAATAAAGAAATACCTACTACTTACTTATTCATTTCCATCTCCATACAAAATTTCATATACCCGGATAACTATCGCCTCTTAACTGCCGTTCCGAAACACTTTAACTTAATCCTCTTTTAACAATCCCCATAAAAGCAAGTCAAGTATCTAATCAAGAAGAATAGTTAGAACTAATAGACAGTTAAAATGAGCAGTTAACGAGGACATTGTTAAACTTTTACTGTCTTTTTATATGCCAATGTGGGTTTACGATGTGGCCGAGATCTGGTTTAGACGTTTCCAGTAAATAGTTAGGCGGGCTGGTAGTGATGTAAGTGATTTTCAACCGATTTGGAGAAAGAGAAGGTTGTGTTTTGAGTTTTGGTAGGTATGTCTTTTAGAGAATCGAGTAGAATTAATCCCATTCCATCCCATTTCCTGTAATATTTGACGTTTAAAAGTGCCTCTTCGATGTCCTAATCACTAAAAGTAATACGATTTGACTTTGACTTTGGATTTTTCATACATTCAATTTAAGCGAACTCTTGAAATCGAAGTTTTGTCCACGTATTTAATTTAATAGAAAAGTTTACTTATAATTTTAAATCTTCCGTTTTAATCTTAAAATAACAGCAAAATAACACCGAGTTTTTTTTCGCTATTTTAAATATTAACGGCAAAATATAATCCGTTAGCCGGAATGGTTAAAAAAACATCGGTTTATTTTTGAAGAACCTTACCAACTTGATCCATTGTTTACTTAACCACGACAATTAAACAACCCTCATTTTATGTAAAGTCGGATAAGCCTGTAGCTAATTGTGGAAAAGAACAATAAAATCCGTCGGCAAGGTAATCCGGGACTTATTTCCGGGAATTCCGAGATTTGAACGTTGATCGCGGGATAGTGCTTTGTAATATTTCCCGGGAACTTTATGTGGGTTAAGTTTTAAGAGCATTTAACTGAAAGTTCTGAAAGTAGTTGTGAAATCTCACGAGAATTTGGTCCAGTGATGCTATTTGGGGAGTGGAACATTGTTTTGAAGCAAGTATCTTAACTCAAACCTGAATAGTTTGATTTAGGATATTGGTCGGAATATTGAGTCTAGATTTATTAAGATTCAATCAAGTACATTCATGAATGATAAGGTAGGAAATAGAGAACAAAAAAACATAAAATGGCGATTAACCATCGCTATTCCTGATCGCCCCATAATACACCCGAAGCGCACAAAAGAGACACAAAAAGCGAATGTTAGGTTACATACATTAGTACCATACCCAAAGATAAGTAGCAGATACAACCGAACCCCAGATAAGCGGGAAACCAAAGGATAATTACTAAAATATGATAAGAATCAGAACCTCTCCATTATAATCCTAATTAACATAGAACAAAAATTCAAAAATGATACGGACCCGCATTAATATACGCGAATGCATTTAATGAATCCGAAGGAAATTTCCACATGACCCGGATTTTTAGGGTTCCGCAACATTAGGTACTTTTATAATTTTACTTTGTCTTTTTGTTTCGTCGACAGTCCCTTTGATGAAAAGGCTTCATTTTCTTTTTCTAAAAGGTTTAACTGTTTTTTCCTATACCGTGGGTGTGATTACAAACATTTAATGTCACTTACACAAACAGGCAGTAATTTATATATTCTCGTTTAATCACGGTTATAAAACCTTAAAAAGCTGTAGTACAGTAATTTGGCTTGTCAATGTAGCGTGGTAGTTAATAGATACTTAGTTAATGCTTTTTTTAGGTGGTAAATCAATCAGCAAATTATCTGGGTAGAACGGAAATGACTGTCAGCCGTGCCTAAAGACAACCTATTTTTCAACTACCCCTGGCGTTCCAGGATAATATTCCCGCAATTCTGGTAGGTATGTGGTGTTTAAAACGAACATTTTAGAAGTAATACAAAAAATTCTAAGTCTTTTTTGCCTGTCCGTACGGGTTGATCAATTTTTCGTTTAAAATACGCATCTATCTTTGAATGATACAGTTTTACTATCGATTAGACGATTGAATAGTTTAGTAATATTTAAATTGCAATAAATTATGTCAATTTCAATCATATGAAACGGAGTGGGTCAATAGACTAGATCATCACCTGCCTAGCCTTTTTACCAACTATATTGATGTCGGCTTACAGTCCAACTAGATGCAGTCGAATATCAGTATTTTACATGAAACTGCTGCCTGTCGGATCTCCACAATCTATTAACTGGTAATACCATACCCCATGGTAAGTCTAGTGGCAAGACTTTTAGAGCTTCTGACTAATAGTAACGACTGTCAAAGATCTACGAATGACTGCCGGGACCAAAGTATTTCGCGCTTTCTGAGGCACGAGTGGTTCAATGGTTTTATAAAAGACTGAAACGGCAAACCGTGCTGCCTCAAAATCACATTTAAAACCTTCCCTGGACTTTCAAAAATAATTTAAAACGAAAATAACCCAAATCGGTCCAGCCGTTTTCGAGTTTTAGCGACACTTACAAACAGCAATTGATTTTTATAATAAACTAGCTGTTGCCAGCGGCTTCACCCGCTACAACTCGAAAACTATCCCGCGGGAACATAAAATCGGGATAAAAACTATCCTATGTGTTAATCCAGGTTATAAACTATCTGTGTACCAAATTTTAGCCGAATCGGTTTAGTGGTTTTTGCGTGAAAGAGTAACAAACATCCATACATCCATACTTACAAACTTTCGCCTTTATAATAGTAGTAGGATAATAAACAAATAAATGACTACAGAACCCAAACTCCATAAACAAACAGAGACATTTAACAAATTTTTATCTTTCTCTTCAACAGCGAACATGTAGGTACGAAATATTTTAATATTCTCAATGAAAATCTCGGTATGGAATTTTAATAAAGATACCGCAGTTTTCTACCGCTTTTCTGAATACGGAAACAAAAGGGGGAAGGTAGGGGAATTGTAATTTGTCACTATATTAGGTAGCGAGGTCGTTTGTGTGACGAATTCACGGAAATGGGCGTTCACTCACTATCTATAAGTAACTAGTATTGCTGACCTTGGCTTCGGGTTTGACATGATAGGGCAAAATGTTTATGCATAGTAAAATTGGTTTGTGTAATACTAGGTTAGCTAATTTATGAAAGAGCAGTGGTGGCCCAGTGGTATCAGCCCCGACTTACGAGTTGTAGGTACGAACCCAACCAGGCGAATTACTTTGAGTACTTTATTTCATCACCACTGCTCTCAAAACGATGAAGGAAGACATCGTAATGAAACTGGCATGTTCTAGAACCATCTTTGTAGACATGACGTGTTATCTACCAACCCGCACTGGGCCCGCGTGGTGGAGTATGGTCCACTCTCTCTCACAGAGGGGAGGCCTGTGTTCTAGCAGTGGGAACATTATAGGCTGATGATGATACTAGGAAGTTATAGAAGTTTTGGGCTGTGTTCTTTATTTTATAACATCATTACTGATCTTCTTTTTTATACACAGAAATAAGATCTAAGTACCTCTTTTTTGTACTTTCTCATTTGGCCACGCGAGTGTATTGTAGTTGAGTGTTGAGTAATACTCGTACAATACTACTGCTGAGCTTGAGGTTTTGGCCTCTTGGGTTGGATTCCCAAATGAGGCAGGGTTCTACTGTCAGTAGCAGCCTTAGAGTAGGTAGTACACGAGAGTGATGTCGAACGTCAGGGTTTCGCTAGTGTGTGCATTCGGACTATTGTGAGTCGCAGTACAGTATCGCATATCTGTTTGCTACAGTTGGCCAACCATGAAATCTTAAAGCGAAAGCAATTCCACTGTGGAACGAGATGGCACTAGACAACTTGCATAGCTTTATCTCTTTCCCACACTGGATTAACTTTCGCTTAAAAACGTCATGGTAGGCCCACCAGTAGTTAACTGAATAAAGACAGTATCCCTAACTGCTGGTTGATCAAAAAATGAGGTTAGAAAACTCCCGCTCCGTGGAAGCGCTACGCTCAGTGCTACGAGCTACGCTTTTAAGTTACTTTGCTACTCTACGAGGTAACTTTGCTACGCCACGATGTACCCTTGCTACGCGGCTACGGTCAATCTACGAAGGTGCTACAACATGTACCGTAATTAACGCACACCCTCAGACACCCCAATTAGAATATACGTTATAATCATAATACATATTATATTGAAATTTTAATTTAGCATGTAAATGCATTGTTATTAACTAAATTAGGTATTTTTCAGTAAGGTTTATTTTTCTTTATTTTGTATTGAATTTTGTATTAATACAAATAAAATTGCACTTTTAAGTCTTGTTGCTTTGATTTACGATCTATCTTAGTTTGTTTTGACTGTACAGGGGTAATGTGACTATAATTTCCGTAGTTTTAATTATTTTTGATAAAAAAATTACCTATATTAAAAATGATAGAAATCGATTCAGTAAACGATTCTGAACAAATTAATTTCAGGATGAGCGTTAATTATGTTACATGTTGTATATCTCACAAACAGCAGTTTCGTTTGCAGTTTATTGAGGAAAGAGCAAACATGGAGGACGTCTTCCTATTAAAAGCGATCTCAACCACACCTAGTCTTCACCGATTTTGTTAATTAACAAAAGTGTTCTTCGATTTTTTTTGCCGGGGTATAATATAATCATCAAATGAGTCCATCAGCAGTGGGTAGAACGGAAGGGACTTTTAGACCTTTTACTGAGTAAAGTCCACCACTGTTCATTGGATTTCTCTTTGCTTCACAGAGCCTGCCTGGACAGAGTAATAAAAACATAATTTGACACCTAAATAAAAAAATATGCAACACCTATTATTTTTCAACGCCAACGCTTCACAAGGGTTTAAAGTACCATGTTCCCTCCGGGAATATAACACAGCGAGTGATGTGTCAAGCGAAAAATTACGACAGCACTGTTTAGCTATAAAAGACAAAATTCTTACACTAAATGGTCGGCAAGAAGGCTGTTTTGAGGGTTCCATACATAAAGTTGGGGCGGAGGGACCCTTAATTTTAAAGCTTATTTTGGGTAGTCCCCCCTGGAGGTATAAATAATTTATTTAATGTGTGGAGTTGTATAGGGTTACTGGTCTAAGATGTAGGCAAGATGGTAGGTATTGCGTTTGTGTATTATGAGTGTGGACCCGCCGTTTATAATACTTACGTAGGTAAAATGTTGTGCAGATTTGCGAGGGTACAATATACGGTTATTTTTTATTCAAAGGACCTTTCCTATTTTATACATATTTTTATGTATTTGTTTGAAGACCAATTTTAAAACCGTAAATCAATGGCTTCCGTTGAATTAAAGAAGTCGTTTTTCAGTAATACTCTTTTAGACAAGTTAGTGATCAATTGATACCTAACTTTTTGTGGTGATTAATTGTTTGGTTAATAAATAAACCACTAATTTATCCTGTTGAATATAAAATTTTTGGTTATGCGAGATGATGTCTTCCTAAAAAGAACACATTTTGTTGGCGATGTTCAATCTAAAGTACAGACTAGAGAGCAGTGGTGGCCCAGTGGCATCGGTCTCGACTTACGAGTTGTAGGTCATAGGTTCAAACCCCGCCAGACGCATGACTTTGTGTAATTTATTTCATCACCACTGCTCTCAAAACGGTGAAGGAAAACATCGTGAGGAAACCGGCATGTCCCAGAACCAAAAATTCGAAGACATGTGACATCTACCAACCTGCACCGGACCCGCGTTTGTATAAGGGATTGGGTTGGAATATAGCCCACTCCCTCTCACAGTGAGGACGCATGTGTCCCAGCAGTGGGAAAATTATAGGCTGATGATGATGATGAATCTAAGGTACCTACTTTCATCGTAACCATTTTCATAAATGCAAAAGCGAGAATATTTAGATTGATGGATTTTTTCATTTTTTTTTTTCATTTCTAAATCCTTTGTGGATTAATTAGCGAAACTTCACAGAGCCTGTAACAAAACGGACACAAACACTCTCCCTGGAAATTCTAGGTAATCCTTTATAAAATTCAAATTTACTCGTAACATCATTGCTTGCCATGCAAGCATGATTAATATCAAAGCTCACTCCCTCATTCCAAAGAGGAAAAATAAAATAAAGTAAACATTAATTAAGGCGGGTACAAAAGTAGAAAAGTTGAGTTTGGTTGAGCCTAGCGAATTTTATTTTTTAATTAGGTAACCCGTTTTTCCGAGGCTGGTATTAACAACTTGCGTGGGATGACAAAATGTTTTTTTTTTTGTATTTCGTTTTTGAAATTTTTACAAGATTGAGTTTTTATTTGAAAATTCAGTCGCAGCACAGGACGTGTCGTGTTTTAATCCGTTTTTGTGATGTTAGGTGATTGCTTTTAAAGTTTAGACCAAATATTATTTGTAAAAAAAAAATGATTCTGTGGTTTATAATAAAAAACGGGACTTACGAATAAATAAAAAAAGCAATTCACTTTTTAAATAGAAATGGGTGTTTATGGTCAGTATTAAATTAGTATACCTATGTCCATTAGTAAATAACATATAAAATATTTAAAAAAAAACATCTAAATTAGTGTATTGTTTTAAAGCTTAAAGTTTTTTCGATCTCCTTTATTAGTGTTCGTTCTTTACCTATTTACTTTCGAAAAATAAAATGACTTACTTGTACCTAAAACTAAGCACTCGATGACAAAAACGTGATGATAAGCTATGTTTTTAATTAAATTTCTGAATCAGGAAAAATACGTTACGATTTGTAAGAAAACAAAAAAAAGAAAAACAAATTATTTTCCTAATTATTACTTAACGCGTGCAAAGAGCAATGATTAAAATAACTACACAAAAACCTTTGTAGTGGAAACAAATTGTTTTTTTTTTTTTTTACAACAAATTCATTTCGTTACGTCACCACCACAAACAATAGACCGCGGTCGGCCACTTCAAAGGGACCGGACGCTTTTCTTTTTTTTTCTCCCACATTTTGAATTATTACATCGGCAAAGGCCTTTTACTCAAAGTCGTAACCGTTTTTTTGTGTTTGTAATGAGAATGTCCCGCTTTTTATTTTTATTTCATTGGACAACTTCTCTTATAATAGGGAAAGTATTTTTTTTTCGGAAACGGCTGCCCATGCGTAAGAGGAATCCATTTTTTTTTCAAATTGACGTTCACTTCGTCAAATTCGTGAGAATATGTAAAATAAATCGGAAGATACGTTTCTTTTCTTTTTTTTCATTTTTAGTCTTGTGGGTAAAATGAAAAGATTTTTTTTTAAGATTCAATTATTGTGAGTAAAAAATATGTCAAGCTGTTGGTCATGATCACGGCTGCCATTTTCTAGTAAATCTTTCATTGTGTCAATCATTAATACTGATATTCGGTTGCATCTGGTAAGAATAGAATGCAACTTTAATATAGATGTGAAATGGTAAGCGATGATTATGAATTACTGAGAATGTAATTTCAAGATGTAGAATTAATTATTTGATTTAGAATTGCAGGTTGTATGTCAGGGACTAAACAAACATTTATAAATAAAAAAATATTAGGACCAATTTGATCTCTTCTCCATCCGGAATTTAAATCCTTTAAATTGAGGATAAATTATTAAGCTTTCACCGTTTTGTTACAGATAATTACAGAAATAGCTCAAGTTCATGTAATAAATTTAATTAATTTCACAGAAATTTTAATTGTTTACATTCCTTAAGGCGAGGCCAAACAGCAAACATAAAACTGTCATTCAGGGAAGGTAGTGGTTTATTTACCCCTTTAAGCACCCTTATAATATTTCTTCCTCACCCTATTAGAAAGGTTTACTTCCCCTAATTAATACCCTTTTACTGCGGCCATAACTTCAAATTTTATATCCCAAAAATACACAAGACAAGGCACCGTAAAAATATACAGGGTAATTTTTTGTGTGGTGTCGAAATTTTAGTATGTTATACCTTCAAGGAAATTAATACACAGGATTATTAATAATATATGCTATAGTTATAATTTATCTATCACATAGAAAAGACGTAAGACGAAGACGCGTCGCGGACGGGCGAAAATGTATGAGAGTCACGTCAGCGCCCTGTCTCTTCTGTGTGTTCTACGTTGCAACGCTTCTATACAATTTGTATGAAAGAGACGGCCGAAGAGACATTTATATCTTTGCTCCGTCTGCGCCTTACGTCTTTTCTATGTGGCCCGCGCCTAAGACGTTTATTTTAAAACATTTTTTGACTTTTAGTAGATGACACGTGATACTTATTTTTCCGAAATCACATGAGATCGTTACCGGTTAGTCTTCAAAGGACAATTGAACATGCAGTTTTTTTTAGCAAACCATGTTTCCTTCGCTCCACCCAGTGTGGTAAGATACAGAATATAAGAAGAATTAATATAAATAAAAATATTTTTGAAAATGTGTTCTATTACTTCAATATAACCACTGAAAAAAAAACGGCTCTACTTAAAAATAAAATACCGTATAAAAATTTATCTTCAAAAATAAAAACGAATAACTAAAACAACCATGAAAAAATAATTAGATTGCAGACTTTAAAAAGGGGCAACACCATATCATTAAATTAAGCGTAATGGCAACACACAAAATAAATATAAACTTTTTGTAGCTTAATCTACTTTCGCTGTAGGATTCCCGAGTTCTTCTCATTAAAATTAATTTTGCAGGCGACGTGGCCGCCATTACGGAGGCAGTTTAACTAGGTGCCTGCTTACACCCGCGATATTACAGGGATTAAGTTTCGAGAGAAAAAAGGAGAAATAAACGAATTTGCCGTGAACGAGTCGACGACGGTCCTGTAATCCTTCGGTGTGGGCCACGAAAACAAAATGCTGGTGTTAAGATGAAAAATTGGTACGGCATTGGACAGAAAAAAAAAGACTTATTAATAATTCAAAAGAAGTTATTAGAAAGCCTATAATTTTGGTGTCAGATCTATCCATGAACCAAAATTCATAAATAAAATCGCTTCAACAATTGACGAAGTGGCTGTGCAATCTACTGTTGCGCTGCGTGTAGCGAATTCAATTCCAACACGTAAGAAGTATCTGTATAATTTACACACCGTTTTTCTAGTTTTTTGGTATTTTTTTTTTGGGGGCAAACCCACCACTCTATTCCCAACCACTGCATTCCTGAAAGCCAGAACCAACTGCACCACTGTGGACCACCACCATCAGAAATGCGCCGAGACAATGAAGTTCGACGTGTCCCGGAGAATGAATTTAACTGTCTTAGTTCCTGCAACGAAATGAATAGTGGAGGAGTAGGACAAACCGTACTTTCCACTTCCCTCCATATCAAGCAGAAGACAGAACACAACAATGCCAATAGGCATAAAGGGACATAGCAACTGAGAGAAGCTCTAGGTATGTTTGTGTGGGGTGCTAAGACAAGAAACCTCCACGTGCGCGGGCCGTGGACTGGAGTTCCCTCTGGGATACGTCCGGGGGGAAGACCAGTTTTTCGGCCCGGTACACCCTGGGATGCGGGCAAAATCGGGTCTCTTTGCCCGTATGCGAATAGCTTGTCGTGTGGACGCTCCAACGCGTGTCCCTCTGAATAGCAAAAGGCACAGCGGTGGAGCGGGCTTGCGGAAGGTGAAAAATGGGTAAGCTCGCCGTCCGACCAAGGACCAAGACCGGGTCGGTGGCGCCTCGTGATTCACCGACGGGGACCCTTATGGGGCCAAATGCCTGCTGGGGTCGCGGAATTTTCTTAATCCAGGATACCATGGCCTCGGAACGTAAAGGGCATCCGAAGGAACACGGGTGGATTTAAGTCAGTAAGATTCTGACAGTCCCTTCCGTCCCACCCAGGGAGGACTCGTTTTATGGTATGTTTGTGTGTTAGTTTAAATGCGGATAAATGCATCCAGGGTACAACAGACAGTTTTGATTAAAAAAGAGATAATTATGCCATCAAGGTTGGAAAGCGTAACAAAAAAACAAAATTCATTTTCCAAAGTTAGGATTTGCTCTTAATTAACTTACTCGGTAGAAACTGTATTTTAGCTCAACAAAACAGCTGATTACTTATTGTAGTTTATTCAAATTTTGTCTGAACTGTTGACAAAAGCAAGATGGAATAATAACTAATTCTAATTGTCTACAAAAGTTTTGCTACAGTTTGACTTTATTAATCTGAGGCTCTGAGTTAACAATCTAATTGTTTTGATATGATTCGTCCTTGTTTGTTCGTTTATAAAACCTTGTAATCTTACTAATATACTAACTTTACTAGTTTGGATATTACTCAATCACACGAAATTACTGGGCTGATTTTGATCGAAACACTCCGACATACATAAACATCTGGTAGATACACAGTTTAAAACCTTTTTAACGGGTTAAAAAATATTCAAATGAGTGACACAGTCCACTCATTTGAATATTTTTTAAACCCACTTTTTTAGACTTGCACTGACTAAAATCCACGGTGTCCTTTAATAGCCCTTTAAGTTCCGGAGCCACGGTTACTCGTTGGTCCCGCGACCCCGGCAGGCTTTGGTCCTCTAAAAGGGGCTCCGTCATTTCACTGACAGCTGTTTGAGGTTCGCGTACCGTTTGTAACCTGGATTAAAAGTTTTTTTTTACCATCTCCGGAGCACCTCCGGGAAAAGCTGCAGACATAAAAGCTAGTTTGATTACATTTTAGTACAAATTTGTTACTTTATGAACAACAGTTTCATATTGTTTGTTTAATTAAAGTTTTTTTATAATTGAAACCATAGCTAGTCTAGTATAAAACGCAAGTTTTTATTATTTCTGAACTGAACTTAAAATAATCAAGTCAATAACAAGAACGGATCTTAAAACGCACTGAACCGTCACAAACATCGTAAACTAAGATATTGGACGAAAAAACCCACTTAAATTCTACACAGCGTTCGCTCGTAAACCCGCTGACTCTATAGCCCCACTTAAGGCGGTATTTGCCAGCAAAATGCTTTGCAAATTGGATCATTAAGAGCTTAAACCGACAGTTTGAAGTTGCTTAAAAACCTGTTTCCGTATCATCCGAGTTTTTTCCTGATAATGCCTACTAGAAAGTGCCTTTTGCTGACGAAGAGATTTAGCGAAAACTGTAGAGAAAATACTGTTTGACTTTAGAGACTAACTAGGCAAGGCCGGCGGGGGGGGATAAGCTGTTATTTCAGTTGATCAAACAGTCGTAGGTACTAGGACGTCAGAACAAGAAATAAATTAAAGAGAGGAAAGTTTTGAAGGTAAATGTTGGATATAATAATGACTCTTATATTTTTCAAGATGCTGATTGCTTTACGATGTGGCTGACCAACCCCATTGATAGAACATATTTTTCGTTAAATTATACGTAACGTTTCGTTATGTTTAACGTGTAAAGACATAAAAGAAAAGTTGACGAAAAATTCAGCTTTGTGAGTAGTGGTTGCGATGGCCTAATTGGTTAAGGCGTCTGGAGTACCTATTCGAAAGACGCAGGTTCGAACCATGCAAACAGCTGAATTTTTCGTTCCTCAGAATAATTTTATTGTTCGTTCCTAAGATAACCAATTCATGAAGTCTGTATAAAATGATAGTTAAAACTAATCAACAATGTATGTAAAACACACGAGGAAATACGAACTTGAAAGCTAAACTCACAAGACAAAAAAATGGCTGAAGTCAAGTCGGTTGTAAAACTCCTTACAGTCTTCACGGAAATAATTTCACAAAGGCTATTTCCCACTGTTGACATAAAAATCTTTTTACTGTTTAGTGTTTTGGATGTACTCGCAATAAAAAGGTACAATTTTGTCGTTGGTACATAAAGTTTGTAAAGAAAGGAGTTTTGGGCTTAACATAACCGTATTATTTTACTGGTAGGGTCTTTTCTTTTATCTTTACTATAATGGGTCTTTAATACTTACAGTTTTCTTTAATAAGTGGTGTTTATGTTTTGGAAACGTTTTTGGTAATCGTGTGAGTGGTTCTGTAAGTTCCATAGTTCTGCTGGCCGCAAAGACCTACTTATTATAAAATAAGCTGTTACCAACGGCTTCGCCCCCTTAACACGATAATTACGCCTAAAAACATAAAATCGAGATAAGAACAGACTATTTTTTTATGTGTAAATCCAGATTATAAACTATGCCTCTGAAACTAAACACCGGATGCGGACATGCTCAGTCGTTGTTGCCTTACTAAGTGTAGCTAACAGCTTAAAGTTCATTCCGAGGCCTCTTTTACAGTCGGATGTACTCGCAATAAAAAGGTACAATTTTGCGTCAAAAGTGAGTCCTACCATTACCATTACTGAGGGTCTTTTCTTTTATCTTTACTAGGGCTTTAATACTTAAAATCGATGGTGTTTATCCTTTGGAAACAATAGTGGTTCCATTCTGATGACCGTAAAGATATCTATTTTTTATATAGCTATTGACATTAAAGTTCGCCCGCTATATAATACCCCAAAGAACATAAAATCAGGATAAAAATATCTTGTGTATGCAGGTTAAAACTATGCTCTGCATGTATGCAACTTCAGTAGTATTATGTTTAATAGTTAACAACACAGTGTTTTTTATCTCGCAATATCATTAAATCAGTACTGACTGAAATTCATGGTGATTCTTCGATAGCTCTTTACGTTTCAGTGTCACGGTTACTTGATGAGACAGGTCCGCGACCTCGGCAGGCTTTGGCTCTATAAGGGGGCCCATCAGATTGTTGACAGCTCTGTAAGGGGCGTGACGAACACGACGTGCCGTCGACCAGGGCATGGTCCTTGATTGGACGGCGGCTCAATAATTACTCACCGTCCGCATTATAAGGCTTGGACGTAAGTCGGTAACATCATCAGCCTATAATGTTCCCACTGCTGGGACACAGGCCTCCTCTCTGTGAGAGAGAGTGGGCCATAAACCACCACGCGGGCCCAGTGCGGGTTGGTAGATGTCACATGTATTCGATTTTTTTGTTCTAGGACATGCCGGTTTCCTCATGATGTTTTGATCCACCGTTTTTTTGGTCGGTATATACCAACCAAACTAAAAGACTATATCTACGAGCCCCTAATCACAGTCAAATATAAATAAGTAACCAATAAAAAAAATGCAACCAAATCAACAATCAGGAACAAAGACCAATTATGTCAAATCGGCGCCATTTCCTCATTCGCTTTCCTCCACCCTCCATCAACTTATTTGGCCGATATAATGACGTATATTAAGTCTATATTACCTCTTTCATTTGTGTTATGACGTAAACAGTCGTATATGGCAAATTATCGCATAGTTTTCGGCCTAATCCCAAGTAAATAGACTTATTCGTTACATAAACAGGGGACGCAAACAAAGAGTTAGGAGCGTTACTATTGGTTCTCGAAACATTCTCGAGTTTTGTTATGTTTGTACCGCGAATCAAAGCGGCCATCTTGTATACCTCATATTCAATAAAATTTTATGAAACATTTAACGTGCGGTCGAATCGACTTGAGTGGAATGTCAAGTTATTCTCACGTCAAATGATACGTGTGGCAATAAAACAGAGTTATTTGGAACCCTTTATTGATCGAACCCAAAAACCTTATTAACCTTATAACCTTATTACAAAAGCAATCCATTAAAATTCATAGTGTGGGTTGGCAAAGAACCTCTAGTAAATTGTAATTTTTTAAATACCTCAACAATGTCTGTAATAATAAGAGGCACAGTTTCCACCTCTATCCGGAGTTGAGATCCAATTTTCCATCAATATCAGCAATAGAGAATGCTTAATTTTCATGTCAATAATTACTCACGACTTCGTGAGTTTACAACTCACTTCAAATTCGCTCCGAGAAACCAAAACCGATAAACCGACGAGTTCCACTGGTAGTGGCTCTAATCTAATTCGGCTGAAGGATTGTTATAGGTGTAATAATATACCAGACAAACGATACGGCCTAATCAAAAGATGATATATCACGTATATACATAGGTATATACATATATGTATAATATACTGAAATCTGTGTAGCCTGTCAGAAGAATGAAGTCATCTGTCATATTTTGTGAGTATTAGGTTATAAGGGCTGTGAGTACTATGAAAAATAATTAGTTTTCCTTTGGCTTATCAACTTTTTAGTATGACTACTAGTCGTAAAAATGTAAAAGAGCTTGCTCCGAGACAGGTCTATGGATGGGTGACCATCCATCATAGCTAGTTTTCTCCGTGCTTCAAAAATTAATATCGTGTCCGTTCGTTTTGACAGTCGATACTATAAGTGAGAAGCTCGAAAATCTATATAATTTTTATTTAAATATTTTAAATCCAGGTTTTCTCTACTTGGTGGCAGTACTAACGGATAACTATGGCCCCGGAACGTAAAGAGCTATTAAAGGACCATCATGCATTTTAGTCAGTATAAGCCTGTCAGTCCCTCTTACCCTGTCCTGGGTTGGGAAATTCAGTTTACTGGGAATTGTCTTCATATTAGGTAAATCAATACAGGGTCAATTTCACTTAATAAAATCGTAAAAAGAAATAAAAAATATTAATAAAATTATTACTATCAAATCAACTAACAAAGGGGTTTGTTCTCCCTATGCTTTGAAAAGAAAGCACAGTTTCCAATTTTTTTCGTTGAGAAACATGTTACTAGATGTGAACCATTATACATTACAAAGTTCATAACTTATACAAGTTTGCCTTGTTTCTTTAAAAAGTTTAATTAACAATAATAAAGAATAATTAACAAAACTTGTTGCTGTCAATTTCAAACTTTTACAAAGTTTTAAAAGCCAATTAACGAAAAACTGTTAATTAATTCATACGAAATTTTCCATATTTTTTAAGCTTTTTCAGCATATTTATACAACGTGTAACTCAGCCCATGTTACTGAACAATGTTTGTTCTAAGAGGGCTGACTTACCCCACGAGAGGTTTCGCGCATTTAATGTTACCTACACGTTGTATACCTCTCACCCAGGGCAGGACGGCAGACTTGTACTGACTAAAATCCACGGTGTTATTACATAATTATATAGCCTTCCCCGATAAATGGATTATTTTACACAAAAAAAAAAAACAATTTGAACCAGTAGTTCCTGAGGTTAGCGCGTTTAAACAAACAAACTATTCTGCTTTATAATTTGAGTATGGATAGTGCCAATTCTGTTCTTCACATTCAACCATATATCATTAACAATACAATACACAAAAACATCCCATACAAACTAAACCAAACACAAAAGTATCCAGTGCCAAAACTAACGAAGCAAACTACAACTTCGGGGAACTTCGTCAAAGTTCGGTCGTCTTCGGGGAACTGAACAGTTTCTGTGCCCAACTGTACCTAGGGGGTCGATGTAAAAAGTTACCAAACGTCTCCTGGGGTCCCAGTGTATCATGGTTGGAGTTTGGCCTTTGTATAACTAGGTAAAGGGACGGCCCTTCAATAAGTGAATATTGTGTAAGGTTAATAATAATACTTGTACACGTCTTGTACGTTTGGCAGCCATTTTGTTCGATAGGATAAAGTGTGTCAGTTTTTTTTTAAATAAGGTAAATTTAATTTACAGTACCCTTAGCACGAGTTTTCAGTATTTGGGACGTAATGTAAACAAGAACTTTGACGGTTACAAATTGTCAATTTTCAAGGAAAAAATTAGGTTCTTCTTCGCACACCAGAGGCGCTGTTCCATTTGATCAAGAAACGCTGTAAATCTATGTAATATGAAAATATGTAGGTACCTATTTAGAAATATATAAGTATGTAATCACTTTTCAGTTAATGTCCACTGTTGGGACTTAGGCCGCCAAAAGGTTTAAATGAGTATACCTTAACACAAGCTCTGCTTAGTTTGGCACTAGATGGCGTTGTGAAAGTACTTGTGGAATGTATCAGGCATGAATTGTATTAGACACTGTGTTCAATAGACACTGTAAAGTATGTCAGCTTTTTTTGAAAATTAGGTTATTTAATTTATCAGTACCCTTAGCACGAGTTTTCAGTATTTGAGACGTAATGTAAACTAAAGATACTTTGACGGTTACAAAAGGATTGTCAGGCACTTTATTAGACAAGGAAAAAGGCACTAGGATCTATTAGTCGCAGGCACAAAGATACCAGTGGCGCTGTTCAGGCACTTTTTCACTAAAAGGGAAATCGCACTGTAAAGACACCGGAAAGATACTATAGACACTGAAGTAAAAAGTTTTCACTGAAAAGGGAATATCAGGCACTGAAAGATACTATTAGACACTGATCCCTGAAAGTATTAAGATCCTTTTATACACTGGCACTGAAAGATACTATTAGACACTGACCTATCAGGCACTGAAAGATACTATTAGACACTGAAAAGCTAGGCAGAAAGGATCATTAGACACTGAAGGCAGTGTTAAATCAGCACTGAAAGATACTATTAGACACTGAAAAGGGAATATCAGGCACTGAAAGATACTATTAGACACTGAAAAGGGAATATCAGGCACTGAAAGATACTATTAGACACTGAAAAGGGAATATCAGGCACTGAAAGATACTATTAGACACTGAAAAGGGAATATCAGGCACTGAAAGATACTATTAGACACTGAAAAGGGCAGGAGCACTGAAAGATACTATTAGACACTGAAAAGGGAATATCAGCTGAAAGATACTGTTAGACACTGAAAGAGAATATCAGGCACTGGAAGGAGACTATCAGACACTGAAAGAGACTATCAGACACTGAAAGGGACTATCAAACACTGAAAGATATTATTAGACACTGAAAAGGGAATATCAGGCACTGAAAGGAGACTATCAAATATAGCACACTTTAGGACTTAATATTAGTAATCTTTTTACACAACCTGTTGTAATGTCCCTTTGTTATTGGCCTTTTGCTGTCTCCCTTGCATGGACATATTTTTCCTACAGTGTTCTTTTAAGATCCAGACTAAATTCAGGGAAACGTCGAGACTTCTTGTGGCTTTTCAGGTTAAGCTTTCAGGAACCCAAATAATAAAAAAAATGACTAAAGAAACTTCTGTTACTACCAAAGTGTTCTTTTAGAATAGACGAGCAGTGCCTTTGCTCTAGTAAGCTTTGAATATCAAAGAAAACTAAGTTTTCTCTACATCGACTGAAAACAGCGCTCCAATTACAAAATCATCTATCTACACATCCATTTAACAAACCAATTACTATTCAAATTATATTTAAACACGCCTTTCGTCGCTTTTCAGTTGTTAATTAATTTGCCTAACTAACAATGACTGACGACCAATCTTACTTGATCTTTGAAAGTCTTTGAACATAGACCACGGAGATGTCATAATACTAGAGGCGGCATTGTCATACAAACTAAGTCCCGTATTAAAGAACGTCGCTCAATACTTGAAGCATTTATCGAGGGACTGGCTCATCAGGTAACTGTGGCCCTGGGGCATGAGGCCTGATGTAAAGGGCTATTGAAGGAGCACCGTGAATAAAAATTAGTACAAATCTGACAGTAGATCTCGTCTCGTTCACGGTCTAGGAGGACTTATTGGAGGATTTTTACAAAATATACACAAGCAATACTACTTTTCCCAATTATATTGGGGTCGGCTTCCAGGTGAAACAGATTTAGCTGAATATCAATGGGTAATAGGACTAATTTGTACAATATACCACGGTAAAATAAATTGACCCTATCTAGAAACTGCAGACGGTTCTGTACTCTATGTTTTGTAATTTAGCAACAATATGCTGAGTAATAAGCCTTTTTGACCTTGAAAACTCACTTAGTAGCTTGATTGATACGAACAACAGATAGACTTTTAATCTCCTTAAATTCAAATTACAGCTGTGCTTTGACAATATTTTCTTTAAGGACGCGTTTCGTGGGTTCGATTCCAGCACGAAAAGAAAATTAATTGTGTGGCCTGCAGGTAGTTGTTCCAGATCTGGCTGTTTTTGTAACCCACGATGAAAGAAAGAAAGAAAAACATTTATTTGGGTAGGTAACCGCGGCGGTACACACAATTTATATAAACAAATAAATGATGAAACAAAAAAAAAACTGAATAGTACAACATGAGAGCTGTTGCAAAAGCTGCTAGAATCGCCAAAGCCTGCTGGGGTCTCGGAACTACTCGTATCTCATTAGGTAACCTTAACCCTGGAACGTGAAGGGCTATTGAAGGATCGCCGTAGATTTCAGTCAGTCGAGTCTGACAGTCCCTCTTGTGTCACCATAGTGGGATTTGATGAATTTATCAAGATAAAAAAAAAAACGAGAGCTTTTGGTTCGCGCTGTTGTGCGAAGTATGTACGTTTGGAAGGCATCAATGAATTTCATATCCAACGTCAGATTCACAAAACATAGGATAGTTTTTACCCCGATTTTATGATTCCGAGGGATATTTTTTGGAACCAGTGGCAACAACTAGTATGGAAATATTTATAAAAGTTTACGTACACATTAAAATTATAGTATACGGTAGTATTTTCTTACGGAATAACGCACACAGTTGCTAAACTGTAACTGCTGAAAATAACTAAGTTCCTACACTTTCTTCAGAGCAATAATTCCAGTCATTTGATGACCAGACGAACTCAAGTTATACTTCCGGTGGCTGCCCGTGAAAAGTCGTTGAGAGGGTGATTTCAAAGGAAACGTGACGGCTCCGTGGTTCCGTAATCAGCATTTAGGGATCCTTTGATCCTTCGTCGCAGTTCAGTTAATTATCAAAGACGTTGGTTAAAGTCTGTTATTCGGGATACTGAATTTTGAGTGGTTTTCTTAACTGGGTAAAATTGAGGTTATATTTTAAATTTTCGTTTTGTTGTGTTTTGTTTCACAGTTTTCTATTTTTTTTTCAATCTTTGATCCTCACTCATTGTTTCTCCTGTATTTTGGGCGTGTTAGCAAACACATAACCTCACACAAACTTCCAGTTCCAGAATAACTTCTTCTAAATCATAGAAAATGTTTCGTGAAAATAAGAGTGATTTAACTAAAATATAAAATTATGTACATAATGTGCCTTCTACTCATCCTCATCAGCTCATCATCATCAGCCTATTGCCGTCCACTTCTGGACGTAAGCCTCCCCCAAAGAGCGCCAACCATCCCGGTCCTGGGCAGCCCGCATCCATCCACTGCCAGCCACCTTCCTTAAATCATCGACCTGTCATCAGCTCATCCCTGCATTCATTCTCAATAATACTTAGTATTTTAGGACTACCCTACATTATCACACAAAACTCATCGATCATTTTTCCTATTTACTTTTATCAGACGATGAAATGGAAAAGGCTGAATTTTCACCATCAATATGACAAGGAAAGTATCGGGCAACGTTAACCAATACAGCCTTTCGATATTTTATTACATTTTATATTATTTTCTCGTCATGTTCGACGTTTCCTGTGTGTAACTAGAAATGGGGTGAAAGGCCTGTTTTCTGTGAAATATCTTTACCTGTTACCACGAGGTCTGATTTGAGAGGTATACGTCTCATTGTATACTTATTGATTTTGTGTCAAAAAGATACTGTTTGCTGATTGAACAAGCGTGTTTCTTTTATGCCTGTAGTAAATTTTTAATCTATAGAAATATTATAAAATTATTAGAACAGTCAGTGGTGGCCCAGTGGTATCGGTCCCGACTTACGAGTTCCAGGTCGTAAGTCGCATGTCCTAAAACCAAAAATTCGAAGACAAGTACCTACATCTGCCAATCCACACTGGACCCGCGTGGTGGATTGTTGCCCAGCAACAAGGCCTGTGTCCCAGCAGTGGGAATATTATAGGCTGATGATGATGAATATTATAAAGCTGAAGAGTTGTTTTTCGTTGAACTTGGTTATTTCAGTGGCTACAGGTTTAAAATAAAATAAAAATGTTTTTGAATTGGTTTATTGAGGATAGATATAGGCTATAACAACATCACGTACTTTATCAAATAAACAAGCTGTTACTTATTGGTCGTAGTACTGTGACGTTATGTAACCTATAGCCTTCCGCGATAAATATAGACAACTGACACAAATCAGTAGTCTATGAGATTAGCGTGAGAAACTAAACAATTCGTGAGACCAAAATCTTCAGATCAGTAAAAAATCCGCCAAACCAATTATATTGGCAAAAAATGTGACAGCTCTTTATTGCTAATCAATCAAGGTATACATTGCCATTTTATAAATATAAAAAAAACCTTCCATTTTCCATTCCACTGTCCCAAAACGATCATTTATCTTCGTAAAAGTTATTTTTACAAGTTCTCTTCAGTTACACTTACAAAATACCATTTAAATACGCAGCGGAACGAACTGTCTACCTCTATCAAAGTTATAATAATACTTTAACAAAGCAGTCCACGAAATGTTATCAACGAAAAACAGTATCTTAGTTTGTAAGCTTTCAAGCCTTCATTGTCCTTCTGGGAGAATATTGACACAGAGTAGATAGGTACAGAAGGTGCACGCACTCGATAACGAGCTTCTCGTTAGATGGAATTTGAACAAAGTCGATGGGGATGGTAAAAAGTCGTCGCTTTTAGTGCAACTTGGGTTTTGTACTTTTTGTAAATCCTTGTCAAATCACAGCTAAATAAAACTGATTGATTGACAGCAAAAAATAGACTAGATACTTAAATAAGTATCTATCGAGTCTATTTTTTGTGTTTAATCTAAGTGTACAAGAAGGAGAATGAAAAAGCAAGCTTATTTTTCCTGGTAAAAACTACCCCTTATAAGTTTATATTAATTACATTTGAAATAAGAATATGGAACCGAAAGGCATTATTTTACATGTCATAGTTTAAGATCGTCTATCAAGATAGATTCACTTTGAACTTTCTATTTTATTTCGTAAAATATGAAAATAAGAAGAGGGCTTTGAGGACTGTTTATTTAAAGATTTCTAGGAAAACTTTTATTTAAACACAATCATATTTGAACTGAATGAACTAATGTATTTACTGCTATATTCAGATACGTGGCGCGCGTACCTGATACACACAGCTATTCGCGCTCGTTGTATAAATTGAGCATTCTGTATTTATCTATTCCGTGGCACAGTTAACAGTACCCGCCTCTCAGATTTATGTCGGCCATACAAACGGGAGCAATTATCTCTTACAATTCCTTAGGCCCTAACGGTTAGCGCAATGCTACGCATATGCGACAAAGTTGGACGTTTTGTCGGGCAATCAGTTGAGTGATGAGTTGATGGATTTAGATTTTGTTCTTATCAAGAAAGCTATTCATTGAACAATAATGTAATAATTTGAAGTAAATAGTGATTTTATTTTATTTTAAAATATTAACGCGCAATAACATAAATATAACTATCATCTATCTGTAATTTTTCTGGCCACATATTTATTTTAATTAAAGTTCTTTACAAATGTTGGGAATATGAAAATAAAACATGCCAACAAATCGCCCTGAGTGAAGCGAAATTGACTGTCAGACTTGACTGCTTAAAAACACCTTGTTCTTTCAGTTGCCTTTTGCTTTCCAGAACCGCGGTGCCCTTTTTTCATACCTCATAAATTACAACCATGGAATTATACTTGGCCATTAGGTTTATCGAAGATGGATATAGGCTATAATAACATCACGCCATTAGGTTAAAAGAAATAAAGTTTTATTTAACTTACTAGCTGTTGCCAGCGGCTTCACTCGCTACAACTCGAAAATTATCCCACGGAAACATAAAGTCGGGATAAAAACTATCCCATGTGTTAATCCAGGTTATAAACTATCTGTGTACCAAATTTTAGCCAAATCCGTTTAGTGGTTTACGCGTGAAAGAGTAACAAACATCCATACATCCATACTTACAAACTTTCGCCTTTATAATAGTAGTAGGATATTAGTAGGATAATGAAAAAATTCAAACAATGTTTCTCTAAATAACATGTCATTAACTTTTGTTGTTTGTGTGTTCGCTTATCAAAATATGACTAACCGGAGTGTCTAACAAAAGTACCTATTAACTAATTATATTATTGTTAAATTAAATTAACAATGTTGAACTATGAACTATACAAATACCGTTTTAGTTACAAATACGTCTCAAATCGATACGGGCTTATTTAAGTGGCATACAAACATCACGCCACTCATATCAACATTGGCCACGCCATTGGCTTGTTATACAGGGTGAATTTTTCAATTAATTTCGTATAATTAAGAATAATTCCCAGATTTTGATCCTTAATAGCAACACTATCGAATAGTGTAGGTATACAGGATGTGGTTTTTTCCCATAATCCTGGCTAGCATAATTGATTTTTCTTAAATCCAATGATGCAGTTTTATTTTTCGTCAAAATCGGCCCCGAGACTCCATTCGATGTTTTTCGATATTCCTCATAGTGTCGGATACCTAGCCATCCACGCACAGTTAAAAAATTACCCTGCGTACCCAGCTTATAATGTTTCTACTGCTGGGACACAGGATTCCTCTCTGTGAAAGATCGTGGGCTGTAATCCACCAGGCGGGCCCAGTGCGTGTTAGAAGATGTCACAAATCTCTGTTTCTAGAATAACTTCCTTCCGATAAATTAATAAAACAAAGGCATTTTGATTTCTACGCGCCAGAATTTTATACGTAGTTACGTAGTCTGATCAATTACAGAAATATAACTTCTAAATGTAAACTAAAAGTGGTACATTGTGATGCTCTATTGTCTTTCTTCATTGATGTAATGTTCGAATTTATAACGTTACATTACAGGTGGTGGTGGTGGTGAAAGATCGCGGTGAAGGAGCGCCTTAAAATAATAAATAAATACTTATTTTTTAACCAGAAAACGCGGACAAACTTCCAACAAAAAATAACAAAACCTGTTCAAATTTAACGCCCTGCGACCTATATTCACAGTCACGGTTTCCATTGCAATTACCATACGGAACCAATTGTAACAGTGTAAGGGTCTGCCCTAATACTTTTAAAGGGACCTCAATAAATATCTGTAAAATAAAACGTAAGTGCTTGCGGTCGCCCGGTCTTATCAATTCGACCGCATCGGACGGTTAGAGTCGCCATGATGCCTGTTTTTTTGAATTTAGAATCGTTCTTTTGTATTACGGTTGGATGGAAATCACAAAGTCCTGAGGGCAGATGGCAATCGCCTTTAAAGCGTTGCATGTCCTGCCCCCCGAGACAAGTCGCAAACGATAATCGTTAACGCTCGGTTCTCCCCAATAGATTTTCAACCTTATTCCTTCGAGTCTTTAGTTGAAAATCTATTTAGTATTTCTAAGCGTTAGCGACTGGAACGAACGACAATGAAATCTTCAATAGATTTTCAACTAAAGACTCGAAGGAATAAGGTTGAAAATCTATTGGGGAGAACCGAGCGTTAACGATTATCGTTTGCGACTTGTCTAGGGGGGCTGTAACGACTTTCAGTACGATTAACTCAAATTTTTTGTGTCCCTGTTTTTGGAATGTCAAGTATTTTCAGCCATACATGGGTTACAAGTGTGTATTGTATGGGTTGTAAGTGTACTACCAACTGAATTTTTCTTACCTCAAAAAATAAAAACATCATTCCGATGCGCGTCGCATGCGTTATTGAGATTAAAAATAGTAATTTTAAAAGTTAAATAAATTGAGAATAGCTACCATAAGGCATAATGCAAAGCGTATTGTGTTTATGACTCACTGACAAAAATATTATTGTCACAAAGATGTACTTTGTGTTTCTATTTCAGTCCGTCCTGTTCTATTTATTATTCAACCTCAATTACTATAATAATATCAATAAATTTCTGCGCGTGAGCCTACTATCATTAGTTGATTCATTAAATGTTTTATGCAAAAATAACTTTTGTTTAATATGAGGTTCATGAACTCTGGTTTATAATTCCGGGAATTCCTGCAGAAAACGATGGTCGGTTTATAATATTTGTGCTTGTCGTTAATGTTTGTAAAACATTAGACATAATTTGTGGGAACAAACAGTTTTTATCATTGCTCTTTATATTTTAATGGCGCACTGGAAGTACCTACTAAGTTTATTTTAATTTAGTATATTTTATAACAAATGGAGAGAATTACTTTGCTGTGTAATGATTGAACTTTTGTTAAATCACTAGTAAGAATTCAGACCAGTAAAACTTTTTTAAATTTAGATTTATTTTCTAACGCATTTTAGGTTCGGGTTCAGTTAAAATCCTTTAAGAAAAAACTACTTTGATTATAATAATATTGTGTTTCTTACACCATACACAAACACCCCAGACCCAGAACAGCTACTTTTACACTTGCGAGCAAAAGTATGAAATCACTACTACCATTCCGCGCAGTGTTGAGTACTTATTACGAGTAACTAGTGAAGAATAATAAAAATCGTACTATTTTAAACATTTATCTGGTAATTTAAATTGATATTAAATTCCTCAGATCAAAGAAAAAGAGCAGATAGGACGCTCAGAACACGCGAGTGTATCCATCAAAGTTAATACAAAATCAAAATCGAATACAAACTCGCGACAGTAACAAGCTACGCGTCGTACCAAGCTACGCATCGTTGTTGTTGTTTGCCTAAATATGCCGTCTCGTGTCTTTAAATATTGTAAAAGTTGTTCTCAAAAACAAAGAAAAAAAATTATGGAATGTAATAAGATTTCATTTTGTATTGGCTTTGGTGGACACACTCGCTTGTTCTGAGCGTTCTATCTGCCTATTTCTTTGATCTGAACTAAATTCATTCAAATTAATTCCAATAAGTGATTTAATACTTTTGCCATAAATAAAAAAAGAATAATGAAGTCATAAATAGTATCCAAGAACGTTTTAGTGACGTGATCGTTTTTGAGAATATTTATATTATAGTCCCCACAAACAATTATAGTTTTTATATTTTTTCCGCGTGTAATAATGGAAAGCAAATTTTCTAATCTTTCAAAGAATATCGAGAGATGAGTATGGGTATTTTTGGGGATTCGGTATATGCAGGCGATAATGGTCTTATGTTGCGTAAGTTCTAAAGCACAGCATTCAAAGATGTTCATTTTAGATAATATTTTAACTTCTGGTAAAGGTTTAAACTCGTGAATAGATTTTACCAAAATACAAGCGCCGCCTTTTCTATTATCTCTATAAAAACTGTCACCTAGTTTATAGCCCGGCAAAGTGAGCATGTTTTCATCGCCTGTTACCATATTATGTTCGGTTATGCATAAAACGTCAATTTTTTTATCCAGCTTGGAGAATTCATCTAATTGTACTGTTAGCATATCTAATTTATTGATTAGCCCTGATATATTTTGATGCATAATGTTAATATAGTTATAGACGAAAAAATGTTTCGTTTTCATTGCGGATTGTGTTATTTAATGGAGCAGCGGGCATATTATTTACCCTAATAGTTCCTTGTATCATGGGGAAGTATTCTGTCATTATTTTTTGTCGAAACGTATTTTTATTGGATTTATGACTCTCCACGTTTTTGTCTTTAGACGAGTCAGCGTATAGTTTCATATCGAATTGAATTTTCTTCATTATATTTTGAAATATACATTGTAATCCAGAATTATTTAATTTCCCTGATTTGTATGAGAACATGTCAAATGTTAAGTCATAATTTGAGTCAAAAAAGTATGCGAAGTCATGATTTTGGAGGTTCATACTGAGCAGGTTGTTAAAGATTTCGACTTTATAGTTATATAAAGGTCAAGATCATATAAATAATTATTTTTTTTTAGTCCTGAAATCTAATCCGCGATATACAACACGGCAGTTATTCGCTTAGCCACTGCACACAATCCTGCCGTCAAATATTTAAATGCATAACTTAACTATCTTCACATTTGACACGAGGCAATGTTATTATTTTAATGTAATCGTATTTTGTTTGAATATTAAGTTATTTAAAACAAAACACTAACTCGTGCCGTTTATATTATAACTAATATAATATTTAGGAACGATTACGTAACGTTGTTAGGAACTTGAGGAACGTGATCATTTTATTTTAATGTAGGTACCATTGAAGTTTCCAAAATTGTATCTCTGTAATGGGGATGGCAACTCAAAGCTAATCGTAGATGGCGCTGCGATAGTTGGTCCCCACGTCTACCTTGTACAAAAAAACAAACAAGATTATTTGTTATAAAAATTGAGTATAAATACAAAACAAATATGGAAAATTATTCGTCCATGCAAGTACTATATACTAAAAGAAGAATTAAGACGCCGCGGTGCATCTACAAGAGGAAAAAAGTGATTTAATTGAGTGGTTATACATTTGATTTTACCGTAATAAATCCACAATTACTTGTAGTTGAGGTTTAAATTTTTGAGTTTAGGTATGTATTACCTGTCCTCTCCTTTATCAAGAATATAATGCTGCTTTTGACTTTCTATTTTGATAAAATATCATAATGTTTTAAGTCAGTAATTTTAACCTTTTTTTTCTATTTAGATTCGAGAAATATCACAATATATTTAATTTCTTAACACCACAACTATTACAAAACTCGTTCCAGGTGATAATTCTTCGATTTTCGAGCGATGCAATACTGGTACTTAACCTCCAAAAGAAAAGTAGATATTATTTTGAAAAGTGTATTCGATTTTTTAGTTATGGTATAATCATAGAATTTCATTAATTAACTCAACTAACGGCCTGTCTCGGCTTCGCAAGGCTGGATATTTGTTTATTATTATAGCTTTTTCTTAGTATTAATACAATTTTTGTTCTCACAGCAGTCACAGCAGCTACCCATTATTTCTTGATAGTGTGAATTGTTGGAAAGGAGATGGTCCAAAAATGTATGGAGCCTGGGCCCAGTCTTTGTACACCATATGTAAAAATAGCTTCTTAATACATAAACCGTTTTTAATTGTTTATTTTCTTTAATTTCACGTCCTTTTTTTGCGCTTTTAAATTAACTCTGTCAAGGATAACAACACTCGACAAAAAAATCAAACATGGTGGATCTGACAGTAATATGTTTATTTTGACAATGACACTTCATTGACGTGTACATGCCGTGATAAAAATTGATGTAAATATCGCAAAAAAGAATTTTTGATCCCAAGAATCTTGGGTTCCGATAAAAATAATAGTACCTACAGGATATTTTACTCGATTCCGGCAGAACTTATGTCTTTTATCTCTCAATGCCAAGAAACGAAACGCAGGCGTGGACGTTATGTTTATCAAGTCTTGCTGCTTCATTCTTCGGTGCCTATTGAAACTTCTCTTAACCACGATAACCTTTGGAGAGCAGTGACATGTGCAGTACCTAACTACTCCAAGTTATTGTTATAGTAGATAGAGAGCGGCAGCACATCTTCCATCACCTATCTTTTATTTCAGGGACAAGGGTCAAACGAAACGAAGGCTTGGTCGTTATTTGTTTTTCAACACTGCCTTGCTGCTTCATTCTATAATGCTTATTCAGTATACTTTATATATCATTCTTAGGAAAGCAGTGACATTGCAGTATCTGATAACTACAAATTATTGTTAAATGTTAACTATTACACAGTAACAACTCATGGCTGGGAAGACCAAATTATTTTAATTCAATGAGGAAGGTGCAGTAATATCAGCTTGTAATGTTTCCAACATTATAAGCTGATAGACCCCCTTTCTGCGAGGGAATGCACACCATGTCAAACCATGCACTATCAATTTTTGAAACAAGTTATTCATAATAACTATTATTAGTGATGTTAAAAGGATGTCAAATCAGCCATGAAGAATATTTTTAATAAAACAATTTGTTGAGACTCATGATTTATTTATTTTCTACATCATCCCTTGTATGTTCTCACGGTACCGAACCCAACTGAAATACCACAAATACATCATAATGTGAGCACAGCAATTTATTGTCCATCGTCTTTTTCACTATGTGCTACTGTTTTCATCTTTCTACATGCTGCCTTCCAACAAGCATTGCAAACCAGTCCTCTTGGTGGAATCTGAATAAAACAAAAGAATAATTATGATAAACATAATATTGGCTATTCACATAATTATTTCATTCCAAAAGTTGGTAATTAAGTTGCTAATTACCTATTACCTCTTTTTTTTATAATACTGTTTCTGATATTACCGTCTATTCAGGTCCTTTATTGATAGAGGGGCTGTGTGTTCGACACAAGACCGTTGGCACTACATACATGCATTCATAAATTTATAATGTGACTGGAGCTGGCATGAGTCCTTGTTATTGTATTGTACTCTGAATGCACCGAAGAAGCAAAATATAGCAAGTAACCCTCGGGTATCTAAAACAAAGAAAAAAGGTTTATTTGGATATATAAATATTATTAGTCAAGATTGGTTATTTTTAGATCACCTTTACTGATCTGTCCAAGGAATGTGTGTAGATATGAATCTATTACACACATTTTAAACATTGATTGTGTTAGTTCTTTTCGTTTCCGCAACAATGTTGTCTTGAACTTGTTTGTGATTGCTCTGTATGAATAAAAAAAGTGCTTACCAGTCGTGGAACAACAAATTGTTTCAGCAATAATAATCATTGCCCTTCCGCTCCTTTGAAATAGAGTGAGTGCGCCTCACAAAACAATGATGTCCTACTCCCAACAGACACAAACATTGCTATCATTGCGATGATGGTCTGGTATCAGTTCATGATCTCCTTGTGTATTACATTTAGTTTAATGTTAGTTATTTAACATTTTGATTTCAAAGCATTGTGGGCACATTATTTCATTTGCATAAACCTAAAACAAACAAAAATGGTGAAGTATATAGTGTTAGACGACCCACTGACCTGTTTATCGATATAATATGAATAAGATACAGGGGAAGAAAACATAACAAAGAAAAAATATTTGAACAAAAACAAGATTTCAAGACATACCTGAAACTGAACTTGCTATTGTAAAACAACACACGACGCAATCCGAATCACAGGCGAATTGAAGCCGTGGTCAAATAATACTTATGTAGTACCTATACTGAGTTTTACGAAATAAATACAATCGTTACAAACTCCGAAAAATATGAATTACAACTCAAGAAAATAAATTCTTCAAACGTCACTGCATAGACCTGTCAAAGTTGTCAAACGTCATGATAGTAAACGTCAAATAGTACTGTCATGGCCACCTTGAAATAGGGTTATCGTGCTAAAAAACGTTCCTAATTATTATTTTTTAACAGCTAAACCCGTCTGCAAATGATTTTTTCAGTATTTTTATGAAATTCCCCTATTTTTTCCCTATTCATTAATATGGTGTACATAGACTGGGCCCAGAATGAAACATCTCCTTTGTATGTTCCATCATTTTTACAGCTTATTCCACAACATCTAGTCATTTTACATCAATAAATCGTTTTTTATCTGAAAATTCCTTTGATTTGACAGTTCTTTGGGGACCAAACTGTCACTTTTCACTTTGACACTTGCCTTCCCCATTGTATTGTGCTCATATCGTCACCCGTATATGCCAGCTGGTGATCGATAACGATCCAAAAGTACAACGAACACATTGAGCCAAATAATGTACGAATTCTTAAGCTAGTCAAAAGATCTATTTTGAAGCATTACACGTTAATATTTGTACTTAAAAACAATAGGGTCTATAGTAATCCGGGGTCGCAGGACTAACGAATTACCGTGACCAAGGAAGTGCTATTGAAGGACACCGTGGATTTTAGTCAGTACAAGTCTGACAATCCCTCCTGCCCTGAGTGGAAAGACTCATTTGATGATTTTACCACGATAAAAATAAAAATAGGGTGTATGGTAATAGGGTTTCGTTTTACCCTTTGGCTACGGAACTCTAAAAATGGCCCTGTGGTCTATCATTAAAAGGATACATAATAGAAAGAAAAGCCTGTAGTTTTAGTACGTATAATATTATCCTGATATTTTTTTAGGCGCGGGTCACATAGAAAAGACGTAAGATGGGGACGCGTCGCGACCCTTCTCTTCAGTGTTTTACGTCGTGACGCTTGTATACATTTTGTATGAAAGAGACGCCGAAGAGACCATATTTTGTCTCCGCCCGTCTGCGTCTTACGTCTTTTCTATGTGGCCCGCGCCCTATACTCCAATCAGAATGGAAGAACTCATTTGACCATTTAGCAACATCAAAAAAAAAAGGTAATCTGAAGTCATCAACAAACCATGAACTTATTAAATACAATAATAACATTAAAATACTATTATGATGTCATCTGACATTCGCCTGCCAGATGATGACACCATGTGTGTTTG